>BSBM01000033.1:0-1337500 GCA_027924585.1 Larix kaempferi
ATTCTTCGAAGGCCTGAACTAGATTTAGGATGATTTCAACGCATTTGAGCATTTGTCAAAATCACTTTGAAGATCACTTACAGAAATCAAATCAAAGTTTGAATCCTCTTCTGCTGGAATTGTCAATATATTATTGTCCTCCTCTCATCTCCCAAATCTGGAAAATGTCATGAGATATGATTGAATTTGATCAGACAACTCACATGTAGAAAATTTGTGGAACCCCCCTTAGATCCATTCAAATCTATGCAACACATGTCTGTAGGTGGTCTATATAAATGTACGGAGATGCAAGGTTCAAAATTCCTTCATGTTATACCATTTGGGAAGAGGTGGATTTCCAATCACATTGACCATTGACACATTGGGGAGTGCATCACGCCTAGGAAGCCTCCATTGGCTAAACCAATGGCTACTACAAGGGTGCTAACTTTAGGACTTTCTGTGGAAAAATCGTCTGCTCCTGGTGTTCAATTGGGTGCCACTAAAAATATTGGGAAGTCACAGAAGCGGAATTAGGATTACATAAAGGAAGATGTGTTAATTGTGCAAATTGTTGATATTAACTAGTTTTTCTGGGAAACAGAAAGGGAATCTAAAGGTCAAGAGTTTCTATAGAGACTATGTAGATATGACCAACAACATGTACATTAATAGTAAAAGGAATCAAGAGAAATTCATAGGCGGGAGAAAAACATTTTATGCAGATGTAAACAGAGAAAGGAAACAACAAGAAATACCAAGCAGGTAAAATTTTTTTGTGCAGATGTAAATAGTGAAAGGAAACAAGAAAAATTACCCACCAGGTGAAAGGTTGCAAACGTCTTTGTCTACCGAGTAGTGGTGCTAACTTGACTTCTAGATTCTGTTGTCTTTGTCTATTGGGCGGTGGTGCTGACTCTGCTCTTTTTTTCCCTTCTAAGAGTTGACAGAATGAAAAACGTCCACACCTCTTGTAGCCCCCTTTTTTGTTCGAGCTCTTGGTTCTGCCAGCGGTCCTATGCTCTCCTTTGATTCCATGCTGGGGTGCCTTTCCTTTTAGCTCTTGGTTTTCAACACTCGTTCACCTGCCATATCTCCTTGATTCTCTTGGGCAGCTATAAAGTTGATAAATCAACGTAGGGTCCTATTTCACTTTGAAGGGATAGGATATACTGGACCCTTCAATGCTAACATGTTAAAATAAACTGTTCCTTTCATTTGAAAATGTAATAATAGATCAAAAATTCATTGTATATTAAAATCATTGTAATCCAATTTCTCAAAAATGCGACAAAATTTGCATTGTTCCACTCTATAGCTTTTAATAAGCAATGTCTAACCCAAATAACCCAAGAACCCATATAGAGGAAATTTTAGAAACATAAAAAAATACCCGACAATATGAAAAAATATCACAATGGGTATTATCCCCCTGAGATGTTCTAGACTGAGATAGAAGGATATCCCCTTGAGATGTTCTAGGCTGAGATAGAAAGATATCCCCCTGAGATGTTCTAGGCTGAGATAGAACGATATCCCCCTGATATGCTCTAGGATAAGATAGAACGATGCCAGGGAATGAAGAAGCTCAAATTTTAAATATATTAGAGCTCAATATTTATAATTTAATCATTTAAATGTTTCTTTATCATGTTCCATGTAAAACAGGGCTTACAACAAAAATATGACTATAACAACAACTTCTAAAGGAATTTCATGGAGCTATTTCAGTGTAAAGAATTTTTAAATGGAATGTGGATGCTGCAGATGGAATAAATGCAATTCAAAGAAGTTCCCGAAGATAGCTTTCTTCAAATATTTAATGGATAATAACGTGCTGAGCTTATATTTCAAATAATTCAGCAGTTTGACAAAAATAAAAGCTTATATAGGTCATTATGTATATTTTGAGCAGCAAAATATTCACGTAGAAGAGTAGCATAAACATTAAGCTAAACTTAACAGGAAAATATTTCTAGTAAACATCAAAAGTCACATAAAAAATGAAATTTCTAACAGTAAACTAATATTCCCATACATCCAAGTCAATGACAAAGACATATAAGAACATGCTTCTCAAATTTCTAGGGTTGAATATGCATAACATGAACAGAGCAAGTATGAAAAACAAAAGAAACTACATTATAGAGAAAATTGGACTGGAACAAATACAAGATATTAATATTCAAAATGTGTTCATACATTAGAGCTCGAATCAACAAAACACAGGCCCCTCTAATTTTTTCCATCCTTTCTCTAAAGTGCGAGTCTTCTATTTATAGAAATTATTACAAAATATTCTGTTTTAAAATAACAGAAAAACAAATGCCTACTAACCCCTTCTCTTTCAAAACTTTTTAATTTTCACTTACAACAAAACATTAAAAGTTACATTTATGACTGAAAATAAACAACAAGATCTATCTTTGTCTTCCTCTTCCCCTTTGATATGATTGAAGAGGAGGTCTATGTCCCCTTCTTTTTCCACCTGGATATGCTTGAGGTGGAGGTCCCTGTCCACTTAGAGACGTGCTTGACTATCCCATGATTTGTGCATCATTTTCATGGTTGATTGTCCTTGTGGAGGCATAAAGGCCTATCCATGTGGTTGATTATGCTGTTGTGACTGTTGTCCTACTTGCTGACTGGATGAGGGGGGTAGTAGGAGGTAATTCCAGATTGTAATACTTGACAACAGATTGCCATTGGTTTCCTATTGGATGATGGTGAGCTCTCAGACTCTCCAAGGCAATTTCAACATTTGTCACTCTTTCATAAGAGATGGGATTGAGTCTCCTTAAAGTATTTTTAAGATACAACCAGATTTAAAACTCAAGCCTCAATCTGCCCACAACTTTGTCTCCTTCAATAACTCCCTCCAATGGCTCTCCTTGAGGGAGCTCTTATTTTTTGTGTGTCATGTTCCCTATGTAGTCTACTTTCTTCAACATATCTCCATGTCCATCCCAAGGGTGTGGAAGACCCAATGCTATGCTTTCATTAAACATGCTTTTAAATCTTGTAACATTTGTAGCCAACAACTTGGATTTTTCCTCTGTTCTTTCTCTTAGGGTCTCTTTAGCAATCATTAAATTATATATCTTTACCAGCTGAGTTATGATTTCAATATGTGTTGGGATGCTACAATTTCTGGGATGACCAGGGTTTGACGCATTTACTTCGTAGAAACAACATAACCCCTTTAACCCGCCCTTTCGGCATCAACCTATGAACAAGATGAAGTCTCACTCGAGGCGAATATGGTGGATTACAAAATCAGAGTTCTATAACCGTGGCGATACGCAGATGTGGAAAATGGCCTTGCAATGTGTCTCTGATCTAGCATGTACTTTAACATATAACAATGTCAATATGTGACTTCATGCTTTGCAGATTCTAACAGCCTAAAAACTACGCTGGATCGCTATTGTATTTACTCTTATAAATACACATTCAACATCCTTAGTATTAGTTCGCGTCATTCATACACATGTGTTCCTATTACTTAACATATGATCTCCATTAACATACATATGAAAGAAAATACATAAACATACTATAACATGAACACAAAACACATGATAGATTCATAAACATAACACAGGGATTTACATGGTTAACCCCCCCTAGATGGGAGCTACATCCACGTGAACTGTTATTATATTACTTTGAAGGGGATAATAGTTCCAGTCTATGCACTCAGATGTAGACTCTTCTCTACAATAGATCTTTGCGCACAAACCGCTGCAGAGTCTCTTCTTTCTTAGATCTCTCTCTCAATATATATCAAACTCTAACAATAATCAACAACAAGAACCCTTCCTTATACAATATTTCCCTTTAGATAAATGTTCCCCGAAGGTTACATCTTACAATAAATATGGGCCAACCCCCATAGTACCCTTAAACCCAAAACGTCGTGGTTCTCCTGTCGACCAGGATTTGCTTTAACTTTCGTTGTAACCTTGTTGTCCCTTTTTGTGTCAGTTCTTCTAACTCTAATGCTTCCTATGACAGTCGCCATTTTGAAAGTGCAACTCTTACTCTATAGTGGCACGTCCTTTGCACCATTCCACTTCTTTACTCTCCACTCCTATAGCTATTAGTTCGTTGCTTCATCCTTAACTGCTTCAACTACCTCTGGGCTGTCCTTATTACTTTTTCTTTACTAAGGGGACATGTCCTTTCCTGTCAACTTCACTTTGATCCATACCCTCCTCCCAGGAATTGCGTAGTTGCTTCTACCAAAAATGGTCAATGTTAGGTCTCACCGAACTGTACTCTTCCATCAAAACTTTCTTTACTTGGGCTGCTCCCAACAGGCCCCTAACAGTTACTTGTGACTCATCCCTGATTCACTTACACTGGGTTTCTTTGACTATGCATCACTTGGGATGTTCATCCTCACAGCGAACTCTTGAAAAGTTTCTCTTAGCTTCGCAATTGCTTCCTTAGTCTCTTGCTCATATTCTTTGATTGTTTCGAGCATCATCGTGGAGATGGGTTCTTGCATTTGGTATTTCACAGTACTCTCTGTCGTGCGGAGTTCGTGCAATTTCTCCTCGATTTCTTCAAAGAGTGCCAATGCTTCTTCTTGCATAGGATGCAAATTTGACAAAGTTTAAGATTCCTTTTCCTTTAGTTAGTTCAACTAATTCTGAATCTCTTTCATTTCTACGAACTTCATGGCCATGTTCACAGCATCAAGGTCCTTTTGCTTCTTCTGAACTTCATCTTGATCTTTTTGAAGTTTGGGATTCTCTTGAAGTCTATCCCAAACCTTGGTAATTTCTTCTAGCAAGTATTGACACCTCGCAACTTTTGCGGAGAAAGTTCTTAGTTGATGTCTTCAGTTATTTGACTATTTCTTTCTTCACTTCTGGCGGAGTTCCAGGTTGTTGCCAAGATTCTAATTCAACATTATTTTCCTTATAGCCAATATCCATATCTACCATTTTCTCGTTGAGATTGTCCACGGTAGAACCAATCTTAATAATGGTCGCTTCCACTTCAGGCTCTTCTTCATAGTCTGGGATCTTCACACAAACTTCTGCATTGGATTTCTTCAAATTTTTCTGGTTCTCTTGAGCACTTGCTAGCTCATTTGTCTTTAGTGTGCATTCATTTTTCAGCTCCTTATAACTATCTTCCAGCTTCAGATGCTAGTTGTACGATATCTCTATCTCTAATTTCCTCCACAACTTGCAAAGGAAGATTATGCAATCCCTCAATGGGCATCATTCCCACATTTATATCCATATGTGCTAGCTTCTTCGCACCTTCGGTTAGTTCGTCTGATGGAAATATGACATTCATCGACTCAATGTGGACTATTTGGGATTTCATCTTCAATGTAGGAGCTTTTATTTTTCTTTGGATTGACTCCCCGTTGAGTCCTCGAGTGTGTAGGGTGCTGGAATGGGTTCCAAAGCTCTCAACAGATGAAGCAAACCCAGCCAAAGGCTTCAGATAATCCTGCGCAAGTATTACCCTATCCTCGAGCTGTTTGGGATAGTAATCTCTTAGGGATACAAAGGCCTCCGCTGACACTTGTGGTTTTGATCCTAAAAGGATCTGTCTTCCAATAAAGGAAAACAAAGTGGATACAGTTTGAAACAAATCTACCTAGAAAGGAAAATCTAAGGTAAGTTAGACCTACTCTAAAAGGTGTCTTGTTTTCAATGAAGATTAACTTGATGTGAAGGTAAATAAGTATGTTCATCCACTTAACAGAAATGTAAAGAAGATCAATTCCTTATTTGCTTAAGTTACAACCAATTAATTAAAATTAATTGAATGCAATATTAAGTATTTAAGCTCATTCAAGATTAACCTGTAACCAACATGCCAATTGAAAAATTAACATAGATCATAATTCACTACAAATCATTTACAGAAATTGATAAATATTTTAGTTGAATAAATTCAATTAAAACATTATGCATACACAGACCGAGCATAAGGACAAATCCAGATCAAAGGTCTCTGCATGAGATAATAATTGCAAAATATTAAAGAACATATTCAATAACCTGAAGTACAAATCAATATTTATCAAATAAACTTGATCAATGAACAAAATATGATGCAAGAGAATAACTTTACTGTATTAATGAATTCTATAAGAAATTACAAGTTCAACATAAAACAGAGCATCTCTAGTCTTCTTCTGTTGATTTCTACCCCAAAAAAAATGATCCTCATTTAACTAAGAGAGATCTACCCCGTAAATAGTAAATGACAAAATAAATTACAAAGGATAAATTCCCCTTAAACAGGGATTACAAAATCATAATATTCTATTTGGTGAGGAAATCTTCTCACTTGTCCCAAACTTCTATCAGTTCATCTATATTTGGATAATGAGGAGATTCGATCCCTAGCTAGGAATCACATGTGGATCCTTCAATCTCATTCTTGGCCAGTTTATGCCACATGCGGATAAAAACATAGATTTTGCCTTCCATAGAAACATGCTTCCTAATCAGCCAATCCACGTCTTTAATTTGGATGTGCTCAATCCGCATGATATTCTCTCTAACTTCATCTCAATGGGCTTCGACCTGCTCTATCATTAATCTTGGTGGATCTGCATCTTCGATAAGCCCTATTGCAGAGAATGCGAATTTCTCCATGAGATCGTCTGATGCATGCCATCTTCTTCTGCAATGTGCTTGAGCCTGGTTGATAGTATCTTCTACCATTTCAATGACATTCTCCCAAGCCCGCATAGCAGCACTGATCCTCCTTAATTTGAGACTATCTAATTCAAGAATGTCAGTTGGCTTATCCTCAATATACTTCTTCCAATCCATGATGTCTTCTACAACTTTAGAAGCTTGTTGTGTTTTTTCTACTTGCTTGCTCAAGGTACCATACATCTTCTCGAAAGAAATATAAGTTTCATGAAATGTCAGCTAGAAGCTTATCATGCACTTGGTTTACATGAAGAGCTAGGTCTTTGAACTCTTTCTGTGAAAACCTAGACAATGTAGAGGAGGAGACACTTGCAGTTGCATCCTCAAGTTGCCTTTTAAGTACATAAATTCATTCCTCCTTGACATCATTTTATGCTTCTGCATCATTTAGTTTAGCTTGGAGAGAAGTATTTTGCAACTGCAGATCTTCCAACGTATCTTCAAATAACTTCCTTAGATCCTGAACATAAACCTCATGCTCTTCCTTGGTTTTTGTCAATTGCTCTTGAAGGTTCTTCAACTCCTCCTTTTTCAAGTCAATTTCTCTATTCAAGGTCTTAACTAAATCAAAATTTGCTCCTGCAAAAGCATCCAAGGTTGCAGCAACATCAACTGCTTCTGCCTAGATATCATCAGACTGCTTTGCCCAAATGGCTTGATCATGAATGGGTGGCTCCAACCCTCCATGATCTCTGCTACTCTTCTTACTTGCTCAATCAAATCGAATTACATTTTCTTGTAGCTGAAAACCTTATCTTTGAGTTCTTTCTGATATAGAAAAATCTGGCTCTGTTCATCCTTGCTTTTAGCTTTTTCCAAGACTTCAAAAAAAGTGTCAACTCCCAAGTAGATGGAGTCATTTGGGAGATCTTCATGTTCATAGCTCATCCTTATATGATTTTGCTTGAAGTGGGCATCTAGGAATTTTTTAGGATCATGTCTTCTTTTTGGAGCATAACCTAGTTTCAAAGAAGCAATCTTGTTACCTAATACTTGAGCCCATGTGGAACTAGGGATAGCAAAAGGTCCAAGGTTCAAGGGGAATTTGGGCCAACCTCTCCTCTTGGGACCTGTAAGTTTAAGATAAACCCCTTCTATAACAGTCTGATATGATACTTCTTCAATCAACAATCTCTCTGGGACAATTCTAGGCAGCAGGTGAATAGCACTGCTTCCCCATATTCTGACATAGGAGAAAGATTCCCCTACATACCAATCTCCTATCATGGCAATGGAAAGCTTGGCATCAACTGAGAAAGATGGTGCATCTTCCTTGAATATCTTGAGATAAATGGCCCCAAGAAAGTGATCACAAATGTCATATAATAGAGGCACATAGTTATATTCCCATAGTGCAGAATGATATATGTGAACATGAGGAGCAGTGGGGGTCCATTTCCATCCCATGCTGGGATATTGAAACTCAATGCAGAAAACATCTAACACATAGGCTGAAAGAAAGAAACTGAGCTTCTGTGTAGCAGGATATTTCTGATACTTTTCAATTGATGTCTTGAGCTCAAAAGACAAAATAGAATCCCAAGGAAAATATTCACCTGTAGTCAAGACATGATGAGCCACTGGAGCCCATTCGGCTTTAAAGACCGAGAAATTAGGAAGACCATACAACCGAGAAAGTATAGCTGCCAGTAATAAGTAGGGTTCCTTAAACCATGATACTAGGTATAAGTTATCAAGCATGCACATGAAGCTGGATGGTTTATGCATCCATGATTTGATCATTTCATTGAAATTAAACCTGGTGTTAGCAGAATCTAGGAATGTAGTGTTAAGGATCTGCATAGGTGCTCTAAGGGAAAATGCCCTGATAAATACCTTAGGATGGAAAGTGGTTAATTGTGAACCCGCATTGTCATTGAATGAGCGGTCTTTAGGGTTAGTATGCTGTACTATCCATTTAATTGCGTCGGTATAAGGTAAGATGGTGGGTCTGGCAGCAATTGCATGGAGCTAAGAGCTCCTAATTTTCTCATAGGCTTGGCGGTCATTGTCAATGTTAGAAAGGTCATCATTGTCGAATATCGAATATATTTTAGCCCAGTCCACCTAGTAGGTTCATGTGATTTTGCCACTACTGTCTGAGAAGGTTCCAAATTTGTGTCCTTGTTCAATTGTTCTCTCTGGGTGGTCTTGGAATGTGTGTTGCGTGACATGTTTGCAGATTGGAGAAATCTGACGAACGAATAAACAATAATAAAAAAAATCCAAAAATAATCAAAATCGTAAATAGTGTAAAATTAGTCACAGCAGATCTAATGAACAAGTAAATCAATCACAACAGATGAACATAGAAAATATGGTGCAAAACTGTGCAAAACATGCAGCAGTGCTCTCTATCCCAGAAAGGGTGAATGAATTACAATACAAACTGTCACAATGACAGAGCAATTCGAATTACCTAAGGAGGTCATTCAAATCACTGAATGGAGTAGCTTGACTCTATCTAGGAGTCCTCATCAATCATCGGTGGTGCTCATCAATCACAACAACCAGTCATCCAGGTGTCAAACTGAGTCTAATAAATGTAACTGAAGTGTGTAGCACTGATATAGGATCTGGAGGCTCAGTGGGGGCGCATGGGAGGCTAACTGAAGTTAGAAAAAGTCACCTAATCAAACTGGAGGTCAAACGGAAGTGATACAGTCAGTCGGGAGTGAAACTAGCCTCAAATCAGGGAGAATCGGAGCTAACTGAATGTAACTGGAGTGAATCTGCAGTGGTAGGTGAACAAGTGCGCCCTTCTCTGGCAGTAGGTGAGAAGAGGGCACCTTTCAGCTTAGGAGGGCTAAAAATCTGTGGTAAGTGGCTCCCGGGTGCTAGAAGAAGGTGGATAAGGTGCTGGAGGCATCAAACTGGTGACTGGGATGCATGCCTGTGCATGCAAAACCCTAGATTCTGCATATCCTGAAATAGATCATGCAAGATCCTGAAATAGATGATGTATCCCGAAATAGATGATGTGGATATCCGAACACCCCCCCTCAAGCTAGACTATGATGTGCCAACTAAAAATAATGTGGGGCCCTGGTAACTAAGACCAAAGGTCACCCCAATACAATAATCCAAAAAATGCTGAAAATAAACTAAGTGAGGAAAGAGGGAAAACCCAGTGGGAAGAAATCCCCCCCTCAAGCTAAAGCATAATAATGAATCAATCTGTCTCCACCATGATGGAACTCACCCCCAACAGTGAACGGAGGTAAGAGAACTTCTTCTCAGTGAAGCTCTTGGTGAAGATGTCTGCAATTTGCTCATCAGTAGGGCAATATTGCAGAATGATAGTGCGGTCGTGCACCAACTGTCGAATGTAATGCATATGAATCTCAATGTGTTTGGTCCTCTACCGCTGAACTGGATCTGTGGAGATCTTGATAGCACTTTGATTGTCACAAAATAGGACAGTCGAAGTAGTGCCACCAAAACCAAACTCGGAAAGAATACCCTGCAACCAAACTGCCTGAATGCAGGCATTGACTGCCCCTCGATACTCTGCCTCTGCTGAAGAAAGTGCAATGGCTGCTTGCTTTTTGATGGACCAGCAAATAGCACCATGACCAATCATGAAAACATAACCGGAAGTGGACTTCCGATCAATGCTATCACCTGCCCAATCTGAATCAGTAAAACCAATGAAATCTAGCTCAGAATCTGCAGCATAGTGTATGCCAAACTGTTTCGTACCTTGCACATACTGCAAGATCCGCTTGGCTGCTCGCCAATGAAGCTCATGTGGCTGCTGCATATATCTTGACACAGTACTCACGGCATATGAGATATCAGGCCGTGAATGTGTCAAATAAAGTAGTGAACCAATCAACTGTCGATACATACTGCAATCTGCAAGCGGTGTGGAATCTCCCTCCTCAAGACTGATTCCTGAGAGGAATGGGAATGGGGCTGCCTTACATTCATCCATATTAAACTTCAATAACAGGTTGGAAGCATATTTTTGCTGAGATATAGTGATCCCATCGAAATTTTGAGCTATCTCCAAGCCCAAAAAGTGACTCAGCATGCCCAAATCGCTCATGTCAAAAGCTAGATTTAAGGCAGATTTTAGCTTGTTTATTGAAGTAAGTGTGCTACCAGTAATAAGCAGATCATCAACATAAAGTACAATAACCAACAAATTACCTTTAACTCGCTGAAGATAGACATTCGGATCATATTTGCATCTTTGGAAATTCTGAGAAAGAAGGAAGGAATCCATCTTTGCATACCAAGCTCTTGGGGCCTGTTTTAACCCGTACAAAGATTTCTTCAATCTACAAACCAATGATGGATCTGATGTATAACCCTCTGGCTGCTGCATATAGACCTCTTCAGCAAGGTCTCCATGTAAAAATGCACTCTTCACATCCATATGGTGCACTTCCCAGTGCTTGGATGCGGCAATAGCTAAAACAAGGCGGATGGAATCCATCTTTGCAACCGGTGCAAAGGTCTCTGTGTAGTCCACTCCTTGGACTTGGGAAAAACCTTTTGCCACCAACCTTGCTTTATATTTTCTGATAGTGCCATCAGCAGCAACTTTAGTACGGTAGACCCATTTACACTTCACTAATTTTCTTCCAGGTGGAAGAGAAACTAGCTCCCATGTATTGTTCTTTTGAAGAGAACTGTACTCTTCATCCATGGCACTTTTCCATCTCGGATCTCGATGGGCTGAATAGTATGATTGGGGATCTGAACCAGCCATCAAATAACAAATCTCAGGAAGAAATGGATCAGCAATAGAAAGAGCCATACCTGCCCTTTGAAAGTCTCCTCTTGTTCGTCTCGGATCAGCAGGATTTCCAAGACTAGAACCAGTAGATTGTAGAGTGTTTTGGGCCCACTTTGGTAACTGAGGAGGATCATAATGATCGGATTCCGAACCTGATATGTCATGATCATCATATGCTACTAAAATATCAGAAATATCAGAACTCATACCTTCATTATCGCTGCTCGGATCTTCTTCTGGTGAAGGCGGTGAATCGGCAGTCTTTTCCTCGACTAGTTGCAATTCTTGAAGCGGTTCTTGAAACTGCACACTGCGCTCTATGAATATCTTTTTAGATCTGATATCCATGAGTTTATATGCTTTTGATTCTTCCCCATATCCTATCAATATGCACTCGATACTTTGTGGATCCAAAGCTCGTCTCTTCTCAGAAGGAATTCTAGCCCATGCAGTAGAGCCAAAAACTCTCAAATTTGACACATCCGGTTTGTGACCAAAGAATGCTTCGAAAGGAGTCATACCTTTCACGGATGAATGTGGAACACGGTTCTATATATATGCAGCAACATTGATTGCTTCAGCCCAAAGATTTGCAGCCAAACCTTTCGATTCAATCATGCATGTAGCCATCTCTTTCAGTGACCGGTTTTTCCTTTCCGCTACACCGTTCTGCTGGGGTGTGTAGGGAACTGTATGTTGGATCTTGATTCCGCTTTGGGCACAAAGTTGCAGCAACTCGGACTTGATATATTCCCCACCATTATCAGATCTAAGAGCTTTGATATTTCTCTCAGTGGTGGTCTCAACAGAAGCCTTAAAATCCTTGAATTTTCCAAGCACTTCTGACTTGTTTTTGAGAAAGAATACCCATGTAAAGCGGGAAAAATCGTCAATAAATGTCAAAACATACCTTGAACCATTTAATGACATATGGGGCAGCAGACCACTGATATCAGAATGGATCAATCCCAAAATAGTAGAGGCTCTGCTAACCTTGCCGCGGTCGAATCTGTGCTCGGGGTGCTTCCCAATAATGCAACCGGTGCATATTCCCTTCGAGGAACGGAGTTGTGGAAGCCCATCTACCATGGATTTATTTGATAGCAGCAGCAAATACTTATAATTTATATGTCCAAATCTTTCATGCCAAAGCCTACTAACCTCATTACCATGTGTGCGAAGAGCAGTGGGCTTTGCAAGCGGTATAAAGTGCGAAAACTCATAACATTTTGCAGTGTGGTTTGCCTTTCCAACCGCAACTAGTCTTCCACTTTTGATATCAGAAATTTCAACTGTATTAGGGCTGAATGTGACTTTCTTTGGATCACCAGTATGTGTCATTTGATACACAGAAAGGAGATTCGAAGCTAAGGAAGGCACATAGAGAACATTCTGAAAGCATCCATGTTCTACATGAATCGTACCTTTGCCCTTTGAAGAAATTTTTGAGTCATCTCCCAAATGGATGGGGATGGAGCTGTTTGGATCGAATGAGGAAAAAGAATCAATATTTGCAGCCATATGATTTGATGCACCCGAATCTATCAAGAGAGTAGTGGGCTTCGAAACCGTTGCCATGAGTGCTTGTCCTCTTTCATGATCGTCATTCCGATCCTTCTTCCTTGCACCGTCAGGAAGGGTTATGTTGTTCTTTTCCAAAAGGAGGGCCATTTGATCTATAGTCTTCTTCATACATGAACTTTCGGGATGAAAGCCACGGTTACAATAAGTACATTTAGATTTTTGGTTACCTTCTTTGCCCTTTTGCTTGGATTTCGAACTGGATGGTGCATCCGTTTGCTTGCCTTTGTCTTTTTGCTTGTGAGGCTCGAATTTGGGCTTCTCCTTCTTTAGCTTTCCTTTACCATTCGAGATCTTGGGTCCTTGAACAAATAGGGCTGAATCTTTGGAGCTTATGGACCCCATTTGAATCAACTTGTCATGCTCTTTTGTAACGGACTCAATGAAGGCATTCAAGGTAGGCATCTTCCAATTCGGGGTAGTTAGCCGATCGGAATTGAAAGTAGAGACAAATACCGAATAATATTTCCCAAGCTTGCTTAGAATGGAGAGGATCAACTGTTTATCCTCTTTGATAACACCACTGTTCTTCAATTGCAAGTTCAAGTTCTTGAATTTTGTGAAGAATTCATTGATGGTCTAGAAATTCTCAGGATTAAGGCCAATCAATTCATTCTCTAATTGAAAAGCCCTAAGCTCATCCTACTTGCCGAATAGTGTTTCAAGTTGCTCCCATATGGCTTTTGGAGTCTTCAATCCGTTGAGATGGAAGTGAAGATCCTTGGAGATGGAGAGACAAAGAAGACCGTAAGCTTCATCAAGCTTGTTGTAGTGTTTGGTTCTTTCTGCCACATTGTTTGGCTCCAATTCAAGACCAAGAGTGACTCGGTAGTAACCTTTTGAACGTAATATGATCTCCATATCATCTTTCCAATCAAAATAATTGAATGGGGTGAGGATAGGCTTTGAAGAAGAGTATTCCATTGCAAGGAATGAGTCAACTGATGAAGAGGAAGCTTGCATGCAGACTATAGCGAATGCAATTGCTGTAGGGAAGCTTGCATGCAGAATGTAGCGAGTGCAATTGGAGGAGACAATAAACCTGCAAATCACATCAAAACAACCACAATAAGGTCGAACAATCCACCCTTTGAGAGTTGCATCACACCTGGGATTGGATTTCAAGCAATGTTGAATAGGTCCAATGTATCAGATCCAGGAATTATGTGGTAACTCAAGCTTCTGGAGTGGTATTGGAATATTTTTCAAGCTTTGCATGCACAGGAGCGAATGCCCTTGAGATATCTCATGCCAAACTTTTTGCAATTTCTAGCAATTCAGTCAAATCTTCTTGTATAAACACCTGTAGAGAAGAGATCTTGTCCCTGCAATGGCTCTGATACCATGTAAAATTAGTCACAGCAGATCTAATGAACAAGTAAATCAATCACAACAGATGAACATAGAAAATATGGTGCAAAACTGTGCAAAACATGCAGCAGTGCTCTCTATCCCAGAAAGGGTGAATGAATTACAATACAAACTGTCACAATGACAGAGCAATTCGAATTACCTAAGGAGGTCATTCAAATCACTGAATGGAGTAGCTTGACTCTATCTAGGAGTCCTCATCAATCATCGGTGGTGCTCATCAATCACAACAACCAGTCATCCAGGTGTCAAACTGAGTCTAACTGAGTGTAATAAATGTAACTGAAGTGTGTAGCACTGATATAGGATCTGGAGGCTCAGTGGGGGCGCATGGGAGGCTAACTGAAGTTAGAACAAGTCACCTAATCAAACTGGAGGTCAAACGGAAGTGATACAGTCAGTCGGGAGTGAAACTAGCCTCAAATCAGGGAGAATCGGAGCTAACTGAATGTAACTGGAGTGAATCTGCAGTGGTAGGTGAACAAGTGCGCCCTTCTCTGGCAGTAGGTGAGAAGAGGGCGCCTTTCAGCTTAGGAGGGCTAAAACTCTGTGGTAAGTGGCTCCAGGGTGCTAGAAGAAGGTGGATAAGGTGCTGGAGGCATCAAACTGGTGACTGGGATGCATGCCTGTGCATGCAAAACCCTAGATTCTGCATATCCTGAAATAGATCATCCAAGATCCTGAAATAGATGATGTATCCCGAAATAGATGATGTGGATATCCGAACAAATAGCTGAACAAAGGAACAGAGAAAAGCAACCTATTTCAGCTGAAAATGGCAAGCAAGAGACCCCTGGTAAAAAATCACAGTAAAGTTCAAGCAGTAGGGTAATTTTCCGAATTTGATAATGATAACGAAAAATAAGAAAAATGACCTATTTAATAAATTCAACGGGCAAAATCTGAGCCGTCGGATCTAAACCAATCAATGACTGAGATTGATTGTTGAAAATTGCAGGAGTCAGTTTCGCAGGTATGTACATCCTTCCCGCAATCTGCAATTGCGGGTTGCGGGTTGCGGGATTGTAAAGTGCGAAACTACATTTATTGAATCAAAAGATAATTCCACAATTTGCAATCCACAAATTGTGGGTTGCGGGACTACAAGGTTCAAAAATTTTATTCAACAGCTTCCGACAATCCGCAAATTGTTGTTTGCGTGATGCGGGACACAAATAACCTTCAGATAAGAAATAATATTTCCGCAATCCGCAATCCGTAATTGCGGGTTGCGGAAACACACAACACACTTTTTTTATTCAAATCACTTTCCGCAATCCAGAATCCGCAATTGTGGGTTACAGAACGAAAAGTTCAACAACATATTTACAAGGTCTTCCTGCAATCCGCAAATTGCGGGTTGCAGGAACGCATAGAAATCTCAAAAAGAAAAACAAAGCACCCCGCAATCCACAATTGTGGGATTGCGGGATGAAAAATATTCTTTTGAAAGAATTCAAGGCTTCCCGCAGCTTCAGAAAAACAGTAAAAAAATGGAAATTTTCTAAGGGAAAAATCCTAATTAGATGAAAATAATGTAAAGGAATAAAATTATAACAAACATGATGAACCATGGGCTCCGATGTTCCATTAGAACATGGGATTTGTTGTACCTAAAACAAATGGCGACTGACTGGGACGAACCAGTTATCTCTGTAAATAAATCCTTAGTTAAAGAAAACATGTCAGTCTACTAATATTTCAACCCGAAATCTAGAAGGTGTTCATAAAGAAATACAAGCAACAAGCAGAGTTAAGCATATGATTGATATACCCCCATCTCTTAATCATTAAAAATGATTCAAATATGATAAGGAGATGTAAGAAATAATAGGAATTCATTACCATTATGCAATCATGGAAAACCAGCTTGAGTTGAACCTGGAGGCAAACTTAAAACTACCCTGGATATCCAAATTATAGACCACCTTAATTAAATATTAATTGCTTTATTTATATACAAATAGTTCTTTGGCAATATATACAATATTTTTTTTTCTTTTTCTTTTTTATATTTCTCTTTTCTTTTGAAATAAGAAAAACTGTGCATAAGACCTTGTTGATACGAGACCAATGCCCTGACTTGGTAATCAGATGTTAGCAGTGCCATTCACAGACCTGATCTGGAAACTAATCAAGCTAGCTCGGTAAGGAGAATCCTTGTCTTCCAGTTGTGAGACTGAAAGCAACTATCGTGGCTTGGTCACCACATAATGATAATTTCAATCCAAAATCAAACCCATGATCATGGCAGGGATTGCTTGTAATAAGACCCCCTGTCCTTATATACAACAAGTATCTTATAAAAAAAGCAAAAATTTATTAGAGTGTAAAATACAAGACACTACCATGGCTTGGTAACCACATATCAGTAGTGTTACTCAGCAGTTCTTTGCAGATCATGAATGGACCGACCTGTAATAGGATCTTCCATCTTTCAGTAGAAACTGAAAGTCATCTCCCAATTTTGGTGGCTTGATGTGAAGATGTTATTCCACAAAATACCTATGAACCTAATGGGCTGGCTTATGATAAGAACCCCCATCTTGTAATCTACCATTATTAAGAAAATTATTATCAAGGTGACTGTAATAGGATCCAAAGTAGATAAAGCTGACCAGGTTATTAAGATATGTTTCTTTACCAATGAAACGTAATATAAGAAACACCAGTCATTCCCCATACCTCAATTAAACAAATAAAACATTGTAAATATGAATCAAGGTGGGAAAGTATCAATCAAGACTCTGAAATTATTGATTGTAACTCCTATACAAAACAAGTTCTGTCATAGGTTGAGGAAAGCTAAAACTAATCATGCATTCTAAGAACTTTCAGGCTGTGTCAATCTTGAGAAAAAATGATCGATCAACCATTGCCAAATGTCTGTGGGAGTTATTCAGACACAAAAATAATATAAAAGGAAAAACAATCAAATCAAAAGGAAAGAAAACACACAAAACTTATATACAAAATGCATCAAATTGTTCAGACAAAATACTTCTTGAGCAGAGAAACATTCACTGGATAAGTGTCAATAACCCCCTCCAGTGTCTACAAGCGAACAGTACTAGGACCAATCTTTTCTGTAACAATGAAAGGTCCTAGCCAAAGGCGTTGAAATTTGGTGTATTCATTTTTGTCCTTATGTTGTTTATCCCATCTCAATACCAAATCTCCTACTGAAAACTCCCTGTCAGAGGAAGATTTCTCATCGAACCATCTTTTAACCATCTGCTGATGTTGGTACAGTTTGTTCTTAGCCTTTTCTTTGTCTTCGTCCAACTTAAGCAAGGTATCAATTCTCTACTGAAGAGGGGATGAATCATCTTCTTGAATGGATTGGGCTATTTGTAATGAGGGAATAGTAAGGTTAGATGGAAGGATGGCCTCTTTGCCATACACTAGACAATAGGGAGAGTTTCCAATAGCTACCTTTGGGGTAACTCGGTATTCCCAAAGAGCATTGCAAAGCTGTGTGTGCCAATCTTTGTGATGGGAGGCTATTGTCTTTTTCAAAATGTTTATCAGGTTCTTGTTAGAAGATTCAGTAAGCCCATTACCTTGTGGATAATAATTAGCAAAAAATTTCAGTTTGATCCCTTTTTCAAGGGCATATTGTGTGAGATCAATTGAGGAAAAGTAGGATGCATTGTCAAAGACAAGATTCTCAGGGGCCCCAAACCTTGTGACTATCTGACTGTTTAGGAAGGAAATCACTTGGTTTGTGTTACATTTCCTAAGATGGACTACCTCTACCCATCTGGTAAAGTAGTCAGTTGCTATCAAGATATACCAATGTTGCAGGGAAGAAATGAGATTAATTGGTCCAACAATATCTAGTCCCCATTGCTGAAATGGAAACTGAACTGTTACTGGCTGCAAAGGAAAAGCAGGTTTTTTGGACTTCCCTGCACACTTCTGACATGGTTCACACCTTCTGACATGAGCATAGGCGTCTTTAAATAGAGTAGGCCAATAATATCCATCTCTGAGAATCTTGTGGGTTGTGGTTTCACCTGAAAAATGGCCTCCAATAGGTCCTGCATGAACTTGTAAAAGAATGTTATCAGTTTCATTTTTCTCCAAACATCTAAGGAAAAATCCATCGTAATTTTTTCTAAACAAAATTCCATCAATAAATTGATATGGAGAAGCCTTTAAACTTAAAGCTCTGCGTTTTTTGAAGTCAAGGGTTTCAGTAGCAAACCCATGGTTTAGAAAAAAATTAATATGATCATACCATTTAGATGTTGGAGTTTCTATGGCATTAACAAAACCTATAGGAACATTTTCCTCCTGTTCCCATTCAGTGTGCTATTGTACAAGATCATTTGACTAAGCGGTGAGCAGGCACAAACCTTGCCTTTTTACAATATTTGCTGGTTTGATTTCTAGGTCATATTCCTGCAAAGCTGTCATCCAATGGGCTCTTTTATTACCTAGTTCTTTCTGGGCCAGCACATTTCTAATGGCAGTATAAGGCATAATGACCTTCATTCGAGATTTCAGTAAGTACGGCCTGTAATGTTTAATAGATTTGTAGACTGCATAAGCCTGTTTGTCAATTTGGGAGTAGTTAAGTTCTACTCCCTTAAACGTTGATCTCATGAATGAAATTGGAATCTCAGCATCATTATCATGCTTCTTCGTCAAGACAATTGCATAAGAAAAATCAGTAGCAAAGGTATATAGAATAAAATCCTTGTTGAAATTAGGGGACATTAAAGCAAGGGCTTCTGCAATGGCCCTCCAAATTTCAACAAATGCATCCTTTGTTCCTGAGACTAGCTAAACTGTACATCTTTTTTAACTAACTACTGCAATGGCTTAACAATTTGTGCAAAATTTGGAACAAAACTACATACAAAATTGATCTTACCGAGGAATGATTGCATGGCTTTGCGCGAACGAGGAAAACCAATCTTTGAAATAACATTAGTGCATTCAAGATCAATAATCGTACCTTCCTTCGAAACAATGAAACCTAGGATCTTACCTTCTGTTATTGCAAATATGGACTTCTTAGGGTTTAGGGAAATACCGTTCTTCCTGCAACGTTCAAAAACCTGTTTGAGAGCAGACAGATGTTCATGTCATTTTTTTGAATAGATAGTGATATCATTTAAGTATACTATGACAGAATTATGCATTAAACCTCTGAAAGCTATATCCATAGCTCTCTGGAATGTGGCTCCTGCATTTATCAGCACGAAAGGCATTCACCTGTAGGCGAAGGTGCCCCAAAGGCTTTTGAAAGTTGTTTTCAGTTGGTCATCAGCGGCAACCATGACTTGGTTGTATCCTGAAAAACCATTGAGGAGAGAGAAAATCTCTGACCCTTCTACCTTTTGTAAAATTTGCTCCATGGGAGGAATAGGGTAGTTATCCTTCTCGGACGCTCTGTTCAAATTTCTGAAATCGGCACAAAGTTTGATTTCCCCATTCTTCTTCCGAACAGGTACTAATTTAGCTATCCATTGTGTGTGTCTAATAGGGAATATGATTCAAGCTGTCAATAACTTCTCAAGTTCTTTCTTTACAGAGGGTTCCAAACTAGGATGCATCTTCCTTAATTTCTGTTGGTAAGGTTTCACTTCTGGTTTCATCGGTATGTTATGATGCATAATGCTAGTGTCAAAGGTCTTTAGTTCATCATAGGTCCATGCAAAAAAATCTTTGTACTCTTTACACAATCTAACAAAATCTCTTCTTTCTTCCACAGAGCAGTCAATTCCAAGGTTGATGAATCGAGGATTCTGTTCAGTACCTAGATTGACTGGCTCATAATTCAGAGAAGAACTTCGGGTCTTGCAGTTGGTCTTGTGTTTAAACTGATCTTGTAAGTCATAAAACTTCTCTAGGTTAATGACTTATTTTGGGATAATGTTGGAAGGATCAGACAAATATTTATCATGCTCAGCTTCATCAATTGCCATGTCTTGAAAGGTATCATGGGCTGTGAGAAAATCTAGTATTTGCAGTCGTCATCAAACACTTTCTAGTTTGTTACATTATCAGGGATGGAAGGCCTGTACATAAGTTCTATTGAAAAGGTTTTAGGTGACAATCCTTCTAGTGGAATCATCCTAGATGCTGTATTTTCCAAGAGGTCAGCATCAAAGTTT
The DNA here is from genome assembly GCA_027924585.1 of Larix kaempferi. Classification (NCBI taxonomy): domain Eukaryota; kingdom Viridiplantae; phylum Streptophyta; class Pinopsida; order Pinales; family Pinaceae; genus Larix; species Larix kaempferi. Next base: position 20,508 of record BSBM01000033.1, read on the forward strand.
TGTGACCTAGGGACTCACTTGATGTTGAATGCAGAGAAAGAGTTAGTGAGATCTCTAACCATTTTTTGATAATTAGTTAAACGTGGAGACAAACAATGTATCTTGTTTCTTACTTGTTTAACTATGATTTTAGAATCTCCAAATCATTCTATCACTTGTGCACCCATATCAATAGCCTTCTTGAGTCCCTGAACCAAAGCCTCATATTCAGCTACATTATTGCTACATTCAAATTCAAGTCTGCAAGCAATCATGGTTTTAGTCCCTTTTGGATCAATAAGGACACAACCTACACTAGCTCCATCTTTAGATCTGGATCCATCAAAGAATCAAGTCCATGCAATAGGATCTATCCTAAAATTTGTATTAACATTATAAACATTATGTACAATAGTTCCAGAGAATGGTATAGTAGTAACATTGGCAATCTGTGATTCATTTTGTACATTCTCATCTGGTGAAGAATCCACTGGAAAATCCCTAAAGAAGGTATCAAATGTGAGATGCTCAATATGTGTATTGAAATAACAACCAGGTTCACTTGAGTCATTAAGGTTAGTGACTGTTTACTTCATAAATGGTTCCCTACCGATCTTAATCTTGTTTGGTTGTCCATTATAGGGTATCCATAGGTGAGACTAATCCGTGGAAAAGTAACCCTTGAGCTTCTCTGACCAATCTCTGCTCAACCACATTCCATAGGTTTCATGGATGTCAGCTACAATGATATCTATGGTCTGGTGGATCCAGGGATCAATAGATAATGTCAAAAACACATTTCTTAATATCCACACTACTCTCACTTTAGATCTATCAAGTTGGACAATATGAGTAGGACAACGTTCCCAAGTGGCATTTAACTTTCTGCAGACAGACAGGGGCATAATATTAGAGGAAGCACCTAAATCTATCATGCAATTGTGTACATTTCTGTTGAAGATTTCAAAGATAAGCAGGAAAGGAGGTGTCCTCTTGCTTCCAGGCTTCTAATCATCTGGTTTGGTAAAAGAGTCTAAATTATTGTTTTGTGATTCCCTTGGTTGTTTGATTGTCATACTTTTAGGTAAAGAATCCCTCATAGAAGGGATTTTAAGAAGTTCAAACAAAGAGATATTTGCTTTGACTCTTTTCAAATCTTCAGCCAAACTGTACTCCATTTCAGCAACGACTCTATCTTTTTGAGGAACAGTTTTACTTTTATTGGGAACTGCTATTGAGGATGAAGGTTCCTGAGAGGGTTTTCATTTTGACCTAGTATTGTATGGATGTTGAACATTGAATACTGCCTCAGGTTCTTATTCTTCTTCATTCATTGGGAGTTCAAAAAAATAGCTTACAATATTAATCTGTGGATCCTCTTCTTCATCTCGTTCTTCTGGTAATTGTGGATCTTGGTTTGTCTGATCATCAGAGGGTTCAGGGACATTTTGTGATTCAGTGTCCAGAGCTTTGAAGATGGAATAAATCTCTTCAAAAGTAAGTCCTTCATTAGGATTAGGAGGTGGTGGATTTTGGGGAGGTTGATAAGGTCTCTTGAAAGGTGGCCTTACAACACCTCTGTTATTATTTTGATTTTCATTATTATTCTTTTTTAAATCAACCATCTCATTTAACATTTTCTGGAGAAACTTCTTGATGTCAGTTATTTCAAAAGCATCTTTGTTTTGGGTAGAGGGCTTGTGAGCATTATAAGTTTTCTTTCTGGATGTGGAAGGTTGTTCCTCTAGAGCATTGGGATTATCCTTTAGACAATAGATATTCTTTTCAACCTGAATGGCTTTAGCATAAGCCTCAAACAAGTTGTCTTTATGTGCTCTCTTGATCCACATTGCAATGGGCAAAGATAGGCCTTTTTCATAATAAGCAACCAACAGTTATTCTATAGGAAGAACAGTGGCAGGAATTCTACTTTTTAGATAAGAAAATATTTGATTGTAGTATTTGACCCTTTCTTTAGCTCTCATCTTCATGGAAGACAATTCTAAGACTATATCTTGTGGAGTTTTATCATCCCCAAACTTCTAAATAAATAGTTTTTCAAAATCATCCCAAGAAGTTATGGATCTAGCCTCTAAGGAAAAATACCATGTAGATGCCTTTCCTTCAAATGTATAGGGGAATAGTCTGCAAACCACATCTTCATGGACAACACTCCGAAGTCTGAGGGCCTGCATAAAAGTTTTGATGTGATATAATGCAGGCGATTTGTTATTTGGGTTGAACTTAGGAAGCCACTTCTCAGGGTTTTTAGGCAATCTATGTTGATCCCCAAGTATAAATACAACATCTTGGTCAAACCAAGTTCTGTTCTGGCCTTCTCCAGCCATAGGTCATTCTTCCGCTTCTTCCGATGAAGAACTAGAGGAATGTTCACTTTTAGACGAGGAGGATGATGATGAAGGAGGAGTGCGTGGTGGTCGACTGGTTCCAACGTTAGGTTGATCTTGTAGAGGTCCTTGAAAAAGTGAATCAAGGTTGTACTCAGGGGAACCTAGTTGATAAGCTGTCTCTTGATTCTTGGTATTTTGGTCAGCAGTTTGTTGACCTTCTTGGTTCTCAGTCTATTGACTTTCTTGGTTATTGGTCTGCTAAATGGTGTTCAATTGAATTGCTGCTAGTCCTCTATTTCCTTGTTCAATGATTCTTCGTTCTATCCTAGCAACACTATCATTAGAACTTTTCAGTATTTGTTCAAGTGAAAGGGGTCCTCTAGTAGGTGATATAATAAGGATATCCCTTCTATTTTCCTACTCAATTGCAGGTGGGTAGGAATTATAGTTGGTTGTTGCACTGTTTGATGTTCAGATGTAGATGCCTATGATTGGTTACGAGTGATAACCGACAATGATCTTGCTGGAGGAGGTTTATGAGTATTATGTTTAGGAATATTTTACTACTGACCCTCCTTCTAGCGCCATTTGTTGAGGCCTCGAGTGTGTAGAGTGTTGGAATGGGTTCCAAAGCTCTCAACAGAGGAAGAAAACCCAGCCAAAGGCTTCAGATAATCCTGCGCAAGTATTACCCTATCCTCGATATGTTTGGGATAGTAATCTCCCATGAATACAAAGGCCTCCACTGGCACTTGCGTTTTTTATCCTAAAAGGATCTGTCTTCCAATAAAGGAAAACAAAGTGGATACAGTTTGAAACATATCTATCTAGGAAGGGAAATCTAAGCTAAGTTAGACCTACTCTAAAAGGTGTCTTGTTTTGAATGCAAATTAACTTGATGTGAAGGTAAATAAGTATGTTCATCCACTTAGCAGAGATGTAAATAAGTTCAATTCCTTATTTGCTTAAGTTACAACCAATGAATTAAAATTAATTGAATACAATATTAAGTATTTAAGCTCATTCAAGATTAACCTATAACCAACATGTCAATTGAAAAATTAATATAAATCATAATTCACTGCAAATCATTTGCAGAAATCGATAAATATTTTAGTTGAAGAAATTCAATTAAAACATTATGCATACACATACCGGGCATAAGGACAAATCTAGATCAAATATCTCTGCATGAGATAATAATTGCAAAAAATTAAACAACATAGACAATAACCTGAAGTAGAAATCAATATTTGTCAAATAAACTTGATCAATGAACAAAAGATGATACAATAGAATAACTTTACTGTATTAATGAAAGTTTGTAAGAAATTACAAGATCAACATAAAACAAAGCATCTCTAGTCTTCTTCTGTCGATTTCTACCCCCCAAAAAATGATCCTCATTTACGTAAGAGAGATCTACCCCTTAAATAGTAAATTGCAAAATAAATTACAAAGGATAAATTCCCCTTAAACATGGATTACAAAATTAGAATATTCTATTTAGTGAGGAAATCTTCTCACTTGTCCCAAACTTCTATCAGTTCATCTATATATGGATAATGAGGAGATTCGAGCCCCAGTTGGGCATCACATGTGGATCCTTCAATCTCATTCTTAGCCAGTTTATGCCACATGTGGATAAAAACATGGATTTCTCCTTCCATATAAACAGGCTACCTAATAAGACAATCCATGTCTTCAAATCGGATGTGCTCAATACGCATGATTTTCTCTCTGACTTCATCTCGACGGGCTTCAACCTGCTCTATCATTAATCTTGGTGGATCTGCATCTTCAATAAGCCCTATTGCAGGGAATGTCAATTTCTCCATGAGATCGTCTGATGCATACCATCTTCTTCTGCAATGTGCTTGAGCCTAGTTGATAGTATCTTATACCATTTCAATGACATTCTCCCAAGCTCGCACAACAATCCTGGTCCTCCTTAATTTGAGATTTTTTAATTTAGGAATGTCAGCTGGCTTATCCTCAATATACTTCTGCCAATCCATGATGTCTTCTATAGTTTTAGAAGCTTGCTGTGTTTTTTCTACTTACTTGCTCAAGGTACCAGGCATCTTCTCGAAAGAAATATAATTTTCATTAATTTCACCTAAGGCGATGAATATGTCATATAGAAGCTTATGATGCACCTAGTTTACATGAAGAACTAGGTCTTTGAACTCTTTCTGTGAAAACCTAGAAAATGTAGAGGAGACTGCTCTTGCAGTTGCATCCTCAAGTTTCCTTTTAAGTATAGAAATTCTTTCCTCCTTGACATCATTTTCTGCTTCTGCATCATTTAGTTTATCTTGGATAGAAGTATTCTGCAACTGAAGATCTTCCAACTTATCTTCAAATAACTTCCTCAGATCCTGAACATAAACCTCATGCTCTTCCTTGGTTTTTGTCAATTTCTCTTGAAGGTTCTTCAACTCCTCCTTTTTCAAATCAATTTCTCTATTCAAGGTATTAACTGAATCAAAATTTGCTCCTGCAAAAGAACCCAAGGATGCAACAACATCAACTACTTCTACCTGGATATCATCAGATTGATTTTCCTAAATGACTTGATCAGGAATGGGTGCCTCCAACCCTCCATGATATCTACTCCTCTTCTTACTTCCTCAATTAAATCGAATTCCATTTTCCTGTAGCTAAAAACCTTATCTTTGAGTTCTTTCTGATAGAGCAAAATCTGGCTCTGTTCATCCTTGCTTTTAGCTTTTCCCAAGACTTCAGAAAAAGTGTCAACTCCCAAGTAGATGGAGTCATATGGGAGATCTTCATGTTCATAGCTCATCCTCATATGATTGTGCTTGAAGTGGGCATCTAGGAATTTTTTAGGATCATGTCTTCTTTTTAGAGCATATACTAGTTTCAAAGAAGCAATTTTGTTACCCAATACTTGAGCCCAGGTGGAAGTAGGGATAGCAAAAGGTCCAAGGTTCAAGGGGATTTTGGGCTAACCTCTCCTCTTGGGACCTATAATTTTAAGATAAACCCCTTCTATAATAGTCTGATATGATACTTCTTCAATCAACAATTTGTCTGGTACAATTCTAGGCAGCATGTGAACAACACTGCTTCCCCATATTCTGACATAGGAGAAAGATTCCCATACATACCAATCTCCAATCATGGCAATTAAAAGCTTGGCATCAGCTGAGAAAGCTGGTGCATCTTCCTTGAATATATTGACATAAATGGCCCCAAGAAAGTGATCACAAATGTCATATAATAGAGGCACATAGTTATCTTCCCATATTTCAGAATGATATATGTGAACAGGAGGAGCAATGGGGGTCCAATTCCACCCCATGTTGGGATATTGAAACTCACTGCAGAAAACATCTAACACATAGGCTGAAAGAAAGAAACTGGGATTTTGTGTAGCAGGATATTTTTGATACTTTTCAATTGTTGTCTTAAGCTCAAAAGACAAAATAGAAGCCCAAGGAAAAGATTCACCTATAGTCAAGACATGATGAGCCACTGGAGCCCATCTGGCTTTAAAGACTGAGGAATAAGGAATACCATACAGTCGAGAAAGCATAGCTTCCAATAATGAGTAGGGTTCCTTAAACCATGATACTGGGTATAAGTTATCAGGCATGCGAATCCAGGAATGCAGTGTTAAGGATCTGCACAGGTGGTCTAAGGGAAAATTCCCTGATAAATACCTCAGGACGGAAAGTGGTTAATTGTGAACCCGCACTGTCGTTGAATGAGCGGTCTTTAGGGTTAGCATGTTGTACTATCCATTTAACTACGTCGGTATAAGGTAATATGGCAAGTCTGGAAGCAATTGCATAGAGCTGAGAGTTCCTAATTTTCTCATAGGCTTGGCGGTCATTCCCAATGTAGGAAAGGTCATCATTGTCAAATATCGAATATATTTTATCCCAGTCCACCTGTTAGGTTTCAATGATTTTGCCACTAGTGTCTGAGAAGATGCCAAAATTTGGGTCCTTGTTCAATTGTTCTCTCTGGGTGGTTTTATAATGTGTGTTGCATGACATGTTTGCAGAATGGAGAAATCTGACAAAAGAATAAACAATAATAAAAAACAATCCAAAAATAATCAAAATCGTAAATAACTGAACAAAGGAATAGAGAAAACCAACCTGTTTCAGTTGAAAATGGTGGGCAAGAGGCCCCTGGTAAAAAATCACAGTAAAATTCCAGCAGTAGGTAATTTTCTGAATTTGAAAATGATAACGAAAAATAAGAAAAATAACCTATTTAATAAATTGAACGGGTAAAATCTGAGCCGTTGGATCTAAACCAATCAACGATTGAGATCGATTGTTGAAAATTGCGGGAGTTGGTTTCTCAGGTATGTACATCCTTCCCTCAATCCGCAATTGCGGGTTGCAGGACTGTAAAGTGAGAAACTATGTTTATTGAATCAAAAGATAATTCCGCAATCCACAAATTGCGGGTTGCAGGACTACAAGGTTCAAAAATTTTATTCAACAGCTTCTCGCAAACTGTAAATTGTGGGTTGTGGGATGTGGGACGCAAACAACCTTCATATAAGAAATAAACTTTATGCAATCCTCAATCCGCAATTGTGGGTTGCGGGTTGCGGAAACACACAACACACTTTTTTTATTTAAATCACTTTCCACAATCTGCAATTGCGGGTTGCGGGTTGTGGAATGAAAATTTCAACAACATATTTACAAGGTCTTCCCGCCATCCGCATCTTGCGGTTTGCGGGTTACGGGAACACATAGAAACCTTAAAAAGAAAAACAAAGTGCCTCGCAATCCACAATTGCGGGATTATGGGATGAAAAATATCCTTTTGAAAGAATTCAAGCCTTCCCGCAGCTTCAAAAAAAAGTCAAAAAATGGAAATTTTCTAAGGGAAAAATCCTAATTAGATGAAAATAATGTAAATGCATAAAATTATAACAAACATGATGAAAAACCCCATAAGGACGAAATAATATAAATCATTTCCTTTGCATTAAATTTTTTTGGGGCTCCCATGTTCCATTAGAACATGGGATTTGTTGTACCTACAACACTCCCCTGATCTTTCTTCAGAGTCTGATTCCCTTACCAAGTCTCTCTGGAATTTTTCTACTCTTTCCACAATACTCTTTAATTCTGTGATGCTCTCTCTCATACTCACTTGGAGTTTTTCTTGTTTGCTGTCTTTTATTATGAGCATCTCTTCAATATTCTTGTGGAATTGAGCTGCGATGTAGTCGTAATCATCATCATGTAGATTCTCATTGAGCAGAGTCTTACTTTCTTTCTTCTTCTTTCTCTACGATCCTTCCAGCACGGCTATGTCGGGATTCTTCCTTTTCTCTCCTGCTGGAAAAACAATAGTTTGTGTGAAAATCCTCACAAGAGATCTAAGAGATGATGTATACTTCACAAGAGTAATTATGATTAAGCAGGAAAATAGAAGAAGAGTGGTCAATGCAGTATAATGAGCAACATAATAATAATACAGTAGAACTCGGATAGAAGCAGAAATACTTCACACACACCAATTAATTAATCACAATATGGACAAATAAATAGTACAATGCATGAGTATTCGAATGCCTAAGGTGGCAATTCGAATTAGCCTTCATGGAGTGATCAAAAGATCACTAGAGTGTCATCGGAGCACAACTAGTGGTCTATCTCATCATCAATGGAGTCATCAATGCACAAGTAACTGTCAACCATCAGTCAAATTGAGTCTAACTAAGTGTGGTAGGTGTAACTGAGTGTAACTGGAACTAACTGAATGAAGGAGGCTTAGTGGAGGGCACATGAGGAGCTAACTGAAGTCAGAATGGGAAGTCAAGTCTCACTGGAGGTCCATCGGAGTGATACAGTTAGTTGAGAGTCAATCTAGCCTTAAATCAAGGAAAGAACTAAAGATAACTCAATTAACTGAAGTGCAACTAAGTGGTAGGTGAGAGAGGGCGCATGAGATGCATGCAATTGCATGAAGGGGCGCACTAAGAACTAGGAGGGCTAAAACTGATATGAGAGAAGCTCCTGAGGGTTGGCTAATTGAGGGCTAGGTGCTGGACTGATGACTGGGATGCATGCAAACCCTAAATAATGCATGCAAACCCTAAAAGTGCATGCATAACTGAAAAATGCAAATAATGAAAATGCTGCTAAGACTAGGATGAAGTATAGGAATATCCTAACACCCACCCTTAATCCATCCTGGGCCCTGGTAACTAACACCAAAGGTCACCCAATACAATGAATAATAATAGTCAATAAACCGAGGAAATGGGGAAAACCTCATGGGAAAAATACCCCCCCTCAAAATAGACTGTAAGGCACACACAAAAATAAATGCTCCAAAATCAAGCAGGTGTGATGCTTGGTCATATGTCTGGAGGTATCTTCTTCTTGGGAAGAAGTGGATCATGCTCAGAAAGCATGTGCTTGTACTTGCTCTTCAGATTGAATGTGATGAGAACAAATCCAAAAGTATGAGGATGATCCTTGAACCTGTGATTCGAATCAGCCGAGGTAGGATCAAATCTATGAATGTGTAGATAGTCTTTTGTCTTCTCCTTCGAACCATCATGGGTGAGATTATGCCAAAAAGAACCATCAAATAATAATGATTGCTTGGAATCCAAATCAGCTCCAAGACTTGATAAATGGTTTCTTGAGATCTCCTTTGAACCAACAAGGGTGAGATAAAAACCATCATATGCATGATAAATTATCCCAAGTAGTAATTGCTTAGAATCCAAATTAGATCCAAGACTTGAATCATGGTTTCTTGATATCTCCTTTGAACCATAGGAGGTGAGATCAAAACCAGTAAATGCATGAGAAATTATCCCAAGCGAATGGCAATGGCCATATTCTTCAATAACCTTCTGAAAGCATGGAATAATGATCATATAGTAGTAAATAAGAGGTGATTGCTTGAGGAGAGCGAATGCATTACCTCCAATAGCTGATTTGACCTCCGAAACATTCAATAGATCATGATGTAGACCAACAGACTCTAGTGCAAGAGAGGATTTAGGACCTTCTGCAATATCTAGAGTGTGAGTTGGCACAGAAAGAGAAGAAATTTGGAGCATGAGTGTTGAATCTGCAAGTTCTTCTTATTTGTGGACAAATTCAATATGAGATGTGTTTGATATTGGTTCATGATCAATGAGATCATCAAGGAGGGCGAATGCATCACTTTGCTTGCTCTTGAAGGGGTTTGGACCAATTCCTTCATTCTGTCTGCCAAATATTACATCCAGGTGAGCCCATAGCTCTTTTGGTGATGAAAAATCAGGGAGGTCATATAACATCCATTCATGCATAGCAAACATCATGGCTGCAATATCCCTTCCACCTTCATCTAACCAATCATTCTATTCTTCAGAGGATTCGAACTCTCTTTCAAAACAATGATCCAAGAGACCATTTTTCTTCAAATGTGCTATCATCAGTGGTTTCCATTCACCATAGTTGAGTGGAGAAAGAAGATCATAGTTGAATGGAGAAAGAGGAGGGATTTCTTTTGAATACCTTGAAGCTGTAGAAGACCTGCAAAAACAATAGAGAATATCTGCAACTGCTACTATTGCAAAAATGCAGAAACTGCTGCACTCGAAATCTTGATAATAATCTTCAAAAAACTCTCAAGATTGGAGATAAAAAATACTCTCAACGTGCTCTGATACCATGTGAAAATACTCATAGCAGATCTAAGAGATGATGTATACCTCACAAGAGTAATTATGATTAAGCAGGAAAATAGAAGAAGAGTGGTCAATGCAGTATAATGAGCAACATAATAATAATACAGTAGAACTCAGATAGAAGCAGAAATACTTCACACACACTAATTAATTAATCACAATATGGACAAATAAATAGTACAATGCATGAGGATTCGAATCCCTAAGGTGGCAATTCGAATTAGCCTTCATGGAGTGATCAAAAGATCACTGGAGTGTCATCGGAGCAAAACTAGTGGTCTATCTCATCATCAGTGGAGTCATCAATGCACAAGTAACTATCAACCGTCAGTCAAACTGAGTCTAACTGAGTGTGGTAGGTGTAACTAAGTGTAACTGGAACTAACTGAATGAAGGAGGCTCAGTGGAGGGCGCATGAGGAGCTAACTAAAGTCAAAATGGGAAGTCAAGTCTCACTAAAGGTCCATTGGAGTGATACAATCAGTTGAGAATCAGTCTAGCCTTAAATCAAGGAAAGAACTGAAGATAACTCAATTAACTGAAGTGCAACTGAGTGGTAGGTGAGAGAGGGCGCGTGAGATGCATGCAATTGCATGAAAGGGCACACTAAGCACTAGGAGGGCTAAAATTGATCTGAGAGAAGCTCCCAGGGGCTGGCTAACTGAGGGCTAGGTGTTGGACTGATGACTAGGATGCATGCAAACCCTAAATAAGGCATGAAAACCCTAAAAGTGCATGCATGACTGGAAATGCAAATAATGAAAATGCTGCTAGGACTAGGATGTAGTATAGGAATATCCTAACAGTTTGTTACTGTTCTTGTGCTCGATCTTGTGCCTTCCCTTGACCATTTGTTAGCTCTTTTTCTTGGTCCTAGGTGTTATTTTCATTTGCGCTTTCCTCTGATGTAGTGAATACTATCTCTAGTGCATCATTCTTCTATTCAGGAGGCCAATCATCAATGATCAGGTCGATCTTCTATGTGTCCAACTAGTACAGACCTTCACACTATTCTGGGTTTATTGGTTCTCTAGGATTTATATAGATAACATGTAAGCCCTCTTTGGATCTCATCTTTCAGATATACATTGTTTTTATCTCCTTCGCAATATGCAAAGTGCGCTTGATTACTTCGCATAGATGCTGATAATATGTGAACAACTATACATTGTTCAGTATCTATCTATTTGGATTTGAATTATCCCACATGTCCTCATATCCGGGTCCTCAGAAGTATGCAATGAATGCCAATACATTTTGTTGATACTTAGGCTCTTTCTAGCCTATGAACACGATCAATACTAACAACCAACTAAAGTGGAATGGATGTCCTTTGTCTTGCGTCTCAGCGACATCATATAGGAACTCATTTAGAAGGTAACCTGTCCAATTATACTAGAGTCCCTCTTTGGCATTCACATCTAAGGAGGTCGCAGCGGCCGATACCTTGTTCGGTATGCATTTCCTTAGGATTTTTTCCTGCTAGCAGTTGAACTATGAACCTCATGGACACATCTTAAATTTTATTTGATTGATATCCACAGGTTCCTTTTACTAATATGAATTCACTCTTCATCCTTCTTGTGAGCTCTTTATCTTTTTCCTTTCCTACAAAATCTGTTGTAGGATCAGCTCCTCTTTTGCTAAAGTGCATAATCCTGTTGATGTATATGTAACTTCGGAATGTATTTCATCTATGTATTTCATATATATTTATTGTACCCTTATAAGAGATGTGTTATTCCTCTATAAGGAAGTGTCGTCATGTGGATTGACAAGTGTCGCAAGTGTGTGTACTTGCCGATGGGTTATTAGACCAATATGTGTGGAGTCGGCCCTGAAATATATATTATATTGTGGATGTACCTAGCTAGACAAGTCGGCCCCATAAGGTCACTAGGCAAACAGGTTAGTATAAATAGAGATAAGGAGATCTCTATTTAGATCATTCGGAAAGTCATCTCTCTCTCACTCAGAAAGTGGCACACTAATGAGGAGGAGGATCATCTGCTTCTAGGAGACTATCTCAAGTGTATTTTGGTTGTACTTTGGTTGAGCCATTGCTCTCTCTATCTTTGAGGAAGTTGTGGGGTTTTTCACCTTAGGGTTTTCCCCACGGAAACTCTGTGTCTCTTGTCTCTCATGCTTTTGATTCTTGTGATGCTTGTCATGCTTATTGTGATTGTTATGCATTGATATACTGTATATGTTATTCTCTCAGTGAAGATCCTAGAGTATTGTGAATTAATGCTCAAAATTTAACACGGTATCAGAGCTAACCTAAGAAGAAGACATTTTGCAGTGACGAAAACTTGAGTTTCTTGTTTATTGGGTTTCTCTCCATAGATTTTGGAAAACCAGTATAGTATATTGACTCTACTCATCAAGGAGAATCTATCTGTCCAATCGTAATTCAATTCTGAGCATTTTCAGATTTGGCCCTTAAAATTAGGGTTTCGACAAAAATAGGAATTTCTGAAATCTGAAGACATAGCTGGAAGCTCCTTGCAAAAATCGAAGTTTAGAGCTTTGGATCAAGATTTTTGGCTGGGTAGATCTCCGGGAAACTCAAACCCTAATTCAGGGCTCTCCCTAGTGAACCTCGGAGGACAAAAAGGCAAATCTGAAGGGTAAAGCTTTGCCGATCTCAAATTCTGAATACACCAGGCTGATCAGCTCATCAAGGTGCATCTTTCTATCCTTTCAGAAAATTGAAATTCACATTTTGAATTTTTAGGGTTTTTCTGACAAACCCTTATCCGAGACAAGATCCAGTTTTCAGCATTTCAATTGGTAAGACCTAAATCTTTTCTATTTCCATTTAAAGTACTCTTTAAGATGTCTCACCACACCAAGCTTGAGGATAAGCTTGAAGGATCTGATAACTTCCGAGCTTGGAAGTATAGGATTGGGTTAATCTTGGAAGAGAATGAATTGGACTCATATGTAAAAGAAGACATCCCTATCCCAGAGGATGAAGAGGCTAAGGTATTGCATAAGAAAAACTTGGTCAAGGAAAAGAGAATCATTGTTGATTCTATCAAAGACCATCTCATACCCCATGTGTCTTCTCTAAAGACACCCAAGGACATGTTTGACTCTTTGACCAAGCTATTTGAAGGGAAGAACATAAATCGGAAGATGACCCTGCGGAACCAATTGAAAGGAGTAAAGTTTCAGAATGGAGAAACCATTCAATATTATTTTTCAAGGATCTCCCAGATCAAGGAAAAATTAGAAGTAGTGGATGAAATGGTGGAGAATGGTGAAGTGGTGATGACCACTCTAAATGGCCTACCCAGGTCATGGGATTCCTTTATTCAAGGAATTTGTGCAAGGAAGAAGTTGATCTCCTTCAACAGATTGCAGGAAGAATGCTCTCAAGAAGAAGCTAGGCTTGTGGCCCGAGAAGAAAAGATGGGAAATGAAGATCAAGCTCTCACAACACATGCCAGGAAAGGAAAATCCAAGAAGGAATCATCTCATAACAGAAGATTCTCACACCACCATTATCATAAAGATAAGAAAGATCTCAGATGCTTCAATTGCAATGAGAAGGGACACTTTGCTTCAGATTGTCCCAAGAAGAAGAAAGACAACAACAACAACTTCAATAAGAAAAAGAAGAATAACAAAAGAAGATATCATGCTCATGCTGCTGAAGATGATGAACCCCCAAAGAAGAAGGCTAGGGCAGAAAGTGATAGTGATGATGACTCATCAAGTGAAGAAGAATATGTTCTAATTTCTGCTCTCACAGGTACTATCTCCCATGGTTGTAATGATTGGTTGATTGATAGTGGGGCTTCCAAACACATGACTGGATTTAAGGAATCTTTTGTGAATCTATCTGAACATGAATCACCCCATAAGGTGAAACTTGGGGATGATTATCAATACCCAATCAAAGGAAGTGGTGAAGCCTCCTACAACCTAGATTATGGAAAATCTTTGAAGATGAAAGAAGTCCTTTATGTACCTGGGCTCAAGAAGAACTTACTCTCCATATCTGCATTGGATGCAAAAGGTATGAGGGTTGCATTTGTGGATGGCCAAGTCCTAATGTGGCCAAAGGGAAAGAATATAGATGATGCAGTAGTGATTGGAGAGCAAGAGGGATGTTTGTATAAATTGAAGGGACAACCTGAACATGCCATTGTACATGAATCCATGGAGCCAAGTGAACTTTGGCATAGAAGACTTTCTCATATGCACTATAGGGCACTTCCAATTGCAAGCAGGGATGAAGAGGGTATTCTTGAAATCAAGACCAAACATGAAGATGTTTGCAAAGGATGTGCAAAAGGTAAGAACATTAAGAAGGCTTTCCCAAGCAGTGAAAGCAAGGCAGAAGACATCTTGGAAATCATCCACTCAGATGTATGTGGTCCTATGTCATCCAGTTCTTTGAGAGGGTATGTTTACTATGTCTCATTTATTGATGACTTCTCCAGGAAGACTTGGGTATACTTCTTGAAGACCAAAGATGAGGTGTTTAATAAATTCAAGGAATTCAAAACCTTGATGGAGAATCAAAGTGACAAGAAGATCAAAACATTCAGATCCGACAATGGTGGAGAATTCACCTCAGGTGACTTCAAGAAGCTTTGTAGTGATTCAGGGATTAAGAGGGAGTTGACTGCTCCTTATAATCCTCAACAGAATGGAGTTGCAGAAAGGAAGAACATAACACCCCACAAGATATTGGATAACAAGACACTAGAAGAGGTCTTTTCTGGTAAGAAACATGAAGTCAGCCATCCCAGAATATTTGGTTGTCCAGTATACAGTCATGTCCCAAAGGAAAAGAGGACTAAACTAGATCCTTCAAGAAAGAAGGGTATCTTTGTGGGTTACAATGAAAGATTGAAGGATTATAGAATATACTTTCCAGGGTTCAAGAAGATTGATGTCAGCAAGGATGAATATAAGTTCAAGGACAGGTAATCCAGGAAGCAAAGATCAAGAGGGAGCACACTCCAGCAGCTCCTGCAAGGATGCAGATTTTCAGAGGGAGTTGACCATCTTCCTACATTCCACAATAGAAAGGTGTAGAAGAAGCTACTTCAGCAGCTCCTACCAGGAAGCAAAGACTCAGAAGGATTCCACCCAACAAACAAACAAAGATAAGTATTTCAATTATCATTTCTTGCCTATTTTGTTTGTTTAAATAATATTATGCTTATAACACATATTTCATTAAAGTTGGAATTATACAAGGGATCTAGAATTTATAACTTCAACAAGATTGAGTTTTCGAAAAATGAAAAACCAAAAAATTACTTAATTCACTCATTTCAATCTTTATATTCACCATTTTTTTATAATATTATCAATATAAGCTATATAAAATCAAATTTATATAAAGTTGAAGCATATCTTCCGAATATTAATCTTAGATTCCTTACATTATTTTATTATTATAATTTTTTAATTTGTATTAATATTTGAGTTGATCAAGGTTTACCTCATCTCATGAACAATAGATGTTGCAAGAAATTTCTTACCTATTAAGTTATCTAATGGCATTATTTGTATGTTGAAATTATTAACCATTTTATTTATAATTTGATAAAGCATATATTGTGCATGTGTTGAATTACCATATTCGTAAGAGATTGTCTCCATTTTAGAGTGACCTACAAAGTTATTTAATGATATAGCAGTCAATGTGTTTGTCACTGTAACAAATTTATGTATTGGCATAGTAACTTATTAATTCCCAATCTTGATAATGGGTGGCTAGAACATGGGGATTTTTTCTCAACTTCAAGAAACAACAAGAACTGGAAATGCCTAGGAATTGGCTGAAACCTCTAATACCATGAAAAATTATTAGTTCATATAGTCACTGTAATAGTGAACCTGTGGATGAGGACACTTCCCCTAATCATATTTAGAATATTGACTAGAAAAACAATTAGTAACATATACACAAGCAACAACATGGAAAACTAGGTCATACTCTATTTTATTTTCTTCCCTTTATATGTATTGTCGAGTACGGATCTGGAATTTAGAACTTCAACAAGATTGAGTTTTCAAAAAATGAAAAACCTAAAAATTACTTAATTCACTCATTTCAATCTATATATTCACCATTTTTTTTACAATATTATCATTTTAAGCTATATAAAATCAAATTTATATTAATTTGAAGCATATCTTCCTATGCTTAAACTTAGATTCTTTACATTATTTTATTATTATAATTTGTAATTTGTATTAATATTTCTTTCCTATTAATTTATCTAATGGAATTATTTGTATGTTGAAAGTATTAACCATTTTATTTATAATTTGATAAAGCATATATTGTGCATGTGTTAAATTACCATATTAGTAAGAGATTGTCGCCATTTTAAAGTGACCTAGAAAGCTATTTAATGACATAACAGTCAATGTGTTTGTTACTATAACAAATTTATGTATTGGCATAATAACTTAGTAATTCTCAATCTTGATAATGGGTGGCTAGAACATGGGGGGTTTCGCTCAACTTCAAGAGACAACGAGAACTTGAAATGTCTAGGAATTAGGTGAAACCTCTAATACCATGAAGACGTATTAGCTCCTGTAGTCATTGTAATATTGTACTTGTGGATGATGACACTACCCCTAATAATCTTTAGAATATTGACTAGAAAAATAATCAATAACATATCTACGAGCAACAACATGGAAAATTAGGTCATACTCTATTTTATTTTCTTCCCTTTATATGTATTGTCTATTGTATGCCTGAGGACATTTTTGTCAAGTATATAGCACAATAGATACTTAGGCACTTCACTTTTTCCCTTCATTTTATTGGATTATTATGAGCCCACAAGTTTCTACATGTTTTGGAAATTGTTAACTATCAATTATTACTTTGGATTATGTTGATTGGTTAAGCCTATATTCCTTTTTATAATATAAATATTATCATCTAACATTTAAAGAAATATTCATTATTCAATACTATATATTATGATATGTGGTTGGCACTATTTTAGAGCCAACAAGAGAAAATATTGTATTGGATAAAGTCTAAGTATACCAATTAAGGTCCCAAAAAATTATTAATTAGAATATAAATTTTATGGTACAATTGGTTTTTTTTCAAATACATGAAGAAAGAGGGAAAACCCATTCTAGTTATTGCAAGTGTCCAGTGTTTATTTTTGAAATGTTTGAACATGTTACATTGAAAAAACATTAACTAGCTACTCCCATAGTAAAGTTTTTATAGACAAAGTCTATAATATGTTGTATGTCCAGTATTTATTTTTGAAATGTTTGAACATATTACATTAAAAAACATTAATTAGCTATTCCCATAATAAAGTTTTTATGGACAGTCTATAATATGTTGCTTGTAAGTGCTTTACTGGACTACATTTGAAATCAATGAATTAGAATAGAAACATTGAAGTACATTTTTGTTTCTTACAAATACAAAAGTGAAAACCCACTAAACTTATTAAAAGTGCATTTAACAATCAATTTTTTTTATAAGTATCTGTGTGTCATTTAACAATCAAAATCAAATTATTATGAATTTTTATTGGTAGTGCATTTAACAATCAAAATATTTTATAAGTATTTGTGTGTCATTTAACAATCAAAATCAAATTATTATGAACTTTTATTGGTAATTTTTATTGGAAACATTTTACAGATGTCATAAGAAAATATTTTATAAGTCTAGGCGTGTTTTTTAATGATCAAAATAAATAATTTTGTTATGAATTGGAATAGAAACAAACTAGTACGGTTTAATTTATTTTATTATAATATATATTCATGAAGTGTTTGAATGTATTATATTGAAAAGAATACGAATTAGCTAGCCCAACATTATCGTTTTAATAGATCGTATCTAGAAGATGATGCTTTTAAATGTATTATTGAACTTGATTATCCAAGTTTGATGGAGTGAGAAGTTATGTCGATCTAGACAAAGCATTGGAATTTGTAATTTCCATGTTAGATATTGTTTGGTGTTTGAACGTATTACATTGAAAACAACGCTAATTAACTCCAATATAGTTTTAATATGCCAAATTAACTCCAGTATAGTTTTAATAGGCCAAAACTAGAAGATATTGATTTTAAGTGCATTATTGGACTTGATTATCCAAGTTATGGGAGAAGTTATGTTAATATAAACAAATCATTGAATTTTTAATATTTCATGGTGTCATGTAATTTGCATGATGTATCGTCACATGAATACATTGCAATTTAAACAAAATTTTCATATTTGTACCAAATAATATAAAACTCCCCAAATAAATTTGAAGAAAATATTCAATATACAAGAAAAATTGAAAAATGTTTCTTCATGTATTAATTGGTCCTCCAAAGAACAAAATTACATCCATGAATCATCTCCACCTAATCTCATGTTATTCGTTCAAGTAGGTCAAGGACAACATGTACACCATGTTTATTTATCTTGGCCTTCTTGCAATGTTCTTTCTTATCCATCCATGCCCAAACTATGGTATCAATTGGAATAGATCCAAGCTCTATGTCATCAGGATTTGGTACCCAATATTCCTCTAATACTTTTCCATTGTATTTCCCTGAACCGGGCTTCCACCAATCAACTTTAACATGAAGAGTATCACTTTTATCATCTTGAAATATATTTGAGGTGGCTTTTGCCATCCAAATCATCTCCCCTTCTTCCTCGTTTCCTGATCTAACTAGCAACATCTTTCCTTTCTCAACATCATTAATAGGGTTGAATGTTGTCTTTGGCTTATTGCACTTGGGTCCAACATACACGGGTTCACCTGTCATAGTATCAAAATCCCCATCCATAATATTTGAGATTGCATGAAGCGCATTACGACCAACATCTGGAGTTTTCCTTGTCTTGGGCCAGAAATCCTCACAAGATGAATCATGATCATTGTAATCTTCATATAAAGTATCAAGAACTCTTTCCCAATACTCTACCTTATTTTTCCATTCTGGTGTAACAATTGGCAATTCCTCACCACCCATTGTGTCTTTCCACATTTTTATGTATGATGTTATTCCTTCTTTTAGTTCTTTTAAATAGATTTCATTCTCTTTGGGATGTAAGAAAGATGGCTTCCCTATGGGCAGTTTAGATCAACCTTCATCGTTTGTATTCCATAACTCAACTGGTTCTGACCACTCAACATCTCTTATGGATTCTTTATACCTTAATACCGGAACATCATTGAGTACAAGAAATTGGAAGTACTGAACATTAAGATGTCCAACTAGTGCATTTTTTCCTTCCTTGATGTATCCATTAAGGAAGCTTTTGAAGTCATACACCTTATCAATCAGTTTAGGTGGAAACACTCTTTTTTCTTCAATTTTGCGATATGTATCCATCATCTCAGGTAGAGAATATATATCTTTACTTTTCAAGCTGGAAGACATTCTCCCATAGGTCCCGTCTATGTCTTCATGGGTGTGTCCCACGAGCAAGAACCCAACCTCAATAGTGATGAAGACACCAAGTGCAGTGAGAAGTGATAGAAACATGAAAAGATAACGGTTTTTATTATCACTTGCTGCATTATCCAATTGTAACAATAAATGTGGAGGAAGAGGTTTAAAATCGATATCTTGATTTTCTAATCTTCCATGAGATAAAAATTCATCCTTGTACACTCTACATTTTGAGTAAATAGAGGTGTCAAGTAATGCATTTGAAAGTGGGCTTCTTGAACTTCCACTCTCATAAAGAAGATCACCATACATATCAAGATGTGGGTCTTCAAGGTCCCTAAAGCACTTAGCAAGTGATGTAATGGTAAATTGTGATCCCATATGTACAAATGGTAGGGAGAAATGACCAAAACCTCCTATCTTATGCCCATGTGTTAGCATACCTGTCAATGACAAACCCAAGTTTATTCCTACAATAGATTTTGATTTGACGCATAGCCTTGGAATTGAAGTCTTTGTTTTATCCATTTTATCATGGATAATACTCAAATACTCCTTTGGAAACCTCTCTGACATGATTCTGTGGGCATAGTAGCAATGTCTTCTGCACATAACGATCTTGTTATGTTTGTTCAATCTAGCGTGTGCCATTTCTTCCAACTCTTTTGTAGTTGCTGACTTCATTTGTGCTTTCAACACAATACATTCACCACATTTACTGAAGTTGGTGTTCTTTGAGAATGCCACGTCTCGAAAATGAGTGTTCCAAATCTTGCTCATTGTTGGTTGTGATATTAATGGACAATTGAGCTTTTCCAAACCCACATTGATCTCTTTTAACAAAGAGCTATGTGTGTAAGTCGAAGGAAACAATCTTAGAGGAGAAGAAGTTCCATCTGCTTCGACTTGACGTGTTTGGTTTGGCGAAAAATCTGAATTGTCCATTACAATTTTATGCAGTATTTCTATGGCCGCCACAGTTTGTGCACGTGCTTTACATCTATTGGTGTTACCATGAATGGATTCCATATGTCCTTGTTCAAAATTATGTTGGTAGCTATAGAAGGTGCTTTGAGGAATCTTATGTATCTTGTACCATGCTTTCTTACAAATAACATTACCATCAAATCTCATGTCCTTTACTTTTCTAATAATAGGAGGTAGGCCATGGCCATGGCTCATTGACATGATAGTGTTTGAAACAAGTGAATTCAATACAAATTCCTTGATACCATTTTTGTCTTTGCATTCCATATCCCTTCTAGCATTTGCAATGGCATTCCTATCCACATGTTGAAGACAATCTTGTTTACAACATTCATCTGCAGCCAAAAGTCGGACTTCTTTCTCTTTATCTATCTTGGTTTGACGTTTTGCAACTTTTTCTCTTGTCATAGCTCGTTTAATCTTTTTATATAGCCTCGATGCATTAAGAACATTGACATCTTGATCTTTTTGATTATAAAGATCCCCATACCATTGGTATAAAGGACTTGTATCCTCTATAACATCCCATATCAGCATTTCCATGGGTGGCTCTTTGTACTTTGTCTTGACCCTTAACATCTCACCTATATTGTCCACCAATTTATGTATTGGCCATCTAACCAATCCATGTATAGACTTATCCCCAATCTTGCATCTTTCACAATACCCATGTATCTCTTCCACAAAAACACCAAAGTTATCTTCACCTAGTGTTTCACCCACAACCATGTCATCCTCATGGACATTAACTATCATTCCTTTGGCAATGCACATAATTGTTCCTATGCATCCATGTGTAAGAGAAACCCTTGTACATGTGAATGCAGCCCTATCTTGTGGAATATTTATGGGTTGATCTTCACAATGAGGTTTCAAATCTATTTCTGGCCAAATCTCATAAGATTCTATTGCACCCCCTAGTGTTTCCTCAAATCCAATTGGATGTGGTAAAGGAGCATCATTTTTTAACACCTTCTCAATTCTAACCACTATGCATCCTTTCTTTACAATCTTTCCATGAACCTTATTCCCAAGCTCTGTATTGAATATGGAGCCCTCACCCACCTTCACTCCATGTTGTAAAAGATCTACTTTGTCTCCAATAGAAAATGTTGAACAAACATTTGCACCTGTACACCAAACATAACAAACTTAGTATTTTCTCAAAAAAACATTCAATAAACTATGAATAATTCTTAACACATGCTTTGGTATTTGATTTACCTATGGTGTGACTCAAATCTGTAGTCCTCCATGGATGTGTGTCCCCTTCAACATATTCCACAATCAAATGTGGTTGAGTGACATCAATTATCAAAACCATAACATAACCTGCAACAACCCTTCCTCCACCATAATAAGTTCCAACCTCTGTAGATTCAACCTTTCCTAGCCCAATAACTTGACCATTAACCAAGAGGTCAACATAGTCCCGTTTTGTGAAAATTATACTTGCAGCCCTATCTTGTGGAATATTTATGGGTTGATCTTCACAATGAGGTTTCAAATCTATTTCTGGCCAAATCTCATAAGATTCTATTGCACCCCCTAGTGTTTCCTCAAATCCAGTTGGATGTGGTAAAGGAGCATCATTTTTTAACACCTTCTCAATTCTAACCACTATGCATCCTTTCTTTACAATCTTTCCATGAACCTTATTGCCAAGATCTGTATTGAATATGGAGCCCTCACCCACCTTCACTCCATGTTGTAAAAGATCTACTTTGTCTCCAATAGAAAATGTTGAACAAACATTTGCACCTGTACACCAAACATAACAAACTTAGTATTTTCTCAAAAAAACATTCAATAAACTATGAATAATTCTTAACATATGCTTTGGTGTTTGATTTACCTATGGTGTGCCTCAAATCTCTAGTCCTCCATGGATGTGTGTCCCCTTCATCAACATATTCCACAATCAAATGTGGTTGAGTGACATCAATTATCAAAACCATAACATAACCTGCATCAACCCTTCCTCCACCATAATAAGTTCCAACTTCTGTAGATTCAACCTTTCCTAGCCCAATAACTTGACCAGTAACCAGGACGTCAACATAGTCCCCTTTTGTGAAAATTATACTTTCCATTGTCGCTCCTACAAATTCTGTAACACACAATTGAATTATAATTTGTAGTTAAGGTTAAACCATGTAAAGTGTGCTCTTATATTTTAGGCAAAACACAATCTACAAAAAAATAATGTACTTGTAATAGCTAAAAAGGGTATGGCATCATTTTGTTGTGCAAATTAAACCTTGTTCCCCACCATTTAGTGCCCACCGCCAAAAGGGACTTTACATATAAATTATGATGGAGCTACAAAGCGTAATCAAAACAAGATTGGTTATCAATGTATATAATCTTAATACAAACACAAAACTATTCTTAGAAAAACTTGTAAAAATTTCTAAAAATTTTCCATACTTAAGAACTTGTAATAGTATTGAAGGTAGTTATTAAGTAGGTTGGAATCTAGCCATGATCGATCATGCAAGTTTGTATAATCATGGAACTTGTAATAGTATTGAAGGTAGTTATTAAGTAGGTTGGAATCCAACCATGATTGATCATGCAAGTTTGTATAATCACGTCTCACTGAGATTTATTTTTTGTATCAATTGTTCAAAGTAAATTCAAATATCCTTGATTGGAGTCATCCCTATTTTAAGTACTCCCGAAAATAGTTATTTGGTGTCATCTAAACCTATATTGTAGATTAGTGAAGAATAGCATCTATATGGAACTAGAGTCATACAAAATCCCAAGCAATGCTACTTGATGCCACTATTAGTATACTAATACATAATAGAAGTTTTTTGAATTATAAGCGACTCCTAGCTTAGCGACTACTAATACATAGCGACTACTAGCTTTCCTTCTAGCATAAGCATTTCCTTCTAGCATAAGCACACATGCTTATGCTAGAAGAAAAGCTAGCACTCATTAGCTTTCCAGAAGAAAAACCCTAGGCATGGTGATTGGTGGTTGCTAAGTTATACCTTGGTCTTGTGCCATGTACTCTATTTTGAAATAAGCACATGGCACAAAATCAAGAAATGCTAGTGACTCCTAGCTTTCGTTCTAGCCTAAGCATTTCATAAGCACATATTTATGCTAAAATGAAAGCTAGTAGTCGCTAGCTTTCTAATAGATAAACCCTGGGCATGGTGATTGGTGGTTGCTAGCTTATACCTTGAGCTTTCCTTCTTGCATAAGCATGTGTTTATGATAGAAGGAAATTCTTATGCTACAAGGAAAGCTAGCAGTCGCCATCTTTTTTTGATCTGTTGCCATGTTCTTATTTCAAAATAGAGCACATGACACAAGCTCAAAGTATAATCTAGCAACCACCAATCACCAGCTAGCGACTGCTAGCTTTCCTTCTAGCATAAGTATGTGTTATTATCCTAGAAGGAAATGCTTATGCTAGGAGGAAAGCTAGCAGTAGCTAGCTTTCCTTGATCTTGTGCCATGTGTTTATTTCAAAATAGAGCACATGGCGCAAGCTGAAGGTATAAGCTAGCAACCACCAATCACCATGGACAGTGTTATCAATTGGAAAGCTAACGACTGCTAGCTTCCCTTCACGGCTAAAGTTTTTCTATTAGAAAGCTAGCAATCGTTATCTTTCCTTCTAGCATAAGCACGTGTGCTTATGCTTATGCTAGAAGGAAATGCTCAGGCTAGAAAGAAAGCTAGCAGTCGCTAGCTTTCCTTTATCTTGTGCTATGTGCTTCTTTCAAAATAGAGCACATGGCACAAGCTCAAGGTATAAGCTAGCAACCACCAATCACCATGGCTAGGGTTTTTTTATTGGAAAGCTAGCGACTGATAATTTTTCTTCTAGCATAAGAATGTGTGGTTATGCCAGAAGGAAATGCTTATGCTAGCTTTCCTTGATCTTGTTCCGTGTTCTTCTTTCAAAATAGAGCACATGGCACAAGATAAAGGAAAGCTAGCGACTGCTAGCTTTCTTTCTAGCATAAGTATTTCCTTCTAGCATAAGCACACATGTGCTTAGAAGGAAAGATAACAATTGCTAGCTTTCTAATAGAAAAACTCTAGCCATGAAGGAAAGCTAGCAGTCGTTAGCTTTCCAATTGATAACATTGTCCGTGGTGATCGGTGGTTGCTAGCTTATACCTTCAGCTTGCGACATCTGCTCTATTTTGAAATAAACACATGGCACAAGATCAAGGAAAGCTAGCGACTGCTAGCTTTCCTCCTAGCATAAGCATTTCCTTCTAGGATAATAACACATACTTATGCTAGAAGGAAAGCTAGTAGTCGCTATCTTTCCAATACAAAAATCCTATCCATGGTGATTGGTGGTTGCTAGATTATACTTTGAGCTTGTGTCATGTGCTCTATTTTGAAATAAGAACATGGCAACAGATCAAAGAAAGCTGGCGACTGCTAGCTTTCCTTGTAGCATAAGAATTTCCTTCTATCATAAACACACATGCTTATGCAGGAAGGAAAGCTAACAGTCGCTAGCTTTCCAATACAAAAACCCTGTCCATGGTGATTGGTGGTTGTTAGCTTATACCTTGAGCTTGTGCCATGTACTCTATTTTTAACGAATGCTACCTTTCCTTCTAGCAAATGCATTTCCTTTTAGCATGACACACATGCTTATGTTAGAAGGAAAGCTAGCAGTCGCTAGCTTTCCAATAGAAAAACCCTAGGCTTGGTGATTGGTGGTTGCTAGCTTATACTTTGAACTTGTATCATGTACTCTATTTTCAAATAAGCACATGGCACAAGATCAAGGAAAGCTAGCGACTGCTAGCTTTCCTTCTAGCATAAGCATTTCCTTATGGGATAATAACACATACTTATGCTAGAAAGAAAGCAAGCAGTCACTAGCTTTCCAATAAAAAAATCTTGTCCATGGTGATTGGTGGTTGCTAGCTTATACCTTGAGCTTGTGCCATGCACTCTATTTTCAAATAAGCACATGGCACAAGATCAAGGAAAGCTAGCGACTGCTAGCTTTCCTTCTAGCATAAGCATTTTCTTCTAGGATAAGAACACATATTTACGCTAGAAGGAAAGCTAACAGTCCAATAGAAAAATAATAAGAATCTCTTTAAGTTCACATTTCCTAAAGATTCATAATAGCCTATCCCATAGAGACCATCATTTAACTCGTTAGATGAATAACTTTTGGACATGTCAACATGAGAATAAGGTTCATGGAAAGATTGTAAAGAAAGGATGCATAGTGGTTAGAATTTAAAGCTTGTCATTTATAAACACTTATAAACACTATGCTCTGTATTGAATATGGAGCCCTCACCCACCTTCACTCCATGTTGTAAAAGATCTACTTTGTCTCCAATAGAAAATGTTGAACAAACATTTGCACCTGTACACCAAACATAACAAACTTAGTATTTTCTCAAAAAAACATTCAATAAACTATGAATAATTCTTAACACATGCTTTGGTATTTGATTTATCTATGGTGTGCCTCAAATCTGTAGTCCTCCATGGATGTGTGTCCCCTTCATCAACATATTCCACAATCAAATGTGGTTGAGTGACATCAATTATCAAAACCATAACATAACCTGCAACAACCCTTCCTCCACCATAATAAGTTCCAACTTTTCTCCATTGTCAACTTTGGAGAAAATAGTGAATATTTAAATGATATAAAACGAGGCATAACCAGTATGAATCTCGAATTATTTCAGACATTCATTTAAATATAGAAGAAAAACATAATGGAAGATATAACAAAGGAAGTGAACATGCACATATAAAGATAAAGAAAAAACGGACTGTAAAGCTGATCAACACATGAATCTCTGGTCTCAAAAGATGGGTATTTTCACTGTACTGCTTTTATTTATCAAAAAATAGATCTCCAAACATACACTGTCTCTCAAAAAAATTTCAACCCCCTCAACAATGACTCTCATTGTTCTTATACAAAATTTGGAAGAAGCTTGACATTACTGATTCTTTTAACTAATAACTGAAAATATTTTAACTTAAAAGATAACTGTCTTTGAGCAATAGATAACTGTCTCCAAATAATATTACAAATTTAAAATAAAAGTATCTTTTTGCCACTTGGCAAAAATTTTCAATATCATCTTTTCGCCACTTGGCGAGAGTTTTGAAAGCCTCTATGAATGGACAGAATATCTTGTCCTTCCATATTTTTCCACATAAGTTCACTGGTCGGCCGCGGGTAAGTCATAGTTGGTCATTTCCTTCACCAAGACTCGCATTTCAACATGACCTGCATAAGAAACAGGAAGAAGGTTTCCACAGGTTGAGATTACCATATTTAAAATTTCAAAATCCTCTGATATTTTCTCCATTAAAATTTTCCCTGTAAGCATATGATCAAGCTGGTGGAACTTTCTGTGATCCATCCTTATATCAAATAGCAATCTCTTATAATCATTCGGAGGAATTAATTCATTTTTTTCATTCCAAAAAGCAGGGAACCCTTTGTTTACTAATTTTTCAAATTGCTTTTTGAACTTTACTACTTCTTCCCATATTTCTCCAGCTTTAGCTTCAACATTCTCAACATGCGAGTATTTACCCAAGATCCTTCTGGCCCATGTGATGACTGAAATTCTGTTCGTTATATTCATGGCTGTCAGGTTTGCTTCAGTTAGACTGTTTAAAAATGTTATTGCTTTCTGGGCTACGTCTTTTGGCTTTTTATTTAAGCTTTCCCTGACGGCTCTGCAACTTTCAAAGGCATCTTTGACCACCTTTTCTTTGACTCTTATGTAATCCAGATATGGTCTTAGTTTCTCAACTTCTTTTATAATTTGGTCCCACACCAGGTGTTTACAACCTTGCATAGCAGCTTGCCCTGTCACATGAGCTGCTAATCCTTTATTATTATTACTTAATTCCTCATTCTTTGTTTGCAAGGTTTTTATTTCTTTATTTTTTATTTCATTCTCTTCTGTCAGCTTCTGTATTTCAACCTTCAATTCTTTGATTTCATTTTCCCTTAAGCTTACCTGGGACATAGCCTGTAAAATATCATCTACTCCCGTTTTATCTTCCTGTGTGTCTGTTTGTACTTGTTGCTGACCACTTCCTGCTAATCTTTTCCTCGCTTCTGCCAACTGTTCTTCTAAAATGATTTTCTCTTTTTCCCACCGATCTTTTTCATCAGAAAGCTTTAACATTTTAGCAGTAACATCATTGACTTCATTAGATAATTCTTCTTTTTCTTTTTCCAATATTGTCAATTCTGCTCCTTGGATGAGTACAGTGTCTGGAATTTTTAATTTTTTTCTCAACATCTAGATCATATCGTCTTTCTCTTTGAGCAGTTTGGTTGCTGCATCTCCTTCTTTATTTATCAAATCTGCTTGCAATTTTTTAATCTGTTGCTGTCGAGACTTATTCTCTGCCTTCTCCTGTCTCAATTGATTGTTCAATTTATCCACTGAACTTTTCAACTTGTCTGCTCTTAATATGGCTCCCAAATAGTCTGAATATATGACTTCTCCAGTTTGTCTATGCAATAAAATTTTATCCGGGGCATTTATTTTAGACAAATCTAAATTCATTTCTGAAATCTTATTTTTTGTGACAACTGAAAATTTCAAGGTATTTTCCCTGATATTTCTACTAGTAAATAAGCTTACATCAGTATTAGATATACTTCTAACCTTCAGAAACAATTGACTGGTTTGTTTCGTGGACTCCTGTTTATTTCGACTATGCTCATCAAACACATCCATGATATTCTGGGGTCTATTTACATCACCCTCTACAGGGGTTTCTTCAATGTTGTACTCTTTAACTGTAACCTCTGGTATTTCTTTTTCAGCTGTTTTAGCCTCTTCTGAAATTGTTGTTAACTCTTGTGGTTCATTCATTTTCAATCTTTTTCCTCTTTCTGTTTCTTCATCTTCAATGATCATTATGTCCTGTATGGGTCTTTTAGATCCAACCAATGCACTATCTATTTCGCTTTCTGTCCCTGTTGTTGTGTCAATCAATGCCATTTCTTTGTCGGATGCATCCGGAATGATTTCTTCTTTATATTCTAGCCAATTGGCTCTGTCCGACATTCCTTCAACAATCTGATGGTTCAGGGCCTTGATACGATGCTCCGTTCTTCGTTTTGATATGATGTTTAATGGGTCATACTCCATAGCCGTATCTGACTCAAAATTCATATCCGTCAACAACTTCTCTATATACACTACAGCATTCTTATTCTTTACTGTGAACGGACTAAATGTGAATGGGTATTTAATGTCTGTAGCTTGTCTGTGAACCAAAAAATTGTTATCTTCCACAATCAACTTTTGTCTTAAGAATTCCAAGGCAAAAACCCTTAAAGTAAGAAAAGCTGGTAACACATAGGGTTTATGTCTGAACCCATATAATCTGATTACTGTACTGTCTTTCGACAAAAACCAATCTCCTGTTGCGTATTCTGTACTTAATTGCATGGATGCCTGCATTTCCGGTAGTACTCTAGGCAGATTTTTTCCAAAAATCATTCTGTAAATCTCTGAAAGCATGTAATTGGTGTAATTGAACATGTTATTTTCTAGTAAAGTCGTGAAAATGATTTCTGGGAACTGCAACTCGTCTTGACTGGCTGTCATAATCATTTTCATCAAAAAGGCCTGAAACCTGAAATGTCTAAGAGTGGGAAAATTGACCATCTGGTCGTGAATCTTTTCTGTTAAAAATGCTTCAAAATTAAGTCGAGGGATTTGATTTTCACCAATCCCTGACTAGACTGTACTCATTTTGTACAATAAACTCAATTGAAACTCGGTTACATACAAATCCGTATCCAAACCTAGAACTACGACCAATAATGTCAAAACTAACTGGGTATTTTCATTAAAAAGATTGATATCTATAGGGTATGGGACCTCCGAAATGCTGGTCTCTGGCTTGAGACACGATGAAAAAAACATTTCCCTATCATTTTGAGAAACATGATGATAATTTTCAATAACGGAGACTTCAGAGAAAACCTCAGGGTCAAGGGTTTGGGAACAATCTACTTCTAGGGCTTTAATTAACTCTGCTGACTTTAATTCGCAAATGACTTGGGTTTTTTGGCTGTTTAGAACGACTTTCTCTTCCTGGGAGTAATTTTCGACACACCATGATACGAATTCTGGGAAAGAAGGGATTTGGTCGGGGCAAAAGGCTATCAAAGACAACTGGTGAACTCTGTGGGGGTCTGTCCCTTCCTTTAACAATTCACACAACCTAATTTTTATATCAGATATTGGAAACCTAATTAGGGTATCGTAGACGTATTCGTCTCTATCCTCTAGGGCTTCTTTTGATTTAAAAACGTCTATATCGTGCACAGTCTCCATTTAAACGTTTCTTTAAACAAAATTCTGTTTAAAAAAGTAGGACAGGTAACCCGACCCTACCTGTATGTACCCGCCTTTCGCCTTCTGTCGCAATCGCAGACCTCCACCAGTGTTCAGAGCTCTTCTGGATAGTGACACATGCAGAATGCCGTTATGTGGAGCCCCTTTTGTTTTATATAAGACTTTTGAATTAACTTCCCTGCACCTTTATGAATGCGGTTCATATCTGACCATTGATCTCGAGACTTTGTTTTGGACCGTCAGATCTCGCCTCCCTTTATTCCATCTGGTGGTATCCGCGATCAAAAAGCTGTTTTCTTTTCCGGTTGATTCTCTGCGCGGATCAGCCACCTGCTGACACCTGTTCGAGTGGTTTATTCTCCGCGACCGCTCTTCCTCATATCCAGTGTGCACCTTCCTAGATGCGGATGAAACAATGGCCGTTGATTTGACTAAGGTTTATATCGGCCCTCCGATTGCTACAAAGTATACGCCATGTGATATGACCCCGCCACGCTTGCTCTATCTGCCATGTATCAGGTCCCACCCTGCCACGTGTACTGACCCCACCGCGCTTCCATATTTGGTGGTTCCGCCCGGCGCTATGGTGGTTTCCTTTACTGCTATATTACATATGCGGAAGGAAGAGGTTTGGACACGTGTCCCGGCGATATTGAGTCCGCTACCGCCCACATCTATTTGCCTCCGATCACTTTGGCGATGCGGGAAGCAATATCGGCCGTTGATCGGGATTGTTGACATCTCCGCCACCGAAACTTGATCGGGGTTTAATCTTTTCACAAATTTGCTTTCGGACTTTGCATAAGTGGGTTTTTTCCTCTTGTTTTTGAATTGTCAACCTTTTCTTCAACCTCCTTTGTGATAATTTCTTCCTTTTTTGGACATTTTAGCAAACTTTTTGGATTTAGTCATTCTCAAACCTTAGTGTCAACACATAGAATGCCAATCTTTTCTCTTTACATGAGAATTAGCACCCATCTGCATTTCATAGTTCAATACATCTTCCATCCTCTCAAATTCCTGGTGTATTTTCTCTATATCTAAAAAAATTGGATTTCTCTTTTATGATGGTCTACCTCTATACCAAGCCGGTAGATGTTGCAAGTTTGTTGAATTGTAGCAACAAGGGAATGCAAATTGTAATTAATCTATACCTTAGTCTAATTAATTTTTGTCCAATAATTATGCTTTGATCATTACACCACTCTCAACTTTTGTACCTATTTTTGGCATTTCAAACTCCAAGCATTCCAATCTCCAACTAAGTATGACATGTCAGTTTCCTCGGTATGCACTTGTCACATTGTCGTAAATGTTATCAGGACTTCAAACCTCATTACTTGTTCAAGGTAGTGGGTTGGTGAATTAAAATTGGCATCTTGCCTATCCCTGTTCATTCTTCCGTTGTGGAAGCCCATCCCCTGCATTTGCTTCTCAACCAAACATCTCACCCTTTTGCAGCGAGACCCCTGCATCTGCTGCTCGAGCAGGTTCTATTCTACTCCATGTTCTGTTCTACTTTTGTTTTATAGTTGCATAGCATTTCCAATGCAAGGCAAACAACTACAAGTTACACACCAAATTGGCGATCAATCCTAAATCTCTCTATAAACTTAATAGGTAGGACTAAACTATTATGACCCGACACTAAACTTTTCCATCTAGTTCGATTGATCCATAATGTAATGTCCGGAGGGATCTCATGGTCAGTGAACCATAGATTTTAAATGGCTAATGTCCCATATATTTTAAATGGTTAATGTCGCATAGGTTTTATATGGGATTTCCATGAGAGGAAATAAAAATATTCTACTCTAAATGCCATCTTTTTGCAACTTATAATGTGTTATACCATATCTTTATGGTTAATGCCTCATAGATTTAAAATCATATCTCAATAGATATCAGTGATTTTACCATCCCCTTCTAAATATATTTTGACCATTAAATAATTGAAAAGAGAGATAAATTAATATTAAGTTAATTTTAAAATTACAGTAAAGTTAAGCATCAAATCAATTGGATATATAAAATTATATACATCAAAACCTTCAACTTAAGAAATGTGATTTTCTTTACAATCTTTCATTAAATGGATATTTCCTACCAATTTCATTGAATTTAGGATAGTTTTGGAATGCACTAAAATAAAGTGGAGAGGGTTTTATGGGGAAAGGAAATTATTAAAACAAATTTGAAAACCTAAAATGCAAGATAAGCACCAATTCTCATATTTCATAATATTAAGAATCACTTTCAAGTGAGGATAGATGGAAGTGGATACATTATGGAAGTTATCTTAATGTAGACAAGTAAGCAATGTGCTATATCCTCTAATGAATGATCTTATGAAGTGGAAGAACCATATAAACTGAAAAAGGCCATCAATAACACTAATCACTAGACTTTGTAATATTTGTAGGTTCATATTGACCTTCAACAATTAAGACACTAGAAATGGAGGGGATGTTTGCAAAACTTTATCTCATAATCATTTATAAAAATGGAAATATAACACATAGGAAGACATCCTATTGATTCTATGTGCATTGAAGATCATATCTTTAGCTAATTTGGTGCACATGGATCCTTTCACTCATGATTCATACAAAGAGGAAAGAACATAAGATTACAATTTCATGAAGATATTTCATGGATACAAGGCCAAAGTCATGAAGAATCAATTAAAGTGACAGCAAGATTTAGTATCATCTCCAAGATGCATTTCTCAACAAGATATATAAGTGTTATACACCTATATAGGTGAGAGGAAAAAACTAATAACAGAGGCCCATAACTCTGATGTTGGAGGCCATTTTGGTTTTGAGAAAACAAATAATAACTTGTAGATATGTGTCTTGTGCCAAATTCAGGAAGATGTAGATTGGTTCATTAGAGGATGCATACGCCATTGCACTAGTAAGACCAACAATGGGAAGGAAGGTTTATATCAACATATACATATAAGTACTAGACCATGGGAGAACAATGCATTTCGTGGGAGGTTTTTCAAGAAGCATGTTACGGATTTTGTAAATAAAATAGCTTAATAAAATAGTGTATAAACCAATGTACACCAAATATGAGAGTGAAACATAAATCCTAAAGTTATAATAGAGATGAATTAAATAATAAATCCTTATATTTATTCTCCATTATTTCTGGATTCATTGTGTTAAGGAGGGGTTTATCGATGTTTCATACCTACGATACGCAATCCATATTCTTACCTATCATGAAGATGGACTACATATCATAGGTCCGAAACGTCGATAAACCCCTCCTTAACACAATGAATCCAAAAATCATGGAGAATAAACGAGCACACTGTGAAATCCTGAGAGAGAAAAATCATTATATTCATTAAGAGAATCCTTAATTATAATGATTGTAACTACATCTCTCTATATAATAGTCCCTATCTCTCCATATAATATCCCCAATTGTACTTGTGGGTCCCCTATTAGGGTTATCCCTATTAAATATTCATGTAACCACATTACCTATATATTCAACCCCATATATACATCCCATGGAGTTATAACATATCACCCCATAAAAAGGATTTGTCATCAAATGTTTGTAGCTAAGGCTTTTATATGTGATGAAACCTAATAATAGTAATGGTTATTTATATTTGTTCTCTCTTGCTACTACTATTGATTATCCATCCATCTATATTTTTTTTTTTTTTGTCAATTCTTCATGGCTTCCTTTCCTTTGATTGCATGTGCATTATTATAGCTTCTCCAATTTGTTATAGTTTTTGTTCTTTGATAACATCACATTAAATAATGGTCCCTTTTTGCCTCATTATATGAACCATTGATTATTTCATTTTCATCCTTTGTAATGTTGACACTTATTGTATTTTTTCCGATATTTCATTGTAAAGAGGTATCAATATGGTTCCACCATTAATGGTGCTTCATAAATTTTGATGCCCTTATCACCCCCTCTCCTTTTTGGTACAATGACATGCTCCAACTATTATAATTATTGACCTTCAATTGCTTCTACTTTTGAGATAATAAGATCATATTTTTCCTTCATATTCTGAAGATGATGTTCAAATTCAACAATTATTTTATGGTGACCTTCTTATACCTTCTCATCCTTCTCCTTTTGTACAAAATGGTTGATGTTATCCATCATTCTATCCTTCTTCGATTATAAATTGAACTTTTAATTTGACATATATTCAAAATTTAGGGTTTCTTCAACCTTCTTGCCAACATAATATTCAAGTGTTTAGGTAGTTTATTCATCTATAATCTTTCAAAATACTAACTAATGACATAGACCATATCCTTAGTCATATTATATGATTCCTAAGAGTGATCTCCCCACAAAGTGATATTCTTAGCACGTACTATAGCAATGTAAGATAATCGAAGAGTTTATGGAAGCATGGGTATAGGCGAAAATAAGGGACTTCCTATATACCCAAAGGTACATGGAAGATTAAATCTCTAAGCATATTTTATGTAATGTGGTACTAATTGCTAGATACCAACATAGGTTCACTAGGGAGCCCAACCAAGTGACTCAAATTTCCTACATGTATGTTTCCTAGTACTGTTTTTTTCCTAGTAAATATCATATATTTGTGTTTAAAGATGCTTGAACATGTTTCTAGCTTTAAAAAAATATGTAAAAATTGGACATGTGCTAGCATTGGAAATGTAACAACCCAAACAAAAGGAATGCAGAAATTTTAAAACTTTTATTTCCTTTTCTTCAACAGGAGTTTGGCATAGGAGACAAGGGTGACAACTAAACCCTTAAAGTACATATGGACTCTAAGATTCAACAAGAAAATGTGAGAGGCAGGCGTCGAGCAGAAAAGAGTTGTCACATAAATGAGCGATCGCTCAAGGGAGTTAACCAAACTGTTTTTCTCTGCTAGGGTCAACCTTCAAATATTATGAAGATTATTATGAAGATTCTACCACAAGATCTACGATCGAGAACCGAGGGGGTATTAATTCCCAACTATATCGCACCATCACCATATTAATAGACTGATTGTTTTCTTCCCAAAACACATCACTCAACTGCTGCATCACAACCCAAAAATAATGGGCGGATCTCACAAGGAAGAACATGAAAACGCCGAGTTGACAAGTAGGGAAACATTCCAAAAAGTTATTGAGGGTTCTTGTCTTTCACTTAACAGTAAGTTCACGAAATTTAACAGTTATTTGCAGACCATGACCATCTGCACATCGCATGCACTCCACAAACGTATTACACAGGCCTTAATACCACAATTCACTTGGTACTTAACACACAATCACTTCAAATATATAAAATAATCGACTTAACCCTCCAACCTTTAAATCGAGGTCCCTGACACATTTCACAATCTTTTGATAGATCGGTCTAGGGCTCGCTTCCTGCATTTCACATACTTAGTTTCTTGAATATACAGACAGGGAGGTGAACGAAAGGATTGAACACAGATAACAATTCTTGATTGTAACCATATCCGAGAGCATTAACATGATCATACACAAAGAATTACACTGAATAATAAAATTTGAATGAATTCATGTGCTAGCTAGAGTTAATATATAAGGGAAAGCAGGATGGCAAAGTGCGCAGGTATTTCCCATGAGATGTTGCAGTTGTTTCTATGAACATTCCACGCACTAAACCCGACTAGACCAGAAATTGGATAGTATTTGGTTTAGGGACTGAAATTTTGTTAAGAAAATGCCAGAGAATTTGATGAGACAAGAATTCCTTGTAGCACTAGGAGATAGGATGACATGGCAGAGAGATGTACCTGGAACTAATGTGGTGCTGTCAGGATGATTCATGGAGATGGATGAAAGACCGAATGAAATGCTGCTGGCCACCCATGCTCGTGAAGGTTATTTCGGCCTGCCAACTCCTGTAAAAAATTCATTACACATATCTTGAGAGCTGGAGATACCAACAGAAGCAATTTATGGAAATAACAACAAATAATGCATACGCTGAGGCTATTTAGTTTATATACCAGTTGGTGCAAGGAGGAAATGTGCCCTAAGCAGGCATAGACTGGATCTCGTAGTTGAGCATGTGCCTTGTAGGATGTGTGACACTTGTTTGGCAGCGCTAGATTATGAGAATATATAGCAAATATTTCCAGACAATGCTCGCCCCAAAAATCTTATGAACTGTTGCAAAATTCTCACCGCCTTCATCATAGCCTTAGTATGGAGAGAACAACATCCTTTCACCCATTTCCTTCTAGGAAACTTGCAAGCCCTGAAGGCGCTCCTCCAATGCACAAGATTTGAACTACCGAGTCCCGACGGTGAGTTTTCTGAGGTATCCTTGATGGATCTTCTGCCATGGCGAAGAATGGAGGAAATTGGTGAGGAACCGTCCTTTGGTAACTTTCGTGGAGCGCGGGCATTTGAGATTTGAAATTCAAATTCGCTTTTTTGAACACCGTGTCTGAACATTGAAGGGACAGGATATATATATTATGCATTATATGCATGGACTTGGTATATGACATACATTAGATTCTTAATAAATTTGTGGTCAAAATAGGTTATTTTGATATAAGATTATTTTATTTTTTATATATTTATTTCTTCTTCAAATATAGGATCAAAATAAGATTGAGTTACAAATTTTTTAATTGAACTAGCTCAGACTTTAGAGTGCTAACAATATATTAAATGAACTAAATCTGTGAAGTTGGTTATTATTACAGCAAACTAAAGAGTTGATGGGCATAATTCTATGAAATCATATTTATGCAGACTAAGTACAATGCTTCGAAAGATATAAGTTGAAAATAGAAAAGCACTACAAACATAAAAGTTGAAACAATTAGAGGGCATACAAAACCAAATTATAATAAGGGAATTTCTCTACTCATTTTCATTACTCAAACATAACAATATATATACACATTTACAACATTTGCCTTACCACTATGTTTGAGGTCCATGGTAGACTCTCTCAATTGCCATGTCTCAAGACCATCTAGCTAACCCCTCTCGAATGACTACTCATGGTGCAACTTCCCCTACGCTTCATCCATCTTCAACTACTCTTTAACTTCCATATGACTACTTCAGCACATCTTTGTCGCTTCAACTTCCACATTGATATTTCATCTTCCCTTAGTGCACTTCATATGTCATGCACAGTTACCCCATGCTCATCATGTGCACTCATTGTCATGCACATTTTTGCTCACATGCACTTGACTCATAGTTGGAATAACTAACTTGCATCCTCCTTGGATGCACATTCCACTTGAGCACACCCCTCAAAGTATCGCATGTTTTTTTTTGTTAATCCATGCATGATCGACATTATGTTATTTTCTCTTGCCGTACCACATTATATCTTCTATGTTTTCTTTTGTATCAAACTTGCTTGTGTAACACTAGCATGTACCAAGTACTGGTACATGCTAAGTACTGTACTTCCTTGAAGCCTGTACCAAGTCGCTTAAGTAGTCCTAGTCCCCTTGTTGTTACAACTATGTTTGAAATTCATGCAGGCAAGCATTCTTTGACATGGGTGTTCGTGGAAACAAAAAAGGGATCTGATTCATTGGAATACTGGTTGTGTTCCAATAGGTTTCCACTGTTCCAGCAACCAGTATTCATGGAGACAGAAGCCAAAGGAGCGTGAGAAAACGACTTCAAGCATACAGCTATTGACTCATCAACCATGCGAGCTCCATCGACCATTCAACCAATGTTACATAACAATGTGCGGGCTCCATCGACCATTCAACCAATGTTACATAACAATGTGCGGGCTCCATCGACCATTCAACCAAAAGTTGTTTGATAGTGCACAGAGTCACATTGTATCGTTTTGTGCGGGCTAACGGTTATGATTGGAGACTAGTCCTTGGAGGGTGCACAAAATGGTACGTTGTGCAGCCCCTCCGCAATGCCAAGAGTCAAGACCATGATCTGTGCACAAAACTAAACTTGTTGTCCCATGTGCAAGCTCGACTCTACATGCGACGATACACATTTGATGGTTGCACCATGGTATTGTGGGCTCATCATATACACATTGGCCAGTGCAAAGGCGATTTGTGCGAGCTCACCATCATAATATGTGACTGGTCTTAAGAGGGTGCACAAACTTTGCTTCGTACTTTGTGCAAGCTCTCGTCACATGATGTTGCAAATAAGATTGGACGCACAAAACGTATGATATACCATATGATATAACCCATGTAACATTTCATCATTTTTCACCGCTTTTCATATGCCATTTCCGATATGTTACATGGGTGTATAAAGCTATTTTTCCAAAATTATTTTTCCAAGGACGCTTCTTCGAAAAAACTAAGTCTTTTCTTATTTTTCTTTTAGGTTCACTCTTTGGATGGTTTAGGGGTGAAACAAACTGAGGATTTTCATCAAGTGGAATTTAAGCTTATGGAATCAGGGATAGTTTTCTCACTCATATTTTGTCAAACTTTTCAAGGATGAATTGCTTGTACAGAAAGAATAAGCAGTAAGGGCAGGGGGGGTTTACTATATCCAAGTGTATGGCATGATAATAAAAAAACCTGTAAAGGATAAATATTAGACATGGTATGATAAAACATACCTTATAAGGACTCCGTCCAAATTGTAGTTGTATAGACATCATTAAAGAGTAACAACACTTGGATCAGTGGCCTTTAGCTCAAAATTTCAGGTGGGGCCCCACATCACATAACTTGGGGAGTTGTTGAGGGATCAATAGATTATTACATACACCAAAGGAGAAGCTCGAACTAGGCATAAAATTACTTGTGGAAGGTATTCCAAGACTAGGAAAACGTAGGGTTGGAATGTGTTTGCTAATAGATGGCATTATGAATGAAGAGACATTGGGAACATGTGGCATATGGGTAGAAGAAATGATTTTGATAACTAAATATACATAAGAAGCATTCATGTTTCCTCAAAAGACACTAGGTGTAGTGGAAGTACATCCCATGCTTGTTAGATTAACCATAATTTGGTTCTAGACATATTATGTTGTACATTTTGAACAAATTTAAAGGGATCTATGGGAAAAGGTACATCTAGTTGTATCAAGACATGATTGTCAGGTTGGGTCAAGGGAGGATTATAATGGGTGAGTGTCTAAATGTCAATAACTTCAATTTTAGGTGTCCCTAAATATTCGGTTAAGTTTGTATTTGTATCAGGTGGATACACAGTATGATCAGGTGGATCATGTATGATGATATGTATCAGGTAGATACTTGGTATGCATTAGGTAGATGCATTGTATGAATTGTGAAGTATGTTGAACTTGTGATATTCATTGACATTGATTGGTATATTGAATTACGCCTTTTATATTACTTATTTGTCTTTATTATCCATTGTTGACTCCATGCAAGGCACTAATATTATCCATAATGATTATAGAATGGTATTTCCAGGTGTGTTGGTGCTTACAGATGTTATTCCTCCATTAGGGACTCTCCCATGGGTTTAGGACTTAACCAAAGAAGATGAGGAGTTAGGTTATGGTGACATTGGACCTATGTCCTCCCCACTTACTGTAACTAGCCCCTTGGTCCACACAGCCTAGGTGTTCTAGGGATGATAGTTTGTATAATAACAGGGAGGAGGAGAGGGGTTAAAGAGAGAGAGGGAGAGAGTGTGGGAGTTATAAAGGAGGGGGGTTAAAGATAATCGGAGAGAGAGATGGGGTTAGAGAGAGAGTGGGGGGGGTGGGGTAGAGAGGTGGTTTGTTATGGAAAAGGGGATAGAAAGGGGGATGAGAGGGAGGGAGGTAGCATGGGAGGTATAGATTAGCAAAGGGATAGATCTAATGAGTATGGTGGGAAGTATGGAAGAGGGGATTTTTGGAGGGATCGTGAGGTTAAACCGGGCATCTAGCCCCCATATCCATTCATTAAACAAGCATTCAAATGAAAATGAAAATATATATATACAAGTATATGTTTATACAATGGAAACACAACGGAAGTTAACTAAATGCTGTTGATATCTATCATACATTCAAGACTCTATAACAACCAATTAAAGACCTTTGCAGATTTATAAAAGATCATATGGAATTGCATAAACTCGTAAAAACACAGCGGAAGTAAATTCATTTACACCCACAATACACAGAGCCAGGGATAACCTTGCAAGATCTATCTAGCTTGGCACCCACAATACCTACACACCCAGCACAAGGAAATATTCTCTTCACTGCTATACAGTCCCTCAAGCCATACACAGTAGATCGACGATGTGATAATTTGCCATAACATTCTCCAATGATTGTTTATGTTTAGATATATGCAAATGCCTAAAGTACTCAAATGCATTTCTAAGTAATGCTCTAGGTGCAAACTTATATGTTTTTATGCAGTTAAGTTTAACAAGCATTTTCACTAGGAGCAAGCGAATCAGTGCTTATCTGCTCAAGCGTGGTATTCCGTCAGAAGTCGACATCGTCGTCGCTCTCCCTGTGTGTGATTTACCCGTACTCTACGACCCTTCATATTCCTTTGTGTGTCCGTCGGTGAACCGTTTCACCTGTCGCTACACACATTTCTCACAAACGTAAATTAGTAGCAATGTCCTCAATAATCACAATTTGATTTATAAATCTGTTGCTTCATTAAGCATCTATAGTTTACTCAATCGTTACTCATTCGTCTAATCACATAATCAATTGCACAACTAGTCGTTAAGCACCATTCATATGTACAGTTTTCATATCAAAGTTAATTGTTAAACAACATGAAATCGTCCATTCACAATAACTACCCAAATGCACATATATCAATCAATCGTAATCATAAATATACTCAAAATAAAATCATAGGGTTATTTTATTAATGTTTCAAACAGTCAGGTCACTCAGCAGGTGCCCTCAATGTCTATAGTAGTCTAGGGGCACTACATACACCCCTACTTATTTAGAACTTCGTCCCAAAGTTCAGAATAAATGCGGAAATCTATGATGCATCTCAGCTGCGTCCTCCCAAGTCGCATAGCTAGGACTATAAATGTCCCACTACACTTGACTTGATCAATCCGTGCTAATCATTAAGCAAGATGTAATCAATCAATTATCCCACCCCACACAATATAATTTAATTCCTTAATTCATTTATCAATTATTATCGTCATTCACATCTTCAGATTTTCCTCAATCATTTAAGACATAACAAGGCTCAAGAGACCACCATATCGAAGTTGTTCAGCCGGGTCACTTGACAGGTGCCCTTAAGGTCCACAGTCATTCTAGGGGCATTACATACACCCCCTCTTAAATAGAACTTCATCCTGAAGTTAATTTTTGTTCTTGTACTTTCGACACTAAACTTTATCTTAATTTCATATTATCATCTTCTTTCCATTCCCTTCTATTTTTCTCCAACAATCATAGCCATATTAAGCACAAGTGGTTCTAATCATTATTATTATTATTATTATTTTCCGACATGGTTCCAATACATTCTCAGGAACTCAATCATAATTGTGTATAATATCAATTCGATAGTACATTCAATAACTGTCGGTCCCAACTAGATTTTCGATATCACTTATTCTTGTCATTAGTATCATCATGTTCAGCTTCATGAGCTTATCATGTATTTCCCTTATCTCTTCGTTTATGTTATCATAGGACCACTTCGACAGATTCATCAAGTCACACAAAGTGTCTTCTTAACCCCACCAAGTTCCATCTCGAGGGCTAGTTGTCATGGTATCATGTTTGATTATGACCTAAGGTTAGCTTCATTGCGTCCTATTTATTATGCTAATCGTCTCCATACTTCTTTTTACGAAACATTGCCTTCATTTGACCATTTTGATACCATGGTTAAATTTCAAGTTCGTAGTCATGAGTTTTCATAAATGGTTTTGTCGTAATGC
Organism: Larix kaempferi; assembly: GCA_027924585.1. NCBI lineage: Eukaryota > Viridiplantae > Streptophyta > Pinopsida > Pinales > Pinaceae > Larix > Larix kaempferi. The sequence goes on from BSBM01000033.1 coordinate 62,203, forward strand.
AAAATGCATGTCGTTGAGTTCAGCTCATCATACCAATCACATTGATATCTCGTTTTCAAATTTTAAGTTGGTTTCTCTTCCTCGACAATCCGTCAAAGTCTCGTCAATCTGAGCATCTTGGTGTCTTATCATCTAAAATTGATCAATTTTTCGTCATTCAGCAAATCCACCGATTATATCCGTCCACTTGTTTTCTCATCATGGCTATGTCAGTAGAAAAAGGTTTAAAATATCGTTGGTCTTTGTTCCAAGTTTCTCCGAGTAGATTTTTCTTAAAATACAATTTTACGTTATAATTGATACCATCTCTATTCGACAATTTAATGCTCGTAGTTAGTGAATGATTTTTTTTTTTCTTCTTCTTTTTTTTTTTTTTTTATACTATAAGTGTCTACTCCTAAGTTATAGTTATTTGGCTTTCCAAAGCATTTGTTCTAGAACAATTATTCCATATGTGAATTGGCAAGGATCTCTATCATAGTTGAAATATATCTTAAATAAGTAACACTTGCAAACGGAAACCCTAAGGGTACAATTTGACAAAAAGGAAGGCTATGTCTTTAATCTTACAACCTACAATCCCCTAAGTGAACTGTGAAATATAGGCATGTGTTAACTTTTCATCTAGTTCATTTTATAACATCAAGAAATATCATAACAGTATCTTATCTTTCAACCAGTTCATATTATCATATAAACGTAGTATAAATATAATAATACATTAGCCTTTCATAGTATCCCATAAAATAATTATGAACTATAAACAAGGCATTAACCTTTCCTTTACATCTTGCTATCCCATTAACGAAATATGAAATATGGTGATGCATTATCCTAAATTTACCTAATTCATTTCATCACATAAACGTAATATAAAATATAATATAATAATACATTTAAATAGACAAAATATTAATCTTTCTTCTACTTCCAGTTATCCCCAAAAAAAATGTAATATCACACTACTTTATACTATCATGCATAAATAAAAAATATTACAATATCTTTCAATTAAATCTTATAATTATAATAAGGTATTATAAAATATAATAATACATTAACTTTTCATCCATGCCATAAAGAAATATGAAATAAGAACATACCATACATTATCATCCATTTCATGTCATTGCATAACTGAGAAATATTGCAATATCATTCAACTAGTTTTTATAATTATAATAATGTATTATAATTATTGACGTAGTACCACACGAAGCGCCATACAGTCCCATCGAAAACGTGCAGCTTGATCATGAGCCAGCTGCAGCCATATCCTGGAGATCTCATCGTACACAGTCTCGCTCCCGCCATATTCTCAAGGTTCAACGCCCACCTACCTGCATTCAATGCCCATCTACCTGCATTCAAGGCAGTGCAGTCCATTGCAAAATGCCAAGAGACCTGGTCCTCATTCTCGTCCTGCAAATTCCTATAGCTGGAGCTGCTGAAACATTGTTCTTGTCCTCTGCAAATTAGAACCTGAATCCTATTGCAAGCAGCTGGAGCGGTTGAATCGTCCTCCTGTAAATTAGAACTTCAGGTACTCCTCATCCTACAAATTCCTATCATTCTCGTCCATTTAGCTTAGTATCTGGATTTTGTACAAGGCCCATGGGGTATGGGTATTTTTGTGCCTTCTTCAAGTTATAAGAGGTTGCATATTTCAGTTACTGGAGATATTTGCGAGTTTGTTGTATGCTTGAAAATCTTGATCTGAACATTCCCATATAAATTTCGTAGCAACGTTTAAATTTGTAGTTTGTATGTTCTTATTTCAAACTTTATCAGTTTTTAGAGGTTTGTACTGGTTCTTATACTTTGTAGTGCAACTTATACCGTAGCATGGATTTATATTTAGTGTACATGACTATTGCTCAAGGGACGCTCCCTCCAGTCACTCATCCTAGTACTTTTGTTTAAAGCACTTCCCAGCACAGTCTTTGCAAGGTCAGAAAGCCCCCCTGGAACAGATGGAAAAACCTTTTGAAGGTCTAATTTAGGCGCTTCACAGTAGCGAAAACACTCCAGCTCTCCATAGGAATCAGAAAGACGCTTCAGGTCAGAGTGCAAAGCATACCCTAACTTCAAAATGCTAGTTGAATGAAATACAGCTTTAAGGCACAAGTCCAGTGCACCTGGTTCTTTGTTAAATAAATTCACCATCTCAAATATAAAAACCTTTTTTGCAGTAGCAATCTCTGATATTGAAACCTACAGAATTGAAGGTAATTCAAGGTTCCAAAAAAATAAAAGACAAATCATCCTTGGTTAATCGAGACGATGGAAGGGATGATTTTCCATAACTTGATTGCAATTATCTTTTTGAGGATCTTGTATTAAACGTTGTAGAGGGAGATGGGCCTAAATCTATCTACAGATGTCTATATTAACGTCGTTTTGCATGAAACCGTTTTCCTGTATCGCCCATTTGAATTTTGAATTTTGAAATTTTTTGTTCCGCCTTACTACCAGATACAAGTGACATTGCCGCTTCCTGCCCTCGTTTGAGTTCGAACATATTCATAGATAGGAGCACACGATATTTTTTTGTCACTCGCCTGGTGAAACTTTACCGCCAACCTTTACAGGTTTTGTAAATGGGAGTAAAATGGTACTAGTGTAGTGTTCTTCCGTAAAAATATATTAAGAAAGGGTTCACTTAGGTGTAGAACTATAGACTTTTGATTATTCTGCCAACTCAATGCAAGTTTTGGTTACAACTCTTTTGACATTAACATGGTTGGAAACTTTTAATGTCAAAAATAAAAATGTATTTTATTTTTAGATAATTTATTTTTTATTTATCAAATTTAAAAAATGTAGATGTTATAAATTGTGAAAACTTCAATTTTATAATACCATGAATCTGGGTTTTTGACAAATGGTACTGACATGATAACATGATAGTAATTTCACAATTGCATTTAATATAGGCCGTTATTAGGTTTTCATATTAAGCATAACCAGTCTCTTCTCAATTGAAATATATACTTATTGTTGTGCTCCAAACTAACGGCATATGACTGGGTTGAATTGTAAAAGTTTGTAACTCCATATGAGTAGGCTGAATTGTAAAAGTTTGTAACTCCATATGAAAGTGTCTATTGTTTGGATTTTTTTAGTATTTTTTAAATTATTAATGATATTTTAATGGAATTTAATATTTATGTTAATTACTTTTAAACCATTCACATTATCACATTATCATTGATGTTTATCTTAATTAAAAAAAATTATCTAAATTATCAAAACATTTTATGATTTTGGTTTGGATTGTTTATTTTATGCGATTGTTTAAAAAATAAATATTTGTCATTAGAATTATCAAAATATTTTATGATTATGTTTTTGAAAAGACATTTAATGATTTTGTTGACTTGAATTACATTACATCATTTAATGATTTTGTTTTTCCACTACGCTTGATCAATGCATTGATTGCATTATATCCTCTCAATTATTGGCATGGAAGTGTTCCCCTTGTCATCCATAAGCAAATGGAATAGTTGAGTGATTTAATAAAAAATTTGTAAAAGGATTTAATAACAATCCACTAGTGTTTGGTCTTGGAACCCTCTCTTATTCTTGAGGTTTTGGAATCCTTAATTTTCTTTAAAATATAGATAAATTTCTAGGAAATAGTTTACATTGTTCAAATAGAGCCATTAGGTGTTTTTCTATTTTCGAAATATTGATTTTAAAAGTATACCATTAGTTAAAATTGATTTAAAATTTTCAATTGGATATATTTAAAAAATAATAATAAATCCATAAGTAATGAATGTTTTTTTGCAATAAAATTGAGTTTACATTTATTAAGCTTAATAGAGTAGTAAACCTTTTTCTAATTTAGTTACATTCAAAACATGAAATGAAGCATCCAATAGGTCATATTATCCCATCTTTGAAAAACCCAAAATTCCATGATGATGAACTTCTTTTCATCTTCAATATAATTTGCTATTTGTTATTTCATCTTGGTATTGTTTAACACAAGCCATTCAACTTTCAATTCACCTAATTAACTTTCAATTAAATATGGGCATCTAGGCCATATTAACATGGTTAAGAGAGGTAAAGAATTATTAAAATTGCAATTTCAACTTTAGAATTATTATGTAGGAAAATGCAATTTCGGCATTTTGATAATTACAAGTTTTAGAATTTCAACAAGTATAATTGAGAATAACTCACATTCTGTAAAATGAAAATGCAATTTCAACGATCATGAAATGCAATGAACCAAGAATTGAACAATTTCAACGATCATGAAATGCAATGAACCAAGAATTGAAAAATTAAAGATATTGTAATTTTTTTATGAGAAATTGTAATGTGACCATCCAAAAATTGCAATTGTAATTTTTTTTTATCATTATATAATTACACCTACATATTTTTTGAATTTAATTTTATGTAGGATGTTAAATATAATAAATACTAAGACAATTTGATTAAATACATGGATTTATAAAACCCTAGATCTTCACCAAACCACTTAAACCACTCTTTATTATTTATTTATATATATTTATTTATTTATTTCTTTTCCAAAATTTTAAATATTTTTATATATTAAATTTAAATATTTTAAATTTCTCCCTTAAATATAAATTATAATTTAAATTTTATCTATGCTAATTTAAATATAACTTCACCAACCACTTCAACCTTACTATAATTGACCTTAAAACTTTAAATCTATGAAGAACTTTTAAATTGAAAGTTCGTGAGTAGCTTTATATTTTTAAATATTAACTTTTAATTTTTTAAGAAACCTAGGTTATAACATTATATGGAATCTAATTAAATTTAAATAAAATAATACTAGCGCTATATAATTATACACGAAATTTAAATAAAAATATATACGAAATTTAATTAAATATAAATAAAATAACACTAGCATTATATAATTATATAAGAAATTTTGCCGAAACCCCTTTTATTTTGACATGGTATTTTTTTTTTTTTAATTCTTATCAACAACTAAATTAAATTAAATTAATTAGTAATTAATAAAATAAAAAAAATAAAAATAAATTAAATTGAATTAATTAAAAAAAATTAAATTGAATTAATTAAATTAAATGACATTAATTAAATGACATTAAATTAAATTAATTAAATCAAAATAAATTAAAAGTCATTAACTTAAATTAATTAAATTAAATTAAACGAATTAAATTAAATGAATGTTTAGAGACACTAAATTTAAATTCTTATCAACAACTAAATTAAATTAAATTAATTAGTAATTAATCAAATTAAATTAAATTAAATTAAATTAAATTGAATTAATTAAAAAAAAATTAAATTAATTAATTAAATTAAATTAATTAATTAAATGACATTAAATTAAATTAATTAAATCAAAATAAATTAAAAGTCATTAAATTAAATTAAATTAAACGAATTAAATTAAATGAATGTTTAGAGACACTACATTAAATTAATATTTAAAAAACATTAATTTAAAATAATAATAATAAAAAATTAAAACAATATAAAACGCAAAAAAAAACCTTTTCTTTTACATGGTATTTTTTTTTTTTTAATTCTTATTAACAACTAAATTAAATTAAATTAAATAATAATTAATAAAACAAAGTAAAAAAAATTAAATTAAATTGAATTAATTAAAAAAATTTAAATTGAATTAATTAAATTAAATTAATTAATTAAATGACATTAAATTAAATTAATTAAATCAAATTAAATTAAAAGTCATTAAATTAATTTAATTAAATTAAATTAAACGAATTAAATTAAATGAATGTTTTTTAAATACTAAATTAATAAAATTAAATTAATATTTAAAAAACATTAATTTAAAATAATAATAAAAAAATTAAATAATAAAAATAAAATTAAAACAATATAAAACGCAAAAAAAAAACCTTTTCTTTTTCGCATGGGGATTGACGCCAAGGCAGGATCGACGGCTCTCCTTATTCCACGTCGGCAACATGCACGCATGGTAAGGGTGGTTGGTGGTCACGGAAAGGAAACCACCATCCCACGTGTTCATTCCTTACTCGTCCGCATTCCAATAAAGCGGTATAGTAAACCGCTCATGGGCAACCCGGAAACCGTCTCACGTGCCGTCAAAAGTATGCCTATTTAAGGAGGAAATAATGTTTTATTTGGCATTGCAGGGTGGCAGATTCAAGACCCGAGGGCTGGGGCTTGTAATTTCACTGCAATTCTCAACTTTGGACACTCGAATTATGACATAGGCGGCCTTGTGGCAGGCGTGAGGCTGCATTCTCTCCTTTCCAGCCAGGAAAAACACACTTGGAGATACTACGAATCTGGGGAGAGCTTGGTTATTGATTTTTTTTTATGTACCTCGACGTTTTATATCTTGTTGGATAATTTCTTGATGTAAAGATTTGAAAGTCTAGACTGACTGTTTGTTAATGAATGAATTACAGACGAGGCAATGAATCCAACATTACTGAGCTAGTATTTGAAATTGGTGGGATCTAACTTTAAACATGGATCAAACTTTGCATGCGTTGCTTCTACCATTAATCCAACCGCCACCACTTTCCCTTTGTTTGTTGAAGTAAATCATTTTAATAGATTCAGAGCTGAGGCTATGGATATATTTTCCCAAGGTAAATTTTTCATTTCTATTGTCATTTTTCATCAGCATAGGTTTATCTATTTGACTGGTTTTTTAGTCTCTCATTTAACATAGTTAGTGTAGTTAGTATGGGGAATTAATCAAGCCCTCAAATTAAACTAATTTTTTGGAAATCTATATCTAAAAAATGGATAAATTTTGTAAAAAGAAAATTGCATCTAAACTGCAAAATTGTCTTAATTGAGCATAAATATATTTCTATTTCCTTTAAATTATTAAATTCGGAATCTTACTTTCAATATATTTTAATTTTTTATAAAAATTACAATTTTATTTTGTTTGTTAATGAATGAATTATAGACGAGGCAATGAATCCAACATTACTGAGCTAGTATTTGAAATTGGTGGGATCTAACTTTAAACATGGATCAAACTTTGCATGCGTTGCTTCTACCATTAATCCAACCGCCACCACTTTCCCTTTGTTTGTTGAAGTAAATCATTTTAATAGATTCAGAGCTGAGGCTATGGATATATTTTCCCAAGGTAAATTGTTCATTTCTATTGTCATTTTTCATCAGCATAGGTTTATCTATTTGACTGGTTTTTTAGTCTCTCATTTAACACAGTTAGTGTAGTTAGTATGGGGAATTAATCAAGCCCTCAAATTAAACTAATTTTTTGGAAATCTATATCTAAAAAATGGATAAATTTTGTAAAAAGAAAATTGCATCTAAACTGCAAAATTGTCTTAATTGAGCATAAATATATTTCTATTTCCTTTAAATTATTAAATTCGGAATCTTACTTTCAATATATTTTAATTTTTTATAAAAATTACAATTTTATTTAGAGTCTAAACTGTAAATGTTGGTTAAGAGGTTACCTTATTTTTGATAAGCCCAGCCGTCGGCTATTGTCAACCTCCCACAGCCGAATGTATTTGACAAGGACCTTTACTCCATGGACATGAGCTAGAACGATATCTCACACTCCTTCAGTTCCAATATCAGAGAGAACCAAATAAATACCCTGGCCATTCCCCATATTATTAACAAATTAACATCTTAACTTAAGGTTACTACGGTTTTCTTTTCCAATGGAATCTTATAATTATAGCTTTAGCTAATGGACATTTGTAATGTTACTATTTTGCAAAATTGGTACCAGCAAGGGGGTTGAAGTTTCATGGTTCACAATACGGTACCTACCTCTGAGAAGGATGTTTGCCCCAAGAGCCCGAACCCTTGCATTCGCAGCGATTTATTGGAACTTGATGCGGATGCCTATGGGCTGTAGCGAGAGTCTCCCTTAAGCATAAAGTGCGATCAACCGGAGTACCTGATCCGAAACCCTTGATGGTCCAATTTGGTTCCAGAATATCTGGTCCCCCAGGGCATGGTTGTTTCAGTGCAAATGATGTTTGACTACCATAGCTTATTGGATAGCTCAATACCCTGGAAATAAAGTCTGCCAAAATTTTAATCTGCAACTGGAAAATGTGTGCCCAATGCCATGAATCACGATGGAAGAAGCCGGGAAATGGCATTGGCAACACATTAATTATGGTGTTCATTCAAAATTTATTATCTGTACGATGGACAGATATGATGTGAGAACCAAAGATTGCACAGCAGTGTATTAGGTGAAATTAATTAATTATAGCTTTAAAGAGGGGCATGGTTGAGAGACACTACATTAAATTAATAAAATTAAATTAATATTTAAAAAACATTAATTTAAAATAATAATAATAAAAATTAAAACAATATAAAACACAAAAAAAAACCTTTTCTTTTTCGCATGGGGATTGACGCCAAGGTAGGATTGACGGCTCTCCTTATTCCGCGTCGGCAACATGCACGCATGGTAAGGGTGGTTGGTGGTCGCGGAAAGGAAACCACCATCCCATGTGTTCATTCCTTACTCGTCCGCATTCCAATAAAGCGGTATAGTAAACCGCTCATGGGCAACGCGGAAACCGTCTCACGTGCCATCAAAAGTATGCCGATTTAAGGAGGAAATAAGGTTTTATTTGGCATTGTAGGGCTGCTTCGACTTGGCTCTTGGTTTCATGTAAGAGCCTCGGTGCTGGGCAGATATGTGGGTAATCTCATGGACGATGGGAGATATGATATCCATGGGACCCGCCTGGCTTGGCATTCGGTTCCCTGATGAGTCCTCGGCGTTGAGCACAACGCATATTTTATATATTCCCGTCCTCTTATGTGAACTCAGTGCATGGGATTCGATGGTGGGCATTGATGTGTTAAGTGCGTGGGCCAATTGGCTCTAGTTGTTGAGTTCGGGCTGGGCACAAAGGAAAGAAGAAAAACGCTTGGAGGACAATTGATGTGGCGTTGGGCTCCGGGCGCTTGGTACACCTGGCTTGAGCGCTAGGGTTTCAAAGGAAGCAACATTTTGTATGAAATTCATTTCGGACAAAACAAGCAGCAACAATGGAGAGCAGTATGGAAATCGTTTCATGCATTTGCCATGCTTGTAAATATTCTTAGTTATTGGTCAAAATGGATCATATCGAGCTCAAATGAAACGATTTCTGCGTTGAAATTGCTGCGATGCTTGTATTATAAACAATATTGCAGCGCTTGGTACACCTGGCTTGAGCGCTAGGGTTTCAAAGGAAGCAACATTTTGTATGAAATTCGTTTCGGACAAAACAAGCAGCAACAATGGAGAGCAGTATGGAAATCGTTTCATGCATTTTCCATGCTTGTAAATATTCTTAGTTATTGGTCAAAATGGATCATATCGAGCTCAAATGAAATGATTTCTGCGTCGAAATTGCTGCGATGCTTGTATTATAAACAATATTGCAGGCAACAATATTATTTGAATATTTGTTTTATGCCACATTTATTGAAATGAATGTTTAAAACAAAATGTTACAGGCAAGAAGGCAGATCTGCATTAAAATAATAGGAAATGAAAACTGATCACTTTGGCTGCAGGTCTGAAATTTGGAGAACCCTCTGTAAATCCTGTGCGAGACTCATTGTTTCGTATTTATTATGAATACAATTTCTTTATAGAAATGCAATGAAGTGTTTTTTTTTGTTAGTATTAAATTTTAGATCTAAATATTATAACGGTAATATATATAGTGTTGTAACTTGGTTTATATGTATTTATTTATTTGTTTAAAAACATTGTTTATCCCAAATGCTTTAGCATTGGATTAATATTAGGGTTTGAATATTAAAAGAGTGTATATAGAAATGTTGTTGTTTTTCTGGAAAGGTTTGTTTAATGGGGTTTAGACTGAACCCTAAATAAGCAGTTATATATATATATCATTCAAATTCTGTTTCTGTTACGCCTTACGAATAAATGGGAAAAGGCTCTTCAAATTATCTTTTTGCAGCCATCATACTGGTTTGTTATTTTCTAGTAAATTTCACTAAAGTTCCAGGTGTAGTTAGGCCCTAAGGTCTCAGTGTCTGAGCCTTGCGCTCTGATACCAACTGTAGTGCCCTATCTAGGCACCGGGTCTATTCCGGGTTATCAGGTTATACCTAGTTTTTCCCTTAATTATTGTTAGAAGAAAACAAGAGATTCAACCATCTATATTTCTGTTTCTGTAAATGTTTAACTGTCTGTTTTCTATATGTTTACATGTCTCTGCAGTTAAATAAACATAATCCTAAAACTTTCCATTTAATTCTGTTCGTTTGACATGCATAGCTTGGAAATAAAAGAAAATACATTCTAATTAAGCTGGTTCAGAAAAATACCTGAAACAATCGATTGCAGTAAGATAAGAAGATTTCTGGAATGGATTCTGTAAGTTACCTTAACAACCCCAAAATGATGTGTCCACCCTGTCGATTAGCTATTATCGTGCTGACCCTAGGAAATCAACGGATTTCCTAGCCCCCGAGCCCACAGACCGATAATCCCGACAGCCACTTTCCATGGTAATCATTAATGCATCCCCTTTTGAGGTAATAAGGTGGATTATATATTATTATATATCATCCCAATTTCTCTCTAGTAATGGAATTATTCAATAATTTATTGAAACATATCCTTTTAATTTACTTGGGATGATTCCGTCCGTTAATTAAATTAATAATTTATTTAATAAATTCATTATTATTCAACCCACTATACTTTATAAAAGGGATTATTATCATTATTATTATTAATTAAATAATATTAATAATATAATAATAATAACAATAACAATTAATAATAATAGTAATTAATTTAAATTGTGAATAGTAATTTAAAATATTTATTTGGTTAATGGATAAATTTAAAAATTACTCAATGCTGGGCAATTGGGGATTTCAATATGTGTTTTTTAAATTGGTACAGACACTGCAAGAAGTACCTTTATCTGGCTATGAATGTATATAAGTATATGGCATTACTTGTACATAAAAATAGTTATCAACTCTATGAATGTATATAAGATGTAATATATAGCATTACTTGTATATAAAAATAGCTAAATAGCTAGTGTTTTTTATATTTAATTATTTGATATAAGTTTGTAACTTACAGATAGTTTCAATATATTGTACAGTTTCCATTCAAGTATTCTTGGCTTCATAGCTTCTAGATTATTGTCTATCAAAGAAGCAAGACTAACTAAGATGAAGATGAAGTTATGGGAAAAAATGGCATTGGCATTGGCATTAGCTTTAGTCTTAGCCAAACAAAAAGTAAAGAAGAAGACTCGATTAAAAAGAGGTTGAAAATCTTGGTAAGTCTATAGATTTTTTTTTACTTTTACAATTTTGTTTATAGATTTTTTTTTATTTTTACAATTTATTTTATTTAGTTTTTTTTACATGGTTTACATGGTTTATTTAGTTGTTTTTCTATTAGGTTGAGTTGCATTATTTTCATTTTAAAAGAAAAGCCTTTTCATTTATATGCAATATCTCATGTGCGCTCAAAACCGTCACTTTCTTTGATGCACACACACACACACAAGAAACTCTCTCATCACTCACTAAGTTCAAACATAGCTTAAATCTACTCACTTAATACTTACATAGGAGGGCACAAAAGAATCTTGTAGTTTAGGTAGGATTTTGGGGCTAGGCATCCAAAAACATAGTTGTTGTCCTTAGGGTGCTTTATAAATCCTTCTAAATCAAGTGGTCGTGTATAGCCACATGGGGCAAGTGAAAGAGCGGCGCCGTGCCATAGGAGGTCAAACCCAAGGTTGCGGGTGTATGTTCTCTCAAGTGGGCTCACCACCACTTGTTGAAAAGGAGACGACCCAATACCGTTCGAGGGATAACTGCTCTTTCTCCACTTGACGAAGGTACTTAGTGACCAACTTAGGATGTCATTCCTTATAGGTGACTGTCGTGCATATAAGATGTAATATATAGCATTACTTGTATATAAAAATAGCTAAATAGCTAGTGTTTTTTATATTTAATTATTTGATATAAGTTTGTAACTTACAGATAGTTTCAATATATTGTACAGTTTCCATTCAAGTATTCTTGGCTTCATAGCTTCTAGATTATTGTCTATCAAAGAAGCAAGACCAACTAAGATGAAGATGAAGTTATGGGAAAAAATGGCATTGGCATTGGCATTAGCTTTAGTCTTAGCCAAACAAAAAGTAAAGAAGAAGACTGGATTAAAAAGAGGTTGAAAATCTTGGTAAGTCTATAGATTTTTTTTTACTTTTACAATTTTGTTTATAGATTTTTTTTTATCTTTACAATTTAGTTTATTTAGTTTTTTTTACATGGTTTACATGGTTTATTTAGTTGTTTTTCTATTAGGTTGAGTTGCATTATTTTCATTTTAAAAGAAAAGCCTATTCATTTATATGCAATATTTCATGTGCGCTCAAAACCGTCACTTTCTTTGATGCACACACACACACACAAGAAACTCTCTCGTCACTCACTAAGTTCAAAAATAGCTTAAATCTACTCACTTAATACTTCCATAGGAGGGCACAAAAGAATCTTGTAGTTTAGGTAGGATTTTGGGGCTAGGCATCCAAAAACATAGTTGTTGTCCTTAGGGTGCTTTATAAATCCTTCTAAATCAAGTGGTCGTGTATAGCCACATGGGGCAAGTGAAAGAGCGGTGCCGTGCCATAGGAGGTCAAACCCAAGGTTGCGGGTGTATGTTCTCTCAAGTGGGCTCACCACCACTTGTTGAAAAGGAGACGACCCAATACCGATAACTACTCTTTCTCCACTTGACGAAGGTACTTAGTGACCAACTTAGGATGTCATTCCTTATAGGTGACTGTCGTGGAAGCCGACAGTACCTGAGACAGATTTTGTCACAAGATCAAGGAAAGCACACGTCACAAGATCACATACTTATGATAAGAAGAAAAGCTAATAGTCAGTAGCTTTCCAATAGAAAAATCATGTCCATGGTGATTGGTGGTTGCTAGCTTATACCTTGAGCTTGTTCCATGTGATGTATTTTGAAATAAGCACATGTCAAAAGATCAAGGAAAGCTAGCGACTGCTAGCTTTCCTTCTAGCATAAGCATTTTCTTCTAGTATAAACACACATGCTTATGCTAGAAGGAAAGCTAACAGTTGCTAGCTTTCTAATAAAAAACCATGTCCATGGTGATTGGTGGTTGCGAGCTTATACCTTCAGCTTGTGCCATGTGCTCTATTTTGAACGAATGCTAGATTTCCTTCTAGCATAACACACATGCTTATGTTAGAAGGAAAGCTAGCAGTCGCTAGCTTTCCAATAGAAAAACCTTGGGCATCGTGATTGGTGGTTGCTAGCTTATACCTTGAGCTTGTGCCGTGCACTCTATTTTCAAATAAGCACATGGCACAAGATCAAGGAAAGCTAGCGACTGCTAGCTTTCCTTCTAGCATAAGCATTTTCTTCTAGGATAAGAACACATATTTATGCTAGAAGAAAAGCTAACAGTCGCTAGCTTTCCAATAGAAAAATCATGTCCATAGTGATTTGTGGTTGCTAGCTTATACCTTGAGCTTGTGCCATTTGCTATATTTTGAAATAAACACATGGCAAAAGATCAAGGAAAGCTAGTGACTGTTAGCTTTCCTTCTAGCATAAGCATTTCCTTCTAAAATAAACACACATGCTTATACTAGAAGGAAAGCTAACAGTCGCTAGCTTTCCTATACAAAAACCCTGTCCATGGTGATTGATGGTTGCTATCTTATACCTTCAGCTTGTGCCATGTGCTCTATTTTAAACGAATAGCTTTCCTTCTAGCATAAGCATTTCCTTCTAGCATAACACACATGTTTATGCTAGAAGAAAAGCTAGCAGTCGCTAGCTTTCTAATAGAAAAATCATGTCCATGGTGATTGGTGGTTGCTAGCTTATACCTTGAGCTTGTTCCATGTGATGTATTTTGAAATAAGCACATGGCAAAAGATCAAGGAAAGCTAGCAACTGCTAGCTTTCCTTCTAGCATAAGCATTTCCTTCTAGTATAAACACACATGCTTATGCTAGAAGGAAAGCTAACATTCGCTAGCTTTCCAATAAAAAACCCTGTCCATGGTGATTGGTGGTTGCCAGCTTATACCTTCAGCTTGTGCCATGTGCTCTATTTTGAACGAATGCTAGCTTTCCTTCTAGCATAACACACATGCTTATGTTAGAAGGAAAGCTAGTAGTTCCTAGCTTTCCAATAGAAAAACCTTGGGCATGGTGATTGGTGGTTGCTAGCTTATACCTTGAGCTTGTGCCATGCACACTATCTTCAAATAAGCACATGGCACAAGATCAAGGAAAGCTAGCGACTGATAGCTTTCCTTCTAGCATAAGCATTTCCTTCTAGTATAAACACACATGCTTATGCTAGAAGGAAAGCTAACATTTGCTAGATTTCCAATAAAAAACCCTGTCCATGGTGATTGGTGGTTGCCAGCTTATCCCTTGAGCTTGTGCCATGTGCTCTATTTTGAACGAATGCTAGATTTCCTTCTAGCATAACGCACATGCTTATGTTATAAGGAAAGCTAGCAGTCGCTAGCTTTCCAATAGAAAAACCTTGGGCATGGTGATTGGTGGTTGCTAGCTTATATCTTGAGCTTGTGCCATGCACTCTATTTTCAAATAAGCACATGGCACAAGATCAAGGAAAGCTAGCGACTGATAGCTTTCTTTCTAGCATAAGCATTTCCTTCTAGGATAAGAACACATACTTATGCTAGAAGGAAAGCTAACAGTCGCTAGCTTTCCAATAGAAAAATCATTTCCATAGTGATTGGTGGTTGCTAGCTTATATTTTGAGCTTGTGCCATTTACTCTATTTTGAAATAAGCATATGGCAAAATATCAAGGAAAGCTAGCGACTGCTAGCTTTCCTTCTAGCATAAGCATTTCTTTCTAAAATAAACACACATGCTTATACTAGAAAGAAAGCTAACAGTCGCTAGCTTTCAATTAGAAAAACCCTATCCATGGTGATTGATGGTTGCTAGCTTATACCTTCAGCTTGTGCCATGTGCTCTATTTTGAATGAATGTTAGCACTCCTTCTAGCATAAGCATTTCCTTCTAGCATAACACATGACCCTTATTATACATCATTTGTGCAGATCATGGTCTGGATGGATAGATGTCTTTTTGGATGCCTTCTGTCCAAGAACAGATCACATGGCAAAAGATCAAGGAAAGCTAGCGACTGCTAGCTTTCTTTCTAGCATAAGCATTTCCTTCTAGCATTTTTGAGAAGGAAAACTTTTTTTTTTAATGAGTCTCTACTTGTGCTAGATGCAATGGATTTTTATTTATCTTTAAGTATTTAATATGTTTCCAGGACACATGACCCTTATGTTGTTTAATGAGTTAACAAAATGTAGTGATAAAAGAACTACTTGGTTAATGACATAAAAATATGATGATTTAAAGGTCTTCTCTGACGGACAAGGGGGTTCGGTGCTCCATCAGGAACTGTTAGTGCTCAGTTGCATCCTTAATTGCTCAGCGCGTGAGGGTTCGTGTAGTAATTTAATTGTTGATTCTTTGCTCAGGCAGTTTGATTGTCTTGTTATTTCCTCTGATTTTGGCAGAATGGCTCAGCTAGAGGACAATACCGGCATCCAGGACATCAAGAAAATTTTGGGGCGGCTGTATGAGATAGTCTCCATAGGATTTATGGATAACAGGGAGATAGCCTGCATTATAAAAAAGATGGAGGACACTGTGAGCTACACTTCCCTTCAAATCAGCAACCATGACTCCAGGATCGATGATAATGAAAGTTCCTTGCGCGAGATGATGGGGAAGGTGGATATGATCCAGGAGGACCTTGCGCAACTCATTTCCATGAACCAGGGCAGCAGGAACAATGCATTAACTGTTGAAGGGGAGCGTCAGATGGAGGAAGAATCAGTGGTGTAGCCAGTCCACTTCAGGGGCCACCTATAATCTGGTTTTTAAGGATATATGTTTTTTTGTCTTTTATTATGTAAGCAATATATAAGGGTATATACTGCCCATTCTGTTAGTCATCATGGAAGAACTCTGTATATAGTTTTTTGGACCCTTTGCAGGATTAGTCTACAATGCTCTATCTCTGCTCTACAGGACTATTCTTCCTCTCTTTTTGCTATGTACTGAATGGCTGTGCACAACCCCTTTATAATATACTCCTTTTTAGTTTCTGTTCAAAAAAAATATATGATGATTTATAGTCTATCATTTATATGGGTTCAATTTATTTATTTTTTTGTTCACAGGTCTTTAAGTAAACCAATAAACTTAATTTGGTATAAAAGCTATAATGAAGGAGGTCTTCTTTATGTATATTTTACCATGTTTATGTCTATTTTCGCACTAGAGGTAATCTATGTGTAACATTTAATTGTTATTAGCAATAGAAAACTAGAGGTAGTGTCTTTGTATAATTTACTTGTTATTAGCAATAGAAATTATCTCAAAAATTGTATTCTTGGTGTAGCCTCCAAGCTTCACATGAGGTCACAAAACATAAATTAGTTAGGTAAGGAAAGCCTTGAACTAGCGACTGCTAGCTTTCTTTCTAGCATAAGCATTTCCTTCTAGCATTTTAGAGAAGGAAAACTTTTCTTTTTAATGAGTCCCTATTTGTGCTAGATGCAATGGATTTTTATTTATCTCTAAGTATTTAATATGTTTCCATAACACATGACCCTTATTATTCTTGTGCATGTGAATAAAAGACATGTAATAGAATATTCTTTGATAATGCTCATTATTTCATGTATTTTTAAAACAATTTAAACTTATAGTCGACTATTTATTATTGTTTTTAGAAGCTATGGACTCTGGTGAAATGACAATTCCAAGGAATAATTTGAAGAAAAAACGAATTGCAAGTGACACACAAACAACGTCTCCCCCATGTGGTATGGTGGTTTTAAATATTATTCTCTCATTTCTAAATGGTTAGACTAGAAGACTATATGGTAATATTTGTGATTTTGATTTCATTTTATTTATAGTAATAATTGTTTATTATTGTTTTTTGAAGCTGTCGTCTCCAAAGCAAGTAAAATGCCACAATCAGCATTCAAAAAACAAAAGCTTCATTCAACTCAGATTATAAATTCAACAGTGGGTTCTAATTTTGAAATGATTAAAAAGTTCAAAACATCTGCTGCATTTGAGTATGTTGAAGATTGGTATGTTGAGATTGAAAGTCCCATGAATATGTTTCCAGATATGTATCTATTTGGATCCATGGATGGAAATGATATACAAAGGCTAGGGATAATTGTTAGTTGCTATGCTCTCAATCATAGTCAGATCGATTTTCAAATGGAGGTAATTGAAGAAAATGAAGTGAAATTATTTTCTTGCCAAGTTGATTACACAAAATTTAGACTAGATTTGATTGATACTAATACAGAATTTCCAGAGTCAATAAAAAAGTCACAGTTTAAGTTGGACAGTTTTGAGAGCTTCAATGAATCTGGTCTAAAGAGTTGTGATGATCTTGTACAACGTATTACCAACGTTATGAAATATCGCTATGTGAGATGTAAGAAAACATCATCCGTGTTTCTTTATTTGCAACAAAGAGGTAAACTACTTGATAAAATACCAGATGATAAACTGGAGGCTCAAATGCTTGCTTTGAGAAGGGTATATTTAGCTGAGCTAGAACAGAGCATTAAAGAAAGTGAGTTCATGCCTACTATAGAGTTTGTAAAATCCCAAAAAGAAGACTCTCAGATAGAGAAGCTTGCTGACCAATGCGATGAAATCCATGAAAATTTTAAGGACAGTTATTTATTTTCAAGCTCTTTTACCATGAAGGTGGATGTTCGAAGATGTGTAGAAGCACCCAAGTTATATAAATTGAGATCACGGGATGATTTAAATGTTCGAGTATTAGTAAAATCATTCCTACAGAAATTTCAAGCATCATTGCCTGATGCTCTTCTGATTCCATTTGACACAAAAGAGTCTGATCCGATTGGAAACCCTGTGAAAATCATGAATGAAATGGATATAAATGCCAAGAACATCAATTTTTGGACAGTTGATGGGCAACACACCATTCAAGCAGCAAAAGAAATATTATCAAATCCTAAATTCAGTCTATCTGGGGAGGCAAAACAGAAGTACAAAGAACGTAATGCTCGATTCTTAGATCCATTAGTTGCTCCCAGTGTGGTGATTTGTATTTGCTGCCAGTTAAATTCTGCAAACACAGTGTTCTTCAAAACTCCATTCATTGATTCTGTGCGATCTGCAAGACAATTCCTAATTGCCACAAATAAATTAAAGAAACAAAAATGTGGGAATTCTAAGACGGCTGAAGACAAGGTATGCAATTTTTTTTTTTTTTGCACTTAGTTTATATTGTTATAACTAAATTCATGGCTATTTTATTTTTGATATCACATTCTTACTAATTTATATTTGTTATTTTTTAACAGGTTGATGATGAAATGTTGTGCTCTTTCTTCGATTGTCCACTAACAAACTTTGCTGAAAAAAAATTCTTGTTATATCTTGATGATACTACTTGGGATAAATGGGAAGTTGTTTTTAATTGTTACAAACTAGGGACATTAATGTGTTCTCCAAACCAACCTAAGGATCCAAACTATAAGACAAATAGTCTGAACAGTTTGGTATCAAGTTCTTTCCGTCCCCTTCAGGGACTAACCGCTGAAGAAATGTGTTCTGTAGCAGATAAACTATTGGATGGAACTGTCTGGTTTTCTATTCCAGTGAACCATCCAACCAATGCCATAAAAATGAAAGATTATTGTTCACAATTGAAAACCAAAAGAACAATTTTGGAGGCAATGGTAACATATTGCAAAAGTCATGATAAGAATCTGAATGATAAGATTCTTACAATATCCAATATTCTTGAGCATTATGGAATTACTGATATCATATTTGCCAACTTCTGTAAGACAATGGAAGGGTGTAAATATGTAAAAGGATCACGAAATACAAAAATAGAGTCCCTTTCTCCACAAGCCTGTGTGGTCCTTGATAGAATAATTGATGCATCGACAGATATACAGGAAATTGAGAACAGTTTTGAATTCGGTTGTCATTATGGGGGTCCTAGCCTCTTGTCAACACTTTTGCACACTTTTCCTTGTCTGTTTCAACCAATGTTATACACTGACTTTGTTGTGTTGGATACATTGGCTTTGAAAGATGAATCATTCCTTAAGGATCACTATATTGAATTGTTTCGATTTTTAATCGAAAAAAATGGGTTGAAAGATTTTACTATGATTATCTTAGTAGAAATTTGGTCTTGTAAGGATGTACGCCAAGCTCTGGAGATTGTTGTCAAGGACTCAAATGTCAACTATAAAATGGCTACCGGTCTTTATGAATATAAAGAACAAAATAACTATAGTTATGATATAGTTTTAACTATACATTTCTATAGTGAAGAGTCAAAAAGTTTACAGGCCTCAATATACTCTCACAGTTTTAGAGACATATCTGATGAAAATGAGAGAGATTTTGAATTCTGGGAAGAATTATTGCAAATGCATCAACAACATAGTGATCTAAATTTGATTATTTCTCTTTATGCGGGGAAAAATTTACAGCAGGCTTGCTGTAAATATGGAAGAAGAATGGCATGTGTCATAGAAAACGAGTTACAAAGGACTACCATGCTGACTAATCAAGAATCCCTCCAATTGCAAAAACCAATGTCTAATATATTGCTGTTGGAATATCCAGGTATTGTACTTGTTTTGTTCTTTCTCTAGTGATTCGTTGGATTCTATGCTATTTATAAATCTTGATTAACAAGATGTTTACTATAACTACTAATGGCGGAAATTGTAAAGAAAACGACGACACTTTGCAACAAAGCAATGATCAACATAGTGTGCACAATGTCGAAGAAGTTTTCGAGATGCAAATACAAGACGAAGAAAATACCATACCAGGTACATAATTTATTTTGTTCTTTTTCTAGTGATTCTTTGGATTCTATGCCTATTTATTTAATGAATTTCATTCGTTGATACATTTTATAACATTTCATATGTTTATTATAGTAGCAAATGAGGAGAAAAAAGACAGTGATCAAGGGAATGTGACAGAAAGCCATAGTCAAGAACATGATATCATATCAGGTACTTCACGTCTCTTATTTTCAATTAAACATAAAATATGTCTT
Organism: Larix kaempferi; assembly: GCA_027924585.1. Lineage (NCBI taxonomy): Eukaryota > Viridiplantae > Streptophyta > Pinopsida > Pinales > Pinaceae > Larix > Larix kaempferi. The sequence continues at coordinate 82,417 of BSBM01000033.1, forward strand.
CTAAAAAAAAAATTGATTTAAAGAAGTATTATTGGTATTTGATTGAAGGTTTGTTATTTTGGCTCTAGGTTCTATGAAGACAATACAAGAGAAGTGTGGCTTATCAATAACTAGTACAAAAAATACTCAAAGTGAGTGTATTTCTTCAACAATTTTTTTTAATAATAATTTATGTAGCATGAATAAAATGAATTTACTATGATCCATTATTGTTTTGCAGCTATTATAAGTCAAAAGAAATTAGTTATTTTTGAATTGAATAACATTTTCTATCAGAGCGTTGATGGTGATGCATCACAAAAAGAATTTATCGAGAAAATGGGAAGGGCCGCAGATTACACGATAGAGAAAAAATCATTTTGGTTTCGTCCACATGCAAAAACATTTCTTGAAATGTGTTCCATAAAAGAATCTCTTGACATTGCAATTTGGACGACATCTTTGAAACAAAACACAACAAGAGTTATGAAAAAGCTGGTTTTAGAAACATTACAAGCTAAATTTTTGTTTACATGGACTGCTTCAGATTGCAAACAACAAAAGGGAAAAAATGACATTGATAATTCAACACAAGTTATATACAAAAAACATCTGAAAAAAGTGTGGAGAATGTATTCTCAATATGATGCTACTAACACTATTCTAGTGGATTGTTCAATGGAGACAAAGAAAGAAAATCCCAAAGAAAATGTGATTATTGCCCCTTCGTTTGATGGAAAGAATGAGGATAAATGGTTGATCGCTGATCTGTGGAGCTTATTGAATAAATTCTACAAGGCACCCGATGTTCGAGATATTTTGAAGAATCTTCAATGACTTTTAATAGTACATTAAGATGACTGTTATTCATTTCCTCTATAAACAAAATCTTGAAGTTTATGATATAAATTCTTGGTCATTGTACATTTGATGACTTAATTCTACATGTGATGTGTTATTACTATGTTTTATTTTATTATCAATTTAATGTCAATATTATTTCATAATACCCATATAAGGATTGTTGTTGTGTCATTATTATAAATTAACATATTATTATTTTGTTTATTTATATTGAGATATTGAGTTATAAAAAGTTAGTGATTTGAATAATAGTCTTATGTGTTTGCATAAAAATGTAGTATTCCATATTCATTAAATAATTGTATTAGGTTGTATGTATAAATTAACGTACAATTACTATGTTTGAGCAATTGCAGTTTATTTATCAATTGCGTCTTAATTGATCATTATAACTCTTACAAATCAGTGATTTGAATGTTACTTCAATGTTATCATATGAAATTTTCTTATTTCTTAGAAATTAAAAAAATGGAAAATCATATCAGGTTGTATGTAAAAATTACCTATAATTAGCTTGTTTAATTGAAATTTAAAAAATTGTAAATCTAGGTGGTGGTTATAAATTAACATATAATTGGTTTGAATTGGACCATTGTAACTATATTTTTAAATTGTGATTTGAATTTCATTGCAATGTGCTTATATGAATTTTTCGTATAATGTCTTGAAAATTAAAATATCGTATGAGGTTGTATGTAAAAATGAACATATAAATAGTTTGCTTGATTTAAATTTAAAAACTGTAAATTTAGGTAGTATGTAGATATTAACATATAATTAGTTCAAATGAATTCGACTATTGTAATTATATTTTTAAATTGTAGTTTATCTCATTACAATTCTTAAAAATTAGTGATTTGAGTAGTAGTTGAATGTGTTTGTATAAAAAAACTATTCCACTGAAATTACTTTTATTTTTTACTTTTATTTTTTTCATTAAGTTGTTTGTTTGGGAGTGGAAAAAAATTGGATATGTTTTGATGCCATTAAGCAATGAAGTTTTGAAGTGAAAATATGTTAATGTTATATATGTGGCAGCAATGCAGATGGGAGTTAATATCAGTCAGAAGATCTTGTTGATCTTTGAAATGGAAGGAGTATTATTCTCGTCATATTCCAAAGATGATACGAGTTGTCAAATTCAAAGAAAACTAGATTGGGAGCTTGGTGATAAATCCTACTTTTGTAGGCCTTTTCAATTAGAAGTATTAAAATACTGCCTAAAACATTATGATGTTGCGATATGGACATCAAATGTTACTAACAAGTACATTCGACAAGTACTTGAAAAATCAAATATTGATACAAGTGACTTTGAATTCATATGGGATAGGTCCCATTGTCACTTGCAAACAAAATTCAAATCATGTAGTATGATACAGTTTTATGAGAAAAGGCTAAGCGACGTGTGGTCCCAATATGGAAATAAGTACACAGAATCAAATGTATTGCTAATAGATACATCAAAGCCTACTTCTCAATTCCTCGGATATCGGTCAAACTGTATCTTAATAAAGGCTTATATAGGACATGAACACGATACTTGGCTTGTGCAAGTTCTATTCCCCTTTTTAAAGACACTTCATCGCATCAAACAGAAACACAACTACATTCGAATGTTCAATAGAACATTGAGTTCTTTGTATTAAGTGAAGATATTATTTTATGGAAATTTGTTGACGATTACATTGCAATATTTCAATACAAGTTGGACACATTTTTTAGTGAATTAATTTGTATGATTTTATAACTTTTATAGATAGATGATAATTGACAATGATATATAAATACAATTATTAGTATTATTTATGATTGCTTTTAGATTGACAAGTTTTTGCATCATACAACACTTGATTTCCCCATTCAAAATATTTTCTAAATTTGTGCTCTTAAATCAACTATTTGTAATTTAAATCATCTCATAAAAGCCAACAAGGCATGCAAGAAACTCTCTTTAGTTTTATTTATCTATATGTATTAATACAAGTGCATTACAACACTTGATTTCTCTATTCAAAATATTTTTTAAATTACATATTCTTAAATCAATTATTTGTAATTTAAATCATCTCACAAAAGCCAACAAGGAATGAAGTTCTCTTTAGTTTTATTGATCTATATCGATTAATACAAGTGACACACAAATTTTGAATTAAACCTCCATCTATATAAAAGCACATTTCTTACAAAAAATATTACTTCAATGATAATGAGTGCTAAGTGTACTAGAATTTAGATTGAAGCATGATGAGTCATAGATGAATGATTTTGAAAGGTATAGGCATTTGATTTCTCAATCTATAACTTATTGTAAATGTGTATTCTTAAGTTAATAGTTTATAATTGCAATAATCTCATATAAGCCAACTGGACATGAAATAAATTATTGACTGTTATTAGCCTATATTCATTAATATGAGGAGTTTATCAATGCAATATGTAATTTTTGAAATAAAACCCCATATAATTGAAGTTGCAATTGTTTTAAAACACAAAATTAATTGCTAATGAGTGCTAAGTGGTATTAAGGGTAGTACGAGATTGGTCATAAGTGAGTGACATTGAACTATAAGAAATTTGATTTCTCATTTCATTTTTTTGTAAGTTTGTATTATTAACTCAATTACGATTAATTGAAATAATCTCATAATAGCCAACAAAGCATGAGATACGCTCTATCTTTTATCTTCTTGTATGCATTAAATGAATGTATAAATGTGATGTATTTTTTGGAATAAAATACAATGTAAAAACATCCCACAAGTAGTTGAAAAATCAAATACTGATACAAGTGACTTTGAATTCATATGGGACAGCTCTCATTGTCACTTGGAAACAAAATTCAAATAATGTAGTGTGATACAATTTTATGAGAAAATGTTAAGTGATGTGTGGTCCAAATATGGAAATATGTACGAAAAATCAAATATATTGCTAATAGATACATCAAAGCTTACTTCTCAATTCCCCGGATACCGGTCAAATTGTATCTTAACAAAGGCTTATATAGGACATGAACCTGATACTTGGCTTGTCCAAATTCTATTCCCCCTTTTTAAGACACTTCATCGTATCAAAGAGAAACGCAACTACATTCGAATGTTCAATAGAACATTGAGTTCTTTATAGTAGGTGAAGATGTTAATTTTTAGAAATTTGTTAACGCGTACATTGCAATATTTCAATACAAGTTGGACACGTTTTTTGATGAATTAATTTGTATGTTTTTAAAACTTTTATAGATAGATGAGAATTAACAATTATTAATATTATTTATGATTGCCTTAAGTTTGACATTTTTTTGCATTACACCACTTGATTTCCCCATTCAAAATATTTTTTTAATTTGTGTTCTTAAATCAAATATTTGTAATTAAAATCATCTCATAAAAGCCAACAAGGCACGCACAAAGTTTTGTAAATGTGTAGTCTTAAGTTAATAGTTTATAATTGCAATAATCTCATATAAGCCAACAAGGCATGAAATAAATTATTGACTTTTATTTGCGTATATTCATTAATAAGAGGAGTTTATCAATGCAGTATGTAATTTTTATTGCTAATGAGTGCTAAGTGGTATTAAGGGTAGTACGTGATTGGTCATAAGTGAGTGACATTGAACTATAAGAAATTTGATTTCTCAATTCATTTTTTTGTAAGTTTGTATTACTAACTCAATTATGATTAACTGAAATAATCTCTTACAGGCCAACAAAGCACGAGATATGTTCTATCTTTTATCTTCTTATATGCATTAAATGAATGTATAAATGTAGTATGTAGTTTTTGGAATAAAATACAATGTAAAACCATATAATTAATTGATAATGAGTACTAAGTGGACTATTTAGACTCATTCGATATGTGCCATAAATAAATTCAAAAGATTTGAAAAATATATAAAGATGGGGTCATATATAAAGTTCAACTAAAAGATTTGAAAAATATGTTTCAACATCTATTTCTTCGACATTTAAAAATCTTATCATTTTCTTTGCCTTTTGGTGAAAGTAATTCTCGGCCATGATTTCTTAATTCGATTTCTTCACACTTTCATTGTGTATGTATAATGTTGTACCTAACAACTATCCCAATTTTGACGAATTTATAGTTATTATTTGGTGACATCAATACATTTCTTATAATTTATTTTATTTTAATTTAATATTGTGATTTCCTTCCAATCATGCTATATTATAATATGTTATTTAACAATGAAAATATTTAATATGATACTTTGTTCACTTGAAATATAGATAGAGATCTTCTTGTAATAAAACATGCAATTATGTGTGCAACTTAACTTCATTAATCCTACATTTTATATCTTCATGAATATTATTTCTCACGATTCAACAAATTACAGATTTTCATATACTCCTCCTAATTTATGGCATACCGAACTAGTTATAAATGATACAACATTTCATTTTTTATGATTGTATATTAAAAGCACTTGGAGTAAATAAAATTTGTGATCAATAAAAACATTCTTTCTAGGATTAGTTTTTCCAATTTTAATGGAATATTTCTTTAATGCATAATTTTTACAAATTAAATGAAATAAATAAAATGTTTACAAAAAAATTCAATGTCATAGAAGTCCTTGTAATAGAATTTTTCTAGATTTAATGAAATAGGTGTTTTATGTTCCTAGACTTAGGAGACGTATTGTGCATATTAGAATGATTGCATTAATGAACGGTATACTACTAATATGCATGTGATGGGTAAGTGGCCTATGACACTGTACAACATTCCAGTGCTACTTATCTAGAATGAAACCTCTTTGCTGACATGTTGGGAGTAGTGCAAACTCTTAACAATGTTCTGGTAGAGACTGGAAGGCATCTAGAAAGTTGTGGAACATGGATAAATGTTGTATTGAAGCATTGGCTAAGATAACTGCATGACTGTATGACATATTTCTTTATGTGTAAAGAATTTGTTCTGAAAATTATGAGATGTTTCTAATCATGCAATTTAACTTGTTTTGTAGGAAAGACCGTATATCTTCACCTACAAAAGGACTACAACATTTGTTCCAGCAACAAAGATATCTATTGAAGATATTGAAGTTCCTGGGATCTGGGATGAAGAAATGGAATGCCATGATCCGTCGATCATGAAGAAGTTGTTTGGGATGCAGTCCCAAGACCTGACAGGGAGTCACATGTGTGCAGATTGAAGAAATCCTTGTATGGCTTGTAACAAGCTCCCAGAACTTGGTGTGATACAAAGAGGAAGCTTGCTGCCAAATTCGATATGAAGAACTTTGGGAATGATGCATTATTTCCTAGGTATGGAGGTGTGGCAGAGTGCAGAGGGATCTTCCTTGGTCAAGGGAAGTACACAGTAGATATCCTGAAGAGATTTGGGATGATGGATTGCAAGGCCATGGCCACACCCATGACATCGAATCCGAACCTTCTATGTGATGCTTCATCTGAGCCAGTTGATGTCTCTATGTATCGTCAGATGATCGGGTCCTTGATGTACCTGATGAACATGAGACTAGATATTTGCTTTGTGGTGAACACATTGAGTCAATTCCTGACAGATCCGAGGAGTGTTCATCTGGTTGCTGTAAAGCATGTTCTGAGGTACCTGAAGGGTACAGTGGATTATGGGCTCAAGTATGAGGCGAATCAAAAGTTTAACCTGCAGGGTTATGTTGATTTAGATTGGGCTGGCAGTGCTGCAGATAGGAAGAGCACATCTGAGTGCTGCTTCAGTATGGGATCAGGTGTGATCTCTTGGTTTAGCAGGAAGCAGTCCTGTGTAGCACTGAGTACAGCTGAGGTAGAGTATGTTGCAGCCTTTTCAGCTAGTTGTGAGGCAGTATGGCTACGGAAGCTACTGTCTGAATTATTTGATCTCCCTTTGGATGCTACTGGTATCTTCTGTGATAACCAGAGTTGTATGAAGCTATCCGAGAACCCAGTGTTTCATGACAGGTCAAAACACATAGAGATCAAATATCACTATATCAAGGATATGGTGCAGAGAGGAATTGTGAAGCTCCTGTATGTTGCGACGGACGAGCAGATTGCAGATGTGCTGATGAAGCCACTAGCCAGGGTGAAGTTCGAGTACTTCAGAGAGAGGCTTGGTGTTCTTCGGATTGATGACACTTCGAGGAGGAAGTGATGGACACATTTGCTGAAGCCATTCCAAGCATGTTGGAAGGAGGATCCTTCACATGGCTATGGATGTAAGCGCTGGATGATGAGCATCAGGATGATGTTCTGGTTTCTGCTTTGTATGATCAGTTGGATCATTTTTATATGTATGTATGTATGCATCATGTTGGATGCTGGATATGATCAGTTGGATCATTTATATGTATATGTACGCATCATGTTGGATGATGGATATGATCAGTTGGATCATTTATATGTATGTACGCATCATGTTGGATGTTGGATATGATCGGTTGGATCATGTGTATGTATTTTGTGTATGCATCATGTTGGATGCTTGGACCATGTATCTGTATATGTATCAGGTGGATACATTGTATGATCAGGTAGATCATGTATGTTGATATGTATCATGTATGATCAGGTGGATCATGTATTTGTATTTGTATTAGGTGGATACGCTGTGTGATCAAGTAGATCATGTATGATGATATGTATCAAGTAGATACTTGGTATGCATTAGGTAGATGCATTGTATGATCAGGATGATCATGGATGAGGAGCTTCAGGATGTTGCTCCAGATGACATTCAACAGGATGTTGCAGTAATGATGATCAGGATCATCATGTGTATATTAGGATGATGTATGGTGAGTATCAGGTTGATACTCCGTGGCCATGGAACAAGTTGTGCAGATAAGCATGTAATTTGTGCCTTGGGAAATTTGTAGATATTCTTTCGAGGTTTTTCCTACGTCATGTAATTTGTACCCTGGGATATCTGGCAAATGCTCTTTCGAGGTTTTGCTTCGGAGGACATATAATTTGTGCCCTGGGAGATCTACATATAGCCTTTCGAGGTTTTTCCTATGGCATGTAATTTGTGCCCTGGGATATCTGGCAGATGCTCTTTCGAGGTTTTGTCCTATGGCAAGTAATTTGTGCCCTGGGAGATCCAATAGGTTGAGCCGTGTGCTCATAATCAGTCCTGGGATGCTCTTTCGAGGTTTTTACATGACCACATGTAATTTGTGCCCTGGGAGATCCAATAGGTTGAGCCTTGTGCTCGTAATCAGTCCTAGGATGCTCTTTCGAGGTTTTGTGGTGACCACATGTAATTTGTGTCCTGGGAGATCCGATAGGTTGAGCCTTGTGCTTGTAATCAGTCCTGGGATTCTCTTTCGAGGTTTTGTGGTGGGGTCACATGTAATAAGTCCCGGAGATCTGGACAGGATGAAAAAGGCCTCAGATGCTCTTTAGGGTTCTTGCTAGTCAAGAGACTCTTTTAAGGTTTTGTGATGCACGTAATAAGTCCTGAGATTTCCACAGTCGGGCCAGTGATGATGAAGACCTACAAGTGGTGGGACTACATCCAGAATGAAAAAGGACTGGCTCTGTAGAAATTCCTATGACGAGTAGAGTTAGAGATTGGTTGAGACAGTGGCAGCAGTGACGATGATGACGACGATGCATCGATGACCATGATCCTGAGAAGAAGACTTGTCTAGCAGATCTGTGTCAAGAAATACCTTCCTAGTTAAGAGGGAGTGTTGATGTATATGTAACTTCGGAATGTATTTCATCTATGTATTTCATATATATTTATTGTACCCTTATAAGAGATTTGTTACTCCTCTATAAGGAAGTGTCGTCATGTGGATTGACAAGTGTCGCAAGTGTGTGTACTTGTCGATGGGTTATTAGACCACCATGTGTGGGGTCGGCCCTGAAATATATATTATATTGTGGATGTACCTAGCTAGACAAGTCGGCCCCATAAGGTCACTGGACAAAGAGGTTAGTATAAATAGAGATCAGGAGATCTCTATTTAGATAATTCGGAAAGTCATCTCTCTCTCACTCAGAAAGTGGTGCACTAAGGAGGAGGAGGATCATCTGCTTCTAGGAGATTTTATCAAGTGTATTTTGGTTGTACTTTGGTTGAGCCATTGCTCTCTCTATCTCTGAGGAAGTTGTGGGGCTTTTCACCTTAGGGTTTTCCCCACGGAAACTCTGTGTCTCTTGTCTCTCATGCTTTTGATTCTTATGATTCTTTTCATGCTTATTGTGATTGTTATGCATTGATATACTGTATATGTTATTCTCTCAGTGAAGATCCTAGAGTATTGTGAATTAATGCTCAAAATTTAACAAATCCTATAGATAAGATCTATGTTGATGTCAATATTGTGGTCTAACGACATGTAACCCTGGTGTGTACATGAGAGAAATGTTCGCACAACCGCTGTAAGCTCCGAGCTTCTGTCGAAATGCAGAATTCTCAACCAATTGAGCAGTCCTGATGGCTGTAATGGCGCAATCTAGTCTTGCACTTGAATAGACGTTTGCTTCGAGACTTCATCCCCTTTCCTATACATATAGTGGTCTGGATGAAACTGTGGGTACTTAGTTTCATTCAACAAGTCATAATATATGAACTTGCATTCTGTATTTGTGGCTAGAAAATGTTGATCTATATGTAACTTCGGAATGTATTTCATCTATGTATTTCATATATATTTATTGTACCCTTATTAGAGATTTGTTATTCCTCTATAAGGAAGTGTTGTCATGTGGATTGACAAGTATCACAAGTGTGTGTACTTGCTGATGGTTTATTAGACCACCATGTGTGAGGTCGGCCCTGAAATATATATTATATTGTGGATGTACCTAGCTAGACAAGTCGGCCCCATAAGGTCACTGGGAAAACAGGTTAGTATAAATAGAGATCAGGAGATCTCTATTTAGATCATTCAGAAAGTCATCTCTCTCTCACTCAGAAAGTGGAGCACTAGTGAGGAGGAGGATCATCTGCTTCTAGAATACTATCTCAAGTGTATTTTGGTTGTACTTTGGTTGAGCCATTGCTCTCTCTATCTCTGAGGAAGTTGTGGGGTTTTTCACCTTAGGGTTTTCCCCACGGAAACTCTGTGTCTCTTGTCTCTCATGCTTTTGATTCTTGTGATGCTTGTGATGCTTATTGTGATTGTTATGCATTGATATATTGTATATGTTATTCTCTCAGTGAAGATGCTAGAGTATTGTGAATTAATGCTCGAAATTTAACATGGTATCAGAGCCAACCTGAGAAGAAGACATTTTACAATGACGAAAACTTGAGTTTCTTGTTTATTGGGTTTCTCTCCATAGATTTTGGAAAAGAAGTATAGTAGATTGACTCTACTCATTAAGGAGAATCTATCTGTCCAATCAGAATTCAATTCTGAGCATTTTCAGATTTGGCCCTAAAAATTAGGGTTTCGACAAAAATAGGAATTTCTGAAATCTGAAGACATAGCTGGAAGCTCCTTGAAAAAATCAAATTTTAGAGCTTTGGATCAAGATTTGTGGCTGGGTAGATATTTGGGAAACTCAAACCCTAATTCAGGGCTCTCCCCAGTGAACCCGGGAGGACAAAAAGGAAAATCTGAAGGGTAAAGCTTTGTTGATCTCAAATTTTGAATACACCAGGCTAATCAGCTCATCAAGGCACATCTTTCTGTCCTTTCAGAAAATTGAAATTCACATTTTGAATTTTTAGGGTTTTTCTGACAAACCCTAATCCGGGACCATATCCAGTTTTCAGCATTTCAAGTGGTAAGACCTAAATCTTTTCTATTTCCATTTGAAGAACTCTTTATGATGTCTCACCACACCAAGCTTGAGGATAAGCTTGGAAGTATAGGATTGGGTTAATCCTGGAAGAGAATGAGTTGGAATCATATGTAAAAGAAGACATCCCTATCCCAGAGGATGAAGAGGCTAAGTTATTGCATAAGAAAAACTTGGTCAAGGCAAAGAGAATCATTGCTGATTCTATCAAAGACCATCTCATACCCCATGTGTCTTCTCTAAAGACACCCAAAGGGATGTTTGACTCTTTGACCAAGCTATTTGAAGGGAAGAACATAAATCGGAAGATGACCCTGCAGAACCAATTGAAAGGTGTAAAGTTTCAGAATGGAGAAACCATTCAATCTTATTTTTCAAGGGTCTCCCAGATCAAGGAACAACTAGAAGCAGTGGATGAAATGGTGGAGAATGGTGAAGTGGTGATGACCACTCTAAATGGCCTACCCAGGTCATGGGATTCATTTATTCAAGGAATTTGTGCAAGGAAGAAGTTGATCCCCTTCAACAGATTGCAGGAAGAATGCTCTCAAGAAGAAGCTAGGCTTGTGGCCCAAGAAGAAAAGATGGGAAATGAAGATCAAGCTCTCACAGCACATGCCAGGAAAGGCAAGTCCAAGAAGGAATAATCTCATAACAGAAGATTCTCACACCACCATTATCATAAAGATAAGAAAGATCTCAGATGCTTCAATTGCAATGAGAAGGGACACTTTGCTTCAGATTGTCCCAAGAAGAAGAAAGACAACAACAACAACTTCAATAAGAAGAAGAAGAATAAACAAAAGAAGATATCATGCTCATGCTGCCGAAGATGATGAAACCCCAAAGAAGAAGGCGAGGGCAGAAAGTGATAGTGATGATGACTCATCAAGTGAAGAAGAATATGTTCTAATTTCTTCTCTAACAGGTACTATCTCCCATGGTTGTAATGATTGGTTGATTGATAGTGGGGCTTCCAAACACATGACTAGGTTTAAGGAATATTTTTTGAATCTATCTAAACATGAATCAGACCATAAGGTGAAACTTGTGGATGATTATCAATACCCAATCAAAGGAAGTGGTGAAGCCTCCTACAACCTAGATTCTGGAAAATCTTTGAAGATGAAAGAAGTCCTTTATGTACCTGGGCTCAAGAAGAAATTACTCTCCATCTCTGCATTGGATGCAAAAGGTATGAGGGTTGCATTTGTGGATGGCCAAGTCCTAATGTGGCCAAAGGGAAAGAACATAGATGATGCAGTAGTGATTGGAGAGCAAGAGGGAGGTTTGTATAAATTGAAGGGACAACCTGAACATGCCATGGTACATGAATCCATGGAGCCAAGTGAACTTTTTCATAGAAGAATTGCTCATATGCACTATAGGGCACTTCCAATTGCAAGCAAGGCTGTAGAGGGTCTTCCTAAAATCAAGACCAAACATGAAGGTGTTTGCAAAGGATGTGCAAAAGGTAAGAACATTAAGAAGGCTTTCCAAAGCAGTGAAAGCAAGGCAAAAGACATCCTAGAAATCATCCACTCAGATGTATGTGGTCCTATGTCATCCAGTTCTCTAAGTGGGTATGTTTACTATGTCTCATTTATTGATGACTTCTCCAGGAAGACTTGGGTATACTTCTTGAATATAAAAGATGAGGTGTTTGATAAATTCAAGGAATTCAAAACCTTGATGGAGAATCAAACTGACAAGAAGATCAAAACATTCAGATTCGACAATGTTGGAGAATTCACCTCAGGTGACTTCAAGAAGCTTTGTAGTGATTCAGGGATAAAGAGGGAGTTGACTGCTCCTTATAATCCTCAACAGAATGGAGTTGCAAAAAGGAAGAACAAAACAATCATGGAAGCAGCAAGGGCAATGCTGCATGACCAGGATCTACCTATGCATCTATGGGAAGAAGCAGCTAGAACAGCTGTATATGTGCAGAACAGAACACCCCACAAGATATTGGACAACAAGACACCAGAAGAGGTCTTTTCTGGTAAGAAACCTAAAGTTAGCCATCTCAGAATATGTGGTTGTCCAGTATACACTCATGTCCCAAAGGAAAAGAGGACTAAACTAGATCCTTCAGCAAAGAAGGGTATCTTTGTGGGTTACAGTGAAAGCTCGAAGGCTTACAGAATATACTTTCCAGGGTTCAAGAAGATTGATGTCAGCAAGGATGAATATAAGTTCAAGGACAGGTAATCCAAGAAGCAAAGATCAAGAGGGATCACACTCCAGTAGCTCCTGCAAAGATGCATATTTTCAGAGGGAGTTGTCCATCTTCCTACATTCCACAACAGAAAGGTGTAGAAGAAGCTACTTCAGTAGCTCCTGCCAAAAAGCAAAGACTCAGAGGGAGTCCACCCAACAAACAAACAAAGATAAGTATTTCAATTATCATTTCTTGCCTATTTTGTTTGTTTAAATAATATTATGCTTATGTTCCTAGACTTAGGAGATGTATTGTGCATATTAGAATGATTGCATTAATGAACAGTATACTACTAATATGCATGTGATGGGTAAGTGGCCTATGGCACAGTACAAAATTTCAGTGCTACTTATCTAGAATGAAACCTCTTTGCTGACATGTTGGGAGTAGTGCAAACTCTTAACAATGTTCTGGTAGAGACTGGAAGGCATCTAGAAAGTTGTGGAACATGGATAAATGTTGTATTGAAGCATTGGCTAAGATAACTGCATGACTGAATGACATATTTCTTTATGTGTAAAGAATTTGTTTTGAGAATTATGAGATGTTTCTAATCATGCAATTTAACTTGTTTTGTAGGAAATATCGTATATATTCACCTACAACAGAAGGACTACAACATTTGTTCCAACAACAAATATATCTATTGAAGATATTGAAGTTCCCAGGATTTGGGATGAAGAAATGGAATGCCATGATCCGTCGATCATGAAGAAGATGTTTGGGATGCAGTCCCAAGACATGACAGGGAGTCATATGTGTGCAGATTAAAGAAATCCTTGTATGGATTAAAACAAGCTCCCATAACTTGGTATGGTAGGATGGACAGTTTCCTATCTAGTTTAGGCTTTACCAAGAGTAAAGCGGATTCCAACCTTTATTACAAGGTAGAGGAAGGTAATCCTGTGATTCTACTCCTGTATGTGGATGACTTATTTGTAAAAGGAGATAACAGATTGATTACAGATACTAAGAGAAAGCTTGCTGCCGAGTTCGATATGAAAGATTTGGGAATGATGCATTATTTCCTAGGTATGGAGGTGTGGCAGAGTATAGGTGGGATCTTCCTTGGTCAAGGGATGTACACAGTAGATATCCTAAAGAGATTCAGGATGATGGATTGCAAGGCCATGGCCACACCTATGGCATTGAATCTGAAGCTTCTTTGTGATGCTTCATCTGAGCCGGTTGATGTCTCTATGTATCGTTAGATGATTGGGTCCTTGATGTACCTGACGAATGTGAGGCCAAATATTTGCTTTGTGGTGAACCCATTGAGCCAATTCCTGACGGATCCGAGGAGTGTTCACCTGGTTGCTGTAAAGCATGTTCTGAAGTACCTGAAGGGTACAGTCGATTATGGGCTCAAGTATGAGGCGAATCAAAAGTTTAACCTGCAGGGTTATGTTGATTCAGATTGGGCTGGCAGTGCTGCAGATAGGAAGAGCACATTTGGGTGCTGCTTCAGTATGGGATCAGGTGTGATCTCTTTGTTTAGCAGGAAGCAGTCCTATGTAGCACTGAGTACAGCTGAGGCAGAGTATGTTGCAGCCTGTTTAGCTACTTGTGAGGTAGTATGGCTACGGAAGCTACTGTCTGAATTATTTGATCTCCTGTTGGATGCTATTGGTATCTTCTGTGATAACCAGAGTTGTGTGAAGATGTCCAAGAACCCAGTGTTTCATGACAGGTCAAAACACATAGAGATCAAATATCACTATATCAGGGATATGGTGCAGAGAGGAATTGTGAAGCTCCTGTATGTTGCGATGGACGAGCAGATTGCAGATGTGCTGACGAAGCCACTAGCCAGGGTGAATTTCTAGTACTTCAGAGAGAGGCTTGGTGTTCTTTGGATTGATGACACTTCGAGGAAGAAGTGATGGATACATTTGCTGAAGCCATTCCAAGCATGTTGGAAGGAGGATCCTTCACATGGCTGTGGATGTAAGCGTTGGATGATGAGCATCAGGATGATGTTCTGGTTTCTGCTTTGTATGATCAGTTGGATCATTTTTATGTATGTATGTATGCATCATGTTGGATTCTGGATATAATCAGTTGGATCATTTATATGTATGTACGCATCATGTTGGATGCTGGATATGATTGGTTGGATCATGTGTATGTATTTTGTATAAGCATCATGTTGGATGCTTGGACCATGTATCTATATATGTATCAGGTGGATACATTATATGATCAGGTAGATCATGTATGTTGATATGTATCATGTATTTATATTTGTATCAGGTGGATACACTGTGTGATTAGGTGGATCATGTATGATGATATGTATCAGGTAGATACTTGGTATGCATCAAGTAGATGCATTGTATGATCAGGATGATCATGGATGATGAGCTTCAGGATGTTGCTCCAGATGACATGCAGCAAGATGTTGCAGTGATGATGATCAGGATGATCGTGTGTACATCAGGATGATGTATGGTGAGTATCAGGTTGATACTCTATGGCTGTGGAACAGGTTGTGTAGATAAGCATGTAATTTGTGCCCTGGGAGATTTGCAGATAGTCTTTCAAGGTTTTTCCTATGGCATGTAATTCATACCCTGGGATATCTGGCAAATGCTCTTTCGAGGTTTTGCTTGGGAGGACATATAATTTATGCCCTGGGAGATCTGTAGATAGTCTTTTGAGGTTTTTCCTATGGCATGTAATTTGTGCCCTGGGATATCTGGTAGATGCTCTTTCAAGGTTTTGTCCTATGGCATGTAATTTGTGCCCTGGGAGATCCGATAGGTTGAGCCGTGTGCTCGTAATTAGTCCTGGAATGCTCTTTCGAGGTTTTTCCATGACCACATGTAATTTGTGCCCTGGGAGATCCGATAGGTTGAGCCTTGTGCTCGTAATCAGTCTTGGGATGTTGTTTCGAGGTTTTGTGGTGACAACATGTAATTTGTGCCCTGGGAGATCCGATAGGTTGAGACTTGTGCTCGTAATCAGTCCTGGGTTTCTCTTTCGAGGTTTTGTGGTGGGGTCACATGTAATAAGTCCTAGAGATCTGGACAGGAAGAAAAGGGCCTCAGATGCTCTTTAGGGTTCTTGCTAGTCAAGAGACTCTTTTAAGGTTTTTTGACGCACGTAATAAGTCCTAAGATTTCCATAGTATGGCCAGTGATGATGAAGACCTGCAGGTGGTGGGCCTACATCCAGTATGAAAAAGGACTGGCTCTGTAGAACTTCCTATGATGAGTAGAGTCAAAGATTGGTTGAGATAGCAGCAGCAATGACGATGATGATGACGATGATCCCGAGAAGAAGACTTGTCTAGCAGATCTGTGTCAAGAAATACCTTCCTAGTTAAGAGGGAGTGTTGATGTATATGTAACTTCAGAATGTTTTTCATCTATGTATTTCATATATATTTATTGTACCCATATTAGAGATGTGTTATTCCTCTATAAGGAAGTGTCATCATGTGGATTGACAAGTGTCACAAGTGTGTGTACTTGCTGATGGGTTATTAGACCACCATGTGTGGGGTCGGCCTTGAAATATATATTATATTGTGGATGTACCTAGCTAGACAAGTCATCCCCATAAGGTCACTGGGAAAACAGGTTAGTATAAATAGAGATCAGGAGATCTCTATTTAGATCATTCAGAAAGTCATCTCTCTCTCACTCAGAAAGTGGCGCACTAGTGAGGAGGAGGATCATCTGCTTCTAGGAGACTATCTCAAGTGTATTTTGGTTGTACTTTGGTTGAGCCATTGCTCTCTCTATCTCTGAGAAAGTTGTGGGGTTTTTCACCTTAGGGTTTTCCCCACAGAAACTTTGTGTCTCTCGTCTCTCATGCTTTTGATTCTTGTGATGCTTGTCATGCTTATTGTGATTGTTATGCATTGATATACTATATATGTTATTCTCTCAGTGAAGATCCTAGAGTATTGTGAATTAATGCTCAAAATTTAACAGAAAATTCTCTTTTTCATGCACATGACTTGACATGGGTGGCCGCATGATATCGTATTGCGTATTTTTCTTCAGTATCACAATCAGTGCATCCTCTTTTCTCGGTGGGATGTAATATGGTATCATTAGTATTGGTCTCTCGTGAAGTTGCTCTGGTGGATACTACTTTGGTTTTTCTACAGCCTTCAGCTTCTCTTGCTCAGTATCCTTTTGCTTATATTTTTGCATCTGCTCTGGTATATTTCACAGTGAATCTCTAGAGATTCCACCTATTTCTGGGATTGCTTTCTTCACTGGCATCTTCATGACTCCTTGCAAACTAGAATGTTGGAATTCTCTTAATATCTCGTCTAAGATCCCTTGTTCAGACATACACTGTCGGATTACTCTTGCTCTTAACTTGTAAAAGCCCAGAAATTACACTCAGTAAAAATTCAAAGTCACGATAAAACCGGTAACTATGAAATCCTTACTATTTATAGGCACGATGACACTAAGGCATGCCCAAAAATGTCTAAGTTAGCACTAAATGCTATTCCTGTTGGCCAAATATTGCTTATATATTGGTCCTTTCCCTTCGTTGAATGTGTCTTCAACGGACAAATACGCCTTAAAAGCAGAAAAAGTCAGTTTCCAAAAGTACTGTATAACAACTACTTTTTTGACCAAAAATTGTAATGGCTAGCTTCCTCTAGCTTTGTTGACGGTCAAGTGAATGGAAAGGTTCACTTCGAATTTCCCTTCTTTTGATTGATCTTTGCAACGCTACTCCCTTCCTTTACTTCATAATTGGACTTTCTATGTGTGCTTCGCAGCACATCTTCATCTATTGTAAAACTACGCATTTTAACAAAACTATTGTGTGTAGACTCTACCCTATGTTTTAGTGTCCAATTTCAATTGTGATTGACACTTAAAACTTTCTTGCATTCTTAACTTTTGTTTCTAGGAGTAGGGCCATCCCTGTAAGGTTTTATTCTACTCCCATTGAAAATACCCTGTAAATTTTCTCCAAGTAGTGTGGCTAACTGAACTGCACCACCATTAGTGACATGTTTGACAATAATTGGTGCTAACCAATGCATTTTAAATTTTCCGGGAAATTTCATAAATTTCCTATCATAGAGGAGGACAAGGTATCCCACTTGGAATAATTGGTACTTGATATTCCTACCACGCCACACCTTTTCTCTTTATTTCTAAACTTGTTGGTGGAAACCTGTAGTGAAGAGGTATTCCTCCAATCCAACAAACTGTAATAGCCTTTCATCCATTGTCTCATTATCAGACATATCTATGAATGCTGCAATTCTCAAACTTGGTACTATGTATTCCATGGGCATAACAACTTCTTGTCCATATGTCAATCTAGAAGGTGTATGACCTGTCAACTTTTTACAAGGTGTTCTATATTTCCATAACGCTGCTAGAATTCTCAGATCCCAATCATCCCTATTTTTTTTGCAAACCTTGGTCAATGCATTTTCCAACACTTTATTAAAGGCCTCTACTGTGCCATTATCTTATGGATGATATGGTGTGCTCTTCTAATGGTATATCTAAAATTCTTCTACCAATGCTTCGATAGTTCTGTTTAGGAAATGGGTTCCCTGGTCACTCGTCAGAATTTTTGGACATCCAAACCTTGTTAGGATGTTCTCAAAAATGCTGCGTGGATGTAACTGTGCTACAGTCCTTCACGTGTTTTTCCTCTATCCATATGGTTAGATAATATGTAGCTGTGATGATATATCTCGAACTATTTCTTTTCCATGGTGGGTTAATAGGTCCCACAAAGTCAATAGCCCATTTATCAAAGGCTTGCAAAGTCAATTGTGGCATTAATGGAATCTCATATCTATGAGATGGCCTACCTATTCTCTAGCTTACATCACAATTCTAGCAATGTTCTTTTGAATCTTTTTGTATAGTAGGCCACCATAGTCCTACTCTCAAAATTTTCTGTGCAGTAGCTCTTATTGCATAGTGTCCTCCAAATACTCCTGAATGTGCTTCAACAAGTATGATAGGTTTCTCGTGCTCTAGTACGCATATTCACAATACTTCATCTAGTCCCAATTTATATAATTGTTGTGCAATTAGAGTAAAGTTAGCTGATATTACCACTAACTGTTTCTTCTTCTGCGTAGTAAGTTCTATAGGTGCTAACCCTGTAGTTAGAAATTCTAAAATATATCTGAAGTAGTCATCTGCTATATGGATAGCAAACAACTGCGTATCTGGTAGATTATCTTCCAAATTACTAGGTTCCTCTCCTGACTCGATTCTTGAAAGATGGTCAAGTCTTGCGTTCAGTCTTCCTGGTTTCACAATGATTTCAAAATCATATTCCTAAAATAGTAAAAACCATCTGCATATTCTTCCCCCTAACACTGGATTATTGACCAAGTACTTCAAAGTTGAATGGTTAGTGAACATACAAAAATGTGAACCTAGCAAATAGTGTCTAAATTTCTGCAATGCGTACACCATAGCTAATCCTTCATTCTCTGTTGTATTATAATTTTTTTTTGTCGAAGATAGATTTTTTCTTGAAAATGAAATGGAATGATTGATGCCTCCCTCACCTAGTTGTGCTCATATAATGATAAGTTCTATAGATGAAGCATCTACGTGTACATGAAATGGTTTATTCCAGTCAAGAAACTCTAGAATAGGCACTGCAACCATGTTCTCTTTCAATGTGTCCAATCCTTTTTGGCAATATTCAGTCCAATTGTACTTCACCTCTTTCTTCAGTAATTTCTCCATAGGCGCAATGATCTGTGCATATCCTTTGATGAATTTTCTATAATGTCCTGTGTGCCCCAATGTAGTGCATAGTTGCTTAACTGAATGTGAACTGAATCAGGTGTTGGAATATTTACTATGATTGCTATCTTCGTTGGATCAACCATCAATCCTTGTTTACATACTATGTTTCCCAATAAAATACCATAAGGAACACAGAAAACACATTTATTTAGGTTCAACGAAATTTGATACTGTCTAAACTTTTCTGACATTATTCTTAAGTTTGCATTATGGTCCTTCAAAAGGCCAAATACTTCCCAATCATCAAAATAAACTTCTAATAATTTATGAATATAATCCTTAAATGAAGCTACAACCACTCTTGAAAAAATAGCAGGTGCATTCTTCAATCCAAAGGGAATAATAGTGTAATGAAATGATCCCCATTCAGTAGAAAATGTAGTTTTGTGTATATCCTGTGTAGCAATTCTGATATGATGGCAGCCAGAAAATCCATCAGTGAAGGAGTACGCCTCTTGTCCAACTATGTTATCTAGCACTTTGTCTGTGAATGGAGTAGGAAATATGTCATGCAAAGATACATCATTCAATTTCCTGAGATCTACACAAATTTTGATTTCATATTTAGCTTTCTTGTCTTGAATTACCATGGGAATTATCCATTCTGATTTTTCCATTGGTTCAATGATTCTTGCTTCTAGCATTTTTTCGATTTATGCTTTGATTCTTTCTTTATATATGGGGTTAAATCTGTAAGGTCTTTTCTTTCTAGGATTCACATAAGGATTTAGAGGTATTTTCATAACTCCCAGATCATCTAAAATGCCTTTCATTTCATAAAACTTGGTTGGAAACAGATCTTGGTAATCACGCAGTAGTTATGCTATCTGTCCCACTATTTCTTCATCCCAGTAATCCCCAATAGAAGCAAACTTTGGGTCTTCATTGTTGCTAATATTGATCTTTCTGGTCTTTACAGGGTTACTCAGATCTATAATTTCTAAGTCATGTCCATGTACATCACGATTTCCTTTAGACTCAGGTATATTCACATCGCGAGGATCTTCATCTTCATCTTCATCTAATGCGAAGTGATAGAATTTAAGGGCATGTTCTAACTGTATTATCCAATCTGGTTTCTTACACACAGGTAATGGAACATTGTCAAATATCTTCTTTTTAATAATCTGTAGAGCTTCATGAACGCTCAGACTATCATCCTCAAAAATGAAATTTGATTGAAAGTTCTTTATCATCATGTCCCAATATGTTGTACCTTTGCGAACTTCTACTTTTGTATACCAATTCTTTGGTATTTGATCCAATGTGTGCACAAACATATGAACCCATTATGTCTATGGTATATGCATCCATGCTTTGAAGAAAGACTCTATATGATCTCTAGGATCAGTCTGTACATTAGATTTTGCTTGTACAGTCTCAGTTTGTTCAACAAATCTAATTTCCATGAAGTTATTACATTCTTCCCATGTGTTCAGGTTGCCTTTATGCACAACCCACCACTTAGTAGGAGTAGCTCACAATGCTATATATAAAGTTACTAGCTTATGTTCATCTAAAACTGATGTTAAATATTCATGAAGGAATAAATGGATATTATCCAAACCATCATAAGTAGGAATTGGACTTACCTCTGTTCCAATACAATGCAGTGACTTTGTTATCTTCGCACATCATCTAGCTGATTCTTCATGCATTCGGCTCTGCGAGTTCTCCAAACCTGCATCTGATTCTGATACGCAAGAAATGTCACATCTCTAGCTCAATGTTCCATCATCTGTAGGGTTAATGTAGTTTTCTTGATTCGTTGTCGTTATCAAGTTATTGAGCTCTACATTCTTCTTTTACTGTTTAAACATACCTTGTTCCTTGTGAAGGATACAGGGGTGCAATAACCCTAATATCCTTGCGTTCGAATATGATTTGTTTTTTCTTCAAGTTGATAATTGCGAGGTTATCAATTTCCTATTCAATCCCCAATAATGCAGGATATGGATTAATATCATCTATGATCTCAATAACCTCAAATTCTGCTTTACGGATAACCTTTTGCTGGTTAGCTAGTCTCAACTGTATATGTAACCAAGATAACTTTGGCTTCCCCATTTGTTCCCATGTTTGTTTTGTTAGTATGTTCACCTCTGATCCTAGATCAAGGATGAATTAGTTCATTTTGAAATCTCCAATTTGTGTACATAGCCTCATTTCTTTCCCTGTCCTTCTATGGTTCTTAATGTGATGGACATCTGTGTGTGCATCATTTACTATACTACGTTGTTCGTAAGGTCCCAACATGTTCTGTAGTTCTCCTAGGGCATTTTCACAATTCAACATATTTATGCATCTCTGTAGAAACTGTGTGATAGGACTTATCTACTCTGGCGAAGTTCGTGACACATCATATGAAGTTGACATATCTCGTATAGGTGTCCGATCACTTCGCAATTGGATTCTTGTGGTTGAATTTTCTGAGTCCTGAAATCATTTTCTTGCTTCCATGAATACTTGTTTTTATTTGTTAGGGTTGAATACAAGCATTTTTCATTTTCTTACCCAAGGCCCATAAGTAGGCTTTGGTTTGCTTATGTGATCATCAGAAGTCGAAGCTTCGTTTTTCCTGTTATTTCCTGTCGCATTTCCACTTCGCGTCACAACATGGATGGTGCGATATTCATTTATTTTATTAACTGTAATCATCTAAATATTCTGGTTATGTCCCTCTGGTCTTTTATCTTGCATTTTTCCTAGCAAAATGGTACATGCTTCAATGATATGGTCAAATGACTTACAATACTTACAAGTCGTGCATGGGTTCTGATAATCTCTTGCTAAATGTCCAGGTTGAGCACAGTTATAGAAGACAACCTGACCTCTTCCTCGTCCTTAGCCAGTGTTACATCCTCTTCCTCTAAATCCACCACATCCTTTGTATGTGCCTTGATCATACTGCAAATTTTAATTATTGTTTTGTGTTTCTCCTTGGACTCTGTAGACATCATGTTTTCTTTCTATCATAAGGTAATATGCTCTATAGTTGTTATCATCATGGCCAACTGACTTACAAAATGTGCAGTACAGGTTTTTTGGTGTCTGTACATACTTCTGAAGTAGGTAACAATCCTCTAGGCGATGTCCTCTACATCGGCAAATCTCACACCATGGTCCTTGAGGTTGGTTTAATGGGTTCGATGCTCCACTAGCAAGGTAATCTATGAATACAAGGCCATTTTCCTTGGAATGTCCTTCTCCTTTACATTTAGTACACAAAACCTCTTCTCTTACTTCCTTTCCAAGTTTCTTCATATCCTATAACTATAATGTCATGTTTTCTAGCCGTGTCTTTATTTGTACCATGCCTGTGCTAGTTTCTCCTATGGGCAAAGCTTCTAGTTTCATTGCAATTTCTAATGCTTTTGTTTGTGAAAAAACCTTATGTTGCATCAATGGTAATCTAATGATGCTATATCAAAACTAACTTGATCCAACAAGGATTTGAATTTCTGGTCAAATTCCCACACAGTGTCATTAGGTTTCTGTTTTATTTCTTTTAGCTCTGTAATGCACTGAGATTCTGACTTAGGCTTCTTAAATTCTCTAATCAACCCAGTTCTGATATCGGCTAATGTTCTGTTATGTCCAACATAATATTTCATAAACCATGTTAAATATTTGTCTCTGAATGTGGTAACTAATTGTGCTTTCTTTAGGGCATCATCTTGTACTTGCTTAACATTATAGACAACATCACAAAGAAACTAATGTTGCTATGGATCTTCTAAACCAGTTCCTTTAAAAAAAGGAAGCTTTATATCATCTTCCATTGTTCTTCTAGGAGGTATAGGATTCTGAAATACTACAGTACGACCTAGAGAGTGAGATGTTGGAGGTATACCACCACTCTACTGATTCTGAGTGCCTGTTCCTGCAGTATTACTACTACTAGCGTTCTACGAACTAGGCCTATCGCTTTCAATGGGTATAGGTTTCTGTGGAGTAATAGGTTGATAATCAATGTGTCTAGGTTCTGTTTCACTATTAGACTCAGCTTGAGATGAATTTATGTCACTTCGTAACTTAGTTTCTAGGAATGTGTGAGGTTCAACTTCACGAAACCTATTTCTAGTGCTAATTTTATATCTTTTTCCACTATGCAATATACCAATGTCTTCATCGATATCACTATCTGTGTTTTGCACATTACAGACTCAAACCCTAGGAATTTGATTGCATTTTTAAGATACCTTTTTCAGCTAATAACATTTTAATGCATAAACGCAGGTTTTTCAAGTACTTACCTCTAAATCCTTTGAAAAAATATCCTTCTGCTGCGTTGTAAGACTTCAAAGTGTCCACAAGAAACTCTGTAATATAGCCTTCCAATAAGCTATCTAACCAAAAGTCTACTGCTCTTTAAATTTGGTTGTCAATCCCTTTAAGCGTCTGAATCAACTCTAGATTCCAAAATGTAGGTTCTTCACCCTGAAAGCAGTTTTTTCATTCTTCTAGCCTCGATATCCACTCATGTAACTAATTAGAAAAATATATAAAGAAGTCTTCGTGAAAGTCAATGAATATATACTTCTGCAACCATTGTTCTATGGTAAGACATGGGTGTTTTTTTCTTTCTTTGCAAACTCATGTTCAGTCTATCTTAAACAGTTCTATATTTCTTTCTTCTCCAGATTCCACATCAACATGACACATCAATGGAATATCAGTTTAAGCACCAAAATGAACCCACTTGTTGCGATGCCCAACTACCTATATATAACACACGACAACAGAACCGTTTGTTGGGCTGCTACACTTTCTCGGCTAACCCGGGTTCTCCAAAGTTACTTCACAACAACAAAAAAACCCCTTTCACCAACCCTTTCAGCATCAACCTGCGAATAGGATGAATTCTCACCTGAGGCAAAGATGGGGGGTTACAAAATCAGGTTTTTGTAACCATGGCGATGCACATATGTGGAAAATGTCCTTGTAATGTGTCTCTGAGCTAACACGTACTTTAACATAACAATATCAATATGTGACATCGCGCTTCGCAGATTCCAATAGCCTACAGACTACGTTGAATTTCTATTGTATTTACTCTTATAACTACACATTCATCATCCTTAGTGTTAGTTCGCGGAATTCATACACGTGTTCCGATTACTTAAAATATAATCTCCATTAACATACATATGAAAGAAAATACATAAACATACTAGATGGGAGCTTCGTCCACGAAAACATCATAGATTCATACAAATAACACGGGGATTTGCGTGGTTCACCCCCCCAGATGGGAGCTTCGTCCACGAAAACTATTATTATATTACTTGGAAGCGGATAAAAGTTCCAGTATGCGCACTCAACTGCAGACTCTTCTCTACAATCGATCTTTGTGCACACACCTACAGAGTCTCTTCTCTCTTATATATCTCTCTCAATATAGATCTAAACCTAACAATAATCAACAACAACAACCCTTCCTTATAAAAAATTTCCCTTTATAGAAGTTCCCGAAGGTCACATCTTACAATAACTATGGTCCAACCCACATAGTACCCTTAAACCCAAAACATCATGGTTCTCCTGTCGACCACGCTTTGCTTTAACTTTCGCTGTAACTCTACCGTCCCTTTTTGCACCGCTTCTTCTGACTCTGATGCTTCCTCTGAGAGTCGATGTTCTGGCAGCACAGATCTTACTCTACAGCGGCACGTCCTTTGCACCATTCCACTTCTTTACTCTTTGCTCCTGTAGTTGTTAGTTCGTCACTTCATCCTTAACTAATTCAACTACCTCTGGTTGTCCTTAGTACTTTGTCTTTACTAAGGGGATAGGTCCTTTCTTGTCAACTTCACTTTGCTCCATACCCTGCTCCTGGGAATTGTGGAGTTGCTTCTCCCAAAATGGGTCAATGTTAGGTCTCACCTAACTGTACTCTGCCATCAAAACTTCATTTACTTAGGCCATGCCCAACAATATACAATGTCTCCAATTTTGTTTTAGTTCTGGTATTTAGAAATAGGATTATTTCATTTTCATATTTAGGCATGTCTCTGAATTTCCTTTTAACATCATTTACTTCTCTCATACAGGTCTCATACATTTCCAACTCCTCCCGGCTGTGCTCACAATAGTCCCACCTGTTCAAAACTTCTATTGATATTTTCTCCCACAAATATTTTTTGGCTCTTCTTAAAATCTGCTTTCCCTGCACATTCATTTTGTAGGTGGGAATATCACTCTTTAGCTCCCTTATTTCCTTGTCCAATTCTTCAATTTTTCCATCCTTTCCAACAATATCTACCTCCAGCTCTAGAATCCTACTGTCTTTCTCCAACACCTACTCTTCAAACCTACCTTTTTATGCTTATAGAGTACCTTGCTCTTCCTCTGTTTTATCTTCCTCCATATTTTTATCATGGGCTTGTTGAACTGTTTGATCATTTTCATTTTCAACAATTACCGCATCCTAGGGAGATTTCTTAGGAGGTTGGTCGACTTCCTCAACACTTGGTGATGCTTCCCTTTGAATAGGTTTCTCATTTATTGAGGTGACCCTCAACTTCATTTCTGCCACCTGGCTATTTAACTCATTTATTTGTTTCTCTCTTTCTTCTGCAAGGTATTTATAAGATATCATATTATTATAAAGGCTCTCTTTTCCTTTCTCCACCCGAGTGAGCTCGGGTGTTTGAACAGGTTCCACTGTGGGGATTTTGCACTTTTTCTTTAGGATAGCGATCTCAATATATTTATCTTTTAGTAGGTTTTGGGAATGGAATACATCTAATGGATTTTCACCAATAGAAACTATTTTACTGTCCAACTCTATTATCTTGATCTACTTATCCCTCACTGCTTACCTTTCTTCTCTGATCATTTGATCCCATTTATGTATTATTCCCCTTAACTTATTTTCTGTGTGGAATGGTTGTACTACCTCCTTACAAATCCTGTCACATGTTTGCTGGAAGAATTCCACTTTATCAAGCTTCTGAAAATGTGAGAAGTGTACCTCATATTCCTATGCTCTCCAATTTTTTATGGAGGTTGGACAAGGAGTCATAGGGATCAGGACTAACATTCTCATTGAATCCCTCTGGTGATATGCTACTTCCAACAAAATTTTCCTTAGTGGATCATAACTTTTCTTATTTATTTTCATAATTAGATTTGCATTCTTCTCCCTGACCTCCTAGTACTCATGCTTAAGATATGTTCTAACTATGGGTAGGCTGGATGGTGATGGGGCACTTTGTGACTATTGTGGAGTCACAAATTCTGAAGATGGGTAGTAGACATAGGTAATTGAGGCAGCTCATTTATCAGGTTGTTGTTTCTTCCTAGCCCATATTTATTCTACAGTTACCTCTTTTACTTCATTCCCTTGTCTTACCAATGCCACCTCTGATGATTCTTCAAGTCTGGGCCTTCTACTTTGAGGTTCATAATCAATATCCATGCTATTTGGCACTCTTTTTTGAGTTTACTGCAATTTTGCAGCCTCTTCTTCATCAATTTCCTTCTAAACAAGTGCTACCTCCTCCTGGGATTCTTTATTGGCTATTATCTCCCACCTTGGGTTGGGGCTATGATGATAAGCAACATTATTGTTTGCTTCTCTTTTGCTTGAAATGATGTGGTGAGGATCATATATTCCTGATTGACCTTGTTCCAGGCCCAGTTGTTTCAAGCCATCCTCCATGTATTCTAGGGCATTTATCCCTCTGATAAGAAAATGACCTGCTTCCTGTTGTAATTTATAGGTGTTAATTTTTCGATAATTTCATTCCATTATTATTCAGGATCACTAAGAGAATAACATGTACAGCATATCAACAATATATCAATCATAAACACAATCATGCAAGCACACAAGAGACACAGAGTTTCACCGGGGAAAACCAAGAAGGTGAAAAACCCCGCAACTTCCTCAGAGATAGAATAAACCCAAGTACAAGATCCCAATGATCAAACCCAATAAGATGTCTCTAGCAGATGCTCCTCCTCCTCCACATCTGCACCACTTTCTCTCTTAGTTATGCGAGCTTGAGAAGTGAGTGAATGATCTAAATGAGAGACACAACCTCTCTATTTATACACTCACTTGACCTGCCAATAAACTAATGGGGCCGACTTCTCAATGAAGCCTAATAACCCTACCACATGACCTAATCAGGGACGACCCCAAACTGGTGGTCTAATAACCCATCAATAAAAATGATGACACTTGTCAATACACATGACGACACTTGTAAACACAAATGAAGACACTTCCAATCAGAGGAATAATACATCTTTGTGGGATATACAATAAAGTAAAAATGTAATACATAGAAGAATATCTTCCAAAGTTACAAATACATCAACACTCCCTCTTAACTAGGAAGGTATTCTTTCGTCACAGGTCATCAATACATATTGGTGCAAGTCTTTCAATTCTGGAGCTGGATCATCATCACTGGATCACGGAGCATAATCATCATCACTGCTACTGTACTTGACATCTCGATCTCTGGGATATCTTTGAATTTTGCTCGTCATAGGAAGTTCTACAGAGCCAATTCTTTTTCATGCTAGATGTAGGCCCACCACCTATAGGTCTTCATCAACATTGGCCATATCGTGGAATCCTCAGGACTTATTATGTGCATCACAAAACCTCGAAAGAGTATCCCAGGATCCTTTATGTGCCTAAGCACGATCGGCAAGATCTCCCAGGGAAATATTACATGTGACCCCACCACAAAACCTTGAAAGAGTATCCCAGGATCCTTTATGTGCCTAAGCACGACCGACAAGATCTCCCAGGAAAATATTACATGTGGTCACCACAAAACCATGAAAGAGTATCCCAGGATCCTTTATGTGCCGAAGCACGACCGACAAGATCTCCCAGGGCAAAATTACATGTGGTCATGGAAAAACCTTGAAAGAGCATCCCAAGACTGATTACGAGCACACAGCTCAACCTGTCGGATCTCCTAAGGAAATATTATATGCCATAGGACAAAACCTCGAAAGAGTGTCCCAGGATCCTTTATGTGCTGCATCATGACCGTCAAGATCTCCCAGGGAAAGATTACATGTCCTCCTAGAGCAAAACCTCGAAAGAGTATCCCAAGATCCTTTATGTGCCGCAACACGACCGACAAGATGTCCCAGGCCAAGATTACATGCTCATCTGCACAACCTATCCACGGCCACAGAGTATCAACCTGATACTCACCATACATCATCTTGATGTACATGATCATCCTGATCATCATCATAGCATCGTCCTGATGCATGTCATCTAGAGCATCGTCATGATACTCATCACACATGATCATCCTGATCATCGTCACTGCATCATCCTGATACTCATCACTGCATCATCCCGATACTCATCACTGTTGTAGCTAGGGTTTTCACCCTAGCTTGTGCAAATGAGCACCTACTAAGGAGAAGGGACTCCTTAGTAGCAGTTCAGAAAAATAGTAAATGAAAGACAGTACAGTAAAATAGTAACTACTCTAAGCATGTGCATAAAACAGAAAAGACAAGATAATAAAAAGGAGTTTTTGTATTGATTATACCTCCAATGTGAAGGTTGGTGAAGCCTTTGCAGCAGTCCAAGAGGGTTGCTTCCAAGCTCCAGTTTTGTTCCTTTCTCTTTCTCCAAAGGGATTTGGAAATGGGCCAAAGGGGCACTCAAATGTGAAAGTAGCTCAAGGGTGAGCTAGGGTTTCAGGAGTGATTTTGGCAGAGTAAGGGTGTGTTTAACTGTGGATGTGAAATGAGGGGCCTCCATCACCTATTTATAGTTTTTTAGTGGTGGAGTGCTGACCCATGGTTTTGGGAACCATATGGTTTAGGTCAGCTGTATAGGGTTTTTGCCTCCTTTTTCCCTCTTTTTCCTCTTTTTTGTATTTTTTATTCCCTTTTTAGAGGGTTTTTGCTATTTTTGAGGAATTTTGGATTATTTTGGGGGAAAAAGGGGTTTTTTGGCCTTTTGGAGGCTTTTTTAATGGTTTTGTGGCCTTTAGGAGGCTTTTTAATGGGATTTTAAGGTTTTGGAGACAAATATGGTAGGAAATATGGACAAATGAGTCATGCAATGGGGTAGATGAGGTAGTGAGGACTTTTTGGGTGTTAACACATATACATGGCCCTTCTTGTTCAACACATTGTTATGGACATACCCTGCAGGTGTACGCTCCCCCTGCTGCATTATCCGCCTAAGACCATCAACCAACAACACCTACGCCTCGACAACCTCAATCCCCTCCATCTTATTATTAACCAACAACCCCTATGCCTACATGAAATTAATCCCCTCCAGCTTATCATCCATCACAGCCTATGTTAACACCCAAAAAATGCTCACTAGCTCATCTCCCTAGTCACATGACCCATTTGTCCACTTTTCCTACAATTTTAGCCTCTAAAACCTCAAAAAACCCTCAAATGGTCACCAAAAAGGCCAAAATCCATCTTTTTTTCCTCAAAATAGTTTTTTTTTTCAAAAAATACCAAAAAACCTTCTAAAGGAGTCCAAAATACCCAAAATCAATTAAAAGCGAATAAAATTCAAAAATATATTCAAAAAAGGAGAAAGAGGGCAAAAGAGGAAAAAGAAACCCTAAACCATTCTTACCAATAACATTGGTTAGCCAAAACCATGGTTGTATTCTCCATCACCCAAAAGCTATAAAAAGGTGATAGAGGCTGACGAGCTCTTTAATTCTCTTTTAATTAAATCTAAGATAGAAAGATGTGCATAAATTATCAACCCAAGGCTATGAGAGCTTACGAGCTACGAAGCAAAATATATGCCAGACACTGCAACTTGGAAGATCTTTGACGCAGAGAAAATTAATGAAACATTCAATAAGAATTAGGATGTAATCTTTTAGTGAATGGACTTCTAAAAAATTACTAACTTCCTAAAGAATCTTGCAATTTAATAAAAGTTCCTAATTATCAAATAGCATTCGGCTAAACTACAGAAAAGATCTTATGCATCAATGAAAACATCTAACTCTCAACACCATTCAGCTAGACTACAGAAAGAGATCACTACCAACACAATCTGTCGAATTACAGAAAGCAATTAAATTCATATTCTAATTAACAAACTAGAAATTTCCTAATGAAATTAATTCATTGAATCGCAAATGAAAAAGGTTGGATAACGAATTGAATTCCACAATCCGCCTTTACCTACACGCACTTACAACAGAAATTGGAAAGAACCTAAGTGCATCCATTCACTGCAGGATTAATACTTACTGGATATTTATCGTTCATAAATTCCTCTGTGATCAATAATGAAAATAATGCTGTAATGCAATCACATCATTCTTTAAGAATTCACACACAACAAAGCTCAACACACCAATTCTATGTATTAATTAATCGCATCAACCACACTGTGTTAATAATTAAGCTACCAAACTGAACACACATGCATAAAGGAATTAAATCCTATCTATAACAGCACCTGTCACAGAAGGAGGCCCTGCATTCGGCAATAGGAGCTGAACAACCTCTCAATCCCATGAAATGGATCAACACATCGAATCAGATAAAAACCAGGAATTTCTCATATATAAAACTGATAAATTGTTCAATAATTCTTATGCAATTGAGGCTAACCCTTCTGAAGAGTCCTCGTGTCTTTTATACATCAACGCTTATGAGAGGATAAATGAGGAATCACATAGTTACAATGAATTCCCCAATAAAGCCTATCTACGGATCCTTAATAAGATATTTATGGGATATTCATCGTGGAAAGTGGAGGAAGATCCCTGGGATGTTGGGATGGTCAACTATGAGTCATCATAGACCCATAATACCGAATTAAGCATAAAACCTCCATCTCCTTGGATCAACTGCAGCATCATCTGATTGTTGGATAGGTAACCAAAATACTGTAGCAGAATACATCAAGCTGGATACCTCGGTGTAATAGCTCCAGACTGAAATGCATATCTCCTAGCTTCCATAGTCCTTCATTCTGCAACCTGTAGATAAACTAATACCGAACCTGAAACATATCTTCTTTAGTAGGCAATAATGGCAACATAGCCCTATCAATCACAAGCAATTGACAAATAGCAGAAGGGACAAGATCAATTCTTACCAAGGCCAGAATGTGCAAAATGCAACCAAAAGAGCCAGTAGTAATACAAGAGTATGTCAAAAAGGATTCAAAAACAAAGTAGAAAGGAGAAACAAAAAGGGTCATATGCATAGCCCGTCATCTCCCACCAACCAAAGGGTTTGCATGTCCCTATGCAAACTAAGACTGTGATCCACTGACAAGGGTACTTGGAGAGCTGCTTAGGCATTCATCACTCCACTTAAAGGAGGAATGGCCACCTTCTGTTTTGCTGTAAAAACCTTTCTGTTCTCCCATAATTATGAAAAACTCACTGTCTTCCCCATCCACTACAGGGCACCAAAGTATAGGAAAGTGAAATCGGAGCCCAATCCAGTTGGCTCTCTGGGTGCTCAGGCAATCAAAGTAGACTTGTATTTTGTCCAGGGCTCGCTCAAACATCCTAATAGAGAAGGGATCTTTCCTTCTTAAATCCATGCTCAGAGCATTAATCCTTCTTCGTAGACAGAGCATCACTTCCAACCTATGAAAAGGAATCCAGTTCCTACATTCATGAACAACTTTATACTGAGCAGATTCCAGGAGAGTAACAAATGATGAATCTTGCATAACCTGGTTCCTGGCCATAAATAACTTTTCAACTGAGGGGAAACCTCTCACCCAAAGGGCATCTTCCCATTCAATATTTTCTACAGTAGTGGCCGCATTGTTCCATCTCAAATGATTTCTCATGAAGGACATGAATTCCCTCAGTTGTACTTCCCTAACATGAGGGTTTGGATCCCAATCTTCATAATCAATCATAACCAGGCTGTGCATATATACCTCACACAAAAAATCTTGTTCTTCATCATTACTCCTGGCAAAGGCATCAACAAACTGGGCTTCTGTCTCAATATGATCATTATAACCCATAGTTACCATTGACAGCCTAAAATATATAAGTTGTTCTTTTAAAAACACAGAATACAAATTCGAAGGGGGTCTTAGATTCCTCATGGAATGAGCCAGATAATTCATATATTCTTTTTCAAATTTTAATTTTTCCACTTCTTGACCAAGCCTTCTTGTAGCCATGGCATAATTTTGTCTCTGCAGCTATTCTGTAATTGTCTCCTATTCTTTCCCCTTTTTCTGATCATAGGCCAATTTTAATTGTCTCTCCAGGTCTCCCGCTGCTGCCTATAGCTGAACTACCATTTCTTCTAAATATTTTATCTAGGCTTCGTTGGAAGGGTTTTCTTCATGTAGCTCTTGGCCTCCTGGACTTTCTATTTCCAAATCTTCTAGTTCTTTTGCTTCAGAATCTTCCTTCGGCTCCATATTTCTTGCTTGCATGCTGTCCTCTATTTCTTCATCTCTGTAATTTTCATTTCGTTCATTTTCCCATGCTACAGCCTCCAATAAGGGGTCCATCTTATATCTCTCCATCTTCTGAACTTGCTCTTGTAGGGATGCCACTTCTTCTATTTTATTTTGATAGGATATTTTCAAAGTCTTGTGATCTTTCTTCAATTCTCCATATGCCTTACGATACTTGCATAACAGGAAATATTGGAATCTCCTAATCTTGCTACCTTTTGATTTTCTGAACAAAGCCGACCATTGTTTTTCTCCCTTCTGCTGCTTTTCCATGTTCTGCAACCCTAATTGATTTTCCTGGTCTTTACTGGTACTTCCTGTTATAATGAATACTTCTTGTTCTTCATCTATTTCCTTATTCCGTCCCAACAATTCTTTCTGATTTTGTCGCCCTCCCTGAGCTCTGGATCTTGTTCGAGTATGAGGTCCTTCTATTAAGCAAGTTGGGGTTTTGGCTTGAAGGCTTCTCATTGGGACTACCTGGACTGGTTTCTCCTGTTGGATCTCTGGGGTAATTTCTAGTATTTTCTTCTTCTTTTTTCTTGTCTGACCCACACTCAAGGATGTACCCACAAACGATTCCCAGGTCTAGTCCTGTTCCTGTAGGGAATCTTCTACCAATAACCTGATCAACCCGTGATGTGCCAAGCTTGTGTCTGGATTATTAATGTTTTTTACCATTTTGCTCATTGATTCTAGGGACTTCCATAGAAAGTATGGCATGTTAATGTATTTCTGATGCCTTAAGTGGTTCAAGATTTTAAAGTGATAAGCAAGAATTAAGCTAAACTGACCTTCACATGTGATAAATTTGATTACACAAAGTGCCACTTCACTCCATGGAACAGATAATGAAGTTTGCTTTATCCCCTTTTCTGTCCCTTGCAGCAATTCACGAGGTTTCACAAATGAATCAATCAAAGGTTTTATCGACACCCATTTTTCAAACCACTTCTCGCCTATTTGTGGTAATCCAGAAACCCTCGCAACTGTCATCTCATCTGTTGGAATTCTCAATCCCCGCACTTCTACAACTTTACCATCATATGTGAGTGCGAACTCCATAGCAATTGCAGCGTCTCCTTTCTTCATTCTGTCAAAATATGCCAGCCATCCGGCCTGCTGGAAAATCATTTTTACCTATTTGTTCCCATAAACAATATCCAGGCTTCCTGGTTCGCTCCTGATTGCCCCTTTCATTGCGTTTCTCTTCTTATTGCCACACCAAAGTGCTTACAGTTTCTCAAATCCCTGTCGATTCCAGGAGAAAATTGGATTTTGGTCTAAGCAGGGGTGGATTATTAATACGGGTCTAGCTAAGAGTTCATGAATGGTGGAATTATCAGACACTAACTGATTTTATCGACTTTTTAAAGGTGCCCCCAATTCTCCCCCCCAACTAACTCAACACACGTCCTCGTGTGGCACTAACTAGCATGATAGAATGAACCGTCCTTCTGTACTTATCAAATGCCAATGAAAGATGGGTACATACCTGCCTTAGCTGAGAAGAGATGAGTAGAGTACAAATCCGGTTGGTTGTGATAATTGGACTGAATGGTGAATGGAAGGTTCTCTAGTTGTAGCGTTGATGGTCTTTTGTGAGGCTGACGAACTATGATGATCTTTCTGGTAGTGGTCCTGTCAAATAGAATTGGATATGACTTCAGTTTGGCTGCTGAAAAGGATCCGTAATGCCGCAGATCAATTGATGAGTGTTCCGGTTTTATTTGTCGGTGACATCGAGTGATGATGGGTTCGTATAGAGAAATGAGGTGCCGCCATATGGATGTGGCATGGAAGGTAGCTGAAAGTATGACCGTTGGAGCGCTGGAAAAGTCAGGAAGGAGTCGGTACATTATGAGAAATGATTCCCTAGTATCTCGGAAAGTGTGAAAACTAGATGGGGATTATGTATCGAGATGGAAAGGTTTTGGTTGTGGAACAGAAAGGGTAGTGGTAATAGAACGGAACATGTTCTGGAGTGCGGCGGAACATGTGCTGTAGTGGAGTGGAAGGGTGTTTAGGTAACAAAACGAAAAGGTTCTGTAATGCAATGGAAAGGTTTTGATGACGGAACAGAAAGGTTCTGTAATGCAGTGGAACAAGTTCCGTAATAAAGCGGAAAGTTTCTGTAATGTAGCGGAACATGTTTCATAATAAAGCGGAAAGGTTCTGTAATGTAGCGGAAAGGTTTTGATGACGGAACAGAAAGGTTCTGTAATGAAGTGGAACAGGTTCTGTAATAAAGCGGAAAGGTTCTGTAATGTAGCGGAACATGTTCTGTAATAAAGCGGAAAGGTTCTGTAATGTAGCAGAACATGTTCCGTAATAAAGCAGAAAAGGTTCCGCAATGGAGTGGAAAGGTTCTGTAATGAATGGTTTTATTCCAGAAAGCAGGGCCATCCAAAAGCGAACAGGAGAGGGGTGGAATAAAGAAGGGGAACTAGGATAGAATGTCCTTGTAGCAAATAAACAGATAGAATTTTTAGAATCCAAATTTTTTTATTTTATTTCATTTTTTAGGCTGCGTCCAAGTAGGATTTTCATAGTCCGTTTTCCTTTTTTTCTTTTTTTTTCTTTTTTTTTTAAGGGCTGCGTCCCAGAAGGATTTTCACATTCCATTTTTCTTTTTTTACTTTTTTTTTTAATTCTTTAGAGATTGAGCTAGTGATCTGGAAATCATTGGTGCACCAACAGGCAGCAATGTTGCGGATGAACGCCTCTTTGGACAATGGTTTCTTATAAGGTCTTAGTCTGTGACCATTGGCCATAAGAAACATACCTTCACCATCAATGGTTTTGAGTCATACTGTACCATTATCAAAAACTGTTTCAATCTCATATGGTCCCAGCCAGCGAGTATGAAGTTTCCCTTTAAACTTTTTGAATCTAGAGTCGTAGAGAAGAGCCCACTCACCCTCTTGAAAATTCTTAGTTTTGATGAATTCATCATCCCACCTGGTTCATTGTTGTTGCACAATGGTTGTACGTTCTATGGCATCTAGGCGTAATTCGTCAAGTTCATTAAGCTGCTGTAGGTGAGTATGTTGAGCCTGTGATAAATCCATGCCTAATTGAAATGTAGTTCTTAATGTCTTAATCTCAACTTCTATTGGTAGGGTGACTTGTTTGCCATAAACTAATTGATAAGGACTCAAAACTGTTGTGCTTCTCCAGGCTGTTCTGTAGGCCCATAAGGCTTCAAGCAGCCTATCAGCCCAGTCTTTTTGATGAAGTTGGATAGTCTCTGTGAGCACAACTTCCAGAATTCTGTTTGTGCCTTCTACTTGCCCGTTTGCTTGAGGGTGATATGGTGAGGTTACCCTATGCTTGATATGGTATTTCATTGTGAGATCTTTGATAAGTTTAGATGTAAATTGAGGGCCTCCATCAGTAACAATCTCCCTAGGAACTCCAAACCTTGTGAATATCTCTGCATATAGAAAGTTTTGAGACTGCCTGATCTATTTCCCTTGGAAGTGCCTTTGCCTCCACCCATTTAGTTACATAATTTGTGCATACTAAAATGTAGGAGTTCTGTCTGGATGGAGGTTTAATAGGACCAACAAAATCTAATGCTCACTTCTCAAATGGTTCCACCACAAGATGAGTTTGAAGTGGCATTTCATCGGACTAAAGTGGCTGCCCCATCCTTTGACAACTATCACAACTCTGGACATATTCCCGGGTATCTTTGAATATTGTGGGCCAATAATATCCCAGTTGTAAAATCTTATGGGCTGTTCATTTATCAGCAAAGTGTCCTCCACATGGACCATCATGACAGGTTCTCAGGATTGGATAGATTTCATCTTCACGAACACATCGACGGATCACCAAGTCTGGTCCTGTATAAAACAAATAGCCATCAATCCATGAAAATCTCCTGCTACGTTGCACAATCCTCTTCTTTTCTTTTGATGTCATATGCCCCGGAAGTCTTCCTGCAGCCAAATAATTTGCTACATCTGCAAACCAAGGAATATTAGTAGAAATAGAAAACAAATATTCGTTTGGAAAAGCATCATCCACTGGTTGAGATTCTTCATCAGTAGTTATTCTTGAAATAAAATCAGCAACCACATTAGTTTTACTAGGTCTGTCCATTATTGAAATATCAAATTCTTAATGCAACAACAACCACCTAGTGACTCTGCCATTTGTGATGGATTTATTCATGAGATATTTAATGGCAGAGTGGTCAGTATGGACAGTTACTGGGTATCCTGTGATGTAATGGCGAAATTTATTTATGTCATAGATGACAGCTAGGAACTCTTTCTCAGTCACAGTATAATTAAGTTCAGCAGTAGTCATATTTTTACTGATAAAATATATGGCATAGGGATTCTGATTTTCTTGTTGGCCCAGGACTCCTCCTATGGTAGTATCAGAGGCATCTGTAGAAATTAGGAAGGGTAGTGACCAATTTGGACCTCGTAGGATAGGTGCAGTAGAGACTTTATGTTTTAAAGTTTCCCAGGCTACTTGGCAATCTTTTGTCCATTCAAATTGTTTATTTTTAGACATGAGCAGAAATAAAGGACTGGCAATCTTTGAAAAGTTTTGCACAAATATTCTATAATAACCTACATATCCAATAAAACTGAGTACCTTTTTTTGTGTGGATGGGACTGATAAATTACTGATTACCTGGATTTTTGTTGGGTCTACTCGAATGCCCTCAGGAGATATAAGATGACCCAAAACAACGCCCTGGGTAAGCATCATTCTGCATTTCTCACTACTGAGACAGAGGTTCACCTCTTTGCATCGTGTAAGTACTTTGTCCAAATTATTCAAGGCTGCTGCAAAATCTTCACCATGGGAGGTGAAATCATCCATAAAAACTTCCATAGTGTCATGAATCAGATCAGAAAAAATGCTGAGAACAGCCCGCTGAAATGTAGTAGGGGCATTGCATAACCCGAAAGGTAGCACTTTGTATGCAAAGGTGCCCCATGGGCATGTGAATGTCATTTTTTCTTGGTCCTCTGGTGCTATCTTGATCTGTTTATATCCACTGAACCCGTCTAGAAAAGAAAAATACTTCCTCCCTGCTAGTGTATCCAACACCTAATCGATGAAGGGTAATGGAAAATGATCCTTATGCGTGTATTTGTTTAGTTCCTGTAATCAACGCAAACATGCCACTTCCCGTTCTTCTTGGGCACCATCACCAGTGGAGACACCCACTTGCTATCAGAAATGGAATAAATAAAATTTGTAGCCAGCAACTTCTATAATTCCTCTTTGACCACCTCTCTGAGTGTCAGATTCATCCTACACTGAGGTTGTCTGATGGGTCTAGAATCCTCCTTAGTATCGATATGGTGTCTGCACAGGTTAGGGTGTAGACCTTTCATGTCACTATAATCCTAGGCATATGCAGACTTATGTTTCTTTAACACTACAGTTAGTTGTTCTATTTCATGCTCTGACAATGTGGAGCTAATCTTTAGGAGCTTGCCAGGTTCAATTTCCACTTCCCTAATTTCAGACTCCACATCAGGGATAGCGGCATTATTAGATGATCTCGGAGTACTGTCAATTTGTTGAGTGGCTCAAACTGCACTAAACAACTCCACGAAGTCTCCCGAGGAATTAGAAGAAATAAATTGACTGGGCAGATCATCCTCAGTTAATTGTTTTGCTGCCATTGTTTGTTCAATCATGTACAACTGTAGGGTGTCATATGCTTGCTCATTTCCTTCTTCTTCTGACCAAACTGGAAGTTCAGGTTGGAGTATAGGCTTCGCAGGAGGATATAAAGTAAGTTCCTTAACATCATGTCCATGAGATATGCACATATTACCTAACCGACAACCAATATAAGCGTCTATCGTGGCCAACCATGGTCTCCCCATAATTAGGGGGTATCCTCCCAAATTTGATTTTGTTTGTAGAACCATGAAGTCTACCGGGTACTCCCATGAGTCAACTGAAATAAAAAGATCTTCTATAATGACTTCTGGTTTCAGAGGAGATTGGTCAGCCAACTGTAAGATAGTAGAAGTTTGTTTGAGTTTTGTAATGCCCAATCTGTCCATTATTCTTTTAGTCATGACATTAATAGCTGCTCCCAAGTCTATCAGTGTATTAGAGATAGGAATTCCATTGATTTTCACTTTAACCATAGGACTACCAGGGTCAGAGTACTTAGCAGTAATGGTATTACCCATCATCAATTCATCCAAGTCACCTATCACATGGACTGTTGGGGGGTCTTTTCGTTTCCTGCCTGGCATTTTCAAACACAATTCTCTGACAACTTTGGAATAAATGGGAATGTCTTTGATAGCTTGGAATAGTGGAATTTTGACACAGACATTTCGTAATTCTCCAAGGAGATCAAATTCTGATTGTGGCATCAACTTTTCTATGGCCAAGCGTTCGGGATATGGTGGTGGTTGTTTTTTCTCGATTTGAGGTGATTTCGTGGGTGGGATGGGTGGGAAGTTGTTTTCAGATTGCATTGGTATTTCTTTGGATTGGGCTGGTAAATTTGCTAGTGTTTCTTCCTCCTCCTCCTTTGAAATTATAGGAGAGGTGGTTTTACTAATTTTCCTGCCAGAGCGTAATTGAATGTCATGGCAGTCCACCGTGGAGATGGAATAGGCTGGATAATTGGGTATTTCAGCAGCCATTACAGGTTGTCCAACCTTATTATTAGGGTTAGGAGCAGGTTGTGCAGGAAGAAGTGGTTTTGGAGGTGGATTGTTCACTGGCAAGGTTAATTGAGGTTGTAGGAGGGGTTGCATTAATGGTTGTACTGGTGCAAATGGGAATTGAGGATTCTGTAATTGTGGGGCTAAATGCTAAATCTGTTGATTATTCCCAAAATTTGAATTCCTCCAATTTGATTGCCAAGGGTTACTTTGGGGATAGGAAGGTGCCCAAGTTTGTTGAGGCAAAGGTGGGTACCAAGGCTGAGAGTTTTGTTGGACTTGTGGAGCTTGTGGAACTTGCGACTGATGTAGTTGAGTATTGTTCCAATAAGGATTAAATGATTGCATAGGATCTAGTACTGTACCTGAAGGTCGAGGTTTCCATGGACGTTTTTGAGATATAAAACAGACTGGTTCTGCATCCGTCCCTGCTTCTTCATATATAGCTTTGATCCCTAGAAGCGAAGGACATTCTTTTGTAGGGTGCTCCAACTCACATACAAGACAGATCTCCACTTTGTCCAATGGGCAACTTTTGAGGGGATGTTTCTTTCTGCATTTAGGACAGAAGATAGCCAAAGCTTGATCCTCCTCCTCTTTCCTTTTCTTTTCTTGGAGTGCGTCTAACTGAGAATTCAGGGAACTAAGTATATCAGTCTTGAAATCCTCCAAGAGGTTCCCAATTTCCACCCTTGAAACTCCTTCTCTTGAGGTCTTCGTGGTTCTATTTACTGTATCCCGAATTCCTCTACCTGATCTAGAGGCATTCCTTGAATACCTTCTGTGGAGATCACATATTTCTACATATTTTAGTAGGGACACATCCCCTGCACCCATCAAATTCAGTGGATCAATGCAATCATCTCTAATCCCTCGTAAGAGCAGAATCTATAATGTGTCATCATTCAACCTGTTCTGCCTTGATCTTTGCAAATTATATTGAAATCTCTCCACATAGTCTTCTAAATTCTCATCCTCCTACTGGGACATCTTAAAAATGGCTTCCTTCTGGTCCTTGTCCTTGCAGTATTCTTGATATTTATCCAGAAAAGCTTTCTTCATTTGAGCCCAAGTTGTTATACTATCTCCTCCCGGGCCCATGAACCATCTTAGAGCTTGGCTTTTCAAAGTGGCTGGAAAAAGCTTGAGTTTCTGGTGATCTGTAACATAGTCATAGCTCCTGCATAATACATCAAATTCAAATAGGAATGTATCTGGGTCTTCACTCGCCATACCATGGAAGTTAGGCAATGCTGAATGTGGAATGTTCTTCATCTGGTTTGTGAGTGTCAATCCGGAGTTCCTGATTGGGAATTCGAAAGTAACCTTTCCTGTACTAGATTCTCCATTTTTGTTTCCTCGATTTGTCTCTTCCCCGTGGGGAATGTGTTCTCCCTCGCCATCCATACCTGCCATTAGATCTTCTAGAGTAGTTGACCTAGTGGACCACGGGGATTTAGAAACCAGTTGTTCCTCTTCTCCTTGATTATCAACACTGAATTGTTCAGGAAACCCTTCTTCTTGAACCAACTCTTGTTCTAGAACGAATTCTACCTTGGGATTGCCAAGAGATGGTGACTTTCCCTGAACACGTCCTCCTTTTATTGAACTTCCTGCATGATTAGTACCTGGGGGAGGGGTATCATATGCATATACCAGTCTACCTGTACTATCTCTTACTCTACGCATGAATACTTTGCATGTTCCAGGATCATAGGGACTTGCGGCAAGCAATATTCTAAATGAATATGTCGGTGCGTCTTACTTGACCCTCCTCTGAAATCAAACCAGACTTTTTCCAAAATTGTCACACACACAATCCACTCAAAGGGAAATAAGAAAAGAAATCACAACTGGAACCAAAATAATCAATCAAACTACAATGTCCTTGGCGGCTCCTCGGCAATGGCGCCAAAATTACGAGCTCTTTAATTCTCTTTTAATTAAATCGAAGATAGAAAGCTGTGCATAAATTATCAAACCCAGGGCTACGAGAGCTTATGAGCTATGAAGCAAAATATATGCCAGACACTGCAACTTTGAAGATCTTTGATGCAGAGAAAATTAATGAAACATTCAATCAGAATTAGGATGTAATTTTTAGTGAATGGACTTCTAAGAAATTACTAACTTCCTAAAGAATCTTGCAATTTAATAAAAGTTCCTAATTATCAAATAGCATTCGGCTAAACTACAGAAAAGATCTTATGCATCAATGAAAACATCTAACTCTCAACACCATTCAGCTAGACTACAGAAAGAGATCACTACCAACACAATCTATCGAATTACAGAAAGCAATTAAATTCCTATTCTAATTAACAAACTGGAAATTTCCTAATGAAATTAATTCACTGAATTGCAAATGAAAAAGGTTGGATAACAAATTGAATTCCACAATCTGCCTTTACCTACACGCACTCACAACAGAAATTGGAAAGAACCTAAGTGCATCCATTCACTGCAGGATTAATACTAACTGGATATTTATCGTTCATAAATTCCTCTGTGATCAATAATGAAAATAACGTTGTAATGCAATCACATCATTCTTTAGGAATTCACACACAACAAAGCTCAACACACCAATTCTATGTATTAATTAATCACATCAACCACACTGTGTTAATAATTAAGCTACCAAACTGAACACACATGGATAAAGGAATTAAATCCTATCTATAACAACACCTGTCACATAAGGGGGCCCTGCCTTCGGCAACAAGAGCTGAACAGCCTCTCAATCCCACGAAATGGATCAACACATTGAATCAGATAAAAAATAGGAATTTCTTATATATAGAACTGATATAGTGTTCAATAATTCTTATGCAATTGAGGCTAACCCTTTTGAAGAGTCCCCATGTCTTTTATACATCAACACTTATGAGAGGATAAATGAGGAATTGCATAGTTACAACGAATTCCCCAATAAAGCTTATCTACGGATCCTTAATAAGATATTTATGGGATATTCATCATGGAAAGTGAAGGAAGATCCCTGGGATGTCAGGATGGTCAACTATGAGTCATCATAGACCCATAATACCGAATTAAGCATAAAACCTCCATCTCCTTGGATCGACTGCAGCATCATCTGATTGTTGGATAGGTAACCAAAATACTGTAGCAGAATGCATCAAGCTGGATACCTCGGTGTAATAGCTCTAGACTGAAATGCATATCTCCCAGCTTCCATAGTCCTTCATTCCGCAACCTGTAGATAAACTAATACCAAACCTGAAACATATCTTCTTTAGTAGGCAATAATGGCAACATAG
Source organism: Larix kaempferi (assembly GCA_027924585.1). Classification (NCBI taxonomy): domain Eukaryota; kingdom Viridiplantae; phylum Streptophyta; class Pinopsida; order Pinales; family Pinaceae; genus Larix; species Larix kaempferi. The sequence goes on from BSBM01000033.1 coordinate 125,399, forward strand.
CCCTATCAATCACAAGCAATTGACAAATAGCACAAGGGACAAGATCAATTCTTACCAAGGCCAGAATGTGCAAAATGCAACCAAAAGAGCCAGTAGTAATTCAAGAGTATGTCAAAAAGGAGTAAAAAACAAAGTAGAAAGGAGGAACAAAAAGGGTCATATGCATAGCCCATCAGAAGCTCCCCATTATTCATGCACATTTCTTACCCATCCTTATGCTTCCAAAATCATTCTGGATAACCCTAGTTCTCTCATTTCAGAGTGATCCTTTGGCCAATCCCCCTTGCATTTGGAGAAGAGAAGTAACCATTGGAGCACTAGAGCAATTCGTCCCTACAACTGCTCAAGCTCAACCAACCTTACCATTGAGGTAATATTGCATATGTAATTCCATTTTTTGTGAATAAAAAAAAAATGCTAATCTCTTAGATCTTTGTTTTACATGCAAGAATATGAATCTTTTATTATTTACTACAAATTTACTTCCATGGACATGTTAGATTAGTTTTACTGTTTACATTAGTTTTTACTGTTTTATTGAAACTGCTACTACGAAGTTAGTAGGTGCCCGTTTGCACAAGCTAGGGTAAAAATCCTAGCAACAGTTTTTGGCAACTCCACTATTTTCTTGAATCTCTGCTTAGATTTAGATTTGTCCTTGTTTTATTAATTATTTTGCTTATAGATCTTGTAGATCCGGTTTACCTTTAAGCCCATTGTTATTCGTGCAAGACCTATAACCTTCATTTTTAGTTTCGGCTTTCGTTTTCGGGGGCCATTTTTCGTGTCGTCGATCGTAGGTTTTTACCCCACAACCATGATCCAAATTGCACCTGTTTATCCAAAACTCGCGACCTAGATCATGTTAGTTTCCAAACCCGTGATCTGCAACTCATTTTCTGAAATCCGATCGCGCTTGTCCATCCCATAACAGCGACCCCAATCGCGCCTGTTGACCCCAAACCCGTGATCTTCCATTCGGCCTCTGAGTACTGATCACGCCATTTAGCCTTACAGTTGCGATCCAGATCACACCTTTTAGCCTCACAGCCACGACCTAGATCACCTCTTTCAGCCTCTTAGCCGCGATCCAGAGCGCGAGATTTCACCTGACAGCCGCGACCTAGGTCCCTTGTTTTGGCCAGAAACCTGCGATCTATTTTCTGATATTTTTTGCCCCAGATTTTTCTGCACCTTTGATAGCCACCTTTTTTGCTTACAGCCCAAGAAATTCCTTTTGTTTTTCTAATATTTGCTTTACTGTACCATTTTACAATTTTTTTCAATATTTTTATTGAAAAAGAAAATTTCTAGCATTTATAGTTAAATTTCAGCATTTGCGAGTTAAAAGTTAGCATTTTCAATTGATAGATAACTGCCCAAGCGTGGAATTTTGTTAGTTACATCATCTCACTTGCACGCACTCTGTCACCATAACACAAGTGAGCCTTAAAATCTACTTAACTCAACCAACCTTCTAACCTCACTTGGGGAACATAAAATAACTTTGTAGTTAGGTAGGACAGAGGGGATAAGTATCCAAATAACACCTCTTGGTCATTTTCACTTGAAACATAGTTGTTGTCCATTAGGGTACCAAAATCCCTTAGTATATTTTGACACGGTTATACACCAATTTGTTGGAAAGGCCTCTCCCCTAGGAGGGAAAGTAGCAAGACTGGTTCCGGAGGTCTGAGTGGAATACCGCAATCGATTAAGTAACCGAAGGATACCTACTCGTTGTTTTCATTTTACTACCCTGTGGGAGTATGACGACGATAGAACAAGAGCTATGGATTTACCTTTCTAGACGTGTCATGAACGGGGTATCTTAGTAGCCATTCTTCTAGGATTCCTTTACCCATTGTCCCTCCCAGTCGGGAGACATTTATCCATTTGGCTCTACTTTTCGTATTGTCTGAATTGGATTTCATCACCTTGCCGAGGATACGTCTAGTTTGAGCCATCATACCCTTTTAGTTAGGCATTTGCATGCTCTCTTACCTCCCCCTGGTTTAGCGAGTACACCATTTTGTATTTTTAGGAGTTGTTTGCTTGTTGGTATTCTGACCACCTTTTCTAATCACTCTACTTACCGTAACATAACTGTTACAGTAATCGTTTTGAGTTTGTTGTTGGCCTGAGTGCCATATTTTTTGTGCTCTCCTCTTGCACACTCGATTGCATTAGGGTTTTTGATATTTTCACTCACCACTACCTACTAGTTTTACTATCCGTCTGTCACCATTGAGTCCTTGAGACGTTCTCGGTGCTTCTAGGGTGAACCCCCGCAGCACAATCCACTTGACACCACTCGTCACAGATGTAAAGCCAGATCACTTGACCCCACTCATCATCGGCGTAGAGCCTCGTCACCCAATTCTTACGCCCCTCATTTGACATCTGACTCTGAGGCAGAATCAGAAAATCCTACATACACAACACCAACTAGCCCCATGGCTGGCATGAATTCCAACCCTTTTTTTTCGTAGTGACCACTGGTGGAGAATCCACCACCAACCCAGCCACCACGATAGCCACCACTACAAAATATACCCTGGGGATGCCCTCGATGGGACCCACACCTACCCTGGGGATGCCCTTGATGGGGCCCACACCTACCATCCCTGTCACTATGCCCATTCCAACGGCCACTGGACTCAATCCCACCCCATTTGTCACCCATGTTACACTTGGAGGCGCAAGAGGGGAAGGCCCCTCCCACACGACCCCCACACCTTTGTTTCGGGGCCACATCCCTGTCACGACTCATATTCCCTTTGGGGATAGCAGCCTGATCAACAATGCTACCACCAGCACATACACCCCAGTGACCATGTCACATTCTTCTTCCAATTTTCCATTCATGGCTAGTCTTAACCTCCCAGACCTGGAAATATTGACGAACGATCCCATCAGACATGATCCCACTTGGCCTCACATGCCTACCAAACTCCCATCAGACATCCCTACGTTTGAGGGGAAAGCTGCTGAGGATCCCCAAAATCACATCATGTTTTTCCATCTATGGTGTTCCTCAAACACGATAGTAGATGACTCCGTTCTCCGACGCTTGTTGCAACGGACCTTCACTGGCTCTGCAGCTAAGTGGTATATCGAGCAGCCTCATGGGACCCACCCCACTTTTACATCCCTCACCTCAACCTTTCTAAAATTTTTCCAGTCACCCGTTCGTTACGATGCAAGAGTAGAGATCCTATTATCTTGTAGGAAAAACACGGCCACCCACATCACTGATCACATTCATGAGTGGCGTAAACGCTGGAGTTTATGCAAGATTAAGCTAGATGACCGTATCTTCCTGGATTGGTTCCTAAAATCCCTCCTTTCAGTCGTTTCTAAAGACGTGGCATCTGAATGACCACAGTCATAAGAAGAAGCAATTCTCAAATCCCAGTAGTTTGATTTAATCTACGCCCAGTCTGGCTACTTGTATACCATCTTACATGATGCCCCCTGTAGTGATTCCTCCCGGAATGACGCATTGGGGTCATACCATGCCATTGATGGCATCATTGGTCATGTTGTATCACACAACCAACCCTTTTCCATTATGCCCAATAACACTGGCCCCGACCTTTCGCGGGCCACATCTCACTCCGGAGCTACAACTTCGTATGCTCCCATGGCACACTCTAACCACACTCATGGCCCCTCATGTCCACCACAATGTTACGGTCACGCACCTTCATCCTATGCACCTCTAGCAACACCTCCTACATACTACCATCAACAGGCCACTCAGGCTCATGTTCACTCACAAGCCCCATCGGCTTATTACCTTCCACAGGAAGCACCTACAGCACCACAACCTCTAGTCACTCAGACATACCAACAACCACAAATAGCACCTGGACCACCCCCATCCCCACACACATACTATCCACCGTAGCCTGCTCCAGCACCTGCGCAGTCTCAAAATCCCCCTATAACCCAAGGGAAAGTATATGCACAACAAAATCAGCCGCAAAACCAGAATACCCAACGTAATCAACAAGGCCGCGAAAGAGGGCGCAAACATGGAAACAATCAATGCCAAAACCAAGGCGGCCAGCCACCTAATCCTCCAAACAATAATAATGCTTCCTCCACCAACCAAAGCTTTGATCGACCACCGAAACAGGGTAAAAACCCAAATTTACGAACAAACCATCCATGTTCCATATGCGGGGTATACATCCATTACACACACACTTGACCCCATTTGGAGTGAGCGCACCAACTATGGACTGATGATGCCCAATGCCAAGGGCACATGGCATAGCCAGCACCACCTCCTCAACCACAACCCATGGTGTTGCATAATCCTTTACCTACACAAGCAGTGGTGAACACTCGTCCGTTGGATCCCCCTCAAGGAACAACGAAACCACAGCAGCAGATTACCTATGCTGCAACTGATTACGAACACATGGACTCCACCACTCACCATCTATTAATGATTTCATCGACTGATGTCCACCTCCAAACCCGTCGAACCAGTATGGCCCCACCTCTGAAACCGAGCCCGCTAATCCAGCCTCCAACGCCCTTCCAACTAATCAGCCATTACGCATACCTACTACACCGCTGGATAGGGCCCCTAAAGCCCCTTGCTTCCCAATATGTTGGATTAACAATAATCCTAATGCTCATGATGCCTCAAATTATAATATTATCGATGACCTAGCTCAGTCCCTTGCTGCTATGTCTACCTTGGAAGTCCTAAAAAACTGTCCTGCACAGAGAAAAATATTGCTATCCATCATTGGTGCGATAGACCCTTTTGATTCATGATCCGCCATTGGTGCGATAGACCCTTCTGAAAGCCACAGTAGCGATCCCGATCGCGACTGTGAAAGCCACAGTTGCGATCCCGATCACGACTGTGAAAGCCACATTTGCGATCCCGATCACGAATGTGGAAGCCACAGTTGTGAACTGGATCGCGACTGTGAGAGCCACAGTTGCGATCCCGATCATGGCTGTGGGAGCCATAGTTGCAATCCCGATCACGGCTATGGGAGCCACAGTTGCGATCCCGATTGCGGCTGTGGGAGCAATAGTCGAGATCTGAGATCACTACTGTGGGAATCACAGGTGCGATCCGAAGCATGCAAAAGGACTCAAAAGCCGCGATATACCTCATTGGTCACCCCACCATTACTTTTATTCGGTATGATTTTATCCCTTCTTCGGGCCGAGTAATTCCTTTACGAAAAAGGCACTTAGGGAGTTTCTGTTAAGCTCTTTTGTGACTCCTAAAACAATGAAAAGATAGTCGAGCAATCTTGCTTCCTTTCATGCTTGCTAAAAGTATTTGAAAGGGCATGTACCTTGTATAAGTTTACCCCTTTTCCGGACCTTGTAGACTGATTACGAAAAAGGAATACTCTAGCCAAATCGGCTAGAAGAGTTCTTCATTGCATCATTTTATGATTTTTTCGGGCCTTGGAGACTAACACATGAAAAAGAACCCCCTTGGAGTCTTCTTATTGTTTTCAAACTCTTAGAAAATTGAAAGCAACCACGAGCATGAACTATCCTGGGCTCCTAAAAATCCACACGATAGTACCATTGTTGAGCACAATTTTTCCACTTCTTTGAGCTCCTTAAACCATGATGAAGACCCCAATGTTGCCTCTCAGTGCCAAAACAAAGCATATATAGTCACACTATGATGGCAGCTTCCCCATTTTGGTTGCGTTTGTTCAGAGTATTCTGCAATGTTTCACCATTAGAATCCCCCGATATCACCCATCGGTTTGTCCCTCTGAGTCTCTCCCATTGCATCCACAGCCCCTGGTCCCTTAAGCTATGCTCCCCATACCCAAAGTTATTTTCATATGCTACCAGGTCATCCATGTTATCATGCTCTGAACAAAGGAAGTTTGAGTCCCCCCACTCTGCGAAATCAGTTGTTCCCCATCCCCATAGTCTATCAATCCCACCTTCAGTACTGTCACACTTCGGTTGTACACCTCACGCTCCTATCAAGGAAACATCATGCCTCGGTAGTTGCAAGTATCCCTCTGTCAACACCAACCAATTTTTTCCAAAGGATAGACCTAGAGGTCCTTGTGTCTTGGACTCATCACCATCAATGGTGAGTGCCTACGGACCACTTTGAGAGGAGTCCTTAGTGCCTCTCATAATGGTTGTTTCTCATGTGCTTGACTTCAGCACCATGATCGCACCATTGAGATTCGTGAAGGGTATTGGTCCTTTCAGTTATTTGTTGAAGACCCTGGATGTCAACAACTCTATCACATTCATGATTCTACTTTAGGAACAACCAGTTATATGTTCATGTTGATATTCGGACTGCGCTTGTATACCTCTTCAAGTACACCATTCAGATACAGTTCAGTTGACATTGGAGATTCTGACTCACAATTATTTGAGTCCCCCAAGTGGTTGGACACCTTTATATCCAGCATTTCATCAGTCCTTCTGGTACCACACTCAGAACGATTGTTGTTTTTCCTAAGTATCAGTTCTTCAGATCAGTCATGGTAATACCATGAGTATGTCCCAGTTTTGTGTCCCCTCTGGACCATTATGATGTACACTACAGTTCTACATGTTTTGTTCAATTCCCCTTTTGGACCTCATTTTTATTTATATGTCTTGAAACGAGCATGGGAATGCCTACCTCGTCCATATATTGATATTAATCCTCATCCATTATTGAGGCCATGTATTTTCAACATTTTCATTTTGTATGGGACCATTGTTCCAGCTCCAATCGATCTCTTCTCTCCTCCAAACCTCAGAAAAAGACAAACAAACTATGATGTCTATCATCCATACGATGAGATCCTGCCCTCACACATCAGGGGGCAATCTGTTAACACCCAAAAAATGCTCACTAGCTCATCTCCCTAGTCACATGACCCATTGGTCCACTTTTCCTACCATTTTAGCCTCTAAAACCTCAAAACCCTCAAATGGTCACCAAAAAGACCAAAATCCATATTTTTCTCCTCAAAATAGTTAATTTTCCTCAAACAATACCAAAAAACCCTCTAAAGGGGTCCAAAATTCCCAAAAATCAATTAAAAGGGAATAAAATTCAAACATATATTCAAAAAAGGAAAAAGACGGAAAAAGAAACCCAAAACCATTTTTACCAATACCATTGGTTACCCTAAACCATGGTTGTATTCTCCATCACCCAAAATCTATAAAAAGGTGATAGAGGCTCCCCATTATTCATCCACATTTCTTACCCATCCTTATGCTGCCAAAATCATTCTTGAGAACCCTAGTTTTCTCATTTTAGAGTGAGCCTTTGGCGAATCCCCCTTGCATTTGGAGAAGAGAAGGAACCATTTGAGCACCGGAGCAATTCGTCCCTACAACTGCTCAAGCTCAACCAACCTCACCATTGAGATAATATTGCATATGTAATTCCATTTTTTGTGAATAAAAAAAAATGTTAATCTCTTAGATCTTTGTTTTACATGCAAGAATATGAATATTTTATTATTTACCGCAAATTTACTTCCATGCACATGTTAGATTAGTTTTATTGTTTACATTAGTTTTTATTGTTTTATTGAAACTGCTACTACGAAGTTAGTAGGTTCCCATTTGCACAAGCTAGGGTAAAAATCCTAGCAACAACCTGCCCCATCACCTGCTCAACATAAAAATCCCCTTGTTCCCCAAGGGCAATTCTTTGCTCAACAAAACTAACAACAGAATCAACCCGCCCAAGGGAACCAACAAAGACAACAAAATCAAAGACGTGGTCGTAACCGCGGCAACAACCAACCTCCTGGTAGAGGTGATCCACCACCAAATCCTCCTGAAAATAATGGTGTCACCTCGGCTAACCAAAATCCTAATCGACCACCTAAACAAGATAAAAACCCAATCCTACGCACGAACCACCCATGTTATATCTACGGGGTATATGGCCATTACACGCACAATTGTCCACACCTAGAGCGAGCTCGCCAACTTTGGAAAGATGACGTCCAATGGCAAGGGCATGCTGCCCCTCACGCACCACCAAGCCCACCAAAACCTAATGCACAACCCATGGTGTTGAAAAACCCCTTACCCACACAAGGGATCGTAGCCACCCAACCTTTGGCTCCTCATCAAGGTGCCCCACATAACAATAGCAAGTTACTTACACTGCTCGTGATAGTCAACCTATTGAATCAGGTACCCATCACCTTTTAATGATGTCTTCAACTGATGTCAACCTTCAAACATGTCGTAACTAGTATGGTTCCACCACAGAAACCATTACTGCGGACAAGGCCACTAACACTCTTCCCACATATCAGTGGTTACCAATATTTCCAGCACCACTCGACGGAGCCCCTAAAGCCCCTCGTTTTCCTCTACGACGAATCAATAACAATCCCAACGCTCGTGTTGCCACAAAATACAATATCGTGGATGACTTAGCCCAGTCCCCTACTGCTATGTCCGCCCTAGAAGTTTTAAAGAACTACCCAACGCAACAAAAAACATTGTTGTCCTTGTTGTAGAGATTTCTTCCTACGGGTAGAAATAATCCCTCTTAGGTTAAAGCAGGATAAATTGACTCTAATCTAAGACAAAAGTAAAACAAATGCTACCTTGAATCCTAGATAAAACAAGCATTTCAAGATTTTAGTATTAGAGAATATGAGAGAAAATGACTAACCTTTCACTTTGATGTTCATCCCGGTTGTAGTCCAGATCCCAAAGTCCTCGCGATGAACCTATTAAGATCAGACAAGATACAAGCATATATGATTCTCCAAGTACCTTGAATTACAAGTTAGAATCTAAATCTAGCTAGATACAAATCATGTAATTGAATCATAATCAACATACACAAATTGGAAAACAAGACAAGCTGTTATCTTTATTGGAAACTTGAGAATGCTTACAATGATTGCTTGATGTCCAAGCCAACTTTCAGCTCCAAGTTCCTCCTCTAGCTATCTCTGCAAAAGTCTCAAGATCATAGGTTGGATGCCCCAACTAGTCCCCCCTTTGGATCATGGAAGGCCTCTCCTTTATAGTGCTTGGGAGGGTTAACCATAAGGAGAGTAAGGTGGATCAAATGAGTGTTTAGTGGATCAACCAAACTAAACAGGGAGAGGGGGTTGGGATTGAATCAAGACTGATAATCCCAAGAAAATATCTCGAATGATGAGATTCATGATCCATGGAAAAAAGGATAAAAAGGTATTTTTGTCCCCTAGGTCTGAGCATAACGTGAAAATCATCTCGATTTTTTTGCCAAGGGAAAATACAAAACATGAAAACCCTAATTTTTGCTACCCAACAAATGTGCAGAGCACAAAAATCTATGCAGATAAGGTTAGCTGCTGTGACACGTGGTAGATAAGGTCATGTGTCGGCATTTAGTCAATGGATTTAGCTCCTGGGTGTTTAGATGAGACCAAGGAGGGAGCCAATAATGTGTGAGGGGTTATTAGGGAGAAATGTCGCTAGGTCACATGGTACAAAGATGCGACACTAGGGATGAAAGTGTAACTTTGAGGTATAATAGTCCTCCATAGGTGCAATAGAACCTTCTGATTCGCGAATTATGGCATTCGATTTAGACAAATATGAACCACTCATGCCTTCCACACTAGCATTTCAAGTTTCGGTTTCATTCTGGAATCTTGTTACCCATCGGTGCATCATCGATGAGGGCGACTCTACATGCATTATGTCTACATTCGTGTGGCAGAATATTGGATCCCCTACCCTACAAAAACCCATGAGTTCTTTATGAGCTTATGATGGTCGTTCATCCCAATCCCAAGGCCTCCTGGCCAATGTCCCAGTCCAATTAGCTGGAAAAACTGTCCTGATTGACATAGAAGTCGTCAATGGCCAACTCGAATACAACCTCCTTCTAGGATGGATTTACATGTACGCCATGAAGGCTGTTTCTTCATCAATGTTCCACATTATGATGTTCCCCCATGAGGGACGGGTTGTTAAATTTGACCAATTCACATACTACAACCCGAATTCACCCGCTACACTTGAGAATGTTCTCCCCATGGTTGAAAAACCCACGTTTGGTGCACCCACCTCTTTGGTTTCCACGGCCGGCCCGAGACTATATTCAGAGACTCCAATGTTCTCCACTTTTCATTCTTTACCACCTCCTTCACCGATAGTTGAGATTTGTGACCTGTGCACCATTTCGTCAAATCAACCACCATTGTTTCCTCAACCACCATTGGTACCCAGCCACGTTAGAGCCACACCAATCCATACAAAATCATCCTTGTTCCCACCATTTGGAGTGGTAAGTTTTCCTTTTATGGCCACATTGAATCTCCCTGGGTTAACGTTAGGAATTCTCGTATGGTATCTTCCTGCTCCTAATCCCGCTCTGACACCACAATTCATCCTTCAACTGGTCCAACCGATTACCACTGCTACTCGTCCACCTCCTGGTGTGGCGAATGCATCCATATCCAACCTTGCCCCTCCACCACCTAAGAACATTGGGGCAAAGGCTCGTAAACTTATACCGCCACACATGCGACAAAACTCGTGAAACCTCCCCCTCCATTTCATGCACCCCCTAAGTGCTATTTATGCGATGATTTGGGCCATGCTACCCATAATTTTCCACAATTGCCAAACCTTCAAGAGTACATGAAAACGTTGGATGATGAACCTAATATTCCGGTTTCCGAGCTAGACACCACACCTAAACCACGTAACAAATCACTGCACACCAACCACTCCTGCACCATATGCAGAGTCTACGGTCATTATTCACATCATTTCCTAGAACTACCTGAGTATCGACTCTTTCTCCATGAACTGAATCAATCCTCTTTAGAGTCCTCCATTACTACCATTGAGGAGATTCATCCACTTGAATCCTCCTTGAGAGAGAGATTAACACGATCTATATGATTTCCACAAGCGATGGACCAACCTTACACCCAACCACTAGCTTTGCCTCTCCCGACTTATCCACACACTTGTTTTGTAGCGACGAAGAAATCCTCGAGACATTAACAACCCTTGACTTCCCTTGGGATGATATGCATCATCGATCCTATTTCATTCTGGAGGATTCTACCATGAGTATGGCCAACCAACTTTCAATTGAGACTAAATACTTTATCCCTAGCTGAGTGGACTGGTCTAAGAACCCCATCCCAGCCCTCGATGCCTTCGAGGAAGGTAACATGACTAACATTTCGCCTACCATTCAGGTCGATATTTCCATCCCACCCAACATGCCTGAGATCATTACGTTAGGCGCTTCCTATACTGAAGATGAAATTCATGCCTATAAGAATCTCTTCCAAGAGTTGTGTGATGTTTTCGATTGGTCATATATTGAGATGCCCGGTCTTGACCCCAAAATCGTTGAGCACCGTATCGATACTTGGCCTGACGTCCCACCCTTCCTCCAAAAACAATGGCCCATTCACCCTGCCAAGCTACCAACTATGAAAGTCGATATTAAAAAATTATGCCAAGCTGTATTCATTTATCCCATTTCCTACACCACCTGGGTGTCCATTCTTGTGTCGGTTAAGAAAAAACAGGGCACGATTCGTGTCTGTACCGATTTTCGAGATCTGAATTTAGCTTGTCCCAAAGGCAACTTATGTACACCTTTCATCGATCAAATAATTGATGCTTGTGAGGGTCACGAGATTCTATCTTTCATGGACAGTGTCTCTAGCTATAATCAGATACAAATCCGTAAAGAAGATCAGTATAAGACTGATTTTACCACCCCATGGGGCACCATTTCCTACCAAGTTATGCCCTTTGGTTTTAGAAATGTTGGTGCCACATTTCAGTGGGCCATGACCTATTGATTCCATGACTTGGTTCACATTATTCTTGTGTACTTGGACACCTTACTATGTGGTCCATGAAACGGTCCAACCATCTAGACGATCTCCAGCAAGTCTTTTTGTGTTGTTGCAAATACAATATCCGCTTCAACCCCCTCAAGTGTGCCTTTTGCGTTCCTGCAGGCCGGTTTTTGGGATTCATTGTTTCCCAAAACGGGATCACCATTGATCCTTTGAAGGTTCAAGCCATTCTAGACCTCCCATCACCACGTACATTACGCCAATTACAGAACCTTCAAGGGAAATCCAATTTTCTTCGTCGCTTCGTTCTAGACTATGCTACGAAAGTTCATGGTTTCCTTCGCTTGCTTCGGACCCACTTCTTTTTCATTTGGGAAAAACAAGCACAAGCAGCTTTTGAGGCACTCAAACAAGCACTGACTTCCGCACCTTTGATTTCACCTCCTGATTTCATGAAGGATTTTATCCTTTACGTCTTGGCATCCAAATATGTCATTTCTGGTGTATTAGTCCAAGAAGATAGTGCACGACAAGAGCAGGTTATCTATTATGTGAGTCAGACATTATCAGGATCATCATTACGTTACCCCGATGAGGAGAAGTTGGCCCTCGCTGTCATCTTCTATGTTCAAAAGTTACGACAATACATTCTTATGAGTCAAACTATAGTTGTGGCAGACTCCAACCCCATGTTCTATCTCTTGCGTCTACGCCTCCTTTAAGGCCATCTAGCTAAATGAGTCATTATCTTGCAAGCGTACGACTTGACATTTCCAACACCCAACAGTACCAAATCCATTTACTTGGCACAATTCATGACTGACTTACCCTCTTCGTCAGCATCACCACCTATCACCACTAACTTTCCCGACGACCACTTGTTCATAATTTCGTCGGATGACCCATGGTATGATGACATCCTTCTATACTTACAAACACAAAATTTTAGTCCCAACCTTGAACACGATGATCGGCATCACATCCCCCATAACGCTTCCCAATATCTCCTCCTACGCGATGTCCTTTATAGACGCGGTGTCGACACCATCTTACGACGATGCCTCACCCATGACGAGGCCGAACAAATTTTAAATGATTTTATCGGAGCTTGTGGTGGCCACTTCTCCGGAATGGCTACTTCCCAAAAGGTCGTCCGCGCTGGGTATTTTTGGCCCACCCTATTCATTGATTTCATCACAACAGTCAAACATTGCCGAAATTGCCAAATTTTTTACCCCAAAGCCAGGACACCTCCTGCCCCTGTCCATCCAGTCATCACTATTGGCCCTTTTTGTAAGTGGGCCATCGATTTTATGGAGTGCAATCCTCCCTCGGTGAATGTCCATAAATACATCATTGTGTCCATCGACTATTTCACTAAATGGGTCGAGGCCATACCTACATTTAACTACAATGCTGAAACCGCAACATGTTTCTTTTTCAATCACGTCATTACTCGGTTTGGTGTCCACAAACAACTCGTCTCAGTCCATGGAAAACACTTCGAAGACACCATTTGGAAAGAGTTATATACCTTTCTGAAATTCGACCACAAATATGCCATATCCTAATACCCCTAAGAGAACGACCAAGTTGAGGCTATCAACAAGATATTGAAGAGCATTCTTCAACGAACAGTAAACCAACACAAGTCCAATTGGCACCATATGCTCTTTCCTGCACTTTGGGCTTACCACATGTCCACCAAGACTACCATGGGTTTTACCCCTTTCCATTTGTTTCACGGTGTAGAGTTTGTTCTTCCCATCGAGTGTCAGATCCCCGCTTTACACATTGCTATTGAACTTCTCCTGAACACCTTACCACTTGAGAAACTCTTAATCCTTTTGGAACGGGACAACGAAGATCGCCGAACATCCTTACAAATCATCGAGGCTGCTAAAATTTGTTCCAAAGCCAGTTATGACAAGCATTTCCACCCTCGTACCTTCCAAGAAGGAGATCTAGTACTTATTTATGACCAAGCCCATGATAAGACCAGTAAAGGAAAGTTTGAATCCATGTGGCAAGGCCCTTACATTGTCCACACTTTTCTCAACAAGGGGGCATACATCCTCACCGATTCAAAAGTTCATCCCTTAGCCAACCCCTGCAACGGGTTGTATCTCAAACGGTTGTACCCATAACACTTTTTCTGGACCCAATAGTCCATGTCGTATAATTTTACTACCCTTTTTGTTTTACACTTTTTTACATCCACAACCTTACACGTTTCTTCCCTGCATGACCACAGATGGATCATGTTCCACCATTTCATGTCGATTTTTTCGATGGCGCAAGTAGATGGTATCCAAACCTCGCCTCTGCAGCTTCGGTATTGTATTCCCCCTCATATGAGTTGATCCACCTCGATGGAGTGTGTATTGGTGCTGCTACTAAGAACCAGGATAAGTATGATGTTGTGACCAGTATCCTGACCGCTACTCTCCATTTGGGTATAAGTCACCTTCGTGTGTTTCTCGATTCCCATCTCCTTGTTTCCCAACTTAATAAATTTTACCAGGTACGATATCCTTGCTTGTTTAGAAAGTTCCTGCGCACTAAACAACTGATTAGATAGTTTGAATCCATTACATTCACTCATGTCCCACGAAGTCAGAACAATGTTGCAGATCAAATGGATAACAATATTCTAGACTAGCACATAAATCACAACATGTGGGAAGTAAACCATAAAAGTGCATCATCATACCATCCACATGCATATATACATCATATAGGAATCTAAACATCATAAAAGAAAAAAAGAAAACCATCATCATAATAAAATGCATCCACGTGCATATATATTTATCATCATAAAAATGTCAATAGTTCCCATTGCACAACATACACATAAATACATCGAGGGGCCCCAACAGCATCCCCGTCATCAAATAATAGCCGCATACAAAAAAATCCCCATGCTCATCGCATTGGGGGCAGTTCCATCAACTTCCTATTCAATCTGAGCCATCTCCACCATCATCATCGTCGTCCACGTCGTCGTCATCCTCCTCTTCCTCCTCCTCTTCTGGGACCCTACGCACTCCTCCCAATTTGCATAGTGAAAATGACATGTGGCATGAGGGTCCCTTTGCTATTTATAGCCATTTTGTCCCTATTCATGTTTTGACCATTCCAGAGTCATATGACCTTCGTTTATCGTACCGTTTGCACCCTCGGATTCAGTTTTCCAAGCCCATGATTATGCTTGAGATAATTTCACGCTCTCACTACAAATGTTTTATGGCATTTTTTCCACGCCCCTCACCACCACGATTTGCTTGCCACTCTGGCCGCAGTCATTTTTTTCCATTTTTTGCATCGCGGCCTATCCATGAGCCCTCCACTACATCCATACTGTAGTCATTGTGTTATTTTTCCACCATTCATCAACCCACAAGGAGGCCCCATCAATGTTCCCCCCTCATCTCTGTTCTTGGTTCACATACTCGTCCCTTCATTGAACACTTCCTCCTTGCTTAGCTATTACAATTGTTTGGTATAATTTTATCCCTTTTTCGGAGAGAGCAATTCCTTTATGAAAAAGAAAATTATGGAGTTTCTGTTAATCTCTTTTTTGACTCCTTAAACAATGAAAATATCGTCGATCAATCTTGCTTCCTTTCATGCTCCTTAAAGTACCTTAAAGGGTGTCTATCTAGTATAAGTTTAACCCTTTCCGGACTTGGTAGACTAATTAAGAAAAAGGAGTACTCTAGTCACATCAACTAGAAAAGTTCTTCATTGCATACTTTTATGCTTTTTTCGGTCCTTGGAGAATAAAACACGAAAAAGAACCCCCTTGGAGTCTTCTTATTTCTTTCAGACTATCTAAAATTGAATGCAACCACGAGAATTCACCGTCCTGGGCTCGTATAAATCCACACGATGGTACCTTTCTACCATTTCAGAGTCTTCTTATCGCTTTCAGACTCCTTAAAATTGAAAGTACCCATGAGCATGAACTATCTTGGGCTTGTACAAATCCACATGACAATACCATTTTGAGCACACTTCTATCTTTTCTTCAAGCTCCTTAAACCATGAAGAAGGTCAAAACGGTGCCTCTCGACACCACTACAGATCATATCTAGTCCCCACATTATGGAAGCACCCCCATTATGGTCGCCTTTGTTAAGAGTATTCTGCGATGTGTCACCTTTCAAGTCTCCTAATATCATTCATCGGTTTTTCCCTCCAGAGTCTCCCCCATTACAGTCACAATCCCTAGTCCATTAAGCTACGATCCCCTTTTCGGAAGTCAATTTCATATGCTTCCAGGTCATCCTTTCCATCATACTCCAAACAAAGGAAGTTTGAGTCCCCCCCCACTCTACAAGCTCAGTTTCCCCCCCCACAACATGTCAGTCTCACATTTAGTACTATCACCTCTTGGTTGTACACCTCGCACTCCTATCAAGGAAACATCATTTCCTTGGTAGTTGCGGGTCTCC
This sequence comes from Larix kaempferi, assembly GCA_027924585.1. Taxonomy (NCBI): domain Eukaryota; kingdom Viridiplantae; phylum Streptophyta; class Pinopsida; order Pinales; family Pinaceae; genus Larix; species Larix kaempferi. The sequence continues at coordinate 141,687 of BSBM01000033.1, forward strand.
CTCTATCAATGCCATCCCATCTATTACATAGGATAGACCCAGAGGCCCCTGTATATTGGACTCATCCCCATTAGTGGTGAGTGCCTACGGACCATCTGAGAGGAGTCCTTAGTGCCTCTTGGAATGGTTGTTTCTCACATGCTCAAATCCAACTCCATCATCGCACCATTGAGATTCGTACAGGGTATTGGTCCCTTCAGTTATTGGTCGAAGACCTTGGATTTCCCCTGACTCTAGCACATTGGTGAGTCAATTTGTAACCCCCCTATTGTATGTTCTTGTGGATATTCAGTTTGCGTTGGTGACAGTATTGGGAAGCACTCTAGTCATATGCTTCCTAGAGTATCCAGTTCAGATGCAGTTTAGTGTACCTTTGATATTCCGACTCTTAGACGTTGAGTCCATACAGTTGTTGGACACCTTCAAATCCATCATAGCATTAGTTGTTGTGGTACTGCATTTTTTTTGGATGCCATTGTTTCCATGTATCATTCCTTCAGATCAGTCATGGTTGGACCATGAGTATGTCCCATATTTGTGTCCCCTCTAGACCATTATGATGTACACAACAGTTTTACATGTATTGTTCAGGTCCCCCTTTGGGCCTCATTTTTATTTGTATATCTTGATACGAGCATGGGTAAGCCTGCCTTGTCCATCTATTTGAGATTATTCCTCATCATTATTGAGGTCATGTATTTTCAGTGTTTGTAGTTTGTATGGAGCATGTGTTCCGGTCTCCAACCAATTTCTTCTCTTCTCCATCACAATGCTCACACCCCTGGAAAACGTCAATACCTATTATGTCTATCGGCCATATGATGAGCTCCTTACCTCACACATCAGGGGGCAATCTATTAACACCCAAAAAAATTTCACTAGCTCATCTCCCTAGTAACATAACCCATTTGTCCACTTTTCCTACATTTTTGGCCTCCAAAACCCCCAAAATTCCTCAAATGGTTACCAAAAGGGAAAAAAATAATTATATCCCTCCTCAATTAATTAAATTCCTTCAAAAAAGGTCAAAACCCACAAAAAAGGGTCCAAAATCCCCAAAATAAAATAAAAAGGGGAAAAAAATCAAAAATAAATTCAAAAAAGAGGGAAAAACCCTAATACAATTTGACAATACTACTAGTTGCCCAAAACCATGGGACAAAAATCCACCACCCAAAATCACTATAAAAAGGTGATGGAGGCCCCCCATTTCACATCCATCAATCACTCTTCATACCCTTATGCTGTCGAAATTCCTGATGAACTCTAGCTTATCACCTTGAGCTTTTGTTCACCATTTCAATTGAGTCTTGGCCACCTATTAAGCATTTGGAGAAGGGAAAGGAACTTTGGAGATCCGGTGCACTACTCTCGTATAGCTGCAAGGACTCCAACAACCTCACCATTTGAGGTAAACACCATTGCAAACCCTTGTTTGCCAATTAATAAAAAAAAATTCAAATTCCATTAATGAGTTCCTCATGATTGTTTATTTTTACTGTTATAGTTAGATTTATTTTTATGTTATCACTTGCGCATGTCACATTTCACATTATATTATTTTTGATCCATTATTGAACTGCTACTAAGGGTTCTTGAATCCTCAGTAGGTGCTCTTTAGCATGAGCTAGGGTGAAAACTCCAGCTACAATGACAATGTGAGCATGAGGATGATTACAAAGTATGTGATTGTGAAGAGGACCACAATGGGCATGTTGATGGTGACAATGGCGACGATGTTGAAAATGGGCACAAGGATGAGTACGGTGACAATGATCATGAGGATGATGATGGTGAGGGGGAAAATGGGCACTTAGATGAGATAAAAAAACAAAGACAACAAATCCATGATGAAGCTTGTTCAATTTATCAATTTGTTAAAGAATATGAAAAATTGAAGCATGAATGGTGATGGTGACAATGGGCATGGTGATGGTGAAGCATGATGGTTATGGTGACAATGACCATGGGGACGATGATGGTGACAATGAGCATGATGGAGAGGGTGGTGATGGTGAAAATGGGTATGAAGATGGGGATGGTGATGGTGACAATGAGACAATGAGGATGGTTATTATGACAATGAACAGGACGATGGTGGTGGATGATAGAGGATTGTTGCGTATGGTGATGGAGACAATGTGAGCATGAACATGATGACAAACTATGGCATTTTCAAGAGGAGCATAATGGCATGGTGATAGTGACAATGGAAACAATGTTGAAAATGGGAACGAGGATGAGTATGGTGATGGTGAAAATGGGCATAGTGATAAGAATAGTGATGGTGACAATGAGCATGAGGATGGTGATGGATGATGGATGATAATATTATGGTGTACTTAGATGAGAGAAAAAAACTAAGACAACAAATCCATGACGAATCTTGTGCAATTTATCAATTTGTTAAAGAATATGAAAAATTGAAGCATGAATGGTGATGGTGACAATGGGCATGGTGATGATGAATCATGATGGTTATGGTGACAATGAACATGGGGATGGTGATGGTGAAAATGAGCATGATGGTGAAAATGGGAATGAGGATGGGGATGGTGGAAATGACAATAAGAAAATGAGGATGGTGATTTTGATAATGAGAATAAGGGCGATGGTGGATGATAGAGGATTGATGTGGATGGTGATGGTGACAACATGAGGATGAGGATGAAAAAAAACTATGACATTGTCAAGTGGAACAAAATGGGCATGGTGATGGTGACAATGGTGATGATGAATATGAAAAATTTATCAAGTTGTTTATGAATATGAAAAATTGAAGCATGAATGGTGATGGTGACAATGGGATTGGTGATGGTGAAGCATGATGGTGATGGTGACAATGAGCATGGGGATGGTGATGGTGACAATGAGCATGGGGATGGTGATGGTGACAATGAGCATGATGGCGACGACGGTGATGGTGAAAATGGGCAAGGTGATGGTGAGCATGGTGATGATGATGGTGATGGTGACAATGAGCACTCCTATTACTCCTTGCACTGTGAATACAAGAGAATAAATGTTAAAACCTTTCTTAATAAAATAGATAATCACTTAAATGAAACTATAAGACATGAATTTTAAAAATCACCTTATCATAACAATAGATTCCTTGCATCGCTCAGTCATGAATGCCATCTAGATCATCTATGTTTCCAATGGTATCAATTACTCATGCTGAGAATGAGGTAGGAAGTATCGTACCTATGACCTATTTTTTAGGAAAGTGTACGTAACTTGATGTTTACACCAACTATTAAGTTGGTGTAGTGGTATAGAAAATTTCTTTGTCTATAATACTGATACACAAAACCGTTCTTCATATTTTGTTGTGATGTTGGATTCAAGACACCTTTAATAACCATTCAACTAGTTGAAAATTCATTATTTTCATCATCTATAATAGGTTCGAGAAGAGTTTTTTTTCCCTCTAAGCAATGTGCAAACCAATAGTCAGAAGGCCATTCATTATTTTTTGGGGCAACCACTGTGTATATGTGACCTAAAAACTGGAACAAAATCTACACATGAACTATGTTAAAAAGGAGTATATATATAATAACACTCAAACCTCACAAGCATGTAGATTACAATTATAATGAATGGCTCGATGTAACATATTATTAAAACTTCTTGTAGAAGATCCGGTATTTGATCATAATCTATAGAATTTATCATTCCATCCTCTTCCAAAAGGATTATTTCATTCAAGACATGCAAATCGCCACCAAGCATGACTCGGTCCCAAGTATCAACCAAATTTACAAATTCACACTAGTCCCATTCATCAATGTTATAAGAACCACAAAAGAAATCCTTATTTCTTTTCCATATTTCAAGGGTTGAGTTGTCTAGGATTCTAATAGAATGAAATCTTTGAGTTCCATGCACTGTGTTTACTTGATATGTGTGTGATCAGTCAACAACTCTCACCTCCCTAAAATCTCTCCGCACTTGGATTTTTCTTGTTGATTTCTCTCCCATCACACTTGTACACCAGTCAACTATGGACACAACATCTTGAAGGTGACAACCTATAAACTTCATCTCTTCCCTTCAAAGAGTTGTTTTATGCATGCACCAACACTATCATGCTCTCATTTGCCATGTCCAATATCAAAGTAGTTCCATATATGTGGAAACTTGTATTTTATGTGCAACAAAGACAACCATTGAAATACACATGCATTTCTAAACTACCCTGTGCAACCATCTGACCATATCCAATTTCAACAAAATGGTATATCCCTAGTGATCAATTGATCATAGAATATATGGAAGTAGTGTTGCATGTAGTGGATTTCGTGGGTCCATTCATCACTTATATAGAAGTGAATTTCTTTCAATATCTCTTCAATAATAACTAGCATGTGCTTGTAAGTGATATGTACCATTATGCTCACCTTATATGAATGATAATATTGACTTTGTATCTCATTTTGTGGTTGTAGGGTGTAGATTTCAGCAAAATCAACCGCTGACAATATTGTTCCGAGGGGGAATGTATCTCTACATATTCTAAATTGTTTATCTTGCCATCAAGCCATATCGACATGCTGAATATAATGTTGAATCTTTCCACAGAAATATGGAATAAAATCAAATACTTGCACTTGTTGGGAAAATAAAAATCAGGAATTAGATAACTAGATAGAACAATTAGAAATAAAATAAGCTAATTTTAACCAAAATTTCGTAAAGACATTATTACCCGTGAATTTACCAATTTAATCTTCCAAATTTCTTTCCCATCATGCTACTGATAGGTCTCGTACTGGAAGATCCATTTCTTAACAATTGTATTCCCAAATGGATTATTTTCATTCTCATGGATGCACTCACTCCATAATGCTAGTCCACCACATTTGTTGCAAGTACCATCTACACATGGTTTTGCATAATATGATTTTCCAACTTGCCTCAGACACATGACGGTATGGATGAAATATCTAGATGACATTGGTAGTATTGTACTTGAGCATTCTTGTCCATAGTTAGGATGCAAAAAATGGTGTATATGTACAAAAATATTATAATAATAATCAAACTCTATGTGGTATCTACAACAACATGTGTTACGGATGGTGTTCATCCTAACATACCGAGGTTTGCATTTTTCAGAAGATCGTTGGCCAAGCCTCAACTCTACATGGGTGGCTCTAAACATCTCATAAAGTTGTTTTTGTGTAATGTCAAGATAGTTTTTAATGTGGGGTTCATGATCCATATAAATCCTACAGTGTTTTAACACATCCTTTGTGTTAGAAGTAAGCCTAGTGTTATCTTTCCAAAAAGTATGCACTAGTCCCTTCACTGCTTCAACTAACTTCATGTATTTACATGGAACCCTACCAATTAATTCCCATAATTTATTCATTTCCCCCTTTGTGTCAATACTGCCTCTTTTGATGGATTATCATTTTAGGGATTTTGGATGCATTTTAACAATTTCTGATGTGCATTTGAGTAAATGATGTCTTGTGCTTCTAGTTACAATTGATTCAGCTAATACACGATGACCCTCATTCTTGGCATGTGATTGAGTTTTTTACCAATGGATGTGAATGCATCAACAAGCAATTTTACAATGTGATTACTTGATTTTGTATTTTTCAGTGCTTTTATTCTTAATTTTCTTCTAACTATTTCCAAAATATTAGATTTTAGCAAAGATAAAAATAATTGACATTTACCAGAATTATCTTTAGGTTCAAAATAATGTTTTATAATTTGTGAACAATTGTGATTGTTAGTGCATGCATATAGGTTTCTTTCCTTCCATGGAAGACAAGGCGCCCTCATCCACTTGTATGTGTTTAGGATTTTTCTTTCGCCGACAGGAAAGGTTCAGTTGTCTTTCAAAAGGTGGAGTGACATTGACATGTACTGCAGGTTGGATAGTTTGATTTGGAGATTGAACCACCTGGTATGGTTTTTGGAAAGCAACATCTGGAAAAAAATCATTAAATTGTTCACCATATCAGACTTCAAATAAAAAAATAGTCTTCTTGACCATCTTTATCATTGGCATGTCATGAACTCAGGAATGAATTGTGGATTAGTGGATCATGGTTGGATGTCATGATTGTTGAACCAATGACAATTGATGGTGAGCTATCATCCATTCTGAAATTCATCCGCTTTGACTGATGTAGTGAGCTACTTTAATTCCTCTACTTCAATTGTGGAGGAGGGATGAGAATTACTTTCTCTAGTTGAATGTCTACGATTCCATGTTTGTTCCTGTGCCTTCTTCCATTCTTCTTCCATTTCTTTCGGTGTAAGCATCTCCCTTGAATATTTTTCAGCTTCTACTACATAAATTCCCCATCAAAAAATTTGAAAGAATATTGATTTCCAATGAATTTTATAAAGAAGAAGATAAATATCAAGCTTCAAAGTCCTTTGTTTGTAGGTGTTTTTTGGTTCTATAATGCGAAAAGATATATCATCCTGCAAAGTAGTTTTTTTATAAAAGACAAAATGCACATGTGTTATAACTCATATGCATTATGAAAAAAAGGAAAATTCAAATGGTTAATACATTAAAATCATATTAATCCCATAACACCATGGATTCCTAACTCTCCATAACACATATGCATTATGGAGGTATAAGCAACCATAGCAAAGATGAATATTTTAAATATACAATGGCATTTATGATATCAATTCCATAATGCACATCCATTATGGCATTCATAGCAGAAATGGAAAGCATTGTATCTTTAAACTATTCATTTACGTTATGGATGCATAGACATGCATATCACATATGAGTTATAACGCATATGCGTTATAACACATCTAAGTTATAACGCATATGCGTTATAACACATATAAGTTATGGAGAGATAGACAACCATAATGTAAATTGATGTCTACATTCATTTGTCTCATGAATTCCTAGAGAGAGAGCCATAGATTATGGATGTTGAGAGAGAGAGAGAGGGGCGATCAGGGGGGATTACAGAGAGGGAGGGGTAGAGGGAGAGACAAAGATAGAGGGTGGGGGAAGAAAGGGAAATAGATATATAGCTAGGGGTGGAGGGGGAGATAGGTAGGTAAAGGTGGAGAATAAGAGGGAAGGAGGGAGAGAGGGAGGGAGAGGAAGGGAAAGAAGGGGAGGGGGGTAACAAGAAAGGATATATATATATATACAAAGAGAGAGAGAGAGAGAGAGAGATTTATTGAGATACATATAGAGTAGTGATAGAGGGGGGAGAGATCGTAAGAGAGAGAGAGAGTGATTTAGAGATAGAGAGGGAGGGGAGAGAGATAGTGGTTTAGATAGAGTGATTGAGAGAGAGACAGTGGAATGGAAAAGAATGACGGAGGGGGAAGAGTGAGAGATAGTGAGAGAGATAGAGTGATTGAGAAAGAGAGAGTGATTGAGAGAGAGAGGGAGAGAGTGATTGAGAGAGAGAGAGAGTGGGAGAGAGAAAGAGAGAGGGGGGAAGTGTGGAAGGGATATGCAAAGCATGAGGGAGAGGGAAGAGAGAGAGAGAGAGTGGTAGAGAGATAGTGATAGAAGGTGGTAGAGATAGTGAGAGAGAGATAGTGATAAGAGGGGTAGAGATATAGTGAGAGTGGGGGGGAGAGAGTGAGATAGTGATATTGGGGGGAGAGAGTGAGATAGTGAGAGAGAGATCGATAGTTATTGAGACACACACACACACACAGATAGAGAGAGAGAGAGAGGGATCGATGGGGAGAGAGATAGTGAGAGAGAGTGATTGAGAGAGAGAGGGGTACACACACAACGCGAGAGAGAGAGAGAGAGAGAGAGAGAGAGAGAGAGAGAGTATTGGAAATAAATGTGTGTGTGTGTGATAGAGAGAGAGAGAGAGATTGATAGAGAGAGAGGGAGGGAGTGTTGAAGGGATTGGAAAAGTGTGAGGGGGAGGTTAGAGAGAGAGAGAGATAGTGAGAGAGAGAGAGAGAGATAGAGAGATAGTGATAGAGAAACGGAGAGAGAGTGGGATATAGAAAGAGAGAGAGGGAAGCAAGGAGACGACTGGATAAGTAGGGAGGTGGGAAAAAGAGTGAGAGAGGTAGTGAAAGAAGGGGATGGGGTAGAAAGGGAGTGATTGTGTGAGACAAGGAGTGAGTGAGTGAGAGAGAGAGAGAGAGAGAGATAGTGTTAGTGAGAGAGTGAGAGAGAGAGGAGACATATAGTGATAGAAGGGTATAGAGATAGTGAGAGAGAGAGAGAGTGATTGAGAGAGAGAAGGGGTAGAGAGATAGTGATATTGGGGGGGATAGAGTGAGATAGTGAGAGATAGAGAGATAGAGAGTGATAGAGGGGGGGAGAGATAGTGAGAGAGATAGAGTGATTGAGAGAGGGGGGGGGAAAGATAGTGAGAGAGAGAGGGAGAGATGGAGAAAGAGAGAGGAAGGGAAGGAGACAGATGGATAAGCAGGGAGGGTGGGAAAAGGAGCAAGAGAGGTAGTGAAATAAGGTAAGGGGTTAGAAAGGGAGTGGTTGAGAGAGAGAGAGAGATTGGAAAAGAAGGGAGGGGTGAAGAGAGAGAGAGAGGGGGGGTGGGAGAGAGATTGATCGAGAGGTAGAGAGGTAGAGCAAGAGGGAGAGTGTTGGCACAGGATAAGTCCACAGGAAGTGCGAAAGCCGACAGGTGTGAAAGGTACACTCCACGAAAGAAGCACCATTCGCGGAGTTCGAGGAAGCGCAAGAATAGTTAAATTAGTTAGAATCGGTCATGTGGACCATTTTGTAATTGCATAATAGCATATAAATAGAGTAGGATTGTAAGCCTAAGGGCATGGATCTAGTTTTGATCAATCTTTCCATCCTTTTGATCTGCTTTGTATCCGCAACATGGTGTAGTGACTGTTTCTGCGAGGTTCATTCCGCAGGGTTTTAATGAATGCATGAGGATGTTCGATTATGGTTCTATATCTGTCTCTATCTTTATGCGATGATGAATTTGAATGTTTGCAACATGTTAGTATTCCGTGAGTTGAATGATTACTATTGATGCGAATAAGTAGGTTGAATATGTTGTTGTGAATGTTTACTATCTGTTGAATCTGTGAATGATCCAATGTGCGAATGATAAATTGGTATCATGATGCAAAGGAAATAACCTCTAGTTTCTGCAATAGTGATATACGGGAAAAGCCTATCCTCAACTCCACTGCGGAAACTTGCTTCCTGTAGCTCCCGTATCCATCTCGGGTGAGACTGCACTTGCTTTGCAGGTGTTGCTGGAAAGGGTTACACCTTTCCAGGCCGGTGTGTAAGGGAGTTTGGGTTGTTGTTTGTTGGTGACAGTGTGAAGTGAACCCCTATCAAGAGACGCTACATCAACAAATGGTTCTATTGCTGGGACCTTGAGCAAGAAAAGAAGAGGATATGTTGTGGCCTACGATGAAACCAAATATCCAAGAGTGGTTTGATAAGAAGGCAAAGGAATTCGCAGAAGGTTAAAAGCGAGACCCTAAATAGACAACAACTAGTTGGATGCAAAAATACATTTACTCAGATATCCACGAGATATTCTTCTGTGAATTCCCAGTGTTGATGCACGAGTGGCTAGCGCAGTTGACATTCTGAAAGAATCACTGCCAAAAGAATGAACCTGATTGTTGGACCCTAGAGTTTATCCGAAAGCTGACGCAAGTTGATAATAAGGTGTCGCGGGTTGTTGATTTTTGGGTGGATAGTATCCTCGAGGGATACATGACTGAGTTCGTAGTAGACACTATCAAGTCATATAGTGACGCGGATAGGAACTTCTTCAAGGGACCGATAGGAAGGTTCTTCTCATTGTTAAAATTGTGGATTAAGATGCTTGTCTGTGAAAAGGGAATATTGAGGATGTCCTCTAACGAGTAGAAAAATCAGTGTGTGGAGCTGGAGGGTATTACATGAATGTGGATTTGACAGAAAGATGTGGGGTAGATGGACACAAGTGATGATGAGTATCTAAGGGAGGCTTACGAAGAGTGTGGTACCTTGAGGAGTGGAGCGATATTCCGACATCCTGAGAAGAAGAGGGGGATTGAGAGAGAGTCTCCTGAGAGGACTGGAATGGAGGACTGCGAAACAGGACTAGAAGGGAGGAAGCGACCTTATTGTGAAGGATACATTGACCAGGCTAACCCAGAAGGCGAAGGATATATTGTAAGTTACAACATACCTTCAACCCCACGCACTACAAATTTTATAGGAAGAAATACAAACTACTCGTAGAGTTGCCCTACGTGCAGCGGTAAGAGTAGCACTTCAGTAAACAATAGTAGTAGCAATGTTAGGATGGAAGACGAGGAAAAGATGCCTACCTTTCAGGGGGATCAAGGATCCTGAACAATATTGGTTCATATGCGAAGCAGTCTGGACTGTGAAGCAGGTCTAAGACGAAGCCATAAAAATGTGACAGATAGCGATGACCCTTAGGGGACAAGCATTATACTGGTTCATGAAGTTTACAAGGGTTCTGACGGGAACACCAATGAAGATGTTGAAGCGGGTCAGAATGTTGATGATTGATGAATTTAAAAATCCAAAATCAGAGTCCCAGTATGTTACTGAGCTTAAGGAGATTAAGCAATTCCTGAACGAGCCGGTGTGGGAGTTTGATCAGTGGTACAAGACATTGATAGAAAAAGTGATCTTTCCAATAAATGAGTTGGAACACAAAGAGTGGTTCATTGTAGAACTGGTACTGCATATCCGTGGACCACTGATGCAGCAAAAAGTAACGACAAAGGAGGAAGAATTAGAGATTATGATGAAGTTGGAGGCTTCACCAATCAGCGAAGCAGGGATAGAAATGAATAGAATCCAGGTGCAATTGGCCACTATAACACTTCAATTGGAGGATATTAAGAAGGGAAAAGAAACCCGCGGAGACGTATGGTGCACTAGGTGCAAAGCTTACGGACACCATAAGGATAATTGCCCAGAGTTTCATGAGTATTTGCAGGCAAGGGAACCAAACCCCCTACGTCAAGGAGGCATGTCGTGGTGTCCTATCTGTAAGACCCGAGGACATCGACTGGAGGAATTTTTATATCTGCAAAATATGGTGTCAAAGCCAGCAAACTTGTATTGCAAATTTTGTCAGTCGGTTGGCCATGATGAGAAATACTACAGGGCCTATGACCTACTGTAGGACCGAACTGCGGACACATATTTTATGAAAGGAGAGGAGAAAATTGTGGTACAGTAGCAATTGCAGTACACCCAGCCACGGCCGCAATTTCATCAACCGCAGCAATATGATCAAGGGAAATACGGGAAACCATAGTATGGGCACCTGCAGTATCTTCCACCGCCATATGGCCAGCCACAGTATGGCTAGCCATCATATCAGCAGTCGCAGTATACTCAATATGGACCACCGCATGGAGGTTTCAGAGGAGAATTCCACAGCAGTCGAGTTGCTGGAGTTGGACGTGGGGGAGTTGCAGGATGGGGAAGAGGGACGATAATCTGTTATAATTGTGGACATCAGGGGAATTATCAGAGGGATTTCCCAAACCCAGCATCACAGTGTAGTTATTGCAGTGTTGTGGACCACAGTGTGGAGGACTTCCCTCAGCTCATCGCGAAATGGCAGACCAAGAATCCACCTCAGAACCAGAATCAGAACGCACCATCGGCTGTGCAAATGATATCGACGGAGGCTCAAAAACACAATGCGACTGTTGGGGTTGTAACATGATGAGGTGTTGTGACAAGAGTGGACAGGTCACATGCTAACGTCCAACCAACAATGCGAAAGCCGAAAGGGACATTTTCTTGGAGGCACAAAAAGCGATGGGGAATAGGTGGCAGTTACCTCTTCAGGAAGAAATCTATGGCATGCCACCGATGTTCGACTCGACGAAGTCACGGAGGAAGGAAAAAATTTTAAAATCCTTCTTGGAGAGTTTCCTGGAGCTAGAAAAGGACCTAGACACGCTGGAGGAAATATCTAGTCTGCTGCATCAATGGGAAGGTGCACGTCAGGAATAGAAGGTTAACCGCATACACAAAAGAAAGACAGGAAGGGAGATGCGAATGTCGGCACAAATCAGAGCATTTGATGTTAACTCCATCATTTTGGACCTGGGGTTGGATGTGAATATTCTAACCAAACAAACATGGGAAACAATGGGGAAACCACAGCTGGTCTGGTCACCAGTATAATTGCGATTGGAAAATCTAAGTAAGGTCACCCCACTCGGCCGAGTATGTCAACTTCCAGTCAAAATTGAGGGGCTCAAGACATATGTCGATTTCAACATCATAGAAATTGTTGATAACACCAGTCCCTATCTGGTACTGCTAGGGATAGACTAGGCATTGGACAACCAAGCGATTATCAATTTCAAGAAGCGGACGATGTCATTTGAGAATCATGAGATTAGAGTTATAGCACCTATAGATCTTGCGGAAGGGTAGCACTATGTTGAACTGGCCAGAGATGAGTTTGCAGAAGGATGGGACAATTTGTATAACATATCCGAGGATTATATTAATCCCACCACAGATGGAGAATTGGGATGGCATAGCGCCAGTTCGGCATCATCAGATACAGATGAGGCGCTTGAGAATTGGCAGAATCGGTTACATGAAGTGTCATTTAGAAGATGCGCATGGGTAACGCATTCACTATGATGGGTAGCCACAGAGGAATGTACGCTACCTACATATGAGGGATTTCCCAATTTGAGCAAGTTTCTCATTGACTTTGAAGAGAAAGTGGCAAAGCCACAACGTCTATTGGCCTTGGAGGAAGCCTTCAAGGCTACTCCTGCACGCTGGTGGGTGTTGCACAAATCGAATATCACAACTTGGCCACTATGTCGACGCCTCATGGAGGTTCAGTTCAGTTTTGTGAAGCTGTGGGGTATGATAGCAAGAAAAATGATGGTCGAGGAGATCCGAAGGCACATCTGGATGCATGTCAACACCAATGGGGATCCTGAGCGAAGCAGAAGTGGGTACATGCATTCGTACACATGTTGGATGAAGTCTCGCAGAGTTGGTATGTCGCAGCAGAACTGCGACATCGGACGACCTCTTGGGAACAACTTACCATTGGCTTCAGCCAATCTTTTTCTTTCTCAGATGAAAATCCCTTCATCCATAGTGCACTACAGGTGATCCGCGAGAGGATATTTGAAGTGGTACCAACAGAACAACCGATGACACTTCAATGGACTATGACACCCGAAATGTTTATGGAATGTTATAATGTCACAGGAGAGCGGGATAATGAGGATGATCCAAGGGTTATCTACGTGCCGAAATCAGAAGGTAGTCGTAGTGTCAAGGCACCAGAAATACCGTCTGATAAATTTCAGCAACCATTGAAGATCAAGAAGGTGAACATTGGTTTGGAGGAGAACCCAAAGTTCGCAAGCATTGGTGACTACTAGGATGAGTCGACAATTGCGAAGATGACTGATTTGTTGCATGAGTTTCAGGATCTGTTTCCAATCAAATTCTCAGAGATGAAAGGAATTTCTGGAGACTTGGGGGAAATGAGAATTCCCTTGAAACTCGATGCGAAGCCAGTCAAGCAGTGGTCTTATCGATTGAATCCAAGATACAAGGAATGCATAAAATCTGCAATTGACAAAGTGATTAATGCAGAACCATCGACAGATGAGTTTGAGAAGTACACGACAGTGACCAAAGGAATCGGAAGAGATCAACAATAACAGATAGGTCTAGCGAACATGTAATCCAAACTCTACAACGAAGTATCGACACAATGGAGTTGGCTATGTCTCCAATCGGATAATCAATCATTGGCAGTAAAAAAAAAAAAAAACGAAGAAGGAACACAGACCACAGCAGGCATCTCTCGACGAGCAAATATTGGTTGACAACAATAGCACTAGTCGACAGAGGAATCGAAGCATCACGGATTTAGTGCGACCGAGTCAAATCCCATAATAAATGCAACAATTAAACCACAACATACAACAACAAAAATGAGAAACTGACAATTAATACCCAATGCATGCAGTAGATTTGGCAAATCACCATCGGATTCAGTAATCATGGTCAAAAATCGACCAAATGCGGCCAACCCACACTATAAATACAGGGACAAAGGGCAAGGGAAGGCATTACGAGATGCAGTAGTTGTATGGAGGTTTATGTTTCAAGCACCAGCACAGTGAGACTAGAACTGACGCTAGTTACAGAGGAGTAGCCATAAGTCATGTCCAGCATCACAACCAAAAAAAAGTGAAGCGTGGTCTGGCCTCCAGACAATAGCCATGCCAAGAAGAAAGGAACCTAGGCCTCAGAACGGTTCACCGATGGAGCTGCAGGCCCCTCAGGTGCTGAAGCATTGCAAGAAGGGCATGATGGTCCGATGCTACCATATTATGTTTCGCCACGCTAGAAAACAGCACCCATGCTGCGGGTAACCAAGAATGAAAGGTATAAGATTGAGGTGCCGCCAGTACTGGAGGGCGTTCCTCATGTCGGGGACATCACGGCCAAACTGCAGAACCTGTAGTATACCGACCATGACCTTACAAATTTCAAGGAGTGCACAGAAGGTTATGTCGATGTCCCCGACGAAGGGGGCCCAACCACCAAGGTATCCGCGGGATGGGAAAAGGGATTGGAACAATCGGGTCTGTTAGGCCTCACCCTCATGCCACACTTCGGGCAGAGGCACAGGCCAATGCATGTGTCAAATCGCTTATTTCCTGCTTTCATGACAGGTCTCTCTACCTACATGAGAGGATCCCCATCACAGTCGACTTGATCGTAAAGACGGGCTGTCGAAAGATGGGGACGACCCTTCTCAATTCTTCCAGGGAAAGGATAACGATAAGAAGCTTGTGGAACAGGTGACGATGAAGTACGATGTGGAGAAAAATGGACGAGGGTATCTCATCCACACTATCAACAATCAGACTGTTAGAGTCGTGGCAAAGATACTAGCAGTCAAGGTAACACGGAAGAACCGGCCAATGCAATGTAACTCAGGGGTCATTGCTACTACAGAAAGGTGTGTCGTAGGAGAGCAAATGAACTAGTCAAAAATCATGTTACGTGAGTTGATCGATGATGTGCATGATACCCAAGAGTGCAGGAATCCCTTTACGTACTCCTGGCTCCTCCTACTCATTGCGTTAGTAGTGTGGAGGGAACCGGACGACTATTAGGGTATGGACACCCCACAAGCTCAGGTATTCCAAGGTGTGCAGTACCAAAATTTATGGCCCACTAATGATAAGGTTCGATATAATGAGAACATCGTGCAATTTTATGTGCTACTAGAGAGGATGTAGATAGATGCACAGATGATTCCACGGATACCGGAGCAAGCCGCAACAAAGTATCGGTCGATAGCACACCTATCCGTCAAAGCGCAAACAATTTACCTTCAAGCTTGCAGAGATCTAGGGAAGCAATGGTTGCAGACACAGTACAAGCTCGCCAAGGAGGAGCTCAATGCCATTATTGCTAAATGGCTAGAGGAATGGAAGGTCCCAACCACGGAAAAGGACATAGTGAATGGTCAGAACACAGGTCTCCTGAACCCGACCAAGGTATAAGAAGTTTTAGACAGTTGGAAGCAAGGAGCAGGACCAAGTAACCCTGCGGAAGTTCGTTGGAAGCATCTAGTCATGATGGAACTTCAACAACAAACACTCTGACAGATTCAGAGCTGGACGCGCAACAGGACGAGCAATGGACAAAGAACAAGATGGACCGTGCTAGCAGAAGAACATGGGAAGGGCTTACTACGCAGCAAGTCAACTGAATTCTGGAGAGCATTATAGAAATAGTGGAAAATAGCTGTGATCAAATTAAATAGTATTCAATCGAGTAATTCAAGTAGATAGGCGAGCTACTAACTACAATGGTGAATACAATCATCAATACAAGCGTACCGCATGGGGATATTCGGCAGAATCGGTTGACTCCTAGTATAGAGGTAGAAGTCGACAACCAACCACAGATAAACCAACTAGAGTCCCATGCCATCAAAACAACTGATGAGGCCTTAGACGTCGAGGTTCAAAAGGCCGATCAGGTTATGGTAAATTTTAATTTGTTCCGATTGTTGACATTACACCGCACCTGTTGGCAGGCGGTTTGGTAAGGTAACATCGTAGCATCTCCAATGCTGTGACAAGTCAGAAGATATCGCGAAAGGCAGTGAGCGAGGCGTGAAGAAGAATATTTTATGCATTTTTGGGTCAAGTGTACCGCAGTTGGCGGGTTTTGGGTCATTTCGACTATATATTATGTATTTTTGAGTCATTTGTAGCGTAGTATGCGGGTTTTTGGTCGTTTTGGACTGCGTCAGTTAGATATTGGGTCATTTGTCCAAGGTGTTGGTTAGGAAATTGTTACAAAGTGGAAAAGAGTTGTAAGGTGGAAGCCTATATATAGATAAGATTTGTAAGGGTTGAGGTACCTTATGTTTTGGTTTTTTTATTGTGCGTTTGATCTTTGATATGTGTTTTTTAACGTGTGTTTGAGATCAAGAGATATTGGTGAGATCTGTGTTTTGCAGAGGTATTGTATCAGGTTTTCAGTGATAATATGAAATGATGAAACTGGTTCTGTGCAATCTTGGTGTATCTTCTGTTCTTGATGGTAATGCATGTTGCGATACTTATGAATGATGCAATGTTTCCTTGATGCAATATTTCTTTACTGTTACAATTTGCTGCAATGATGAATGTTTCTATTTAATGTTGCCGTCATGTCTCAGTAAATCGCATGAAATCTATTTTTGAATATTGCAATAAGTTTAGTAATTGATGCCACATACATCCTCCTTCCTTCGACGGAAACATGGTTTCATCAACTCTTCCTGAACATATTGGGTGAGACCTCATTTGCTCTACAGGTGTTGCTGGATGGGGTTAAACCTGTTTGGGTCGGTGCTCAGGGAGATCGCGGTATGGGTCAACAGTGAATGGAACCCCTATCGACTGGGTTTGTGTCAACAAATGGTTCCGTTATCGGGACCGTAGTGCGAAGTGAAAGGAGAATATGTTGTGGCACCCGACAGGGGTTCATAGCAGCCACAGTATGTACAGCAACCGCAATATGCACAACAAGGACAAGGGATGCTACCGGAAGCAATGCAACAACAATTCAACCAACCCCAGTACCAGCAGCAGGGAGGATTCTGGGGTGGACACGGTGGAGGATTTGGTTGCGGAGGAGGACGAGGAGGTCGCAAACCTGTGCAATTCTATCACTGTGCAGTGTGGGGGCACTACCAGCAAGACTTCCCACTATTGCAGACACAGTGTACATTCTGTTTTGTCAACGATCACACGGTTGAGAATTGCTCGCAGTTGATTGTGCGTTGGCAAGAAGGAAACATTCCACAGTTGTAGAATTAGCCTCAGGCACAGTAGCCAGTCCATAATCAAGTACAACAAGCAGTGCAGAACCAGAATCCATGGCTGAATCAGAATGAAAATCAGACTATGAACCAACCCAGGAATCTGCCATTGAACCAGACCCAGGGTGCAAATATTGCGACCATCTCTGCAGAACCGAGACCGTAAGATGCTTCTGTTGCTGTTGTTACTCGTGGAAATAATACAACTAGAGAGGATGGCTCATGACTACTGATTCGGTTGGAAGGATGGAAGATGATATCATTTGACATTGACGCTGAGTGAGAGGCATCCCTTCAGGCGCGTCAAACGTTGGAAAAATATCGCGGTAAGGCTGTTATTTGCGACATGCCTCCTGTCTTTGACGACACCTCTGAGGCAGGTCCGTCGAAACTGTCTGGAACTTTGCAAAAAAAAATTGAGAGTTGTCTGTTGTTGGAATGAGACCACGCTGCCCTTGCTGAGATCGAGGGATTGTTACAACGATTCACGAAGGGACGGCAGGAGTCCGTAGTGAACTCCTTACAACGGAGGAAGACAGGTAAGGAGATGCGAATGAACATTCATATTGGTGACTATGATGTTGATTCGGTTATTCTAGATCTTGGTTCGGATGTTAACATCTTAACCAAGAAGGATTGGCAAAAGATGGGGAGTCCCCCATTAAATTGGTCTCCTGTACAACTTAGGTTGGCTAACCACGCAAAAGTCACTCCAATTGGACGAGTTCCACGGCTGGTGGTGGACATCAAGGGCATGAAAACATATGCCGACTTTGATGTCATTGAAGTAGTTGAAGGAGGAAGCTCTTATCCCGCGCTGTTGGGGATTGGATGGGATAATCATAGTGGAGCCATAATCAACTTCAAGTGGCAGATGATGAATTTTGAGAACCGTGATCTTATATTCATAGCCCCGTTGGATCCGGCTGAAGGACACAAATACATCGAGACTGTGAAGGACAACGATCCTAGTGGATGGGATCATGCATTCAATATTTATGAAGAGTATATTCATCCGACTACCAACGGTGAGCTGGGATGGCGTAGTGTTAGCTCTGTGTCTTCTGACTCTGATGATGCGCTAGAACATTGGCAAAATCGCTTGCATGAGGTATCGCTCTGCAAGTGTGGGTTAGTCATGCAGTCGCTATGCCGCTTTGCGACCAAAACAGTTACACTTCCAGTATATGAAGGATTTCCTGGCTTATCTGACTTTCTGGCGGCATTCGAGGCCACAGTCTCGGAACCACGGTGAATGCTAGCATTAGAGGAAGCACTGAAGGCTGCTCCAACACGCTGGTGGGCAACACACAAGAAATCCATTGATGGTTGGTCACAGTGCAGGAGGTTGATGATGGTTCGTTTTGGCGGGGTACCGAGTTTTACCACACGGGAAAGTATGATGGTTGCAATGATCCTGGCGGTCACTTGATGGAGTGTCAGCGATTATGGATATACGACCACGGGATGAGTGGGTCCATGCCTTTACCATACTTTGGATGAGATGCCACGATCATGGTATACTGCAGCTGAGTTGCAAGGAGAATTTCCACTTGGTTGGAGCTGACGGGGTATTTTACTCAAACGTTCAGTTTTGTGGATGCCAACCTAGATGTATATAATGCTTTGCACCTCATCCGCAATGTAGTGTTGAAGGTTGTTCCGGTGGCATATCCTGTGGATCCACATATGCACTTCCAGATACAGTCTCTCATGAAATGCTACAATATCACTGGTAGGCCGGAAGATGGTGATGATCCACGGAATGTCAATATCCCAGAGTCTGAAGGAAGTCGTGATGTGGTACCACCAAATGCGCCAAGCGATCCAATCAGTCAGCCGCTGAAGATCCACAAGATCAACATTGGGATAGAGGACACTCCAAAGTTTGCAAATGTCGAGGACTATTGGGATGATGAGATGATGAGCAAGGTCACCGATTTTCTCCATGAGTTTCAGGATTTATTTCCCACGATGTTTTCTGACATGAAGGGGATTCTAGGTGACTTAGGGGAGATGAAGATTCCATTGACACCAGATGCTAAGCCGATCTGGTAGTGACCCTATCGATTGAATCCATGACATAAGGAGAGGGTCAAGGTAGAACTGTATCGCATGTTGGATGCTGGTATCATTGAACCAGTTGAGGAGTCGGAATGGATCAGCCCTATGGTGGTGCAGGATAAGAAGACTAGTGAAGTGCGCATTTGCGTCGACCTCGGGAAGCTAAATGATGCATGTTTGCATGATTCATTCCCAACCCCGTGTACTGATGAGGTACTCGAAGGTGTGGGTGGCAAGGAGATGTATTCCTTCACAGACGGGTTCTCTGGATACCATCAGATTCGCATTGTAAAGGAAGATCACCATAAGACAACTTTTGTGACTGAATGGGGATGTTTCCAGTACACTGTAATGCCGTTTGGACTAAAGAACGCACCTGCGATATTTTCGCGGGTTGTTGTTGCTATGTTCCGGGATTTTATTCAAAAGTTCTTGTAGGTGTACATAGATGACTGGACCGTCTACAGTCTGATCAACGATCATCTGGCCAATTTGTGGTTGATGTTAGAGCGCTGTCAACAACATCCGATATTGCTGAACTTGAAGAAGTGCATTTTCTGTGCACCGTTTTGCATATTACTAGGTCACATTGTGTGTAAGCAAGGATTGTTAGTCGACCTAGCAAAGATTGCGCTTATTCTGAGTCTGACACCGCCGACTATTGTTAAGTGCTTGAGGGCGACGTTGGGGCACACTGGGTATTATCATAAGTTCATCAGGGGATATGCAGTGATTACTGCCCCTATGGAGAAGTTGCTGAAGAAAGACACGGTATTCCAGTGGAGCCCTGAATGTCAGGATAGCTTTGAGACGCTAAAAGCGAATATGGCTTCGGTGCTGATATTGGTGTTTCCAGACTGGAGTAAGGACTTCCACATTCACGTTGATGCCTCATCGATCATGCTGGGAGTGGTATTGGCCCATCCTGGAGAGGGGGATCTTGATCACCCCATTGATTTTGCAAGTCGGAATTTGTCATCTGCAGAAAGAAACTACACTACAACGGAGAGGGAAGGCCTGGCGATGGTTTATGTGCTGCAGAAGTTTCACCATTAGGAGGCCATTTCAAGATGTTCACAGACCACTCTACATTTAAATACCTTGTCAATAAGTCTGTGTTGGGGGGGGAGATATGTTGCTAGCTACTTCTTTTCCAGGAGTTCGATTTCGAAGTAATTGTGAAGAAGGGCAGTTAAATGCTGGCTCTGATCATCTCTCGAGGATTGAAATAGGAGAGGAGCCAACTAACATTGAAGACGGGTTTCCTGATGCACAACTGTTTAAGGTTGATATATCCGATGGCTATTTTGAGGAAATCATTCAGTTTCTAGCGATAGGTACCGCACCAGAAGAATTCCCCACTAGTTAGAAGAAGCAGTTGGTATTCAAGGCTGCAGACTTCCAGCTAATTGCAGGAGAGTTATACAAGATGGGTGCAGATGAGATATTGCGATGGTGTGACTTGCCACATGAGCAAGAGCAGATCCTCTTAGAAGCGCATGCAGGAGTGGCTGGGGGCCACTATGGCGGTCATGCGATGGCCAGGAAGGTGTTGCGTGCGGGGATTTGATGACCCATGCTGCACAGTGATGCAACAGATTATGCACGGTCATGCGATATCTGTCAGAGAACCGGGAAGCCATCCAGAAGGGATGAGATGTCATTGATACCTCAGCTGACATTGCAGTCATTTGACAAATGGGTAGTAGAATTTGTGGGACCTATCAACCAACCTGGGAAATGCATTGGTGCTAGATACATCATCACGATGATAGATTACTTGACCAGATGAGCGGAAGCTGCACCAGTTATTGATTGTTGCATGGCAATAGCCGCGCGGTCCCTATTTGACAACATTGTCACTCGTTTCGACTGTCCCAAGATATTGTTGAGCGATCAAGGAAACCACTTTCTAAATCGCACCATCAGTGTATTAACAGAGGAGTTACAGATACAACACAAGAAGAATACACCCTATCATCCATAGGAAAATGGCAGGGTGGAGGCTTTAAACAAGATAATGGAGCATGCGTTGACAAAGGTGTGCAATGTGAACTGCAACGACTGGGATCTAAAAATACCAGTAGTGTTGTGGGCCTATTGCACCACATGTAAAAGGTTGACAGGGCAGACACCATTCAAGTTGGTGTATGGGAAAGAAGCGATTATGTCTATGGAATACATCGTTCTGAGTCTGCGCATAGTGGCAGCAACGGGTATGGATGTTGTGGCAGCACTAGAGGAGTGCCTTGCGCAGCTAGTTCAATTGGAAGAAGAGCACTTTATTTCTAGGTTTCACCAAGGTGTGGAGAAGGATTTCTAGAAGGCTTGGCATGATCACCACATCAAGAACAAATAGTTTCAGCAGGGCGATTTGGTGTTGCTATATGACAACAAGTTTATGAAACATCCAGGAAAATTGTAGATGCATTGGCTTGGTCCATATCACATCAGTCACATTACATCAGGAGGAGCAGTTCAATTACAACAGTTAGATGGGACGATGCTCCCAAAGTTGGTCAATGGCAGTAGGTTGAAGCCCTATCGATCGGGCTTGGAGCAACGCGATGCCCGAGTCGCATCGGGAAAAAAAAATGCAGGTGGATCGGTGGCAGGATGGTGCCCCGACAGAGACAAGAATGCGCAATCAGGGAGGCTTGTGTCTCCAGTTAGGAGCGGTCCGCGACAAGTTGCAGGGTCGCGACCAGGTCAAATCAGCAATAAATGCCAAAATTTGATTAACAATGCTTGTTCAAATGATGGGCATTAATGGCGGATTGGCGGGCAAGATCGATGGTGGATTTGGGTCATTAATACAGAATTCTTGTTGAGTTAATGTAGGATTTAGTGATGATTACAATGAATTGGGTTGGATGCTATAAGAACGGGTCGAAGTTGGTCGAAAGGCACCGTGAATTCAGTTGTTAAGTGTGCCGATTCTCGTTGTTTCTCGGTGAGTATCGATGTGAGTTGGGAAAGGTTCAGTTGAACTTGCAGAGTGTCGTTGCTGAGTGGTGAGTGGGTTCTTCAATTCCGTCGGTGAAGATATCTATTGAGAACGCCGCGTGAGGTATGCTAGGTGAGCTGGAAATAGTTGATATTATCATTGAAGTAGAGTCTCCCTTCATCCTGACTCCCATTGAAGAAGAAGTCGAGTCCGGGAGAAACGTCATTCTTGTAGCAGAAGTTGCAAATATGTTGGTGGTAGTGTCAGTGATTTCCAAGAAGCATCAGGGAGGTCAGCACTCTGAGTCACCACAGAGCAAGCGTTAGCTTCGGTCTTCCATTGCTGTGGCAGGAGAAGCTCAAGGGGAAGCAGGGAAATCCAGCCGCCGGATTGATGAGTCCGCCGCATGGGAAGGACTCTCGACCATTGAGATCCCAGGGTATTTCTCCCCCAATCGGCCTAGGGGATGAGTGACAGAAGAAGTGTACTGCGCAGCTGGAGGAGTTCCACGATGTTGGTGGACAGTTCATGACAAAATCTGGTGAAGTTCTTTAGGCACTTTAGAAAGGTCGTCAACAGGTGGTGGCGAAGCTCACTGCACATCCATCTGCAGAAGATGTGGTCAACAATCAGGTAGTGGCTACGGAACCCAAGGAAATGGTGACGACAGTCGAGCAGTAGTATGATGAATTCAAGGTCAAAACAACGGAGTACACCATGTCCATTTGACATGGCTCGAGGGTGAGCCACAAGATTGTGTTGGGGGCCTATTGGCAGGCGGTTTGGTAAGGTAACATCGCAGCATCTTCGATGCTGCGACAAGTCAGAAGATATCGTGGAAGGCAGCGAGCAAGGCGTGAAGAAGAATATTTTATGCATTTTTGGCTCTAGTGTACTGCAATTTGTGGGTTCTAGGTCATTTGGACTATATATTATGTATTTTTGAGTCATTTGTAGCTCAGTATGTGGGTTTTTTGTCGTTTTGGACTATGTTAGTTAGATATTGGGTCATTTGTCCAAGGTGTCGGTTAGGAAGTTGTTAGAAAGTGGACAAGAGTTGTACGGTGGAAGCCTACATATAGATAAGAGTTGTACGGGTTGAGGTACCTTATGTTTTGGTTTTTTTACCGTGCGTCTGATCTTTGATATGCATTTTTGAGCGTGTGTTTGAGATCAAGAGAAATTGGTGAGATCTGTGTTTTGCAGAGGTATTGTATTGGGTTTTCAGTGATAATATGACATGATGAAACTGGTTCTTTTCAATCTCGGTGTATCTTCTATTCTTGATGGTAATGCATGTTGCAATACTTATGAATGATGCAATGTTTCCTTGATACAATATTTGCTTTACCATCACAATTTGCTGCAATGATGAATGTTGCCATGATGTCTGAGTAAATCACATGAGATCCATTTTTGAATATTGCAATAAGTTTAGTAATTGATGCCACATACATCCTCCTTCATTCCGCGGAAACATGGTTCCGTCAACTCTTCCTGAACATCTCGGGTGAGACCTCATCTGCTTTGTAGGTGTTACTGGACGGGGTTAAACCTATCTGGGCCGGTGCTCAGGGAGGTCGTGGTATGGGTCGACAGTGAATGGAACCCCTGTCAACTGGGTTTATGTCAACAACACCCAGGAAGCAACAAGCGAGGAGATCCGTGACGACGAGGCTGCGATGCACAAGAAGGTGGTCGCGTACAAGAAGAAATTGCATGCCAAATTGATGGAGGCACAGGGTGTCCATGACGAACAAGTTGCAGCACTGGCTGCAAAAGAAAAGGATGACGAGGAACGGGCCAAATTAGAAAAAGCGCTTACAAAGGAATGTGAATCAACAGTGCTAGATATAGAGGTAGAACCAGAAACACAAGCGGTTATGTTAGGGGTGACTCTTATTGAGCTCAGGGAGGAAAATGCAAAGCTCCAAGCTCAAGTGACACCTAGCACACCACTGAAATAGATTCAGAGTCGGCAGAAAATGATCGAGGACGTAGTCACGGAGATCCAGGAGATGGAACAAGCGGTAAAGACGGTCGTAGAAGGCATCACAGAGTTTTGGGGAAGTGTAGTTGAGGATGACTAGCTGGCTGCACTGAAGGGACAACTCAATGAGGCGGAAGCCCAGTTAGAGACATATAAGGGATCGCTTAAAGCAGGGGCCCCAATAGTGGGAATGAAAAAGGCAGCAAAGTTGAAAAGTATGCAACAACGTGTAACAAATGCCCAAGAACGAGTGCAGCGAAGGGCCACACAACCGAACGAGCTCCAAACGAAAGTTGAACTCCTCATAACACAGGTAGTAGAGGTAATGAAACATGTTACGACGCAACTAGAGGTAACGCGACATAAGGGTTGTGAACACCCAACAGAGGAGCAGGTCCAAGAATGTGCACAGCTTCGAACATCAGTGAAGGAACTGGTCGATTAGATTCAAAAAGAATATGATGACTTTCGACAACAGGTACATGCACCAGTGTTGTCTAGCTGAATTGGATTAAGGGCAAGCCACAATTTTTTTGGGGGGGCCTACTGGCACAGGATAAGTCCGGAGGAAGTGCGGAAGCTGACAGGTGCGAAAGGTACAATCCACGAAAGAAGGACCATTCACGGAGTTCGAGGAAGTGCAAGAATAGTTAAATTAGTTAGAATCGGTCATGCGGACCATTTTGTAATTGCATAATAGCATATAAATAGATTAGGATTGTAAGCCTAAGAGAATCGATCCAGTTTTGATCAATCTTTCCATCCTTTTGATCTGCTTTGTATCCGTGACATGGTTTATTGACTTTTTCTGCGAGGTTCATTCTGCAAGGTTTTAATGAATGCATGGGGATGTTCGACTATGGTTCTATTTCTATCTCTGTCCTTATGTGATGATGAATGTGAATGTTTGTAACATGTTAGTATTCTGTGAGTTGAATGATTACTATTGATGCGAACAAGTAGGTTGAATATGTTGTTGCGAATGTTTACTATCTGTTGAATCTGTGAATGATCCAATGTGTGCATGATAAATTGGTAGTATGATGCGAAGGACATAACCACTATTTTCTGTGATAGTGATATATGGGCAAAGCATATCCTCAACTCCACTGCAGAAACTTGGTTCTTGCAAGCCCCTTATCCATCTCGGGTGAGACTGCACTTGCTTCGCAAGTGTTGCTGGAAAGGGTTACACCTTTCCGGGCCGGTGTGTAAGGAATTTTGGGTTGGTGTTTGTTGGCGACAGTGTGAAGTGAACCCTGTCGAGAGACGCTGCATCAACAGAAAGTCAAAGGGATAGACAAAGAATGAGGGAGGGGGAAGAGAAAGAGAGATAGTGAGATAGTGAGAGAGAGAGAGAAAGAGAGAGGTAGAGGGGGAGAGAGATAGTGAGAGAGGGAGTGATTGAGAGAAAGAGAGAGATAGTGATTGAGAGAGAGAGGTAGAGAGAAAGAGAGATAGGGAGGGAAAGAGACAGATGGATAAGTAGGGAGGGTGGGAAAAAGAGTGGGAGAGGTAGTGAAAGAAGGGGAGGGGGTAGAAAGGGAGTGGTTTTGGGGGAGAGAGAGAGAGAGAGAGAGAGAGATAGAGAGAGAAATTGGAAAATAATGAGGGATGGGGAAGAGAGAGAGATAGTGAGAGAGAGAAATAGTGAGAGCGATATAGAGAGTGATTGAGAGAGAGAGAGAGAGAGAGAGAGATAGTGAGAGAGAGAAATAGTGAGAGCGATATAGAGAGTGATTGAGAGAGAGAGAGAGAGATAGTGAGAGAGAGAAATAGTGAGAGCGAGATAGAGAGCGATTGACAGAGAGAGAGAGGGAAGGAGATGGATGGATAATCAAGGAGGGTGGGAAAAAGAGTGAGAGAGGTAGTGAAAGAAGGGGAGGGGGTAGCAAGGGAGTGGTTGTGGGAGAGAGTGAGTGAGTGAAGGATGGGTAGAGAGAGAGAGAGAGAGAGAGAGAGAGAGGTAGGGATTGGAAAAGAATGAGGAGAGAGAGAGAGAGAGAGAGAGAGAGAGAGAGAGAGAGAGTGATTGAGGGATAGAGAGAGAGATTCATGGAGGGAGAGAGAGATAGTGAGAGAAAGAGAGTGATTGAGAGAGAGAGGTGGAGAGATATAGTGAGAGAGAGAGAGAGTGATTGAGAGAAAGAGGGAGAGAGAAAGAGATAGAGGGAAGCGAGGAAATATATGGATAATTAGGGAGGGTGGGAAAAAGAGTGAAAGAGTTAGTGAAAGAAGGGGTAGAAAGGGAGTGGTTGTGTGTGTGTGTGTGTGTGTGTGTGTGTGTGTGTGTGAGAGAGAGAGAGAGAGAGAGAGTGATATATCGGTAGATAGATAGTGATTGAGAGAGAGGGGGGAGAGAGATAGTGAGAGAGAAGGAGAGAGAAAGAGAGGGAGGGAGGGGAGGAGACAGATGGATGAGTAGGGAGGGTGGGAAAAAAATTGAGAGAGGTAGTGAAAGAAGGGGAGGGGGTAGAAAGGGAGAGGTTGTGGTTGTGAGAGAGAGAGAGAGAGAGAGATGGGAGAGAG
Organism: Larix kaempferi; assembly: GCA_027924585.1. Taxonomy (NCBI): domain Eukaryota; kingdom Viridiplantae; phylum Streptophyta; class Pinopsida; order Pinales; family Pinaceae; genus Larix; species Larix kaempferi. The sequence continues at coordinate 168,574 of BSBM01000033.1, forward strand.
AGAGAGAGAGAGAGAGAGATGGGAAAGAGAGAGAGAGAGGTAGTGAAAGAAGGGGAGGGGGGTAGCAAGGGAGTGGTTGTGAGGGAGAGAGAGAGAGAGAATGGAAAATAATGTTAGAGGGGGGAAAAGAGAGAGAGAGATATAGAGTGATTGAGAGACAGAGAGAGAGAGATATGGAGTGATTGAGAGACAGAGAGAAAGAGAGTGATAGAGTGGGAGAAAGATAGTAAGGGAAAGAGTGATTGAGAGAGGGGGGGAGATAGTGAGCGAGAGAGTGATTGAGAGAGGGAGAGGAAGAGAGAAAGAGAGAGAGGGAGGGAAGGAAATGGATGGATAAGAAGGGAGGGTGGAAAAAAGAGTGAGGGAGTGGTTGTGTGTGTGTGTGTGTGTGTGTGTGAGAGAGAGAGAGAGAGAGAGAGAGACATATAGAGAGAGTGATAGAGGGGGAGAGAGATAGTGAGAGAGAGGGAGGGAGGGAGAGAGATAGTGAGAGAGAGCGAGGGAGGGAGAGAGATAGAGACTGAGAGATAAAGATAGGGGATATAGATATTGGGAGAGAGAGTGATTGATAGAGAGAGAGGGATAGAGAGAGAGTGATAGAGGGGGAGAGAGATAGCGAGAGAGAGAGAGAGAGAGGGAGAGAGAAATATATAGAGGGAGTGAAGAAGACATGTGGTTAAGCAAGGAGGGTGGGAAAAAGAGCTAGATAAATAGTGAAAGAAGGGGAGGGGGGTAGCAAGGGATTGGTTGTGGGAGAGACTTATTGAAGGAGAGAGAGAGAAAGAGAGGGATTGACAAAGAGAGAGAGAGAGAGAGAGAGAGAGAGAGAGAGAGGAGAGGGAGAGAGCTATTTATTGAGAGAGAGAGAGAGAGAGAGAGAGAGAGATGGAGATGGAGCGATGTACGGAGGGAGAGATGAGGGAGGCTATAACAAGGGAGGCACGAAGGGTGGGGCATTATGAGTAGTTTCCTACGATCTATTGATATTCACCCGTTCATACATTGGTCTAGGGGTGAATGATTGGCCAAAGGACTGTAATAACACTTGTTGGGGAAGAGGGCCATGTACAAGGCATCAAACGACCACTTTTGACACTATATAAATGACTTAGATTATATATAGGAATTTGATTAAATTATGTTTCATACTTAATACTCTCAACCTATCGAACATAATATGTATAATTTTAATGTATTAATAACGCATATGCGTTATAACGTACATGCGTTACAAAGCATATGTGTTTTGTATGCATAGAAAACACAGATGCGATATAACACATATGTGTTTTGTATGCTTTATCATAATGCATATGTGATATAATGTATTTACGTTATTGACCATATGTGTTTTATAACACATGCAATAGGTATACACTAGCATAGAACCATTTTAAACTTAAATATGGCTCTAAAGCCCACTACAAAGAAATGTTGTCAAGTTGCATTCACATAAAATAAGATATAAACTTAATAACAAAATTATATGTTAACTCAACAAAGATACAAATAAAAATAGATTATATATATATATATATTGGAACCTAAAATTATATATAATTCATTTATAGAAATCCAAACTAAACCACTTTGTTTTTTTAATTTTAAGTAAATATTTTTCAATATATATTTTTAAAATTTACATATAAAAAATCCAGATTTAAAATTATATATCGTGCTTCCACATAAATCCAAATGTGAAATACTTTAGTTTTTATTTAGAAAAAATAACTTTCAATTTTAAATTTTATTTTTTTATTTTTTAAATCCACATATAATGGGTACCTATATCTCCAAGAACAATATTGTGTCTGTCAAGACAATAATGGCCAGTTCTACTTTTTTTTTTTCACACAGTGAAAAGACTATACTTTATTAAGAAAATATATGATAAAAAGTACAAAAATATACTCCAAACCAAGGTGATTGTGTTAAACTCACAGCATTCCAAAGACACAAAACTACCAGCCCAGCACATTGAGCATAAATACCCCAGACAATTAGTAAATTGGCTGCCCCAGCCAGAAAGATAAGTAATTAACACAAAAACAGAAACAGACAAAGAGTCCAAAAACCAAGACCCTGACCACAAATGAGCCAAAACAAAACCAAAGTATAAACCTCAAGGACCAAACATATTGAACCTGCCAGCCTCCCTAAGAATATGCTCGATCCAAAACTCAAAATACAGTTTACCTTGTTCAGAGAACAAGACAACTGCAAAATTCTGATCATATCCAGCCAAGGAGAAAGTGCAAAGACATTAATAGGCCCAAGTCTGCTGATGCAGCTTATAACGACTTGAGAGTCACCCGCGATATGCCGCAGCTCCAGATTCCTGATTTTTACAGAATATGACATTAATGGCCCATTTTACTTTGTGACAAGGCATATGTCATAACTCACATGGCTCATTTTTTTTCATAAAGTATTTACCACCTCTCCAATCCTCTAATGGTCACTAGACGTACAAGTTTACGGAGGACAAAATACAAACCAACAATTTTAACAGGAGAAAATATATTTATAACTATTACCTAAGAATAAACAAAATCACAAGCTCATACATTTTATCATCTGCAACCTAACCTAACAATAGTTTTCACATTGCATGTAAAACACTAAGAAATGTCCATATTTAGTAGAACACTATTAAATTTGTACCTGTTCCTGCACTGCCCTGGTTTGTTCCCGCACTGCCCTGGCTTGCCCAACTACGAAAGCTGCATTCATTATCTCTGTTTCCTTTCCATCCTTTGCCCATTTACCACAATTTTCTATCACTGCTTTGTCGAGCTCCTGTCCCATGCAATGATCAATAAGGTTTGCCAATAAGCATCTTAAATCATTGATTGCATTAACTGGATTAGAGTTGAGACCCATTGATTTCCATGTCTTATATAAACTTATATTCGCAGCTACTCCCATCCAGTCCTTAGAATCATGTAGATTATCTACACAATGACACTTCTGACCTTCTATGCCCGGTGCTCGTTCTTCTTTATAAAGCTGTTCCATATGCTGTTTGAGTGGCTTCTTTATCTTCTCTTCAAGTAGTTCGTTTGAAACATTAGAATTTTGAAGACTCATCCAAATCTTTTCAATAGTGCCAAATGCTTTGTCAGCTGCCAGACTTACTAAGTTACCTTCTGGATCTAAACTATCAACAAAATCCATGAAACACCATGCTTGATAATAAGCTTTGATAGATTCATTCACCACATGACGATTAGCTCCGTCATAAAAATAGATCATAAAATGTATCGACGAGACTGCTCTCATCTTCCAGGATTTTTGACCAACTTCTTTAAAATGCTTTTCGTCTTCCAGAGATGTGGGAGTTTCATCTTCCACCGTCCCTGTTTTGCATCCCATTAAAGTGATCAATTCTGCACAACTGCCTTTACTCTTTTCAAAGCCTTTATTGATGATATTTTCTACTTTCTTAAAGGCCCGTAGATTTGCCATCCACAGGCTGTAGGGGATCTCTCCTGGCATTCGTATGACCTTCAAAGCTTCTTTGTATTCGTGAAACTGATCGGTCTCTAGTGCTGGTACGTTCAAGCCACACAATAGCGCATTCTGTTCTGGGCTCATTATGAAAGGCCTGATCATTCGGAATGCAAGGTCTGATAAACACCAACAGGCTTTGCTAACTGAAACCATGAGTTTTTGTAACCAAAGCACCATTAACAAAAATACAGAATGTAGCTTAAATGGTGTGATTAAATTCACAACAATACTTTCTATTGGAGTTCTTTCACGACTTCTCTTCTCCCGAAACAATCTGGCTGTCAAATGTGCGTCCAGATCGTTTTTCATATCAGCAATACTCCTTGTCCAGAAATCTTCCAAGTAAAACAAGCACCGCACATCCTTGGGAAAATACATAACTGCTGTGAACCCTCTGAATAATACCACTATCCATCCTATTAAGATGAACACAAACTGAAAATAAAAATATAAATAAATATAATCATGAAGAATAAATAATCTCCACACCCATTTGCCTACCAATAACCCAAAGCAAACTGTGGTAACCATGCTGGCAAATGAACTGAAAATTGATCTGGCTATGATATAGTCGGGTTGGGAGGCACGAGTGACAATAAAACATTTGAGGACGTGAATCTCAATGTTGTTACAGTCGTGCTTTTCCGGGCAAGTGCAACAACAGGAGAGTGCTAATGGAATCTTTTGAGACATCATTTTACGAATGCTTTTACCTGCTATGACAGCGCCCGTTAAGAGCACAATCAACAATATAAGGGCTGTGAAGAAGGTGATGTAGGAACCTCTGAACCATACTCTATAAATTCGATGCCGTTGCCAAAGGCTGTAAGCATCACCATCAATAGAAGGGTGGGGAGACGGACTAGGATCTTGACTCCATGATTTCTCTTCCTTCAATACTTTGACAAGGAAGTAAACCTCATAACCCATATGCCACATTACAGGTAACGCCAATGCTCCAATATCGCCCCAAACAGTTCTCAAATCAGAACGGGCCACCCAGGGAAGTAAATAAGCAATGAAAATACATACCATAACTCTCATGCCATCAAATGTCAGTGAACGGTGAATCAAAATATACATTTGACCGTTTTTTAGGAAATTGTCGTTTGAATTTACATTTAGATTGAAATAATTATCAACGAAAGTGAGCAACTGAATAATGAGAGCAGTGAGAACCAGAGCTTGAGCTGGGATCCAATGGGCTTTCCTCTGGAAAGCCTTGTACACATCCAAAGAGAGCAAGATCATCAGTATGAATGCGCAAAACGAGGCTGTGTACCGAATTACTATTACATGCTTCACTAAATCCATTTCGGCGTTACCCATATTCCAACCTCTTAACACTATTCTCACGGAGATGCAGTCTCTTAACACTAACTATAAATACAGACGAAGGAAGATGCAGTCTCTTAACACTAACTATAAATAGAGACGAAGGAAGGATGAACAGTGCATCTACAGGGAACCCACTTTTCAATTGAGATATGATTTAATTACAACACGGATGAACACAAAAGAAACACAGAGGGAACGGTGGGGACACTTGGAAATTCATTTCATCTTTCCTTTTTTTCTAAATCTTTTGGACGTTTTGAATTTTTATCTTCCTAAGTTATTTTTTAACCATGAAGTTTAATTAAAATCAGCAATATTTTTCTACCCTGAAGATTTATTAAAATTAGCAAAGTTATTTAACTCCTGGTTGGTGACCGTCAATAAAAGATAATAACAGATCAATTGGTCACTGTCAATAAAAGATAATAACTAATCAATAACTAATTTAAATATTTAACACTAAATAAAACAATCCGCGTTATCTTTATAACATTTCGAAGTCTTCATCGATAGTCTCTTCGTTGCTTATAGCGCTATCATGTAAGGTGGAGGTCTTCGTCCACGTGGAAAGTTGGGTTTGGAATCTTGAGAGCGACACGGAAGAGGAGGATGAAGAGGGCAGAAAAGGTCTCTGCAAAAATAATTTAAAAAATTATCGAGGTAAGTGTTATATTCTAATAGAATTTAAAAATGATATTTTATGAATTTTTTATTTAAGAAATTTCCTATCAGAAGGCATTTACTTATGTTTTTTATTTTAGTTTATATGGAAGATGGAACAAAGCAACCTATCAACCATGATAATGGAGAAAGCAGATAACTCTAACGTAACGCAATAACAAGGCAATAACCAATAAGTGTAACAAATCATAGTGTTAGGGTTTTAAAATATCACTATAATTTTAATTATGTCCAGCATTGTCCTGCTCTAATCTATTCACCCCTAGCCAAGTCATATGGCTAATACTGAGGGAATGCCTGATGCATCAACACTACTCATCCATGGTAGACCTAAAAAGCGCATCCTATCTCATTTACATATAAAAAAATGATGCTTTCAGAAATAGAGACTGTCCAAAAAAGGATGTAAGGAAATATCTAAAATGGCCTATGTCCCACTGTTGATAGGGAGCACATAAGATTGGTTCTATCACTGAATATTCTCTCTGAGACAAAAATACTCTGAAAGTCTGACATAAGGTTTGTAGTACATGATGCAAAAAACTAGTCTTTTTCATCATGTCTGTAGTACATGATGAAAAAGTCTGACATAAGGTCTGTAGTACATGATGCAAAAAACTAGTCTTTTTCATCATGTCTGTAGTACATGATGAAAAAGTCTGACATAAGGTCTGTAGTACATGATGCAAAGATTGACTTTGGGCATCAAAAAGTGGAGACCAAATCTCTAGGGTGATTGGGGCCGCACCTATGCACCAATTCTTTTGCAGGACCCACTAAACATCCTCCACCTTTGGCATAATAAACACAAACCAACTTTTTTCTAATCCAAACACCTTTGGAGTGTAACTGATATGTTGGCCCCAATGGGAAATTTCCCAGTCTGTGAGAGTCTTAACATTGAATATGTGGCCATGGACCTGCCCAATAACAACTATTTCCACCATTTTAACAACAGTGTGTAATTGTATATCTTCACTCACAATCAACGTCTGAGTTCAGACTTTATTTTTTAAAACCCGATGCTTATTTTGATCCCTGTGGGTGCCATCCCTAATATTTGAAACCACCTGTTCCTTCTCCTTGACAAATCCACCGCTCTCAATCCCCACAAGTTCTTGACCCCTTTCTAACATTGCCTACGGAGCATGGAAAACCTCTCTAGAAGGGACGTCATCGGAAACTTGAACACACTACTCCATAGAACCTCCAGAGATGGTGAGGAAACCATTGTATTCTAAGATGGGAAGACCAGTCAATGGATTAGATCGCTGAGGGCCAAACCCAGAATCTCATTCAATAATTGTAGTGGGCTCGAAGACAACACTCCTTGAACCTAGGCCTCTTGGATGCCATGTATCTATGGGTTCATTGCATCGAAATCGAGTCTAAGTTTATAGACCACACATAATAGGGATGTGGAGGCATAGATCCATCCATGGACCAGGCCAAAGCATGTGGGTCGAGATGAAACCCCTTAGCCATTCCTTTCGACACCCGATCACCCGCAACAATTGTCCTAGAGAAAGGTAAAAATGATATTCTAGTGGAGTTCTCACTAGAGGTTGAAAACCCTAGAATAACTCCAACCTTCACGTTATCCGCTTGGTTTCCAAATGGCACATCCCAAATATCAACATCACCGAGTGGATCTAAGGAATACTCCACTAATTCCTCCTCTTCCACCATATTAAAAAATCTTGTTGATTTTTGGTTGTATGTTGAATGCGGTTCTATTATCCTTGATCTTTCATTCAAAAATTTGTAGAGCCCCCCAAACCTCTTCCAAAATTTTGACTTCAACTTTATATTTATGTTATTCCTATGGAATGTGTCTATATTTTAAATTTATGTAATAGGTTTTGTTTTCGTGTAATGTGATTTATATTTATATTTTTTTTATTTAAAATCTATTAGGTATAAATGGAACTATAAAAGGTGGAGTTATTTTTTGTATCTTGAGTACCCACGAGAATAGATGGGTATTTGCATCAGAGAGTTAGTTGCTTCTGAAAACAGGTTTAACTTGACCTGAACATTATTCACATCCATTCGAAGGTGTGCCATCCAGATCCTTGCCAGTGCTTGAGTCTGGTCTTTTTCCTGTAGAAGTCTTCCAATTAGATTTTTCATGACCTAGTATGGTTCTAAACCACTTTTAGCATTCTTTTACTGTTTTTCCCCATGATTTCCCTCATTATTGTTTTGTAGTTCTGTGATTATTTTAGCTTCACCATCGTCTTTTACCTCTCGGATATGCCATGGAGTCTACTCCCCATACTCCTGATCTAACCAATTCTAGCATGTATGATCACCCCTCCTATTGCGCTCTCTATGCCTCACCATTGTGCAGAGTCTCTCGCATCCATACAACACTTTGTAGGTTCCCCACCCCAACACTCTGGCACCGTGTCACCATACCCAATCACCACTCTAGGACTAGGTATCCACCTTCTAGCAGCATGGTAGAGCAAGGCGTCAAAAATCAAGGATTTAGATCCCAAAGGATAGTGAAAATTTCAAACGTGGAAGGGCGTGTTAGTGAATGTTGCTAAAGTAAAGTGAAAAGTAGTCGGTGCAAATTGCGAGATTCCACAATATGAACAAGCTGAAATCTTAACAACGCAGAGGAAGAAGCTGGAATATATAGTACTGCTAAGTGCCCTCCAAGGACCAGACCTGTAATTAACCGTTGCGTAGCAGTGATATAAACTTTTGACTTTACTATTCTTTTCAACTGAGATGTGATTTAATTACAAGAATATGGATGAAATGAAGAGGGAAAGGAAGGTTACACTGCTGTAATTTCATTTCATCTTTATTCTTTAAATTATTTTATTTTTATTTTTTTTAAATGTGTTTAAAAAGTTGTTTAAAGAAAATGAAGTTTTATTAAAAATTTAATGTCCAATCAAAATGGATCTTTATTCTTTAAATTATTATTTTTATTTTTATTAAATGTGTTAAAAAGGTTGTTTAAAAAAAATTAAGTTTTTATTAAAAATTTAATGTCCAATCAAAATGGAGCAATGAAAAGAAAAAATAAATTTGCTTAACAAGTTGTTTAAAGAAAATGAAGTTTTTATTAAAAAAATTAATGTCGGGAGCAATGAAAAGATATATGTATGTTTTTTTTCATCCTATACTTCGAAAATGGTGATCAGCAGCCTACCTCTAAGATATTAGTTGGAAAAAATAAAGCAAACAACTTGCCAACAATTCAAGAGTGGCACCAGAACAAAGTGATAACAATAATTATGATTAATTATAATGGAGAATTTCCCTTCCAAATTTTTTTATAAAAAAGATATCCATAATTTTTTATATTAAAAAATGATGGTTTTTTTAAGGAGTAGACTTGTAAATTATAAATGGGTGTTCTCATGAAGATGGTTAACACTTTTTAGTAAATTGAGGGCACAAATATGGTAAAAAAAGAGCTATGATAAAAAACGAGCTCAATCGAGCTTCTATTAAGCCCTTGATCAAGTTCTAGAAAGCTCGATCCACTGCTTCACAAAGTGCTCGATCAAGTTATTTTGAGGGTTAATCAAAACCTTCACTGAGCTATATAGCTCAATTGAGCAAAAACCTCTATCGATCTACATTGTTCGATAAAGCTTGTGTTTTGGTGAAAATTTGAAAACAAAAGTCTCAGGGAATATTTTGCGTTTGTGGAATTTAGGAGCTCGATTGAGATAATATCTCGTTCGAGCTCCGCTAACTACTATAAAATTGGAACAACAATAGCCTGTGGCTTATTTCAGTGTTGTTTTTGCACAAAAGCTCGAATGAGAAGTGGATAGAAGCTTGAAAGAGGGTTGTGAAGCTCCATCGAGGACCGACTTGCCACCACCATCTGTGCCACCAACCACCCCCTCCTACCATGGGCTCCATATCTACAAATAGGCAATTCAAAACCCCTAAAAATAAATTCTATGCATTGATTGAAATTGTTTTTTTGTAATTTTAATGACTTTTTTGTAAAATTATTTGAAAATCCCCAAAATTCTATGAAATGATTGAAATTGTTTTTTTATTTTTTAGTAAATTTAATGATTTTTTTGTAAAAATAGTCCTTTTTTATTACACTCATAGGTGTTTATATCTTAAAATTTGGGGTGGAGTAGCAAGTATGTTTTTCTTTATTTTAGCTAATGCATAAATAATAGAGGAATTGAACCTAGGTCGCCATGTTGATGAAACCCACATCTTAACCAAATAAGCTAGCGAGAATTAACAAAATTAAATTATTATGATTAAATTATATAATGAAAAATATTTGAAATTATATATAAACTAATATAAATTAAATATTGATGTATTTTAAGTGTTGTATATATATATATATGGCTGAAAAATCTGGTGGGATGATTGGAGATGGATTGCAGCAGGTCTTGGAGTCAAGCTGATTCAATGGATCGGCCCAGTACCAACCAAGGGTAAAAAAAGTGGGAAAAAACTATTCTGTTGTTTCCTCTTCGATTATTTTTTCTAGGGTTTTTTAGTTTTTTCCTTTAGGTTTTTCAGTCGGGTCTGATTGGTTTTTTTACTTGGGAAGGTGTTATTTTCTTCATATTTGTGCCATCTTTTTCAATTTGAAATAGGGAGTCTCATTATTCTCTTTTGTGGGGCACTTGTCCCTTTACAAATAAGGGCTTTGATTCGTGGTTTGTTTTACTTTGCGACGAGTGGTGGTTTTTTTACTGGTCCCTCTACTAGTCATTAGGTGACCATTATGCTTTTGGGATGGCGTATCTTGTTATTCCTCCTATTGTGCATAGGGAGGGGATTCGACAAAATGGTTTGTTTCCATAATAGATTGATGGGTCGGGCTGGTTCACTAAACTACAATCTGAGGAAGAATAAGGTGAAGGGGAAGAGTCTCTGCGGGGAGAAGGCAAGGTATCATAGGAAACTGAAGGCGGTGAAGGCTAAGGAGGGTTTAGACCATTATACCATTGATGTGAATACTAACCTTGATAGAGTGGATATGTTGCAAAATTGAGCATTGGTGGGTAGGTTAGAGTATGTTGCGGGGAACCGGGAAGAAATTCTGGACTGGGTAAATAAGAATTGGGCACCCATTGTTAGTTTTTCGCTTAGGATTGACTTCCTGGAGAACCGATGGATTCTTCTCATTTTCCTGGATCTTAAGCATATTAGGCAAATTTTAGAGGGCACTTGGATTTTCAAGGAGGGAAGCTCTTTTGTGTTGAAATGTTGGCATACATCAGTTGACCCGGTGACATACATCATAGGATTGACTTCTTGGAGAACCGATGGATTCTTCTTGGAGAAGCAGTCTCGAAGACATCTGTTGATGATCATTCCGGGGTTACCTATTGAGCTCTAGACCAAAAATATCCTAATTGGTCAGCTAATACTGTTGGAAAATTTGTCAGAGTGGATAAAAAATCCCTTTTTGGTGTGGATAGGCGAATAGCTAGTGTTATTGTTGAATTTAATATGGCTAAGTCATTTTCGACATAGGTGGAATTTTCATGGGGTGCTCGTGCTTTTCGGCAAAGATAGGATTACTTCAAAGTTCCATTTCGGTGTTATCAATGCATAAGTACAGGAAATACTCTGGCTAAATTCCCTTATCTTCCGCGAGAGGCTAATGAAGTTGGTGTCTCTGGTTCGGGTTCGTTGGGATGTTCTCAAACGAGTCACAGGATTTCTACACCAAAAAGCTATGTCTCGGGTAAATTTTCTCTGAATTTTGCTTCCAAAGTCGAACTTGAATTTTATCTTGCTACTGAGAAAGTTTTAGATAAGCCCATTTCCATTGTTGGTGTCATTTTAAATCTGGGGGTTTCTTCTTCTTCGATTAAGAACTTTGAGGAGGTTTCGACCTATCCCGTTTCAACAGATAGCATTTCTACTCTCACTGTGCCTGGGGTAGGTCCTCCTCATTTAAGCCCTGTTGTGGATTCGTTTATAGTTTTGGAGGGTCACAGTGAACATAATTGGGGGTTATTGAGAATAGGTCTCCTTCTAGGGGTGCGGAGGCTAGGGTTTTCTCCTTATTAGACAAAAACCTTCTGGATGAAAGTGGATATATCCCTCCAATTTCAGTTGATTGTTTTACGCTGCTGAAGGTGTATGCTAGAACCCTTCATTGAATCCGGATGTAGAACCTATTCAATGTTTGCATTTCCAGAATGTCACTATCAGGAAAAATAAAAAGAGAATTAAAGACCCTTCCCCAGTTGGAGAAGCTTTTAGTTATAAATCGGTTTCTGCTAGAATTGTTGAATCTGATATGGGTAATGCTATATCACCTTATGTTGGTTACAATGGGGCAATTAGAGTAGAGAGGCCCATTTTGGTGGGTGAATAATGACAATTTTATCTATTAATGTCAGGGTTTTGGAGAAGGATTCTATGGTTAGGGCCTTAACCAAATTATTTCATTCTACTAACCCGAAGATAATTCTGCTTCAAGAAACTATGTGTGATGATTCGTGTTCCTTGGTTAAAATGGCTAGCTGTTTTCCTGGGTGGGAGTTTTCAGCCATAAGTTCTATTGGTCTGTTAGGTGGATTTTTAGCTGGATGGAATCCTCGGGTTTTTAAATTCCGATCTTTCAGGACAAGATGGGGTATTTTTATTGAGGGTTGGAGTGGGAGCCTTAGTAAGAATTTGTCCATTCTGAATTGTTATGGACCCTATAAAGATAGGGGTCTCTTTTGGGATTCACTTAAGCTTTCTGGTCTTCTAAATATTGAAAATTTAATTATCGCAGGTGATATTAACTTTACTATGTCTACTTCTAAGATCTGGGGACCTTCTGCTAGATTGGATGATATGGCTGATTATTTCTTAGAGCTTTTGTGTTCATTTGACTTAGTGGATGTTTAGTCGATTGTTCTTTCTCCTACATAGACTAATGCTAGGAGGGGTTTGGAAGGTATACATAAAAGATAGGATAAATTTCTTGTTAAGTCGTCCTTTCTTCAAACTTTTTAGTGTTAGAGGTCATGGGTGGGGGAAGAAAAATTTTATGACCATTGTCCAGTTTTCCTTCAACTAGATGTTTCAAAAACCTCAATGAAGTTTCCTTCCAAATTTAATAGTTCATCGTTAAAGAATGATGACTTTCGTTTGCTTATTCGGAATTTATGGTTAAATTTCGATATTGGTGAAGACTTGAATCCAATGGATTTGATAGTTTACAAACTAAGGAAATTAAAATATTTAGTTACAAATTGGATAGAAAAGAAGAATGTAAAGGATCTATAGGATTATTATGAGTTGGAGGAATAGATCCAGGATCTTCATTTCAGGAATTTTGACTAGAATATGGGAGAAGGTGATTTTTCTAAATTGAAAGAGCTAGAGCAGAGGAAGGATCTTATCCTTCAAAAGGAAGAGATGGACTAGAGACTTAAAAGCAGAGCCCTGGGGGGAAAAACACAAAAAAAATCCATTCCTAAGCTTCTCACCGGAAAAATACTAATGCTATTTGGGAACTAACTCATGATGTGGGAGATACAATTATTGGTCAGGAGAATATGCAGTTATCTACTAAAATTTTTTATGGTAAAATATTTTTGGATACTGGGCAATGTGATTTGGGGGCACAATTGAGCATAGTCAGACTGTTCCCAAAATTATTTGATGATCAAGAAGCTGTGGATTTGGGTAAACAGGTAACTTTGTTGGATATTGAAGAAACGATGAATCCCAAAGTGCAGTATAAAACCTAAAACCTTTGGGGATTTTAGACCAATTTCCTTGTGCAATCTGGCAGTATAAACTCATCACAAAGATTATTTATGTCTAAATGAAGCCAGTTCTTTCTAGGCATATATCTTCTGAACAATTTGGATTTCTGTAGGATCATCAAATATTAGATGCAATTAGAATCTCATGGGAGATAATCCATTCGATTAAGAAGAGGAAATTGAAGGCTTTTTTACTGAAAATGGATTTGGAGAAAGCATATGACAAAGTTGACTGGGTTTTCTTGAGACTGATCCTCATTCAAATTGGCATCCCTCCTCTGGTTTTAAATTGGATAATGGCTTGTGTCTCTACTGCAAACATTGCAGTATTGATAAATGGTGCTCCTTCAAGATTTTCCAAAAGCACTAGGGGCATAAGACAAGGATTCCCTTTGTCTCCGCTTTTATTCCTTCTAGCTATTGAAGGGTTTAGTATATTGATTATTAAAGCTAAATTGAAAGGTAAAATTAAGGGTATAAAATTCTGAACTGAGTTATCTCTTTCTCACCTTCTTTTTGTATATGATTTCTTATTAGATGGGACAGATTCTATTGATGAATGGTTGAGTTATAAGGAAATTATAAAGGTGTTTTGTGATGCATCAGGTATGTTGGTGAGTTCTACCAAATCTAGCTTCTTCCATTACAGGATTGCAGATCCGAAGATTGCCAAATTAATGGAAATTATGCCATACAATTTTTGTCATCTAGAGGATGGTATTAAATACTTAGGATTTTTCCTAAATCCTAATGGCTACAAGATAAAAGACTGGTCATGGATTCTGTCAAAGCTTGAGTGCAGAATAAATCAATGAAATTATAGACTTCTATCGGTGGGAGGAAGACTCACTCTATTAAAAGTTATTCTGACAGGGATACTTGTCTATTAGTTCTCACTCTTAAAAGTCCCAAGTTCGATCATCAATTCGTTAAGCAAAGTTTTTTCAATTTTATATGGATTGGAGGTAAAGATCGAAGCAACATGGTTATGGCTAGTTGGGACAGATTATCATTGCCATAAATTTGTGGAGGTTGGGGTATAAAAATTTGTTCACTTTTTGTTAACAACTAAAAGTGATCACTAGCTCATTTCCTTATTCACATGACCCATTTGTCCACTTTTTCACCATTAGAGCCTCTAAAACCATCAAAAGGTCACCAAAAGACCTTAATACACCCCTTTTTCCACTCAAAATGAATATTTTTCCTCAAAAAGCATAAAAAAACCCTAAAAAAGGGTCCATAATTCCCAAAAATATTAAAAAGGGAATAAAAATATTCAAAATATTCAAAAAAGTAAAAAGGAGGGAAAAAGAACCTAAACCATGTTGGTCAATACCATTGGTTTCCTCAAAACCATAAATGGTATTCCCCACCACCAAAAACTATAAAAAGGTGGTAGGGGTTCCTCACTTTCCATCCATCCATCATCCTATCCTCATGCTGCCAAAATCTCTCATGAGCTTTTGGCCATTGTAAGCAACCTTGGAGAAGAGATCATTGGAGCTTGGAGTTGCTCATCCTTGGAGCTACTCAACTATCTTCACCTTTTGGAGGTATTATTATTGCAAGCACTTGCTTGCCCCCATTTTCAATATAAATTTATTCTTTCATATTTTCTTGTTCTTGTTTTCAAAATTATTTCCAAGATTATAATGATGCACATGCTAGTTTAGTTTAGTTTTAGATTTCCATTTACAAATTGTTTTTGCTTTTAGTATTGAAACTGCTGCTACTAGTTAGCAGGTGCCCATTGCACTAAGCTTGGTTGCAAAACCAAGCCAACAGTTTTTGGCGACTCCGCTTGGTTGAATTCTTAGATCTCAAATTTTGCTTTAGATCTTAGTTTTTTATTAGTTTTTATCCTTTAAAACCATAGATCTGCTATTCTAGATAGCAGATCCATTGCTGCTCTAGATCTTGGCCGCATCTATTGCCATTAACAGCCCGAAATTGCCAATTTTTGGGTTCGTTTTTCGGCGTCCGTGCACGGATTTTGCCTCGCGGTTTTTAGCCCGACAGTCACGCGGCTCATCGCGACCTTTCGGCTTTTTTCCGCGCGGCTCAACCCGGCTTCGCGGCCAATTTGTGCACTGCACATCGCGGCTTCGCGGTCATTTACCGCGCTGCACATCGCGACTATGTGACGAAATCCCGTGCTGCACATCGCTGCTTCGCGGCTGAAACCCGCGCTGCCCATCGCGACTGTGTGATAGAAACCCACGCGGTCCATCGCGGCTGTTCTGCAGAAACCCGTGATGCCAATTTTTTCCATTCGGCCAATCCGTTTAAAAAATTAATTTTTTACTGTATTTTCTACCCACTTAGCTATTTTACAGTATTAAATTCCTGCACTATTACAGCCGTATACATCTTTTTACTATTTAGAATGAACCTTTGAAAAAGTCTTTTTACCAATATTTTCAGAAATCGAAAGAAGGCTTTGTTTGCATTTTATCTAGATAAAAAAAATTTTACTGTTCACTTCCTTGATATTTTTCCCATAGCAATTTTCTAAAAAAGAAATCCATTTATTTCTTGAAGTAGTCATATTATTTGCTTTCCTATTTTAAAGATCCTTTGTTTTTAAATAGTTCTTGCAAAGCATTTACATTTTTTCAATTTCAGTTTAAAATACCACATGTGCACCCAATCAAACAAATAATTAAACTGAGCCTTAAAAATCACCCTAATTTCAACCAACTTTTAACCCCACTTGGGGAAAATTTAAAAGAACTTGGTAGCTAGGTAGAATTGAGGGGATAGGTGTTCCAATAACACCCCTCAGTTATTACATTTGAGACTTAGCTGTTGTCCATTAGGGAACCAAAATCTCATAGTATTTTTTGGCACGGTCACAACTAGCTTATCAGAGGGCCTCTCCCCTAGGAGGGTTGAAGTCACGAGGATGGTTCCGGAAGTCTGAGTGGAATACCGAAATCCATTCAGTAACTGAAGGCTACCATTCGCAGTTCTCGGGATATCCCTGTATTGGGATATTGCGGTAAAAGGACCAAACGAAAGATTTACCTTTTCTGAACGTGTCATGAACGGAGTATCCTAGTGGCCATTCTTTAGGATTGTCTACCTGGTGTCCCTCCCGGTAGGGGGATATCTAGCCGTTGATTCAACACTCAATATTGTCTAACTTGGATGTCATCACCTTGCAGAGAATATAGTTTGTTGACTCACAATACTTTTAGTTAGGTGTTTGCATGATACAATCCACCTTTGGTCTAGTAGCACCTCTTTTTTCTAGAAGCTGTTTTCCTGTTGGTATTCTGACCATTTTTATTTTTCCTCCACTTATTATAGCACAACTGCTATAATAAGTGCCTTTTGAGGTTGATTTTTTGGCCTGAGAGCCTTTATTTTCACTCCCCTTTTTGCACTCTTGGTTACATTAGGGTTTTGAGTTTTTTACATCACCACCTGACACTGAAACATTTTTTAAACAAAACATATTTCTCACCATTGAGAATTTTAGATGATCTCGTTGTCTTCAGGGTGAACCCCCTCAGTTCAGTCTACTTGGCTCTCCACGTCACCGACGTAGAGCCTTATCCCTTGACTCGACACATCATTGGACAAACATAGCGCCATCCGATTCTGACACGCCTCACTTCACATCTGATTCTGAGGCAGAATCCGAAAACCCCACCGTATTATCACCAACCAACCTTATGGCTGGAACGCAATACGACCCACTTTTCACCAGCACTATAGGAGATACATCCACAAACCCTTCTACTGCTGTGCCATCCATGGCAACACCCACCCCTCTAATCATGCCTAATATAGGGGGAACTCCACCTTTAGGAATGCCCAACATAGGGCCACCACCTATTATGGGTATACCCAACATATGAATCACACCACCTGTGATTACCACAAACCAGATCCCAGGAGTTTCTGGTACTATTCCTAACCCTAGTGTAACCCACGTTGCACTTGGAAATGCCGGCCCACACCAATCCACAACAGTTGGAGGTCATATACCTTCAATACCTAGCATACCTTTAGGGACGACTGGACCACTACACAATGCCAACATTTATGTCCCAGTTCCTCTACCACACTCGTCTGCTAGTTTGCCTTACATGGCAAGTCTGAACTTACCAGACTTAGCCAGGCTAGCTAACGATCCTATCAGACACGACCCTGTGTGGCCTCACATGCCCACCAAAATCCCCTACGACATCCCTAAGTTTGAGGGCAGGGCAGGTGAGGACCCCCAAAACCATATTATGTCCTTCCATCTATGGTGTTCCTCCAACTCCATAGTGGACGACTATGTTCGCCTCCGTCTGTTACAGCGCACCTTCACTGGCTCTGCAGCTAAGTGGTATATCGAGCAACCCCATGGGACCCATGCCACCTTTACCTCCCTTGCCTCAACCTTCCTACAGTTTTTTCAGTTACCTGTCCGCTATGATGCGAGAGTCGAGATCCTACTGTCTTGCAGACAGAACACGGCCACCCACATCACTGACCACATTCATGAGTGGCGTCGACACCGAAGCCTCTGCAAAATCAAGTTAGACAACCGTATCATCTTAGATTGGTTTCTAAAATCCCTCCTCCCTCTCATTGCCAAAGATGTGGCATCCGAACGACCCCAGTCTGAAGAGGAAGCTATCCTAAAGGCCCAACAATTTGACCTCATTTACGCCCAGTCGGGTTGCTTATACACCATCATACCAGACGCCCCACGAGGCGATTCTTCACACGATGACGCGTCGGGGGCATCTCATGCCGCTGATGGTCTTATTGGCCAAGTCACACTGCAACCTAAACCTTTCAGCATGGTGAGCACCATACATGCCCCAGACCTCTCTAGGGCTACATCTAATTCTGGAGCGACAACTTCTTACGCTCCAACAAATCAAACTCACCACACTCATGGACCCTCTTGTCCACAACATTGCTATGGGAAAGTGCCATCGGCATATGTATCTCCTACATACTATAACCAACCTGCCACCCAAAACCCGATTCATTTCCCGCCACAATCGATACATTACCCACAACAAGCTACATCAGCTAACCCAACACCTCCAATAGCTCAGGGTTACCAACAACCCCAACAGGAAACTAGACCACCCCCAGCCCCACCAGCATATTATCCGCCGCAACCTGCTCCCACACCTGCGGCAAACCAAAATCCCCCCACTGCTCAAGGGCATGTGTACGCACAACACAATCAGCCCCAATACCAAAACAACCAATGCAACTAGGGCGGACAACAAAACTGTGGGAGAGGACGTAACCGCGGCAATAATCAACAACATAACCAAGGTCCACCACCTCCCCATCCTCCACATAATAATAACGCGGCACTTGCCCATCAGAACCCTGATCGGCCGCCCAAACAAGCCAAAAATCCTAATTTAAGAACAAACCATCCTTGTTCTATTTGCGGGGTCTATGGCCACTATACCCATGCTTGCCCACATTTGGAGAGAGCTAGGCAATTCTGGATTGATGATGCCCATCGTCAAGGACACGAGGCTCCTCAGGCCCCACCCAACCCTCCTCCACTGCAGCATCAACCGTTGGTACTACAAAATCCCTTACCAACCCAAGGCGTAGTGACTACTCAGCCGTTGGATCCCCCTCAAGGCAACGCGCCACAACAACAACAAATCACTTATGCCGCTCCTGATCAACCCATGTTTGATTCAGGTACCCACCATTTGTTAATGATGTCTTCCAACGATGTCAACATCCAAACCCGCCGAAACCAATATGGCTCTACCTCCGAAGCCCCCCCCACCGACAAGAATTCTAACGCTCATCCCACTGATCAGACGTTACATATACCTCCGGTTCCACTCGATGGCGCCCCTAAAGCACCTCTCTTCCCACTTCGTCATATCAACAACAACCCCAATACGCGGGCTGCGTCAAATTACAACATTGTAGATGAATTAGGTCAGTCTCCCGCAGCCATGTCTGCGTTAGAAGTCTTGAAAAACTGTCCTTCACAGTGCAAGACTTTGTTCGCCACCATTGGGGTGATTGACCCAAATGATTCGAAATTGATGGCCTTTGATTTGGACCAATTTGAACCACGCCTGCCTTCCACCTTAGCATTCCAAATTTTTGTTTCCATTCGGAATCTTGTCATCCATCGATGTATCATCGATGAAGGTGCCTCTACATGCGTTATGTCCACATTCATTTGGCAGAAGTTGGGATCCCCTACTCTCCAGCAATCCACCACTGCATTGCGAGCTTACGACGGCCGCTCGACTCAACCCCAAGGTGTACTAGCCAACGTCCCCATCCAGTTGGGTGGTAAAACTGTGCTCATCAACATAGAGGTCATCAATGCCCAGCTCAATTATAACCTCTTACTTGGACGCAGCTACATGTACGCCATGCAGGCGGTTGCCTCATCTGTCTTTCGTACCATGATGTTTCCCCATGACGGACGCGTGGTCAAGATCGACCAACTCACCTACTATGATCCCAATGCCCCCGCTGCACCCGAAAATGTTCTCCCCATGGTTGAACAACCCGTTTCTAGTGCAACCACCTCGTTTGTGTCGTCTTTGGGACCCGAACTTTACTCAGATACACCAATGACCTCGACATTCCAATCTATTCCGCCCCCTCCACCCACAACCACCGTATCTAACCTATGTACACTTTCCCACAATACACAAACACCCACAGTGCCTACACATATTGGCACAACGCCAATTCACACTATCTCGTTCTTGTTCCCATTCACCGGAGTTGTCAGTTCGCCAGTAATGGCTACACTCAACCTTCCTGGCTTAACATTAGCGATACCTGTATGGTACTTACCTGCTCCGAATCCCCCGCCGACTCCAACTGTTATCCTACAACCGGTGCAACCCATTGTCACCACTAGTCAACCACCTCCCGGTGTCACAATCCCTTCGTCCTCAACGAATCCCCCTCCTCTCATCAAGCCCACTGGGGGCAGAGGTCCACAACCATACACTGCGGTACCCCCTCCCAAGCCCCCAAGGTAGTTAAACCCCCACCCATGTTTCGTGCTCCTCTTAAATGCTCGTTGTGCGATGAGTTAGGCCACCCGACTCATCAATGTCCACAATTACCGGCCCTCCAAGAGCATATGAATATGTTGGACGATGACACCGGAATCCCAGTAGTAAGACTCGAGACACCTCCTCAGACTCATGACAAATCACTGCACACCAACCATCCTTGCGCCATATGCAGTGTTTACGGCCATTACTCACATCATTGCCCTGATCTCCTTGATTACAGAGCAGCATTGTACGAATTAAATAATGTCGACTTAGAGATATATCCTCCCCGCATCGAGGAGATCTACCCTCCGCCATCATCCTCTTCGGAAGAATTCAATACCATCTATATGATTTCAACCACGTACAAACCAGAACCCATTAATTTATGGTTTGATTACTTCCATACTGACGAGCAAATTCTAGAAACACTCACTGCACCGAACTACCCTTGGGACGATATGCATCATCGCTCATACTTCCTCCCTGAGGCGTCTACATCCACCGCAACAAACCAGCTATCAGTAGAATCGAAAGATTTCCTACCCACTAAGGTTGATTGGTTCAAGGATCCCATCCCAACACCAGATGCCTTTGAAGAAGGGAACATGTCCAACATTTCCCCTATTATAAAAATTGATATTTCCACCACACCTGGAAAACCTGAGCTCATCTCGCTAGGCGCATCATGCACTCAAGCGGAAACTCAGGAATATAAGAAACTCTTCCAAGAGTTTCGTGATGTCTTCGCCTGGTCTTACACCAAGATGCCTGGCCTCGATCCCAAAATCGTAGAACATCACATCGACACTTGGCCCCATGTGTCTCATGTCCGACAGAAACAACGACCAATTCATCCGTCCAAACTCCCAGCTGTTAAAGCTAAGATCGAAAAACTCCAAAAAGCAGGATTCATATATCCTATTGCTTACACCACCTGGGTTTCAAACCTCGTACCAGTAAACAAAAAAGTGGGCATGATACGTGTTTGTACTGATTTTCGAGACCTCAATCTCGCTTGTCCCAAGGACAATTTCCCCACACCTTTTATTGACCAATTAATCGATGAATGTGCAAGACATGAGGTCCTCTCTTTTATGGACGGTTTTTCTGGATATAACCAAATCAGGATCCGTAAAGAAGATCAATATAAGACAGCTTTCACCACCCCATGGGGCACCTTCGCCTATCGCGTCATGCCGTTTGGTCTAAACAAATGTTGGTGCCACTTTCCAATGCGCCATGACTTATTGCTTCCACGACCTACACAAAATCATAAAAGTTTATCTCGACGACCTCACCGCTTGATCCAAGAAGCGATCTGACCATTTAGACGACCTTCGACAGGTTTTCCTGCGTTGTCGAAAATACAACATCCGCTTGAACCCTCTCAAGTGTGTCTTTTGCATTCCATCAGGTCGCCTGCTGGGTTTCGTCATCTCAGAAAAAGGCATCACTGTAGACCCCTTAAAAGTCCAAGCCATTCTAGAGTTGCCTTCACCCTGTACATTACGACAACTACAAAGCCTACAATGGAGGTCCAACTTCCTCCGCCGCTTTGTTCCCGACTACGCCACAACAGTCCACGGTTTCCTACGACTGCTACGTCTACATACCCGTTTCATATGGGACCAACAAGCAGAGACAACCTTCAGTGATTTGAAGAAAGCACTCACAAATGCCCCGTTGATTTCTCCTCCAGATTTCACGAAATATTTCACCCTCTATGTTTCAGCATCCGAGTATGCTGTATCTGGAGTTCTTGTACAAGAAGATACTGCTCGTAAAGAGCATGTCATCTACTATGTGAGCCAGACCTTGTCTGGCCCACCCCTACGATACCCATATGAAGAAAAGATGGCCCTTGCCGTCGTTTTTTCAGTACAAAAGTTGCGACATTATATTCTCCTGAGCCACACCACAGTCGTCACCGATTCTAATCCCATGGTTTACCTCTGGACGCGTTGCCTTCTTCAAGGCCGTGTAGCTAAATGGGTGATTATCCTGCAGGAATACAACCTAACCTTCAAGACCCCAAAGAGCACTAAGGCCCTAGCACTCGCTCAACTAATCATAGATCTCCCGTCCTCTTCGTCATCACCTGCTATCCAAATGGATCTCGTCGACGATCATATTTTCATCATTTCCTCCGATGACCCATGGTACGGAGACATATTGATCTACCTCCGCACACAAAAATTTCGACCTCACATCGATCGTGACGGACGCCGTTGCATACGACACCACGCCCCCCGATACCTCTTATTAGGCGATGTACTTTATCGACGCGGTGTCGACACCATCTTACGATGCTATCTATCTCATGACGAGGCAGAACAAGTCCTTAACGATTTCCATAGCGGTGCCTGTGGAGGCCATTTCTCCGGTATGGCCACCGCCCAAAAGATCATCCGTGCAGGTTACTTTTGGCCTTCATTATTTACTGATTGCATCACAGCAGTCAAACATTGTCAGAACTGCCAACTTTTTTCCCCCAAAGCAAGAACCCCACCATCCCCCCTTCATCCAGTCGTCACTGTCGGACCATTCTGCAAATGGGCCATCGACTTCCTCGATTGCAACCCCACGTCACCCGGCAGTCACAAACACATTGTTGTGGCCGTAGATTATTTCACCAAGTGGGCAGAAGCCATGCCAACTTACAATTGCAAGGCCGACACCGCAGCACGGTTTTTCTTCAACCATGTTATCGCTCACTTTGGAGTGCCAAAGCAACTGGTCTCAGACCACGGCTCTCACTTCGAAGATGCCGTCTGGAAAGAATTATCAACCTTGCTGAAATTTGAACACCATTTCTCTTCCGCCTATTATCCCCAAGGAAACGGCCAAGTCGAAGCGATCAATAAAATTTTGAAGACCATCCTCTAATGCATTGTAGACAACCACAAATCAAATTGGCACCACATGCTCTTCCCGGCACTATGGGAATACCGCACGTCAACCAAAACCGCCACCGGTTTTACCCCTTTCCATTTAGTTCACGGTGTCGAATCCGTCCTCCCAATCGAGTGCCAGATTCCAGCTTTACATATGGCTGTTGAACTCCTACCGGACACTTCCCCGATTGAGCAACGCTTACTGCTCCTGGAGCAAGCCGATGAAGATCGGCGCACAGCTCTTCAAACCATGGAAGCATCCAAGCAACGATCAAAGCTAAGTTACAACAAACACGTCCACCCAAGAACTTTTTCTGAGGGAGACCTTGTCCTCGCCTACGATCAGGCTCATGACAAAACCGGAAAAGGTAAGTTTGTGTCCATGTGGCAAGGCCCCTACATCGTACACACTTGCCTCGGTCAGGGGGCATACATTCTGACCGATTCAGAAGGCAACCCCCTACACAACCCACGCAACGGGTTGTACCTTAAGTGATTTTACCCATAGAAAATTTGATGGACACCACCGTCCATTATTGTACAGTCTTACTTTCTTTTGCACAAAAAATTCAAAAAACCTAAATATTTGTTTTTCTTTGCATGACCACAGATGGATCCTCTTCCACTCTGCTACGTCGGTTTCGCTGATGGTGCAAGCCGTTGGTCCCCTAATCTCGCCTCCGCAACTTGGGTAATATACTCCCCTTCACATGAGTTAATTCACATTGACGGAGTATGTTTAGGTGCCGCCACCAACAACCAAGCTGAATACGATGCCATGACCGGTCTCCTGGCCGCAGCTCTCCAAATGAGCATTCGTCACCTTAACGTTTTCTTGGACTCACAGCTCCTGGTTTCCCAGCTCAACAATGATTACCAGGTACGCGATCCCTATCTTTTCCGAAAATTCTTGCGCACTAAACTAATGATGCGACAGTTTGAATCCATTTCATTTACACATGTCCCAAGGAATCTTAACAGTGTAGGAGACCATATGGCCAACAATATTCTTGACTGGCACACCAATCAAACCATATAGTTAACAAAATGATGCATCCATGTGCATAACATGCGCCTCCACGGGCATATATAAAAATCCAAAATACTGCATCCACGTGCATAACATGTGCCTCCACGGGCATACAGAAAACCAAACATGCCTCCACGGGCAAACAAAAAGACAAAATGTGCATCCACGTGCATACACGACTATATATCCAAACATATATACACACATATATATAAATCATGATAGTCAACATGTCATAGGTGCCCTCAACACCCAATATACAAAAATATATCAGCCGTACAAACAAGTGCTTCCCCATATGCTCATCAGCATTTGGGGGCAAATACAATATGATCTAATCATCATGGTCCCCAGGCTCCTCTGCCGCCTCCTCGGCTGGCCCCGCCGGATCATGCCGAGCCCGAACTCTCCTCTCTGCTGGCCCATCTGGATCATCCCGTAGATGAATCCTCCTCTCCGTCGGCCCTGTCGGATTAGCCCGACCACCATCCCTATGCTCTGCCGCCAGCTGCGCTGTCCTCAGCAAAATCGATCGCCACTCACGTGGTGCATCGAAGCAACGCTCCACGATGTCCCGGTCCAGGTCTCTCCACCCATCCTCTGGGAATCCTGCTAGAATCATATCCAGTGTCTCTCGGACACCATCGACAGCATCATCTCGAGGGCCAACCCCTCGACCACGAGCCCCAAACCCTCCACCACGTGGAGGCGGGTACCGCTGCAGGAGGTGGAGCAACCACCATCGCCCGTCCCTTGCGAGCCACATAGTCAGCCGGTGGTACAGGACCAATATCTGCACAATGCAAGTAAACCATCATATACATATCTAACTATAATCATAACCAATAAACCTAAAAATACATGATATAGAAGAGAACAAAACATGAAACATACCATCTAAGCCCCAGGCCTGTCCCTGGGCTCGCGGCATCTCCAGATCGCCTCGATAGTCCATCCCAGCATATGGGTAGTCCTCAATCAGCAGGGGCATCCGCTCCCACTGCTTGTATACCTCCTCCGTGAAGAACCCGCAGATACCACCACCGCCGCGAGGCATCATCTGCCCCCACCGCACCATGCGCGACTCACTCACCAAACCATCACGAACGGGCACCCGTGGTCGCAAAGTCGGTACCCGCTCAAAGAAAAAACAACACACAAAGGAGGCATAACAGAACTCTCCCCCCTCTTGACTGACCTTGTCCAGGTCTCTCCGGACACCAGCTAAAAACATCTGACCCCAAGCATAATAGGTCCCCCGAAGCACAGAATCCACCATCATCGTTTGTCCCCCCGACAAACGATGTGGCACAGCTGCACCCAACACCCGCAGAACACAAGCCCCGACAGCCCGCATGTCCCACTCTCGCAGTGATCTCAGAATCAGCGTGCTGTTCTGCAGAATTGACCCAGCAACACAGAAGGTCTCCAGCAGATCCTCCATGTCAACACTTGCCGGGATCCTCGACAGAAGATCCCCCACCTCCCCTAAACGAGGTAGCCCAGTGAGAAAATATACATCTGTAAGAGTGATCTCCAACCTCTAACCCCCAATAACAAAGGAACCCTCTATAGGTACCCACCAACTCACCAATTTGTTCAGTAGCCGTCCTACTGAACACATTGGTGGAATCTAAGCGAACTTCAGGAGTCCACTTACCGCTAGAGTCTGTTGGACACCCTGATCAGTCCGAACCGAACCATCAAATTGTTCTCCATTTTTTACGTGTCTTATATCGTCAGATTCAGTTTTTCACGCTCATGATGATACTTGAGACCATTTCTCGCTCTCATGCCCAGATTTTTCGGGCATTTTTTCCATGCCCCCTCGTCGCCTCAGTTTGCGTGCCACATCGACCGTTCTCCATTTTTGACGTGTCTTATATCACTGGATTCAGTTTTTCGCGCTCGTGATGATGCTTGAGATCATTTCTCGCTCTCACCTCCAGATTTTTGGGCATTTTTCCCATGCCCCCTCGTCACCTCGGTTTGCATGCCACATCGGCCGTTCTCCATTTTTGACAATCTTTATGTCACCGGATCCAGTTTTCCGCACTCATGATGATGCTTGAGACCTTTTCTCGCTCTCATCAATCCCTTTTTGTTCGGTATAGTTTTACCCCTTTTTCGGGCTGAGCAATCCCTTTTACGAAAAAGGCACTTAGGGAGTTTCTGTTAAGCTCTTTTCTAACTCCTAAAATAATGAAAAGATCTCCGAGCAACCTTGCTTCGTTTCATGCTCGCTAAACGTATCTGAAAGGGCATCTACCTGGTATAAGTTTACTCCTTTTCTGGACCTTGTAGACTAATTACGAAAAAGGAATACTCTAGTCACATCGGCTAGAAGAGTTCTCCATTTGCATCATTTTATGCTTTTTCGGGCCTTGGAGACTAACTTATGAAAAAGAACACCAATAGAGTCCACTTACCGCTTTCAGACTCTCTAAACATGAAAGCAACCATGAGCACAAACAGTCCTGGGATCAGAAAATCCATAGGACAATACCATTTCAGAGCACACTTTTATCCCTTCTTGGAGCTCATTAAAACTACGAAGAAGGAATCAATGGTGCTTCTTGGCGCCACGACAGATCACATCTACTCACATGGCAACTTCCCCATTTTGGCCGCCTTTGTTCAGAGTATTCTGCAGTATGTCACCCTGAGAATCCCTCGACAACACCCATCAGCTCGTCCTCCCCCCCAGAGTTAATACATACCCTTCAGTCCTTAAATCATGATCCCCACACCTACAAGTCAGTTCCCTACGCTACCAGGTCAACCATGTTATCATGCTCTGAACAAAGGAAGTTTGAGTCTACCCACTCTATGACCCCACTTACTTCCCATCCCCACAAGTATGTCAGTCCTACCATCAGTACTACCACACTTCAGTTCTACACCTCGCGCTCCTATCAAGGAAGCATCATTGCCTTGTTAGTTGCTGGTCTCCCTCTGTCGACAACAACCTTATTTATTCCAGAGGATAGACCTAGAGGTCCCTGTGTCTTGGGCTCATCACCATTTACAATGAGTTCCTACGAATCATTTCGAGAAGAGTCCTTATTGCCTCTCCAAATGGTTGTTTCTCACATGCTCGACTCCAACACCTTGATCGCATCGTTGAGACTCGCACAGGGTATTGGTCCGTTCAGTTATTAG
Organism: Larix kaempferi; assembly: GCA_027924585.1. Taxonomy (NCBI): domain Eukaryota; kingdom Viridiplantae; phylum Streptophyta; class Pinopsida; order Pinales; family Pinaceae; genus Larix; species Larix kaempferi. Next base: position 195,953 of record BSBM01000033.1, read on the forward strand.
TTGAAGACCCCGGATACCACCTGACTCTTCCACATTTGAGAGTCTACTTATGGAAACAACCAGTTACATTTTTCTTGTAGATATCTGGGTTGTGCATGGTGATAGTATTCGGAAGCCATCCAATTATATGCTTCCTCGAGTACCCAGTTCAGTTTCAGTTCAGTGTACCATTGATCCAGCAGCTCATCAGTTCCTCTGAGTCCACACTCAACAGCACTGTTTTTGTTTCAGTGTATCAATTCTTCCGCTCTGACATGGTCAGCCCAGCAGTACATCTCAGATTTGTGTCCCCTCTGGACCCTTATGATGTCCAGAACGACCAGAACGATGAATCTTACGAGATAGCAAGGAATTCCAGACCCGGGCTAATGGGTGATACGGCTTAGACAAACCAGAAATACACAAATTCGAAATGGGAATGGTACCCAGACTTTATATTAATTGCAGCGGAATAATTATAGAGCTTTCAGATTACAAATAGTTCTCAGACTTCTAATATTCCTCTGTCTTATGCACGCAGGCTCATTTATCTTTGGGTAAGGGCCGAAGCGCCGAACCTACTCGAAGGCTTCTGGAAGCACTGCGCAGACAGATCAGAACGACACCTATCTTGGACACACAGGCTAAGATATTCTGATGCGATGTTATACCGGTGCTGGCAACTCGCAGAGCATACAATCTTGCCTAGACGCCTATCAGACCTTGCAAGCTTCAACTACTGAAACACTTGCAGACTCAATGGCATGCTTCTGAACTTCTATCTTTCCATGTTTAATTCTTTGTCCCAAGAATTCAATATCAATTTGGAGCAATTTCATCTTCTTTTCTGAAAGAACGAACCCATTCTTATGTACAACATGCAATAGTGTTCTGAGATGTTTTATGTGTTCTTCAATGGACTTTGAAAAGACTAAAATATCATCAATATATACCATCAACCAGTCCATGTATGGTTCCAGTACAGACTCCATAATTCTCTGGAACTCTGAAGGGGCATTCTTCAGGCCAAATGGCATTACCTTCCATTCATATTATCCATGAGGCACATTGAAGGTTGTTTTATACTGGTCTTTTGGTTTTATGCCAATTTGCCAAAAGCCAGACTTGAGATCAAAATTTGAAAAGATTTTGTCTCCTGCTATCCGTTTGATCAATTCAGATTTGTTTGGAATTGGATATCGGATCCATTCCAAAGAATCATTCAGAGGTTTGTAGTTTATGACCATTCTAGGAACTCCTCAAACCTGCTTTGAATGTTTGTTGACATAGAATGCTGCACATGACCATGGACTTCTTGATCTTTGGATGAGTCCTTTGTTCAGCAAATCTTCAATTTCCTTTTTGCAGAGTTGTCTATATTCTTTATTCATTGGGATGGAACTGCTTCTACTAGGGTTTCCCTGGAACCCTTCTCCGTATTTTAGGTTTACCCAAAACTATTTCTTATGCCAGAATGCATTAGGAGACGTGTGGCAAACCTTGTCAGCATATTCTTTTCTTATTTCTTCAATTTTTTGCTGTACACCGGGATTCTTTAATTCTTCTTCTAGCCTGTATAGGTGCTCAGCTTTCTTGATTGCTCTAATCTGGATCCCTTTTTCTTTTATTTTTTCCCTTACAGTATTTACTTCTAGGGTCCAGATTGAGTGAGTTTTTTCTTCAGATGACACTAGTGGAAGAAATATTTCTTTTCTTTTAATAGTAAAATGATAACCAATTTGGCCTCTACTATTATACTTGACACCATGAGGAATAGTAGTAGATAGAAAACTAGTTCCAATAATACATTCATGAGTAAAGTCATCTTCAACCAGTAGAAAGATACAGTTTATATAAAAATTGCCAAGACATACCTTTCCAAAACTGGTTTTGTACTCGATTGCTTTTCTTCCTCCAAATCCTCGAACTGGAGTTCGACAAGGTTCCCAATAATGAGGATCAACATACTTTCTTTTTAGGAAACACAGGTCTGCTCCGGAGTCAATGAGTGCAAGCACTTTGACTTCATCTTCATGTATTTTGATATGCAAGTTGACTACAGTTTGCTGATGTACAGCAACCATTAAATGCATATCTTCTTCAGACTGTTCAGGCTTTGACTGTGATGATCTTGGATGTTGTTTCATTTCTTCAATCAAGAACCTGAGTTCTTTAACTTCCTGTACCAGCTTTAGATGCTCTTTATGAAGGGTGGCCAGGTCAATCTTTTGTGGCTCTTGCTGCATTTTAGCCAAGAGAGGATATACATTCTTTTCCATGCTCGGGAGATTTGCAGCTTTCCATGACCATTTGAATTTTTCTTCTCCTGAGCTTTCTTTCTTTGATTCTGTATCTTGGACATATTTTCTCCTAAATTTATGCTTTGGGCTTTGTACTCCTTTGCCCTTCTTGTCGTCCAAGAAAATCTTGTTAAAGCTATTTACCAAGTCATCCTTTTTACTGCCTTCTTTCATTTTGGCAATAGCTTTCTTTATCAGCCTTTTAGTATCTTCTTCATCTTCATCATCGGTACCAGCCATGAAACAATTTGCTGCTTCTGAGTCGCTTGAGGAAGAGGAAGACTCTGTTCTAATATTTTGTTTAGTCCAAGCAACAAACATCTTCTGTTCGTCTGATTGCAAAGAACTATCTGAGTCATAAGTCACTTGCTCTTCTCGGCATTCAGTACATTTTCCCCCACATTTGCAAGGATTATTGTACATCTGGTGGACATGCATGAGATCAGTATTTTCTGGTTCACTGCTTTCTGATTCAGTGATCTCATCTGTGTTCTCTTCATCTGAGGCTGCTACATGCATCAAGTTGTGTCTTTTTGGAGGGGCTCTTCTAGGTATCCCTCTGAGATTATCATCATAAGGTTCTACCTTGGGGAATACCTTTTCTCTGTTAGACCAGGTCCTTGTTCCTTTCTGCTTCCTCTGATAATTTTGATTTCGTTTGTAACATTCAGAAGCAGAGTGCCCTTCTTTGCCACAATAGAAGCATTTCATTTTTCTTTTCTCTAGCTCTTTTCTTGAGTCTGGAGGATGTTTTACCTTCCATCTGCTAGAAGACTTTCCTTTATATGTATTTTTTGTTTTATGGCCAGAGTGATGTTTGTGAGCTTTTTTTGGAGGCTCAATGCGGAACATCCGCCATACTTCCCTACCGCCACGAAAAGAGACCGAGTGGGAGAGGTCTTTATCTAGCTTTTTATTTTCACAATATTGCAGGAAGATTTTTTCTGCAGCAGCTCTGAACTGTCCCCATGTGTGGAGAGACAGATCTTCCTCAAATTTTTCTCGCAGGAGTTCCCGAAACCCTGAGGGTAAACCAGCAAAATATTTTTCTTTGAAAACTCTTTCTTCTGCTCTATCAAACTCAATCTTATAGATTCTTCTGATCCATTGCTTATGATACCAGTGATACTGGGATACTGTCTTGATTCTGAGTTGCAGCAGAATCTGTTTATGTTTTTCTGCAATGGTAGCACTATAGCCACAAAATTCTGCAATGATTGCGGCCAGGAGTGCACCAATGATATTTGGTTCACCATTTTTAGTGTTGTTCTGTATTTCCATTTTCTAAACATTTGGGAGATGGACATTCCACCAAACACCCAAATTTCCATTGAAGCCAGAGACAATAACATTTACTGCCTCTGCATGGTCGTGTCTGCCTGTAGACATATAAGCTTGAAAGCATATCATCATTTTGTTGACCATATCTAATATTTCACCTTCATTCTTATCATCCAAATTCCATGAATAAAAATTCTTTGGGTTAAAAGATTCTTGGAAACCTGAATCTTCTTTGTGGAGATCTGGATGCACAAATTTGTGTGGCTTATTGTAATTCCAACTGGATTCTACAGCCATGAGAATGACTTCTTTGCCAGAGGTCTTCGGAGTGAGGGGCGCAGAAGGTGTGATAGGTAGTGAACTAGCAAGAGATAATTCACCAGGATGGCTAAGCTTAGACGAATCAAGTTTTGGCTTAGCAATTTCTGCTTGGATCTTGCCAGCTGTTTTGACAGTGTAATTAACTTTCTCTGCTATGTAGGAAAAGGCTTCTCCTACATTTTTGTCTGAGTCGGATATGGAATCTGTCAAATTATCCTTTAAAGAATCATTTGCCGTTCTGACTTCTTGAGCAGAGACTGGGATATGTTCAACAGTATTCAATCGAATATGGTAAACTTCATCATGAATTTTTCTGCAAGTATATTGCAGAGAATCAACCTGTGTAGAACTTGGCATTCTATTTTGTATTTCTATGTTTTGGATGGCCAATCCTTTTAATGCCAAGTTTGACCAATTTGCTTGTTCGGCTTTATCATTATTTAGAAGGATGGGAGCTGCAGGTGCTGATCCTTCTTCATATTCAAGCTTAATTGGCTTGAAGGGTGGAAAGTTTACTTCTGTGTAGATTTCTTCACCCTGGAGACTTTTCCATAGATGGCCGCTTTGAGTCTTTTCTCCTTTGGACTCAAGCTTCTTGTCCTCAGCCTTTGCAGAGGACTGCATCATTGCCAGTGTCTGTTTGAATTCCTTCCGCCATTCATAGAAGGAAATCCATTCATTTCTTAGATCCATCTCAAAGTGCCATCTTTCAGACATCTTTCTCCTTTCTCCTGGGGGCAATGTTTGTTTCCAGAATCCTTCAGCTTCTGGATGAGTGTAGAGATCCCAATAAAACAGATTTTTCATGATCTTATCTTTAGGATCAAAAGGAGCATGGCTGAACTTTATTATCTCAAATATTTATTTCTAGGCCAAAGAGGGTTCTTTGATGTCTTTCCTGGTACAAGGCTTCATTCTGGATGGCAAGAGTGCCATTCTTGTTGGATCTTATGTTCTCTGGCCTGAAATCTGTATTGCTCACCTTTTTCCATTTCTTGAGCAGGTAGGTCTAGTAATTTTTTGGTTTGGCTGGAGAGTGGGAAGAATCCTAGACCAGATTTATCCATGTGGGGTTTCTGGACAGACAAAATGCGATCTAACTGGGATGTGGCATCAGAAATTTCATCCTTGTGGATCTCAGTGATACCTGTAGATGCTTTTTTGAAATTTCCTTCCCACCAGCTAGAGGGAGATGATGCCATCATGAATTCTGATTCATGTGGATATTGACTTAGAGGAGAAGGTTCACATTCAGTATTTGGACATGGATATTTGTGTGAACTTTCTTTATCTTTTGGTTGTTTGGGAGGGACTAGGTCCTGACATTCAGGACAAACAACAGAAAAGGGAATATTTACAGGAACTTCTTTATGTAAGCAGGCTCGTCTTAAGAAAGGTTCTTTTACAGAGGAGGTCCTACTTATAGCATGTTCAGAAGAAGTTGTTCGGAAAGAATTATTAGAGTGTAGAGATTGAAAAGAGGTAGATCTGGGTAGAAGATTCCCACCATGCTGGGCTGTTGGAGGAGGGAAAGAGATAACGACAGACAAGGAGTCTTCACGAATATCGGAGGTGGTGATAGACTGAGAAAGAGGCTGTTTTGGGGCATCCACCACCCACTCAGGAAGAAAGCTGAGTTGGTTCCAAGAAATTTTTGAAGGGACAAGGGAACCATTCCTGGGATCACTTCTAACCAAGACTGCAGCTGTGTCTTGGTCTCTGGGATACAACTAATTAATTGGATTCTGAGTATTAGTAAATCGGAGGGCAAGGGAGTGATGAATCCGGAGGTTTAAAGCTCCAGGATTCATATCAAAACCAGATGTGTAAATCTTGACTTCTAATACTTTATGAATCCAGGGATCATTCAGAGAGATGTTAAAGCCAGGAATTATATCTAGATATTGAATGCCATTTGAGAGTGGCATTTGGACTCCGCCTATTAATGCATCCATGAACTTATTGTGTCGGTTATCCAAATAGCAGACAAGTGCCGTGGCATTTATGCCAGGATGGACCAGAGCTTCAACACCAATGAGGGCTCTACCGAGATTAACAAAATTCTTTCCATATTTTTCTTATAACTTTTTACTTCTGCTGGGTCAAGGAGACCAAGGGTCTGACCGGCTGAACTATTATTTACAGTGACTTCGGAAACACCTTCATGAACTTGAAAAAGTTGTCTAGACTTAAAATGAAACATAGACATATCCTGATATATCTGATCTGCTGAAAGTCGGGGTAGTTCAAAGGGTTTTGTAGGATCATTATTAACAAACTCAGAACTACCATGATTTATCCATTGAATATCGCGAATGGGAAATAAATCATTCATTGAAGAAGTAGAACATTCAGTAGAAGATTTATTTTTTAACTTATCATAGGGAATATGAGAATCCATGAGAACATGATTATAGATGATCGATTGGCTCTGATACCAATTTCACGCAGGGGCCTCTACACCTGGTAGACTGGAGCAACTTCCAGTGTCAGGCTTGCTTTTCCTAGCTTGAATGACTGAAACTCACACGCCTGCTTCACGCAGGGGCCTCTTGTTGCCAAAGGCTGTAAGCATGATCATCAATAGAAGGCTTGGGAGGCTGCGGACTAGGATCTTGACTCCGTGATTTTTCTTCGTTCAATAATTTGACAAGGAAGTAAACCTCATAAGCCATATGCCACATTACAGGTAAGTAAACCCCAAACAGTTCTCAAACCAGAACGGGCCACCCTGGGAAGTAAATAAGCAATGAAAATACATATCATAACTCTCCTGCTTTCAAATATCAGTGGACGCTCAATCAAAACATACATTTGGTCGTCTTTTAGGTCTTCGTCATTTGAATTTACATTTAGATTCGAATCATTATCAACGAAAGTGAGCAACTGAATAATGAGAGCAGTGAGAACCAGAGCTTGAGGTGGGATCCAATGGGCTTTCCTCTTGAAAGCCTTGTAAATATCCAAAGAGAGCAAGATCATCAATATCAATGCGCAAAAGGAGGTTGTGTATAGATTTACATATAAATGCTTCACGAAATCTGCGTATTCCTTGGATGGACCTGTGTATTCCATTTGGGAGAACGATTCACTATTCTCAAGGAGAACGATTCAGGATTCACTATTCTCACGGAGATGCAGTCTCTTAACACTAATTATTGTATGGACTATAAATAGAGAAGGAAGGATGAACAATGAACCCACTTTTGATCATTTGAGATATGATGAACACAAAAGAAACACAGAGGGAACGGTGGGGACACTTGGAATTTAATTTCAGCTTTCTAAATCTTTTGGTCGTTTTGAATTTTTATCTTCCTCGGTTGTTTTTTAACCATGAACTTTTATTAAAATCAGCAATGTTTTTCGACCCTAAAGCTTTATTAAAATTAGCAAAGTTATTTATCTCCTGGTTGGACTGTCAATAAAAGATAATAACAAATCAATAACTAATTTAAATCTTTAGCACTAAATAAAAACAATCTGTGTTATCCTTATAACATTTCCAAGTCTTCATCGATAGTCTCTATAGATAACATTTCCAAGTCTTCATCGATAGTCTCTATCATGTAAGGTGGAGGTCTTCGTCCAAGTGGAAAGTTGGGTTTGGAATCTTGAGACCTACACGGAAGAGGAGGATGAAGAGGGCAGAAAAGGATTGTGCAAAAATAATTTAAAAAATTATCCAGTTATTCTAATAGAATTTAAAAATGATATTTTATGAAATTTTTATTAAAGAAATTTCCAATCAGAAGGCATTTACTTATGTTTTTTATTTTAGTCTATATAGAAGATGGAACAAAGCAACCTATCAACCATGATAATGGAGAAAGCAATGTAACGCCGTAATAAGGCAATAACCAATAATTTTAACAAATCATAGTGTTAGAGTTTTAAAATAGCAATATAATTTTAATTATTTATAACGGAAACAAATAAAGATCATCGAAAGAATAATCATGCATAAAAACAAAGAGACATAAAGATTTTATCGTGGACAAACTTAAACCTAGGAAAAAGCCCAATCAACCTTTGTTATTCAGAGATTCAAGATACAAGTATATCAGATATAAGAACAAGATAAACCCAAAGATATTAAACCTAGAAAATAGTTTTCTTTTGTTGTTGTATCCTTCTCTTCCTCAGCTGCACACTTGTCTTGGAAAGCATAGCAAATTGCTTGATGTGAAAATGAGATAGGCACCCTTCTTATTTATATCTTCATTTTCTATTTCCATGCTTTCTAGGGCTTTCTAAAACTTTTCGGGGGGTTTCATATCTAGAACTTTCCAAGGGTTTCCTTTCTAGAACTTTCAAGGGGGTTCATGGTCGTTCTTTTGTCATGAGGATACCTCATGATGCTACAACCTACAACGCCAACACTCCCTCTTAGCTAGGGAGGTATCATCATGCTAAGACACATCTAGATATCATCTGAGTATCACAACCTATCTTAAACATCTTGTCATCATAAGAAAGGTCTTCTCACGTCCATGTGGATACCACCAACATGATGTCCTCTATGAGCTACAACCCATGAGTCTCCCAACCACATGGGATACAATCCAAAGGTTGTTGGGTACCAATCCAGTGACTCCAACACAACTCAGTCAATTGAGAAGTGTCATGCTTCAAATCAGTACATCGAGGAGCACAATATATCGACTCGGCTTAGTCCATTGAGGAGGATCATATCTAACTATCATCTCCCTCTCTTTCCCTCTCAAGGAGAGTCTCATCATTCTCCCTCTCTTAGGGAGAATGTCTTATTGATGTTGCAATCATCCCTCTCAATGAGGGAGGTATTCTTATTGCTCGAACACATCTTGGATTTGTGTAAAGGATTCACGTGAATCATATCAAGCAAATTTTGATCACGATCTTGCTTCAGGTTGATGGTTTCAAGGTCTCTTAGCCAACTGTCGTGACTAAATCCATGCACTTGCATGAGTGAGCATCTAGGGACTAATCTCCCCACCCCTCCATAGTGTGTCTGAGAGAAGCAATTGCCTCGCTCTAAGCATTCTTAGGGACTAATCTCTCTTCCCTATCATAGGATGTCCGAGAGAAGAAACTGCCCCGTTCTAAGTCATCTTAGGGAATAATCTCTCCAACCCATCATAGGATGTCTGAGAGAAGGAACTATCCCACTTGACCCACCCCTAACCAAGTCTCATGGCCAACACTGGGTAAATGATTGATGCTCAACCTCTACGAGGATACTGTGTGCAATTGAGGACTAATATTCCCACCTCGTCATAGGATGTCCAGAAGAAGGCATTGTCCTGCTCTAATTTATTCACCCCTAGCCAAGTCACATGGCTAATACTGAGGGAATGATTGATGCATCAACACCATTCATCATGCAAGAGCCAATCTCCCCACCCCGTCACAGGGTTTCCAGGAGAAGATATTGCCTTGTCACTAGACCATTTTCCCCTAGCCAAGTCACATGGATAATACTAGGGGAATCTCCAACCAATGCTGCAAACATCTGTCTTCAATATCATCACATCTCCCTGTGTGCTAGAGCGCCCTACTCCTTCTGCATTTGAGCATCCTGCTCCCTATCTTGCTCCTAGAAGCCTCCTGCTCCTGAGCATCCTTCTCCCTCTCAAATATTGAATATCAATGGTATCTTCACATCCATCACTTGTCCTCTTGCTGAACAACTATCACTTTTTTTTCAGAACAAGTCTGTTGTAGGTCATAACGCATGATCTTTCCTACTGTAATCCCTAGTTTCCGGTAATGGCATCTTTCAATACTGCTCTAATACCATGTTAGAGTTTTATAATAGCAGTATAATTTCAATTATTTGCAACGGAAACAAATAAAGATCGCTAAAAGAAAGAGACACACAGATTTTATCCTAGGAAAACCCAAACTTGGGAAAAAACCAAACCAACCTTTCTTATTCAGAAATTCAAGATACAAGTACATCAAATATAAGAAAAAGATAAACCCAAATATATAAACCCATAAAATAGTCTTCTTCTGTTGTTGCATCCTTCTCTTCCTCAACTACACACTTGTCTTGGAAAGTAGACAAAATTGATTGATGTGCAAATGAGATAGGCGTCCTTCATATTTATACCTTCATTTTCTATTTCCATGCTTTCAGGTGATTTCTAGAACTTTCCAGGGGGTTTCCTTTCTAGAAATTTCCAGGGGTTTCCTTTTTAGAACTTTTTGGTGGGTTCACGGACGTTCTTTTTTCATGAAGATACCTCATGATGCTACAACACCAACACATACTTGAGAACTTCCCTCCTAAAAGAAATCTAAAACTGGTATCCATTTGGTTGCATGGAATCAAATAACAAAGCCTAAATATGTAGGCGGATTGGGGATGAAGAAACTAATTAGATTTGGAAGATCCCTAGCTGCAAAATCTATTTGGACACTAATCACAAATGAAGATAAATAGCAATTTGTCATGTGTTGTAAGTACTTGCACGAAGGAGATATCTTGGAATGGATAAGAAACCTGATCAAAGAGTTTAAAGGCAACTCTCTGTTTTGGAAAGTTATTAATCTAGCCTTTATGGTTATCGAGGATTTATTGGCTTGGAAACTTGGCAATGGGTCGAAGATTTCAATTGGGGTTGACATAATTATGGGTTGTGGACCACTATCAGATTAGATTGAAATGACGTCGCAATTGTTGAAGTTGATGTAAATTTGATTTGATGTGTTATAGATTTGTAGAGCACAAAAATTTGCAATTGTAATTGTGAAGATCCATTCTAGAATTTTGCAGAGAAAAAATAACGTGCATCAACACATCAGATAAAAGATTGAACAAATTACCCGAATGTAAAGGTTACGAATAGCATCTACAATATCAATAATAATAATCCTATAAGAAAATGCTATATACCATGACAAAATTATAACTCCCAATACACAGGGAGTTATTTGAGAGATTTTTATTTTGGTAAATATGATTGTAGTTCTTTTTAAATTCTTATTAAAATTCAATGCTTGAAATGACATTTTATTTTTATGTTTATTTTGTTTACAATTGATTCAAATCTATTCTCTTCAAGGCTATTTTCATTTGATATATATATATATATATATATATATTTTTCAGCGGAAAAATCACCTTCCTTCATGCTATTCCGAAGGAATCAAGGAAAGCTTGAAATACAATCATTACAACAGGGCTCAACAAGAGCATCATGTCACTTACAAGACTTGAACCTGGGTGGGGAGGGCAACAATCTTTCCTCCCAACCACTCAAGCTACAACCAATGGACTTCCTTTTTATAATATATATATATGAAAAAACCATAATTTTATTTCTTAATAGTATAAAATTACATTGGGCATATATATGTCGTGCATATATTCTAAAGATAAAATATTCATGGTAGAACTGAAAAGCACGTCCTATCTCATTTACATATAAAAAGTGATGCTTTTAGAAGTAGAGATTGTCAAAAAAAGGATGTAAGGAAATATCTAAAAAGGCCTATGTCCTATTGTTTATCGGGAGCACATAAGATTGGTTCTATCACTGAATATTCTCTCTGAGACAAAAATACTCTGATGAAAAGGTCTAGCATAAGGTCTGTAGTACATGATGCAAAAAACTAGTCATTATGTCTTGAGTTGAAGTCAAAATACATTGTCTATCCATGAAAGGCCAATGATAATGTTGGAAACTTTGACCCTAGTTATGTTCAATTACTTAAATTTTCCTATAGCCAGCTGAAGGCCCTCTTTAGAAAGGGAATTTGTTGTTCTGTTCTTCTCCCTGTAGACATGGGTACATGAAAATGAGTTAAATATTGATTTTATATCCATAATATCAGCAAGAATAGGGATCAAGTTCATGTGTGTGTATCTTTGTGCTCCATTAAACAAATTGACGACTAATATTGAATCCCAAAACACTTGTATATATTACACTTATTTTTCCATGACATATGCTAAGAGGATTTTCAAGGATAATAGTTCAGCATAGTCGTTGTCCCCACCCCAAAACCCAATGAAATTTTGAAAAAGTGAGAATTAGAAAGGTATAATATGGCACCTCCACCATAACTGGATTGTTCATTTTGTGAAGTCCAATTGAAGAAGGCCCAAGGCTTAGATTTGTTGATATCTACCTGATTATACAGATAGAGGAAGTCCCTTTACTTGTGAGAAATTTGATAGGATTGCAATGCATGTCGAAGCTAGCAAAGTTGGAACTATATGTTTTTGCTGATAAATTGAGTTGTTTCTAACCAACCAAATGCCCCAAGTGGGAATTAATGGTAGAGATTTAAAGTTGGAGAATTCTAATTTGTTTAACCATTCATGAAGTGCCGAGACAATTCTATCCCCATTCCCTATGAAATATGTACTGGTAACTCTGCTGAGTTCCAAGCATCCCGTTCTTGTAAATGGTCATTTTAGAAAAATATGTTAAATTGTTTCCTCATTTGGTTTGTAGAGAGTGCACTAGCTAGGCCCCTCCATTTTTCTTTTTCGAAGGTTGCCCCATGCAGTAATCTTATTTTCTAGATCACCATATAGGAAAGTGATATTTTGAAGGGCATTTTAGTTTCCATAGTCTTTTCCACCACCAACAAATCTCCCTTTTTTGAATGTCTATGTTTAATTAGATATAACCCTGCTTTGGGATATATAAACCTGATGGTCATGATCCCATATCATCTCATCCTCTGAATACCTGATATGAATATGTGCCTCTTCTAGGGACCTCCTATAAACATCCCAAGTCCCATGATTCACATTTTCCATTGCAATGGCTCTAGCATATAGTCATCCTTGTTTCTAAAGCTTAGTAGACATTTGATCTACTACCTGGTCCAAAGTATAGAATCCAAGACCATATAGAATTTCCACTATGTCCATGGCCATGAGATGTCTATCTCTACCTCTAGACCATGTATCCATACCAATCCACACTTTCTTCCCTTTTCCAATCCTCCAAGCAAGTATGTTTCCTATAATATCAAAGGAGATTATTATGGCTTTCTAGATGATGGAAGCATTATTAGCTTTCTTATTAGGAGAGCGAACCTAATCCATAATAGATTTTAGAAAAATATACTTTTGTTCTAAAACATTCCATACACGAGATGCTAGTAGTAAGAAGCATCCAAACCCATTGGTTGCTAATGATTTTTAGAACAAGAAGACATTTTTCATGCCCCATCCTCCTAGGGCTTTAGGAATATCAATATTTTCCCATTTGACCCAAGGCACCACATAATGATCCTTGTGTCCACTCCATAGAAAACATGCACAAATTCTTCTAGATTTCTCCAATATACCTTTAGGAACCCAAGCTAAATACATCCAGTAGATTGGGATTGCTTTCAACAATGATTTAACTAAAACCAGTATTCCTACCATGGAAAGCCATTTGTGGCACCAAATTTGTATTATATTTTCTAGCTTAAAGAGAATATCCACATCTAGTACCTTTTCTGATAGTTGTTTGGCTTAAGAATAAAGCCAAGATATTTTAAACCAGAATCAAGATCAACTGAAGGGAAGATAAATTTTTCATTTCAATAGATTACCGTAGCCTCTTCCAGACTTATACGAGAAAGAGTGGATTTCCTAACATTTATAGCCATCCATGTTGCTTGACAAAATAAATCAAGAATGTTGACAAGATTATTAGCATCCCTCCTTGATCCATCATAGAAAATTAGGATGTCATCAACAAATAGTAGATGAGTTATATATAGATTATTTGAAATCCGAACTCCTTTCTGTATTCTAGTCCTTTTGGCCTTCGTTAGAGATCTACTCAACCCTTCAACAACCAATAGAAGCAATAAAGGAGACATGGGAAATCCTTAGCGTAGACCTATTTCTACTTCAAAGAATGGAGATGTTAATCCGTTGATTAGAACATAAAAAGTAACCGAGGAAATGCAGCTCATTATCCAATTAATAAATGGAATTCAAATCCTAAGTGTGCAAGCAGAAGTCCATTGTACATCCAATTTATTATATCATATGCTTTGGATAGGTCGATTTTTATGATTGAACCTCTTTTTTGGAATTTAGACTCTGGAGAACTTCTTGTTTCACCTTTAACCATCCCAAGTTGAATTTGGAAGGAGCAGTGGATTTACCAGTCCCCACTTTAATTTCTAAGAAGATAGGGCTATGATCATATTCCCTCCCACATCCAACCCATTTTCTCTCACATTCCAAGATCTCTACCAACTATACCTTAAGTATAAATCTATTAAGCCTTTTCACTATTATGTCATCTCCCGCCCTCATATTCCTCCAACTGGGTTGAATATTTATTGGTTGGATTTCCATAAGATCATTAGTTTCCAACCAATGTGTGAAAAAAGCTGCCATGGGGCCAAGGTGGCCTTAGGTCCCAAAACCTCAGATACCCCCATAGTGAAGTGTAAATAACTTCCAATAATGAGATTGGGATCCTTGAGATAGGATTTAGTTTTCATCTCATCCAAAAAAATCTTATTGTTACTATAAGGCCCATATATATTAAGGATCCTACAGGTCAGCCCTAGGGATTCAACTCGAGCTTTAATGGCCAATCCCGCTTCAAAATCCCAGTTGTCTATGACCTTGATGATTGAAGGGTTCCACCCAAATGAAAAACCTCTTGAGCGCCCTCTCACATCAGATGCAATAAAGTACCGGTCCTTAAAAAAAAATTTTAAGAGATATTCAATTCATTCACCTTCACCTATAGTTTCTTGTAGGAGTCTAGAGAGTTGGTTGAAACCAATCTTCTTAGCGATGATTTTTTGGTCGGGTTCACCAAACCCTACAATGGAAGGAGAGAATATTCATTCAGAAACCCCGTCGAGGGTTCCGACTTCTCCAAGCACCCCAAAAATGGATAGTTGGTTGCCTGAAGGTAAGTCAATCCTATCTTTGTCGTTCACCTTCACATATAGTTTATTGTAGGAGAACACTATCCAGAGAGTTCGTTGAAACCAATCTCCTTAGCGATGATTTTTTGGTCGAGTTCACCAAACCCTACAGTGGAAGGAGAGAATATTCATTTAGAAACCCCGTCGAGGGTTCCCACTTCTCTAAGCACCAAAAAATGGATGATTGTCTGCCTGAAGGTAAGCCAATCCTATCTTTGTCATATGCTTTGGAAATATTGGAATTTTGTCCCCATCACTTGCCTCCACCTATGGTATCTGGATTTTTCCCCAAACACCCACCAATAGGATGAGTCACAGGGTGTGAATACCTAGGCCTAAAGTTGTATTTATTTAGGTTCCCCTCATACTCCTTTGACGATTCTTGTAATGATGTGGAAAAAGTTTGGGATAACATACAGTTTGTCTAGATAACTGGGAAAGAAACCATGCAAGAGGTAAAAATCAAGGAGAGTGAAGCCATCGAATGTGCAATCGAGAGTGTGGAATTCTATGAACTGATAAAATATTGATAAACAATAGAATAAGGCTAAAGTGGAGGATCCTTCATTTCTAAAGAAGCATGGACTGAATCGTACATTGGTCTCCTGAATGAAATACTTCACCTACATGATCCCCTTGATGTCTATCATTCAAACAAAGGCTAGAACCTTGAGGGTGAATGTCCTAAAATTAATACCCTCTACTGAAACCCGACTGTGCTTCTACACTAGGGATCCTTCCTTGATTATTTGAAATTGTGGCATCCATCCCCATCCCTAAGTGTCAAAATATTTTGGACGCGCATTTGGTTCATGAATAACCCTATCTAGTCTCTCCCTGAAAGGAAGATGGCATTCATCCGCAATGTGCCCATACAGGTGGCACTGCCTGCACTAGAAGGGAACACCTTCATAATCTAGCTTCTGGATGAGTGTAAAAATACCTATCTCTATTTCAATATCCTTTTGCAACCCTTCCATCATTTCTATTTTAATGAGAATCCTAGAAACCGACATTTCTCCAGATTCTTCAAATGACATATCAACTTCATGAAATTCACCTGACATGTTCTCAATACTTCTTAGAATGCCCATTGATCAATAATCCAATGGAAGTCTTGAAAAATGAACCCATAGTGGGGCAATGTCGAAACGTTCACTTTGGGAATCAAAAAGTGGAGACCAAATCTCTAGGGCGATTGGGGCCGTAGTTATGCACCAATTCTTTTGCAGGACCCACTACACATCCTCCATCTTCTGCATAATAAACACAAACCAACTTTTTTCTAATCCAAACACCTTTGGAGTGTAACCGAGATGCTGTCCCCAGTGGGAAATTTCCCAGTCTGTGAGAGTCTTAACATTGAATATGTGGCCATGGACCTACCCAATAATGACTATTTCTGCCATTTTAACAACACTGTGTAATTATATATCTTCACCCACAATCAACGTTTGAGTTCAGACTTTATTTTTTAAAACCCCATGCTTCTTTTGAGCCCTATGGGAGCCATCCCTAATATCTGAAACCACTTTTTCCTTCTCCTTCACAAATCCACCGCTCTCAATCCCCACAAGTTCTTGACCCCTTTCTAACATTGCCTACGGAGTTTGGAAAACCTCTCGAGAAGGGATGTCATCGGAAACTTGAACACCCTGCTCCATAGAACCTCCAGAGATGGTGAGGAAACCATTATATTCTAAGGGAAGACCATTCAATGGATTAGATCGCCGAGGGCCAAACCTAGAATCTCATTTAATAATTGTAGTGCCTCGAAACCAACACTCGTTGAAACTAGGGCCTCTTGGATGCCATGTATATATGGGTTCTAAGTTTACAGACCACACATAATAGGGATGTGGAGGCATAAATCCATCCATGGACTAGGCCAGAGCATGTGGGTTGGGATGAAACCCCTTAGCCATTCCTTTCGACACTCGATCACCCGCAACAATTGTCCTAGAGAAAGGTAAAAATGATAGTCTAGTGGAGTTCCCACTAAAGGTTGAAAACCCTAGAATAAATCCAACCTTCACGTTATCCGCTTGTTTGCCAAATGGCACATCCCAAATATCAACATCATCGAGTTGATCTGAGGAATAATCCACTAATTCCTCCTCTTCCACGATATTAAAAAATCTTGTTGATTTTTGGCTATATGTTGATTGCGGTTCTGTTATCCTTTATCCTTCATCCGAAAATTTGTAGAGCCCCCCAAACCTCTTCCAACATTTTGACTTCAACGTTATATTTATGCTGTTCCTATGGAATGTGTCTATATTTTACATTTATGTAATAGGTTTTGTTTTCGTGTAATGTGATTTGCATTTATATTTTTTATTTAAAATTTATTAGGTATAAATGGAACTATAAAAGGTGGAGTTATTTTTTGTATCTTGAGTCATTACAAGAATAGATTGGTATTTGCATCAGAGAGTTAGTTGTTTCAGCAAGCAATTTTAACTTGGCTTGGACATTATTGACATCCTCCCAAAGGTGCGCCATCCCGATCCTTGCCAGTGCTTGAGTTTGGTCTTTTTCCTGTAGAAGTCATCCAATTAGATTTTTCAAGACCTAGTATGGTTCTAAACCACTTTTAGCATTCTTTGACTACTTTTCCCCAAGATTTACCTCATTATTGTTTTGTAGGTCTGTGATTATTTTAGCTTCACCACCATCTATTACCTCTCAGATATGCCATGAGGTCTATTCCTCATACTCCTGCTCTAACCAATTCTAGCATGTATGATCACCCCTCCTACTGCGCTCCCTATACCTCACCATTGTGTAGAGTCTCTGGTATCCATACAAAAATTTGCAGGTTTCCCATCCCAACAATCTGGCATCGTGTCGCCATACCCAATCACCAATCTAGGACTAGGTATCCACCTTCTAGCAGGACGACAGAGCAAGGCGTCAAAACTCAAGTATTTAGCTCTCGAAGAATTGGACATGACTCCACTCCCCAACACCTATGTGGAACAAAAATTTACCACCTAGAATCCCCTCCAATACATAAATTCCACTCTAAGAATCCTTTCCATAATAGAGTTCTTTCCTTCTAACAATGCGCTAGAATGGGTATTTTCTTTTCCTCGGATTAA
The DNA here is from genome assembly GCA_027924585.1 of Larix kaempferi. NCBI lineage: Eukaryota > Viridiplantae > Streptophyta > Pinopsida > Pinales > Pinaceae > Larix > Larix kaempferi. The sequence continues at coordinate 213,834 of BSBM01000033.1, forward strand.
ATTCAAGGCTGGAGTTTCTTTCCAAAGCACCTTGCCTAATTTACTCACTAAAACAATGCAAAACCGACCATCATCAAATTGAATGGAGCGAATCTGATCGGATGTTCCACTCTCCCTTGCCACACATAGAGTTTCATTCACCATCCCACCATTTCTAACTTCCTCCCTTGAGTAGAGGTTATCCCTACCTAAGTTCAACAATGAAGCAGGGCAGGACAAAATTTGATAGAACATAGAAAAACAAATCTTTCTAGAAGAGAAATTTCCTTCATCTAAGCTCCAAAACATAGCCAAATTTCCTCTCACCAACACCACACAATATTTCTATACCATTACTATACACTTGAATTCATATGAGATAATATACCAATTGACGATGGCATGGAGTGCAGTACCTAGATTTCATTCACTCTTACACGTCATGGTATCCATGCCTCTAAATGCATGTTCTTTGTTACGGTTTGGCTCTATAAAATTCATTAAAGCCAACACACTACACTTTCCTCGCCCAACCGAATAACGGTCATTTGGAACCAAACTTATCATGCGATTATTCTTGTTTTTAATTTCCACCATAACAGACATTGCATCCTTCCAGTCGTTGCATGTCTAGGGCGCATGTAGTGCCTTTGGTAGCATTCTCTCAAGGCCACTATGTAGATTTATTCTCATCCTATTCAAGATAGACACACACACACTTTGGTTCCAGGTGAGGAATGATTTGATCTCCATCCATCACACCCTCCTTTTAAACATGACATTTGGAGGGAAAGAGAGGGTAAATGATAGTTTACATAGATCATTAATACAACAGGGGATCATCCCTATGCCATCAACATAAATCACAATCAAGGACGAGTTAAGTGCAAAAGGTGGTGGTAGTCGCTAGTGACCAAGAGGAGATCTGAACGTTGAGAACATCATGGATCCTTTGTTTGGTGAAATTATGGTTGGAAGTGGTTTGATCGTTCCCTCGCTTGGGAATATGGAAGAGGATGAAAATAAGATGTTATACACTCAGTTTTAAGTGGACTTTTCCTCATTCACCCTCCTTTTTTTCTCTGATGGGGATTGGGATACTGGGCGTGGGATTGTGATTCCAAATATTTCTTGAGCACAATGGTGAGTGGAAGGCATGGATGAAAGGGAAATAGTTGGGGGGGGTCACTCCCATATGCCTCAAATCTAGAGGGAAGCTAGGGAGGTGAAGGTTGTCTTCCGCCCCATCATTTTTCTTGTCATTTTGCTTTCCATTCAATAGGAACTTGCAAAGGTAGAATAGCGGGTTAAGAGTACAAAGAAGGTGCTCAGTGAGAAGGAGATTAATGTTGGTGGTGCAATGGCTCTCAGACTTAGGGACTTTCAGAACGAGGGATACAAAATTTCCTAAAACTGTTATCATATACTGGCCTGTGAAGACCCTACTTGGAAAAGCTCTTATGGATAGTTGGGGTAGAGAAAGGATATCCTTCGGCAGTAGGACGAGATTTTGGAACATATTGATTAGTGGACACAAAGCTTCATCTCATTGCTAAGGCGATAAATAGGTTGGGAGCTAGGCTTAATTGCTACCAAAAGTAGTCATTGGTATGGTCTTCAAGGAGAAGACTTCAGGAAGGAAGCACACCAAGGCTCCACCAGTGCTTGAGGTGCCCATCTTGTTAATTTTTTATGATGACTGGATTTTATGTATCTTGCCTTGTCATTTTCTTTACTTTGAACAATAACTATGATACTTTTGAAAAACAATATGCTAGCTATAAAAATCAAGCTGATAGCTATAAGAGTACTGAATAGTGGTGTTTAAAAACTTTAAGTTCTTTTTCTTACTGGAATATGGATGATAATTTTATTTTTATTTTTTGGTGGCTTGTTTGGTTTCCCTAGTGGCATACCAACCCATTAAAACTATGTATATATAATGTTTAGATAGATTCAAAACAAACACACACATAATAAATAATAAATAGATTAAAGTCATGCATATATATATATATATATATATATATATATATATATTAATTCATATATTATTAAATATATATGTATATATATTAGATTAAGATATGTGGCACTTACTACATAAATTTTAAAATCTATAATATTATTATTTTCCTACTATTTTCTCTTACTTTCACTTATGTGGTAGGGGCGGGGAGTTAATAGAGAAATAATGATATTATGATTTTTATTTATTTCTTATTTTCATCTTTCCTCACTCCTTATTGCCTGATAGGTGGAAATGGTGAAGCTCCAACAACTAGTTGAGTTGGTTTGGCCTCAGATGTATCCGCAAGCTAGAAGTTAGAGTTCAATTCCTAAATATTGAGACCATGTTCCTTCGTTGAAAAAAAAAATTGGAAATGGTAAAAAGAAATAACAATATTATAAATTCCATGTTATATTCTTTAACCCCTTCTCATAATATGAATTCTTTATTATCTCTCTTCACCTTACTATCATTATGAAGAAAAAAATAATAATAATAAGATAAATTTATACTAATATATCTAAATTAAAAAATATAAGCTATTATACAAATCAAACTTAATCAAGAAAAAAGAATGATTCCATACATGTGAATTCTACTTTAGAAAAAAATCAAAAAGGAGCTCGTGAATAAAGATAGGCAAGGGAGAATTTTTATGCTACTCTAGAAGAGTAAAATGAATAACCTACATAGAATCACAATTATTACAAAACGATGCTGTAAATACAGACCAAATATAAAGTGAAAGTCATGTTCGTAAATCCTTTAATAAAATAAAGTGAATAGTGGTACCGTAGGGATTTTTATTTTTTTTTAATTTATACAAAATATGAAGTGAGAGATATGTTCGTAAATAAAATAAAAGTGTTACCATATGGATTTTGTTTTTTTAATTTCTACAAAATATGAAGTGAGAGATATGTTCGTAAATAGAATATTTTGTTTTTTCTAATAAAGACAAGTCTTTTTTAATTTATACAAAATATGAAGTGAGAGATATGTTCGTAAATAAAATAAAAGTGGTGCCATAGGGATTTTGTTTTTCTTAATAAAGACAAAATATGAAGTGAGAGATATATTTGTAAATAAAATAAAGTGAAAAGTGATACATAGAGATTTTGTTTTTTTTAATAAAGACAAAATATGAAGTGAGAGATATATTCGTAAATAAAATAAAGTGAAGAGAGATACTATAGATTATTCTACTCAAATAGTCAAATGAACCCATGCGTCATGACATGTCTGGCTTGACCTGACTACTTTGGTCTGCCGAATCGTCTGTCAGATTCAGATTCAGCCCAACAGGATCCACTTAAAAGCTAATCCTTTACATCGAATCACATAGAGGCATTGTCATATCCGTGGCCACTGGCATGTTTAACTCCAATCACCCATGAATATGAATATAAAGCATATGCCGTATTCGAGAGAGGCATTTGCCGGAAAATACAGTTTTTCCAAGAAAGGCACTCGCCGGCAAATCCAGTTTTGCCAGCGATATAAGACTAAGAGATGAAGGGGTTAAATCCGGGCTACTTCAGGTTATTTTATGAAAAAGATATCCATATATTTTATATTAAAAATGATGGTTTTTTTAGGAGACTTCAAAAGTGGCACCATAACAAAGTGATAATTATAGTTATAATTATAATTAATTATAATGGAGAATTTCCCTTTCAAATTTGTTTATAAAAAAGATATTCATATTGTTTTATATTAAAAATGATAAGTTTTTTTTAAGGAGGAGACTTGCAAATTATAATTGGGTGTTCCCATGAAGATGGTTAACATTTTGTAACAAACAGAGTGCGGGAATATGGTATAAAAAGAGTTATGCTAAAAAAAGGAGCTCAATCGAACTTTTGTTAAGACTTTGGTCGATCAAACAATTTTGAAGCTTAATCAAAACCTCAATTGAGCTATATAGTTCGATTGAGCAAAAACCTCAATCAATACATTGTTCGATAGAGCTTATGTTTTGGTGAAAATTTGAAAACAAAATTCTCGGGGAATACTTTGGGGTCATGGAATTTAGGAGCTCAATTGAGATAATAGCTCATTCGAGCTCCGCTAACTATTACAAAATTAGAACAATAACAACCTGTGGCTTATTTCACTGCGGTTGTTGCACAAAAGCTCGAACTAGAAGTGGATAGAAGCTTGAAAGAGGGTTGTGAATCTCGATGGCTTGTAGCTTATTTCACTGCGGTTGTTGCACAAAAGCTCGAACGAGAAGTGGATAGAAGCTTGAAAGAGTGTTGTGAAGCTCCATCGAGGACCGACTTGCCACCAACCACCGTGCCACCAACCACAATAGGCAATTCAAGTTGAATTTGATGACATCTCAATTGTTGAAGTTGATGTAAATTTGATTTGATGTGTTATAGATTTGAAGAGCACAAAAATTTGCAATTGTAATTGTGAAGATCCATTCCAGAATTTTGAGAGAAAAAATAACGTGCATCAACACATCAGATAAAAGAGTGAAAAAATTACCCGAATGTAAAGCTTACGAATAGCATCTACAATATCAATAATAATAATCCTATAACAAAATGCTATATACCATGACAAAATTATAACTCACAATACACATGGAGTTATTTGAGAGATTTTTATTTTGGTAAATATGATTGTAGTTCTTTTTAAATTCAATGCTTGAAATGACATTTTATTTTTATGTTTATTTTGTTTACAATTGATTCGAATCTATTCTCTTCTAGGCTATTGACATTTGATATTTTTTTCCTTTTTTTTTTTCAGCAGAAAAATCACCTTCCTTCATGCTATTCCAAAGGAATCAAGGAAAGCTTGAAATACAATCATTACAATAGGGCTCAACAAGAGCATCATGTCAGTTACAAGACTTGAACCTGGGTGGGGTGGGAAACAATCTCTCCTCCCAACCACTCAAGCTACAACCAATGGACTTCCTTTTTATAATATATATATATATATTAAAAAATCATAATTTTATTTCTTAATAGTATAAAATTACATTGGGCAAATATATGTTGTGCATATATTCTAAAGATAAAAGATCCATGGTAGACCTGAAAAGCACGTCCTATCTCATTTATGCTTTCAGAAATAGAGACTGTCCAAAAAAGGATGTAAGGAATATCTAAAAAGGCCTATGTCCTATTGTTGATAGGGAGCACATAAGATTGGTTCTATCACTGAATATTCTCTTTGAGACAAAAATACTGGGATGAAAAAGTCTAGCATGAGGTCTGTATTACATGATGCAAAAAACTAGTCATTATATCTTGAGTTGAAGTCAAAATACACTGTCTATCCATGAAAGGCCAATGATAATGTTGGAAGCTTTGACCCTAGTTATGTTCAATTACTTAAATCTTCCTATAGCCAGTTGAAGGCCCTCTTTAGAAAGGGAATTTGTTGTTCTGTTCTTCTCCCTGTAGACATGGGTACATTAAAATCAGTTAAATATTGATTTTATATCCATAATATCAGCAAGAATGGGGATCAAGTTCATGTGTGTGTATCTTTGTGCTCCATTAAACCAATTGACGACTAATATTGAATCCCAAAACACTTGTATATATTGCACTTATTTTTCCACGACATATGCTAAGAGGCTTTTTAGGGATAATAGTTTTGCATAGTCATTGTCCCTACCCCAAAACCCAATGAAATTTTGAAAAAGTGAGAATTAGAAAGGTATAATATGGCACCTCCACTACAACTGGATTATTCATTTTGTGAAGTCCAATCGAAGAAAGCCCAAGGCTTAGATTTGTTGATATCTACTTGATTATACAAATAGAGGAAGTCCCTTTACTTGTGAGAAATTTGATAGGATTGAAATGCATGTGGAAGCTAGCAAAGTTACAACTATAGTTTTTTGCTGATAAATTGAGTTATTTCTAACCAACCAGATGCCCCAAGTGGCAATTAATGGTAGAGATTTAAATTTGTGGAATTCTATTTTCTTTAACCATTCATGAAGTGCCGAGTCAATTCTATCCCCATTCCCTGTGAAATACTTACTGGTAACTCCGTTGAGTTCCAACCATCCCGTTCTTGTAAATGGTCATTTTAGAAAAATATGTTAAATTGTTTCCTCATTTGATTTGCGGAGAGTGCACTAGCTAGGCCCCTCCATTTTTCTTTTTTGAAGGTTGTCCCATGCAGTAATCTTATTTTCTAGATCACCATATAGGAAAGTGATATTTCGAAGGGCATTTTAGTTTCCATAGTCTTTTCCACCACCAAAAAATCTCCCTTTTTTTAATGTCTATGTTTAATTAAATATAACCCTGCTTTGGGCTATAGAAACCTGATGGTCATGATCCCATATCATCTCATCTTCCGAATACCTAATATGAATATGTACCTCTTCTAGGGATCTCCTATAAACATCCCAAGTCCCATGATTCACATTTTCCATTGCAATGGCTCCAACATATAGTCATCCTTGTTTCTAAAGCGTAGTAGACATTTGATCTACTACCTGGTCCAAAGTATAGATTCCAAGCCCCTATAGAATTTCCACTATGTCCATGGCCATGAGATGTCTATCTCTACTTCTAGGCCATGTATCCATACCAATCCACAGTTTCTTCCCTTTTCCAATCCTCCAAGCAAGTTTTTTTCCTATAATATCAAAGGAGATTATTATGGCTTTCTAGATGATGGAAGCATTATTAGATTTCTTATTAGGAGAGCGAACCTAATCCATAATGGATTTTAGAAAAATATACTTTTGTTCTAAAACATTCCATACATGGGATGTTAGTAGTAAGAAGCATCCAAACCCCCTTGGCTACTAATGATTTTGAGAACAAGAAGACATTTTTCAGGCCCCATCCTCGTAGGGCTTTAGGAATAACAATATTTTCCCATTTGACCCAAGGCACCACATAATGATCCTTGTGTCCGCTCCATACAAAATGTGCACAAATTCTTCTGTATTTCTCCAATATACCTTTAGGAACCCAAGCTAAATACATCCAGTAGATTGGGATTGCTTTCAACACTGATTTAACTAAAACCAGTATTCCTAGCATGGAAAGCCATTTGTGGCACCAAATTTGTATTCTATTTTCTAGCTTAACAAGAATAGCCACATCTAGTCCCTTTTCTCATAGTTGTTTGGCTTAAGAATAAAGCCAAGATATTTTAAACCAAAATCAATATCAACTGAAGGGAAGATAAATTTTTCATTTTAGTAGATTACCTTAGACCCTTCCAGATTTATGCTTGAAAGAGTGGATTTCCTAACGTTTATAACCATCCATGTTGCTTGAAAAAATAAATTAAGAATGTTGACAAGATTATTAGCATCCCTCCTTGATCCATCACAGAAAATTAGGATGTCATCAACAAATAGTAGATGAGTTATATACAGATTATTTGAAATCCGAACTCCTTTCCGTCTTCTAGTCATTTTGGCCTTCGTTAGAGATCTACTCAACCCTTCAACAACCAATAGAAGCAATAAAGGACACATGGGAAATCCTTACCGTAGACCTATTTCTACTTCAAAGAATGGATATGTTAATCCGTTGATTAGAACATCAAAAGTAACCGAGGAAATGCAACTCATTATCCAATTAATAAATGGGAATTCAAATCCTAAGTGTGCAAGCAGAAGTCCGATGTACATCCAATTTATTATATCATATGCTTTGGATAGGTCGATTTTTATGATTGAACCTCTTTTTTGGACTTTAGACTATGGAGAACTTCTTGTTTCACCTTTAACCATCACCTTTAACAATCCTATCTTTGTCGTATTCTTTGGAAATATTGGAATTCCGTCCCCATCCCTTGCCTCCACCTATGGGATCTGGATTTTTCCCCAACACCCCACCAATAGGATGAGTCACAGGGTGTGAATACCTAGGCCTAAAGTTGTATTTATTCAGGTTCCCCTCAAACTCCTTTGACGATTCTTGTAATGATGTGGAAAAAGTTTGGGATATAATACAGTTTGTCTAGATAACTGGGGAAGAAACCATGCAAGAGGGAAAAATCAAGGAGAGTGAAGCCATCGAATGTGGAATAGAGAGTGTGGAATTCTATGATATGATAAAATATTGATAAACAATAGAATAAGGCTGAAGTGGAGCATCCTTCATTTCTAAAGAAGCATGGACTAAATCGTACATTGGTCTCCTGAATGAAATACTCCATCTACATGATCCAATAGATGTATATCATTCAAACAAAGGCCAGAACTTTGCGGGTGAATATCCTAAAATTAATTCCCTCTACTGAAACTTGACTCTGCTTCTCCACTAGCGATTCTTCGTTGATTGTTTGAAATTGTGGCATCCATCCCCATCCCTAAGTGCCAAAATATTTCGGACGCATATTTGGTTCATGAATAACCCTATCCAGTCTCTCCCTGAAAGGAAGATGGCATTCATCCGCAATGTGCCCATACAGGTGGCACTTCCTGCACTGGAAGGGAACACCTTCATAATCTAGCTTCTGGATGAGTGTAAAAATACCTGTCTCTATTTCAATATCCTTCTGGAACCCTTCCATCATGTCTATTTTAACTACAATCCTAGAAACCGACATTTCTCCAGATTCTTCAAATGACATATCGGCTTCATGAAATTCACCTAACATGTTCTCAATACTTTTTAGAATGTCCATTGACCAGTTCACTTTGGGAATCAAAACGTGGAGACCAAATCTCTAGGGCAATTGGGGCCGCACCTATGCACCAATTCTTTTGCAGGACCCACTACACATCCTCCACCTTTTGCATAATAAACACAAACAACTTTTTTCTAATCCAAACATCTTTGGAGTGTAACCGAGATGTTGGCCCCGGTGGGAAATTTCCCAGTCTCTGAGAGTCTTAACATCGAATATGTGGCCATGGACCTACCCAATAACAACTATTTCCGCCATTTTAACAACACTATGTAATTATATATCTTCACCCACAATCAACTTCCGAGTTCAAACTTTATTTTTTAAAACCCCATTGTTAGCACTCCATAAAATTTTGTGCTTAAATTTCTTCTAGTAGCGTTGACGATGCAAACTAGAAAAGATTTCCATGATAGGGGTTTCAAAGCTGTGCCGAGAGAGAACATTTGTCCTCAGTTGCGGTCACCGAAGTTACAAAAGGAAATATGTTTGAGAAAAGAAGGGAAGCAAAATCTTCATAAAGAGAAAAAATGGTTTTACTATCTCTATAGGTTTGTGAACTCAACCTTTGAGAGACCTAGAAGATTTGCTTCAGATTTTTAATCTTTATGAAAAGAACATTGATTTTTATAATATGGCCTAACCAAAAGCTTTATGAAGAAAAGGCCTTTAATTTTCAATAATTTGCCTAAGTATGGAGAAGAGCATTTGATTAACTTTTGGCCAAAGTTAAAACTTTATGAGAATGAGGTTTTAATTTTATAATCTAGACTAAAGTCTAGACTTTATGAAGGTGACTTTGGTGAATATGCCAAAAAAAAAAGTTAATTAAAAAAGGGAGCAAAAAGAATATTAAACGCCCAACACCGAGGGCTCACCACAAGACCAAGTGCCAAGCCGAGAAGACCACATGTATCCTCCATCACTCTAGCGCCGAGGCTTAAAGCCTCCCATTCCTTTGTTGCTTGGCATAAATTGAAGGCATTGGGGTATATAAAGAATAAAAAGAAACTTTCTGCTGTGCATGTGGGATAAATCCCCAAGAGAAAAATGAAACGTAACGTCAAGTTTAAGGAGAATATCATTTCATGTGTGTAGAGGTCAGTTTGAGAAGAAACTTGATGTCATGTTAGTAATTGGAAAGGCAAAGAAAACTGTTGGCATATACAAACTGTTGGAAGGGAAGCCATTCTCATCCTCTACAATCGATGCTCAATTTCGGCCCATTTCTGATAAATACAACGCCAAAATTTGTCGGGATTGTTTGTTGTCTCTTATAGTCAAAGATCACCGATGCCAAAGCTTGATAAGAAATGCAAATGTTAAGAGATGAAATTTCAAATACAGGTTTGACCTTGGAATCCACTCGTAATGTTGCTTGTCTTTGGGGTATTCAGACCGACAAATTCCATCTTTTGAAAATCAAATGCAGTTAATCGAACGATAGCCTCTCCTCAAAATTTTACTGTTCAGATATTCGACAGGATTGTGAAGACCAGTGTACGCCATGGCACATGTGCTTGCTAGTATAAATTTGGCTAAGATTGTTCTTGCGTCTCTTGATAAACAACAATCCTGTGACAAAATCAAGCTCATACTCGCATGATAGAGAGTTTGTTTGTTCATTCTTTTGAGGTGAAGATCAGTTAACATATGGCCAACATTCAGAAAACAATTTGCAATTCAACAAGCGTTGTCCAGGTCCATGTCATATGTCTTGCAAATTGGAGGGCGAGCTCCAAGCAAAATTTTATTTGCTAAAAATACAATTGTGCAGCCCAATGTTGCACCAAAGAGTCGGCATGTTGAGCACCATCTAGCAATGATGAATTTTGTCTTGGTCCTCAAGAAAGCCACCTGGAATGCCATCGACACTAGCTGCAGCAAGTGGTATAAGTCCTGTAGATTTTGAACAAAAAGTGACAACAAATGTTGAAGAGGTCATACGCCGTATTAAATGCATTGCTCCACAATGCTTCTCGGAAGACGACGAGAATGTTATTAAAACACCACGGTCTATACAGCAGAAGGTGACAGAGCTAGTCAAGGCTACTATACAAGCAAATGAGTCAATGGTGAAAATTTTAAAATACATTGTAGATTCAATCCTGTTGAGCAGGCCACTGAGTTTTCAAGTCCTTTTGGAGACACGGATTCTTTTGACACTGATAATTATGGTTCAGGATCTATGATATATAATACTACCGGAATGGAATCATACTTGTAGAATGGTAATGGAGCTACAAATTTCTACAGGAAGTTGATGCAAGTGATTTAAAGAAGAGGAAAGAGGCATTAACACTGGAAGTGGAAAGAATATAGACACCATATTGAATGGCGGGTACCAATGACTCGAGTTGCAGGCTAGAGATATTTTATATCAAGTCTCCAAATATAACAATTTACCAGCAAATATATAAGCTAGCAAATCATAGAGGGATGAACTCCAAGTTGTGAAGGCATTAACAACAAGATCTTTCCCTTTAATAGATAATACTTACATGCACCGAATTTTGCATCACAAATGAAGAAAGAAGATTGAAAATACAGCAGAACTGTCCTCAGATATCTCTCGTCATCTTTTGTTTTCTTTATATGAGAAAAGCAACAGTTCGTAGGATTTCCGCAGCAACAACTTACATGGAGAAGTAATGAAAAGAGTGGTCGCGAAGCAAAAACCACCATCACACGTGCCCACTCTTGATACATTCGCATATGGAGAAGCGGTATTGCAAGCCACTTAGAAAGCTATGCGGAAACAGCCTACGTGGCACCCAAAAACGTTCTCTATTTATTGGTGAAACTCGTCATTTTATTTGTTTCGAGAAATTGAACGGAGGAAATAAAAAACATAAGAGAAGCTAAGGCATAAACCCTAGTTCGTGGTGGAAAATATCATTGGTGAATTGATGTGGAATCTCTATGATGTAAACCCTAGTGCATGAAACCGTTCATGTGGATCACTCTTTGCAATTGGAGGAGGCGTCTATTGCAATAGTATGTTCTCAAACAGGTAGCAGAAAAGTGGAGCACCAACCCGATCGTAATCTTACTCTACCGGTGGCAAAGCATCCAACGATAAATGGCAACCAATAGTTTAAGAAAATAACAGAGTTAGTTTTGCAAATAAAGATTCTTTTTGAGAAAATTAGTGTTAATGCATCAAATGAAAGCTTTTTCAAGAATTGAAAAATTCTTGCAGCCGGTTTCAATTCTCATGACAAGAGTTTTCTTTATTTATTATTATTGTAAGACTTTGTTTAAAGATTAGTTTCAAGTTTTAAAGGGTTTATTTAAAAGAAATTTATCTTTAAAACAATACAGTTAGGGATTTGCTCATGGAGCAAATTTTTTGTATAAATTATGCATTCTGCAATGTAAAGGGGGGGGATTCCCAGGAATTAAAAAAAAATTGTTCTGGGCATTTGAAGTTTATCTCAGAAATGAATAAAGATTTCAGAGTTTGAGCAGTTTTAAATCAAAGATTCATGCGTTGTTGGTGTTTACAGTCTGTACCTTTTCTTTTCTCACTTGTGCATGTTTATCTTCCCAGTTATGCTATTCATTTTTGTCTTTTCTTCTATACTTGGACGAACGTCTAAATAAATTGGGATTCATATTTTTATGCCTCAGTTTATCGCGTTTCAAGTATCCATTTGCTTCTCTAAAATCGACAATGGATTCATCCTAGTCTGATGCCCATTGATTGGTGGATTGTCTTTAATTCTTTCTTTTCGCCTACAAAAAGCTTTGACCGTAACCTCACAATTACCTTGCCTTTGTACAAATTTTTTTGTTTTTGCGGCTGATATATTATTTTTCTGTTTCTTGACTCCATTGCCCAATGATATCTTATTTCCTGTTTATCTAACCACTTCATTAAAAATCCTTAAGTTTTTATTTATTTTACAAATTGGCCCTTGAGTTTCATTGTCAAACTGTTGTCGTGGTGACATTGGATGGCAGATGTGCTGAGAGATCCCTCTCTGGATGAAAGAGGCCAACTTTCAGTCTAAAGATTGGTTTGAAATAGGTTACCTCGGGTTTTCTTTGATACAGCCCAAGGAAAATCCAAGTGCTAACACCCATGCTTCTTTTGAGCCCTATGGGAGCCATCCCTAATATTTGAAGCCACTTTTTCCTTCTCCTTGACAAATCCACCGCTCTCAATCCCCACAAGTTCTTGGCCCCTTTCTAACATTGCCTACGGAGTATGGAAAACCTCTCGAGAAGGGACGTCATCGGAAAATTGAACACCCTGCTCCATAGAACCTCTAGAGATGGTGAGGAAACCATTATATTCTAAGGGAAGACCATTCAATGGATTAGATCGCCGAGGGCCAAACATAGAATCTCATTTAATAATTGTAGTGCCTTGAAACCAACACTCATTGAAACTAGGGCCGCTTGGATGCCATGTATATATGGGTTCAAATGCATCGAAATTGAGTCTAAGTTTACAGACCACACATAATAGGGATGTGGAGGCATAGATCCATCCATGGACCAGGCCAGAGCATGTGGGTCGGGATGAAACCCCTAGCCATTCCTTTTGACACTCGATCACCCGCAACAATTGTCCTAGAGAAAGGTAAAAATTATATTCTAGTGGAGTTCTCACTAGAGGTTGAAAACCCTAGAATAACTCCAACCTTCACATTATCCGCTTGTTTTCCAAATGGCACATCCCTGAATTAGGGTTTGAGTTTGCAGAGAGTGCACTAACTAGGCCCCTCCATTTTTCTTTTTTGAAGGTTGTCCCATGCAGTAATCTTATTTTCTAGATCACCGTATAGGAAAATGATATTTCAAAGGGCATTTTAGTTTCCATAGTCTTTTCCACCACCAACATATCCCTTTTTTGAATGTCTATGTTTAATTAAATATAACCCTGCTTTGGGCTATAGAAACTTGATGGTCATGATCCCATATCATCTCATCCTCCGAATACCTGATATGAATATGTACCTCTTCTAGGGACCTCCTATAAACATCCCAAGTCCCATGATTCACATTTTCCATTGCAACGGCTCTAACATATAGTCATCCTTGTTTTTAAAGCGTAGTAGACATTTGATCTACTACCTGGTCCAAAGTATAGAATCCAAACCCCTATAGAATTTCCACTATGTCCATGGCCATGAGATGTCTATCTCTACTTCTAGGCCATGTATCCATACCAATCCACACTTTCTTCCCTTTTCCAATCCTCCAAGCAAGTATGTTTACTATAATATCAAAGGAGATTATTATGGCTTTCTAGATGATGGAAGCATTATTAGCTTTCTTATTAGGAGAGTAAACCTAATCCATAATGGATTTTAGAAAAATATACTTTTGTTCTAAAACATTCCATACACGGGGTGTTATTAATAAGAAGCATTCAAACCCCCTTGGATGCTAATGATTTCGAGAAGAAGAAGACATTTTTCAGGCCCCATCCTCCTAGGGCTTTAGGAATAACAATATTTTTCCATTTGACCCAAGGCACCACATAATGATCCTTGTGTCCACTCCATAGAAAATGTGCACAAATTCTTCTGGATTTCTCCAATATACCTTTAGGAAACCAAGCTAAATACATCCAGTAGATTGGGATTGCTTTCAACACTTATTTAACTAAAACCAGTATTCCTACCATGGAAAGCCATTTGTGGCACCAAATTTGTATTCTATTTTCTAGATTAAAGAGCCACATCTAGTCCCTTTTGTGATAGTTGTTTGGCTTAAGAATAAATCCAAGATATTTTAAACCAGAATCAAGACCAACTGAAGGGAAGATAAATTTTTCATTTTAGTAGATTACCTTAGCCTCTTCCAGATTTATACGAGAAAGAGTGGATTTCCTAACATTTATAACCATCCATGTTGCTTGACAAAATATATCAAGAATGTTGACAAGATTATTAGCATCCCTCCTTGATCCATCACGGAAAATTAGGATGTCATCAACAAATAGTAGATGAGTTATATACAGATTATTTGAAATCCGAACTCCTTTCTGTCTTCTAGTCCTTTTGGCCTTCGTTAGAGATATACTCAACCCTTCAACAACCAATAGAAGCAATAAAGGAGACATGGGAAATCTTTAGCGTACACCTATTTCTACTTCAAAGAATGGATATGTTAATCCGTTGATTAGAACATCAAAAGTAACCAAGGAAATTCAGCTCATTATCCTTTTAATAAATGGGAATTCAAATCCTAAGTGTGCAAGCAGAAGTCCGATGTACATCCAATTTATTATATCATATGCTTTGGATAGGTCGATTTTTATGATTGAACCTCTTTTTTGGACTTTAGACTATGGAGAACTTCTTGTTTCACCTTTAACCATCCCGAGTTGAATTTGAAAGGAGCAGGGGATTTACTATTCCCCACTTTAATTTCTAACAAGATAGGGCTATGATCATATTCCCTCCCACATCCAACCCATTTTCTTGCACTTTCCAGGATCTCTACCAACTATACCTTAAGTATAAATCTGTTAAGCCTCTTCACTATTATGTCATATCCCACCCTCATATTCCTCCAACTGGGTTTAATATTTATTGGTTGGATTTCCATAAGATCATTAGTTTCCAACCAATGTGTGAAAAAACCTGCCATGGGATCCAAAGTGGCCTTAGGTCCCGAAACCTCAGATACCCCCATAGCGAAGTGTAAATAACCTCCAATAATGAGATTGGGATACTTGAGATAGGATTTAGTTTTCATCTCATCCCAAAAAACCTTATGGTTACTATAAGGCCCATATATATTAAGGATCCTACAGGTCAGCCCTAGGGATTCAACTCGAGCTTTAATGGCCAATCCCGCTTCAAAATCCCAGTTGTCTATGACCTTGATGATTGAATGGTTCCACCCAAATGAAAGACATCTTGAGCACCCTCTCACATCAGATGCAATAAAGTATCGGTCCTTAAAAATATTTTTTAAGAGATATTCAATTCATTCACCTTCGCCTATAGTTTTTTGTAGGACAACAATATCTGGAGAGTTGGTTGAAACCAATCTCCTTAGCGATGATATTTTGGTCGGGTTCGCCAAACCCTACAATGAAAGGAGAGAATATTCATTTAGAAACCCCGTCGAGGGTTCCCACTTCTCTAAGCACCCCAAAAATAGATGATTGTCTGCCTGAAGGTAAGTCAATCCTATCTTTGTCGTTCACCTTCACATATAGTTTATTGTAGGAGAAAAATATCCAGAGGGTTCGTTGAAACCAATCTCCTTAGCGATGATTTTTGGGTCGAGTTCACCAAACCCTACAATGGAAGGTGAGAATATTAATTTAGAAACCCCGTCGAGGGTTCCCACTTCTCTAAGCACCCCAAAAATGGATGATTGTCTGCCTAAAGGTAATTCAATCCTATCTTTGTTGTATGCTTTGGAAATATTGGAATTCCATCCCCATCCCTTGCCTCCACCTATGGTATCTGGATTTTTCCCCAGCCCTGCACCAATTGGATGAGTCACAGGGTGTGAATACCTAGGCCTAAAGTTTTATTTATTCAGGTTCCCCTCATACTCCTTTGACGATTCTTGTAATGATGTGGAAAAAGTTTGGGATAACATACAGTTTGTCTAGATAACTGGGAAAGAAACCATGCAAGAGGGAAAAATCAAGGAGAGTGAAGCCATCGAATGTGCAATATAGAGTGTGGAATTCTATGAACTGATAAAATATTGATAAACAATAGAATAAGGCTGAAGTGGAGGATCCTTCATTTCTAAAGAAGCATGGACTGAATCGTACATTGGTCTCCTGAATGAAATACTTCATCTACATGATCCCCTTGATGTCTATCATTCAAACAAAGGCCAGAACCTTGTGGGTGAATGTCCTAAATTTAATACCCTCTACTAAAACCTGACTGTGCTTCTACACTAGGGATCCTTCCTTCCTAAGTGCCAAAATATTTTGGACGCGTATTTGGTTCATGAATAACCCTATTCAGTCTCTCCCTGAAAGGAAGATGGCATTCATCCGCAATGTGACCATACAGGTGGCACTGCCTGCACTGGAAGGGAACACCTTCATAATCTAGCTTCTGGATGAGTGTAAAAATACCTATCTATATTTCAATATCCTTCTGCAACCCTTCCATCATGTCTATTTTAACTAGAATCCTAGAAACCGACATTTCTCCAGATTCTTCAAATGGCATATCGGCTTCATGAAATTCACCTGACATGTTATCAATACTTCTTAGAATGTCCATTGACCAATAATCCAATGGAAGTCCTGAAAAATGAACCCATAGTGGGACAATGTCGAAACGTTCACTTTGGGAATCAAAAAGTGGAGACCAAAGCTCTAGTGCAATTGGGGCCGCACCTATGCACCAATTCTTTTGCAGGACCCACTACACATCCTCCGCCTTCTGCATAATAAACACAAACCAACTTTTTTCTAATCCAAACACCTTTGGAGTGTAACCAAGATGTTGGTCCCAGTGGGAAATTTCCCAGTCTGTGAGTGTCTTAACATCGAATATGTGGCCATGGACCTACCCAATAACAACTATTTCCACCATTTTAACAACAATGTGTAATTATATATCTTCACCCACAATCAACGTCTGAGTTCAAACTTTATTTTTTTAAACCCCATGCTTCTTTTGAGCCCTATGGGATCCATCCCTAATATTTTAAGCCACTTTTTCCTCCTCCTTGACAAATCCACCGCTCTCAATCCCCACAAGTTCTTGACCCCTTTCTTACAATGCCTACGGAGTATGGAAAACCTCTTGAGAAGGGACGTCATCAGAAACTTGAACACCCTGCTCCATAGAACCTCCAATGATGGTGAGGAAACCATTATATTCTAAGGGAAGACCATTCAATGTATTAGATCGCCGAAGGCAAAACCTAGAATCTCATTTAATAATTGTAGTGCCTCGAAACCAACACTCGTTGAAACTAGGGCCTCTTGGATGCCATGTATATATGGGTTCAAATGCATCGAAATCAAGTCAAAGTTTACAGACCACACATAATAGGGATGTGGAGGCATAGATCCATCCATGGACTAGGCCAGAGCATGTGGGTCGGGATGAAACCCCTAGCCATTCCTTTCGACACTCGATCACTCGCAACAATTGTCCTAGAGAAAGGTAAAAATGATATTCCAGTGGAGTTCTCACTAGAGGTTGAAAACCCTAGAATAAATCCAACCTTCACGTTATCCGCTTGTTTTCCAAATGACAGATCCCAAATATCAACACCATCGAGTGGATCTGAGGAGTAATCCACTAATTCCTCCTCTTCCACCATATTAAAAAATCTTGTTGATTTTTGGCTGTAATTTGACTGCAGTTCTGTTATCCTTTATCCTTTATCCGAAAATTTGCAAAGCCCCCCAAACCTCTTCCAACATTTTGACTTCAATGTTATATTTATGTTAGTCCTATGGAATGTGTCTATATTTTACATTTATGTAATAGGTTTTGCTTTCATGTAATGTGATTTATATTTATATTTTTTATTTAAAATTTATTAGGTATAAATGGAACTATAAAAGGTGGAGTTATTTTTTGTATCTTGGGTCATCACAAGAATAGATTGGTATTTCCATTAGAGAGTTAGTTTCTTCTACAAGCAAGTTTAACTTGGCCTAGACATTATTGACATGCTCTCGAAGGTGTGCCATCCAGACCCTTGCCAGTGCTTGAGTTTGGTCTTTTTCCTATAGAAGTCATCCAATTAGATTTTTCAGGACCTGGCATGGTTCTAAACCACTTTTAGCATTCTTTGACTAGTTTTCCCCATGATTTACCTCATATTGTTTTGTAGGTCTGTGATTATTTTAGCTTCACCAACATCTATTACCTCTTAGATATGCCATGGAGTCTACTCCTCATACTCCTTCTCTAACCAATTCTAGCATGTATGATCACCCCTCCTACTACGTTCCCTATACCTCATCATTGTGCAGAGTCTCTGGCATCTATACAAAACTTTGCAGGTTTCCCACCCCAACAATCTGGCACTGTGTCACCATACCCAATCACCAATCTAGGACTAGGTATCGACCTTCTAGCAGGACCACAGAGCAAGGCATCAAAACTCAAGGATTTAGCTCCCGAAGAATTGGACATGACTCCACTCCCCAATACCTATGCGGAACAGAAATTTTCCACCTAGAATCCCCTCCAATACATAAATTCCACTCTAAGAACCTTTCCAGAATAGAGTTAATTCCTTCTAACAGTGTGCTAGAATGGGTATTTTCTTTTCATCGGCTTAAATTCAAGGCTGGAGTTTCTTTCCAAAGCACCTTGCCCAATTTACTCACTAAAACAATGCAAAACCGACCATCATCAAATTGAATGGAGCGAATTTGATCGGATGTTCCACTCTCCCTTGCCACACATAGAGTTTCATTCACAATCCCACCATTTCTAACTTCCTCCCTTGAGTAGAGGTTATCCCTACCTAAGTTCAACAATGAAGCAGGGTAGGACAAAATTTTATAGAACATAGAAGAACAAATCTTTCTAGAAGAGAAATTTCCTTCATCTAAGCTCCAAAACATAGCCAAATTTCCTCTCACCAACACTCCACACAATATTTCTATACCATTACTATCTACTTGAATTCATATGAGATAATATACCAATTGAGGATGGCATGGAGATAAGTACCTAGATTGCATTCACTCTTACACATCATCGTATCCATGCCTCTAAATGCATGTTCTCTCTTACGGTTTGGCTCTATAAAATTCATTAAAACCAACACATGACTACACTTTCCTCGCCCATCCGAATGACTATCGTTTGGAACCAAACTTACCATGCGATTATTCTTGGCTTTAATTTCCACCATAACAGACATTGGATCCTTCCAGGTGTTCCATGTCTAGTGTGCATGTAGTGCCTCTGGTAGGCTTCTCTCAAGGCCACTATGTAGTTTTATTCTCATCCTATTCAAGATATACACACACACACTTTGGTTCTAGGTGAGGAATGATGTGATCTCCATCCAACACACCCTCCTTTTAAACATGACATTTGGAGGGGAAGAGATGGTAAATGACAATTGAAATAGATCATTAATACAATAGGGGTTCATCCCTATGCCATCAACATAAATCACAATCAAGGACGAGTTCAGTGCAAAAGGTGGTGGTAGTCACTAGTGACCAAGAGGAGATCTGAATGTTGAGAACATCATGGATCCTTTTTTGGTGAAATGGTTGGAAGTGGTTTGATCATTCCCTCGCTTGGGAATATGGAAGAGGATGAAAATAAGATGTTATACACTTAGTTTTAAGTGGACTTTTCCTCATTCACCCTCCTTTTCTTCTCTGATGGGGATTGGGATACTGGGCGTGGGATTGTGATTCCAAATATTTCTTGAGCACCATGGTGAGTGGAAGGCATGGATGAAAGGGAAATAGTTGGGGGGCGGTCACTCCCATATGCCTCAAATCTAGAGGGAAGCTAGGGAGGTGAAGGTTGTCTTCCGCCTCATCATTTTTCTTGTCATTTTGCTTTCCATTCAACAGGAACTTGCAAAGGTAGAATAGCGGGTTAAGAGTAAAAAGAAGGTGCTTAGTGACTAGGAGATTAATGTTGGTGGCACAATGGGTCTTAGACTTAGGGACTTTCAGAATGAGGGATACAAAATTTTCTAAAACTGTTATCATATACTGGCATGTGAAGACCCTACTTGGAAAAGCTCTATGGATAGTTGGGGTGGAGAAAGGATATCCTTCTACAATCGGATGAGACTTTGGAACAGATTGATTAGTGGACACAAAGCTTCATCTCATTGCTAAGGAAATAAATAGGTTGGGATCTAGGCTTAATTTCTAGCAAAAGTAGTCATTGGTATGGTCTTCAAGGAGAAGACTTCAACAAGGAAGCCCACCAAGGCTCCACTAGTGCCCGAGGTGCCCATCTTGTTAATTTTTTATGATGACTGGATTTTCTGTAACTTGCCTTGCCATTTTCTTTACTTTGAACAATAACTATGATACTTTTGAAAAACAATATGCTAGCTATAAAAATCAAGCTGATAGCTATAAGAAGACTAAATAGTGGTGGTTAAAAACTTTAAGTTCTTTTTCTTATTGGGATATGGATGATAATTTTATTTTTATTTTTTTGTGGCTTGTCTGGTTTCCCTAGTAGCATACCAACCCATTAAAACTATGTATATATGTTGAGATATTGTAAATTCTAAGAATATTATATTTGTACTTTATTATTCCGGAGATGTTTCATTCCTCCGTGAAGATCTCATTGTATATCCGGAGATGTTTATTCCTCCATCGGAATGTGGTAACTTGGGTTATTGGACTTCCCTAGTGGGGGTCGGCCATGTATGTGTTATGTGGTTCAAAGGGTTGTTAGACCACCCTAGTGGGGTCAGCCCAATCATTTGTAGTGGGGTGTTTAACCCAGTAGTAAAGTTGGGGCCGACCTAGTTAATATAAAGTACAAGTCGAAGATGTGTATAAATAGAGGAGGTGTGTTCCTCATTACACACACACTTCCCTCACTCAGAATGTAGCACACTTGTGGAGAATAGGTATGCTATGGTGGAGGAGGAGATCATGTATTTGGTTTGCATCTTTGTATATTGTTGGTCATCTATATTGAGGAAGCTTTGCTGGGTTTTCTACCCCATGAGGGTTTCCCAGGATAAATCTGTGTCTCTTGTGTTTATGTTGTGCTTGTTGTTTCTTCAGTGATCCTGTATATGCTATTATTGTGAAATGGAATGTAATGCTGCTGTTTTATGTCTTAGTATATTAAATCTTAACATGGTATCAGAGCTAACCTGAAGGAAGGCAATGTATGGCACTTACGACACTTGCTTCTCTTGCGACAATTTGAAGGTTAGGGTTTTATATAACAAAACCAGTCATCGTGGAACATTAACTATAAATCCATTTTGGAGAAGGTTTAGGATCTAAAAAGTTTACAGGTAGTAGCTAACATCCCCATGTACCTTGTGTCCAAAGGACACCCTCAGATTCGTTTTACTTTGTGAGTTATGATCAGTACAAGTTAGGGTTTCTGCCTCTTCCAGATCTCAATCAAAATCAGGTGACCTAGGAAAAAAGGTCATAACATGGGCTAGGAAGATCCAAATGAAATTTAGTAAAATGTGACAGGTAGTACACAGACTGTACTATCTCAAGAAACGTTTTCAGAGGCCGAAGTTGAACCAGTGACATGTGGCATGCCGTACAACTTTGCTCTCCTGTTTTATCCCATAAACAGGTCACGTTGCGACACTTGGCATAACTCTCTCTCAGAATATCCAATTGAGCTCAGACCTATCAGGATGGAAATATGACAGGTCAGGATACCACAGAAAATGTTTTCACACCCTGTGGATCGAAAAATTCGGAGTTACAATAGAAACAATCAGGTACATATTTCTGTGAAAACAGAATTATTTTTGGAGCACCTCCATTCATGGCTTCCAGAATTTAGGGTTTCGGAGAAAGTTAGAATTTTTGTAATTGGAATCCATGGATGAATGATACTCAGAAAAATCAAAATTTAGAGACCAAGATTGAATTTTTTGGTTGGGTATAAGACCAAGCTTGATCAAACCCCAGTTCGGGATTTTGATCGGAAAGATGGAAAATTAGGGCCTCAGCAAAAGTTGGAATTTTTGAAGTCTGTGACCACGGCTGGAAGCTCCTCAGAAAAATAAGAGTTTAGAGCCTTGGATCAAACCTTTTGTTTGGGCAGAAGGGTGGGATTCATCAAACCCTAGTTTGGGATCCTGTCCAGAAGATCCAAAAGTTTCGAAGGCAATTTTGAGGGGTCAAATTTTGGAGATTTCAAAATTGAAGTATGCAAGTTTGATCAGCTTAGCAAGACACATCCTTCCATCCATTCATAAGTGTGAAAGTCAAAGATTGAATTTTTAGGGTTTCTCTAACAAACCCTAATCAAGCTCCAGATCTAGTTTCAAGGGGAGTTGAGGCTAAGGCCTTACATAAGAAGACTACAAGAAGTGTCGACAGGTATGACTTAAGGAGGTTCAGGTATGTCTTGAAATCTGATTCTTGATTAAGTTCATAATATGTTTGTCTTCATATTATTTATTAGTACAATCTTGATTAATGTTAGAATTATCTTATCACCCTAGTAATAGTATGAATGCATGTGAATGATAGAAGACATTCATTGATTAGGGCTATATGATTGTACTAATGCACTATGGTGTTGTATGAGGTTGATGTTGTTTGCTAACAAGATACAGGTACATCACGAAAGACAAATCAAGTTCCATGACCATGACAACATGAAGACAAAGACTCCTCCATAATCTTTGATCACATAGAAGTTCTACGTACAAGTTATGTATGTCTTTGTTCTATTATGCTTAACCTATGAGATATGTAGGTTCCAGCACAAGATCTCTAAATCATTGAAGAGAACAAAGAAGATATTGATTAGGTATGTTAAACAGATATACTAATCCAGGTATGTTTCTTATGAATCTTACCTTGTGTTAGGATCCCTTATATAAGTACATTTGGTATGATTAGATATGCTTTTTCATAAAGTTAGTAATCAAGGGTTTATGCATACTATGTCTGTTATCTTGATTAACTAGAAGAGCCCTATGATCAAACAAGAATATGCATGAGTAAAAGAAGACTTCCCTAAAACCTTGAATACTAATGTTTATTATCTATGATCATGGCTATACATATTGAAGATTATAATATACTAATGAATGTATGTTTGTGTATGAGATCATGAGGATGACACTAGTGCACACTTGAGCATGCACAGTGGTACAGAATGAATAGAAGTTCAAAAGACATATAGAAGAGCAAGCGGGAGGCAACCACACAAACATAAAAGATAAGTATTTGAGTTGTTATTTGAAATAGTAAATGATATTGCTTGTAATAGGTTGTATGCATATTTGTATTCCTAGAATATATCATGCTGAGTGTAAACATTCATAGAGCATTGAATAGTATACTACTAATATGCATATGATCGGTAAGTTGGACAAACATTCCATTGTTGCTTGTTTAGAATGAAACCTCTTTGCTGACATGCTGAGAGCTATGCACACTCTTGATAGTATGTTCTGGTAGAGATGGAAGGCATCTAGATAGCCACTGTATGCATACAGGATATGGGAAAGTGTTGTGCCAAAGTATTGGTCAAAATAGTTGCATAACTATGTAAATGATATATGTATGCATAATAGGTTATCATATCAATATGATTTGATGGTTATGAAGTATTTCTAATCATGTACTTAATTTTGATTTGTAGGAAAGATCATGGCGAATGATGAACACTGAACAAGCGGTGGATGTTCAACAAAAGGATTTACAAATCAAACACACTATAGAAGGCTTGTGGCTAGACGATTCTCTTAGAAAGAGGAAGAGAATCATGATGAGATGTTTGCTCCAAGTGGCTAGATAAGACCATTATCTTAATAATGTAATTAAAGAGAGCTCTGTTTGGGTACCCAGGATCGATAGTGATCACCATGGGTGATGTGGATCTCAACCTTTGCTACAAGGTTGAATATGGTTTCTATACACAGATGACATGGATGCAAGAAGGAACTCACCACAGATTTTGAATGATGTTGAGGCTTATATTAGTAGACCCATCTGACGAGAGATGGCACAGATAGATGGCTGCAGAAATGAAAAATGAAAGATCTCAGATTGATGCATTACTTCATAGGTCTGGAAGTATGGCAAGGCTCAGAAGGAATCTTTCTCAACCAGGGAAAGTATGCTGAGAAATATTAAAAGGACTTGATATGTTGGAATGGCCACTCTCATGGATTCCAACTTGAAGCTGTTAGCGAATGACTCATCAGAGTTAGTATATATAACTCAGTACAAACAAATTATTGGGTCATTGATGTATCTAACAAATACTAGGTTAGATATATGCTTTGCTGTGAACACCTTGAGTCAGTATCTAGTGGAAACTAGATGTGTTCACCTGATAGTTACAAAGCATGTGATGAGGTACCTAAAGGATACAATAGACTTTGATCTATGCTATCTTGGAGATCATGACTTCAGATGGATACACAGATGTTGATTGGGAAGAAAGTGTATCAGACAGGAAGAACACATCGAGAGGATGTTATTGTCTAGGATCAACCATTGTCATGTCCCCATCTTGACCCTATTGCATTCGAATGTAAATAATGCAAATGATGTAATATTGTTATGAAATCATGGTGAGGAGCTCAAGGCCAAGGCCCCGCCATCGATTTATTGATGCATATGGTTTGCGTGCTAGCCAGGCACATTGGAACTTCAATATCATGTAATATGCATTTTAAATAAAAATACCCACAACTAGCTATGCAATGCAATAAAGAGATGGGGGCATGGTTTTACAAGGAATTGGGAGGGAAACTAGTCAAACCCTTGATCCAATCAGGTCAAGCCAAGTGTCAATGAGAGAACCCATCAACCCTCAACTACCCATGTTGACTTTTGTACCCAACCATTGATTTCTCCCAAGAGTTGGTTGAGGTAGTTAATGCCTTGGGAATGGGGAGGTATGGCTGTCCAAATTCGGGTATGGGCAAGCCACCCTTCATGGAAAATGGTTTTTTATCTTCTGGGGCAAGAAAAAGAGCCATGAATTGCTCCCCAAGCCATTACCCATCAACCAGTTCCTCTCCCTCACGAGTTGGGAGCTACCTGGGTGTTTTCCAGCCATGTTTTATGGTTTTCCTTGATCCTCAGCTGGGAGAAGGGCGTTTTTGTGTTGTATACCAGTGGAGAAGAAGGGGAAATCGAACTGGGGTTCAATAGAGACTATTTTGGGCTATTGGAGGCTGAGATATTTGGGGAAGAAATCATTTTTCCTCCCTGTGGTTGTTTGTCCCACCCCACAATCCGTTTTTGGGAAAACCCATGGCCATCTTATTCGTAAATCCCATTGTTTAAAATGTGTATCTATGCCCAATGTTGTGCTTGCTATGTGAGCAAAGAGTATGTTAGGGTATGGGTTATGGGTATCTATTGCTTTGGCTTGAGCTTGAGTGCAGGCATCCAGGGTTCAAATGTAGCTTGATAAACCCAGCTGTGGACTGGATTGGCTCAGATGAAATGATTAATTGGCTGTGTGTGAGCTTGAATGTCCCCTATTCCTTGTAAGAATCATGCCCAGCTCGGGGGTGGCATTTGTGTTGAGAGATTGATGAACACAACTGGCCTATGGTTGGTAGGAATGTTGCGGCGACATAGCTAGTTGTTAGGGACTGCATTATAGTGAGATGAGTATATTCTCTTATGTGTATTTACTTCTGCATTGTTTTAATTAATTGATAACTGTTATTGATATATTGAGTGCATATGAAAATATGTGTGTGGATGAATTTATTTCCGCTGTGCATATTTGTTTGATTTACATCTGCACACTTTTGTTTTTAACTGTATGCATCTAATGAATGGGATGAGTTTTATGAAAAGCCCCATAGATTGGTAGCATGTTCCCTTCCTTGCATTGGGTCCAAGGGTGGGTACGTGACAGCCATGATCTCGTGGTTTAGCTGGAAGCAGTCTAGTGTGGCTCTCGGCACAAGCGAAATATATGGCTGCTTGCTCTGCTAGTTGTGAAGAAGTATGGCTTCAGGATTGTTTGACTTAGAGATAGAACCAACTGTGATCCTATGTGACAAACAGAGTTGTATCAAGATGACAGAGAATCCAGTGTTCCATGATAAGTCAAATCACATAGAGATTTGACAAGATATGGTGCAGAAAGGAACTATAAAGTTCGAATTTGTAACAAGTTTCCGATGTACTAACCAAACCTCTACCTCAAGTGAACAACTTACCGATATACTAAACCAAACCTCTACCTCAAGTAAAGTTTTTCGAGACAAACTTAAGGACCCTCCTCAAAAGGGGGAGTGATGTGATCACTTATGATGAGATTGCCTGCATCGACAGTGAGGTCAATGATGTGGATACCTATATTAGTAATGCCAACAGAGAGGTTGGTGGATGGTCCGTAGACATATGGTCTCTGAGAATGAAGTCCTTAGTGGACAAGTGGGAATTGTATCATCCCCGGACATCGGTCCCTTGAATTGATGCGTAGATGTATGGTCTTCGAGAATGAAGTCCTTGATGGACATGTGGGGATTAAGTCATCCTTGGACATAGTCCTAAATGTACGGTGAGGATTAAGTCATCCTTAGATATAATACTAAATGTACGGTGAGGATTAAGTCATCCTTGGACATAGTCCTAAATGTACGGTGGGGATTAAGTCATCCTTGGACATGGTCCTAAATGTACGGTGGGGATTAAGTCATCCTTGGACATGGTCCTAAATGTAGGGTGGGGATTAAGTCATCCTTGGACATGGTCCTAAATGTACGGTGGGGATTAAGTCATCCTTGGACATGGTCCTAAATGTACGGTAGGGATTGGATCATCCCTGGACTTCAGTCCTAAAGTGAGCCGTAGACAGATGTCTCCGAGAATGAATTCCTTAGTGGACAAGTAGGGATTGGATCATCCCTGACGTCAGTCCTAAAGTGAGCCGTAGACATGATGTCTCCGAGAATGAGGTCCCTAGGGGACAAGGATGGGATTGGATCGTCCCTGGATTTTTGGTCCCTTGAATTGAGTCGTATACATGATGTCTCCGAGAATGAAGTCCCTAGTGGACAGGAAGGGATTGCATCATCCCTGGACTTGGGTCCCCTGAAGTGATCCATAAACATCTGTCTCCAAAAATTGATGATAGGACTGCATCGTCCCTAAGCGTTTAGTTCAAAATGTACATGACAAATCCTAGAATTGATCTAGGTTACATCCAGCATGAAAAAGGGCTGGCTCTGTAGATGTGATACAACCAGCATGAAAAAGGGTTGGCTCTGTAGATGTGATACATCCATCATGAAAAAGGGATGGCTTTGTAGATGTGATACATCTAGCATGAAAAAGGGCTGGCTCTGTAGATGTGTTACATCCAGCATGAAAAAGGGTTGGCTCTGTAGATATGATACATCCAGCATGAAAAAGGGCTGGCTCTGTAGATGATGAAGACCTGCAGGTGGCAGGCCTACATCTAGTATGAAAAAGGACTGGCATTGTGGTTGGGATTGCATCATCCCTAGACATGGATTTGTCTTAAATGGATCAAGGACTGCATCATCCCTAGACATGGATTTGTCTTAAAAGGATCAGGATTGATCATCCTGTAAGTAGATCTGGATAGCATCGTCCATAGACATGAGAGGTGTCTTAAAGTGAGAGGGATTGATCATCCCGTAATTAGATCATGTGTATTACAGGGTATGCTGCTATGATGTTGTAGATCGAGATGATCCAGATGCTGTAGATCGAGATGATCTAGATGTTGTAGATTGAGATGATCCAGATACTGTAGATCGAGATGATCCAGATGCTGTAGATCGAGATGATCCAGATGTTGATGATCGAGATGATAGTCTAGATGACGATGTTGCTAAACATGAAGATCTAGATGACAATGCTGCTAATCATGATCATCTAGATGACGATGTTGATGATCATGTGATGACAATGCTGATGATCATGTGGTGAGGATGTTGATGATCGTATGACGATGATGCTGATGATCGTATGATGACGATGCTGATGATCGTGTGACGACGATGTTGTTGATCATTGTAATGCCTTCCAAGGGCATTAAGAATTTTAATCTAAATAAGCTTCTATTTCTTTTTTCATTCTAGAAATGCATAATAGTATTAATACAACCACAAATGGTGGACTTCTTAATTGTATAAGTGAACACCCTATAAGCACCATGTAACCATAGCAGCATATAAAGAGTTTGCAACAACATATAAACAACTTAAATTCAAGAGTTTGCAACAACATATGAACAACTTAAATTCAGAAGAAAAATACCTCTATAAAGGAATGGTGACGAAGTCCAAACTGAGCAAGCCTTCATCTTCTTCATCTCGAGTTGCTTCTATCTTCATTTCCCAAAGAGGGACCACGGTTTTACCTCCCATCCAACTAGGGGCCTAGCCGTCTCCCTAGCCCTAGGAAACCATTGAACGGTCCCATCCAAATGGCCTCCTGGCCCTCCGTGCCCGAGACCCCCAGAGAACAGAATAGTGATGCACCAGTAGGCTATGTATCAAATCTTCCAAGAGTTCTCAAACTCTTCCAACTCTTCAAAACTTCTCATACCCCAAAATGCCCAAAATTCTCCATCCTAGAATACTCTCACCAAAATAATCTTCAAGAGAAAAAGAACCCCCCTCCTTCCACTCTCAAGTCTCATATTTATATCCAAAAATCCTCATCTATCAATAAATTCCCATAAATAATAGTCATCAATCAATAAATTCATTTTCTCCAAATAAATAGAAATTTGATTTAAATAATTAAAATATTAATAAACATGGATGCAAAGTCTCATTTGTCATGCTTCCATATTAATGCAACTATGACAACCAATTTCTAAAAATTTGTGCAAATCCTATCTATTCATTTATTTATATTATCCTTTCATTCATAAGTCAAATAAGATATTTTCATATACTATATTATATTATCACATATTTTATATTATATGTATATAATTATATATGTTATTTAATAATCCTATCAATTTATATAAATCTAAATCATTTTAAACAAGTCAACAAACTCATACTTTCAACACACAAGTAATGCTTTCATCAATTCGTCAACCAAGTTACTAATAGATAATATAATCATATTAATTTATTCATCGATTGACCAATCATAGTAATGTAATCACGAATTGACGTATGCGTGGCCAGTGCACACGTCTTAAGCGTGCGTACTAATAATCACATTTAATGCTCCTAATAAATCATTATTACATCCTCTCAAACAACATATAGAAGAACAATTAAACACTGCATCATTCATCATTCATAATCATTCATACAGAAACAATAAGACAAAATTAGATAAACATAATGGTGAAATCAAACATATAATCATGATGGTTAATAACAATCAAGAACACCATCCAATCCATCATTGGTACCATCCATCACATCAGTAATCCAGCCCCTAAATCACCACTACTTCCATCTCCTGACCTCACCATCCCGTCCTCTGCTGCAATATACTATGGCGTCGACTGCACGACCTAACCACATATAGAACCCATAAGCGGAAGTGTCGATTGACC
Organism: Larix kaempferi; assembly: GCA_027924585.1. Taxonomy (NCBI): domain Eukaryota; kingdom Viridiplantae; phylum Streptophyta; class Pinopsida; order Pinales; family Pinaceae; genus Larix; species Larix kaempferi. The sequence continues at coordinate 243,627 of BSBM01000033.1, forward strand.
ACATCGACCAAGCTTCCCCAGCAGGCATCCGCTAGTCGTCATCACACGTCTAGGGGAGTGCGCTACACAAACCTCCCACGACTCCAGGTTTCGGGGGATAAACGGTGGGAAATTCCTCCACCCCCCCTAATAGTACTAGGGTCAACACCCTACATCAACCATACTGTGCCATCACTGTTCTAAGGGGTCCCGTCATTGAAAAACCACTTTGGGAAAGTCACAGTTCCTGTCAAAACTCACACTCACCCACAAGTCATAGAAATATTGGAATTCACAATTAAATAGCATGAAATTTGATATAACATCATTATACTCATGATGTTTAATACATCTCGTGCCCCTTGGCAGTATAGGAATCCGCCTATCTCATAGCCAATTAACATGTGGAATAGTTCATCATTAACATGAAACATATATAAAGCCATACCCAACTCTTTCAAGTGTTAATCCATTTCACTAATACAAATAATCATGTAAGTACTTTTGCAAACAACTAAATCAGCCTTCCTCATATGGATATTCTATATTCAATTGAAATAACATATTTATTGTCATTAATAAATTAAAACATTATATTCCATTTACTGTCCACACATAGGGAGTCCATTTATTCACTTAACAATAGTCTTACTCAACTTAGATGAGTCTAACATATAATAAAACAAATGAAAATGTTAATCTAATTCACATTAGAGTTTTAATTACTAAGTGTGCAAATATGGGGCATTACATACACCCACCCTTCAAGAAACTTCGTCCCGATGTTATGGTCATTCACAATTTTAAGAAAAATCTCGATACCATATCTCTATTTCTTCCGACTAAAATACCTTAGCCATGCTGGTCCCATGAGTCATTCACGTGATCAACATCTTGTTATTATATAATTTTACCTCTTCCACCACATAGGATGTGTTCTCAAGTTACGCTTTACATGATATACACACAATTGATCTAACTTCATCAAGGTTTATCAATTCATTTAGTCCTAGTTAGTTAACATATAATCATAATCTGTTGTTGTTTTCTATATCATAGTTCATAAGAAGACCTTGTCTCCCATATCACATTCCCTTAGGTTCAAGGTGTATTGTTATGACTCATTTATGGATTTTTAGCTTCAATGAATATTTTCCTAATAATCAGTAATTACTTTCTCATTATTATATTCAATTAGACTCAAATCTCAACAGTATCTTGAATGATGTGCTATATAATAATATGGATAGCGCCATGTCTATCAATGAGTACACCTCACCAATTAACACTCTTCAAAGGAGAATTGTGACACACGAGTCTCATGCTATGTAGAAAATACTTCCGGTTTCCATTTTACACATAGATTGCTTCCAACCCTTATAGTTTTAACTAATTTGTCTAATAGTGTGATTAACTCATGAACATCGTGAATCTCGACCCACATATCTACATAGGTACATCATATAGCTATATGTTATATGACAAAGCTTCTACATCATAAACCCTACCTTAGTATATTTTCACGATGGGAAGGGTGCTACTTTACTTAATGCAATTAATCAGATATTTATATTTACCAGGATGCATATGACTAGGCATGCGCTACACATACTCATCCGACTTATTTATTCGATGGTTTTGTAAGGATACTTATACTTTTCCATAAATAAATTCTTTTGCAATTATATAATTGAACCGCACACAATACTCACCACTTATGGCCTCTATTCAATCACTTACAATGAAGGAAGTCCATATGTAAGATGAAGATTCCCCTTACTCATGGGTAGGTTTAGAAAATTATGTTCCATTAATGTTTAACATTTACCCTTGGTTTATTTATTAATAAGGAAGACTTCCAAGGTGAATAGTATAGTTGCTTTACTAAATATGCATCCCTACTTGTTAATTTATTAACTAAATCATAAGTTGTTGTCTCTTTTGTTTTTTGTTTGTTTAACAAGTGTTGATACTCTAGATGATGCTAACCAATAATTTAAATAATGCCCCTAGCCATAATAGTATTACAAAACTTGCATAGGCTTACAACTTACCTTCACTCGGGGTCCATCAATAGATTATCTATAATATTACTTGTAATTATTACACTTAGAATTACCCATTCTTAATATCTTCCTCTTTCCTAGTCATGCTTTGTAACAATTTATCTATACCTTATCCTTACATCATAATAACAACATGATCTCTAGTCATTGTACATTTCTTTGGACATCTTATGCTTTTATTCTTACCAAGAATATATATATATATATATATATATATATATATATATATATATATATATATATATATTTTATTATGAAAGAAGTTCAACACCGGGGTGAACATACCCCATGCTCTTTATTAGAGTTGAAACTAACTTAAGTTAACTCCCAAGACTTATCTTGGATTAGTTATATGGAAAATATCCCCTCGAAAACATCATATTAGGCATACCAATTTCTTTTGGCTAACCTTTATCTTAACCAGTAGATCATCTACTCATAATGTGGGAGGAATAATTATTATCATTATTACAAAATTTCAATCCTTTCTCAACACGATCGTTATAGTTCATAAATTTATCAACAAGTATATAGTCATACTTAATTATAGGTCAACTAAACCACCTCACCCTAATACTTAATAAGTGAATAATTGGGAAATGGCCCCTATGTTATACGTCACACACCTTTTCTTATTCCATCAAATTCCTTCCTAAGTTACAAACGTGTTGCATTAGGTAACCCAAAACCTTAATACATATAAGAATATACTTAGGTGGTTAATAATACTTTTAACTTTTTACTTCATACTTGAGCCCCTAAGCCCCCCACATTGTACTATAATTCAGTGTAGGATAAGCTTGCAAATTTTCCAACTAAGTCATACATATTGCAATTTATGTAAAGATTGGATTTCAAAAGCCTTTTAGAATATGTGATGGTAGGTAGTCATGAATTATTTTCTTACACTATATCTTTATATCTTTATATCTTTATTACAATATTCATTGTCTTTATATTTTCAATTTTTACTCTATATTTACTTATATACCCTATTTCTTATAATAACATCTATGTACTCTATTTCTTAATTAAAGCACAAGTTATGTATTATTCATCACTTATATATATACACACATTATGCTAACTTCATGACTTATCTCCATTATCATGCATTTATGCATCTATATTCGATGCCATCCTCTTCTCATTGTTTATTTAAAAATATATACTTTATATAGAGAGAAATGTATGGAAAATTAGTGACGGCCAAAACGAGGAGACATGTGGCTATATGAATTACTCATTTACTATTAAAAATATTTTAACAAGATTATCTTGATTTTTATTAATAAATTAATCTACAATACCACATCAATGGATCAACCACACTTGCTCCTACTTGCAGTCAACTGAATCTATAATATCATAGTTAGATTAAAATATCATGATAATTTTGTCATAATTATGAATTATATAAGTGCTCTTTATCAAATGAATTCTTTAGGGTTGTGTTTTTTTTTTGTTTATTTAAATTTTTTGTTTTTATTTTTATTTTTATTTTGATTTTTTTATTTTGGAGAAGGTCGTCTCATCAGGTGACACTCCATGCCCATTATTTAAAGGCAAAATGTTGTAGCACAAGGTAAATAATAGGCATTGAAAGATTAAATCCTGTCACATACCACAACATCAATTTTAGTCAATCCTATTAATGACTTTTGCGTGAAACCCTTTAACACAAATTTCATGGCCTGCCAATTAATTATGACATCCATCTGTCATAGTTATTACCCTCAAGTATCTGCCTGTCACTTCTGACTTTCTAGGATAACTATGGATTGCAGGGTTGAGAATTGCCCAATCCATTTCATGCATTAATGGTAGCAGTCGAATTCACGCAAGATAGGAAGACTACCTGAAGAAGGGTCTTTCACACGTTATGGAAATCTATGAATAGACAGCTAATAACATATTCTATCTACTCTTAAGATATTGTGTATAGCCATCAGATCCACCTGAGTTCAACTATTTCATGCAACTAGGGCAGTTGGAAATAGTTCTCAGCCACAAATTGACCAGCCTGAGTACGACCTCGATTTTACCTCACTGGCTGCGTCATTGCTCCAAGGGAAAAATTTTAGACAAAACCACCAAACCTGGGCTATTGTGAGCCTTCAAGTACACTCATATTAAGTTTTGAGTCCAATTAAACTATAGAAACATCTACGGTAATCCATGCCATTTATGGTAATAACTTGGATTTACTTACTATTACATCAAGCTAGTTCTAATTTAGTAGTTACTATAGCTAATGACGTGTTACATCCTTATTAGGATACTAGCACTATTCCCGGCATGGAGATTCAATAGAGTCATAACAAGAGCTGATGTATCATTCTACGGCAAAGGTAACAGGTTCGGTATTAGCCATATATCTGGATTAGCTGGTATATTATTTACTGGTTGCATATATATCCTATGAATTACCAGCATCACTACTTATACTATTATGTGGAATTCATACGGTAATTCCTTTTTTTTTCCCTAGGCAGATAAATTCCCCTGTAAGTTTTCTGTTTCCTGGATTGGATCTCTACATTTATGAGCTAATAATTTATTTTATTATATCAGAGTGAGCAATCAACTTTATCCTCAATGAGTGGTAAACTTATTTATTACGTTGGTCGCCTTATCCCTTGTGGTATTCATTGGGATCCACTAAACCTCAAGTAAATTTTGGGCCAAACATCCATTTACAATTCAAACAGACAGAAACTTAGACCCCAGTGTGGTCAATTCAGAAGTTAACTTTAAGAATCCTGTTTAGAATTATAAAATTAGAGACTTTATAGCATTGTACAGAGTATGCAATACAAGCATTATTAAACCAAACAACCTAACACACCGACGAACAATCATCTGACCGTTAAGGGTTACTGCTCCAGGCAATTATGGATAATGTGAAAAGCATTTATGGAGGCATTTCCCACAACTATGCACTCGGTAATATAAAATACATATATCATAAAAATGACTTTGAACAGGATGCCCTTCAACTTTGGACGTGGCTCCCTAAAGACTCCAATAATCTTCCCAACCTCCCTTCGCGGATCGGCGCGAGACGCACAGGTAGGATCAGTCCCACATCCCATGTTAGTTTAACTGGACATGGCAAAATATTTGCCAAACACGCTTTGTTCACAAATCCACGCATCTTGTTGTTGCATTTGTGGTCGGCTCCACTGCAATTAGCAGGCGATCCATCATGAAATACTTTATTTTTATACACATAATGCATGGGTAGAATCTGGTGAGCACTGCCATTCTCCGGAGCTATGCTTAGAGTTCTATTTCATAGAGTTATCCTTCTCATCTCCCTTTTCAAACTATGAAATAAAGCAGTCAAGCACAGCTAAAGGAGCTTTGTGATTTTCGACAGTGGGAGACAATTTCTGGAGTTATATCAGACTCTAGACGGTATGGGAATAATCATCAAACGAAAAGATATATAAGGGAATGATGGAAACCCTAGCGGGAGTGTCAAAGATAGCACGATTTAAATTTAATTGCATGGGAAGGTTATTGGGATGTTAGAAATCAAAGACTGTATGATTGAATTTGAAGTCTCTCATTTAGAATTTATTTTGCTCAGTTAATAGAGATTTAAAGACAGTTTCCGAAGATTGATTTACTTATCAAGAAAGTTTTATTTTATTTTATTTTATTTTTTTTATCCGCAATAATGCGAGCAAAACTAAGCACAGTGCAGCACACGCTAACCCAGGAGGCGGCTGCTACATTTTTGGCAGCCCCTGCTAACCATTTGCACCAGGCTTGTTTGGCAGCTACTTCATCTCGTCGAAAGGGTCAACTTGCTAATAAGATAAGGCGGGGAACAGTTGAAGCTTCAAAAGGTGCGGGAACCAAATGCTGCACTGAAAGAAGAACAAAAAAAGCTCTTGCCACTAGTGGCAAACCAGGCGTTGATGTGCTAGTTTCAGGTGGTGTTGGTGATGTTCTTGCATCATATTTGGATGCTAAACAAGGGTCAACTGTCACAAATTCGTCTATTTACCGTGCACATGCAGCCAAGTATGAAAAAGAGTTTTTGGAAGACATGCAGAACCTTGGTGTCAAACCTCCAATAGTACTTACACGCGTAACTGAGTATATTGATATAAATAAAGATTATGTTCAAAAGATAATTGATCAAGGATTTGCATATATTGCTAAAGAAAGGAGCGGGTGATAGTTTTGGTTTGGTCCTCAACTGCAGGCATAGAGTTTTGGTTTTGGTTTGATCAAATGCAACAACAGGCATACTGTTGGCCCTCTGACGCTGCAACAACAATTGACGGGAGAGCCTCCAGCTATTCTCATCAATGCACAATATTTTTGTGCTTAATGCCGCCTCCGTGTATTTAAGCTCTAGGGTTTTGCTTTATTATCGTGTATTAGTGGTATGTTCAGTTACGATCTTGCAATTTTTTCTCATTTTCACGTTAAATCTGGTGGTCATCTGTATATGTTTGGTATTCTGAAACTATGGTGGTCATTTGTATTCGTTTGTTGTTCATTATTTGCATAATCTACAGAGTTTAGTATGAGTTGTTGAGGTTGAGTGAGTTTCAGTTTTGGATTCCTCATAGCCGACAGCCATGGCAAACCCTTATTCTGGCAATTTAGGGAGGAGCTTAGAGGACAGGCCAGATCCTGCGATGATAACAAATGGACCCTAGCTGCCTCGCAACTCGCCCTTGCAGATCATATGAGGTCCTTAACTGGAAGCCGAGCAACATTGGAGTCAAGGGAGGAACTCTGCGTGCAGGTAGTGGTTGCAGTGGCCATGGCTGGCCCTAAGGGGTTTGGCCATGGCCCTCGATATCTAACCAATTAAATTTTTCCATCAACCTCAATGAAAATCATGGTCTAGGAGTGATAATGTTCAAATTGCAGGTTATAGATAAAATTTGAGTGAATTTGGGATGGCTCTAGAATACCGTCTACCACAATGGGTTGAGGGGCCCTGCTGTAATGGGTTTTTATGAGATGCGATATGCGACTAGCCAACAATGAATCGTATTAACCCTATCTGCGCCCTCTCCAAGTTGGGTTGCGCTGGGTTTTTTTTTTTTTATTATATTTTGTGTTCTCCATGATGCACTTGTTGCAGGTATTTGAGATTGTTTCGATAAATGTTTTGCAAATATTTCTGGACAAGAAATTACTATTTAAAATTCGCCATAATCTGGGGTGGCGTTGTGCCTTACAGTTTCATAGAGTCGGTTGCAGGGAGTTGATCCTTGGATGTTCTTTCAATAAAACTTTACAAATAAATCTGGTCATAATATTTTTTGTGAGAAAGTGTTGACATGTGTGTCAATGTGATAGATTTATATGAGCGCAGAAAACTTAGTCGAAAATCTTTCGAGTCTTGTTTAAATTCTAAATAAGGATATGCAATATGCACAGAATTTATTTCATTCATTTCATGTGAGTACAAAGAATTAAGTAAATGTGATAAAATTCTGTGAAATGTAGAATTCCTTTATTCATTTGTTGTTTTATGCAAGCTGTGGCTAAAGTACCAGCTGTGGAGACCCTTGAGTAGGGCTGGCTTTGGAAAGTGACACGTTGTGCACAGGTTTTATCTTTTATTTTTTTTTTATTTTTTTTTATTTTTCATATATGTATACATTTATTAACCTAGTTTTCTATTATATTGCAGGAAGAATATGCCCATCCGCCATAGATTTGGAGTATGGGAGTCCGTTTACTTTACAGGCAGCCTCCTAGCTTTTCTCCAAAACTTTATGTTCAATTTTCTGGGTGGAGGATGCTAGGTTTACACACAATTTCAAAATTTTCTATTCAATATATATATATATATATATATATATATATTGTTCAAGTTCTGTGTCTATTATGCTTTATAAATAAATAGATAAAAGGCTCGTCAAGTTATCTCCCCCTTTTTTTTTGTTGCAGACATCATGTTTGTTTGTTATTTTTTGATAAATTTCACTATAATTCCAGGTGTAGTTAGGCCCTAAGGTCTATGTGCTTCAGCCTTACGCTCTGATACCATATGTAATGCATTCCAAGGGCATTAAGAATTTTAATCTAAATAAGCTTCTATTTCTTTTTTCATTCTAGAAATGCCTAATAGTATTAATACAACCACAAATGGTGGACTTCTTAATTGTATGAGTGAACACCCTATAAGCATCATGTAACCATAGCAACATATAAAGAGTTTGCAACAACATATAAACAACTTAAATTCAAGAGTTTGCAACAACATATGAACAACTTCAATTCAGAAGAAAAATACCTCTATAAAGGAATGGTGACGAAGTCCAAACTAAGCAAGCCTTCATCTTCTTCATCTCAAGTTGCTTCTATCTTCATTTCCCAAAGCGGGACCATGGTTTTACCTCCCAGCCAACTAGGGGCCTAGTCGTCTCCCTAGCCCCAGGAAACCATTGAACGGTCCCATCCAAATGGCCTCCTGGTCCTCCATGCCCGAGACCCCCAGAGAACAGAACAATGATGCACCAATAGGCTATGTATCAAATCTTCCAAGAGTTCTCAAACTCTTCCAACTCTTCAAAACTTCTCATACCCCAAAATACCCAAAATTCTCCATCCTAGAATACTCTCACCAAAATAATCTTCAAGAGAAAAAGAACCCCCCTCCTTCCACTCTCAAGTCTCATATTTATATCCAAAAATCCTCATCCATCAATAAATTCCCATAAATAATAGTCATCAATCAATAAATTCATTTTCTCCAAATAAATAGAAATTTGATTTAAATAATTAAAATATTAATAAACATGGATGCAAAGTCTCATTTGTCATGCTTCCATATTAATGCAACTATGACAACCAATTTCTAAAAATTTGTGTAAATCATATCTATCCATTTATTTATATTATCCTTTCATTCATAAGTCAAATAAGATATTTTCATATACTATATTATATTATGACATATTTTATATTATATGTTATTTAATAATCCAATCAATTTATATAAATCTAAATCATTTTAAACAAGTCAACAAACTCATACTTTCAACACACAAGTAATGCTTTCATCAATTCGTCAACCAAGGTACTAATAGATAATATAATCATATTAATTTATTCATCGATTGACCAATCATAGTAATGTAAGCACGAATTGACGTATGCGTGGCGAGTGCACATGTCTTAAGCGTGCGTACTAATAATCACATTTAATGCTCCTAATAAATCATTATTACATCCTCTCAAACAACATATAGAAGAACAATTAAACATTGCATCATTCATCATTCATAATCATTCATACAGAAACAATAAGACAAAATTAGATAAACATAATAGTGAAATCAAACATATAATCATGATGGTTAATAACAATCAAGAACACCATCCAATCCATCATTGGTACCATCCATCACATCAGTAATCCAGCCCCTAAATCACCACTACTTCCATCTCCTGACCTCACCATCCCGTCCTCTGCTGCAATATATTGTGGCGTCGACTGCACGACCTAACCACATATAGAACCCATAAGCGGAAGTGTCGATTGACCACATCGACCAAGCTTCCCCAACAGGCATCCGCTAGTTGTCATCACATGTCTAGGGGAGTGCGCTACACAAACCTCCCACGACTCCAGGTTTCGGGGGATAAACGGTGGGAAATTCCTCCACCCCCCCTAATTGTACTATGGTCAACACCCTACATCAACCATACTGTGCCATCACTGTTCTAAGGGGTCCCGTCATTGAAAAACCACTTTGGGAAAGTCACAATTCCTGTCAAAACTCACACTCACCCACAAGTCATAGAAATATTGGAATTCACAATTAAATAGCATGAAATTTGATATAACATCATTATACTCATGATGTTTAATACATCTCGTGCCCCTTGGTAGTATAGGAATCCGCCTATCTCATGGTCAATTAACATGTGGAATAGTTCATCATTAACATGAAACATATATAAAGCCATACCCAACTCTTTCAAGTGTTAATCCATTTCATTAATACAACATTTACAAATAATCATGTAAGTACTTTTGCAAACAACTAAATCAGCCTTCCTCATATGGATATTCTATATTCAATTTTGAATGTTCAATTGAAATAACATATTTATTGTCATTAATAAATTAAAACATTATATTCCATTTACTGTCCACACATAGGGAGTCCATTTATTCACATAACAATAGTCTTACTCAACTTAGATGAGTCTAACATATAATAAAACAAATGAAAATGTTAAGCTAATTCACATTAGAGTTTTAATTACTAAGTGTGCAAATATGGGGCATTACAATCGTGAGGATCCAGATGATGATATTGTTATAGCTGTTCAAGTGCTGTAGAAGATTCGGTACTGAAGATGTTGATGTTCCAGTATTGAAGATCTTGAAGATATTCCAGTAACTGGTTGAGTTATTGATGATGTTGAGAAAGCTTCCAATGATTTGTAGATGTATCATGTATGATGTTGATGACTCCTTGCTCGTGCAAATGCTGTTATAATATCCTTCTTGTTAAGGGGGAGTGTTGAGATATTGTAACTTCTAAGAATATTATATTTGTACTTTATTATTCCGGAGATGTTTCATTCCTCCGTGAAGATCTCATTATATATCCGGAGATGTTTATTCCTCCGTCGGAATGTGGTAACTTGGGTTATTAGACTTCCCTAGTGGGGGTCGGCCGTATATGTGTTATGTGGGCCAAAGGGTTGTTAGACCACCCTAGTGGGGTCGGCCCAGTCAATTGTAGTGGGGTGTTTAACCCAGTAGTAAAGTTGGGGCCGACCTAGTTAATATAAAGTACAAGTCGGAGATGTGTATAAATAGAGGAGGTGTGTTCCTCATTACACACACACTTCCCTCACTCAGAATGTAACGCACTTGTGGAGGAGAGGTCTGCTATGGTGGAGGAGGAGATCATGTCTTTGGTTTGCATCTTTGTATATTGCTGGTCATCTATATTGAGGAAGCTTTGCTGGGTTTTCTACCCCATGAGGGTTTCCCAGGATAAATCTGTGTCTCTTGTATTTATGCTGTGCTTGTTCTTTCTTCGGTGATCCTGTATATGCTACTATTGTGAAAGGGAATGTAATGTTGCTATTTTCTGTCTTAGCATATTAAATCTTAACAATATATAATGTTTAGATAGATTCAAAACAAACACACACATAATAAATAATAAATAATAAATAGATTAAAGTCATGAATATATATATATATTAATTCATATATTATTAAATATATATGTATATATATTAGATTAAGATATGTGGCATTTACTACATAAATTTTAAAATCTATAATGTTATTATTTTCCTACTATTTTCTCTTACTTGCACTTATGTGGTAGGGGCGAGGAGTTAATAGAGAGATAATGATATTATGATTTTTATTTCTTTCTTATTTTCATCTTTCCTCACCTCTTATTGCCTGATAGATGGAAATGGTGAAGCCCCAACAACTAGCTGAGTTGGTTGAGCCTCAGATGTATCTGCAAGCTAGAAGTTAGAGTTCAATTCCTAAATATTGAGACCATGTTCCTTCGTTGAATTTTTTTTTGAAAATGGTAAAGAAAAATAACAATATTATGAATTCCATGTTATATTCTTTAACCCCTTCTCATCATATGAATTCTTTATTATCTCTCTTCACCTTACTATCATTGTGAAGAAACAAATAATAATATTAAAATAAATTTATACTAATATATCTAAATTAAAAAATATAAGCTATTATACAAATCAAACTTAATCAAGAAAAAAGAATGATTCCATACATGTGAATTCTACTTTAGAAAAATATCAATAAGGAGCTCGTCAATAAAGATACGCAAGAGAGTTTTTATGCTACTCTAGAAGAGTAAAACGAATAACCTACATAGAATCACAATTATTACAAAACGATGCTGTAAATACAGACCAAATATAAAGTGAAAGTCATGTTCGTAAATCCTTTAATAAAATAAAGTGAAAAGTGGTAGGGTAGGGATTTTGTTTTTTTTTAATTTATACAAAATATGAAGTGAGAGATATGTTCGTAAATAAAATAAAAGTGGTACCATATGGATTTTGTTTTTTTAATTTATACAAAATATGAAGTGAGAGATATGTTCGTAAATAAAATATTTTGTTTTTTCTAATAAAGACAAGTTTTTTTTAATTTATACAAAATATGAAGTGAACGATATGTTCGTAAATAAAATAAAAGTGGTACCATAGGGATTTTTTTTTAATAAAAACAAAATATGAAGTGAGAGATATATTCATAAATAAAATAAAGTAAAAAGTGGTAGGGATTTTTTTTTAATAAAAACAAAATATGAAGTGAGAGATATATTCATAAATAAAATAAAGTAAAAAGTGGTACATAGGGATTTTGTTTTTTTAATAAGGATAAAATATGAAGTAAATAAAATAAAGTGAAAAGTGATACATAGGGATTTTGTTTTTTTTAATAAAGACGAAATATGAAGTGAGAGATATGTTCGTAAATAAAATAAAGTGAAGAGAGGTACTCTAGATTATTCTACTCAAATAGTCAAATGAACCCATGAGTCATGATATGTCTCTATCTTTATGTCCCATTCACTCACTATGCAAAGTCATACTCACAAAGACTTGTCTCACTCACTATGCAAAGTCATACTCACCAAGACCTGTCCTTTTATGTCTCTATCTTTATGTCTCATTCAACACAATTTTCCTTCATTTTTCCCCATACGACACAAGACCTGTCCTTTTATGTCTCTATCTTTATGTCTCATTCAACACAATTTTCCTTCATTTTTCGACGTACGACACCTATCTGTGCACCACCTCTATCTTTATGTATGTCCCATTCACTGACCTCTATTTTTCTCTATTCTTACGTTGCAATTTTGCATTCAATTTATGTCCCATTCACTGTTTACTATCTCTATCTATCTTATGTCTCATTCATTGTTTTTCCCATGTTACTACCTTTCAAATGGCCAGACACATGGACATATTTTTGTTAAGATCCTAGTGGGCGGCCTTCACTAACATCTCGAGGTTTTGGTGTAACGGTTTGTATCATTTGGTATCAGAGCCTCCACCAAGGTTCAAGTCACATAGCGGGTGGAAACGTCGGCATTGCAGTGTTCGCCCGGGGCTTGTATGGCGCAAAGGGGACACCATCGTATGGGCGCACATCCAGCCTAGAGTCTGGACTGTGGAGCGTGGTGGGATGTTAAGATCCTAGTGGGTGGCCTTCACTAACATCTCGAGGTTTTGGTGTAACGGTTCGTATCAATTTTCTCTGTTATTGCCTTCTAATTTTCCTTCACTTTTCCATACACACAAGACTTTTAATGTTCCTTCACTTTTCCATACACACGAGACTTTTAATTTTCCTGCACTTTTCAATACACACAACACTTTCCATGAAATCTGGACGTATTTTATTTGTATATATACATCACGAAGGGAACGACAGAACTCAGCTCAAGAGTAAGATTTAGATGAGGGAGGCTAAGAGGGATAACAAGGGAGGCACAAAGTGTGGGGGCATTGTGAGTAGTTTCTTACCATGTGTTGATATTCACCCCTTCATACATTGGTCTAGGGGTGAATGAATGGCCGAAGGACTATAATAATACTTGCTGAGGAAGAGGGCCATGTACAAGCCGTCAAACAACCATGTTTGACACTATATAATTGGCTTAGATTATATATAGGCATTTTATTAAATTATGTTTCATACTTAATACTCTCAACCTATTGAACATAATATATATAATTTTAATGTATTAATAACGCATATGTGTTATAACGTACATGCATTATAAAGCAAATGTGTTTTGTATGCATAGAAAAAACAATGCGATATAACACATATGTGTTTTGTATGCTTTATCAAAACGCATATGCAATATTATGTATTTGTGTTATTGAACGCACATGCCTTATATCGCATATATGTGTTTTATAACTCATATGGGTTATCTTAAATTTCAAATTTGGGTAGGAGTGATTGGTTTGGAATTTGTTTTTTGGACTAAAAAACTTATTGGCTCAATCGATATACACTAATATAAAAATCATCTTAAATCTATATATTTAAGCATCAAGAGAGATAAAAAAAGATCAAACACAAACTTTGATACTTGAAAGATCAAAGTTAAGATGAATTTATGGTATTTTATGTTGTTAAATATGTTTATTAAGCTTAAATATGTCTCTAAAGCCCACTACAAAGAAATGTTGTAAAATTGCATTTACATAAAATAAAATATAAACTTAATAACAAAATTATATGTTAACTCAACAAAGATATATATATATATATATATTGCAACTTACAATTATATAGAATGCATTTATAGAAATCCAAACTAAAACACAGTAAATAGTTTTCAATATATATTTTTTAAATTTACATATAAAAATCCAGATTTAAAATTATATATCGTGCTTCCACATAGATCCAAATCCAAATGTGAAATACTTGAAAAAATAACTTCCAATTTTATTTTTTATTTTTTAAATCCACATATAATGCGTACATATATCTCCAAGAACAACAATGTGTCCCTCAAGGCAATAATGCCCAGTCTTACTTTGTGACAAGGCATATGTCATAACTCACATGGCTCATTTTTTTCATAAATTATTTACCACCTCTCCAATATTCCTGTAATGGTCACTAGACGTACAAGTTCAAGGAGGACAATATACAAACCAGCAAATTTAAAAGGAGAAAATATATTTATAACTATTACCTAAGAATAAAGAAAATCACAAGCTCATACATTTTATCATCTGCAACCTAACCCAACAATAGCTTTCACACTGCACGTAGAACACTCAGAAATGTCCATATTTAGTAGAACACTATTAAATTTGTACCTGTTCCCGCACTGCCTTGGCTTGCCCAACTACGAAAGCTGCATTCATTATCTCGTTTTCCTTTCCATCCTTTGCCCATTTACCACAATTTTCTATCACTGCTTTGTCGAGCTCCTGTCCCATGCAATGATAAATAAGGTTTGCCAATAAGCATCTTAAATAATTGATTGCATCAACTGGATTAACTGGATTAGAGTTGAGGCCCATGGATTTCCATGTCTTATATAAACTTATATTTGCAGCTACTCCCATCCAGTCCTTAGAATCATGTAGATTATCTACACAAGGAGACTTCTGACCTTCTATGCCCGGTGCTCGTTCTTCTTCATCAAGCTGTTCCATAAGCTGTTTGAGTGGCTTCTTTATCTTCTCTTCAAGTAGTTCGTTTGAAACATTAGAATTTTGAAGACTTATCCAAATCTTTTCAATAGTGCCAAATGCTTTGTCAGCTGCCAGACTTACTAAGTGACCTTCTGGATCTAAACTATCAACAAAATCCATGAAACACCATGCTTGATAATAAGCTTTGATAGATTCATTCACCACATGACGATTAGCTCCGTCATAAAAATAGATCATAAAATGTATCGACGAGACTGCTCTCATCTTCCAGGATTTTTTACCAACTTGTTTAAAATGCTTTTCGTCTTCCAGAGATGTGGGAGTTTCATCTTCCACCGTCCCTGTTTTGTATCCCATTAAAGTGATCAATTCTGCACAACTGCCTTTAGTCTTTTCAAAGCCTTTAATGATGTTATTCTCTGCTTTCTTAAAGGCCCGTAGATTTGCCATCCACAGGCGGTAGGCGATTTCTCCTGGCATTCGTATGACCTCCAAAGCTTCTTTGTATTGCTTAAATTTATCTTTTTCTAGTGCTGGTACGTTCAAGCCACACAATAGCGCATTCGGAATGAAAGGTCTAATCATTCGGAATGCAAGGTCTGATAAACACCAACAGGCTTTGCTAACTAAAACCATGAGTTTTTGTAAGCAAAACCCCATGTTCAATAATAATAACCAAAATACAGAATGTAGCTTAAATGCTGTGATTAAATTCACAACAATACTTTCTATTGCAGTTCTTTCAAGATTTCTCTTCTCCCGAAACAATCTGGCTGTCAAATGTGCGTCCAGATCGTTTTTCATATCAGCAATACTCCTTGTCCAGAAATCTTCTAAGTAAAACAAGTACCGCACATCCTTGGGAAAATACATAACTGCTGTGAACCCTCTGAATAATACCACTATCCATCCTATTAAGATGAACACAAACTGAAAATAAAAATATACTGAAAATATAACGGGATAATGAAGAATAAATACTCTCCACGCCCATTTGCCTACCAATAACCCAAAGCAAACTGTGGTAACCATGCTGGCAAATGAACTCAGATTTGACCTGGCTATGATATAGTCTGGTTGGGAGGCACGAGTGACAATAAAACATTTGAGGACGTGAATCTCAATGTTTTCACAGTCGTGCTTTTCCGGGCAAGTGCAACAACAGGAGAGTGCTAATGGAATCTTTTGAGACATGATCTTATTAATGGTTTTACCTGCTATGACCGCGCACGTCAAAAGCACAATCAACAATATAAGGGCTGTGAAGAAGGTGATGTAGGAAACTGTGAACCATACTCTATAAGTTCGATGCTGTTGCCAAAGTCTGTAAGCATGATGATGATGAGGATCGACTTGACTCCATGATTTCACGTCCTTCATTAGTTTGACAAAGAAGTAAACCTCATAACCCATATGCCACATTATAGGTAATGCCAATGCTCCAATATCGCCCCAAACAGTTCTCAAACCGGAAGGGGCCACCCCGGGAAGTAAATAAGCAATGAAAATACATATCATAACTCTCCTGCTATCAAATATCAGTGGACGGTAAATCAAAACATACATTTGCTCGTCTTTTAGGAATTTGTCGTTTGAATTTACATTTAAATTCAAATAGTTATCAACGAAAGTGAGCAACTGAATAATGAGAGCAGTAAGAACCAGAGCTTGACCTGGGATCCAATGGGCTTTCCTCTTGAAAGCCTTGTAAATATCCAAAGAGAGCAAGATCATCAATATCAATGTGCAGAAGGAGGTTGTGTACCGATTTACATATAAATGCTTCACGAAATCTTCGTATTCCTTGGATAGACCTGCGGTATCCATATTCCAACCTTTGACGGTAGGAGAACGATTCACTATTCTCACGGAGATGTAGTCTCTTAACACTAAGTATTGTATGGACTATAAATAAGTATTGTATGGACTATAAATAAAGACGAAGGAAGGATGAACAATGCATCTACAGGGAACCCACTTTTCAATTGAGATATGATTTAATTACAACAGGGATGAACACAAAAGAAACACAGAGAGAACGGTGGGGACACTTGCAATTTAATTTCTTTCTAAATCTTTTGGACGTTTTGAATTTTTATTTTTAACCATGAAGTTGTATTAAAATCAGCAATGTTTTTTAACCATGAAGTTTTATTAAAATCAGCAATGTTTTTCTACCCTAAAGCTTTATTAAAATTAGCAAAGTTATTTAACTCCTGGCTGGTTACTGTCAATAAAAGATAATAACAGATCAATTGGTGACTGCCAATAAAAGATAATAACAGAACAATAACTAATTTAAATATTTAACACTAAATAAAAACAATCCGTGTTATCTTTATAACATTTGCAATTCCTCATCGATAGTCTCTATCATGTAAGGTGGAGGTCTTAGTCCACGTGGAAAGCTGGGTTTGGAATCTTGAGACCGACACGGAAGAGGAGGATGAAGAGGGCAGAAAATGACTGTGCAAAAATAATTTAAAAAATTATCCAGATAAGTGTTATTCTAATAGAATTTAAAAATGATCTTTTATGAAATTTTTATTAAAGAAATTTCCAATCAGAAGGCATTTCTTTATGTTTTTTTATTTTTGTCTATATGGAAGATGGAACAAAGAAACCTATCAACCATGAAAATAAAGAAAACACATAACTCTAACGTAACGCTATAACAAGGTAATAACCAATAATTGTAACAAATCTTACTGTTAGAGAAGCACATTATATCAACTCAACTTAGTCCATGGAGGAGGATCATAGAACTATCAGTGCCCGCTCTCCCTCTCAAGGAGAGTCACATCATTCTCCCTCTCTTAGGGAGAATGTCTTACCGATGTTGCAATCATCCTTCTCAATGAGCCTAGAGGTATTCTTCTTGCTCGAATACATCTTGGAATTTTTCAAAGGTTTCACGCCAATCATATCAAGGAAATTTTGATCACAATCTTGCTTCAGGTTGATGGTTTCAAGGTCTCTTAGCCAACTCTCATGACTAAATCTATGCACTTGCATGAGTGTGCATCTAGGGACTAATCTCCCCACCTCATCATAGGGTGTCCTAGAGAAGGCACTGCCTCGCTCTAAGCATTCTTAGGGACTAATCTCTCCTCCCTATCATAGGATGTTTGAGAGAAGACACTGCCCCGTTATGAGTCATCATAGGGACTAATCTCTCTTCCCCATCATTGGATGTATGAGAGAAGGAACTGTCCCACTTGACCCACCCCTAACCAAGTCTCATGGCCAACACTAGGTAAATGATTGATGCTCAACCTATAGGAGGATAGTGTGTGCAACTGAGGACTAATCTTCCCACCTCGTCACAGGATGTCCAGAAGAAGGCATTGTCTTGCTCTAATCTATTCACCCCTAGCCAAGTCACATGGTTAATACCAAGGGAATGCTTGATGCATCAACACTACTCATCATGCAAGAGCCAATCTCCCCACCTCGTCACAGGGTGTCCAACAGAAGATACTGCCTTGTCACTAGACCATTCACCCCTAGCCAAGTCACATGGCTAATACTAGGGGAATCTCCGCCCGATGCTGCAAACATCTGTCTTCAATCTCATCACATCTCCCTCACAAATATTGAATATCAATGGTATCTTCACATTCATCACTTGTCCTCTTGCTAAATAACTATCACTTGTTTTTCGGAGCAAGTCTGTTGTAGGTCATAACACATGATATTTCCTACAATTCAAGTTTAGTTAATTAGTTATCGACATTGCATAATCATGAAATTCAATCAAATCATATTTCAATGCAATATCAATATTTTATGCATACATAGATTTTACATAACATGACAAATACGTATCTTTTATTTGTTTTGATGGCTCCATTTTGATTCTTGTTTCCTTACAAAAATCTCTTTTCATGAGAAGGTTGTGGCTCATGAGGACTATGTGCCTCCATCTAGTAAGGTTGATCCAAAGTGTAGAAGGTTGCTCCAAACCTAGTGAGCCTCTTCCAAATATGCAAGTGTTACCATCAAGTCTTCAACAATAGGTGGGAGGATCCATTCATGATATCCTTGGTGCTATCTCCAAGTCCACTTCTCAAATATTAAAGTAATAATCTTAATTAAGATCCTTTTTCATGGTTGCCGCCTTTGTCTCCTTCACATGGCAACTTTCAAATAATAATATTTTATGAGGGTCCAAGATATGGCCCCTTGCAAGCGGTGAATTCCATGACACTTCTAAGGGCACTCGAGCTCCACGTTAAACTTTTCAACCAGTCCATGGCTATGGCAAAACTACTCATGCATCAAGGATTGACCCACACATCCCAAGGTAGCTTGACGCATCAATGGCTCCATAATCCACACCGGATCTACCCCAACGCAATACATAGGACCATGTCCCTTATCACCACACATGGATTGAACCTCGTCTGACCAAACAAATGTGCCACCAAATAAAACCACATGCGAAGCATATATGAGTTGAATTGTAGAACTAGGCCCTTAGAAGGATATGGGGTATAATCTGAGTCCCTTGCTAGTATCCGAAGTTCAACCATGGATTGAATGCTATAGGAAAAGAACGATTGGCATCGAGTCACTATAATTGGATGGTTGGATCCCTGCTCCACGGAACTATGCCATGTATGCTCCACATTTGTCTCTTGAAGGCATTACACCAAATGGTGGTTCCATCCAACAAATTCGAGGGTAAAACCAACTATTGTATCAACTCTTGGGATTGGATTACGCATTCCACGATGGATGCATGATCAATGAGCTCGGGTTGTCGATGATATCTCTACCATCAAAAGACCTTACAAAATACTCATTCTCCATGCGGCACAGTTTGTCTCTCTCTGAAATCTGCTTCTGCGGATAGGTGCGCCCTCCTAGGGAGAGATCCAAAACACTATTCTCGGATCCAAACTATGGTTAGAAATATATGAAACTGTAAGTCCTAGTTTTCGGTAATGGCATCTTTCAGTACTGCTCTGATACTATGTTAGAGTTGTATAATAGTAGTATAATTTCAATTATTTGCAATTGAAACAAATAAATATCACTAAAAGAATAACCATGCACATAAACAAAGAGACACAAAGATTTTATCCTGAGAAAACCCAAACTCAGGAAAAAACCCAACCAACCTTTCTTATTCAGAGATTCAAGATACATGTACATCAGATATAAGAAGAAGATAAACCCACAAATATTAAACCCAGAAAATAGTCTTCTTTTGTTATTGCATCCTT
The DNA here is from genome assembly GCA_027924585.1 of Larix kaempferi. NCBI lineage: Eukaryota > Viridiplantae > Streptophyta > Pinopsida > Pinales > Pinaceae > Larix > Larix kaempferi. The sequence goes on from BSBM01000033.1 coordinate 264,106, forward strand.
CTCTTCCTCAGCTGCACACTTGTCTTGGAAAGTAGAGTAGATTGATGGATGTGCAAATGAGATAGGCGTCCTTCTTATTTATACCTTCAGTTTCTATTTCCATGCTTTCATAGGCTTTCTAGAACTATCCAGGGGGTTGCCTTTCTAGAAATTTCCAGGGGTTTCCTTTCTAGAAATTTCCACGGGTTTCCTTTCTAGAACTTTTTGGTGGGTTCACGACCGTTCGTTTTTCATGAAGATACCTCATGATGCTACAATACCAACACATACTTGAGAACTTCCCTCGTAAGATAAATCTGAAACTTGTATCCATTGGGTTGCATGGAATCCAATAATAAAGCCTAAGGATGTAGGCAGATTGGGGATGAAGAAACTAATTAGATTTCGCAGATCCCTAGCTGCAAAATCTATTTGGACACTAATCACAAATGAAGATAAATGGCAATATGTTATGTGTTGTAAGTACTTGCACGAAGGAGATATTTTGCAATGCTTAAGAAACTTGATCAAAGAGTTTAAAGGAAACTCTATGTTTTGGAAAGTTATTAATCTAGCCTTTCTGGTTATCAAGGATTTATTGGCTTGGAAACTTGGCAATGGGTCGAAGATTTTAATTGGGGTTGACATAATTATCGGTTGTGGACCACATATCAGATTAGATTGAAATGACGTCTCAATTGTAGATGTAACTTGATGTAAATTTGATTTGATGTGTTATAGATTTGTAGAGCACAAAAATTTGCAATTGTAATTGTGAAAATCCATTCCATAATTTTGCAGAGAAAAACTAACACATCAACACATCATATTAAAGATTGAACAAATTACCTGAATGTAAAGGTTACAAATAGCATCTACAACTATCAATAATAATAATCCTAATATAAGAAAATGCTATATACCATGAGAAATTATAACTCACAATACACATGGAGTTATTTGAGAGATTTTTATTTTGGTAAATATGATTGTAGTTCTTTTTAAATTCTTATTAAAATTCAATGCTTGAAATAACATTTTATTTTGATTTTGATTTTGTTTATAATTGATCTATTCTCTTCTAGGCTATTGTCATTTGGTAATTGTTCTAAATGTGAGAATTAGAAAGGTATAATGTGGCACCTCCACCACAACTGGATTGTTCATTTTGTGAAATCCCATCGAAGAAGGCCCAAGGCTTAGATTTGTTATCTCTACATGATTATACAGATAGAAGGAAGTCCCTTTACTTGTGAGAAATTTGATAGGATTGCAATGCATGTGGCAGATACCAAAGTTGGAACTATAGTTTTTTGCTGATAATATGAGTTGTTTCTAACCAACCAGATGGCCCAAGTGGCAATTAATGGTACAGATTTAAAGTTGTGGAATTATCTTTTGTCTAGCCATTCATGAAGTACCGAGTCAATTGTATCCCCATTACATGTGAAATACTTACTGGTATCTCTACTCAATTCCAACCATACCATTCTTGTAAATGGGCATTTTAGGAAAATATGTGAAATTGTTTCCTCATTTGATTTGCAGAGAGTGCACCAGCTAGGTCTCTCCATTTTTATTTTTTGAAGGTTGTCCCATGCAGGAATCTTATTTTCTAGATCACCATATAGGCAAGTGATATTTCGAAGGGAATTTTAGTTTCCATAGTCTTTTCCAACACCAACAAATCTCCCTATTTTGAATGTCTATGTTTAATTAAATATAAACCTACTTTGGGCTATAGAAACCTAATGGGTCATGATCGCATATCATCTCATCTTCTGAATACCTGATATGAATATGTGCCTCTTCTAGGGATCTCATATAAACATCCCAAGTCCCATGATTCACATTTTCTAGCGCATTGGCTCTAGCATATAGTCATCCTTGTTTCTAAAGTGTAGTCGACATCTGATCTACTACCTGGTCCAAAGTATAGAATCCAAGCCCCTGTAGAATTTCCACTATGGACATGGGAATGAGATGTCCATCTCTACTTCTAGGCCATGTACCCATACCAATCCACACCTTGTTCCCTTTTCCAATCCTCTAAGCAATTATATTTCCTATAAGATCAAAGGAGCTTATTATGGCTTTCCATATGATGGAAGCATTAGTAGCTTTCTTATTAGGAGATTGAACCCAATCCATAACATGGATTTTATAAAAATATACTTCTGTTCTAAAAACTTCCGTCCACAGGATGTAAGTAGTAAGAAGCATCCAAACCCCCTTGGTTGCTAAAGATTTTGAGAACAAGAAGACATTTTTCAAGCCCCATCCTCCTAGGGATTTAGGAGCAACAATATTTTCACATTTGACCCAAGGCACCACATAATGATCCTTGTGTCCACTCCATAGACAATGTGCACAAATTCTCCTAGATTTCTCCAATATACCTTTAGGAATCTAAGCTAAAGACATCCAGTAGATTGGGATTGCTGTCGGCACTGATTTAACTAAAACCAATATTCCTACCATGGAAATCCATTTGTGGCACCAAATTTGTATTCTATTTTCTAGCTTAGAGAATAGCCACATCTAGTCCTTTTTCTGATAGTTATTTGTCTTAAGAATAAAGCCAAGATATTTTAAACCAGAATCAAGATCAACTCAAGGGAAGATAATTGTTTCCTTGTAGCATCTTACCTTAGCCTTTTCCATATTTATACAACAAAGAGTGGATTTCCTAACATTTATAACCATCCCTGTTGCTCGACAAAATAAATAAAGAATGTTGACAAGATTATTAGCATTCATCCTTGATCCATCACAGAAAATTAGGATGTCATCAACAGATGGTAGATGAGTTATATACAGATTATTTTAAATCCAAACTCCTTTCAGTCTTCTAGTCCTTTTGGCCTCCATTAGAGATCTACTCAACCCTTCAACAACCAATAGAAACAATAAAGGAGACATGTGAAATCCTTAGTGTAGACCTCTTTCTACTCCAAAGAATGGAGATGTTAATCTATTGATTATAACATCAAAAGTAACCGAGGAAAAGCATCCCATTATCCAATTAATAAATGGGAATTCAAATCATAAGTGTGCAAACAGGAGTCCGATGTACATCCAATTTATTATATCATATGCCTTGGATAGGTCGATTTTTATGACTGAACCTTTTTTTGGACTTTAGACTGTGGAGAAATTATTGTCCCACCTTTAACCATCCCGAGTTGAATTTTAAAGGAGCAGGGGTTTTACTAGTCCCCACTTTAATTTCTAAGAATATAGGGATATGATCATATTCCCCCCCACCTCAAACCCATTTTATCACACTTGCCAGGATCTCTACCAACTATGCATTAAGTAGAAATCTATTAAGCCTCTACACGATTCTGTCATCTACCACCCTCATATTCCTCCAACCGAGTTTAATATTTATTGGTTGGATTTCCATAAGGTCATTAGTTTCCAACCAATGTGTGAAAAAACTTGCCATGCGATCCAAAGTGTCCTTAGGTCCCGAAACCTTAGATATCCCCATAGTGAATTTTAAATGACCTCCAATAATGAGATTGGGAGCCTTGAGATAGGATTTAGTTTTCAGCTCATCCCATAAAACCTTCTAGTTACTATAAGGCCCATAGTTATTAAGGATCCTACAAGTCATCCCTAGGGATTCAACTTGAGCTTTAATGGCCAATCCCGATTCAAAACCCTAGCTATGTATGACATTGATGATTGAAGGTTTCCTCCCAAATGCAAGACCTCCTGAGCATCCTCTCACATCAGATGCAATAAAGTACCATTCCTTAAATATAATTTTTAAATGAGATTCAATTCATTCACCTTCACCTATAGTTTCTTGTAGGAGAATAATATCCAGAGAATTGGTTGAAGCCAATCTCCTTAGCGATGATTTTTGGTCGAGTTTGCCAAACCCTATAGTCGAAGGATAGAATATTCATTTAGAAACCCCATCGAGGGTTCCCATTGCTCTAAGCACCCCAAAAATGGATGATTATTTACCTGAAGCTAAGTCAATCCTAGCTTTGTAGTATGCTTTGAAAATATTGGACTTTCATCCCCATCCCTTGCCTCCACCTATGGTCTCTGGATTTTTCCCCAACCCTCGACCAATACGATGATTCTCAGGGTGTGAATACCTAGGGCTAAAGTTTTATTTATTCAGGTTCCCCTCAGACTCCTTTGAGGATTCTTGTAATGATGTTGAAAATGTTTGGGATAACATACAGTTTGACTAGATAACTGGGCAAGAAACCATGCAAGAGGGCGAAACCAAGGAGAGTGAATCCATCGAATGTGCAATAGAGAGTGTGAAAGTCTATGCACTGATAAAATATTAATAAACAATGGAATAAGGCTGAAGTGGAGGATCCTTCATTTCTAAAGAATCATGCACAAAATCATACATCGGTCACATGAATGAAAGACTCCATCTACATGATCCCCTTGATGTCTATCATTCAAACAAAGGCAGAACCTTACAGGTGAATGTCCTAAAATTACTACCCTCTACTGAAACCCGACTGTACTTATCCACTAGGGATCCTTCCTTGATTGTTTGAATTTGTGGAAGCCATCCCCATCCCTATAGTGTCAAAATATTTTGGACACTTATTTGGTTCATGAACAACCCTATCCAGTCTCTCCCTGAAAGGAAGATGGAAGTCATCCTCAATGTGCTATACAAGTGGCATCACCTGCACCAGAAGAGAAAACCTTCATAATATAGCTTCTAGATGAGGGTAAACACGCCCCACTCTATTTAAATATCCTTCTGCAAACCCTTCCATCATGTCTATTTTAACTAGAATCCTACCAATCGACATTTCTTCAGACTCTTCAAATGACATATCGGCTTCATGAAATTCACCCAACATGTTCTAAATACTTTTATAAATGCCCATTGACTAATAATCCAATGGAAGTCCCAAAAATTGAACCCATAGTGGGGCAATGTCCAAACATTCACTTTGGGCATAAAAAAGTGGATACTAAACCTTTAGGGCAATTGGGGAAGCACCTATGCAACAATTCTTTTGCAGGACCCGTTACGCATCCTCGACCTTCTGCATAATAAATGCAAACCAACATTTTGCTAATACAAACAAATTTGGAGTGTAGCCGAGATGTTGGCCCCAATGGGAAATTTCCTAGTCTGTGAGAGTCTTACATCGAATATGTGGCCATGGACTTGCCCGATAAAAACTATTTCCACCATTTTAACAACACTGTGTAATTGCATGTCTTCACCCACAATCAGCGTCTGAGTTTAGACTTTATTTTTTAAAACCTTGTGTTTCTTTCAATCCCTATGGGATCCATCCCTAATATCTTAAACCACATGTTCCTTCTCCTTGACAAATCCACCGCTCTCAATCCCCACAATTTCTTGACCCTTTTCTAACATTGCTTACGGAGTATGGAAAACCTCTCCAAATGGGACGTCATCGGAAACCTGAACACCTTGCTCCAGAGAACCTCCAAAGATGGCGAGGAAACCATTGTATTCTAAGGTAAGATCAGTCAATGGATTAGATAACCGAGGGACAAAACCCAAAATATCATTTAACAACAGTAGTGCCTCGAAGCCAACACTCCTTGAAACTAGGGCCTCTTGGATGCCATGTATCTATGGGTTCAATTGCATCGAAATCGAGCCTAAGTTTATAGACCACACATTATAGGGATGTGGAGGCATAGATCCATCCATGGACCAGGTCAGGGCATGTGGGTCGGGATGAAACCCCTTAGCCATTACTTTCGACACCCGATCACCTGCAACAATAGTCCTAGAGAAAGGTAAAAATGATATTCTAGTGGAGTTTTCACCGGAAGTTGGAAACCCTAGAATAAATCCAACCTTCGCGTTACTCATTTGTTTTCCAAATGACACATCCAAAATATCAACATCATTGAGTGGGTTTGAGGAATAATCCACTAATTCCTCATCTTCAACCATATTAAAAAATCTTGTTGATTTTTTACTGTATGTTGATTGTGATTCTGCTATCCTCGATCCTTCATCCGAAAATTTGCAGAGCCCACAAAACTTTTCCAAGATTTTGACGTCAAATTTATATTTATGTTATTCCTATGGAATGTGTTTATATTTTACATTTATGTAATAGGTTTTGTATTCGTGTAATGTGATTTATATTTTTTATTTAAAACTTATTAGGTATTAAAGGAACTATAAAAGGTGGAGTAATGTGATGAACCTGCAATAATCAATTAATGCAAATACACAAGATATAAAAAAATAATAGAACTCAGAATCACTTTTATATTGATCACGGGCCACCTCGAGGGGGTAACCTCCTTTGAGCAAGCTCAATACAATTAACTTCACGGTGCCTTCATAGGCCTCAACACACACTTATATACTAAGTCTAGGCACCAATACCATGGGTCAATACTATGTGTCAATACAAACCATGGGCTAAGTCTAGGCGCCAATACTATGAATCAAAACCATGGGACATATAATACTATGGGACGACTTACAAAGCATATGCGTCCAATACTATGGGCTAATATAAACTATGGATCAACAAATACTATGGGACGACTTACAAAGCATATGCGTCCAACAACAATATACTAACAAAGTAAAAACATGGGTTCCTAACATCCCCTCTCCCTTAGAAAAAGCTTTGTCCTCAAAGCTTTAGATGTGGAAATTGATGCAGAATCTGAAGGAGTGGGTCCCCTGTAGCATCCTCGGGTTGCATTTCGAGCCACTGGCGCCTTTGGAGTTTCAGGGAGGATTGCATGGAAGGTTGTAGACGAAGAAGAACCATATCAACGATGTGAAAAGTGCACTCAGAACGGTGTTGATCGGCTTGTTGTTTCAGTCGAATTCTTGCCATGTGAAAATTGTCCTGCAGAATGAGAAGAAGTTGATCACGGTTTCAAAGAATTGAGTCAATTGCCTGAACTGGTGAGCTGCTGAAGGTGTATGGAAGAAGAACTGGTGGTGCCTGTCCAGAGACTGCTTCATATGGTGTCCTTTGAGATGTGGTACTATACCACTGGAGAGCTTCTAGGAAATCCATAGAAATAGTTGTCCAAATCTGTGGAGGGATGGGCAAGGGTTCGAGCAGTCCCGAAAGGAGGGTCGTTTCACCCTTGTTGACCTGGAAAGTATCACAGTCAACCACCATCCATTGAATTTTCCTTTTGAGTCCCTGCCAAAAGAAGTTACATTGTTCCTGGTCATACATTTTGAGGAACCCAGAGTGCCCTACTAATGAAGAAGCATGGAGTTCATAGAAGAGATAGCCCCCTTGAACAGATTGTAACCAATTTCGAACAAGCAGAGAAATAACTGTAAGAGAGATTGGGTCATCAAATGTGCGAGGATGAGCATCTTCCACCATATTGTCCTTATCCTTCTGGTAAGTGGTCGCATAGTCATAACCCATGAGTTGGATAACCCATTTTAGGTGTGTTGGGGAGGAGACCCGTTGTTCTAGGAAAGTTTCCAGACTCTGGAGATCAGTCTTGATGCATAAATAATTTTCCAATAGGGATGGCTGCCACTTCTATACTGTATGCAAAATAGTCATCATTTCCTGCTGAGAGGTAGATGCGGCTAAATTATTACCAGAAAGGTATCTTGAAGGCAACAAGCTCATTAGTTCAGCAAAGACACAGTCTCCAAGGAAGTAGTGGAGACTATTGATGGGTGCATCTGAATGGAATGGAGTTGAGTGATGACACCATGTGAATTCTTTTTAAGTATTTTTTTCAGGCGATGTGAACTGATGATGCAGAGAGCCCCTGGTTGTAAGCCCATAAATTTGTGTTGTGCCCCATTGACTGAAAACTGCATCCAAAGTTCAGCAAAATCCCATAAGATGGGGCAAAGTGTGCGTAACCATTGAATGCCCAAAACCACATTACATCCGCCGAAAGACAAGGCAAACATGTGAGAGCACATGTTATAATCTTCCATAGAGATACGCACATTGTGACACTTCCCCTTGCAAGGTAAGGTGCCCCCATTGGCAACCATGACTTCAAAGTTGGAGCAAGGATGGACAAAACAATAAGCCTGTTTGGCAATCCGAGGATCAATGAAGTTATGAGTGCTATCATAATCAATGAGTATGGTAAGAGGGAGCTTCTTGAAGTATCCCCTGACTCGCATTGTTTGTGGGGTGGTGACACCGGTTACAGCATGGAGAGAGATCTCGGGTGGGTCGTCCTGAGATGGGGTGTCAACAGGCGGGTGTTGAATGTCGACCTGATCATCTACTGCATCTAGAGCTTCTTCATCAAGTTCTGAGGCAGGCGGAGAATCCACATCTAAGAGATAGAGCTTTTGTTGAACACATCTATGTCCCCGAGTGAATTTCTCATCATAATTATAACAAAGCTCTTTTTCTCAATGTGCCTACATCTCTGTTTCAGACAATTGCTTGATAGGAGTTGGTTGAGGAGCAGGTGTGATGGGAGGTCATTGGGAACCCATATTTATGAAGGGAACAAAGGTGGGTTTGGAGCATTGTTGAGCTGCGATCTTTTCCTCGGCCAACTTAGCCAACCCTAGGACTTCCATCATTGTGTTGGGACAAAACATTTTGACCTCTGAGTGGATTTCATCCTTGAGACCATTGATAAAACAACTCCTGTAGAATTCATCAGACAATCCTTCTGTGTGATTGGCTAGTTTCTCAAATTCCGTTTGATACTCTCTCATTGTGCCAGTTTGGTGAAGTTTAGTGAGTGCTCCTGTGAAGTCGTCAAAAGCACTAAGACCAAATCGTGGCAAAAGGAGTTGGAAAAAATATGTCCAGTTTGGCTCGGGATGAGCTTTGATGTACCAACGGTACCATTGAAGGGCTTCCTATTCCAAATGAAAGGATGCAAGTGGAACTTTCTAGACATCAAAAGTATTATGCAGACTAAAATATTGTTCTACTTGGTATATCCATCCAACTGGATCAGTACCATTGAAGCGAGGAAAATCAAGCTTCGACCCATGAAAATTGCTGGAAGAAGAGAACCCGGTGGTTGCAAAAGATTCTGGCTGTCGGTTATTGTTCATGGCTTAATGTTGAAGATGGAGGATGAGAAATTTTTCATCCATATCTTGGAGTTTGGTTTGGATGGCTACAAGTGCTTCCTCCATGGTGTTTGCTCCTGTGCGAGTGACAACCATAACCAGTAATTTTTTAATTTTTTTTTGTGGGGGGGGGGGAATGGATAGAAAAACACAAACACAAGCTTATTTAGTAAGGGGAAATTTGGATTTGGGAAAAACTCAGAGGGGTAATTGGGGTTGGACTAGGTTTTCGACACTTTCTGAGGGACAGGGAAGCAAAAAATGGGGATTTAAGAAGCGGGAACTCTATGGTAAAATTTGAAGGCAATCGGGTAAAAATTGAAGAAGTTATGGCAAACCCTAAAAATAAACAAATGTGGGATTTCTTGTCTTGGGAAGTGGAATTTGGGATAGGGTCTTCAGGAATGAAATATGAAGAATGGGATTGCATGGATGTTAGTGAAGTTTGAGGGAAAACAGAGTTGAAACAAGGGAGATATGGTCGAAAAACAGTTTTTTTTTTTTTTTTTTTTTTCCAGAAATGGATCGGCAACAGCGGCGCGGAAGGGATCCGCAACAGATTGATCTGCAACGCTGCAGAAGGGATTGAAAATGGCTGGATCTGAAACAGCGACTGGATCTGGAACGACTTTAAGAATAGATTTGAAACGGCTGGATCTGGAGCGGAAGTGATCGGCAACAGTTCAACTAAAAATAGATATGGACCCTAGGTATGTACGGCTTCCTAACAGTTCAGGTGTTTCACTCGACCACTAATGTTGTCTGACGGCTTGCGTATTGGGGCAGTACCCCTCACTCCACGGCTCAGGTAAAACTGATAACCGCTTTGCCACAAACGACAACTCTTGGTTTACCTCACGGGTGGGAACTAGTCAATTAGGTAGGGGTCGTTTCCTTTTTCTCTAGCAGGTCCTCTCAATGGGCCAGCTACTTTGGGGTTCCTGTGGTACTCCTCACAATGAGTTTTAGGTCTTATTCCCAAGTACTTCCCACAGTTAAGCGGATAGGGATTATTCTCAAATCTAAAGCTGCAACAGATGCGAAAAAAATTTGGCAGAAATTCCACCCAACGAGCCCAAGAAAGTGCTCTGATACCAGATGTGATGAACCTGCAATAATCAATTAATGCAAATACACAAGATATAAAAAAAAATACAACTCAAAATCACTTTTATATTGATCACGGGCCACTTCGAGGGGGCAACCTCCTTTGAGCAAGCTCAATACAATTAACTTCACGGTGCCTTCATAGGCCTCAACACACACTTATATACTAAGTCTAGGCGCCAATACCATGGTTCAATACTATGTGTCAATACAAACCATGGGCTAAGTCTAGGCGCCAATACTATGAGTCAAAACCATGGGACATATAATACTATGGGATGACTTACAAAGCATATGCGTCCAATACTATGGGTCAATACTATGGGCTAATATAAACTATGGATCAACAAATACTACAGGATGACTTACAAAGCATATGCGTCCAACAACAATATACTAATAAAGTAAAGACATGGGTTCCTAACAAGTAATTTTTTTTTATCTTGATTCATCACGAGAACAGATGGATATTTGCATCAGAGAATTAGTTTCTTTTGAAAGCAGGTTTAACTTGGCATGAACATTATTGAAATCCTCCTGAAGGTGTTCCATCTAGATCCTTTCCAGTGCTTGAGTTTGGTCTTTTTCCTGTAGAAGTATTCCAATTAGATTTTTCAGGACCTAGTATGGTTCTAAACCACTTTTAGCATTCTTTGACTAGTTTTCCCCATGATTTCCCTCCTTATTTTTTTGTAGTTCTGTGATTAGATTAGCTTCACCATGGTCTATTACCTATTGAATATGCCATGGAGTCTACTCCTCATACTCTCTCTCTAACCAATTCTAGCATGTATGATCCTCGCTCCTACTTCGCTCTCTATGCCTCACCATTGTGCAAAGTCTCTTGCATCCATACAACACTTTGTAGGTTCCCACCCCAACACTTTGGCACCATGCTGCCATACCCAACCACCACTCTAGGACTAGGTATCCACCTTCCAGCAACACGATAGACCAAGGCATCAAAACTCAAGGATTTAGCTTCTGGAGAATTGGAGATGACTCCATTCCCCAATATCTATGTGGAATGAAAATTTTCCACCCAGACTCCCCTCCAAAACATAAATTCCACTCTAAGACTCCTTTCCATAATAGATTTCTTTCCTTCTAACAATGCACTAGAATGGGTATTTTCTTTTCCTCAACTTAAAGTCAGGGTTGGAGTTTCTTTCCCAAGCACCCTGCCTAGTTTACTCACTAAAACAACACAAAAACGACCATCATCAAATTGAATGGAGTGAATCTGATTGGATGTTCCACTTTCCCTTGCCACACACAGTGTTTCATTCACCATCCCACCATTTCTAACTTCCTCTTTTAAGTAGAGGTTATCCCTACCTAAGTTCCACAATGAAGCAGGGCCTAACAAAATTTGATAGAACATAGAATAAAAAATCTTTCTAGAAGAGAAATTTCCTTCATCTAAGCTCAACAACATAGCCAAAGTTCCTCTCACCAACACTCCACACCATATTTCTATACCATTACTATCCACCTGACTTCATATGAGATAATATACCAATTGAGGATGGCATGGAGTGAAGTACCTAGATTGCATTCACTCTTACCCTTCATCATATCCATGCGTATAAATGCATGTTCTCTCTTACAGTTTGGCTCTATAAACTTCATTAAAAACAACACACTACACTTCCCTTTCCCAACCGAATGACAGTCGTTTGGAGCCAAAATTACCATGCGATTATTCTTCTTGTTATTTTCCACCATAATGGACATTGGATCTTTCTAGGTGTTGCGTGGCTAGGGTGCATGTAGTGTCTCTGGTATCCTTGTGTCAAGGCCACTATGTACTTTTATTCTCATCCTATTCAGGACACACACACACACACACACACACACACACACACACACTTTGGTTCTAGGTGAGGAATGATGTAATCTCCATCCAGCACACCCCCCTGCAAACGTGACATTTGGCGGGGAAGAGAGGGTAAATGACAATTGAAATAGATCATTAATACAACAGGGGATCATCTCTATGCCATCAACATAAATCACAATGAAGGACTAGTTAAGTGCAAAGGGTGGTGGTCATCACTAGTGGCCAAGAGGAGATCTGAACGTTGAGAAAATCATGGCTCCTTTGTTTGGTGGAATGATGGTTGGAAGTGGTTTGATCTCTACCTCACTTGGGACTATGGAAAAGGATGAAAAAAAGATGTTATACACTAAGTTTGAAGTGGACTTTGCCTCATTCACCCTCCTTTTGTTTGACCAATTGCTGGTCCAACCTTTTGTTCTCTAATGGGGATTGGGATACTGGGTGTGAGATTGTGACTCCAAACATTTCTTGAGCACCATGGTGAGTGGAAGGCATGGATGAAATGGAAATAGTTGGGGGGGGTCGCTCCCATATGCCTCAAGTCTAGAGGGAAGCTAGGGAGGTGAAGGTTGTCTTCCGCCCCATCAGTTTGCTTGTCATTTTGATTTCCATTCAACAAGAACTTGCAAAGGTAGAATAGTGGGTTAAGAGTAAAAAGAAGGTGCTCAGTGAGAAGGATATTAATGCTAGTGGCGCAATGGGTCTCGGACTTAGGGACTTTCAGAACGAGGGATACCAAATTTTCTAAAACTGTTATCTTATACTGGTCGGTGAAGACCCTACTTGGAAAAGCTCTTATGGATAGTTGGGGTAGAGAAAGGAGATGCTTCTGCAGTAGGACGAGACTTTGGAACAGATTGTTTAGTGGACACAAAGATGCATCTCATTGCTAAGGTGATAAATAGGTTGGGAGCTAGGCTTAATTGCTAGCAAAAGCAGTAATTGGTATGGTCTTCAAGGAGAAGACTTCAACAAGGAAGCACGCCAAGGCTCCACCAGTGCCCGAGGTACTCTAGAAGAATAAAAAAAATAACCTACGTACGCCCTGCGAGTGTTTCTTCTTATAAATTGAGACCAAGCCCAGAAAAATAAAGTGAAAAGGGTAACTTTGGATTGACACTTCTTATAAATGCAGACCCATAACAGAAAAACAAAGTGAAAGGGGTAACTTTGGATTGACACTTCTTATAGATGGAGACCAACACTAGAAAAATAAAGTGAAACGGGTGCACTTGATTTTATTTTTGTACACTTTTTTTTTATGGCCATTTGAACTTGCCAGCAATGACCGAGAATAACAATTATTACAAACGATGCTGTAAATACAGACCAAATAAAGTGAAAGGCAGGTTCGTAAATCCTTTAATAAAATAAGTGAAAAGGGGTACCATAGGGATTATTTTTTTAATAAAGACAAAATATGAAGTAAGAGATATGTTGGTAAATTCAACAAAATAAAGTAAAGAGAAGTAGTGTAGATTTTTTTTGAATGAAAAAATTCCTATTATTTAACTAAAATTAATATTGTTATTTTCTTTTTCAAGTTCAATTCTTGTAAATGACATGATGTTTTTGTTGAGCCTTTATATATATATTGATTATGTGATTTTGACTATACCTTGATTATATATCAGATTATGTAATTCGAACTATACGTTGATTCTTGATTGTATAATGACAGAAGGACATATATTAGATTATGTGAAATTATCATTTTAGTTTTAGTATGATAAACAATACGCAATGTATCATGATAAACAATAAACAGTAACAGTAATAGTGTATTAAAATATAAATAGAATAATGATTTAACTGTTTATATTTCAATCACATTAAATACAGTGTCGTTAGGTACATATGCTTGACATGTATACATAGCTAAATGTTTTTAATTGCTTTCCAATAAGGGACAGACAACACCCAGGGAGTGCAGTTTTAGGATATACTTTGTTGGATTTATACTGTCTTTACACTTATACACCATCTTAAGAATTGAAATGAAACTTTGAAAAAATAATTATTTTGTGTGAAGTTTGAAGCCAGGTTTTTATTATGTACAGAACAATGCGTAATTAAATGTATTCTATACTAGTGTACCGCATTATTAAACGTATTGGACTGTTAGCGTATACATTTACATTGTTAAATGGTATATGGATGATACATACATTGTTTTTTAATGTATTAATATTAAATAATGTTTTAATTTAAATAAACAAATTTATGTATTAAAAAATGTTATTTAAAACTCTGAAATAAATGTTTAAAAATTTATTATTTAAAATTTTAAAATATAATGCAGGTATATTATGAAATTTCATGATTCTTAAGCAAATTGAAAATTTCAAAATTGGTGTTAGTGAGTGTTGTATAAAATATGGTTTTAATAAAAAATAATAACCCCAAATTCTTTAAAGATTGGCGGTGAAGCATTCTATATTTTGGATTTTTTGGACAAATTTTAATCTGTATATGGATGATATATGCATTGTTATCTAATGTATTTAATCATTAAACTGAAAATTTCAAACGTGGAATTACATTAATCATTAAACTGAAAATTTCAAACGTGGAAGGTCGTGTTAGTGAATGTTGCTGAAGTAAAGTGAAAAGTAGTCGGTGCAAATTGCGAGATTCCACAATATGTGAACAAAATGAAATCTTTAACAACGCAGAGGAAGCAGCTGGAATATATAGTACTGCTAAGTGGCCTCCAAGTACCAGACCGTGTAATTAACCGTTCCGTAGCAGTGATATAAACTTTTGACTTTACCACGAAGTGCTTGAAGTTACTTTTCCATCCTTTTCAACTGAGATGTGATTTAACTACAAGAACATGGATGAAATGAAGAGGGAAAGGAGGGTTACACTGCTGTAATTTCATTTCATCTTTACTCTTTAAATTATTATTTTTTTAATTTTTTGTAAATGTGTTTAAAAAGTTGTTTAAAGAAAATGAAGTTTTTATTAAAAATTTAATGTCCAATCAAAATGGAGTAATGAAAAGATAAAATAAATTTGCTTAACAAGTTGTTTAAAGAAAATGAAGTTTTTATAAAAAAAATTAATGTCGGTAGCAATGAAAAGATATATGTATGTTTTTCTTCATCCTATACTTCGAAAATGGTGATCAGCAGCCTACCTATAAGATATTAGTTGGAAAAAATAAAGCAAACAAATTGCAAACAATTCAAAAGTGGCACGAGAACAAAGTGATAACTATAGTTATGATTAATTATAATGGAGATTTTCCTTCCAAATTATTTTATAAAAAAGATATCCATAATTTTTTATATTAAAAATGATGGGCTTTTTTAAGGAGGAGACTTGCAATTTATAAATGGGTGTTCTCATGAAGATGGTGTTTAGAACCCATGTCAACCCTTCTATTTACTTTGTTAGTATATTGTTGTTGGACGTATATGCTTTCTAAGTCGTCCCCTAGTATTTGTTGATCCATAGTTTGTATTATTGTTGTTGAACGCATATGCTTTGTAAGTCGTCCCGTAGTAATTGTTGATCCATATTTTGTATTGGCCCATGGTTTGTATTGACACATGGTATTGACCCATGGTATTGAAACCTAGACTTAGTATATAAGTTTGTATTGAGACCAATGAAGGTACGGTGAAGTTATTTGTATTGAGCTTGTTCAAAAGAGGTTGCCCCCTCGAAGTGGCATGCGATCAATATAAAAGTGATTCTGAGTTCTGTTATTTTTGTTATATCGTGTGTTTTTATTAATTAATTACTGCAGGTTCTTCACATCTGGTATCAGAGCACTTTCTTGGGCTCGTTGGATGGAATTTCTGCCAATTTTTTTTTTCGCATCTGTTGCAAGTTTGGATCTGGGAATAGTCCCTATCCGCTTAATTATGGGAAGTACTTGGGCATAAGCCCTAAAACTCATTGTGAGGAGTACCAGAAGAACCCCAAAGTAGCTGGCCCATTGAGAGGACCTGCCAATGAAAAGAGCAACAACCCCTACCTAATTGACTAGTTCCCACCCATGAGATAAACCAAGAGCTGTCATTTGTGGCAAAGCGGTTATCAGTTTTACCTAAGGCGTGAAGTGAGGGGTACTGCCCCAATACACAAGTCGTTAGACAACATTGGTGGCCGAGTGAAACCCTTGAACTGTTAGGAAGCCACACATACCTGGGGTCCATATCTATTTTCAGCTGAATTGTTGCCGATCACTTTCGTGCCATTTCAGATCCATTCAGAGCCATTTCAGATCGCGTCGTTTCAGATCCATTCCGATCCATTTCAGATCCATTGTGACAATCGTTCCAAATCTATTCTGAAAGTCGTTTAAGATCCAACCATTTTTTATCCATTCGACGTCGTTTCAGATCCATCTGTTGTCGATCCCTTCCATGCCGTTGCAGATCTATCTATTTTCGATCCCTTCCGTGCCATTGCAGATCCATTCCTGGAAAAAAAAATCCTTTTTTTCGCCATATCTCCCTTGTTTTAACTCTGTTTCCCTTGAAACTTCCCGGACACCCCTGCAATCCCATTCTACATATTTCATTCCTCGGGACCCTATCCCAAATTCTACTTCCCAAAGCTAGAAATCTCACATTTGTCTATTTTTAGGGTTTGCCATAACTTCTTCAATTTTTACCCACTCGCCTCGAAATTTTGCCACCGTGTTTATTCCCTATTTCTGTTTTTTTTGTCCCTCTTTGACAAATTTTCTCATTCTTTCACCCCGCTTCTGAAATCCCCATTTTTTGCTTCCTTGCCCATCAGAAAGTGTCCAAAACCTATTTAAACCCTAATTACCCATCCGAGGTTTTCCCAAATCCAAAATTCCCTTTACTAAATAAGCTTTTGTTTGTGTTTTTCTATCCATTCCCCCCCCCCCCCAAAAAAAAAAACCTCCTGGTTATGGTTGTCACCCACGCAAGAGCAAAAACCATGGAGGAAGCACTTGCAGCCATCCAAACCAAACTCCAAGATCTGGATGAAAAATTTCTCAACCTCCATCTTTAGCATTCAGCCATGAACAATAACCGACAACAAGAATCTTTTGCAGCCAATTGGTTCTCTTCTTCCAGCACTTTCCGTGGTCCGAAGCTTGAATTTCCTTGTTTCAATGGTACTGATCCGACTGGATGGATCTATCATGCATAATAGTATTTCATTCTGCATAATACTTTTGATGTCCAAAAAGTTGCACTTGCATCCTTTCATTTGGAATAGGAAGCCCTTCAATGGTACTGTTGGTACATCAAGGCTCACGACGAGCCAAAATGGACAAATTTTTGCCAACTCCTTTTGCAACGATTTGTTCCTAGTACTTTTGATGACTTCACCAGAGTGCTCACTAAACTTCGTCAAATTGGCATTGTGAGAAAGTATCAGACATAATTTGAGAAACTAGCCAACCACACAGAAGGATTGATTGATGACTTCTACAGGAGTTGTTTTATCAGTGGTCTTAAGGATGAAATCCGCCTAGAGGTCAAAATGTTTTGTCCCAACACAATGATGGAAGCCTTGGGGTTGGCTAAGTTGGTAGAAGACAAGATTGCCACCCAACAACGCTCCAAAACCACTTTTGTTCCCTTTCGAAATATGGGTTCTCAACCACCTCCCATCCTGCCATCTCCTCGACCAACTCCTATCAAGCATTTGTCAGAAACAGAGATGCAGGCATGCAAAGAAAAAGGGCTTTGTTATAATTGTGATGAAAAATTCACTCGGGGACATAGATGTGTTCAACAAAATATCTATCTCTTGGATGTGGATTCTCCGCCCGCCTCTGAAGTGGGTGAAGAGGCTCCAGATACACCGGATGCTCAGGTCGACATTCAGGAGCCGCCTATTGACCTTCCATCTCAGGAAGACCACCTAGAGATATCTTTCCATGCTTTATCTGGCGTCACCACCCCCTAAAGAATGCGGGTCAGGGTTTACTTCAAGAAGCTTCCTCTTACAATACTCATTGATTCTGGTAGCACTCATAACTTCATTGACCCTCGGATCGCCAAACATGCTGATTGTTTTGTCCACCCTTGCTCCAACTTTGAAGTCATGGTTACCAATGGGGGCACCTTACCTTGCAAGGGAAAGTGTCACAATGTGCGTATCTATCTGGAAGATTATAACTCGCGCTCTGACATGTTTTCCTTGTCCTTAGGAAGATGTGATGTGGTTTTGGGCGTTCAATGGTTACACACACTTGGCCCCATCTTATGGGATTTTGCTGAACTTTGGATGCAGTTTGTCGTCAATGGGAAACAACACAAATTTAAGGGCTTACAACAAGGGTCTCTCGGCATCATCAGTTCACATCACCTGGAAAAGATCCTTAAGAAGAATTCACATGGTGTCATCGCTCAAATCCATTCCATTCAGATGCACCCATCAACGGTCTCCCCTACTTCCTTTTATAGATATGCAGGTGTCCTTGCTAAACCAGTGGGCTTGTCGCCTTTAAGAGACCTTTCTGGTAAGAATTTAGCTGCATCTACATCTCAACAGGAAATGATGGCTATTTTTCATGCAGTACAGAAGTGGCAACCATACCTATTAAGAAATTATTTTTGCATCAAGACTGATCTCTAGAGTCTGGAAAATTTCCTAGAACAATGGGTCTCCTCCCCAGCACATCTGAAATGGGATATCCAACTCATGGGTTATGCCTATGCGATCACTTACAAGAAGGGTAAGGACAATATGGTGGCAGATGCTCCTTCTCGCACATTTGATGACCTAGTTTCTCTTCCATCTATTTCTCTGCTTGTTCCAAATTGGTTGCAATCTGTTCAACAGGGCTATCTCTTCTATGCACTCCATGCTTCTTCATCAGTAGGGCACTCTGGGTTCCTCAAAATGTATGACCAGGAACAATGTAACTTCTTTTGCCAGGGACTGAAAATGACAATTCAATAGATGGTGGCTGACTGTGATACTTTCCAGGACAACAAAGGTGAAACGACACTCCTTTCGGAATTGTTTGAACCCTTGCCCATCCCTACACAAATTTGGACAACTATTTCTATGGATTTCCAAGAAGCACTCTAGTGGTAGAATACCACATCTAAAAGGACATCATATGAATCAATCTATGGACAGACATCGCTAATTATTCTTCTATACACCCTCAACAGCTCCCCAGTTCAGGCAATTGACTCGGTTCTTCGAAACCGCGATCAGATTCTTCTCATTCTGCAAGACAATCTTCACATGGCAAGAATTCGACTGAAATAACAAGCTGATCAACATCGTTCTGAGCACACTTTTCACGTAGCTGATATGCTTCTTCTTCGTCTACAGCCTTCCAAGCAACCCTCCCTGTAACTCACAAGGCGTCAGTGGCTCGGAATGCAACCCGAGGATGCTACAGGGGAACCACTCCTTCAGATTCTGCAACAATTTCCACATCTAAAGCTTTGAGGACAAAGCTTTTTCTAAGGGAGATGGGATGTTAAGAACCCATGTCAACCCTTCTATTTACTTTGTTAGTATATTGTTGTTGTACGCATATGCTTTGTAAGTCGTCCTGTAGTATTTGTTGATCCATAGTTTGTATTATTGTTGTTGGATGCATATGCTTTGTAAGTCGTCCCGTAGTAATTGTTGATCCATATTTTGTATTGGCCCATGGTTTGTATTGACACATGGTATTGACCCATGGTATTGGCGCCTAGACTTATTATATAAGTTTGTGTTGAGACCAATGAAGGTACGGTGAAGTTATTTGTATTGAGCTTGCTCAAAGGAGGTTGCCCCCTCGAAGTGGCCTGCGATCAATATAAAAGTGATTCTGAGTTCTGTTATTTTTGTTATATTGTGTGTTTTCATTAATTAATTATTGCAGGTTCTTCACAGATGGTTAACACTTTTTAGCAAATCGATGGCACAAATATGGTAAAAAAGAGCTATGATAAAAAACGAGCTCAATAGAGCTTCTGTGAAGCCCTTGATCAAGTTCTAGAAAGCTCGATCCAGTGCTTCACAAAGTGATCAATCAAGCTATTTTGAGGGTTAATCAAAACCTTGACTGAGCTATATAGCTTATTTGAGCAAAAACCTCGATTGAGCTACATTGTTCGATAGAGCTTGTGTTTTGGTGAAAATTTGAAAACAAAAGTCTCAGGGAATATTTTGCGGTTGTGGAATTTAGGAGCTTGATTGAGATAATAGCTCGTTCGAGCTCCGCTAAGTACTATAAAACTGGAACAACAATAGCCTGTGGCTTATTTCATTGTTGTTGTTGCGTAAAAGCTCGAACGAGAAGTGGATAGAAGCTTGAAAGAGGGTTGTGAAGCTCCATCGAGGACCGACTTGCCACCACCATTTGTGCCACCAACCACCCCCTCCTACCATGGCTTCCACATCTAGAAATAGGCAACTCAAAACCCCTAAAAATAAATTCTATGCATTGATTGAAATGGTTTTTTTTTGTAATTTTAATGATTTTGATGTCAAATTAATTTAAAACCCCCAAAATTCTATGAAATGATTGAAATTGTTTTTATTTTTTAGTAAATTTAATGAATTTTTTGTAAAAATAGTTCTTTTTCATTACACTTATAGGTGTTTATATCTTAAAATTTGGGGTGGAGTAGCAAGTATGTTTTTATTTATTTTAGTAAATGCATGAATAATAGGCGAATTGAACCTAGGTCACCATGCTGACGAAACCCACATCTTAACCAAATAAGCTAGTGAGAATTAACAAAATTAAATTATTATTATTAAATTATATAATGAAAACTATTTGAAATTACATATAGCTAATATAAATTAAATTTTGATGTATTTTAAGTGTTGTATATATATATATATATGGCTGAATAATCCGGCGAGATGATTGGAGATGGATTGCAGCAGGTCTTGGAGTCAAGCTGATTCAATGGATCAGCCCAGTACCAACCAAGGGTAAAAAAAGTGGGAAAAAACTATTCTGTTGTTTCCTCTTCGATTATTTTTCTAGGGTTTTTTAGTTTTTTCAGTTGGGTTTGATTGGTTTTTTTGACTTGGGAAGGTGTTATTTTCTTCATATTTGGGCCATCTTTTTCAATTTGAAATAGGGAGTCTCATTATTCTCTTTTGTGGGGCACCTGTCCCTTTAAAAATAAGGGATTTGATTCGTGGTTTGTTTTACTTTGCGACGAGTGATGATTTTTTACCGGTCCCTCTACCCGTCATTAGGTGACCATTATGCTTTTGGGATGGCGTATCCCATTATTCCTCCTATTGCGCATAGGGAGGGGATTCGACACAATGGTTTGTTTCTACAACAGATTGATGGGTCGGGCTGATTCACTGAACTGCAATTTGAGGAAGAGAATAAGGTTAAGGGGAAGAGTCTCTGTGGGGAGAAGGAGAGGTATCATAGGAAACTAAAGGCGGTGAAGGTTAAGGAGGGTTTAGACCATTATACCATTGATGCGAATACTAACCTGGATAGAGTGGATATGTTGGAAAACTGAGCATTGGTGGGTAGGTTAGAGTATGCTGCAAAGAACCGGGAAGAAATTCTGGACTGGGTAAATAATAATTGGGCACCCATTGTTAGTTTTTCACTTAGGGTTGACTTCATGGTGAACCGATGGATTCTTTTCATTTTCTCGGATCCTGAGTGTATTAGGCAAATTCTGGAGGGAACCTGGCTTTTCAAGGAGGGAAGCTCTTTTGTGTTGAAACGTTGGCATACATTATTTGACCTGGTGAGGGAGAAGCAGTCTTGAAGACATCTGTTGATGATCATTCCGGGGTTACTTGTTGAGATCTAGACCAAAAATATCCTAATTGGCCTGGTTAATACTGTTGGCAAATTTATCAGAGTGGATAAAAAATCCCTTTTTGGTGTGGATAGGCGAATAGCTAGGGTTATTGTTAGATTTGATATGGCTAAGGCATTGTCGGTATAGGTGGATGTTTCATGGGGTGCTCGTGCTTTCCGACAAAGATTAGATTACTTCAAAGTTCCATTTCAGTGCTATCAATGCAGAAGTACGGGACATGCTCTGGCTAAAGTACCTTATCTTCCGCAGGAGGCTAATGAAGATTGTGTCTCTGGTTCAGGTTCGTTGGGATGTTCTAAGTTGAGTCATAGGATTTCTACACCAAAAAGCTATGTCCCGGGTAAGTTTTCTCTGAATTTTGTTATGCTCTATAAGGATGTTTCCAAAGCCGAACTTGAATTTTATCTTCCTGATGGGAAATTTTTAGATAAGCGTATTTCTATTGGTGATGTCATTTTAAATCTAGGGGTTTCTTCTTCTTTGATTAAGAACTTTGAGGGGGTTTCAACTTGTCCTGTTTCAACAGATAGCATTTCTACTCTCAATGTGCCTGGGGTAGGTCCTCATTTAAGCGTTGTTGTGGATTCATTTAAAGTTTTGGAGGGTCACGGTGAACATAATTTGGGGGTTATTGAGAATAGGTCTCCTTCTAGGGTGCGAAGGCTAGGTTTTTCTCCTTGTTAGATAAAAACATTCTCGATGAAAGTGGATATATCCCTCCAATTTCAGTTGATTGCTTTACGCCGCTGAAGGTGTATTCCAAGAACCCTTCATTGAATCCGGATGTAGAACCTATTCAATGTTTGCATTTCCAGAACATCACTATCAGGAAAAATAAAAAGAGAATTAAACACCCTTCCCCAGTTGGAGAAGCTTTTAGTTATAAACCGGTTTCGTCTAGAATTGTCGAATCTGATAAGGATAATGTTATATCACCTTCTGTTGGTTACGAAGGGGCACTTAGAGCAGAGAGGCCCATTTTGGTGGGTGAATAATGACAATTTTATCTATTAATGTCAGGGGTTTGGGGAAGGCTTCTATGGTTAGGGCCTTAACCAAATTATTTCATTCTACTAACTCGGAGATAATTCTGCTTCAAGAAACTATGTGTGATGATTCGTGTTCCTTGGTTAAAATGGCTAGCTGTTTTCCTGGGTGGGAGTTTTCAACCATAAGTTATGTTGGTCTGTCAGGTGGATTGTTAGCTGAATGGAATCCTCGGTTTTTCAAATTCCGTTCTTTCAGGACAAGATGGGGTATTTTTATTAAGGGTTGGAGTGGGAGCCTTAATAAGAATTTATCCATTCTGAATTGTTATGGACCCTATAAAGATAGGGGTCTCTTTTGGAATTCACTTAATCTTTCTGGTCTTCTAAATATTGAAAATTTAATTATCATAGGTGATCTTAAATTTATTATCTCTACTTCTAAGATATAGGGACCTTCTGCTAGATTGCATGATATGGCTGATTATTTCTCAGAGCTTTTGTGTTCATTTGACTTAGTGGATGTTTAGCCAATTGTTCTTTCTCCTACATTGACTAATGCTAGTAGGGGTTTGGAAGGTATACATAAAAGATTGGATAAATTTCTTGTTAAGTCATCCTTTCTTCAAACTTTTCAGCGTTAGAGGTCATGGGTGGGGGAAGAATATTTTTCTGACCATTGGCAAGTTTTCCTTCAACTAGATGTTTCAAAAACCTTAATGAAGTTTCCTTTCAAATTTAATAGTTCATCGTTAAAGAATGATGACTTTCGTTTGCTTATTTGGAATTTCTGGTTAAATTTCGATATTGGTGAAGACTTGAATCCTATAGATTTGATAGTTTACAAACTAAGGAAATTAAAAGATTTAGTTACAAATTGGATAAAAAAGAAGAATGTAAAGGATCTATAGGATTATTATGAGCTGGAGGAACAGATCCAGGATCTTCATTTCAGGAATTTTGACTAGAATATGGGAGAAGGTGATTTTGCTAAATTGAAAGAGATGGAGCAAAGGAAGGATCTTATCCTTCAACATGAAGAGATGGATTGGAGACTTAAAAGTAGATCCCTGGGGGAAAAAAACACAAAATTTTTCCATTCCTAAGATTCTCACCGGAAAAATACCAATGCTATTTGGGAACTAACTCATGTTGTGGGAAATACAATTATTGGTCAGGAGAATATGGAGTTATCTGCTAAATTTTTTATGGTAAAATATTTTCGGATACTGGGTAATGTGATTTGGGGGCACAATTGAGAATAGCCAAACTATTCCCAAAATTATTTGATGATCAAGAAGCTGCGGATTTGGGTAAACAGGTAACTTTGTTGGCTATTGAATAAATGATGAATTTATTTGATAAATAAAAATGTCTAGGGTCCAATGGCTGGACAATTGAATTGTTTGTGAATTTTTTTGATATCATGGCTATGGATATTCTGAATATGGTGGAATTCTCAAGAATTGAAGGTTTCATTTCAGGGGCCCTAAACTCTACTTTCATCACATGGGTCCCAAAGTGAAGTAAACCTAAAAATTTGGGGGATTTTTTACCAATCACATTGTGTAATATGGCCTATAAACTCATCACAAAGATTATTTCTGTCCAAATGAATCCAGTTCTTTCTAGGCATATATCTTCTGAACAATTTGGCTTTCTGCAGGATCGTCAAATATTAGATGCAATTGGAATATCACGGGAGATAATCCATTCGATTAAGAAGAGGAAATTGAAGGCTTTTTTACTAAAAATGGATTTGGAGAAATCATATGACATAGTTGACTAGGTTTTCTTGAGACTGATCCTCATTCAAATTGGCACCCCTCCTCTGGTTTTAAACTGGACAATGGATTGCGTCTTTACTGCAAATATTGTAGTATTGATAAATGGTGCTCCTTCAGGATTTTTCAAAAGCACTAGGGGCATAAGACAAGGATTCCCTTTGTCTCTGCTTTTATTCTGTTTAGTTATTGAAGGGTTCAGTAGATTGATTATTAAAGCTAAATCGAAAGGTAAAATTAAGGGTATAAAATTTTGAACTGAGTTATATCTTTCTCACCTTCTTTTTGTATATGATGTCTTATTAGATGGGACCGATTCTATTGATGAATGGTTGAGTTATAAGGAAATTATAAAGGCATGCTGTGATGCATCAGGTATGTTGGTGAGTTCTACCAAATCTAGCTTCTTCCATTACAGGATTGCGGATCTGAAGAATGCTGAATTAAAGGAAATTATGCCATACAATTTTTGTCATCTAGAGGATGGTATTAAATACTTAGGATTTTTCCTAAAGACTAATTTATACAAGATAAAAGACTGGTCATGGATTTTGTCAAAGCTTGAGTGAAGAATAAATCAGTGAAGTTATAGACTTCTGTTGGTGGGAGGAAGACTCACTCTATTAAAATTTGTTCTGGTGGGGTTACCTATCTATTAGTTCTCACACTTAAAATTCCCAAGTTCGATCATCAATTCGTTAAGCAAATTTTTTTTCAATTTTCTATGGACTGGAGGCAAAGATTGAAGTAATCTGGTTATGGCTAGTTGGGACAGATTAGCATTGCCATAAAGTTGTGGAGGTTGGGGTATAATTTTTTTTCACTTTCAGTTTTGCTCTAAGACTAAAAATCTTATGGAGGGGGCTATTTGGATCTACACTTTTGTCCAAATTTCTTTCGGTTAAGTATATAAAAGGGAACACTTTAAATTGGATAAGGAATCCAAAAAAAAGAACAAGAGGAACTTCATCTGTTTGGAGGGTTTCATCAAGGTATATGATTGGATGGAAAAGGATCTTATATGGTGAATTGGGAATGGTAAAGAGATTTCAGTTGGTAATGAACCAATTCTAGGTTTGGAAGAAAACTATAAACTGTCCGAGGATATCCTTGGCTACCTGAAAGAATGTGGTCTTTTTACTTTTAATACTATCAAGAAGACGAGCAACAAGTCTGAACTTAATGCCTACTGGTTTTTTGCAAAGGACCTGGGATTAATTGGTCAAGAAGATTTTCAGTGGGATTGGTAAATTTGTAATTTGAATTCAACATATTGTTGTCTTTCTAAAATAAAATATGATCTTTTCTGGGATGGTGATCCAACTACATGCATTATCACGGCTGAACCTGCTTATAACGCCATCATTAGAAGCAAATGTTTTTTCCCATAGAATTGGTGGTATAAAAAGCTATGGAATTGGCAGATACCGTTGAAAATCAAATATTTTATGTGGTATGCTCTATTAGATTGTCTTAAAACCTGGGACAATCTCATTAAAAAAGGGTGGTGTGGCCCAAGCATTTGCTTTTTAGGCAATTCAAATTCTGAATCCACAAAACATTTACTAGTTGACTGTGAGTTTACAAGAACGATTTGGAATATTATCTTGTCTACTTTGAAGCTTGATCAACATTGGGGATTGGAAAACTTTGACCTCCGTTGTATTAACTAGATTAGAAACTATAGATCACATCCTACTCCTCCATCTATGACTTCATGGGTCATTTGGCATACACGTAACAAAGTTGTTCTTGAAAACAAAATTATGATTATGCAATAAACTTCTATACATATTTTGAACCTGGTTAAAGATTACAGTATGGAGGAAGCTTATCCAAGGATTCAAAGAGTGAGTACATTCTATTTTCAGATCAATAATGTTGTAGCCTTTTTCGATGGGGCTGCAAAAGATGGTTTATGTGCTGCAGGTGGAGCTATTTTATTAAATGAAGATCATTATTTCACTCTAAGACTTAATTGTGGAAAAGGTACTAACATGAAAGCAAAACTTCTTTCACTTTGGTGTATTCTGAAAGTGGCTAACACTTTCGGTATTGGTGAACTCAAAGTTTTTGGGCACTCCAGGGTTACTATCAAATGGGCCTATGGTGACTACAAGCTGAAGGTTACTTCCCTTTTTCATTGGTGTTACGGGATCAAGGATGAAATACAATTGTTCAAAATCCTTTCCTTTGAGCATATCTATCAGCAACAAAACTCACTGGTGGATAAATTATCAAAACAAGCTATGGAAGGAGCGGAAGGATTTATATTTTGGGAAGAATTGCAGGGCCATCATAGCCGTGATGATGGATCTGTGAATATATTTGAATTTTGAGGTGATTCTTGTCTTTTGGAATTTTGGGACAATATAGGTGTTGAGATAAGTTTCGAAAGTTAAATTATATGAGATAGTATGATTGTATAAATCTCTATTTTTTATATGTCTTTTAAAAGACTTGAACAATTATGTATTACTTGATTAATTTCGAATATCAATAGTATGCATTCTTCCGTTGAATATATATATATATATATATATATATATATATATATATATATATATATATATATATATATATATATATATATGATCACTAACAAATGCAATTAAATAAAATTATACCAGATATATTTTAAACATCAACATATTATAATTTATGTAATTTTTAAATTGTCAATTCTATTACTATATTGATCTAATATAATATTATTTACATTATTTTCATATTTATTGTGTATTTATTATGATTTTTTTAATTAATGATTTATTTATGGTGTTGCTTCATTTTATTATTGATATGTATTTATCATGTGCAATACCACTCTACTTTAATTATATATTAATTATGATTAACTTCTTTGACTTAATGGTTTATATATTTTGTTGTAAGTTTAGATTTAGAGAAATGATTTTCATATAACCCAAACTTAATTAAAAATAAATTATTAGTATTGCCGGTAAAGGGATTTTTGTTTGGAGTTCTAAGATTTACTAGAAAAATACCAAACTAGATATGTCAACTTGATTTTGTTTATTGTACATGCAATCCAAGTTTTAGTTCAAAATAAATCATTGATATTGAGAGTTAGTAGAGCGATTGTTGTTTAGAAATCCAAAAATTATAAAAAAAATAGCAATGTGTAACTCCAAAATATCTTAATCATATATGTTTTAGGTATATCTTCCAAAAACATTACGTGATGTGCATTAGCTTAGAAATGTACAACCATCTCTATATTAGATGTACAACAATGATGGGCATGCCAATATTAGTTGTTAAGGGCATCCTAATATTAGTTGTTAGTGGATCATAAATGTTGTAGAAGAGAATGCATGGGTATGTTCAAACTTTCAATTCTATCCTCTCTTTAAATGTCTTTATAGAGCCATAAATTTTTTCAGCTTGCAAACCAAGGATTTCATTTTGTATGATAACCTCTTGTTGGAGCCCAGTGTAGGGACCCCCATTTTCGGGGCCCTCCCAAAAGACTATCTAACTAATTTCTAACATAATATAAAATAGTTTAGATCTTACCAATGATAGAAAATTGAAAAAAAAAACTCAAAAATTTAACTTAGAAAAAAAATGGAACAATAAACTTGATTCCAATGGTTGTGGGTGAATCCACTCGTCGAAGATTGTTGTAGCTGCTACTCCCTACGGCTTTGATCCAGAAATCCAACTGAACACTCGGTTGACCTCCCTACCAATTCCAGGAATACTCTTCTTCTTCCTGAACCCCCTAGCAATGGGGCCATAGAGCTCACACACATAAACAAGGGATCCAGAAGTGGGATTCCCCCCCACCAAGATCCCTTTCCAAACGCACAATAGAAGAAAATCAATGTCCCTTCACCATTACGATGACCATCCAATAGTAGGGTGTCCCCTCCCCTTTCCTCTTGCCTTCCTTAAATAGGAAAATTTTCTACGACACATGTCACTTCATGCAAAAATGCCTAATTTTCTAAATATTTAAATATAATTACCTCACCCAGCCATGTGTCTTATTCCTAAGTGAGTGCACCTACATTCCTAGATTTACTCAAGTCTGTTCCCCCTGATGCTTCAATCTAGTTTCTATTTTTGTGGGTGCAAGTGGAGTTGGCTATATGCTAATGTTTAGTATACTATTTTCTCCTAAACAAATATTCTCTATTATTTTAATTACTAAAATCATTTCATGTGCAAAATAGCCTAAATGAAAATCTACATGCTTAATGCATAATATTCATCAATTGTTCTCATCTTGGGTCTAGGTACCACATCATCGGGTCCATTCGTCCCTCCTTTTATTTTTATCAACATGGTACCACATCGTCGGGTCCATTTGTCCATCAATTTTTCGTTTATCAACAAGGTACCACGTCGTCGGGTCCTCTCGTTAATACTTCTTCATTTCATCTGATTTGCGGGAACTTCCTGTAGGGATTTAGGATTCGTTACCTTTAATCCTCCATCTACATTCTATTGATACTAATGGAATTGATGAGTAATTTCGTTCTTACTGCACTCCTCTCAACCTCGTATGTGACCAATTCCATCATGGTCCACTTTGCGCAACTTCGCGCTTCCCCTAGTAAGCGGATAGGTGCTGTTTAACTCATGCGTGGAATCCGTAGGAAGTCAACACCGTCGTCGTTCTTCCGTGTGTGAGTTATTCGTAGTCTATGAACCATATATTTCCTTTTTGATTCAGTTGGTTATGGTAAATTACCTACTACTGCAGATATACTCAAAGTACCCATCAATAGTATTGCCCATCGTAATTCATCAATATACTTCATGTAAATCAGTCCATAATCTTAATCATGTTTCATAACTCTTCTAATCATTAATCAATACATGCAATTCGTTCATTCACATCATATATTTTATAACATAGCTAATCATTAAGCAGAGCATGCATTCATTCATCAATTTAAGTAAAGTATCCATTTCTACAAGTAGCATTCATGTCATTGTTTTCATTTATCATTTGTCGTTATACAATTCATCATGTGTTTTCTTAGTCATTCAGACACATCTAAACTCAAAGGACCACTTTATTAAAGTTTATTCTGTCGGGTCACTCGAAAAGTGCTTCCAAAGGCTACAGGAATTCTAGGGGCATTACATACACCCCCTCTTATATAGAAATTCGTCCCGAAGTTAATTTTTGTTCTCGTAATTTCGTTGCTAGGATTTACATTAATTTCCTATTTTCATTTTCTTGTCATTCTCTTCAATTTTTCTCAATAATCATAAATAATTATTTTTCTATTTCATCCAACATGGTTCCAATACACCCCTGGAACTCAATCGCAATTTCGTGTAATGCAAATCCAAAAATATCTACAATTCATCTACAATTCATCCATGAAGATCCATGATATCCAATTTAACTATATGTTATCTTGCATCCATAGCCACACCAAAATTACCTAATCATCATTTTGCACAACAAATCCAAGCAATATTTCAAATTCGTTTTCCTATCCTCTCTTCCAAGGCGAGAAGATAAAATCCTACAATATTCAGTAAAATATGAATAAACAAATTAAGAGCGACTATCAAATAGTCCAAAAAATGATTCCCATATGATTACTCCAATTCCATAAATTTTAATAAGTTTGATTCTCAATAGGATATGGTTCCAAAGGGTCATAACTTAGCGACTTAGTCAAACATATTAAAATTTAAATCCTATTCCTTTCGTCAGTAACACCATGTCTAGGTCAATGAGCTTATCATGCCCTTACCTCATTTCGTCAATTATGTTGTCACATAACCACTTTGGTGGACTCATCAAGTCGCAACATGTTTGTTTTCTTAACTTCATCGAGTTCCACCTCGAGTGCCAGTTGTATTTCCATCGAGGTTTGACCATGTCAAATGCTTAGCATTATTATATTCTACTTTTCGTGTTGATCATCTCTATACTTCGTTTTACTAAAATAGTCTTTATTTGAATCATTTGACAAGTTTACTTAGGTTACGTGTTAACCTAGAAAAAATGATTAACATCATGAGTCAAGGATGCATTCAATATTT
Source organism: Larix kaempferi (assembly GCA_027924585.1). Classification (NCBI taxonomy): domain Eukaryota; kingdom Viridiplantae; phylum Streptophyta; class Pinopsida; order Pinales; family Pinaceae; genus Larix; species Larix kaempferi. Next base: position 294,660 of record BSBM01000033.1, read on the forward strand.
CATAAGTGTAGTGCTTTCATTAGATCGAATCATCTAGCACAAAATTTATACATAGGTTAATCTCTATGCATAAGGGGATAAATTAATCATCATGATTATAACATATACAATGAAGCTATCCTGTCAATGTAAGATAGGTCCAACTAACTTCCAACCCTTAGTAGTTATTGTTATGTCAAATTGGAAGTACATCTTCATAATATTTCCACCTAAATAAACTTCCATGCACCTCCTTTGTTTGAGCATAGTAGCCTTAACATTGCCATATTTGTCTTTCAAATATGGGACAAGTAAGTCTTCTAGTTATACATGTAATTGTTTAGGTTTTGTTCAATCCTTGTGAGCGTATGAGTAACATCATACAACTCTATAAATTCTACTCTTACCTATAACAAGTAGTGCATTTCTTACAATTTATTTCCATTCGTACTTCTTTTTAAAAAACTCAATTCATACATAGTCTAAGTTTTTTATTCACTCACTAGAAGAATTATCACTAAGAAAATAGAAATTCCTATATATTTCTTTTCCATGATTGAAGTTACTCATTTCGAGGTGAAGATTGAAAACATTATAACACATTATAATATAAGCCTCATTGACTTAGTGTCTTGCGTATGGTATTGATAGCAATTTATCCATTTAATATGACTATATTAACTTCCCTACATTGTTTCCACAACCACTTATTCACTTAAATCCTTCATCTAAATCTATCCAATACATAAGACTAGCATCATATAGTTTTACCATCATATAACGATACTCCTATTTCCTAAGATATATATAAGGTGAGGTCACTACAGTCACTAACAACATAGTACTCTTATCACTTGATTTTCATAACCATTATTTATGGACCATCAAATCTTTCCACAGTAAGACTACTATCAAGCATCCACTAATCAGGTATATATAATCCTCCATTTAATTCTATCTAATACAACTAGTGTGTCTATCTCATGTCATGTATTTTTGCATCATTTCTGCAAGAAAGGGCTTTCCCCATAGACTTACATTATCGGTAATTTTCATGCGTTTCAACTCTATGAATATAACCGTTATGTAGGGTTTTCCTTTTTAACAACCAACAACCAACCATAGGCGTGCGCACGAATATGGTCCCCATTTTCGTTGCAATGGGGGCGCGCTAGCGGAAAAAAAATGACGCATATGCACCTAAGGCAGCGCGCACAAGCTGCTAGGTTCGGTACCGAACTGAGGCACGTGCGCGTAGCTGGTGCGTGCACGTTCCTGGCACGTACGTGCAACAGTGGCGCGCACGCGCCTCTGTTAAAATAAAATAAAAAACAGACCACAATTTTCGCATTGTTCTATTTGGCCGACCGAGTGCGACCTCCACCTCCGCGTCCGCGTCAATTCAACCACCAAAGGTGGCCAAATTGACTCCAAAACCACCCAACAACACCCACAAATTCATCAACAGGGAGATTGATAGGTAAATATCAAGTTTTTTTTTCATTTTATTCATTCTTTGTATCAATTTTTTCATTTTTTTTGTTTATTTAATTGTAAATAATTCCCAAATTTTGAAAACAATGCACCAATTTTCTATTGCAGATTGTAAACTGAGACAATGAGTGAACAAGATGTTAACCCCGAGTCCGGTGGAACACAAGAAAACCCAAACCTTGGACCCAATGCTGAAGAAAACCGTGAACACAATCCAAATGCCGAACAAAACCAAAACCCCCAACCTAATTTTGAACAAGATGACCTTAACCATTATGTAAATGAAATCAGAGTGCACACTCACGAACTTAGAAACTCAGGGGAACCATCTCGATTGTCTCTTGCCACGTCAATTGAGAATTCAATTGATTACCTCATCCATGCACACCAACAATTGACTGACATGACTCAATTTAGAGCTAGGATGCGGGAGTACTACTCCACGGACATCTCCAAGGAAGCAATAAAAGATTTGAACATTACAAAAGCCCAATTATATAGTATGTTCACCGATCCGAAAACAAACCAACCACCGAACATTACAAAGCCATGTGTGTGCATGGATTAGTGTCATTACCAACCCTGGAGGGACAATTGGATGCAGAGGTGGTTCATGGTGTACGATAAACCTCCCTGCAATAATAGGGAGGTTCCACAGTACTTCCTTCGCGAAATGTGGGCTGAGTTTTTCCTCGGTTTACATGTCAACTATTTTGACATAAACGAGTTCCAAGGTGTTGGGTGTGGCCCTGCCCAAGATCGACCTGCTGCCAGGAGGAACCCACTGAGAGGGCCACCAGCTCCGAGGTGCGACCCCAACCCCTCTCCCCAACCACCTCAGTTGCCCCATAAGCTTGATCAGATCGAGGTGGCAATGAGGAATGTTGCATGTGCTCCTTAGACACACCTACTTTGTAGCAGCGACTGTAGTGGAGAGGCCGGGTGACCTTGATAGAGATCCAGGTGCAGGGCCTTCACGACAGGGCCAGGATAGACCCATGACCGATGGTAGCCATGCTGGGAATTCCAGTTCGAAAGGGGCAATGCCACATCTTTGTCCCCATTGTGGGCACACTTTCCCTGGCCCGATCGAGGGCTGTTATATGGATCAGGTCAACAATTTTTTTAATGTGTTTTCAATCATCACTTGATAACTTGTAAATTATTTTTAAAGTATTTTTGTTTCACTTAAACTATTATTTCAATGTACAGTTATTCAGAGCTAATACACCAAGATGGGAGAACGTAGGATCTCCCAACCTGGATGCAGCAATGGCAGCTGCAACTGAAATTGCGGCACCCCACACAGAGGTATTTTCAGTACCTGACACAATATTGTTATTACTTATGTCATTTATATTACTCAAGTATTTATATTTATGGCATACACGTTGATAGTTCGTACAATGTTTTTGAATATCTTGAGTTCCTAGACAATGACTTGTTTAACATGTTCATAACATGCATGCATTTTGTTGTCCACAGGTGTTCCGTGACTACGGCGATCAACCACCCCCGCCAGGGATTGGCACATCACCATATACACAGGTACAATGTGTAGTTATAAGCATGCTTTTAATTTGATTTGTTACGACTTACTATGGTTTAATTTATTGTTTGTTTACTAAATTGTGATATTACAAATGTATATGTAGGTGCCACCAGTAGCTATGTCTCCCCATTTTAGTCCTATGTATCCACCCTCTCCCATGAGTCCCCTCCCTCGCTTCTATCTAGACCCCTCCCTACGTCCACCCCCTCCCTTCCATCCAGCCCCCCCTCTCTGGCCATACTCCCCCCTCCATCCATCCTCCCCCACTCACACACCCCCTACATCCATACATCCTCCCCAATTTATCCACGCCCCCATGTCTATCCATCCTCCCCCATTCGTCCACAATCTCCCATTTGTCCATCCTCCTCCCTCCATACAAGACTACCCTCCCATGCACCATCCCTCAACACCCCCCCTAGACCTTTTCATTCGATACCCTCTATCCTACAACCGGTAGGGGTTCATCGTCCACATGGTCCTCCTCCACCCCATACCACCGTGTCTTCTCCCACCATATCATCCCCACTTCCCACCACTATTGTGGCATCTACTCTTCCAATATCCTCATCAGTATCTCCAGTGGTTGCACTTGTAGTGGCTGCCACTACATCTACGCCCCCCCCAATCACTGCATTGGAGCTGGTTGTCCGGCCATCTGCTCCACCTGCTAGCCTAGAAGGCCATCCAAGTTCATCGTCAGAGGTGTTCACGGTGAGAATCAAGCTAATTTATGAAAATATTTTGATACATTAACAAAAGTTAATTTAAGCAATTATGACTTTTCAATGAAATGATTGTTTTAAATGTTGTAGGCTGGAATTGCTGAGAGGATCCCCAAATCTAGGACACCTGTCCAACATTTCCCACTCATGTCAGAGGTGATTTATTTAAGATTTGAATTCTACATTTGTTTTATAAATGTGGTAAATGTTGCAAATGCTTGAAAATGACGGTATCTTATATCATTTGTTCTAGAGCCTGGAGAGATGGTCTACTCCTAGACTGACCAAGACTCGAGGCACCGGTAGCTCGAAGAGTAGGAAGATCGACTTTGGATATGCACCTGGGAGTGACGGTGGTAGTCACAATGCTTGGCACACCATGTGTTATGTACATTAGCCACGATGTGGCACTTTTGTGCACCAGTTTTGATGTACTTTGTATCTACGGCACGAGTTGCCATGTATTTTGTATCTACGACATGAGTTGTCGCATTTTGTGTAGGGCACGAGTTGCCATTGTACGTGCATTGGGAACTATGTTTCACTATTTTCCAGAAATTGTATATGTTTGGATGAGTTTTGTAGCCTTGATGTACATGGATTTTCAGTTATGTGATTTATATATCTCGTTGTCTAATGTGGTTGTCTCATGTTGTGTGTATCATGATGTGATGTTGTGTAAATTTGGGTTTTACCTAGATCTTAGAAGAAAAGTTGGATATCATAGTTCAGCTTGGTTGATCTTTCCACATGTAAAAGCTTCTAATGGTATCTATGTTAAGAAAACATTGTAAACATAGGCTAACTCAAACAAAATCATGTGTGAGAATTAATCTAAAAACAAACGGAATGAATGGATGGACAAATCACACCTCATGGCACATAAGATATATATTGGGAACTTGAGTACTAGGAAAAGAACACTTAAAAATAGAAAATGTCCATTGTCGTCAAAAGGTTAAAATGAGATCCAACATGATTTTTAATAGCTCTACATAATGAGATCCAAAAAGGCCATACTCTAAATAATGAAATGTCGTCACTAGTATTTATTTTGACCATTTTGTCCACTTAATATCATGCAACAAATTAATAACCAAGTTATGGAATCATTTCTTAATCAATTGTCACCATACAAATAGGACAACCTTGAGCACGATGTATAGCTAGCACATTAATTCTCACTCATGGATATAGCCACCTTTGATTTGATGACCATCACATCCACTACCATTTACAATTAGGACTTCCTTAATTTATCATTATGTGATAGCGATCTAATTTTATGTAGACACGTTGACTTAAACACATGTATAGTGGACATTACAATAAATGACTACTATGAGGTGTATTTTTGAGGCTATATCCACCTCAACACACCAGCTTGTTACCCCAATATCCCAAATGTTGTCGAATTTTGTCTGGAAGGGATAGAGGGGTATTAGGACATCATAATTCATCTATTGGACACTTAGACACTTGTTAAATACATTTAGGACAAGTGCATTACATCAATGGAGTCACAAATACACCCTCATCAAGTTGCATGCATCCATTAGTGCGCCATCAACACTAGAACATGTAAGCATTAGTACATGTTGGAGTAAGCTTTACTATTGTTATGATAATATTAGTTTTTCCATCCATTGAGAGGGTTTCCATAGGTGTGCATATCCACCATATAAAAATCTTCATGGTACAACCAATTTCAAACCATTACGTTTCTAAATTAGGTATTCGTGCTAGGTACAACGGTTTTCTAGTTGTATACACCCTTGCTATATAGATGAGAAACTATGCACATATGTGTATAGTGGTTTGGATTCAAATGTATGCACATGAATATATATGTACAATGAAAATGATTTAATCTTTACATGTATTATAATTTAGGGCTAGATCTTAGGCTACATAATAGGGTTTCATTGTGATTAGAATACAAACTAGGGTTTATGCTACCAACTAGGGTTTTTAGGCTAGGATCTCATTTTTTAGGCTAGGATCCAAGCTCTAGGGTCATCATATTAATGTTTAATTCCACTATCATGACATCATTCTCACCAATACCATGCCCACTACTACAATAACCATCAAGCCTCTCAATCCCACTTTGAACATTTCCCATACTTCCAAGTTAAAATTGATAGGTCTTGTTGCTAAAATCTTTTCACTTATCTATTCACATAGACAAATCCACTCCTGTGAATGATTTGTTGTAGCTTGGTACGTGCAAGTTCACATGCAATAATACTTGAGAGATCATTTTACCCCATAATCCATGGAAGATTCATTGGAGTCATATGAACCTCATTGTCATCACCCCAACCATGGTCAAGATGCCAAGATCCATCCTTAGTAGACAAAACCTCATGTTGGCACCCATACCATACTCAAAGATAAAAAAATTCTTTGAAAGGGCATGTTTGGGGGTTGAGGGAATCTTGATTTTTTTATAATCACACATGAGAGGTTCTTAGAGTCAAATACATTGGATATAAATAAATTCCCCAACGCCTTCATCATCTTCATCATCATCTTCATCACCATCGCCATCATCTTCAATGCCGTCATCTTCAACATCATCACCATAACCATGACCATCAACTTCACCACCATCACCATCATCATCAACTTCACCATCTTCATCATCATCACCATCTTCGTCATCATCACCATCTCCATCTTTTGGATGCAAGATGGAACCATCACCATCTTCATCATCACCATCACCATTACCATCAACCTCACCACCATCACCATCATCATCAACATCACCATCTTCATCCTCATCACCATCTTCATCACCATCTTCATCACCATCACCATCTCCATATTTTGGATGTGAGACGGAACCATCACCATCTTCATCATCACCATCACCATCACCATCACCATCAACCTCACCACCATCACCATCATCATCACCATCACCATCTTCATGATTATAACCATCGTCGCCATCATCACCATCTCCATATTTTGGATGTGAGACGGAACCATCACCATCTTCATCATCACCATCACCATCACCATCAACCTCACCACCATCACCATCATCACCACCATCACCATCTTCATCATCATCACCATCTTTGTCATCATCACCATCTCCATCTTTTGGATGCGAGACGGAACCATCACCATCTTCATCATCACCATCACCATCACCATCACCATCACCATCACCATCACCATCACCATCATCCTCACCACAATCACAATCACCAGCAACGTCACCATCTTCATCATCATCACCATCTTCATCACCATCACCATCACCATCTTCATCACCATCACCATCACCATCTCCATATTTTGGATGCGAGACGGAACCAACACCATCTTCACCATCACCATCACCATCACAATCAACCTCACCACCATCACCATCATCATCACCATCACCATCTTCATGATCATCACCATCATCGCCATCATCACCATCTCCATCTTTTGGATGCGAGACGGAACCATCACCATCTTCATCATCACCATCACCATCACCATCAACCTCACCACCATAACCATCATCACCACCATCACCATCTTCATTATCATCACCATCTTTGTCATCATCACCATCTCCATCTTTTGGATGCGAGACGGAACCATCACCATCTCCATCATCACCATCACCATCTCCACCATCACCATCAACCTCACCACCATCACCATCATCATCACCATCACCATCACCATCAACCTCACCACCATCACCATCATCATCACCATCACCATCTTCATCATCATCACCATCTTCATCATCATCACCATCTCCATCTTTTGGATGCGAGACAGAACCATCACCATCACCATCAACCTCACCACCATCACCATCATCATCAATGCCACCATCTTCGTCATCATCACCATCTTCATCACCATCTTCATCACCATCTTTATCACCATCACCATATCCATCTTTTGGATGTGAGATGGAACCATCACCATCTTCATCATCATCATCACCCTCACCATCAACCTCACCACCATCACCATCATCATCAACGTCACCATCTTCATCATCGTCACCATCTTCGTCATCATCACCATATCCATCTTTTGGATGTGAGACGGAACCATCACCATCTCCATCATCACCATCAACTTCACCACCATCGTCATCATCACCACCATCTTCATCATCATTGTCATCTGTAGGTCCCTCATCACCGTGTCCATCATCATCACCATCTTCATCATCTTCATCACCATCGCCATCATCATCAATGCCTTCATCATCATCACCATCACCATGACCATCAACTTCACCACCATCACCATCATCATCAATGTCACCATCTTCATCATCATCACCATCTTCGTCATCATCACCATCTCCATCTTTTGGATGCGAGACAGAACCATCACCATCACCATCACCATCAACCTCACCACCATCACCATCATCACCACCATCACCATCTTCATTATCATCACCATCTTCATCATCATCACCATCTCCATATTTTAGATGCGAGACGAAACCATCACCATCTCCATCATCACCATCACTATCACCATCAACCTCACCACCATCACCATCATCATCACCATCACCATCAGCATCAACCTCACCACCATCACCATCTTCATCATCATCACCATCTTCATCATCGTCACCATCTTCATCATCATCACCATCTTCATCATCATCACCATCTCCATCTTTTGGATGCGAGACGGAACCATCACCATCACCATCACCATCAATCTCAGCACCAGCACCATCATCATCAACTTCACCATCTTCATCATCATCACCATCTTCGTCATCGTCACCATCTCCATCTTTTGGATGCGCGATGGAACCATCACCATCTCCATCATCACCATCATCACCGTGCAACAAAACCGGGTTCTAGGGAGTCATGCAAGTGTGTCTAGGTAGGTTCCAGCTGGGAACGCTAGCCACAAGTGCCCGGTGGATGATTTTCCAAAGTTGACCCCCGTGTGCAAAAATTGCACACTCCCTCATTGAGCAAAACCCTAGTTTCCAAGATGGACGTACAAGATGAGGGCGGGGCCATCGGGCCGGAGGGAGGGGCACCCCTAAAACTATCCCGGCGTGTTGAATCCAACGGAGTCGACGGTTCATCGATCTGAGCCACAGTCTTCATTCTATGGCTCATCCCGTATCGCATCCAAAAGGCCTTCAGGGACACCTGCTCGATACCTGCCGGGGGCGTAGAACTCCAACCGTGCAACAAAATCGGGTTTCGGGGAGTCATGCAAGTGTGTCTAGGTACATTCCGGTCGGGAACGCTAGCCACAAGTGCTCGGTGGATGATTTTGCAAAGTTGACCCCCGTGTGCAAAAATTGCACACTCCCTCACTGAGCAAAACCCTAGTTTCCAAGATGGACATACAAGATGAGGGCGGGGCCACTGGGCCGGAGGGGAGGGGTACCCCTAGCACTATCCCGGTGTGCTGAATCCAATGGAGTCAACAGCTTGTCGATCTGAGCCACGGTTTTCATTCTATGGCTCGTCCCGTCTCGCATCCAAAAGCCCTTCAGGGACACCTGTTGGATACCTGCCGGGGGTGTAGAACTCCAACCGTGCAACAAAACCGGGTTCCGGGGAGTCATGCAAGTGTGTCTAGGTAGGTTCCGACTGGGAACGCTAGCCACAATTTCCCAGTCGATAATTTTCCAAAGTTGACCCCCGTGTGCAAAAATTGCACACTCCCTCACTGAGCAAAACCCTAGTTTCCAAGATGGACGTACAAGATGAGGGTGGGGCCATCGGGAAGGAGGGGATGGGAAGCCCTAGCACTATCCCAGCGTGTTGAATCCAATGGAGTTGACGGTTCATCGATCCGATCCACGGTCTTCATTCTATGGCTCGTCACATCTCGCATCCAAAAGGCCTTTAGGGACACCTGTTGGATACCTGCCGAGGGCGTAGAATCCTCCGTTGTGTTCCATTAGCCTTTTGTTCAGCATTTTGTGCTCTGATAAGTGGTACTTAACCTCTATCATCGAAAACTTGGGTCTATAGGTACCTTCCCTTTCATATTCCTCATTATCCACAGCTAACACAAGTTAGAGATGCCATTCAAACCCAATTGAAAGCTAAGGAAGTGGTTTTATGCGACGTCATCTTTGGGAATAAACGTTTATGTAAACCAATAGAAGCTCCAACAATACTCCCTGCTTTTAAACACATTCTGGATAGAGAAATAGGACAAGTTCATCAAAGCGACTTCATTCATCCGTATTCTCATAATGTACACATAGTCCATCCTTATCTTGATAAACAAGAGTTTTATAATAGCTTGAACTTTTTGGGAGTGGTTATCTCCCTGTATTCGGTTGTTTGATTGGTTGACAAGCTTGCCTGAAAATCTGTACTTTGAACTTCTTTGTTTTATTGCTGAAAATTGGAAGGGATTTTCAAGTCACCTGCAAAACGCTCCCTTGTTGAAATATGTAAGTTCTTCCAACAACATAGATTTGGCTAGTGTATCAAATGCTGTGGCCCACACTAGAATTTATCTTTCATCAAAGAAGTCACACATATTGTGGCTAACCAAATGGCCTGGGGAGCTTGGACCTGGACCACAATGGCCACGTGGACCAATGGGAGCCAACGGAATCCAATTCCACTCGTCGGTTTGGGTTCCGTGGCCCCGAGGAAAATCCCCAAAGTGTCCCTGAATGGCCCTAGGGTGCCCGACTAGAATGCCCGTAGCGCTCGAACCGTGGCTCGGTTCGTGAATCCGTCGATTCTGGTGGGTCCAAGATGTTGGGTTTCAGCTAGGGGACCCCCATGCCCACTACTACAATCACCATCAAGCCTCTCAATCCCACTTTGAACATTTCCCATACTTCCAAGTTAAAATTGATAGGTCTTGTTGCTAAAATCGTTTCACTTATCTATTCACATAGACAAATCCACTCCTGTGAATGATTTGTTGTAGCTTGGTACGTGCAAGTTCACATGCAATAATACTTGAGAGATCATTTTACCCCATAATCCATGGAAGATTCATTGGAGTCATATGAACCTCATTGTCATCACCCCAACCATGGTCAAGATGCCAAGATCCATCCTTAGTAGACAAAACCTCATGTTGGCACCCATACCATACTCAAAGATAAAAAAATTCTTTGAAAGGGCATGTTTGGGGGTTGAGGGAATCTTGATTTTTTTATAATCACACATGAGAGGTTCTTAGAGTCAAATACATTGGATATAAATAAATTCCCCAACGCCTTCATCATCTTCATCATCATCTTCATCACCATCGCCATCATCTTCAATGCCGTCATCTTCAACATCATCACCATAACCATGACCATCAACTTCACTACCATCACCATCATCATCAACTTCACCATCTTCATCATCATCACCATCTTCGTCATCATCACCATCTCCATCTTTTGGATGCAAGACGGAACCATCACCATCTTCATCATCACCATCACCATCACCATCAACCTCACCACCATCACCATCATCATCAACATCACCATCTTCATCATCATCACCATCTTCATCACCATCTTCATCACCATCACCATCTCCATATTTTGGATGTGAGACGGAACCATCACCATCTTCATCATCACCATCACCATCACCATCACCATCAACCTCACAACCATCACCATCATCATCACCATCACCATCTTCATGATCATAACCATTGTCGTCATCATCACCATCTCCATATTTTGGATGTGAGATGAAACCATCACCATCTTCATCATCACCATCACCATCACCATCAACCTCACCACCATCACCATCATCACCACCATCACCATCATCACCACCATCACCATCTTCATCATCATCACCATCTTTGTCATCATCACCATCTCCATCTTTTGGATGCGAGACGGAACCATCACCATCTTCATCATCACCATCACCATCACCATCACCATCACCATCACCATCACCATCACCATCATCCTCACCACAATCACAATCACCAGCAACGTCACCATCTTCATCATCATCACCATCTTCATCACCATCACCATCACCATCTTCATCACCATCACCATCACCATCTCCATATTTTGGATGCGAGACGGAACCATCACCATCTTCACCATCACCATCACCATCACAATCAACCTCACCACCATCACCATCATCATCACCATCACCATCTTCATGATCATCACCATCATCATCATCATCACCATCTCCATCTTTTGGATGCGAGACGGAACCATCACCATCTTCATCATCACCATCACCATCACCATCAACCTCACCACCATAACCATCATCACCACCATCACCATCTTCATTATCATCACCATCTTTGTCATCATCACCATCTCCATCTTTTGGATGAGAGACGGAACCATCACCATCTCCATCATCACCATCACCATCTCCACCATCACCATCTCCACCATCACCATCAACCTCACCACCATCACCATCATCATCACCATCACCATCACCATCAACCTCACCACCATCACCATCATCATCACCATCACCATCTTCATCATCATCACCATCTTCATCATCATCACCATCTCCATCTTTTGGATGCGAGACGGAACCATCACCATCACCATCAACCTCACCACCATCACCATCATCATCAATGCCACCATCTTCATCATCATCACCATCTTCATCACCATCTTCATCACCATCTTTATCACCATCACCATATCCATCTTTTGGATGCGAGATGGAACCATCACCATCTTCATCATCATCATCACCCTCACCATCAACCTCACCACCATCACCATCATCATCAACGTCACCATCTTCATCATCGTCACCATCTTCGTCATCATCACCATATCCATCTTTTGGATGCGAGATGGAACCATTACCATCTCCATCATCACCATCAACTTCACCACCATCGTCATCATCACCACCATCTTCATCATCATTGTCACCTGTAGGTCCCTCATCACCGTGTCCATCATCATCACCATCTTCATCATCTTCATCACCATCGCCATCATCATCAATGCCTTCATCATCATCACCATCACCATGACCATCAACTTCACCACCATCACCATCATCATCAATGTCACCATCTTCATCATCATCACCATCTTCGTCATCATCACCATCTCCATCTTTTGGATGCGAGACAAAACCATCACCATCACCATCACCATCAACCTCACCACCATCACCATCATCACCACCATCACCATCTTCATTATCATCACCATCTTCATCATAATCACCATCTCCATATTTTAGATGCGAGACGAAACCATCACCATAACCATCAACCTCACCACCATCACCATCATCATCACCATCACCATCACCATCAACCTCACCACCATCACCATCTTCATCATCATCACCATCTTCATCATCATCACCATCTCCATCTTTTGGATGCGAGACGGAACCATCACCATCACCATCACCATCAATCTCAGCACCAACACCATCATCATAAACCTTCACCATCTTCATCATCATCACCATCTTCGTCATCGTCACCATCTCCATCTTTTGGATGCGAGATGGAACCATCACCATCTCCATCATCACCATCATCACCATGCAACAAAACCGGGTTCTGGGGAGTCATGCAAGTCTGTCTAGGTAGGTTCCGGCTGGGAACGCTAGCCACAAGTGCTCGGTGGATGATTTTCCAAAGTTGACCCCCGTGTGCAAAAATTGCACACTCCCTCATTGAGCAAAACCCTAGTTTCCAAGATGGACGTAGAAGATGAGGGCGGGGCCATCGGGCCGGAGGGAGGGGCACCCCTAAAACTATCCCGGCGTGCTGAATCCAACAGAGTCGACGGTTCGTCGATCCGAGCCACAGTCTTCATTCTATGGCTCATCCCGTATCGCATCCAAAAGGCCTTCAGGGACACCTGCTCGATACCTGCCGGGGGCGTAGAACTCCAACCGTGCAACAAAATCGGGTTTCGGGGAGTCATGCAAGTGTGTCTAGGTACGTTCCGGCTGGGAACGCTAGCCACAAGTGCTCGGTGGATGATTTTCCAAAGTTGACCCCCGTGTGCAAAAATTGCACACTCCCTCACTGAGCAAAACCCTAGTTTCCAAGATGGACATACAAGATGAGGGCGGGGCCACTGGGCCAAAGGGGAGGGGTACCCCTAGCACTATCTCGGTGTGCTGAATCCAATGGAGTCAACAGCTTGTCGATCCGAGCCACGGTTTTCATTCTATGGCTCGTCCCGTCTCGCATCCAAAAGCCCTTTAGGGACACCTGCTGGATACCTGCCGGGGGTGTAGAACTCCAACCGTGCAACAAAACCGGGTTCCGGGGAGTCATGCAAGTGTGTCTAGGTAGGTTCCGACTGGGAACGCTAGCCACAATTTCCCAGTGGATAATTTTCCAAAGTTGACCCCCGTGTGCAAAAATTGCACACTCCCTCACTAAGCAAAACCCTAGTTTCCAAGATGGACGTACAAGATGAGGGTGGGGCCATCGGGCAGGAGGGGATGGGCAGCCCTAGCACTATCCCAGCGTGTTGAATCCAATGGATTCGACGGTTCATCGATCCGAGCCACGGTCTTCATTCTATGGCTCGTCACATCTCGCATCCAAAAGGCCTTTAGGGACACCTGCTGGATACCTGCCGAGGGCGTAGAATCCTCCGTTGTGTTCCATTAGCCTTTTGTTCAGCATTTCGTGCTCTGATAAGTGGTACTTCACCTCTATCATCGAAAACTTGGGTCTATAGGTACCTTCCCTTTCATATTCCTCATTATCCACAGCTAACACAAGTTAGAGATGCCATTCAAACCCAATTGAAAGCTAAGGAAGTGGTTTTATGCGACTTCATCTTTGGGAATAAACGTTTATGTAAACCAATAGAAGCTCGAACAATACTCCCTGCTTTTAAACACATTCTGGATAGAGAAATAGGACAAGTTCATCAAAGCGACTTCATTCATCCGTATTCTCGTAATGTACACATAGTCCATCCTTATATTGATAAACAAGAGTTTTATAATAGCTTGAACTTTTTGGGAGTGGTTATCTCCCTGTATTCGGTTGTTTGATTGGTTGACAAGCTTGCCTGAAAATCTGTACTTTGAACTTCTTTGTTTTATTGCTGAAAATTGGAAGGGATTTTCAAGTCACCTGCAAAACGCTCCCTTGTTGAAATATGTAAGTTCTTCCAACAACATAGATTTGGCTAGTGTATCAAATGCTGTGGCCCACACTAGAATTTATCTTTCATCAAAGAAGTCACACATATTGTGGCTAACCAAATGGCCTGGGGAGCTTGGACCTGGACCACAATGGCCACGTGGACCAATGGGAGCCGACGGAATCCAATTCCACTCGCCGGTTTGGGTTCCGTGGCCCCGAGGCAAATCCCCAAAGTGTCCCTGAATGGCCCTAGGGTGCCCGACTAGAATGCCCGTAGCGCTCGAACCGTGGCTCGGTTCATGAATCTGTCGATTCTGGTGGGTCCAAGATGTTGGGTTTCAGCTAGGGGACCCCCATAGGGTGCGTTGAAGACACACAAGTGGTGCCAAAGGGCCATCTCCGGATCTAGGGTTTTGCTTAGTGAGGGAGTGTGCAATTTTTGCACATGGGGGTCAACTTTGGAAAATCATCCACCAGGCACTTGTGGCTAGTGTTACTAGCCGGAACCTCCCTAGACACACTTGCATGACTCCCTGGAACCCGATTTTGTTGCACGATTGGAGTTCTATGCCCCCGACAGGTATCCAACAGGTGTCCCTGAAGGCCTTTTGGATGCGAGACGGGACGAGCCATAGAATTAAGATCGTGGCTCGGATCGATGAACCATCAACTCTGTTGGATTCAACACGCTGGGATAGTACTAGGGGTGCCCCTCCCCTCCAGCTCGGTGGCCCCTCCCTCATCTTGTACATCAATCTTGGAAACTAGGGTTTTGCTTAGTGAGGGAGTGTGCAATTTTTGCACATGGGGGTCAACTTTGGAAAATCATCCACCGGGCACTTGTGGCTAGCGTTCCCGATCGGAACCTGCCTAGACACACTTGCATGAATCCCATGAACCCGGTTTTGTTGCACGGTTGGAGTTCTACGCCCCCGGCAGGTATCCAGCAGGTGTCCCTGAAGGCCTTTTGGATGCAAGACAGGACGAGCCATAGAATGAAGATCGTGGCTCAGATAGACGAATCATTGAGTCCATTGGATTCAGCACACTGGGATAGTGCTAGGAGTGCCCCTCCCCTCTGGCCCGGTGGCCTTGCCCTCATCTTGTATGTCCATCTTGGAAACTAGGGTTTTTCTTAGTGAGGGAGTGTGCATTTTTTCCACACGAGGGTCAACTTTGGAAAATCATCCACCGGGCACTTGTGGCTAGAATTCCCAGCCAGAACCTTCCTAGACACACTTGCATGACTCCCCGAAACCCGATTTTGTTTCATGGTTGGGGTTCTACACCCCCGGCAGGTATCTAGCAGGTGTCCCTGAAGGCCTTTTGGATGCGAGACAGGATGAGCCATAGAATGAAGACCGTGGATCGGATCGATGAATCATTGACTTCGTTGGATTCAACATGCTAGGATAGTGCTAGGGGTGCCCCTCCCCTCCGGCCCAGTGACCCCGCCCTCATCTTGTACGTCCATATTGGAAACTAGGGTTTTGCTTAGTTGGGGAGTGTGCAATTTTTGCACATGGGGGTCAACTTTGGAAAATCATCCACCAGGCACTTGTGGCTAGCGTTCTCAGCCAGAACCTACCTAGACACACTTGCATGACTCCCTGGATCCCGGTTTTGTTGCAGGGTTGGAGTTCTACGCCCTTGGCAGGTATCCAGCAGGTGTCCTTGAAGGCCTTTTGGATGCGAGATAGGACGAGCCATAGAATGAAGACCGTGGCTCGGATCGACAAACCATCGACTCCATTGGATTTATCATGCCGGGATAGTGCTAGGAGTGCCCCTCCCCTCTGGTTCAGTGGCCCCGCCCTCATCTTGTATGTCCATCTTGGAAACTAGGGTTTTGCTCAGTGAGGGAGTGTGCAATTTTTGCACACGGGGGTCAACTTCGGAAAATCATCCACCGACACTTTGGGGGAGAATGCTACCCACAATACCCATGGGGGGAGAATGCTACCCACAATAGGGATACTGATGGCATACCCTGACCGAGGATGAGGACCCTATGGTTGTCAGTGGGAATACATGGTAAATACAATACAAACAGAGGGAAGACATTTCCTATATGTTAGTTTTGAGATGATACCTGCGATGGAAGTCTAATGCCATTGTTGAGGGATGGATTCTTGTTCTTATAATGGAAAAAAAGAGGTAGTATGCATGTCTCAGTTGTAATCTTGCACATACGATGCACATACCCAAGTATAGTAAAGAACATGACACACATATTGATGATGCAAAATATAAAACCAAAACATAGCGCACCTAGGGGTGCAAATGGATAAGGGTTAGAAGTGTTTGAAGTACAACCTATTAATGGGGTTGTTGAGGGTTATTCCTTCAGGATCAGTAAATACATATGCTTCTTTGGGGAGGCATTAGGTGTCCTAATGTGTGGCAAGATTTTTTTTGTACTGATCATGGGTGTGGATCTGTATTTGGTTATAACTAGAGAATCCATCCATAAAGGAAAACATTTTACTACCGACACATGAATCGATGATCTGGTCGATGAATGGGGTTGGGTAATTATACTCAGGAAAGATAAATTGAGATAAAAAAATAGATACAGACTTGAATGGTACCTTGATTTATGTTGAATAGGATAGGGTTATAGACCCAATATGTATAAGTGATGGGGAAGATGAATCCTTGCTTGTAGGAGTTTTTCAATCTCAACTTTGATAGCATGGGCTTTGGAGGGGTGAATTAGCTGTTGTTTTTTTTCTAACCGGGGTGGTTTTAGACCAAGTGTCAATATGATGTTTAACAATTGAAGGGTCTCCCATTTGTTCGTATGACCATGTGAAGACAACGCAAAACTCTTTGAAGAGGGAAGTCAAGTCAATCATTTCCTAATGTGAACATAACCCACCAATGGAAATATTCTTGATGAATCATGGTGTCACAGATATATTAACCAAGATTGTAAGGGAAATATTGTCTAGATTTCTGTCCTCAAAAGCATCGAGGGATGGAATGGGATTTTTGAACTAATCGATATGACTAGGAGGTAGAAATTTTTTTGATTTAATTGCATATTGCTGGGCCACCGAAAGGATTTGGGGTTCCTGAGTATGGACAAATGATGACCTATGATGGAGGGAATCCCATGGTCGTTCATTTGAATGCATGGCTTCTATTATCTCTTCCTCCATGGAGAAGACATATTCCTCTAAAATGTCTTCATCAGAGGAAAATCAATCATTTAAGTTCATATGAATGGATCGGCTAAGGGTGTGGTCGGTTGGTGAGTTGGAGCCAACATGGGTAGTAGAGGTACTTGGTAGGAGGGGAACTGAATCAAGATGAAGGATTCCCACATAACGAAGGGTTCTGGGGGGATGCAATGTAATATCCTCTTGTGGAAAGATCAGGAGATCTAACGTTTCCTGGGAAACTAATGATGGGGATCATCATTGGCGAGGTGATGAGAAATAACATATATATTGGGTTCTTTGGTTCCATCCATAGGGTCATTATCTTCTTGAATTACCATTGGGAGTGTTGTTTCAAAATGGGTAAGTTTATATGATAGTTGTTTATGTATATGTAACTTCGGAATGTATTTCATCTATATATTTCATATATATTTATTGTACCCTTATTAGAGATGTGTTATTCCTCTATAAAGAAGTGTCGTCATGTGGATTGACAAGTGTCGCAAGTGTGTGTACTTGCTGATGGGTTATTAGACCACCATGTGTGGGGTCAGCCCTGAAATATATATTATATTATGGATGTACCTAGCTAGACAAGTCGGCCCCATAAGGTCACTGGGAAAACAGGTTAGTATAAATAGAGATCAGGAGATCTCTATTTAGATCATTCAAAAATTCATATCTCTCTCACTCAGAAAGTGGCGCACTAGTGAGGAGGAGGATCATATGCTTCTAGGAGACTATCTCAAGTTTATTTTGGTTGTACTTTGGTTGAGCCATTGCTCTCTCTATCTCTGAGAAAGTTGTGGGGTTTTTCACCTTAGGGTTTTCCCCACGGAAACTCTGTGTCTCTTGTCTCTCATGCTTTTGATTCTGGTGATGCTTGTCATTCTTATTGTGATTGTTATGCATTGATATACTATATATGTTATTCTCTTAGTGAAGATCCTAGAGTATTGTGAATTAATGCTCAAAATTTAACATGGTATCAGAGCTAACCTGAGAAGAAGACATTTTGCAGTGACGAAAACTTGAGTTTCTTGTTTATTGGGTTTCTCTCCACAGATTTTGGAAAATCAGTATAGTAGATTGACTCTACTCATCAAGGAGAATCTATTTGTCCAGTCAAAATTCAATTATGAGCATTTTCAGATTTGGCCCTAAAAATTAGGGTTTCCACAAAAATAGGAATTTCTGAAATCTAAAGACATAGCTGGAAGATCCTTGCAAAAATCGAAGTTTAGAGCTTTGGGTCGAGATTTTTGGTTGGGTAGATCTCCAGCAAACTCAAACCCTAATTCAGGGCTCTCCCTAGTGAACCTGGGAGGACAAAAAGGAAAATATGAAGGGTAAAGATTTGCTGATCTCAAATTCTGAATACACCAGGACGATCAGATCATCAAGGTGCATCTTTCTATCCTTTCAGAAAATTGAAATTCACATTTTGAATTTTTAGGGTTTTTTCGACAAACCGTAATCCGGGACCAGATCCAGTTTTCAGCATTTCAAGTGGTAAGACCTAAATCTTTTCTATTTCCATTTGAAGTACTCTTTAAGATGTCTCACCACACCGAGCCTGAGGATAAGCTTGAAGGAGATGATAACTTCCGATCTTGGAAGTATAGGATTGGGTTAATCCTGGAAGAGAATGAGTTGGACTCATATGTAAAAGAAGACATCCCTATCCCAGAGGATGAAGAGGCTAAGGTATTGCATAAGAAAAACTTGGTCAAGGCAAAGAGAATCATTGCTGATTCTATCAGACCATCTCATACCCCATGTGTCTTCTCTAAAGACACCCAAGGAGATGTTTGACTCTTTGACCAAGCTATTTGAAGGGAAGAACATAAATCGGAAGATGACCCTGTGGAACCAATTGAAAGGAGTAAAGTTTCAGAATGGAGAAACCATTCAATCTTATTTTTCAAGGGTCTCCCAGATCAAGGAACAACTAGAAGCAGTAGATGAAATGGTGGAGAATGGTGAAGTGGTGATGACCACTCTAAATGGCCTACCCAGGTCATGGGATTCCTTTATTCAAGAAATTTGTGCAAGGAATAAGTTGATCTCCTTCAACATATTGTGGGAAGAATGCTCTCAAGAAGAAGCTAGGCTTGTGGCCTAAGAAGAAAAGATGGGAAATGAAGATCAAGCTCTCATAGCACATGCCAGGAAAGGCAAGTCCAAGAAGGAATCATCTCATAACAGGAGATTCTCACACCACCATTATCATAAAGATAAGAAAGTTCTCAGATGCTTCAATTGCAATGAGAAGGGACACTTTGCTTCATATTGTCCCAAGAAGAAGAAAGACAACAACAACAACTTCAATAAGTAGAAGAAGAATAACAAAAGAAGATATCATGCTCATGCTGCCAAAGATGATGAACCCCCAAAGAAGAAGGCTAGGGTAGAAAGTGATAGTGATGATGACTCATCAAGTGAAGAAGAATATGTTCTAATTTCTGCTCTCATAGGTACCATCTCCCATGGTTGTAATGATTGGTTGATTGTCAGTGGGGCTTCCAAACACATGAATGGGTTTACAGAATCTTTTGTGAATCTATCTGAACATGAATCACCCCATAAGGTGAAACTTGGGGATGATTATCAATACCCAATCAAAGGAAGTGGTGAAGCCTCCTACAACCTAGATTCTGGAAAATCTTTGAACATGAAAGAAGTCCTTTATGTACCTGGGCTCAAGAAGAACTTACTCTCCATCTTTGCATTGGATGCAAAAGGTATGAGGGTTGCATTTGTGGATGGCCAAGTCCTAATGTGGCCAAAGGGAAAGAACATAGATGATGCAGTAGTGATTGGAGAGCAAGAGGGAGGTTTGTATAAATTGAAGGGACAACCTGAACATGCCATGGTACATGAAGACTTGCTCATATGCACTATAAGGCACTTCCAATTGCAAGCAAGGCTGTAGAGGGTCTTCCTGAAATCAAGACAAAAAATGAAGGTGTTTGAAAAGGATGTGCAAAAGGTAAGAACATTAAGAAGGCTTTCCCAAGCAATGAAAGCAAGGTAAAAGACATCCTAGAAATCATCCACTCAGATGTATGTGGTCCTATGTCATCTAGTTCTCTGAGTGGGTATGTTTACTATGTCTCATTTATTGATGACTTCTCCAGGAATACTTGGGTATACTTCTTGAAGAACAAAGATGAGGTGTTTGATAAACTCAAGGAATTCAAAACCTTGATGGAAAATCAAACTGACAAGAAGATCAAAACATCCAGATCTGACAATGGTGGAGAATTCACCTCAGGTGACTTCAAGAAGCTTTGTAGTGATTCAGGGATTAAGAGGGAGTTGACTGCTCCTTATAATCCTCAATAGAATGGAGTTGCAGAAAGGAAGAACAGAACAATCATGAAAGCAGCAAGGGCAATGCTGCATGACCATGATCTACCTATGCATCTATGAGCAGAAGCAGCTAGAACAACTGTATATGTGCAGAACATAACACCCCACAAGATATTGGACAACAAGACACCATAAGAGGTATTTTCTTGTACGAAACCTGAAGTCAGCCATCTCAGAATATTTGGTTGTCCAGTATACACTCATGTCCCAAAGGAAAAGAGGACTAGACTAGATCCTTCAGGAAAGAAGGGTATTTTTGTGGGTTACAGTGAAAGCTCGAAGGCTTACAGAATATACTTTCCAGGGTTCAAGAAGATTGATGTCAGCAAGGATGAATATAAGTTCAAGGATAGGTAATCCAGGTAGCAAAGATCAAGAGGGAGCACACTCCAGCAGCTCCTGCAAGAATGCAGATTTTCAGAGGGAGTTGACCATCTTCCTACATTCCACAACAGAAAGGTGTAGAAGAAACTACTTCAGCAGCCCCTGCCAGGAAGCAAAGACTCAGAGGGAGTCCACCCAACAAAGAAACAAAGATAAGTATTTCAATTATCATTTCTTGCCTATTTTGTTTGTTTAAATAATATTATGCTTATGTTCCTAGACTTAGGAGATGTATTGTGCATATTAGAATGATTGCGTTAATGAACAGTATACTACTAATATGCATTTGATGGGTAAGTGGCCTATGGCACTGTACAACATTCTAGTGCTACTTATCTAGAATGAAACCTCTTTGCTGACATGTTGGGAGTAGTGCAAACTCTTAACAATTTCTGGTAGAGACTGGAAGGCATCTAGAAAGTTGTGAAACATGGATATATGTTGTATTGAATCATTGGCTAAGATAACTGCATGACTGCATGACATATTTCTTTATGTGTAAAGAATTTGTTTTGAAAATTATGAGATGTTTCTAATCATGCAATTTAACTTGTTTTGTAGGAAAGACCGTATATCTTCACCTACAAAAGGACTACAACATTTGTTCCAACAACAAAGATATCTATTGAAGATATTGAAGTTCCCAGGATTTGGGATGAAGAAATGGAATGCCATGATTCGTCGATCATGAAGAAGATGTTTGGGATGCAGTCCCAATACATGACAGAGAGTCATATGTGTGTAGATTGAAGAAAGCCTTGTATGGCTTGAAATAAGCTTCCAGAACTTGGTATGGTAGGATGGACAATTTCCTATCTAGTTTGGGCTTTACCAAGAGTAAAGCGGATTCTAACCTTTATTACAAGGTTGAGGAAGGGAATCTTGTGATTCTACTCCTGTATGTGGATGACTTATTTGTAACAGGAGATGACAGATTGATTGCAGATATTAAGAGAAAGCTTGCTACCGAGTTCGATATGAAAGATTTGGGAATGATGCATTATTTACTAGGTATGGAGGTGTGGCAGAGTACAGGTGGGATCTTCCTTGGTTAAGGGAAGTACACAGTAGATATCTTCAAGAGATTTAGGATGATGGATTGCAAGGCCATGGCCACACCTATGGCATCGAATCTGAAGCTTCTATGTGATGCTTCATCTAAGCCGGTTGATCTCTCTATGTATCGTCAGGTGATTGGGTCCTTGATGTACCTGACGAACACGAGACCAGATATTTGCTTTGCGGTGAACACATTGAGTCAGTTCCTGATAGATCCAAGGAGTATTCATCTGGTTGCTGTAAAGCATGTTCTGAGGTACCTGAAGGGTACAGTGGATTATGGGCTCAAGTATGCGACGAATCAAAAGTTTAACCTGTAGGGTTATGTTGATTCAGATTGGGCTGGAAGTGCTGCAGATAGGAAGAGCACATCTAGGTGCTGCTTCGGTATGGGATCAGGTGTGATCTCTTGGTTTAGCAGGAAGCAGTCCTATGTAGCACTGAGTACAGCTGAGGTAGAGTATGTTGCAGCCGGTTTAGCTAGTTGTGAGGCAGCATGGCTACGGAAGCTTCTATCTAAATTATTTGATATCCTGTTGGATGCTACTGGTATCTTTTGTGATAACCAGAGTTGTGTGAAGCTGTCCGAGAACCCAGTGTTTCATGACAGGTCGAAACACGTAGAGATCAAATATCACTATATCAGGGATATGGTGCAGAGAGGAGCTGTGAAGCTCCTGTATGTTGCGACAGATGAGTAGATTGCAGATGTGCTGACGAAGCCACTAGCCAGGGTGAAGTTCGAGTACTTCAGAGAGAGGCTTGGTGTTCTTCGGATTGATGACACTTCGAGGAAGAAGTGATGGACACATTTGCTGAAGCCATTCCAAGCATGTGGGAATGAGGATCCTTCACATGGATGTGGATGTAAGTGCTAGATGATGAGCATCAGGCTGATGTTCTGGTATGATTAGTTGGATCATTTATATGTATATGTATGTACGCATCATGTTGGATGCTGGATATGACCAGTTGGATCATTTATATGTATGCACGCATCATGTTGGATGCTGGATATGATCAGTTGGATCATTTATATGTATGTACGCATCATGCTGGATGCTGGATATGATCAATAGCATCATTTGTATGTATTTTGTATATGCATCATGTTGGATGCTTGGACCATGTATCTGTATATGTATTAGGTGGATACATTGTATGATTTGGTGGATCATGTATGTTGATATGTATCAGGTATGATCAGGTGGATCATGTATTTGTATATGTATCAGGTAGATACTTGGTGTGCATCAGGTGGATGCATTGTATGATCAGGATGATCATGGATGACGAGCTTCAGGATGTTGCTCCAGATGACATGCAGCAGGATGTTGCAGTGATGATGATCAGGATGATCATGTGTACATCAGGATGATGTAAGGTGAGTATTAGGTTGATACTCTGTGGCCGTGGAATAGGTTGTGCAGATAAGCATGTAATTTGTGCCCTGGGATATTTGCAGATAGTCTTTCGAGGTTTTGCCTATGGCATGTAATTTGTACCCTGGGATATCTGGAAAATGCTCTTTCGAGTTTTTGCTTGGGAGGACATATAATTTGTGCCCTGGGAGATCTGCAGATAGTCTTTCAAGGTTTTGCCTATGCCATGTAATTTGTGCCCTGGGATATCTGGCAGATGCTCTTTTGAGGTTTTGTCCTATGGCATGTAATTTGTGCCCTGGGAGATCCGATAGGTTGAGCTGTGTGGTCGTAATCAGTCCTGGGATGCTCTTTCGAGGTTTTTCCATGACCACATGTAATTTGTGCCCTGGGAGATCCGATAGGTTGAGCACTTTGCTCGTAATCAGTCCTGGGATGCTCTTTCGAGGTTTTGTGGTGACCACATGTAATTTGTTCCCTGGGAGATCTGATAGGTTGAGCTGTGTGCTCGTAATCAGTCCTGGGATTCTCTTTCAAGGTTTTGTGGTGGGGTCACATGTAATAAGTGCTGGAGATCTGGATAGGATGAAAAAGGCCTCAGATGCTCTTTAGGGTTCTTGCTAGTCAAGAGACTCTTTCAAGGTTTTGTGATGCAAGTAATAAGTCCTAAGATTTCCACAGTATGGCTAGTGATGATGAAGACCTGTAGGTGGTGGGCCTACATCCAGTATGAAAAAGGACTGGCTCTGTCGAACTTCATATGACGAGTAGAGTCAGAGATTGGTTGAGATAACAGCAGTAGTGACAATGATGATGACGATGCATCGATAACGATGATCCCGAGAAGAAGACTTGTCTAGTAGGTCTGTGTCGAGAAATACCTTCCTAGTTAAGAGGGAGTCTTGATGTATATGTAACTTCGGAATGTATTTAATCTATGTATTTCATATATATTTATTGTACCCTTATTAGAGATGTGTTATTCCTCTATAAGGAAGTGTCGCCATGTGGATTGACAAGTGTCGCAAGTGTGTGTACTTGCTGATGGGTTATTAGACCACCATGTGTGGGGTCGGCCCTAAAATATATATTATATTGTGGATGTACCTAGCTAGACAAGTCGGCCCCATAAGGTCACTGGGCAAACAGGTTAGTATAAATAGAGATGAGGAGATCTCTATTTAGATCATTCGGAAAGTCATATCTCTCTCACTCAGAAAGTGGCGCACTAGTGAGGAGGAGGATCATCTGCTTCTAGGAGACTATCTCAAGTGTATTTTGGTTGTACTTTCGTTGAGCCATTGCTCTCTCTATCTCTGAGGAAGTTGTGGGGTTTTCCCCACGAAAACTCTATGTCTCTTGTCTCTCATGCTTTTGATTCTTGTGATGCTTGTGATGCTTATTGTGATTGTTATGCATTGATATACTATATATGTTATTCTCTCAGTGAAGATCCTAGAGTATTGTGAATTAATGCTCAAAATTTAACAGTTTGCAAGGATCCTTGGAATTAACACTTTCAATATTTTTGGGGATTCCCAATTTACGACAGATAAGGAGAGGATTTACCAAAGGATTGATAAAGAGATATTATCATCTTTATTTACCCTAGATTCAATCTAAAAATCACAAAACCATCTTGAGGGACCTAGCAACAAAACCCATGTGGTAGATTTCCTCTTGGAGAAGTGGTAATCCAAGGTTCTATGATAATTGACCCTAAGGTTCTAGTAATCCAATTAGTAAATGACCATTAATAAAAAATTACCTATCAAAATTAGGAAATTGGAAATAAAGATAATGTATTACCTTGGATATTCTATTTATTCCATTAATCTTATAAAATTTGACTAAAAGATTTCTTTTGTAAAAATGGGAGGGAAATTGGCTTAATTGGTAGTGTTTGATAGTTTCAAAACTATGTCCCAACATCTCCCCCATATTGAGGGTATTTCATGTCTTCATGCAATTGTACCTTCAAGTAACCACATATATACTACTTTTAAAATTTATCAAAATTGCTCAAAATTGTTTCCTTATACATGCCCTGTTGGTTCTATTAAAAGATTTAGGTTGCATGTTGATGTCGAAGTGAACTGTCCCCTTCTCTTCTGTGTCATTATATTTTCTTTCAATATCCTATTCCATTTCTTCAATTCCTAATTTTTATGGCACCATATCCTAGCATGCGTCCTGAGTAGTGTATGCTTTCTTTTCAATTGTTCATACTCCTCCCTTATTTTAGCACTCGACTTTTTGAATTACAATTCATTTTATGTTTTGAAACTTTTGTTTAAAACCTCTAATTCCTTAATTTATCTCTTCAATTTCTAAATTTTCTTTTTCTTTTTATACAATTTGGAAGCTAAGGAAGAAACAATTGAATTGACATGATCGTTTTGTTCTTCATCTCTCTGTAGGTTTGGAAAATTATGTTTCCCATTGTTTGCTTCTTTACTCAATGGGGGACCATCAAAAGAGCTTCTATATTGAGGTTTCCTTGGTAGACTTTGAAAAAATGAAACTTGATCCATATATCTTTCAGAGATGGTATCCAAGTCCACCTATGTTTCACTAAATTTTCTTTTCACTCCTCCAGTAATTATGTGTTTTACACGCATACATTTTCTTAGAAGTCAACTCACTTTGTTTCTTTGATGGCATTGAAATTTGAGTATAATATTTCCACTAGTGAGTTTGAATCTTCATTTCCTTGGAAACCCTCTTCTCTATGGGAACCTAATGATTTCTGCTAACAGGTTCTTCATCTTATTGGTTTTTAGTAATGGGTTCTTCATCTTCTTAATTTATGGGAATGGGTTCTTCATCTTCTTGATTTCTGGGAAATGGTTCATCCTGAAACATATTATGTACTAGAAAATTATCGCATGTTTCATTTCATTTACCTAATTCCTCCATAACAATTAATTTAACTAAAGCATGATGATATGGGCTTCTTTCTAAATTCATATGGTTTTTCTGAATTCCTAATGTCGTCTTGGTAAGACTTTTCAATAGGTAAAAAGGTATATTAATTTTTCTATTATCTTTCAGATGTAGAAGTAGTAGAATATGATATTGAAAGATATAATGTACTTACCTTCGCATGTCAAAAATTTCTATATGAAGAAGGAAAAATCCTTCCAAGGATCAAGCAACCATGCACTAGGTACCCCTTTGTCTAGCCATGGTTTCTCTTTTCTCTATCTAGGAATGACGCCCATTCCCCTTTTTTCATTCTCTTATTTTTAAACAAGTTTTCACCTTATTGAGGTAACCATGTGATTGCTACTAATGAGTTCTCAGAGACAAATACTTTCATCCCCCCTACCTAGGTGCTTTCACCATTGAATGTTTATGAAAAGTACCTTGTTACTTTAACATTATATCTAAGATTGAAAAAAATCATATCATAAATACACACAGTAATTCAATAGTTGAATATCCAAGTTAAGTAGGACAATAAGTTATAATTTATAAAGAACATGTAATAATTGTATAAAATATGAGATGATATACAATGACCATGTGACAATGTACATATAACATTGATTGGTCACAATGGTGAGTTTTTTATTTTAAATAGGTCATGTCTTTTAGATAGGATGTGTCCTTTCACTAATCATTAATTATCATCATCATCATCATCATCATCATTATTTTTTATGTGTTATTTTGTTATTTATTATGTATGTTACATTGCATTCTCCTTAAAAAATATATTTTCCTAAAATCATACATACATACATACATACTGTAATATCCCCTATCTGATAATCAACGATACTAACTCAACTCCTAACTCAATAAATTAAAATTTCTCAAGACCAGGTGTTTTTGCTCCAAACTAGGCACAGAGAGACATGCCAAGAATATGATTTAGATAGTGATTCCCATGAGGAATGGTTTGGGACCTCTATTAAGTAAATTTTCATGTCGTATATAAAGGATTGGAAATTTTATTTATGCAGGTATGATTTGGTACTTTTCACAAACACTTTGGATACAATCTTGACCCAATACGGTGAATAGCTAGTAATTGACAAATTGAAATTAGTCTTATACCAACTTGTTCCAAAAAACTTATAGGCCTTTACAAATGTCTCATGGAGGAATATAGGGTCTGGAACACACTTAATTCAACCTACATAAAGACTTGGAAGAAGGTGGATCTATCCCTACTTTTGAGAGTATGCACATTCTCTTAGTACATCACACCTGGGAAGATTCCTTTGGCTAAACCAAAGGCTTCAAGGAAATAACCCCAAGAATTATGTGGGAAATCAAAGGATTCGAGTGAAATACTAGAAGTAAATGAAACAATAAGGGTCACAACCTAAAATTGGACTAGGTTCAACAACTAGGAGTTAAAGTGCAAGACTAGGTAACTAGGAGCAATTTCGAATCATTGGAGAAAGAACTAGTCAATTTCCAAGTAGGTTCTACTGACACTTGGAGGTGATGGTATTTTGTTTTGAGGGCATGGATTGGTTCAAGTACATGTCATTTAATTGATCATACCTTTTTGTAGAATTTTGGAATATTTTTTGATGGAAATTATGGCCTATGACAAAACAAGTCCAATTTTTGGGCTGAGGGGCCCTTTCTACAGCCCAAAGTGGATGCGATGTTTCACATCTGTCACATGTCGGATCCAAATTTAAGTTGGATAGATTATAAAATACACTTATTGAAATATACATTGAATTTAAATTTCAATTTCCATTCACGTGTCATCAATTTTAAATATTTTTTTTCATAAATAGTTACAAGAATAACTATTTTACTTCATAATCAATAAATGAACACAATTTTTGCATATTTGTAGGGTTTATGTGTTATTGTTTAGGATCCCAAATTGGAATTGTTGGAATTTGGAATAGTTGGCATGTGGATGAATATATTGGATTATGTATTGTTAAGTTGATAATAGAACAATAAGTAAGAGATTAGTTTTGTGATAACTGCAAATTAACCAATAGTTGGGTAAATTTAAAGCATTTTACTTCACAATTAATTAATGAATGCAACTTTTGTGTATTTGCAGAATTTATATGGTATAATTTACAACATGAAATAGTTGGCACTTGGACAATTAAATTTGGGTAAATAACTATTTTACTTCATAAACAATGAATGAATGCAATTTTTGTCTATTTGTAGGATTGATGTGTTATACTTTAGAACATGTAATAGTTGGCACGTCGACCATTAAATTTGGGTAAATAACTATTTTACTTCATTATTAATTTGTTAATGATTTTTTTGCTTATTTGTATTATTTATGTGTTAGCATTTACAACATTTACAACCTGATTCCAAATTGGAATAGTTGTTGGTTAGATATTAGTTTTGGGTGAATATCTATTTTACTTCATAATTAATTCATTATTTAATTAATGCAACTTTGGCCTATTTATAAGATATCCAAATTGGAATAATTGGTGCTTGAATGATTATAACCTAAAATATATTAGATTAATGTATTTCTAAGTTGATAATATAACAATGAGTTAAATATTAGTTTTGTAATAATTGCATATTAATAAAACATCATAGATCCATCTTAATGCTCTATCAAGCACCTAGACCAGGGATCAAATCCCTTGAGGTGAAAACCCATTTTTAGATTCCTAAACTTGGTGAAGAGATTTGATCCCTATTGGCCCTTGACAGAGCCAGAGTTAAGATGGATCTATCCTGGTATAGTGCATAGCACAACCCTGTTTTCCAATTGAATCCCAATCATGCCTAAGGGTCACATATTCTTGTTCTGATGCTTGGATGGGGTTCAAATATATTTATGCAGACTATAAAAACTTTTTATTGGATTCATGGAAGATAATACGGCATATTATTACAACCAAGCTTATGATATGTTGATTATTACAATGAAATTTCACATGACAGAGGAAAGATACTGAGAATAGAAGAGAGGAGAAGTAGAGGAACACAATTAATTATTATGATTCTGGAGAGGTATGCATATGCATTACATTTTTGTCGGAACAACCATAATTTCTCAATAGGGTGCATTCCACCATTTATTCAAACTGTTGCTAGAACACCCTACTTGAAATCACATGAAACTATATCTTGCTAGCTCTAGCTCACTAACTAGATCTCGAATTCTACAATGGAACACAATGGATATGCTATAGATGCTGCAATATGATCTATGAGAAGGAATGAATATCCTACTCCTCAATAACTATCTAATATTTCTCTCAACTATCTACAATGGACAGAAGGGGCACACCTCCCAACTGGTTGCAAGTGAACAATCACCCAAGCAATGAAAAGCACACAACTCTTGAATTCAAAATGAAAATTAGATAAATAATGTACATGGAGGCTCTCATACTCCTATAAGTTTTTGGCAGCTTCTTTGAAAATATACATTGCATATCGACCACTTGCTTCATCCAATGAGCCCTTAGTGGCTAAAATTAGGACTTGTAGCTTTCTAAAATTCTTTCCTTCCTTTATTGTCTTTTTTCTTTTGGTTGATTTTCCTACTTTCAGAAAATGTATGAAAACTTCTACCTTCCTTGATTTTCTACTACTTTATTTCCTTTTAGTGCTTTCCTGCTTTTCTACTGATTTTCCTGTTTTTCAATGCTTTCATGTTTTTATTTAGCTTTCCTTCTTTCCAATTGATTTCTTTCTTTTTACTGCTTTTCTTCCATATTCCTTTGTGGAAGACAACTCATAGGGGTCCACCTAACATCCTATGGACCCTCTATTAAGTTTTGATCTTTAATTTTTGAATTACAATAGTACTTGAAAATAATGAATGATTAGAAGCAGAAACATTCATAGCCAACACACAAATTTACCTTGGGGAAACCCTCTATAGCTTAAGGGAGAAAACCTTGGCAAAATATTCCGTACTATATTGATAGATAGTAGAGAATGTTTGCATAACAATGACCAGACTACATCAAGCACACCTTTTGAAATTACAGAGCAAGAGAGAGAGAGAGAGAGAGAGAGAGAGAGAGAGAGAGAGAGAATGAAGAGAAATCAGAATAATATTCTCCACTCAGCCAATTCGCTCATATTTGGTCACATGCAAAAATTTCCTTAAGAGAACTCCCTCTGCCATTAGTTTCATCAATCTTGGATGAAAAAGTGCACCATACTTCTCATGCATTGGCTCAACTTTGGCTTTTGACTTCAGGATGAAATCTCCCTTCAATTGGATGCTAGATCACTTACTTATGTGGCTAACTTAAGTGTTGTCATGCAAGTGCCATAACTCAAGTGTCATAAATCAAGTATCGCAACTCAAGTGTTATATTTTAGTTTAACACAAGTGTCCTTAAGAAAAATACTTATTTAACTAAATCTTCTTTATTAACACTTTAGTTAACTCTTTTTACTGAAGTCTTTCTTGTTAACACTTTAGTTAACCCTTTTATCACACTTTGATAACTAAAGTCAACAAATTTGAGTTCTCTCTTATCTTAGCTCATCTTATCTTTATCTCTTGTCTTATCTGCATGGTCCACTTGTGCCAACTTAATTATTTTTCATATCAAATATACTAGGGACATTTTACCAATGATGAGATCATCTTGTTCTTCTCTCATTCCAAGTGGTCATTTGCTAAATTAATTCACTCCATAGGTGGCTAGTCTCTAGAGGAGACTTAATAGCTTACCCATCTCTAAGACCATAGTTAGTAGTATGTCACACATCATTCATGATTTGAGAAAAAAAGTATTACCTCAACACATGAGGCACCACCTCAACAAATGAGGATCTGTCTTGACACATAAGACCTTAGTCTTGAAAAAGAAGACTATACAACACCATCACTTTGACATGCAAAGAAATTACCTCAACACATAAGGCTTAGTCATTCTTGAGTCCATCTCAAGATTGTACTCCAAGTTTCCTGAGTCCTACTTAGGATCCTTTAAGGCACTACCTTGACACATGAGGCTCAATATTGACATAGAATATTGAATTTGAGAATGACTCATGATGATGTAACTTTCCACCGATAATGACCATGTGGGACAACAAAAGTCGTTTTGAAGCAATCGTTCGCTTCAATCCCAATATGGTAAAATCTAGATTTTAGATCAAATTTATTAAAGATTGTACAACCGACAATTCTTTGTAAAAGGATTGACTTATCAGTAAGATGGTATCTGGGATGTTGAAGGGTTCCATTCAGAGCTTTGTAATTTACAACTAACTCGGGTCTTCCTCTCTTAATTTTTGAATGTTGTTTACTATAAATGCATGACAAGCCCAAGGGCTCCTAGAGGATTCAATGAGACCTTTAGAAATAAGGTCTTTGATTTCATTGGCACAAAACTCTTTTTCTGTAGAAGACATTAGGGATGCAAAGAATTGTTGGGCTCTAGGCTTAACCAAAGGATCATGTAGTAGAGAGACAAAATATTTTTCTCTGGTCCGAAATGAATTAGGAATTTCATAGCTGCGATATTTCTCAAGCTTTTCTAAACTCTGAGATAAGGCAGAGTCCTTGTGCATTTCTGCATAAGCATTACACCTTTCCATTTTGAGCAATTATGCAATATTAGGGGCAGGATTAAGCTTCTTTATAGGAGTTGGGAATTTGGATTTATCTTCAAAGGACATGGGACAAGACACTAATATACCATTTATTGTACATTTGAACAACATTTTACTATTACCAATAGTAACATGACTGACTGAAGTCAAAAACTTTGATCCTAAAATACAATTGTCTTTTATATTGTCTAGTCTATTTAATCAGAAAACTTATGGAAAATCTTCGTGACACCAAACTAACAAATGCAAGTAAAAGATAAGATTCGATTTTATGGTCGTAGATCAAATCCCACCGTTTGTTGGATAAGTCATCTAAGACATGTGAGGCAATCTAAGTACTTGTAGACCCATACTGAAAAGAGAATTAAAATTCACGGTGGAACTACTATTAGTGGTCCACGTCGCTTCCACTATGCCAAACA
This sequence comes from Larix kaempferi, assembly GCA_027924585.1. Taxonomy (NCBI): domain Eukaryota; kingdom Viridiplantae; phylum Streptophyta; class Pinopsida; order Pinales; family Pinaceae; genus Larix; species Larix kaempferi. The sequence continues at coordinate 327,852 of BSBM01000033.1, forward strand.
TAAATCCAATGAAGAACACGAGTAGATCACTCTACTTAGAAATAAAATGGATCTTATTGATCATTTGTTACATGATTTTGATTAAATAAAGAGTGCTATTGTTACAACTGTAAACAAGCTAAAACAACACTTAGATGTTTTGGGAAAACTCTTCATTAAAACCCAAATCTTAGAGAAAAAGACTAATTCTGTCAGTCAAACTTCTCTAGAGATTGCCTCTAAAGGTCATAAAGAGAATATGGATATGAAACATGCTAGAAGTTACTCATTTAGTATGTTGAGTATCAAAGAAGAAGATACTAGACCAGAGTTTACCTTTGGACAAGATGAAGAATGCAATGAAATATAGTATCTGGTCTCTCAATTTAAGAAAATGCCAAAAGATCTCCTCAAAAGATATCTTGTGGCAATGGCATTTCCAAAAAGGGAAAATTCTCCACTTCATGATGGATCTTCTTCCCATCCAAATTCTAATCCACTTGCAGGACCTCCTATTAACACCCAAAAAGTGCTCACTAGCTCATTCCCTTATTCACATGACCCATTTGTCCACTTTTCCACCATATGAGCCTCTGAAACCAACAAAAGGTCACCAAAAGACCTTAGTACACCCCTTTTTCCCACTCAAAAAGATTATTTTTTCTGAAAAGTATAAAAAACCCTAAAAAAGGGTCCAAATTCCCAAAAATATTAAAAAGGGAATTAAAATATTAATTTTATTCAAAAAAGGAAAAAGGAGGGAAAAGTACCTAAACCATGTTGGTCAATACCATTTGGGTTTCCACAAAACCACAAATTGTATTCCCCACCACCAAAACCTATAAAAAGGTGGTAGGGGCTCCTCATTTCACATCCACTCATATTCCTATCCTCATGCTGCCAAAATCTCCCTTGAGTATTTGGCCATTGTAGCAAGCCTTGGAGAAAGGACCCATTGGAGATTGGAGTTGCTCACCATTGGAGCCATTCAACAAACCTTCATCACTTGGAGGTATTGTACTTGCAAGCATTTGCTTGCCCCATTGTCAATACAAAAATTCTTTAATATTTTCTTGTTCTTGTTTTTAAAATATTTCCATTATTGGCTTATATTCTTGCATAGATCCATGATTAGTTTAGTTTAGATTAGTTTCTTGTTTAATTATATTGAAACTGCTGCTACTAGTTAGCAGGTGCCCATAGCACTAAGCCTGGTTGCAAAACCGGGCCAACAGTTTTTGGCGACTCCGCTGGGTTTTGAACAATAGATCTCTAGTTTTGCTTTTAATCTTAGTTTTTAACCTTTAGATCCATAGATCTGCCATCTTAGATAGCAGATCCATTTCTGTTCTAAGTTTTGGCCTCATCTATTGCTATTAACAGCCCGGAATTCTCAATTTTCGGGTTCATTTTTCGGCTTCCGTGCACGGCTTTCGCCTCGCGGTTTTTAGCCTGACACTCGCGCGGTCCATCGCGGCTTTTGGACTTTTTTCCGCGCGGTTCACCGCGGCTTTGCTGCCAGTTTCCGCGCTGCACATCGCGGCATCGCGGTCATTTACCGTGCTGCACTTCGCGACTGCGCGGCCCTTTTCCGCGTGGTTCACCGCGACTTCTCGGCCTATTTGCGCGCTGCACATCGCGGCTTCGCGGACATTTTCCGCGCGGTCCATCGCGACTGTGAGACCGAAACCCGCGCGGTCCATCGCGACTGTGCGACCGAAACCCGCGCGGTCCATCGCGGCTTTTCTGTCAAAACCCGCACTGCTGAATTTTTCATTCGACCATTTCGATTTTAAAAATTAATTTTTACTGTACTTTCTGCCCACATAGCACATTTTTACAGTATTAGATTCTGCATATTTTACAGCCATAGGAAAATTTTACTATTTAGAATGCACATGTGAAAAATTCTTTTTAAAAATTTTCATCAATTGAAAGAAGGATCTATTTTTGCATTTTATCTAGGTTAAAAAAAATTTCCTGTTTACTTCTTTAAAATCTTGCCCTTAGCAATTCCCTTGAAAAAAGAAATCCATTTATTTCTTTTAAAGAAGTCTATTATTTGATTTTATGATTCAAAAGATCCTTTGTTTTTTGAGTTGATGGTGAAAAGCATTTAATTTCCATTTATTGAAAAAAGTCATAAATTTGCTTTTTTATTTTCGAAAAATCCTTTATTTTTTGAAAATTTTTAGTAAAGCATTTACTTCTTTCAAGTTCAGTTTACAATACCACATGTGCACCCACTCGATCACTTAATTGAACTGAGCCTTAAAACTTACCCTAATTTCAACACACTTTTAACCCCACTTGGGGAACACTAAAAGAACTTTGTAGCTAGGTAGTATTGGGGGGATAGGTGTTCCAATAACACCCCTCAGTTATTACATCTGAGACATAGAAGTTGTCCAATTAGGGAGCTAAAATCTCTTAGTATTTATTGGCGCGGTCACAACCAGTTTGTGGGAAGGCCTCTCCCCTAGGAGGGTTGAAGTCGCGAGGATGGTTCCGGAAGCCTGAGTGGAATACCGAAATCCATTCAGTAACCGAAGGGCTACCATTCGCAGTTCTCGGGATATCCCTGTATTGGGATATTGCGATCAAAGGACCAAACGGCAGATTTACCTTTTCTCGACGCGTCATGAACGGAGTATCCTAGTAGCCTTTCTTTAGGATTGATTATCCGGTGTCCCTCCCGGTAGGGGGATATATAGCCGTTGTCTCAACACTCATATTGTCTGACTTGGATTTCATCACCTTGCAGAGGATATCGTTTGTTTGAGTCACAATACTTTTAGTTAGGTGTTTGCATAATTCAACCCACCCTTGGTCTAGTTACACCTATTTTTTCTAGAATCCGTTTGCATGTTGGTACTCTGACCATTTGTTGCATTCCTCCACTTATTGTAGCACAGCTGCTAGAATAAGTGCCTTTTTGAGGTTGATTTTTTGGCCTGAGAGCCTTCATTTTCACTCCCCTTCTTGCACACTTGGTTGCATTAGGGTTTTGAGTTTTTTATACACATACATATTTTTCCACAAAAACTTATTTTCTCACCATTGAGAATTTTAGATGCTCTCGTCGTCTACAGGGCGAACTCCCAGAGTTCAGTCTACTTGGCTCGCCATGTCACCGACGCCGAGCCTTATCCCTTGACTCGACACATCGTCGGTCAACTAGACAGTCATCCGATTCTGACACGCCTCACTTCACTTCTAATTCTGAGGCAGAATCCGAAAACCCCACTGCGTTATTCCCAACCAACATTATGTCTGGAACACCATTTGATCCACTCTTTACCAACACCATAGGTGAGACATCCACAGACCCTTCTGCTGCGGTGCCATCCATGGCAACGAACACCCCCCTGGGTATGCCCAACATGGGCAACACTCCACATTTAGGAATGCCCAACACAAGGCCACCTCCCGTTATAGGAATTCCCAACACAGGGCCACCACCTGTTATGGGTATGCCCAACATAGGGGTCACACCCCCTCTGGTTTCCACAAACCCTATCCCAGGAATCCCCACTGCTATTCCTAACCCAAGTGTAACCCATGTTGCACTTGGAGGCGCTGGCCCATACCAGACCACACCTATCGGAGGGCACATACCCTCCATACTTAGCATACCTTTAGGCGCTACTGGACCCCTACATCATACCACAATGACTAGGCAGGTCCCAGTCCCAGTCACTACATCTGCTAGCTTACCATACATGGCAAGTCTTAACCTGCCAGACTTAGCTAGGCTCACTAATGACCCCATCAGACACGATCCTGCGTGGCCTCATATTCCCACCAAACTCCCCTCTGACATCCCTAAGTTTGAGGGTAAGGCAGGTGAAGACCCCCAAAACCATATCATGTCCTTCCATCTATGGTGTTCCTCCAACTCCATAGTGGACGACTCTGTCCGCCTCCGGCTTTTACAGCGCACCTTCACTGGCTCTGCAGCTAAGTGGTATATCAAGCATCCCCATGGGACGCATGCCACCTTTACCTCCCTTGCTTCGACATTCCTGCAGTTTTTCCAGTTACCTGTCCGCTATGATGCGGGAGTCGAGATCCTACTGTCTTGCAGACAGAACACGGCCACCCACATCACTGACCACATTCATGAGTGGCGTCGACACCGAAGCCTCTGCAAAATCAAGTTAGACGACCGTATCTTCCTAGATTGGTTTCTAAAATCCCTTCTCCCTCTCATTGCGAAGGATGTGGCATCCAAAAGACCCCAGTCTGAAGAAGAGGCCATCCTCAAATCCCAACAGTTTGATCTCATTTACTCCCAATCGGGTTATCTGTATACCATTATTCCAGATGCCCCTCAGGGCGAGTCATCCCAACATGATGTGCCGGGGGCATCCCATGCCGCTGATGGCATCATTGGTCGTATGGCCTCGCATCCCCAACCCTTTTCCATTACACATCCTAGCCATGGTCCCGACCTTTTGCGGGCTACATCTCAGTCTAGAGCAACCAGTTCATATGCTCCCATGGCACATCACCATCATACCCATGGACCTTCATGTCCACCTCAGTGTTTTGGTCATGCACCACCTGCATATGCCCCCCCAGCTGCACCTCAACCAGTGTACTATCCACAACATGCAGCGGTAGCTCACCCAACACCTCCAATAGCTCAGGGTTACCAACAACCCCAGCAGGTCATTGGACCACCTCCATCCCCACAAGCTTATTATCCACCACAACCTTCTCCCGCACCTGCGGCGAACCAAAATCCTCCCACTGCTCAAGGGCAAGTGTACACACAGCACAACCAGCCCTAGAACCAAAACAACCAGCGCAACCAAGGTGCGCAACAGAACCGTGGTAGAGGTCGTAACCACGGTAATAACCAACAACATCAGCAAGGTCCTCCACCTCCCAATCCTCTGCAGAATAACGATGCTGCTCCTCCCAACCGCAATGCGGATCGGAATCCCAAGCAGCCTAGAAATAATAACCTCAGAACAAACCACCCTTGTTCTATCTGTGGGGTATATGGTCATTACACGCATTCTTGCCCACATTTGGAGCGAGCTCGGAAACTCTGGACCGACGATGCACATCGTCAAGGGCAAGCAGCTCCTCAGCCACCACCCAACCCTCCACCACCTCAACATCAACCCTTGGTGCTGCAAAACCGCTTTCCAAACCAGGGTGTAGTGAACACTCAGCTGTTAGCCCCCCCTCAGGGCAACGTGCCACCACAGCAGATCACTTATGCAGCCCCTGATCAACACATGTTCGATTCAGGTAGTCACCATTTGTTGATGATGTCGACTGCCGCTGCCAACCTCCAAACCCATCGGAACCAATATGGCTCCACCTCTGAAGCCCCTCCCGCCAACAAAAACACTAACGTTAATCCCACAGATCAAACATTACGTATACCTCCAGCTCCACTTGATGGCGCTTCCAAAGCACCTCGCTTCCCATTTCATCGCATCAACAGTAATCCTAATGCTCGCGCTGCGTCGAATTACAACATTGTCGATGACTTAGCCCAGTCTCCTGTAGCCATGTCTGCTTTAGAAGTTTTGAAAAATTGTCCTTCGCAGCGCAAAACTTTGCTCTCTGCCATTGGCGCCACTGACCCCAATGATTCACAGTTGATCGCATTCGATTCAGACCAGTCTGAACCACGACTGCCTTCCTCATTAGCATTCCAAGTTTCCGTTTCTGTTCGGAATCTTGTCATCCATCGGTGCATTATCGATGAAGGGGCCTCCACATGCGTCATGTCCACATTTGTTTGGAAGAAGTTGGGATCCCCTACTCTCCAGCAGTCCACCACTGCATTACGAGCCTACGACGGCCGTTTGGCTCAACCCCAAGGTCTTTTAGCCAATGTCCCCGTCCAATTGGGTGGGAAAACTGTGCTCATCGACATAGAGGTCATTAATGCCAAACTCGATTATAACCTTTTACTTGGCCGCAGTTACATGTACGCCATGAAAGCAGTTGCCTCATCCATTTTCCGTACCATGATGTCCCCCCACGAGGGACGCATGGTCAAAATCGACCAACTCACCTACTATGATCCCAATGCCCCTGCAGCACCCGAAAATGTTCTCCCCATGGTTGAACAACCCGCTTCTAGTGCAACTACCTCCTTTGTTTCTTCTGTGGGACCCGGACTTTACTCAGATACACCAATGACCTCTACATTCCAGGCCATTCCACCACCGTCACCGGAGACCCACGTCGCAAACCTCTGTACTCTTTCACAGAATACACAAACACCTGGTAGTCAACCACCATTGGTCCCTAGTCACATCGGTGTTACACCTATCCACACAATCCCCTTTCTATTTCCTCCTTCGGGTGTAGTAAGCGCCCCGGTTATGGCTACCCTTAGTCTCCCCGGGTTAACATTGGGATTACCCATGTGGTATATTACGCCTCCCGTTCCTCCACCGACACCAAATGTCATCCTACAACTGGTGCAACCCATTGTTACTTCTACCCAACCACCTCCCGGTATCACGACTCCTTCATCGTTGACGAATCCCCCTCCATTTGTCAGGCCCACTGGGGGCAGAGGCCCACAACCATACACTGTGGTTCCCCCACCCAAGGCAGTTAAACCTCCCCCCGTATTTCATGCTCCAAAATGCTCGCTGTGTGATGAGTTAGGCCATCCAACCCATCAGTGCCCACAGTTACCTGCATTGCAGGAACACATGCAAATGCTGGACGATGACCCCAACATTCCGGTGGTCAAGCTCGATCCAAACCCCATGCCTCGTGATAAATCACTGCGTACCAACCACCCATGTACGATATGCGGTATTTACGGCCACTACTCCCACAACTGTCCTAACATCCCAGACTATAGAGCAGCTCTCTATGAGATGAACAATTTGGACCTAGAGACGGCAACCCCTACTATCGAGGAGATCTACCCTCCCGCATCATCCTCATCCGGAGAGATTAACACCATCTACATAATCTCTTTGACTACCACTACCTCATCACTCGATTTGACCACTCAAAGCTCCCACAATGATGAAGAGGTTCTCGAGACTCCTACTACCTTTGATTATCCCAGGGAAGACATGCACCATCGTCCATACTTCCTCCTGGAAGAGACTTCATCCACCACTGCTACCCAATCTGCGGTTGAGTCCAAGGATTTCCTTCCTACTAAAATCGACTGGTTAACGGATCCCATGGCCGATATTTCTCCCGTCATCCACATTGACATCTATGACCCACTTGGTGCCCTTCATACCATCACATTAGGAACCTCCCACAGTGAGCATGAGATCGGAGAATACCAACAACTCTTCCAAGAATTCACTGATGTCTTTACTTGGTCAGATACCGAAATGCCTGGCCTTGACCCCGCCATTTATACGATCTCCACTGGATACCCCTCTGTCCGGTCGGCCCCTTCCATTGATCCCTTTGACACACAGGTTCAACCCTTTCAAATAGACCAGGAAACCACATGTCCACAACATGGGGGTAGGCCCAAAACCTTGCCTACTCATCATCATCGTGATCCTCGTCGGAGATACTGGGGGCATCCACCCCACAAAGGGAATCCCCCATCATCATATAATCACTTCAGTATGCCACCACGACCCACAGCCTCATGTTATAACCCCCCGCCAGCAGTTGCTCAATGCCCTATTGATCTCTCTCTGAGACAACATATGCACCACATTGACACCTCTGAGTTAGGGGGCATAATAGATTACCTCGACCCCGGGATAGGGGGCATGATCAATCATTTTGAACCTTCCCCATCATCTCTATCTCAACACCTCAATGAGCCCATCGTTCAAACCAACACATATGTGATCCACAATCACAAACCCCATGCACATAGCATGGGGGCAGGTCATTAACCCTGCTCACTTTTTCATATTCGTGATCTCAACCATTTTTGAGGTCACGTGTCACTTGTATATTTCAGTTGATTTGATACACCTAGTATTTTTCCCCCACGGGTCATCATTTCTCCCCACCACTACATCCTTCGCTTGGTGGGATCACCTTTATTTGTAGCCATTTTTTAACCTAGTTCTTTCCTTTAACCATTCCGGAGTCCTTATGACCTCCGTTTTTCGCACCATTTGCACTGCTGGATTCATATTTCCGTGCCCGTGATGATGCTTGAGATCATTTCTCGCTCTCACCAGGACCAATATCAACATTGTGTCCCGACACCTTGTCGCCCCAGTTTGCGTACCACTTCGGCTGCTCTCCGTTTTTGATATATTTGATATCATCGGATTCATTTTTCCAAGCCCGTGATGATGCTTGAGATCATTTCTCGCTCTCACGCCCAGATTTTTTGGGCATTTTTTACCATGCCCCCTCGTCGCCTCGGTTTGCGTGCCACATCGATCGTTATCCATTTTCGACGAGTTTTATATCGTCGGATTCAGTTTTCCGCGCTCGTGACGATGCTAGAGATCATTTCTCGCTCTCACGCCTAGATTTTTTGGGCATTTTTTTCATACCCCCTCGTCACCTCGGTTTGCGTGCCACATCCGTTGTTCTCCATTTTTTGACAGTCTTTATATCGTCGGATTCAGTTTTTCACGCTCGTGATGATGCTTGAGATCATTTCTCGCTCTCACCCCCAGATTTTTTGGGCATTTTTTCCATGCCCCCTCATCGCCTCGGTTTACGTGCCACATCTGCCGTTCTCCGTGGTTGAACTTCTTTATATCGCCGGATTCAGTTTCCCGCGCTTGTGATGATGCTTGAGATCATTTCTCGCTCTCATGCCCATACTTTTTCGGCCATTTTTTCAAAATTCCCTCTCATTGCCGTGGTTTGCATGCCACAACGGCCGCAACCCCCTTTGTGACAATCTTTATGTCACCGGATCCAGTATCCCACACACATGATGACGCTTGAGACCTTTTCTCGCTCCCATCTATCCATTTTTGTTCGGTATAATTTTATCCCTTTTTCGGGCCGAGCAATCCCTTTTACGAAAAAGGCACTTAGGGAGTTTCTGTTAAGCTCTTTTCTGACTCCTAAAACAATGAAAAGATTGCCGAGCAATCTCGCTTCCTTTCATGCTCGCTAAACATATCTGAAAGGGCGTCTACCTGGTATAAGTTTACCCCTTTTCTGGACCTCGTAGACTAATTACGAAAAAGGTATACTCTAGTCACATCGGCTAGAAGAGTTCTCCATCCGCATCATTTTATGCTTTTTCGGGCCTTGGAGACTAAACTCATGAAAAAGAACACCAATGGAGTCCCCTTACCGCTTTTAGACTCTCTAAATATGAAAGCGACCACGAGCAATCACCATCCTGGGCTCGTAAAACCAACAGGACAGTAGTCATAACCACTGTAGAGTCTTCTTATCGTTTTCAGACTCCTTAAAAATGAAAGCACCAATGAGCACGAATAGTCCTGGGCTCACAAATCCACAGGACAGTACCATTTCAGAGCACACTTTTATCCCTTCTTGGAGCTCATTAAAACTACGAAGAAGGACTTAATGGTGCTTCTCAGTGCCACAACAGATCACGTCTACTCATATGGAAGCTTCCCCATTTTGGTCGCCTTTGTTCAGAGTATTCTGCAGTATGTCACCCTGTCAACCCCTCGACAGCACCCATCAGCTTGATTCCCCACCAGAGTCATACATACCCTTCAGTCCTTAAAAGCTATGATCCTCAAACCTATAAGTCAGTTCCCTACACTGCCAGGTCAACCATGTCATCATGCTCTAAACAAAGGAAGTTTGAGTCTACCCACAATATGACCCCAGTTACTTCCCATCCCCCAAGTATGTCAGTCCTACCATCAGTACTACAATACTTCAGTTATGCACCTCGCGCTCCTATCAAGGAAACATCATTGCCTTGTTAGTTGTTGATCTCCCTCTGTCGACGACAACCAAATTATTCCAGAGGATAGACCTAGAGGTCCCTGTGTCTTGAACTCATCACCATTTATGATGAGTGCCTACGAATCATTTCGAGAAGAGCCCTCAGCGCCTCTCCAAATGGTTGTTTCTCACATGCTCGACTTCAACACCTTGATCGCATCGTTGAGACTCGCACAGGGCATTGGTTCGTTCAGTTATTAGTCGAAGACCCCGGATACCATCTGACTCCTCCACATTTGAGAGTCTACCTATGGATACTACTAGTTACACTTTTCCTATAGATATCCGGGTTGCGTATGGCGACAGTGTTCAGATGCACACCAGTGTTATACTCCCCCGAGTATACAGTTACAGATACTTCCCAGAGATGGCTCACAGTCATTACGTCCCTACAGATATGGGACACCTTCAGTTCCAGCAGTTCATCAGTTATCCAGTGTATCAGTTATTGAGATCAGCCATGTCATGATCATGAGTACATCCCAAAATAATGTACCCTCTGGACCATTATGATGTACCAGTATATTTTTTATGTATTAGATCCCCCTTCTTGGGACTAATTGTTATGTATAAGTCTTGATACGAGCATGGGTATGCCCGCCTCGTCCATTATCAGAGATTATTCCTCATTCATATTGAGGCCATGTAATATTTTTTGTTTTGCAGCTTCCATGGGACGCAGATCCAGTCTCCAATCGGTCTCTTCTCCTCCCTACAACCCCAGAAAAAAGACAAAAGAACTATGATGTCTATCGGCCATACGATGAGCTCCTGCCCTCACACATCAGGGGGCAATCTGTTAACACCCAAAAAGTGCTCACTAGCTCATTCCCTTATTCACATGACCCATTTGTCCACTTTTCCACCATCTGAGCCTCTGAAACCAACAAAAGGTCACCAAAAGACCTTAGTACACCCCTTTTTCCCACTCAAAAAGATTATTTTTTTTTCTTCTGAAAAGCATAAAAAACCCTCAAAAAGGGTCCAAATTCCCAAAAATATTAAAAAGGGAATTAAAATATTAATTTTATTCAAAAAAGGAAAAAGGAGGGAAAAGTACCTAAACCATGTTGGTCAATACCATTTGGGTTTCCACAAAACCAAAAATGGTATTCCCCACCACCAAAACCTATAAAAAGGTGGTAGGGGCTCCTCATTTCACATCCACTCATATTCCTATCCTCATGCTGCCAAAATCTCCCTTGAGTATTTGGCCATTGAAGCAAGCCTTGGAGAAAGGACCCATTGGAGATTGGAGCTGCTCACCATTGGAGCCATTCAACAAACCTTCATCACTTGGAGGTATTGTACTTGCAAGCATTTTCTTGCCCCATTGTCAATACAAAAATTCTTTAATATTTTCTTGTTCTTTTTTTTAAAATATTTCCATTATTTGCTTATATTCTTGCATAGATCCATGATTAGTTTAGTTTAGATTAGTTTCTTGTTTAATTATATTGAAACTGCTGCTACTAGTTAGCAGGTGCTCATAGCACTAAGCCTGGTTGCAAAACCGGGACAACACCTCCTCCTCCCACTTTTAATAAGGTAATGATTGATGCCTATTTGTCTTTTTCTCCTTCTCATATATTCCATTTCGACATTAATGGAATCAATAACCTTATTTCTCAAATGCTAGAATATTTGTCTTGAATATCCAATGTAAATTGAGGGATGAAATTAAGATAACCATTCAGTTGATAAGCAAATGGGTTCTTTAAAAAAGGACTCACAGACCACAATATAATGTCTAAGCAATTAGCTGTCCAACTAGTAGCAAGTCTATAATCTTTGGCACATGAATGGTGGTGGTGGCTTCCTCAAGAAGCCAAAGATGAAATGTTGGATTCCCAAGATGCAGATGACCAAATTCTCAAAGAGTTAGGAAGATAATTCTATGGTCTAGAAGAAACCAAAGACTTTGAACAATTGCATCTTTGTTTATGTCTGTTAGAATTTGTGATCTTAGCAAAAGTGAGCAATATTTCTATTATATGTTGAATTTGCTTATCTCTTTTGGAAATGCAAACAAGCCAGCATACTTGAAGCATTATCTTAGGATTTTATCGAGTCATGTTCCAGATGTAGTAGAACAATTCCTTAAAGATAAAAATATTCCCTTTCAAGGACTCTCTCTTGACCAACTACATGGATTCATTATGGAAACATGGCAAGAGCATTGTTTAGAAAGTAGAGTTTCCAAAGACTTTAAAATGCATTCATCCATGTACTCCACTAAATTTTGCAAAGCTGTGGAAAAAATGCCTGATTGGGGTTGTGGAGCTCACAATAAAGGTCAATTAGGTAAAGAATATTATAGCTGCAAGAAAAAGAATGGAAAACCCTCCTATAATAGTGCTCCTAGATTTCACCCAGACAAAGCCTACATATATAGGAAGATGAAGAGTTTTCAGAAAAGAAAGGCTTTTGTCAAGAAACGCTATGCTCCTTCTGATAAAGAAAAATGTTTTATTTGTGGCAAGAAAGGCCATTAGGTAAATAAATGCCCCAAGAGAAAATATTAGCCTTGTCTTGCAACAATGTTTACTGATGAATTAGATCCTGCTTGGTGGGATCTTGATTATTGTGATGTTGACCAATATCCTGAAGGATAAATTTTTTTTCTCCGAGATGAAGGATTCACTGATTTAGATGACTTAGATCCTTTCATGAATAAATTTGATCTTGCAGAATCCACCGACTCCTCTTCTAATTCCAATCAGGATGCAAATTTAGGAGGGTGTGATGGTCCTCCATAATGTTTTTATTATATGTTTTACACATCAAAGGATTATCCTCAAATCATAATTGTTGAAATATTATCTAGAACACCAGCATATTAGTGTGTTCTAAGAAAGGAATTAAAATATGAAAAGAACAAGCTTTTAGCTCAACTAAAAGCTAAAGAGAAGCAAAACGCTAGATCTGACTCTTTCTCTCCTAATATCAGCATGAATCCATCATTCTATAATCTAGTAGAGATCTACAAAGACTATCCTCATCTTCATGAAGATAGACAAAAAATCAAAAAATATAAAGAGCACCTACTTAGGTTGCAGATCAAAGAAAATCAAATCTCTTTGAAGAAACTTGTCAAATAAATAGAAGATCTAAAATGAATGCTAGAAATAACTACAAGAGAGAAAGATCAGTCCTAAGAAGAAGAAATGTGCAAAGCCTGTGAAGAAGCTCTTAAGAGCCCCAAAGATAGAAGCACACCTCATATCAGTGAATAAAATTAGCAAAAGAAGATGAAGGACCTACTCTATTTCCTGCTCCAAATCCAGAGCCAATTTCGGGACTATTTACTGGTCCTAAATTATATAAAAAGTTTTATTTTTCCCTCTAGCGTTCAAGCCATACCAGCTAGATTGCATGATGGACTCTATCTATTAGATTAATTTGGGACAGGAGGTTCCATACCATCATTTTATTGGGAACAAACTTCTGATCACATTGTAGAAATCGAAGGAACTTCTGTACAACTACTTGGAAGAGTTCCATACTTCCCAATCAAGATTGAAGGTTTGCCATAAGTTTTGTCTTTAAATAGACTAGACTATATATAAAATCAGATTGTATTTTAGAATCATAGTTTTAGTAGATTGGGATTTTAGCAAAGGATCGATTCAAAATGGATTTTGTTGTCCCACATGGTTAGTATCAGTGGAGATTTCTCCCATTTGGAAAAAATAATGCCCCTTCTGAATTCCAAAAGAGAATGGAAGATAATTTTAGAGAAAATAAATGGGCACTTGTATATATTGATGATATCCTAATATGCTCTAATAATTTGCAGGAACATTTAAAGCATTTACAAGAGTTCTACCAGCTTGTGCATAAACATGGATTAGTTCTTTCCAAAAGGAAAATGGAGATTGGGAAGACAAAAATTGAGTTTCTTAGTCTAAAGATCAATAAAGGCCAAGTAATCCTCCAAGAGCATGTTCTAAAGGTTTTTGATCATTTCCAAAATAAAATCTTGGAGAAATTCCAGTTGTAATGCTTCTTAAGAAGCCTGATTTATATCCGGCCTTTCTATAAGGTCTAAGATGATGACAAACATATTCTACAACAAATATTGAAGAAACACCCTCCAAAATGGAGCAATGAAATGACATAAGTTGTTAAAATAATTAAAGAAAAAGTAAAACAACTTCCTCCTCTCTCCCTTCCCCAAGGTATGAGATACATTTCATAGAAACAAATGCCTCCAACAAAGCCTAGGGAGGTGTCCTAATAGAAAAGCATGGAGATGGAGAATACATTTGTGGATATGCCTCAGGTTCTTTTAAGAATGCATAATTAAACTACCCCTTGAGCCACAAAGAGATTCTTGCTGTCAAAAAGGATGAAAACCATTTCAAACTATATTTGAAACTCATAAAATTCTTGAGCAAAACAGATTTAAAAATCATGCTAGGGATTTTTAAGAATGAAAGTTTGATGTCTGAAAATAATTATGGAATTCTTAAATGGTTTATGTGGCTTTAGAATTTTGATTTTGATATTGTATATAAACCTGGTTATCTTAATTGTGTTGTTGACATGCTAACCAGAGAAGAATCTCATCCTAGTCTCAACATGTTCAACGTCGATGCATTAGATGCTAGACCGTTTGATAAGAGAGAAAGCATCAAGCATGATCAAGAGAAAGACAGAGGAAAAATAATTTTCAGAGACCTCGAGAGTTCTCTAGAGCACCTGGAATTTCTAGAATATGCCAACAAAAAAGAAGCAGCTAGGAAGACGACCATCTCATTGATAAGACCGATTCATCCTTCTCCTATGTAAATTGAAATTTTAGAAAGTTGGGAGAAAACGACATTTCTAAATTTCCAAAATGCATATTATAAGTTATCAGACTTGGACGATGTTTGATTAGATACTGTTGAGTTTGATTAGAAAAAGGTTTACTTTGTTGATTTAGGCCCTAGATATTTAACATGGACAAGTTATCATATGATTCTACAATTTTGTAGAGAAAAAGGAGATATCATAATCCATGGCTATATATCCTCCTTAGTTCAACAAAAATGGTAAGAATGGACATAAGTATTTCTTGATAATTTCCGTCCTAGAAAATATTGGGTACAAAGATGAGATAATTTTATTTTGCATCTCTAGGCTGACATGATTGTAGCTCATCAGAATCATATGTAGTTCAAATTCAAATTGAAACACATTGGGGGGAAACATTCGCCCTTAGAACCACCTATCAAAATGACACAGAAGTTTCTCCAACAGGATAAATACAGAAGGATGTTTAGAAACTATACCAAAGAAGTTGTGCTCAATTACAAAGTGGAATCATGTTTTGAAGGAGAATTATGT
The DNA here is from genome assembly GCA_027924585.1 of Larix kaempferi. Classification (NCBI taxonomy): domain Eukaryota; kingdom Viridiplantae; phylum Streptophyta; class Pinopsida; order Pinales; family Pinaceae; genus Larix; species Larix kaempferi. The sequence goes on from BSBM01000033.1 coordinate 343,044, forward strand.
TCATCTCTCAATGAAGTTATGATGGGTTCTGATGTAGAAAGATTCTTTTCAAATTGTTTATTTCCTGATACTGAAATATCTATCCCATCTACCTATGACAATAACGATAACAATGATAATGGATTTGTTGCATCCGGTTGTGTTTGTGGAAAAACATATCTTGGGGATGGAAAAGAAAGTTGTATATTCCTAGTACGATATGATCCCTATGACTCATGTAAAAGCATTGTGTGACACTAATAGTAGTTCCACCTTGTAAATTTTAATTCTCTTGTTAGTATGGGTCCGCAAGTATTTAAATTCCTTCACACCGCTTGAATGACTTATCCGACAAAGGGTATGATTTGATCTAACGCCATAAAAGTGAATCTTAGCTTTCACTTGCATTTGTCAATTTGGAGTCACTAGTTACCAGATAAATTTGTATAAGTAAATCCTCCCCCACCCACTTGGGTATTTGGGAGTTTGGGAGTTGAAAGTTCTGCAAGTGTTTGAGTTGAGGAAAGTGTATCCTCCGTGCCCGCACTTCTTGCGACCTAGCATACAAAAAACATATATCTCAAGTGTAATAGGAAGTCAGTGGTGTATGCTTTCCCTCTACGCTTAGTGCGACCATTTGGGATTGAAATCTTGTTGATCTTCTAATGTGTCGTCTATGATGATATTTTCCATCCGAAGATGATAAAAAAAAAATGTGTTAATATCTAAAGGTTTGAGTGTTAATTTCAGAGTTCAGAGTTTTTGTAGTGATTGAGCCTTTGTTCTCTCACTAGGATTTCTAAAGTGGAGGCGGTTCTTAGAGTGGTTGACAGTTCTGCAAGTGTTTGAGTTAAGGTCTATGTATCCTCTGTTCCTTTTAATTTTGTGACTTGGAATATAAAAAACAAATATCTCAAGTGTAAGAAGAATTCAATGGTGTATGCTCTCCCTCTGCGCTCAGTAGGACCAGCTGGGATCAAAAGCTTTTTGATCTTCTAGTGTGTCATCTGTGATGATCTTCGCCATCCGAAGACAATCAGGTAAAAATGTGTTACTATCTAAAGGTTTGAGTGTTAATTTGAGAGTTCAAATTTTTTGTAGTGATTGAGTCTTTGTTCTGTGACTAGGAGTTCTAAATCCAAGCCGGTCCTTGGAGTTTGAGTATGGTTCTTGGAGTTTGCAGTATCAAAGTTAGTCAGATTTCTTGAAGATATGTAACTTCTTGAAAATTTTTAGCATAATACAATAATTGTCTTTCAAGTCTATGCAATCTTACTATTATGCAATTCATGAATGTATTGGATCCATATTAAAAGTTAAAGAAGGAATCTATGTGGAATAGTTTGGGTTTTCTGAGTCTAGAGTTTGTGAGGCAACAACTGTAGGATTAGGATCCATAATCCCTATGTGAGAAGTCTTATAAATACCTGTATGATACCCATGAGCTAGACGATTACTTTACTGCAAGATAAATGTAAGTGTTCCATGGACCCTTCAAAGGATTTAGTAGAGCTCACATCTCTAGATTGTGTAGAAGATTATAATAATATTTCTATAGATGAAAGGAATTCCTTTTTTGCTAATGTTGAATCTTATTATTTGACAATCACTATTGCTGATCTCAATCCATCTGCTAACTAGGAAACTCCTGGTATCTTACCTAAGGAATTATATAAAATGAGATGGTGGTTGTACTAGTCGCATTCACAAATAAAAATAAGCTCAATAGATTTTTCTTTTACTGATAAGAACTAATTCACATAAATATGATCAACAAAGAACAAATCGAATGGAAAAAATCTAAAGGTTATAAATATGCACATCTTGGTGCAGTCAAGCTTGGTTTAGGTCCTCTAGTTTGACCTTTTCTTCATGTATCTTCTCTCTGTGTAGTTATTAATAGTAGGCATAAGGCATTTGTTGATGCAGTCACCGATGGCTTTGTTGGCCCTCTTAACAATGGCCGTTGTTTTGGAATTATTTTCCTTGAAATATTATGTTAGTTTAGATGACCACCACATCTATGATTTACTTAATGCTTATATCTTACCCTAAGGATTTAAAATTGATATTGGACTTAAAATCATTTAGTTAAATTCTTTGGTTGTTGTTTTCTTTGGTAATGATAGTCTTTTACCCCTCACCCATTAATTTCACGATAGCTCTCACTTGCTAAGTGTTGTGGAGTCAGACAAGTCCAAACAATCCACTCTTGTAATATTTAATTGGATTGCATAAATTACATGAATAAATGGGAGGTCAAATACAAAGAACTATGTCAAAAAGAAAAAAATGTTGAATAATCAAACAATTGTAAATACTCTCATATTATTTGACAGATCTTCTCACTCTTTCCGATTACTTGATGGATTTCCCACTCATATGTTTAATCCTCCTCTCACTAGATCTACTTTTGTAAATTCATCCTCCTCTTCTTCCTCTCAAACATCGTGGAATGAACCATACTCTTCGCGCCCTTCAACTTTCTCTTCATCTGGTGTTTTTATTACTGAACATAAAGGACAACACTCTGAATGTCCTGCTTGCAGAATATTTTTACAATGAATGAGAGCCAAAAATAAATGCCCTAGCTTATTCATGTTCTCTCTTCCCATAAGTGGACAATGTTATGAAGTCAAAACACCAAAGGGTGTTACTTCTTTCATTCCTGGAATAAATCTTCCTGATGCTCCTTTTAGACAGTTTTCACATGATGGCCAATCTAAAAGGGAGTACCTTCCTCATAGGTATTCTACTATATATGAAACTGTCTGAGATGAAATCAAACTAGAAAATTATGGAAATATGCAACATTAGTTAATAGCTCAGAATCTAGATGATATGGTTCCTGATATCCTCTTAAAAAAGAAAAGCCACTGGGAAAATAAATGCCCCAAGAGAAAATCTAAGCCTCGTCTTGTAGCACTGTTTACTGATGAATTAGATCCTACTTGGTGGGATCTTAACTACTATTAGATTGACCAATATCCTAAAGGAGAAATAATTTTTCTCCTAGATGGAGGATCCTTTGATTCAGACGACTTAGATCCTTCCATGAATAAATTTGATCCTGCAAAATCCACCGACTCATTTTCTAATTCTGATCACGATGCAAATTTAGGAGGGTATGAAGGACCTCCAGAATTTTGTTTTTATATGTTTTCCACATCAAAGTGTTGATGTATATGTAACTTCAGAATGTATTTCACATATATGTATATTGTATTCCTATAGAGATGTTATTATTCCTCTATACAGAAGTGTCGACATTTATATTGTAAGTGTTATAACTTATATTTGATGGGTTATTAGACCACCTTGTTGGGGTTGGCCCTGTATAAGTCATGTGGGTCAAGGGGTTATTAAACCACTCTATTAGAGGTCGGCCATGTGGGTCAAAGGGTTATTAGACCACCCTAATCGGGGTCGGCCCAGTCAGCATTATGTTAAGTGGTTAAGTTGAGGCCGACCTAGTTGAGTAAAGGTCAAGTCAAGTTAGTGTATAAATAGAGAGTGTGTCTCTCTCATTTTACACATTCTATTCTCTCACTCACACTTTGGAGAGTGGCGCACTTGTGGAGGAGGAGGCTCTGCTGCTAGGAGAAGACTATCTCTTGTATTCTGGTTGTATCATTGCTCTATCTATCTCTGAGGAAGTTATTGGGGTTTTTCACCTTTATGGTTTTCCCCAAGTAAACTCTGTGTCTCTTGTGTGCTTGCATTATTGTGTCCATGATTGATATGCTGTAGATTTGATGTACATGTTGTTCTCTCAGTTAAGATATTAGATCAGATTGAAGTAAATTCTGAAAATTTAACATGGTATCAGAGCTAGCCTGAAAGAATGCATGATATGGCATGTATGACACTTGGTGCACTTACGATGCTAGGGCTTGATATAGCAAAAACCAGTCATCATAGAACTTTCGCTATAAATCTGTTTTGGTGAATTTTTCAGATCTGAAATGTTTACAAGTCGAAGATCAGATCCCCATGTACCTTGTGTCCAAAGGAAAACCTCTAATTCATTGTATTTTGTGATTTATGATCTGTACAATATAGGGTTTCTGCCTCTTCCAGATCTGAGTCAAAATCAGGTGACCTTCGAAAAAAGGTCATAACTTGGGCTAGGAAGCTCCAAATGAAATTTTGTAAAAAGTGACAGGTATTACACAGACTGTACAATCTTCAGAAATTTTTTTCAGAGGCTGAAGTTGAACCAGTGACATGTGGCATGCCGTACAAGTTCGCTCTCCTGTATTATCCCATAAATAGGTCATGTTGCGACACTTGGCATAACTCTCTCTCAGAGAATCCAATTGAGGTCAGACCTATTGAGATGGCAAGATAACAGTTCAGGCTATCTCAGAAAATTTGTTCAGAGGCCGAAGTTGAACCAGTGACACGTGGCATGCCATACAAGTTCGCTCTCCTGTATTATCCCATAAACAGGTCACGTTGCGACACTTGACATAACTCTCTCTCAAAGAATCCAATTGAGGTCAGACTTGTCGGGATGGAAAGATAACAGGTCATGCTATCTCAGAAAGATTTTTCAGACCCTGTGGATTGAAAAGTTCGGAGTTACACTAGAAACAATCAGGTACATATTTCTGTCAAAACAAAATTATTTTTGAGTACCTTCATTCATGGCTTCCGGAATTTAAGGCTTCGGAGAAAGTTGAAATTTTTGTAATCGGAGACCACATCTGAATGCTACACATCAAAATCAAAATTTAGAGACCAAGATCAAAATTTTTGGTTGGGTAGAAGGCCGGGCTTGATCAAACCCTAGTTCGGGACTTTGATAAGAAAAGTGGAAAATTAGGGCTTTTGCAAAAATGAGAATTTTTTAAATCTGTGACGACGGCTGGAAGCTCCTAATAAAAATAGAAGCTTAGAGCTTTGGATCAAACCTTTTGATTGGGAAAAAGAGTGGGCTTCATGAAACCCTAGTTCGGGGTCACATCTAGTGAATCCGAAAGTTTCAAAGGAAAAATTGAGGAGTGAAACTTTGCAGTTTTCAAATTTTGAATATACCAGCTTGATCAGCTCATCAAGGCGCATATTTCTATCCTTTCGAAAGTTTGAAATTCAAAGTTTGAATTTTTGGGGTTTCTCTGACAAACCCTATTATAGCTCCAGATCCAATTCCTGAAAATCAAGTGGATTGGGTTAATCCTAGAAGAGGATGGATTGGTCACCTGCATAAGTGAAGAAGTTCCTGTTTCAGAGGGAGATGAGGCTAAGGCCTTCCATAAGAAGATTACAATCAATCTTGACAGGTATGGCTTACAGGTATGTTTTATGGTTAAGTTTATCATATGTTTGTCTTCATATCATTACAGTACAATCTTGATTAATTACTAGACTTGTCGTATCACCTTAATAGAAGATATTCATTGATTAAGGTTTTGACACTTATGAATGTACTAATGCATTGTGATGTTGTATGAGGTTTATGTTGTTCGCTAACATAAAAGGTACACCAAGAAAGACAAATCATGTTCTACTTCAAGACATATGATCATGGTGACATGAAGACAAAGATTCATCCATTGTCATGGATCACATAGAAGATCTACTTTCGAGGTATGTATAAGTTGGTCCTACAATGGTTAATCTATGAGACATGCAGGTTACTAGCACAAGTCACTAAAGATAACCAGAAGAAATTATGCGGGTATGTTAGACATAACTAGCTAGCATGCTAATCCAGGTATGTTTTTACTATATCAAGCTAGAATCCTACCTTGTGTTAGGATCTTATACTGTTGTGTTGTTGATAATGATTATTCATGAAGTCATAGGTTTGAATAGTCATGGTTGTATGCATATTATGTTTCTTACCATAATTGATGATATGACTAACCAGAAGAATCATGAAGGTATAGGTTTGAATAATCACGGGTTTTATGCATATTATATCTCTTATCTTGATTGATGATTCAACTAACCAGAAGAGTCCTATGATCAAATAAGAATATGTATGAGTAAAAGAAGACTTCCCTAAAACATTGAATACTAATGCTTATTATTTATGTTTGAAATGATCATGACTATACATGCTTAAGATTATTGTGTTTTGATAGTATTGAGAATATACTAATGAATGTATGAGATTACAAGGATAACACAATGATGATACTAATAAGCATGCATAGTGATGAAAGATGGATGTAAGTTCAAGGATAGGTAATCCAGGAAGCTAAGATCAAGAGGGAGTACACTCCAGTGGTTCCTGCAAGAAAGCAAAGGAGCACACTTCAGTAGTTTCTGCAAGGATGCAGATATTCAGAGGGAGTTGACCACTTCTCACAATCCATATCAGAATGGAGTTGCAAAGATTCAGAGGGAGTCCACCTAGCAACCATACAAAGATAAGTATTTGGATTGTCATTTCTTACATAATGTTATTCAATGATGTATATGCTTATGTTCCCAGAATTAGGTTGTGTATTATGCATATTAGAATAGTTGCATTGATGAACAATATACTACTAATATACATGGGTAAGTGGCCTATGGCACTGTACAACATTCCACTGCTACTTATCTAGAATGAAACCTCTTTGCTGACATGTTAGGAGTTGTGCACACTCTTAACAATGTTCTGGTAGAGATTGGAAGGCATATAGAAAGTTATGGAATATGGATAAATCTTGTATTGGCTAAGATAATTGCATGACTGTATGACATATTTCTTTATGTGTAAGAATTTGTTCTAAAAACTATGAGATGTTTTCTAATCATGCAATTTAACTTGTTGTGTAGGAAAGATCGTATACCATCACCTACAAAAGAAGAACTACAACATTTGTTCAGCAACAAAATTATCTATTGAAGATATTGAAGTTCCTAGGATATGGGAAGAATGCCATGATCCGTCGATCATGAAGAATGATGCTTGGGATGTGGTCCCAAGACCTGAAGGGAAGGTTATTATGACTTCCATATGGATCTATCAAGATCAATCATGCTGCAGATGGCATCATAGAGAAATATAAAAGTGTATGTGGAGAAGCCACTTGGTTCTGAGACACATGACAGGGAGTCATATATGTGCAGAACTTGGTATGGTAGGATAGACAGCTTTCTATCCAGTTTGGGCTTTACCAAGAGTAAAGCGGATTCCAACCTTTACTACAAGGTTGAGGAAGGCAATCCAGTGATACTACTATTGTATGTGGATGACTTGTTTGTAACAGGTGAGGATAGATTGATTGCCAACACGCAACGGAAGCTTGCTGCCAAGTTCGAGATGAAGAACTTGGGGATGATGCACTATTTGTTTTTGGCATGGAGGTGTGGTAGAGTGCAGATGGAATCTTCCTTGGATAAGGGAAGTATGCAGTAGAGATCCTGAAGAGGTTCGGGATGATGGACTGCAAGGCTATGGCCACACCTATGGCATCAAATCTGAAGCTTCATCTGAGCCAGTTGATGTCTCTATGTATCGTCGTATGACTGGGTCCTTGATGTACCTGATGAACACGAGACCAGATATTTGCTTTGTGGTGAACACATTGAGCCAGTTCCTGATATATCCGAGGAGTGCTCACCTGGTTGCTGTAAATCATATTCTGAGGTACCTGAAGGGTACGGTTCACTATGGGCTCAAGTATGATGCGAATCAAAAGTTTAACCTACAGGGTTATGTTGATTCAGATTGGGCAGGAAGTGCTGCAGATAGGAAGAGCACTTCTGGGTGCTGCTTCAGTATGGGATCAGGTGTGATCTCTTGGTTTAGCAGGAAGCAGTCCTGCGTAGCACTGAGTATAGCTGAGGCAGAGTATGTTGCAGCCTGTTCAGCTAGTTGTGAGGCAGTATGGCTATGGAAGCTACTGTCTGAGTTATTTGATCTCCCGTTGGATGTTACTAGTATATTTTGTGATAACCAGAGTTTTGTGAAGCTGCCCGAGAACCCAATGTTTCATGACAGGTCGAAACACATAGAGATCAAATATCACTATATCAGGGATATGGTGCAGAGAGGAGCTGTGAAGCTCCTATACATTGTGACAGACGAGCAGATTGCAGATGTGCTGATGAAGCCACTAGCCAGAGTGAAGTTTGAGTACTTCAGGGAGAGGCTTGGTGTTCTTCAGATTGATGACACTTCGAGGAAGAAGTGATGGACACATTTGCAGAAGCCATTCCAAGCATGTTGGAAGGAGGATCCTTCACATGGCTGTGGATATAAGAGCTGGATGATGAGCATCAGGACAATGCTTCAGTTACTGCTCTATATATGCATCATGTTGGATGCTGAATATGATCAGTTGGATCATTTATATGTATATGTATGTACACATCATGTTGGATGTTTGGACCATGTATCTGTATATGTATTAGGTGGATACATTGTAAGATCAGGTGGATCATGTATGGTGATATGTATCATGTATTTGTATTTGTATCAGGTGGATACACTGTATGATCAGGTGAATCACGTATGATGATATGTATCAGGTAGATACTTGGTATGCATCAGGTAGATGCATTATATGATCAGGATGATCATGGATGACGAGCTTCAGGATGTTGCTCCAGATGACATGCAACAGGATGTTGCAGTGATGATATGTGGTAGGTTGTGCAAATAACATGTAATCAGTCCTGGGAGATCTTGCCGGTCGTGCTGCGGCACATAAATGTTCCTGAGGTACTCTTTCTAGCATTGCTATGTAGTATGTAATCAGTCCTCAGATATTCGAGTGGGAGAATTAAAATCTCAAAGAGTGAATCCAATCAATGAAAGTGCTTGATCCATATTACAAGCAGTTTTGTAAGTGAAAATACGAAACGAATTCAGGAGAACAAAATTGGGTGAAGGACTATAAGAATCAAATATGCAACGAAATAAAGAAAGAATGTGGCTAAATCCCAAAGCGTAATGACAAGATCGAAGGTCCGTTAAATTCTTAATCAACAATGTTCTCTCTTAAGTTAGCGATTAGAATTGTATCTCCAAATGGTTGGTTGATACATTGAAAACTTAAGTTTGACTTTCCGTTTAATATGGAAAACTAAAATTTGACATTTGGAATGGTTAAAAAACAATACTTGCTCGAAGTATTTGAAGATTAGATGCCATTAGCTAGAAGGGAGACCACTACGCATGGTTGTTACATGCCCTTCATTAATTTCACACTAATAATACATGTAATGTTAGACTTAAAATTCACAATGTAGAGTCAAAAGTAGATTCAATATATAGCACACTAGGATGAGCACCCACTATTGATTATTTCCATTCATCAAAATAAAATAATTAATTTGTGGGTTTAAAAAGTGGCTACTTGCTCACTAAAATTTCTAGGTTTAAAATTTTAATTTTCTTGAAATTCTTAGTAATTTAAAGTGGAAAATCTATATTGGTAATGTCAATAAACAACAATGTATTGTTGTTAGTTGTGAACAATGTAGAGAAATAATGTCCAATGCAAAAGCTATTGTATATATGTTAAATGGAGAAGAAATTGGTTATTTGACAACAAACCCAACATCATAAAAATAAACTAATTATTTATTTATTTAACATTCCTATAATAAGAAATAGATTAGAAACAAATGGATACAATTCAATATGTATAATAGGAAATAGATAAGAAACAAATGGATATAATTCAATATGTATAACATTATGAGTGTGAAAGTTTTTGTCTTGAGGGAAAGTTTTTTAAACTTATATAATATTATATGTTGGGTTGTTATTAAGTTAAAAATAAGTTTTAAGGTATATAAAATAAATTTATTTATTAATTTATTATAAAGCATGTTATTAAAGAATAGTGAAAATAAAAGGTCATATAACCTATATATTATCACAGGGTTTTGAGTATATATTATTTATTTATTTGGAGTTAGAAATTTAATAACTATGTGAAGAGGGTCTAAATTCCCTTATATATGATTTCGACATTTTTTTTATCTTTTTCAAGTCCATAGAATTTTATATAATCAAAACATATAAATTATGTTGTGACTTTCTTTACATTCTGAATATAACTTTGGGATGAAGTTTATTGAAGGGTGGGTATATGTAATGCCCCACATTTGGCGTTATGTGGCTAGAACTATATTATCACTTTATCCTAATGTCATATTTTTCTTACTTTCTATTTTGACGAGCCACATTGATGAGACACCAATATGTGGACACCCATATGTATCCGATGCTCCAACATATTCTAGTAGAAAAAAAGATAGGGTGTAGAAGATGGAAGTAGGTTAGGGAAGAAGGATGGTTCCAAGTAATTTATACGGTTTTTGTGAGTTAATTATTTAAAAACTTGATTACTTTTGTATGCTAAAAGTATTTTTTTACTCATGTGTGATGATACACGTCAGTTGCATCATTTGCATTAAATTATTGTAAACTAGTGTGATTTTTAGTTGTTGAGATTTATATTCATTATCTTGCATACTTGGATGAGAATCTGAACATACAACAACTCTCCATTGGAGGAAATTATTGTTTATAATTAGTGCATGTGCAAGTATGTGTACACTAGCTACATAAACCTATGTTGTGCATTTACACTAGCATAATTAATTGATGTATTAATTACGAAATGAATGGTTAATGATTGCAGACTATATATTGAATACATATAAATATATAGTAACATCAAATACCCTTCTTGAATTTCATTATTTGTTGGTATAATTAATTAATTAGATATGGTTGGTTTCCATAATTTTTTTTGGGGGGAATGTGAAATCCATTTATAAGCTAGCATGAAAAAATACTTTCCATTTTATTGTTATTGTTATTTATTTCATTATTTTATTTTAGTTATGTTTTCCATAAAATCTAAAAGGGGTGGTTCATGGCCCATAAACGACGATGGTTGAGGAAATTTGGAAAGGTGTGTATGGAAATTTCATAAATAAAGAGGGTAAAGAGGTGTTTGGGGGGGGGTCATTCTTTGAAGATTTTGTTGAGAGAATGGATTGTTGAGAGGTGGAAAAATGATTGGAAGAATTTTTTTATGGAACACTATTACAAATATTTTGCATTACTATTCTTAGATTCACAGGGACAAATAGACAAGAAACCAAAAGGTTTCTTGGATTTAGGAAGCCGATATGCTTCTAGTTGGTTGGGATGTTTAATCCCATTATGGGCATTAGAGGAGGGTGACCTTGGACAAAGTCAACAATTAAACATGTACTTTTCCATAAGTTAATGCCTAAATTTATGTTATACATTTATCATTTGTTATTGTCGTGGTTATAAGCATATTTCTAATATTAGTTAGTGTAGTCACTGGTATTTAATTAAGGATGTAAGGTTGAGGGGCCTTACAATTGTTGGCACTATTATTTTTTTCTTTCATTTTTTGAAAGACTTTATGATATAAAGAAGGGAGTGAGAGCTTATTTTTAAAATCTTTTTTTTCCATGACCATAAGATAACAAGGGAGCGCTAAAGAAAACAAGTGTCAAAATTTTGGAAGGAAAACCTTCCATGTGATCGTGGTGTTAATACAAAGCGGGATGAAAAATAGATAATAAAGAAGTTCTATGTGATTTCACAAAAAATCAACAGCCTATATTCAACAAAGAGGAGATCTACGATGGACAGGAGATTCGCTCAGCTAAGGTGCGAGCCATATACCTTGCGAACCCTTGGTGAAATAGCCATTGGCACGTTGTAAAGCTAGGAAACGATCGACGCCGGATGATCGAGAGGAGAGATCAATAGCTAGCGTTGATTTTGGTCTTTGAACTAGTGCGAAAGATAGAAATAGTGAGTGGTAGCAGAATTTTTACCGCTTTCCAGGCATCGAGACAAGAGGCATTCTGTTAGTTGATAAACCATAAAGGAAAACCACCATTCACGATCCCGAAACTGCTTATAGGGGCTAAATCAAAGGATCGAAGTTTACAATGGGAACAAAGATTGTGACTAAGAGCTAGAGGAGAAATATTCCATATTTAGCTGAGCAGATAAGTAAACTGGCATAGCTTCTAAATTTTGCCAAACAAACAAAATAATGGTGGGACCTCCAAAATTGTCCAAGATTCTATTAAAATTAAAATGGGGTTTATTGTTCCACTTTTATATTACCCAAAGGATCATATTATAAGCCTCATATGCCTAAGCCTTTATTAAAAACAAATAAAAAGTTTATTATGAACATAAATATTTAATATTTATATTAATATTTAAATCCAAAGTAATTAGGTCTTCGCACGAATCTCTATAAATATCATATTAAACTTTGGAAATGTCAAAAAGGGGAGATGAATGGTCACTATTTATTTTGTTGTTGCAAAATAGTACGAAGGGTAATTCTTTAAGGTGGTAGCCAAATTTAAACCATTTTACATGTGGTAACTTCTCATGGCCACTCCTCTCAAGTTCTGAAACCACTCTGCATTTTACATGTGGTAACTTCTTATGGCCACTCCTCTCAAGTTCCGAAACCACTCTCCGCAACAATGAATAATATTATTTTTGCCAGAAAATGAAAATAATTTTCATATTTTAGAAATTCAAAACCACGCAAACCAATAGATAGTTTTTACATAAATGGTTTTTGGATTTGGACAAAACAAGACATGGTTTTTAGAAACAGTGAATGGTTTTTGCGGAATTAATTTTGAATTTCAACAAAGTAAATGGAGAAATGTTATTGGAGATGGTTTTATGGATGGGAAATTAAGACATGGTTTTCAAAACCAGCATTTCCTATTTCAAAGGAAATATAGAAATATAACGATTTACAAGTTGAAAGAAATATTTGGGAAGTATTTTTAATCAAAATATATTTATTCCCAAATATTTAAAATTTTTATTTCTAAAATTAATAAATGGCAAGAAATAAATGATTTCAAAAATCATTTACAAATTTTAGCAGGGAGAATATTATTTCCATATTTTAAGGTGAACAGTTGAAGATTAAATTTCACACTTGGCAGACAAAAGATTGTTTCCAGATTTGAAGGTACAAGGGTCCAATTGTAAATTTTTAGGGTATCAAAACCAATAGGTAGAAGAGATCAGTTATCAACAAACTCCAACAATTGTCAACATTTGTGACACTTTGCAGCATGTTCCAGCTTTTTTGGAGATTATGAAGATTCAATTGTTTACAGTATTATCTAAAGATGTAATAAGTAGTTATATATTTCTATTTTTAGAAAGCAAGCAACATGGGGGCTTCACTAGAAGGCAATATAATACCACGTTCATTCATTTTGCGGTATTAAATATTCACGAAAACCTAAAAATTATATTGCTTATATATTAAGGGGCAAAGGGTTGTTTTATTTAATGTAACAATACAAAAATACTTTGGGGTCTTTTTTATATGGGTGGGATGACAAATATCCGCCAAATGGAGATGGCGGGATCACTGTCGGATGAGAAATTGGGTTGAGGTAAGGCTCGGGCTTACCAGTACGCAGAGAAATCGCGTCTTGAGGCATGCTTGAGGCCAGGGGTTTCGTGGTGAAGTGGGTTTCCAGTCGATCATAGTCGAGAGATAGTGGTCATTGACAACCAATTGTTACCAATAACACTCAGTCAGTTGTTACCAATAGCCTTGGGAGGCTCTAAGCCTCCAGGGCCTGTTATAGGCCCTCGATAGGCCTTCGGGGCTTGAATAACCAACCAATCATGCCTATTGCAGGCCTTGCATGGTTTAGTCAGCCTCCTAGAGCTTGTTACAGGCCCTGGGGGCTTGGATACCTAGTCCACAACATGCTTATTCAGCGATTGGGGAATGATAGCATGCAATCTAAATGTTGTACTATGTGCATTGGCTCCAGTGACATACAAGAAGTGATCTCCTATCTCTTTATTAGACCATTAGATGTTGCAAATCGTAATGATATGTGGTTGAGTAATTGCATTGTGGGTGAAGTAATGTGAATCCACAATATACATTGAAAGAAGAAAGGTGCATTGTAGAATGCATGTGGGGTCATAAGAGGGGTATCATATCAATATACTAGGTAGAAATATAAAGGGGTATAAAAAATGTTAATGAAAAAATTGTTACATACAATATCTAGTGAAAATAGGTTTTTTTTTTTAAATTGGGAAGGCATATTGGGAGGGGTAAAAAAAAATTGATTTTGGAAGGTATTTTCCAATATTTAGTGAAATTAGGGGTATTGTTTCATATGCCATGAACGAACATGCTATGATAGCGGTTTATTGAGTGAAGCCCCCATGTCAAGCAGTTAGGTTTAGCTCAATGAGATTTTTATATGTAAATACATGCTTTTGCAATGTAATTAGGGTTGAAACCTATGAGAACGAGACTTATTTTGTACTGAGCATAAAAAAGATTAATATAAATATTGCAGATCCAATCAAAACTTTCTTGAGCAAAGATTCTCGTGTTATTATTTTGCAGTATGTATTTCCTTTTCTCATGTAAATTTTATTCCTGTTATCTATTTCCATTATGTTATCTTTTCATGTTTGGATGAAATTGTATTGAGTCAAAATCCATACTCTTATGCTCTGATTCATGGGAGTCAAGTATACGCAAAATGTTCCTCTAAAGTTGATATTGGATTCATCTTTATTTGGTGCCCAATGTTAATGTATTGTTCATTTTTATTCTATTATCACCTGAAAGAAAGAACCTGACTCTAAAAGAATAGCTATCCTAACTTTGTGAAAAGCTATGTTTCTAAGACTTTGTTTATCTTTAAAATATTCATGATTTTGACTCCATTCCCAATGATATCCTCTTGTTTCAACCATTTACATTATTGATTTATCTTATTCAAATATTTTTGTCCATTGCATTTATTCATTGAGAGAGCCCTCTCTGGTGGGAAAGAAGCCAGATTCCTTCCTAAAGATTGGCTTGAAAAGGTTTCCTTGGAACTATCCTTCCACAACCAAAGGATAAATTCTGATTGATAACATCTTGCACTATTGGCGGGGAGCGAAAGTGAAAATAATCCCTGGGAGAAACGACAAAGATGATAGTTGATTTCTAATTGTAAAAAATAGTCAGACACAAATACGGTTGTACATTAGTCACCTAGGGGCTCTAGTATCAACAGAATCCAGAATTCAAAGTATCATTGGAGACTTCATTGTCTAAACATGGATTCCATGGAAGCTTACAAATCTGCAAGGTATGATCCTATGAATCATTCACATATTCCATATTTTCCAAATCGTATATCTTGTATAGATTGACAAACAAATTTTCCCAAATTTAAAGATTGTAATGTCCCCATTCAAATAATTGCATAGCAGACAATCCCATCAATCCTACCAAGTTCCCTAGGTTGAATGGGTACATTTGGAATTGTAATAAGAGAGAAAATGAATAATGTTTATACATTATGTGTTAAAATTCAATATGATAAGACAGAAAATAGCAGCATTACATTCCATTTCACAATAATATCATATACAGGATCACTGAAGAAACAACAAGCATAGCATAAACACAAGAGACAGAGATTTATCCTGGGAAACCCTCATGGGGTAGAAAACCCAGTAAAGCTTCCTCAATATAGATGACCAGCAATATACAAAGATGCAAACCCTGAGCATAAGCTCCTTCTTCTCCATAGCAGACCTCTCCTCCACAAGTGCGCCTTTCTCAAGTGAGAGTGTGTGTATAATGAGGAACACACCTCCTCTATTTATACACTTCTCTGATATGTATTTTACACAAGTACATGTAGGCTCGTATTTAACCATTAGGTTAAATACCCCATTATAACTGACTGGGCCGACCCCTCTAGGGTGGTCTAATAACCCTTTGACCCACATAACACATTTAGGGCCGACCCCCACTAGGGAAGTCTAATAACCCGAGTTACCACATTCCGACGGAGGAATAAACATCTCCGGATATACAATAAGATCTTCACGGAGGAATGAATCATCTCCGGAATAATAAAGTACAAATATAATATTCTTTGAAGTTACAATATCTCAACACTCCCCCTTAACGAGAAGGATATTATAACAGCATCTGCCCGAGCAAGGAGTCATCAACATCATACATGATACATCTATAAATCACTGGAAGCTTTCTCAACATCATCAGTAACTCAAGCAGTTACTGGAACATCACTGTCAACATCAATCATCAACATCACGATCTTTAGCATCGTCTTCATACGATCAGCAGCATCGTCATCACACGATCAGCAGCATCGTCATCACACGATCAGCAGCATCGTCATCACACGATCAGCAGCATCGTCATCACACGATCAGCAGCATCGTCATCACACGATCAACAGCATCGTCATCACACGATCAGCAGCATCGTCATCACATGATCAGCAGCATCGTCATCACACGATCAGCAGCATCGTCATCACACGATCATCATCATCATCGTCACACGATCATCATCATCATCGTCACACGATCATCAATATCGTCATCACACGATCATCAGCATCATCATCACACGATCATCAGCATCGTCATCATACGATCATCAGCATCGTCATCACACGATCATCAGGATCGTCATCACACGATCAGCAGCATCGTCATCACACGATCATCATCATCATCGTCACACGATCATCAACATCGTCATCACACGATCATCAGCATCGTCATCATACGATCAGCAGCATCGTCATCATACAATCAGATTTACAGGATGATCAATCCTGCTCTCTTTAGGACATGAGTCCATGGATGATGCAATCCAGATCAAGTTCCAGGATGATCAATCCCTATCACAACTACAGAGCCAGCCCTGTTTCATGCTGGATGTATCACAACTACAGAGCCAGCCCTGTTTCATGCTGGATGTATCACAACTACAAAGCCAGCCCTGTTTCATGCTGGATGTATCACAACTACAGAGCCAGCCCTGTTTCATGCTGGATGTATCACAACTACAGAGCCAGCCCTGTTTCATGCTGGATGTATCACAACTACAGAGCCAGCCCTGTTTCATGCTGGATGTATCACAACTACAGAGCCAGCCCTGTTTCATGCTGGATGTATCACAACTACAGAGCCAGCCCTGTTTCATGATGGATGTATCACAACTACAGAGCCAGCCCTGTTTCATGCTGGATGTATCACAACTACAGAGCCAGCCCTGTTTCATGCTGGATGTATCACAACTACAGAGCCAGCCCTGTTTCATGTTGGATGTATCACAACTACAGAGCCAGCCCTGTTTCATGCTGGATGTAACCTAGAGTAATTCTAGGATTTGTCACGTACATTTTGAACCGAGGTCCAGGGACGATTCAATCCTGTCGTTCAGTTATCGGAGACCTCATGTCTACGGCTCTTCTTTAGGACTGAAGTCCGGGAATGATCCAATCCCCTCACATGTTCATCAAGAACTTCATTATCGAAGACATACGTCTACGGCTCTTCTTTCGGACTGAAGTCCAGGAATGATCCAATCCCTTCACATGTTCATCAAGAACTTCATTATCGAAGACATACGTCTATGGCTCTTCTTTCGGACTGAAGTCCAGGAATGATCCAATCCCTTCACATGTTCATCAAGAACTTCATTATCGAAGACATACGTCTACGGCTCTTCTTTCGGACTGAAGTCCAGGAATGATCCAATCCCTTCACATGTTCATTAAGAACTTCATTATCGAAGACATACGTCTACGGCTCTTCTTTCGGACTGAAGTCCAGGAATGATCCAATCCCTTCACATGTTCATCAAGAACTTCATTATCGAAGACATACGTCTACGGCTCTTCTTTCGGACTGAAGTCCAGGAATGATCCAATCCCTTCACATGTTCATCAAGAACTTCATTATCGAAGACATACGTCTACGGCTCTTCTTTCGGACTGAAGTCCAGGAATGATCCAATCCCTTCACATGTTCATCAAGAACAGAACATGTATCCTCATCATCAAAACATGTATAACCACAACATGTATCATCATCATCAAAACATGTATAACCACAACATGTATCATCATCATCAAAACATGTATAACCACAACATGTATCATCATCATCAAAACATGTATAACCACAACATGTATCATCATCATCAAAACATGTATAACCACAACATGTATCATCATCATCAAAACATGTATACATCACACCAAAACATGTATACATCTAGCATGTATATCAATACATCAATCATCAAAAGCATGTATAAGTAAAGCTAAGTATTCTAAGTATAAGAGTCCTAAATCTAAATATTTCTAAGTAACTGGGTGTAGATAACAGGTTACCTCATCAACGACCTTGATGTTTGATGAGACAATCTCATCAGTAGTGACTATACTACTCCCCCTTTCGAGGAGGGTCCTTTTGAACTACACCAAGCTTGTCTCGGAAGTATTCAAACTTCACTCGAGACAGAGGTTTGGTTGGTAACTTCTTCACTTGACGTAGAGGCTTGGTTAGTACAATGGTAACCTGTTACAAATTCAAACTTTTAGAGTTCCTTTCTGTGTCATATCTTGTTAGTTCCCTATGTTCTTTGACTTATCATGGAACACTAGATTCTATGTCATCTTGATACAACTCTAATTATCACATAGGATCTCAGTTGGTTCTATCTCTAAGTCAAACAATCCTAAAGCCAAACTTCTTCACAACTAGCAGAGCAAGCAGCCATATATTCCGCTTGTGCTGAGAGCCACACTAGACTGCTTCCAGCTAAACCACGAGATCATGGCTAATCCCAGACAATAACATCCTCTCGATGTGTTCTTCTTGTCTGATACACTTCCTGCCCAAACAGAATCTGAATAGCCATCTGAAGTCATGATCTTCAAGATAGCATAGATCAAATTCTATCGTGTCCTTTATGTGCCTCATCACATACTTTGCAACTATCAGGTAAACACATCTAGTTTCCACTAGATACTAACTCAAGGTGTTCATAACAAAGCATATATCTTAACCTAGTATATGTTAGATATATCAAAGACCCAATAATTTGACTGAACAGAGTTATATCCACTAACTCTGATGAGTTATCCCCTAACAGCTTCAAGTTGGAATCCATAAGAGTGGCCATTCCAACACCTCAAGTCATATTTCTCATCATACTTTCCCTGGTTGAGAAATATTCCTTCTGAGCCTTGCCATACTTCCAGACCTAGGAAGTAAAGCATCAAATTGAGATCTTTCATTTTTCATTTCTGCATTGAATGATCTTCTGCATATCTATCTGTGCCATCTCTCGTTAGATGGGTCTACTGATATGAGCCTCAATATCATTCGAACTCTGTGGTGAGTTCCTTCTTGCATCCATGTCATGTGTGTATCATATTCAACCTTGTGGCAAAGGGTTGAGATCCACATCACCCATGGTGAACATTAAGCTTATCAAATTATTATCGATCCTAGGTACCTATACAGAACCTGATTCATACTTCTTCTTTAATTACACCATACTTGGAGCAAACATCTTGTCGTGATTCTCTTCCCCTTTCTAAGAGAATCTTCTAGCCATGAGCCTTCTATATTTTGTTTTATTTGTAAATCTTCTTGTTTGAACATCCACCACTTGTACGATGTCCATCATTCTTCATGACCTTTCCCACAAATCAAAATTAAGTACATGATTAGTAATACTTCATAATCATCAAAAGATAACCCATTATGCATACAGATATTATTTACATAGTGATGTAACTATTTTGACCAATACTTTGGCACAACACTTTCCCATATCCTGTATGCATACAGTGGCTATCTAGATGCCTTCCATCTCTACCAGAACATACTATCGAGAGTGTGCACAACTCTCAGCATGTCAGCAAGGAGGTTTCATTCTAGACAAGCAACAATGGAATGTTTGTCCAAACATATGCACATTAGTTGTATACTGTTCAATGCTCTATGAATGTTTACACTCAGCATTATATATATTCTAGGAATACAAATATGTATGCAGGCAATATCATTACTATTTCAAATAGCAACTCAAATACTTATCTTTTATGTTTGTGTGGCTTCCTCCCGCTTGATCTTCTGTATGTCTTTTGAACTTCTATTCATTCTGTACCACTGTGCATGCTCAAGAGTCATCCTCATGATCTCATACACAAACATACACTCATTAGTATATTCTAAATGCTATCAAAACATTATAGTACTAAATAATCTTGAAAAAGTATAGTCATGATTATAGTTAATAAACATTAGTATTCAAGATTTCAGGGAAGTCTTCTTTTACTCATGCATATCATTGATAAAAGATATAATATGCATAATCCCTTGATTACTAACTTTATGAATAAGCATAACCAATCATTCCAAGTATACTTATATAAGGGATCCTAACACAAGGTAAGATTCATGGGAAACATACCTGGATTAGTATACCTACTTGGTTATGTACAACATAGCTAAACAATCTCTTCAATGATTTAGAGATCCTGAGCTAGAACCTGCATGTCTCATAGGTTAAGCATAATATAACAAAGTCATACATACCTCGTAAGTAGAACAAAGATTATGGATGAGTCTTTGTCTTCATGTTTTCATGGTCATGGAGCCTGATTTGTCTTTTGTGATGTACCTGTATCTTGTTAGCAGACAACCTCAACCTCACACAACACCATAATGCATTAGTATAATCATAAGTGTCAACACCCTAACCAATGAATGCATTCATAATTTTGTTAAGGTGATACAACAAATCTAAAATCAAGATTGTACTAACTGTAATAACATGAAGACAAACATACCATAAACTTAATCATGAACAAATCTCAAAACATACCTCGATGAGTCATACCTATCGAGATCGCTTGTAATCTCCTTATGTAAAGCCTTAGCCTCATCTCCCTCTGAAACATGAACTCCTTCACTTATGTAGGTGACCAATCCATCTTCTTCTAGGATTAACCCTATCCACTTGATTTGCAAGAACTAGACCTGGAGCTGGATATGGGTTTGTCAGAGAAACCCCAAAAATTCAAACTTTGAATTTCAAACTTCCGAAAGGATAGAGATATGCGCCTTGATGAGCTGATCAAACTGATATATTCAGAATTTGAAGACTGCAAAGTTTTACTCCTCAATTTTGCCTTTGAAACTTTCGGATTCACTGGACGTGACCCTGAACTAGGGTTTGATGAAGCCCACTCTTTTGCCCCATCAAAAAGTTTGATCCAAAGCTCTAAGCTTCTATTTTTCTGAGGAGCTTCCAGCCGTGGTCACAGATTTCAAAAATTCCCATTTTTACAGAAGCCCTAATTTTTCGCTTTTCTGATCAAAGTCCCGAACTAGGGTCTAATCAATCCCGGCCTTCTGCCCAACCAAAAATTCTGATCTTGGTCTCTAAATTTCTATTTTGATGAGTAGCATCCAGCCGTGGTCTCCGATTACAAAAATTCCAACTTTCTCCAAAGCCCTAAATTCCGGAAGTCATGAATGAAGGTACCAAAAAATAATTCTGTTTTGACAGAAATATGTACCTGATTGTTTCTGGTGTAACTCTGAAATTTTTGATCCACAGGGTCTGAAAAGGCTTCCTGAGATATCCTGACCTGTTATCTTTCCATCCTGACAGGTCTGACCTCAATTGGATTCTCTGAGAGATATTTATGCCAAATGTCGCAACGTGACCTCGTTTGGGAAAATACAGGAGAGCGAACTTGTACGGCGTGCCACGTGTCACTGTTTGACCTTCGGCCTCTGAACACGTTTTCTGAGATAGCGCGGCCTGTTATCTTTCCATTCTGACAGGTCTGACCTCAATTGGATTTTCTGAGAGAGAGTTATGCCAAGTGTCGCAACGTGACCTGTTTATGGGATAATACAGGAGAGCGCACTTGTACGGAGTGCCACGTGTCACTGGTTCAACTTCGGCCTCTGAAAAAGTTTTTTGAGATAGTGCAGACTGTGCACTACCTGTCACGTTTTACGAAATTTCATTTGGAGCTTCCTAGCCCAAGATATGACCTTTTTCCCAAGGTCACCTGATTTTGACTCAGATCTGGAAGAGGCAGAAACCCTATATTGTACAGATCATAAATCACAAAGTACAACGAATTAGAGGTTGTCCTTTGGACACAAGGTACCTGGAGATTTTAGCTTCGTCCTGTAACAATTTCAGATCCGAAAACTTCACCAAAACGGATTTATAGCGAATGTTCTACGATGACTAGTTTTTGCTATGTAAAACCCTAACCTTCAAATTGTCGTAAGTAAAGCAAGTGTCTTTAGTGCCATACCTTGTCTTCCTTCAGGTTAGCTCTGATACCATGTTAAAATTCAATATGATAAGACAGAAAATAGCAGCATTACATTCCATTTCACAATAATATCATATACAGGATCACTGAAGAAACAACAAGCATAGCATAAACACAAGAGACAGAGATTTATCCTGGGAAACCCTCATGGGGTAGAAAACCCAGTAAAGCTTCCTCAATATAGATGACCAGCAATATACAAAGATGCAAACCCTGAGCATAAGCTCCTTCTTCTCCATAGCAGACCTCTCCTCCACAAGTGCGCCTTTCTCAAGTGAGAGTGTGTGTATAATGAGGAACACACCTCCTCTATTTATACACTTCTCTGATATGTATTTTACACAAGTACATGTAGGCTCGTATTTAACCATTAGGTTAAATACCCCATTATAACTGACTGGGCCGACCCCTCTAGGGTGGTCTAATAACCCTTTGACCCACATAACACATTTAGGGCCGACCCCCACTAGGGAAGTCTAATAACCCGAGTTACCACATTCCGACGGAGGAATAAACATCTCCGGATATACAATAAGATCTTCACGGAGGAATGAATCATCTCCGGAATAATAAAGTACAAATATAATATTCTTTGAAGTTACAATATCTCAACATTATGGTGGTTCAAGTAATTAATAAATAGGTTGAATAAATAAATCCAAGAGAAATTATAGATGGGAAATTGTTGTGAAGACATATGGAGGGTGTGGGACCCACACTAGCTTGGTTTCTCACTGCCACATCGCATACCTCTTTTTCCATTTCAAATCCATGGGAAGGAGAGCATTATGGAGTGAGTTGGAAAGTCCCACATGGCATTGAGCATCTTAGGTCGAAATGGGATGGAATGGTAACCTCCATGGAAGAGGAAGAGTCAAATTGGAAGCTTTTGGACACTTGGGCTAGATTCCCTAGCTCTATGACAACAATGATGAAGCATCTATGACATTTATGACAAAATTCAGATCTGACTTCTGACATGTAACCATTATGATATGTCAGCCCCAAAAATAGGCTCAAAGAAGGTGCTCATGGGTGTTGGAGAATCCCAAGAGACCCCTACTTGAATTGGGAGGAGATAAAAGGTTGGGAATTGTAACATCCCGAAAAATACCAAAAAATCAAAAATTTTAAAAATAGCAATAATTATCGAAGTTGTTAGTGCGAAACATATAAAATAGTTAATTCTCTTAACTAGGATAATTAATAAGATGACACGTCAAATTTATCATAATAAAATATGATGTTAGTTGTAATTGCTATTGTGGATTAAATGGATGCTAATCTCTTTAACGAAAGACATTTTATGATCATAACACAAGAATGCAGTCTTCAGATTTGTCTAAGTTCTAAAAGTAATTATATGTTGTACATAGGTTTGTATTATTATAATTGTCTTGATAATGTGCTGACAGTTTGTTTGTATGATGACGAAGAGGTCCTATGAGGTACCCTGGGGTTTACTTAGCTATGTTTAGCTAAGGCATTTGAATCCTGTTTCCATGTACAAAACGCAGGTAAGAAATTCTACAACAAACATGAGTTAAGAGTACATGTGTATTTCAATTCATCATCAATGTAATATGAAAATGCTAAATACTTCCTTGCAAAATAGTTACTAGAGGTATGGATATTTTGGTTCTAATTCCAGTTTACGTGCTGGTTTACAAACTCTTCAGTGTTATTAAAATCACATTGTCATTTTGTTTTTACAATGCTATATCTACTATCTATGAAAAATCATCTTAAAATGACTATTATTAAATGTCAAAACAGTGATACCAATGTCCATTTGTAATTCTATTTGAGATCTTGTGGAAATAGTGTTTATACTATTTCAAATGAAACTATCATTATATTTTTGTATTAATAAAATCTTAAACGAAGACTATAGCCTTACATTTATCCAATGTTTACAATACCTAGCTAATATATGAAATATATAGTGTTTAAAGTGCTTATGCTATGAACTTAACATTATAGTGTGTATCAACACCACTTTTAAACTATACCTATAGTCTTATATTTATCAAATGATTTGGAAATATATAGCTAATGCATGAAACCAAATAAAATTTGCCTTATGTGAATTTACATACCATAGGAATGAAATATAAATAATCTACCCTAACTATGCATTTTCGTACTATACAATAGCATGTGATAAAACCTTCGAAACTGTATAAAATGTAAACCATGAAACTTACAATGCAATGATTTCGATTTTTTGATAGGGTATTAAAGCTCGTACTTGGCATGCTTCCAACTATCGATATCAAACCCTAGCATTTACGTTGCTCAACTGTTAAGTGAGATGGAAGCTTTGTTGGATGTCTCCACGTGATTTTGTTTACAAAGAGAACCATAATTTGCTGAGTTGTGCCATGCACTAGCCCCTCGGTCTGCTGATTTGCCATATTGGTGGATACAACGATCAATGTGATAATAATTGCAATGATCTCTCAAATCTAAGCGTGCCTGACTGGCAGCTAGTCCACTGTTGATCTTCACAAGATCTATGGCTTGGAAGAAACCTTAGTGTTGCATTGGTAAGTAGTAATGTATTGCTTCTTGGAATTCATTTCGTATTTTTGTGGTAAGGTTTGGAGAGCCAACCGTGTTGCTGCAATGTAGGGTTTAGAGTTTGCTGTGAGGAGGACTCCTTCCTCGGTTTCGAACCTTGGACTTGTGAGAGAGAGTTTAAATGTTACAGGCTTTAAGATCTTATGCAATGAAGCCACAATACAACCATTACAGTTGTGAGGAGGTTCTTCTGTCAGTTTGCTGAGTGTAATTCGAACTGGGGTTCGATTCTCCAATCCATAAAATGGTCTTCTGAGTTTTGAATTTGTAGTTTGCTGCAGATTCCATCAGGCTTCGTCGTTTGGTTGGTGTGGGGTGTCTATGTACATGAGCTTTGTCATTAAAGGTGCGTTTTCAATGCTAATAACATTCATACAGTAATACTTAGTTTTAAATCTGCGTTTCTTGTTTTAACCTCTCCGAACTGTAACTTGGCAGGTACCCACTTCGTAAGAGGTTTTCTATGAACAAGACTTGAAATGGGGATGATGCACCTATTTCCTAGTAAGCCTCAGTGGTTCTTGAAACCTCATGGGTGCCTTTGGCACGGTTTTTAGCTGAAGAATGCGATTTGCCGAGAGTTGGAAATACACGACCCTACTCGGAGTAATGGCCAAGTGTTAAGTTTTAATGTTTTATTTTGCTCCATATTGTAAAGAGGATAAAACCTTTGTGTTTAAGTTGCTATTCGGCTCTGTGATGCCTATTTGCGTTGTTTGAAAAAGACTTCGAACTTGTGTTTGTACTGTTGTTTGTTAAGGGCAACACCCTGTGTAGTTTTTAGAACCTTGAACTCATTTTAGTGCTTCTCGTTGATAAGGGATAGACCCTGTGTAATGTTGGAACCTTTGAAAGGTCCGTAATGTAAACTCTATTAAAGTTTTACTTATAAATTTGAATGTGAAACCAAGAGCTGAGGGTTCACTTACCTCTGTAAGACAATGGATCGTTTTGTAATGAAATGTTTTGTTTAAAATAATGGTTGAGAATCGTTTGTATAACTGTTTGATAGACAGACCGTGTACTTCGTTTCATTGTTGAAATGTAAGTTTTGGAATAATGATAAGATAAAGTTTGGTCTATTATATGCTTTTGAAATGGCTAGTGCCACAAGGTTCTATTTTGTATCATGAATGAAACCCTACCTGTAATTATCGTTGGCAATGTTGCTTGTAAAGAGAAGTTGAACCCACGAACTGGGCCTTAACTTGTGCATGTGATAGTTTCGACATTGTGTATGTTTTCTTGCTAGGGTTGTAATCTATTTTGTTATACATTGATACTAAAATCGTTCTTTCTACTAAGTGATATTGATGTCTTAATGGTAATCTCGACATGAATAAAATATAGTTAGTTAAATGAAATGTTGTTTAGGGTTTAAATTTCAGGTCTACTATAACTTCAGAAATAAATGTCTAATGTTTCCATGAAGGGCTTGATGAGAAGTTTATGAACTGTGTACTAAATAAATGTTTCAAATCTAGGGTATGTACAATCTTAGGGTTTCTATTTTTATAGTGAATGTATTTATATCTAAAGATTGAAATCTATTTTAATATAGATGTGAAATATAGTGTTGAAAATATTAATAAGTGTTTACTTATCAATTGTAAGTAACACTCTGTTATAGAGAATAGTTTTGCAGCTGCTATATATTTCTAGAATATAATGCTTGAAAACATTGAATTTATAATATTGAAATGCATATTATTATCATTCGAAAATAAATGGAATTGAATTGGAAAATATAGATCTGTGCAGAAATAAAAATGTGTTTTTCTTTTATTTAAGAAATAGATGAATGCCATACATCTGTTTATACTATGCTGTATTATTTCCTGTGTTTTGAACTTATGATTGAAATGACAGAATTTAACAAGAATAACTACTGTGTTTATCCTTTCATTCAAATGGCATTCTGCCTATCATTCATCTCTATTAATTTTTCTTTTCTGTACTAGAGTACTATACAAATAACAGTATGGGAAAAATACATAAAATAATTTAATCATTCATTTCAATTACTTAATCATTCTTGAAACATATCGTCTCTAAGTCAGAAAATGAAATAGTTCTTTCTGTATAACTGTAAATAATAATTCTACCATGCAGAAAACATTTAACTGTAAATAAAAGTAAGAATAGTAGAACCTGGTTGACTGTAGGAGAAACAAACAGCCCAAGGAACCTGTTCCACCCAACCTATTCCTGAAGACAACCAAGTTGCTTGCCTTAGGACCCCCGAGCCTGTTCACTGAACCATCAAGAGGAAGATTATGTAGAATCCTTAGTACATCAACTTGTAGTAGAATATAGATTATCCACTCATAAAGACTCAACAGTCAAAGAGACCTGCACCAACACCTCTGGTTTTCCTTCTCAGAATAAATAGCAGACTCACAGTTGCACTCTCACATAGCCTCCCTATTCGAATCTCTCAGTGATCACCTGATACACTTAAGGAATATTTCTGCAGAAAATATTGTAGGAGTTTCCTGCCCAATTAGAATTGCCTTATCTAGGCTGCCTAGGCCTTTTAGTGGTTAATTGGTCATTAATGAGTTGACTGCTATCTTCCACCCACCTGGGGGATAATGCCACAAATTTAGGGGTAGTTGTGCCATAACCAACAGCTAGTGGTGGAGTACAAATGCTGCCATCTGTCCCATTCCTTCTAACAACTTCAATTCCTCCTAGTCGGTCAGTGAACACTCATTTAACAGTTCCCTTGGGTGTTTGTCTCCTATTTTAATTTATTAAATAATAATAATTAGTAATTACAATCATCCTTGACCAAACTTGGTTATAATTACAAAATTTTGTAATTATAATTTAACATAAAGTATTTTGCAAATAAAATAATATTCTCAAAATTTGGGTAGGTGATAGGAATGAGGAGACAAGTGGCAAATGTGGAATATTTCCTAAGTGGAAATCTCTAGAAGCTAATGGGAGGAATTCGAAACATAGGAGGATAATGTTTGTTATAAAATATAGAAATCAAGTATGAGAATGGATTTTTATCATTGGAGAAAAATTGCATTTGTGAAGAGAGAGAGCTAGTGGATGACTAGTTTCTTGCCTTAGCCAATTTCGAGAGTGAAAGATTCCCATCCAAGTTGGTGTTTGGAAATGCCACTCAGGTCTTTCATGGAGATTTAATGGAGTTTGTATTTACAGGTTTCAGCTACAAGGAATCTCATGGTTTTGTTTATTGCAGCACTTTCTCTCATCCATTTCTAGTTTTGATGGCATATTCATGCTCCTTGAGGGATTGCACTTTGGGTGAGCTCCTGTACTCATTCGAGGATCTTATAATTATGTATTTATGATTGTAATAATCATTATATACTTTTTTATTCATATTCATAAAGTATCATGTCGAAATACCCAATGGTTTTATGTAAAAATGATGTTTAATGAGCAAACAATGGCCATTTCCCCACTACATTGATGTATGCTATTATAATGCTGATGATTTCGAATAAAAGTTTGTTCTTCTGATATATATGTGATGCATTTACTGGCATTGATGTGTATTACAAGTTTCATATTCATCACTTGATCATTTGAATCCATTATACTCAGTTTATTTGCATTTGAAGAAGATTTGGTGCCATTTCCCCAAGGTCGAATTAGTGGTTTGTGTTGTTGTTTGGGAGAGGGTTGGAAGAGCCTTAATAACTAATAAATGGTGAATTTGGGACATTAATAACATCCTTTAAACATCCCCTACCTCTGTTCAGAATTTCGAGTGGGTTTGGAGGCATTTGGGAAGCTATTTTCAGTACCTACCCCAGGGGGATTTGAACCCCAAATTACTAGTAAAATTGCATACTTGAACCAGAATCTTAAGAGAGTTTGAAGAGGAATTTTGGTGGACATATATAATCCCTGAAAATCATATTTAATTCCTACTATTAGTCACATACCTTCTTAGAATATTTGGGATCATTTGGTGCAAACTTGAGACCTAGGCATAAAAACTAGTCAAAGGTCGAAATTGGGGAAAAAAAAGAAAAATTGGGAATTTTTTAAAGAATTGTAATAAGGGACATTACAAGTGGTATAAAAGCATGTTCTTGGAACCTTATGTTCTTAACAAGAATTCAAAAGAATAAACCACCACCCTTTGAACCAGTAGTTGAAGAGGGTTTTGTTGAAGAAGAGGTAGTAGAAGAAAAATAGTCTTTTTCTAAAACCATGGGTAGAGAAGAGGATGAAAACTTAAGACATAAGGAGGAACTTGTTGAAGCCTTAAAACCGTGTTTTGATGGAATTACCATGGGTATGCAAGAGATGAGTAGACAGTTGATGAAGGATTTGAATTGTTGGGTAGCCAACTTGCAGGAAAAGGGATGATGGGAGATAGCAGTGGTTCACACTCAAGACAAAAGAAGAACGTGGGTGAGCATATTCTCTCAAGTACAGAACCTCATAATAGACCTGATGAATTTCAAATCACACAAAGGCATACTACACCTAAATTTATTACACCCAAAGAAGATCTTGATATTCAGGTGGATTATAGTAAACTAGCAAACAAATGGAATGAGTTGAGTGAAGAATGTAAAAGAGGTCTACCATTTAGTCAATACATTGATGTTGTATATAAAATGAAAAGGAAGGATGAAAATAGGAGTCCATTCTAAAACAAAGAATTAAATGGTGCTATTAGTAAAATGTCAGTTCCTACTTTTGATGGTTCCTCTCAAAATTTTGCTAATACTTGGGTGTAAAAATTAGAAGTGTATTTTCAGCTGAATCCTATGTTGGAAGAGGATGCATTAAAAATGGCCATTTTTCACATGGAAGGAAATGCCAATGAATGGTGGTTCCGTGGTCTGAAAACCTTGGTTCATGATTAGGTTAAAACATATGGAGAATTTGTTGACAGGGTACTAGAGAGATTTGAACAAAAAGATACAGAATTGCCTTTCAAAGAACTAGCTCAATTGAGGCAAACTGGGGCCCCTACTGAATATATGTTGGACTTTCAAAAATTATCAGTCAAGGTGGATGATGTATCTATGGGAAGGTTGGTATTGCTTTTTGGATGAACCCTTAAAAGGTTTGGTCAAATCCCACAAGCTAACTACATTAAAATATGCAATGAGCTTGACTAGGGATCTCCAAAATGTGCTTCCTAGAACAAGATTTCCTCCCAAGCCTAACTTCAAATTTGAAAAGAAACCTTGGAAAAGGGATGCATATGATAAGAAACCTTGGCAAAAAGATTCATTTGAAAGGAATAAAAAAGGACTAAATAGGGGTGAACTTCGAAAAAATAAACTGTGCTTCACATGCTTTCAACCATGGACACTGGGGCACAAATGTACTAAAGGAAGAGCTCAATACATAGAAGTATTTTCTGATAATGAGGGGTATGATGGGGGAAAGGATGAAGATGGACATATTTCATATCAAGAGGAGGCATATGAGACAGCAGTAGAAGAGGAAAGACAAGAAGAAAATCATCCTTCACCGAACAAAGCAAGAATGGCAGTACTTTCAGCAGTACCTTGCTATCTTACTATCCGATGCAAGGGTGTGGTACTAGGAAAAAGAACTTCAGTTTTGGTAGATGGAGGAGCCACCCATAACTTCATTGATGTAGATATGGTGGAGAAAAAAATATACTTATTGAACCATTTGATGGCTTCACAGGTTTCATTCCCAGTCACAACACAATGCAATGCAAAACATGGGTTCCAAAGATGCAAGTCACCGTAGGTAACTATAATTTTGTTGATAGTTTTTATGTGGTTGATGTTGCTAATATTGATGTGGTTTTGGGAGTGCAATGGCTGTATTCAATACGAGAGCATACAGTAAATTCTCAAATTCCTGAAATGAAATTCCAAGATTCAAACGGCGTACTAAGAGTGGTGAGAGGGCAAAACACTTA
Source organism: Larix kaempferi (assembly GCA_027924585.1). Taxonomy (NCBI): domain Eukaryota; kingdom Viridiplantae; phylum Streptophyta; class Pinopsida; order Pinales; family Pinaceae; genus Larix; species Larix kaempferi. The sequence continues at coordinate 373,693 of BSBM01000033.1, forward strand.
TCCTAATCAAGTAGTGACTTGCAATAGTATGAGATCTATATTGAGGCATGGGGACATAGAATGGGATGCTTAATGCCATATTACATCTCCCAAGCCAAATATAAATATTGTTTAACACCCAAAGGAGATAGAGAGACTCTTGCAAAAATATGAAATTTTTTTTAGGGACCTTCCACATGGTAGACCACCAGATAGGGGGGTTGAGCACAACATTGTTTTGGAGGATGGTACTTCACCCATTCAAATACCACCTTATAGAAATCCTAAAAATTTTAGAGATGAGATTGAAAAATCCATCCAAGAACTCCTAGAGTTGGGACTCATTAGACAAAGCTCTAGCCGTTATGCTTTTTCAGTAGTGCTAGTGAAGAAAAAAGATGGAACATTGAGAATGTGCATAGATTTTAGAGCCTTGAACAAAAAGACTATCAAGGATAGGTATCCTATTCCTAGGATTAATGAGCTCATGGATGAGATACATGGGGCCAAATACTTCTCCAAAATTGACCTTAGATCAGGATATCATCAAATTCGAATGAAAGATGAAGATGTGCAAAAGACTACTTTTCAATGTCATTATGGCCACTTTGAATTTCTTGTCATGCCTTTTGGGTTAACTAATGCTCCAGCCACATTTCAAGCATGCATTAATATGATCTTTTGCAAGCAACTAAGAAGGTTTGTTTTGGTTTTCTTTGATGACATTCTCATTTACAGTAAAACATGGGAAGAACATTTGCAACAATTAGAGATTGTGCTGAGAATTTTGCAAGAAGAGTCCTTATTTGTTAAGTTATCAAAATGTGAATTTGGGATGAAAGAACTACTGTATATTGGGCACATTATTGGGAAAGAAGGAGTGAAGGTACACATGGAAAAAATCAGGGCTATCTTAGAATGGCCATCACCAAAAAATATTACCAAATTGAGAGGCTTTATTGGCATATGCACCTATTACAGAAAATTTGTGAAGGGATTCTCCAAGTTGACTTATCCACTCACTGATTTGACTAAGAAGGATGATTTCAAGTGGGATGAAGAGGCTGAAAATGCCTTCCAAAAAATGAAAGAGGTAATGAGTAGTTGTCCCATACTTGCACTTCCTGATTTTACTAAACGTTTTGTTGTTGAATGTGATGCTTTAGGTGGAGGAATAGGGGTTGTCCTAAAGCAAGGCCAACACCCCATAGCCTTTAAGAGAAGAAAGTTGTAGCCTCATGAAAAAATTTACTCCATCTATGATCAAGAAATGCTGGCCATTATGCATGCATTGGCCAAATTCAGACAATACTTGGTGGGCAATAAGTTTGTGGTGAAAACTGACCATAATAGTCTAAGACACTTTCTCACCCAAAAAGATCTAAATGAAAGGAAACAAAAGTGGGTAAGCAAGATTCAAGATTATGATTTTGATATTAATTATGTCAGAGGAAAGAATAATATAGTAGCAAATGCTTTGTCAAGGAGACCTTCTTTTTCTCTCATGGACATTGCAAAGGATTGGAAAAACATGCTACTAGTTGAATATGCTAAAGACAAATTTGCTTGTGGTGTGTTGGATGGAATCAAAGGGTATTATAACTACAGGATTTGGAATGGGATGATATATTATAAGGGAAGAATTTATTTAGTTCAGAACTCAAAGCTCAAGTACCAAATTTTGTAAGAAGCACATGATTCCCCACTAGCGAACCATCTGGGTATCTTCAAAACTTATAGACAGTTGAGGCAAAGGTTTTTTTGGAAGGGGCTGAAGGAATATGTTTAGAAATATGTGAATGAATGTAAAGTATGTCAACAAAACAAATCAGAACTTACATGTCCAGCTGACTTATTACAACCATTGCACACTCCAGAGAAAAAATGGGACAATATCTCCATGCATTTCATCATCGGTTTGCCTAAATATTTGGGTAAGGATTGCATATATGTGGTAGTGGATATGTTGAAAAAATTTGCTCATTTATTTGTTGTTACATCATCTTTTAGTACTGCACAAGTGGCTGATAGTTTTTTCAAAGAAATCTTCAGATTGCATGGGCTCCCCAAGAGCATTGTCAGTGATAGAGATAGTAGATTCGTGGGTGCTTTTTGGAAATAAATTTTTAGATTGGTGGGCACTCAATTGACTCCAAGTACCAGATATCATGCAGAAACTGATGGAAAAAAGGAGAGGGTGAATCAATGGTTGGAAGGGTACCTAAGAAACTATGTGGGAGAGCAGCAAAAAGCATGGGCAAAAAGGCTACACTTGGGTGAGTTTTGCTACAACACCACTTATCATATGTCAACAGGGATGTCTCCTTTCAAAGAATTATATGGTTATGATGCACTTACATTTTCTGAAATCATATTTAGTGATAGTAGAGCCCCAAAGGCTAAATATTGGGTGGAAGAGAGCCAAGAAATTTTAAAGCTCTTGAAAGACAACTTGAAGGTTGCTCAAAATAAAATAAAAACAATATGTTGATAGACATAGAGAAGAAAGGGCCTTTCAGATCAATGATTTAGTATATTTAAGGTTGCAACCATATAAACAAACATCAATAAAAAAGAATGGAGCAGAAAAATTAAAACCAAGGTACTATGGGCCATACAAGGTAGTGCAGAAGGTTGGAGAAGTAGCATATGAAATAGAACTTATGAAAGGGAGTAAATTCCATAATGTATTTTATGTTTCTTGTCTCAAGAAATCTATCGATCAGCAAATAATCACTTCAGAAATACTTCCTCCTTTGGATGATGAAGTTCAACTCACACTTGTCCCAGAAAATATTTTGAAGACACATGAAAGGAGGTTGAGGAGTAGAATTATCAAAGAATATTTAGTACAATGGAAGGACTTACCAAATAAAGATGCCACATGGGAAGAGGAGAAGATTTTGCAGCATCCAAATTGAAATTGCTTGAGGACAAGCAATCTTGGGTGGGGAGGACTGTAATGTCCCCATTCAAATAATTGCATAACAAACAATCCCATCAATCCTACCAAGTTCCCGAGGTTGAATGGGTACATTTGGAATTGTAATAAGGGAGAAAATGAATAATGTTTATACATTACGATAGTTCAAGTATTTAATAGATAGGTTGAATAAATAAATCCAAGAGAAATTATAGGTGGAAAATGGTTGTGAAGACATATGGAGGGTGTGGGACCCACACTAGCTTGGTTTCTCAATGCCACATGGCATATCTCTTTTTCCATTTCGAATCCATGGGAAGGAGAGCATTATGGAGTGAGTTGGTAATTCATACACATGGAATTGAGAATCTTAGGTCGAAATGGGATGGAATGGTAACCTCCATGGAAGAGGAAGAGTCAATTTGGAAGCTTGTGGACACTTGGGCTAGATTCCCTAGCTCTATGACAACAATGATGAAGCATCTATGACATTTATGACAAAATTCAGATATGAATTCTGACATTTGACCATTATGACATGTCAGCCCCAAAAATAGGATCAAACAAGGCTCTCATGGGTTTTGGAGAAGCCCAAGAGACCCCTAGTCGAATTGGGAGGAGATGGAAGCTTGGGAATAAGGAGACAAGTGACAAATGTGGAATATTTCCTAAGTGGAAATATCTAGAAGCCAATAGGAGGAATTCAAACCATAGGAGGCTAATGTTGGTTATAAAATATAGAAATCAAGTATGAGAATTCCTTTTGATCTTTTGAGAAAAATTGCATTTGTGAAGAGAGAGCTAGTGGATGACTAGTTTCTTGCCTTAGCCAATATCGAGGGTGAAAGATACCCATCCAAGTTGGTGTTTGGAAAGGCCAATCAGGTATTTCATGGAGATTTCATGGAGTTTTGATTTGTGAGTCTCAGATACAGGGAAGCTCATGGTTTGGTTTAGTGTATCACTTTCTCTCATCCATTTCCAATTTTGATGGCATATTCATGCTCCTTGAGAGATTGTGCTTTGGGTGAGCTATTGTACTCATTGGGGGAGATTATCATTATGTATTTCTGATTGTAATAGGAATTATATACTCTGTTCTTCATCTTCAGAAAGTATCAGGTTGAAATACCCAATGGTTGTATGTAAAAATGATGTTTAATGAGCAAACAATGGCCATTTCCCCACTACATTGATGTATGCTATTATAATGTTGATGATTTCAAATAAACGATTGTTATTATGATATATTTGTGATGAATAGACTTCCATTGATGTGTATTACAAGTTTTATTTTCATCACTTGAGCATTTGAAGCCATTATACTCAGTTTATTTGCATTTGAAGAAGATTTGGTGCCATTTCTCGAAGGGTCGAATTAGTGGTTTTTGCTGTTGTTTGGGAGAGGGTTGGAACAGAATTAATAAATAATGAATGGTGCATTTGGGACATTAATAAAATACTTGAAACATCCCCTACCTATGTTCATAAATTCGAGTGGGTTTGGAGGCATTTGGGAAGCTATTTTCAGTACTTACCCCATGGAGATTTGAACCCCAAATTACTATTAAAATTACATACTTGAACCATAATCTTAAGAGAGTTTGCAGAGGTCTTTTGGTGGAAATATATCATCCCTGAACATCATATTTAAGTCCAACTATCAGTCACATACCTTCTCAGAATATTTGGGATCATTTGGATCAAACTTGGTTCCTAGGCATCAAAACTAGTCAAAGGTCGAAATTGGGGAAAAAATGAAAACTTGGGCATTTTTATAAGAATTGTTAAAAGGGACATTACAAATATGAGGAAAGAGATGATTCTACTATGCATTTAATTAAGTTTCATATGCATATATGTAAACTAAGGGTGAAATTTCATGAAGATTGCCTTATGAAAATGTTCATGGCTACTTTGGAAGGAAAGGCAAGAACATGGTATGAAAAGTTACCAGCTGCTAGGTTTTATTCCCTCAAAGATTTTGATTCAGCATTTGATGAAAATTATAAGGAAATTTACTCATCTTTATCACTGTTTGAAAATTGATGTCAAGTCAATTTTTAAAAATTTATGCAACACATGGAAAATGAATTTGGAGATGAAGAATGAATAGATGAAGAAATAAAACAGTTTTATGAAGATTATTTTCGACATCAAGAGGAAATGTTAGATGATAGTTTCCATGGTATTCAATAAGATTTTCATAGACAATACTTTCTTCTCTGACTATAAATGAATAAAATGGGGACCTTAGTATTCAGATTCCTTCTCCTGAGAATGATGATAAAATTCAACAACTCTAGAAGTTTCAGAGAATATAGGAGAAGTCATTCAGGGTTCAAAAATTCTTAAGGTTCGTCCATATGAAAAGTTTAATGAAATGGATAATGGTTTTAATATTGAAATTCATGTTCATTTCCTTGGGTTTGTTGAATATTCTCAAATTTTTAGTGACCAAGAGAAGAATGTGGATAATCAATCAATATTTTATGCAGTTCATTTACCTTCTGATTAAATCATTGAAGAAGAATCTGCTCTTTTAGATCATTTTGAAAATGAATATGTTTTTTAGAATTTCGAAATGATAGATTCAGAAATTATGAAGAACCTAAATGATATTCTTGTTGAATTACATGAAGGGCCACTCTTTGATATACCTATTAAGTTTCATGAAGAAGTAAACATAATTTTTTTGCATGATAAGGAAGATAAACAAATGACTGCTATTTACTTGGAAAATGATCAAATGGAACAACAACTAGTAGTTAGGAATAAAAAAAACCTATTTCTTTTTTATGATAATCAACAATAGGTAATAGTTCATGGTCTTGAAGATCCTTTTGCAAGTATGTTGCAATAATCGGGGAAGCAGAGTTTACAAAATTTATGGATTATGGGTATAAATTTCAGCTATGTGTAAAGTTGCAATCTTTCAAGTTTCTATTTATGTTAGGAGAGGTTGAATGTGAGCCTAAATCCAATAGCCATTTGCTTGATTGGCTACATTGGATCCTTCATATCACCTGATCTAGCAATTGGTTCCAACATCTTAAATTAGGAGTGTGTGCAATAAGCTTGAACATCTAGCATCCTTTCAGTTTGGTTTCCAGTTTTAGTTGGATTTTAGTAGTGAGCAGTTTTGTTTTATTTTGAATTTCTAGCTTGTACAAAAGATGCAATAGTTTCAGTTTTTAGCAATTGTTTTTCAGTACAAATTTCAATTTGCAGTTTGGATTTCGGTAAGGTTGCAAAGTTTTCATAGTTTGGAATAGGTTGCAGATTAAGGTTTCAGAAAAATTCAATGGATCATGCACTAGTCTACGGGTTCCTTGCTACCTCACAGGGAGGATAACATCCCCAGCTGGAGCCAGTTATTTGCATAGTTATTTTTTGTTTTGGTATTTTGAAAGACTTTGATGATATAAATAAGGGAGCGAGAGATTATTTTTAAAATTAATTTTTTTACATCACCATAAGCTAACAAGGGGAGCTCTAAAGAAAACAAGTGCAAAAATTTTAGAAGGAAAATATTCCATGTGATCATGATATTAAGACAAATCAAGATGAAAAATAGTTATTAAAGAAATTCTATGTGATTTCACAAGAAATCAACAGCCTATATTGAACAAAGATGAGATCTACAGTGGACAGGAGATCTGCTCAGCTAAGGTGCAAGCCATATAACATTAAGAGCCCATGGAAAAATAGTCGTTGGCATGTGGTAAATCTAGGAAACGATCGACGGTTGATGATTGACAGAGGAGAGATAAATGACTAATTTTGATTCCGGGCTTTGAACTAGTGCGGAAGATGGAAGTAGTGAGTGGTAGCGGATTTTTTACCACTTGCCAAGCATCAAGACAAGAGGCATTCCACTGGTTGATAAACCATAAAGGAAAACCACCATTCGCATTCCCAAAACCTCTTATAGGGGCTAAATCAAAGATCGAAGTTTACAATGGGAGCAAAGACTCTGACTGAGAGCTAGTGGGTAATGTTGATGTATATGTAACTTCGGAATGTATTTCACATATATGTATATTGTATTCCTATAGAGATGGTATTATTCCTCTATAAGGAAGTGTCGTCATTTATATTGTAAGTGTCGTAACTTATACTTGATGGGTTATTAGACCACCTTGTTTGGGGTCGGCCCTGTATAAGTCATGTGGGTCAAAGGGTTATTAGACCACCCTATTGGGGGTCGGCCATGTGGGTCAAAGGGTTATTAGACCACCCTATTGGGGGTCGGCCCACTCAGCATTATGTTATGTGGTTAAGTTCGAGCCGACATGAGTTAGGTAAAAAGGCAAGTCAAGTCAAGTATAAATAGAGTGCGGGAGGCACTCTATTTACTCACTCACTTCTCACACATGCACTCAAGGAGGAGTAGCGCACTTATGGAGGAGGAGGATCTGCTGCTAGGTTATGGCTATCTCTCTTGGTTGGTTGTATCATTTCTCTATCTATCTCTGAGGAAGTTATTGGGGTTTTTCACCTTTATGGTTTTCCCCAAGTAAATCTTTGTGTCTCTTGTGTGCTTGCATTATTGTCTCCATGATTGATATGCTGTAGATATGCTGTACATGTTGTTCTCTCAGTTAAGATCCTAGATCAGATTGAAGTAAATTCTGAAAATTTAACATGGTATCAGAGCTAGCCTGAAAGAAGGCATGATATGGCATGTATGACACTTGTTGCACTTACGATGCTAGGGCTTGATATAGCAAAAACCAGTCATCGTAGCCCTTTCGCTATAAATCTATTTTGGCAAAGTTTTCGGATCTGAAATTGTTACAGGACGAAGCTAAGATCTCCAGGTATCTTGTGTCCAAAGGACAACCTCTAATTCGTTGTACTTTGTGATTTATGATCTGTACAATATAGGGTTTCTGCCTCTTCTAGATCTGAGTCAAAATCAGGTGACCTTGGGAAAAAGGTCATATCTTGGGCTAGGAAGCTCCAAATGAAATTTCGTAAAAAGTGACAGGTAGTACACAGTCTGCACTATCTCAAAAAACTTTTTCAGAAGCCGAAGTCGAACCAGTGACACGTGGCACGCCGTACAAGTTCGCTCTCCTGTATTATCCCATAAACAGGTTACGTTGCGACATTTGGCATAACTCTCTCTCAGAGAGTCCAATTGAGGTCCGACCTGTCAGGATGGAAAGGTGACAGGCAGAGCTATCTCAGAAAACTTTTTCAGAGGCTGAAGTTAAAACAGTGACACGTGGCACTCCGTACAAGTTAGCTCTCCTGTTTTATCCCAAAACAGGTCACGTTGCGACATTTGGCATATCTCTCTCTCAGAGAATCCAATTGAGGTCAGACCTCTCAGGATGGAAAGATAACAGGTCAGGCTATCTCAGAAAACTTTTTCAGACCCTGTGGATCAAAAATTTCGGAGTTACACCAGAAACAATCAGGTACATATTTCTGTCAAAACAGAATTATTTTTTGGTACCTTCATTCATGGCTTCCGGAATTTAGGGCTTTGGAGAAAGTTGGAATTTTTGTAATCGGAGACCACGGCTGGATGCTACTCATCAAAATAGAAATTTAGAGACCAAGATCAGAATTTTTGGTTGGTCAGAAGGCCGGGCTTGATTAGACCCTAGTTCGGGACTTTGATCAGAAAAGTGGAAAATTAGGGCTTCTGTAAAAATGGGAATTTTTGAAATTTGTGACCACGGCTGGAAGCTCCTTAGAAAAATAGAATCTTAGAGCTTTGGATCAAACATTTTGATGGGGCAAAAGAGTGGGCTTCATCAAACCCCAGTTCAGGGTCACGTCCAGTGAATCTAGAAGTTTCAAAGGCAAAATTGAGGAGTGAAACTTTGCAGTTTTCAAATTCTGAATATACCAACTTGATCAGCTCATCAAGGCACATATTTCTATCCTATCAGAAGTTTGAAATTCAAAGTTTGAATTTTTGGGGTTTCTCTGACAAACCCATATCCAGCTCAAGGTCCAGTTCTTGCAAATCAAGTGGATTGGGTTAATCACTTGCATAAGTGAAGAAGTTCCTGTTTCAGAGGGAGATGAGGCTAAGGCCTTACATAAGAAGATTACAAGTGATCTCGACAGGTATGACTCATTGAGGTATGTTTTGAGATTTGTTCATAATTAAGTTTATGGTATGCTTGTCTTCATATTATCACGGTTAGTACAATCTTGATTTTAGACTTGTCATATCACCTTAATAAAATTATGAATGCATGATAGAAGTCATTCATTTATTAGGAGTATGAAACTTATGTTTGTACTAACACATTGTGATGTTGTATGAGTTTTATGTTGTCTACTAACATGAAAGGTACACCAAGAAGACAAATCATGTTCTAGTTCAAGAACATATGATCATGAGGACAAATATTCATCCATTGCCATGGATCTCATAGAAGATCCATTCTCGAGGTATGTATAACTTAGTTTTATAATGGTTAACTTATGAGACATGCAGGTTACTAGCACAAGTCACTAAAGAGAACCAGAAGACATTATGCGGGTATGTTAGACATAAATAGCTAGCATGCTAATCCAGGTATGTTTTTCCTATATCAAGCTAAAATCTTACCTTGTGTTAGGATCTTATACTGTTGTTGATAATAATTATTCATGAAGTCATAGGTTTGAATAATCATGGTTGGATGTATATTATTATAATTGATGATATGACTAACCAGAAGAATCATGAAAGTATAGGCTTGAATAATCACAGGTTTTATGCATTTTATATCTCTTATCTTGATTGATGATTCAACTAACCTGAAGAGTCATAGGCTTGAGTAATTACAGGTTTAGACATGTTATGTTTCTTATGATTTGACTAACCATAAGAATCCTTGAATGCTCATGCTTATTATTTCTGTTTGAAATGATCATAACTATACATGCTTGAGATTATTGTGTTTTAATAGTATACTAATGAATGTATGATTTTATATGAGATCACAAGGATAACACATTCATGATACTAATAAGCATGCATAGGGACCAAGGATGAATATGAGTTCAAGAACAGGTAATTCAGGAAGCAAAGATCAAGAGGGATCACACTCCAGTTGCTCATGCCAGAAAGCAAAGGAGCACACTCTAGTTGTTCCTGCAAGAAAGCAAAGGAGCACACTTCAGTAGTTTCTGCAAGGATGCAGATATTCAGAGGGAGTTGATCATCTCTCTACATTTCACAACAGAAAGGTGTAGAAGAAGCTACCTCAGATTAGGACTCCAGCAGCTCCTGCAAGGAAGCAAAGACTCAGAGGGAGTCCACCCAACGAACAAACAAAGATAAGTATTTGAATTGTCATTTCTTAAATAATACTGTTCAATAAATATACTGATGTTCCTAGAATTAGGTTGTGTATTATGCATATTAGAATAATTGCATTGATGAACAGTATACTACTAATATGCATGGGTAAGTAGCCTATGGCACTGTACAACATTCCATTTCTACTTATCTAGAATGAAACCTCTTTGCTGACATGTTGGGAGTTGTGCACACTCTTAACAATGTTCTGGTAGAGATTGGAAGGCATCTAGAAAGTTACGGGATATGGATAAATGTTGTATTGAAGCATTGGCTAAGATAATTGCATGACTGTATGGCATATTTCTTTATGTGTAAGAATTTGTTCTGAAAACTATGACATGTTTTCTAATCATGCAATTTAACTTGTTGTGTAGGAAAGATCGTATGCCATCTCCTACAAAAGAAGAACTACAACATTTGTTCAGCAACAAATTATCTATTGAAGATATTGAAGTTCCCAGGATACGGGAAGAATGCCATGATCCGTCGATCATGAAGAACGATGTTTGGGATGCGGTCCCAAGATGTGAAGGGAAGTTTGTTATGACTTCCAAATGGAACTATCAGATCAAGCATGTTGCAGATGGCAGTATTAAGAAATATAAAAGTGATGAAATAGAAGATGCACCAGATGGATTTCAAGACAGCATGGTGCAGTCTTATATGTGTGCAGAACTTGGTGAAGATAGATTGATTGCCAACACGCAGCGGAAGCTTGCTTCCAAATTCGATATGAAAGACTTGGGAATGATGCACTATTTCCTAGGTATGGAGGTGTGGCAGAATGCAGGTGGAATCTTCCTTGGACAAGGGAAGTATGTAGTAGAGATCCTGAAGAGGTTCGGGATGATGGACTGCAAGGATATGGCCACACCTATGGCATCGAATCTGAAGCTTCTTTATGATGCTTCATCTGAGCCAGTTGATGTTTCTATGTATCGTCAGATTATTGGGTCCTTGATGTACTTGACGAACACGAGACCAGACATTTGCTTTACTGTGAACACATTGAGCCAGTTCCTAACGGATCCGAGGGCTGTTCACCTGGTTACTGTAAAGCATGTTTTGAGGTACCTGAAGGGTACAGTGGATTATGGGCTCAGGTATGAGGCGAATCAAAAGTTTAACCTGCAGGGTTATGTTGATTCAGATTGGGCTGGCAGTGCTGCAGACAGGAAGAGCACATCTGGGTGTTGCTTCAGTATGGGATCAGGTGTGATCTCTTGGTTTAGCAGGAAGCAGTCTTGCGTAGCACTGAGTACAGCTGAGGCAGAATATGTTGCAGCCTGCTCAGCTAGTTGTGAGGCAGTATGGCTATGGAAGCTACTGTCTGAGTTATTTGATCTCCCGTTGGAGGCTACTGGTATCTTCTGTGATAACCAGAGTTGTGTGAAGTTGTCCGAGAACCCAGTGTTTCATGACAGGTCGAAACACATAGAGATCAAATATCACTATATCAGGGATATGGTGCAGAGAGGAGCTGTGAAGCTCCTGTATGTTGCGACGGACGAGCAGATTGCAGATGTGCTGATGAACCCACTAGCCAGGGTGAAGTTTGAGTACTTCAGAGAGAGGCTTGGCGTGCTTCAGATCAAGGATACTTCGAGGAAGAAGTGATGGACACATTTGCTGAAGCCATTCCAAGCATGTTGGAAGGAGGATCCTTCACATGGCTGTGGATGTAAGCGCTGGATGATGAGCATCAGGATGATGTTCTGGTTTCTGCTTGGATATGATCAGTTGGATCATTTTATGTATGTATGTATGCATCATGTTGGATGCTTGGACCATGTATCTGTATATGTATCAGGTGGATACATTGTATGATCAGGAGGATCATGTATGATGATATGTATCAGGTAGATACTTGGTATGCATCAGGTAGATGCATTGATGATCAGGAGGATCATGTATGATGATATGTATCATGTATTTGTATCAGGTGGATACATTGATGATCAGGAGGATCATGTATGATACTTGGTATGCATCAGGTAGATGCATTGATGATCAGGAGGATCATGTATGATGATATGTATCATGTATTTGTATCAGGTGGATACATTGATGATCAGGAGGATCATGTATGATACTTGGTATGCATCAGGTAGATGCATTGATGATCAGGTGGATCATGCAGCAGGATGTTGCAGTGATGATCAGGATGATCATAGATGACGAGCTTCAGGATGTTGCTCCAGATGACATGCAGCAGGACGTTGCAGTGATGATGATCAGGATGATCATGGATACATCAGGATGATGTATGGTGAGTATTAGGTTGATACTCTATGGTCGTGGATCAGGTTGTGCAGATGAGCATGTAATTCGTTGCCCTGGGAGATTTGCAGATGGTCTTTCGAGGTTTTGCCTATGGCATGTAATTCGGTGCCCTGGGACATCTGGCAAATGCTCTTTCGAGGTTTTGCTCTGGGAGGACATGTAATTCGTTGCCCTGGGAGATCTGCAGATAGTCTTTCGAGGTTTTGCCTATGGCATATAATAGCGCCCTGGGATATCTGGCAGATGCTCTTGCGAGGTTTTGTCCTATGGCATGTAATTCGTTTCCCTGGGAGATCCGATAGGTTGGGCTGTGTGCCCGTAATCAGTCCTGGGATGCTCTTGCGAGGTTTTGCCATGACCACATGTAATTCGTTTCCCTGGGAGATTTCAGGTCGGAGTTGTGTACCCGTAACATCCTGAGATGCTCTTGCGAGGTTTTGTGGTGGACCACATGTAATTTGTGCCCTGGGAGATTTCAGGTCGGAGTTGTGTACCCGTAAGATCCTGAGATCCTCTTGCGAGGTTTTGTGGTGGGGTCACATGTAATAGCGCCCTGGGAGATCCTACAGGTCGGAGTTGTGTACCCGTAACATCCTGGGATGCTCTTTCGAGGTTTTGTGACGCACGTAATAAGTCCTGAGGATTCCACAGTATGGCCAGTGATGACGAAGACCTGTAGGTGGTGGGCCTACATCCAGTATGAAAAAGGACTGGCTCTGTAGAACTTCCTATGACGAGTAGATTCAGAGATTGATTGAGATAGCAGCAGCAGTGACGATGATGATGACTCAATGACGATTATCCAGTGACGATGATCCAGAGAAGATGACTTGTGCTAGAAGAACTGTGCTGAGAAATACCTTCCTAGTTAAGAGGGAGTGTTGATGTATATGTAACTTCGGAATGTATTTCACATATATGTATATTGTATTCCTATAGAGATGGTATTATTCCTCTATAAGGAAGTGTCGTCATTTATATTGTAAGTGTCGTAACTTATACTTGATGGGTTATTAGACCACCTTGTTTGGGGTCGGCCCTGTATAAGTCATGTGGGTCAAAGGGTTATTAGACCACCCTATTGGGGGTCGGCCATGTGGGTCAAAGGGTTATTAGACCACCCTATTGGGGGTCGGCCCACTCAGCATTATGTTATGTGGTTAAGTTCGAGCCGACATGAGTTAGGTAAAAAGGCAAGTCAAGTCAAGTATAAATAGAGTGCGGGAGGCACTCTATTTACTCACTCACTTCTCACACATGCACTCAAGGAGGAGTAGCGCACTTATGGAGGAGGAGGATCTGCTGCTAGGTTATGGCTATCTCTCTTGGTTGGTTGTATCATTTCTCTATCTATCTCTGAGGAAGTTATTGGGGTTTTTCACCTTTATGGTTTTCCCCAAGTAAATCTTTGTGTCTCTTGTGTGCTTGCATTATTGTCTCCATGATTGATATGCTGTAGATATGCTGTACATGTTGTTCTCTCAGTTAAGATCCTAGATCAGATTGAAGTAAATTCTGAAAATTTAACAGGTAAAATTTCCATATTTAGTTGAGTAGATAAGTAAACTAGCAGAGCTTCTAAATTTCCCCAAGTAGACAAAATAATGGTGGGACCTCCAAAATTATCCAAGATTCTATTAAAATTAAAAGGGGTTTATTGTTCCACTTTTATATTACCCAAAGAATCATATTATAAGCCTAATATGCCCAAGTCCTTTTTAAGAACAAATAAATTGTTTATTATTAATATACATATTTGATATTTATACTAATATTTAAATCCAAAGTAATTTGGTATTGGCACTAAACTCGATACATATCATATTAAACTCTGGAAATGTCAAAAAGGAGAGATGAATGGTCACTATTTATTTTGATGTTGCAAATAGCACAAAGGGTAATTCTCTGAGGTGGTAGCCAAATTTAAACCATTTTACACATGGTAGCTTCTCATCTATTTGGCTACCAAAAAAGGTTACTAATAAACCACTCCTCTCAAGTTCCGAAACCACTCTCTGTAACAATGAATAATATTATTTTTGCCTAATGTTTAACCATGTGCTATAATAGTTGGCACTCATGAAAATGAAAATATTGTACATATTTTAGAAATTCAAAACCACGTGAAGCAAACCAATAGATGGTTTTTACAGAAATGGTTTTTTGGATTTGGACAAAACAAGACATGGTTTTTAGAAATAGTGAATGGTTTTTGAGGAATTAGTTTTGAATTTCAACAAAGTATGATGGAGAAATGTTACCGGAGATGGATGGAGAAATGTTACTGGAGATGGTTTTATGGATAGGAAATCAAGACATGGTTTTCAAAACCACGGGCATTTCCTATTTCAAAGGAAATGTAGAAATATAATGATTTACCGGTTGAAAGAAATATTTGGGAAGTATTTCTTATCAAAATAGATTTATTCCCAAATATTTAAAATTGTTATTTCTAAAAATTAATCAATGGAAAAAATTAAATGATTTTGAAAATCATTTACAAAGTTTAGCAGAGAGAATTATTTCCATATTTTAAGGTGAACACTTGAAGATCAAATTTCACACTTGGTAGGAAAAAGATTGTTTCCAAATTTGAAGGCACAAAATCAGCACAAGGTCCAATTGTAAATTTCCAGGTTATCAAAATCAAGAGGTAGCAGAGATCAGTTATCAACAAAATCCAACAACTGTCAACATTTGTGATACTTTGCAGCATGTTCCAACATTTTTGGAGATTATGAAGATTCAATTTTTGACAATATTATCTAAAGATGTAATAAGTAGTTATAGATTTCTATTTTTAGAAAGCAAGCAATTAGGTTTATCTCAATGCTCTGTTTATGTATAAATGCATGCTTTTGCAATGTAATCAGGGTTGAAACCTATGAGAACGAGAATTATTTTGTATTGAGCATCAAAATGATTATTAGAAATATTGTAGAGCCAGAGACTTCTTGAGCATATATTCTTGTGAAATTATTTTGCAGTATGTATTTCCTTTTCTCATGTAAATGTTATTCCTATTATCTATTTCCATTATGTTATCTTTTCATGCTTGGAAGAAATTGTATTGAGTCATAATTCATACTCTTATGCTCTGATTCATGGGATTCAAGTATCCACAAAACTTTCGTCTAAAGGTGATATTGGATTCATCTTTATTTGATGCCCAATGTTAATGGATTGTTCATTTTTCTTCTATTATCACCTGAAAGAAAGAACCCAACTGTAAAAGAATAGTTATCCCGCCTTTGTGAAAATCTATATTTCTAAGACTCTGTTTATCTTTAAAAGATTCATGATTTTGACTCCATGCCCAATGATATCCTCTTGTTTCAGCCATTTACATTATTGATTTAGCTTATTTAAATATTTGTGGCCATTGCATTTATTCATTGATAGATCCCTCTCTGGTAGGAAAGAAGCCAGATTCCCTCTTAAATATTGTTTTGAAATTTTTACCTTGGAACTATCATTTCACCACCAAAGGAGAAATCCTAAGTGATAACAACAATCAACCACCTTCTCACTTCATGTTCATATTCTCGATATGTTTGGAATAAATTAGATGCATTAATTGGTGCAAATATTTTTGGAATGGGATTATAATTGATGAAAGTCTTAACTCATGGAAGGGAAATTCAGTAATGAAACTCTTTCAATCCCTTCCACTCATCATTGCTTGTGGAGATTGGTTATCCACGAATCTTGGAAGTTTTTAGACTCAATAGATTTCGCTTCTATAGCGTACCTTGCAATCAATCAATATTATGAGCAACTTAGTAACTTAGTAAAGGCTTCAAGAGCACTACATGTAGAAATGATAGACACGACTAGGGTGTGGTTGTATTTTGATGATCCCCATTCTTATGTGGTGTAGGTGGTGTGGTTCATTTGTCGAATCATCATTGTTTAAATTTTAAAGAAAGGATTGTTAGAGGGTCAATAATTTAGACGAAATTATGGATATAAAATTTGTGCTCAAACTTGTTTGGGATCATGGAGCATGGAAATTAAGTCTATGCCTTTGCATATTCACAGGCTGTTATCAGATGGATGTTGGGTAAATGTGTTTGCTGAAATTCACTATAATCCATACAAGTCATGTTTAAGTCCCAAAGCCCTAGTGCTTATCTATAAATGATAACTTGAAGTGCGATTCTATCCTTTGGCTCACCAAACCTAAAAATAATCAAGATCAAATGCCACTCACGGGGAAAATATTCCTTCCTGAGGCCTTGTGTTTCAGTTGAGGCCATGTGATTGACCCATCAAGCCTAAAAATAATGTGTATGGCATAATATCATAGTTTGTGTCTCTTGAACATGTCCTAGATTAGATAAGACCCATCCTTAAAGCATTAATCTTCCTTATCATTCCCATATATAAATTGTGAGATGAATATTCCTTATGAAGGATTTAGTCATCAACATCAAATTATACATGGCTTGAAGGCCTTATAATTAGTGTACAATGTCTAAGCTAGGTGTTTCCATCATTGAGCAATGTTGTTGGTTTGAAAACCCAAACTTATTGTGTTAATCCTTGAAGATGGGGATGTATCTCACTCCTAGAATAGATATTATGGTTGGAGGGACTATATTGTAGTATAGGGACTTGTTCAACAACCATGTACCCTAGAAATATCATTTTGAAAGATGTCACATGATAAAAGGAATGTCCTTAGTAAGAAAAACCTTGAAATGAGACCCATATACAATTCATGTGAAATAATCATGCTATAATGAATGTGACTTTACTCAAAACCCACAAGTTATAAAAGCAACCTGTAAAACCTAAGTCCTTGGTTTTTAGACCCACAACATATCATATAAGTAGTGTATAATAGCCAAGTCATTGATTTTTACTATGTATCCATGTATTGGGTGATGAACTTATTATATAATGGTTTACACCATAGAATCAAGGATTCATCCCACTCCTACACCAAATTTGAGGGATTATCTCATTGTTTCGATCCTTGTTCATTCCCCTTGAACCTTAATTGTTTCCCCTTATGGGTCCAATCCCCTAGATTTCATCATTGAATCTTGTGGTGATGTTAATGCCTAAAATTTGCACAAATGTGACATTTTGGCTAATCTTGCAGTAAGGCATCATTAACATATAGCATGTAGGACACCTAAGACATCCTAATTAGATCTAGAAAGCAATATGAGTCCAAACATGCCAAAAAAAATATAAAAAGATAGTGTGGTTTCTCCGGAGATAGACCGAGCTACAACATGTATTATCATTTTTGTGCACACGCTATACTATCAGGAATTTTCGTTCAAAATCCGTGCAATTGTCAAACGACAGGACCACAACTACCTGTGGCGCATTGAAGGCTCATAAAGGACCCATCACCTCCAAGAATTAGAATTTGGCTCCTCATGTACTTGGGTTCACTGAATGGCATCCCTTTGTGTACTTTGGATCCAAATCGTGGAGCTAATGAGTCCACATTTGGATCTAGTTGTTTCTTGGCCGCTTAAAAGGAATCCATGGGCATTCATATAGGAAGGAGAAATTAGAGCAAGGTTATGCTACTGGAATTGTGTTGGAACTTCTTCCACCTCTTTCCATACTTATTATGATTCTTCAAGATCCATTGCCACCTTCCTCCAAGGGGAAAGGGTTTCTCCCATTGTTCTCTCAAGTTATTTAGCATTTAGTGTGGACAAAAAAGACCTCGCTAAGGGAGAATGTTGGCTTTCCTTTGTATCCCACACGTCCTACATGATACTTCATGTAACAAGATTGACCATTGGGAAATCTAAATTAATTCTTGCATTGGCTCTTTATTGTGGTTTGCTTATTCTCACCCCTTTTGTTTTATTTAAAGTTATTTTCAAGTTTTTGTAAAAAACATTTGTTTTGTTTTTAATAGCAATATATTGTAAAACCAATTTGGGGTCACTCACATTTTATTTCTGTACTATAATACTAGGGCTTGTTGACAAACTCAAAGGATTGAACTCCAAAGAGGGAAGATTGCTCATCCTTGTGTCATTTTTATCTCAATAGTATTAATGGCGACTCCGTTATATTTTTTTCCATTTACATTTAAACAGGTCATTGTTTACTAGATAGTCAATTATGGGTGCTTGTATTGTGTAGGTGAAGAATTATATACCCTTACTTCCTATATTATAGCCTCCTTTGGGACGTAACTGTTTTTAACATAGTTGCATGGATCTCAGCACCTCGAACATGCTACTCGCAAAGATTTTTCTTTGATAGTTATGATACCCATGCATTTTAATGGACCCTCATCCATGTGGTAATATGATCTTTGTTAGTGGATCCTTGCTATGTTGTAATCATGCTACTGCATGCCAGTCAATGATTTTTTTGTGCTACTACATGTTCGTCTTTCTATTTTCCACGCTACTATCATTTATTTATTTTTATTAGTTCAACATACAAACTTGTAGTTCCAATGGCTTCTCACTAATGAGCTAGAAGTAAATTAACTTGCAATAGTTATTTTTTCTTCAGTAATTTACCCATTTACACCAAAATTAAGGATCAAGGAGTCCTTCTCTCTTGAAATATACTTAGGTAACTAACTTTGAAGCTTTCAATGACCCTCATTGTTGTCACTAGTATCCAAGACATCTTTTATTTTTGTTTGCTTTCTATGTGTTTAGTCGAAGTAGTGCAAATCCCCTTTTACACACAAGCAAGGACCTAAAGACTCTAATATCCCAAAATATGCTCTTCACCTCGCACTGTATGTCATCTTGGTGAATCAGAAACGGGTGAGCATTTTGAAATACCTCCATTGCACACTTTTATTTCATTGGCATTTTGTTACCAAGAACCATTAACATATTTAGATTTGAAGATTAAATCTCCAATTGCTTTTACTTTAATCTCTTTAGTTAATTGCAACAATAGATTTGTTTATCTCACATGTGTTTGCATTACTAGCACACACTAAGGCACCTAAAATATATTTCACTCCAAGTATGCTCTTCACCTCACATTACTTGTGATCTTGGTGAATTAGAAAGGAAGGATATTATGAAATACCTCCCTTACACTCCTTAATTTAATTTGGACCCTTAAAACCAACACTTGTAATTTCCAACCAACTAAAATCCTCCACAAGAGGTCACAAAATAACATTTTAGTTAGGTAGGAATGATTGTTCTAAGCATCCATTAACACCCACCAATCTAGTTTCATTAAGTTTTGGAAACATAGCATCGTTGACTTATAGGGTACTATAAGATCTTGTTATCAAGAAATGTTAAAAGAAAACCCGGATAAGAAGTGTGCCATGCACAAGGAGGTAAAATACGAGGTATCACTAAAACAAAATAGCCCTTTAGGGGTGGTTTTGGCTTGCGGGGGTCTTGGTAAAACCTCCCCTAAAAGTTTTTTCAGACCTTTGGAGGCGGTCTTTTAAAACTGCCCCTAAAAGACATGGAAATTGGACTTTTGGGGGCTAGTTTTTTAAATCCGCCCCCAAAAGTCCTGAAACTTGACTTTTGGGGGCGGATTTTGGAAAACCCCCCTAAAAGCTCAATTCTCATAACTTTTGGGGGTGGTTTGTCAAAAACCCCCCTAAAAGTCATGAGAATTGAACTTTTGGAGGTGGTTTTTTTGGAACCCCCCTTAAAAGTCATGAGAATTCATCTTTTGGAGGCGGTTGTTTGAAACCCCCCCCGAAAAGCCCAATTCTCATAACTTTTGGGGGCGATTTGTCAAACCCCCCTAAAAGTCACGAGAATTGAACTTTGGGAGGCGGTTTGTTTGGAACCCCCCTTAAAAGTCATGAGAATTGAACTTTTGGAGGCGGTTATTTGAACCCCCCCCCTAAAATCCCAATTCTCATAACTTTTGGGGGCGGTTTGTCAAACCCCCCCTAAAAGTCATGAGAATTGAACTTTGGGAGGCAATTTGTTTGGAACCCCCCTTAAAAGTCATGAGAATTGAACGTTTGGAGGCAGTTGTTTGAAAAGCCCCCCTAAAATCCCAATTCTTATAACTTATGGGGGCGGTTTGTCAAAACCCCCACTAAAACTCATGAGAATTGAACTGTTGGAGGATTTTTTTTTGGAACCCCCTTAAAACTCATGAGAATTGAACTTTTGGAGGCGGTTTTTGGCATCCCCATTAAAATTCATGCAAATTAAAAATTTGGAGGCAGTTGTTTTAAAACCCCCCTTAAAAGTCATGATAATTGAACATTTGGAGGCGGTTTTGTGAAACCCCCCTTAAAAGAAATGAGAATTTAACTTTTGGAGATGGTTTATTGAACCCCCCCCCTAAAAGTCACGCGAATTGAAATTTTTGAGGAAGTTTTTTGAAAACCCCCTAAAAGTCATTTATGTACGTGGGTTAGGTGTGTCACATGGGTTCAACAATGCATCTCCTCAAAACATTGGAGCTAAGCGCACATAAGCTATTGTAGTGTTAGGAAGGGTGTGCATCATCATTCAATACCATATCCCATTAGAGCTCTACAATTGAGGCAGTCATGCTAGGTTTTTCACATCAAAGATGGTTTTCACACTCCAACTTTCCATGATCCATGGTAAAAATACAAACTCGTGTGCCATAACATTATCCTTTATGGCTAATGGGCCATGTGTAGGGCCCTAATCACCACATGATTCCTACACAAGGAATGTTTATCTTGCAAGTGGGTATGGTGGCCATTTCAATATTTACAACATCATGGATGGTTCTTGAAGTCTAATCCATGATGTCCATGGTGTTAGATCAAAATCTAGTTTATAATGACTAGTACTTACCTCAAGGTCTTGTGACCTATGGGAATTTCTCTGTACCACCACATACGCCATATGCAAGGAATATTTAGCTCTTGAGTAACACATTGTCATTTTTTTTACTATTTTCATGTCGTGGATGGTTCTAAGAGCCTATGTTATGGTCTAGGGACAAAATGTAGGTTCTTGGGCAATGAAACTTTATTTTGAGACTCATGGGTCATGCATAGGGACTTGAGTCATCATACATACCCTAGATAGGGAATATTTTGTTTATAGTCTAAGTTCTTGTGTTTATTTTTGCACTATTTTTGGTTTGATAAAATCCCATACAGTGATCATTCAAACCTTGATGTCAAAGTCTTTGATCTAAAACCTTGGTTATAAATAACCCAAGGTCAAATTTTATTGTGTTAGTGTGTTGATTTGGTGTAGTAGGCATGTTAGTGATTGGGTTAGGGGGTAGTGGGTTAGGGTTAGAGGGACACTGGCTTAAGGGGATATTTTCTACAATTCATAATGTGGTGGACTTTAGGGAGTTTTTGGATTAGAAGCGAGGAACCTAAGGGATAAGTGGGTTAGTGGGAAAGGGAATCTGGTTTTGTTGGTACCAGTGGTTAAGTGGTTTATAAGTTATCATGTTATTCGGTTTGGGGCTAGATGTTAAGGTTAGGTACGAGGTGAGGGGGTTAGAGGTTGAAGCTTCCTAGGTGCATGAATTCATTGCATGGATCAAGTGTGCCAAGTGCACGAATCATTTACATGGGTTGGTTGTGTTAGGTCAGTGTCTAATTAGTGGCATTATTTATGGTAGCCATTTCAATATTTGTAACACAAAGGATGGTTCTCGTGGCCTGGACTATGGCATGTGAACTAAATTTAGGGTCTAATTCCATATTAATTTTCCATGGGGTTAATGGTCCATGCATGTTAACCTAGATTACCACATAAGAATCTCTAGCCTACATGTGAGATCGTCATGATCATCATTGTCACCATCGTCGATGTCATTGTTGTTGTTGGTTTGTCCATGGTTATGTAAACCAATAAACCAACCATGGTTTAATATTTATGGGTTATGTAAACCAATAGTGGTTCTCATAACCTAAATAATGGTCCATAGTTAATAAATTTACTATATGATTCATGGTCCATGTGTAGGGCCCTACACATAATTACTTTACCTTACAAGCGAGATATTGTGGCCATTTCAAAATTTTTAACATTAACGATGGTTCTCGTGGCCTATACATGGCCTATAAACTAATTTTAGGGCCTAATACCATATTAATTTGCTATGGGGTTGATGGTCCATGCATGTTAACCTAGACTACTACATATGACCTACATATGGAATATCTAGCCTATATGTAACAATTCCCTCTGTTGCTCTTGAGTGATGATTAAGGTCTTGCGACATCACATAATCTCTAAAGAGAATCTAATTTCAACTACAAGTGGGAAATGTTGGTAATTTTTAGATTTGTAACACCAAAAATGAAATTTTTCCTGCCAATTTCAACATGCTAGTAATTTTCATTCCATCACCCTTTCTTCTAATTGTTTTCCCTTTTTTGTGAAGGGTGACTCAAGTGGATTCCAATGGACAACAATGGAAACAAGAGAGCATAACATAACAGACACATACCCATATCCAAGGCCTAGAATATATTCCAAACTAATGAGTTTAGTGAATTCAAGATGCAATTACAATAATTATTAGACAAAGGGTTCATATGACCAAGTGCATCACCTTGGATAGAACACATATTGGTAGTCAATAAGAAGGATGGAACCTTTTGAATGTGCATTGGTTATTCAATGTTAAATAAAGTGACAATTAAGAACAAGTACCTCCTACCCAAATTGATGGTCCTCTTTATTAACTTAGATGGGAAAAGGTTTTTTCAAAGTTGGACTCAAGTTTTGGGTATCATCAATATATGAGAGCAAAGACTCGTTTGCATTATTTAAGATGTGCTACTACCTGTCGCCTTGTTGTAGACACATGCCCCCTTGTTGTAGAAACATGTTAGTGCATACCACCGACTCAAACTGCGTGAATAATGAGCTCTCCACCATCGTCATCAGTGCCTATGATAAGAGACGGTCAAGGAAGAACTTTAGGTTAAACATGCTCGATAATGGCATGGTTCGAACCTTTACACGTATTGTTCTTGAGGAGTTGTTGCTAACACGAAGCTTTGGGCCTAGTCTAATAAAATACAAGGAGGTAGAATTTTAAAGTTAACCAAAATTTAATTACACTGGTCAGGGCTGCTATATTCAACTTCATCAGTTGTCATGTGTACCTTTAAACAGTGAGTGGAGGTGTCTTTCAACAAAATCCTAATTCCACTTTGATCCTTAATTGTTGTGCCATTGAAGAATCCCATGGGGGAATTACCAAATAAAATTGGATTTATCAAAATTTTTACTTTGTCTGCACCTGGATCTATGACGAATTCTGTTGATGCTTTAGTACTCCTTCTTCCAACCTCCTCTAGGTTCCGTCTATAGCCTTAAAAAATAATGGCATTCATGAAAATCCATAAGCCCCATGTGACAATAAAGGAATTGATTTTACCTTAGGGATTTGTTAAAAACCAGAGCTTTAAATTTTATTAAAGGGGTTGCAGATGCCAATTATTTTTGACTTGAAGAATGTTACAAATCAAAGTCCAAAGATCTTGAGTAATGCTGCAATCTACTGCAAGATGTTATATGGTCTCCTCACTGCTCAAACATAATGGATAGGTTGAAGGTCCAGTTCCATCCCTTTCTCTATAAATATTCCATGTTAATACTTTATTTCGTAAGCATAACCACATAAATAGAATTGATTTTGGAGGAGCTTTGATTTTCCATATCACTGTATACCACCACTTTAGATCATCATCCTCATAAAGATATATAAAGGCATTATAGGCCTCTTTTACTGTCATAATCCCTTCTATTTTGTTCCAAGTCCAATCCAACCTATCTGGTTTTGTAGACTGAGTGATCCCATTTTGGTAAATTCCATGTATGTATGTGTTCCATTCACTAGCTAGAGTTCCTGTGAGTCTGAGATCTTGTGCAAAGAGCCAAATACTAGAACCTGTCAAGTTTGAGATATTTGTCTTATTTATATATGCAAGATAATAAAGGCCCTGACTGTGTAGGTGTGGTAGAAGTTCTTCTGATAGTATAAAGTCATATCCTCCACCCAGAAAAGGATCCAAGCCTAAAAGAACTCTCGTACCTGTACCAATCTTCCAAGCAATCCACTGCTTAACCACAGGTAGTGTAGTCAATAGATTTTTCCAGATAATGGAGGCTATTGGGAAAGCAAAGTGTTTCTTCCTCGAGCTGCTTCATTTTGGAAGTGTATGCAATCTATCACTTTTGCCAACACAAGATGCCTTATAGTATCAATGTATCATAGCTTATTTGACAATCTACACACATAGTAGGGGTTTATCTTTCTCATTCACACATTTACTATTCATAGATCATTTCCCCTTTTCATGCTTAAACAAAAGAACAAGCAATAACAATGGATCATCCATTTACAACATTGTTAGGAGCTCTTAGAAATGTGTAAGTCATATTATCTCAATGGTTAGGATAAAGATGGATGAACAAGAACAATATTCAACTAGATAACAATATCAAAAATCATTAAGAGTCATTTAAGTAGGACACCTATTTACTCATAAAATCATTACTAGTGTTCTTCATTATACTATGAGTTCTTTGACCCTAGATTTTAAGAGTGAACCTACATTTTCTTCAACCTTCACCATTACTAGGAGGAGGTTGACCCTACACAAGATTAAACTCTAGGGACTTGTCAATGCATGCCACTCTCTAGAAGGCATTATCCAATCCGGATTATATG
The DNA here is from genome assembly GCA_027924585.1 of Larix kaempferi. Classification (NCBI taxonomy): domain Eukaryota; kingdom Viridiplantae; phylum Streptophyta; class Pinopsida; order Pinales; family Pinaceae; genus Larix; species Larix kaempferi. Next base: position 398,826 of record BSBM01000033.1, read on the forward strand.
TTGACATTATATTATTGATACAACTAATTGGTAGGTACGCTCCTCCCTATACTTGTCATAGAAAAATCCTTTTCGCTATATGTTTCTTGATTGACTCTCCTTCACTTTAAAAGTTTTCTTCTTCGCATAACCGAATGCTTATGCTTTTGTCTTTTTGTGCCTTGCTATGTCCTTCCAGTCTGCCACCCGGTGGACGACTGTCGACGACCATCGAAAACCCTAGTCACCAGCCATTTTGACAAAACCCTAACCAGAGGCTCCTCTTCTGTTTCAATAACATTGAGTATTATATCTTATATATAATATTATAGGAAATTAATAGTTCATACTATTATACATTTAGTTTTTATAGCAAGTTAATATTTTAGGTTTATATATAATATGAATATAATATGTTTTTAATATATTAATGTATTATATGATATGTTATATTAATATATAATATAATAATATTTATGTTGATAGACGTTTATTCTGAAGGGGAGTTTGAATAACACTGTACAACCTTCGTCGTCCCTCTCGCAAATCAACAACTGCCACGCGTTTCATCTTTTCTGGCATATCAAATTCGTACACATGCTTCCTGTGCTGTTGAAGTTCTACTGGAAGTTTCCATTTGCTTGCTCGTTTGCCGCGGTTGCATGTTCAGGAAGTTCGCATGGGTTCCCTCTACTGTGTAACTTGTCTGTCTACGTCTATTCCCTCTGGCATGTATAAGTTGAGAATCTTAACCAAAGGAGGCTAGGTAAAAGGTGGTAAAAGGTGTTAGAAAAACTTATAATTTAAATTGGAATCATATTATATATGATTCAAGACCTGGTATGTCAACCACAGTCGATATTCTGCCATTATTAATCTGGCCTTATTGCAATTCAGAATTGAGTGTAACAGCGAAAGAATGAGACAGAAGAATGAGACTGAGACTTAAAGGCTTTGTTCCCCGCTATGTAATTACCAGCTACACACTTACCATTTTCTGTGCACCCTACCAACACTAGCCTGAGTGATCACCTCGGTGGAAGGTGTAGCAAATACCGAAGCATTGACCTCATCTATTTCGCTTTTTTTTTCCTTCCATCCTTTAGGTCTTATGAGCCCAACAAGGTGAGCCTTAATTGAGAATCTTTAACTATATTTGACTTAATTCTTCATATCTGATTTTCTTATTGTGGAAGGAATAGGTGAGAGCTAAAGTATATTTTTCTACAACAAATGCTTTATCAAGATTTCAAGAGTCCAGCTGCCAAACATCTACATGTTTTCCCTTGGTATTTTGGGTGATCTATTGGTTTGCACTATTAACTATTTGTTCTGTTGGAATCTTTCAACTTCCAATTAAGCACAATATTAATATTTAAAGTGTTTGATAGCATTTTGGTGAAGGAAGTCAAATGTTAAGGCCAATGATATTTTTGGTTTGCTTATGTCTCCAACTGAAAAGGGCCTTTGGTGTGAATTTATTTTTCCTTGTATATTTGAGAATTACAGGATAAAATTTTTGTTGTTACATTAACTGTTTCTCAAGTTTCAGTAAATTTGTATGTGCAATAGAATTGCTTTTGTCACAACAACATGGTACTTATGATTTATTTTTCTTATGGAGATGAAGCTCTTGCTCACTCACTAAATGAGGTTTGTATTATCTACCCTTACCTTTTTCAAATTTTGTTTCCCCCTATGCTTAGCCATCAGTTTCATTTGCAAAATTGTAGTTTGATTGGAAAAACTTGTTTCTACCGTTATCACATCAAATATTTTCTTATCGTGCAAGGAATAACCATACATCCATTGGAAATATTATTTGCACGGAAAAGCTTGTTAATCTTAAACTTTTCATCTCAAGGTTTCTATAAGCTTTATGAAGCAATTTCAGTCTTAGATTGATAGTAAATCCTGGTAAACATGATTTCTTGTCTAAAAGTTTCCATGAGTTTTTTATGAAGCAATTTCAAATAGATGTAACATTTTACAAAAAAAACAATATTTATTTCTACAGGTTGACCTATCTATCAAGTATCTTTCATCCCATCTTTCACATTCTCATAAACATTGAATATGACCATTCCTGTATCTTCGGAAATGTTTAAGCTTAACCTTTAGAAGATATGTTGCTTTCTCTTGAACCCGATTCTCTTTTATGTGAGTTTTATCATCGTATCAATTCCTATCATTATAGAACATGATTCTATTTTATGTGAGTTTTATTATCATATCAATTCCTATAATTATAATGACATGATTTCCAAATTTACAGTAATTTTAGTTCATTTTGAACACATTTCTACTAAGACATGAAAAAATAAAGTCCAATACTTTCTATTTTAGATGTGTTTCTTGTACATAGGCACAATGCTTGCAGGTTGGTCAATTTTATATTTGGAGATTTGAAAAAAAATTACTATTTCTTGGGAAGGCTCTAAAGCTTTCTAAAAAAAATTGTGCATTGCTTGTATAAGATCCCAATGCATGTTCCTTTATGAAGCTTAGGAAGGTTCCTTTAAAAAAATATGTGCAATTGCTTTATGAAGGAAGGTTCATGAAGCTCTAATTTAATTATTTTTAAATATCAAGCTTTGTCATCCAAACAAGAATAATTGACACCTTTTTTATTCAAAAAAATAAAACAAATATCCAGGTTTGTCATCCTAGTTTGAATCAAACAAGAATAATTGACACCTTTTTTATTAAAAAAAATCATATTTATTGACATCTCACAAGTTGCCATTTTCAATATATATCAGCACATTGATATCAATTTTTTTAGGGGCGAAGTAGTGGATGGCAGTACACTGAACTTTTCTTACAGTAAAAGGCATGCAAGAAGATATTAGCGATTATCTATATCATTTATTTTTGTTTTGTGGACTCAACTCTTTTATTCTTTTTTTTTTTAAATTTTTCCTAATTTCAGTTCAAAATTTTTATATGGTTAGGGATGCATCTTGTGATCAGTTCAAATGTTGTAGATACAAGCTATTACTGATTGGTTATGTATTTCCTTCTGTAGACCATTGCGATTGCATGTACGTTCCTTGCTGCTAAGGTAGAAGAAATTTCTGGGCTCCTTGATGTGCTATTGTCAACATTACTTTATATTGTCTTCAATGTTTCTACATTTTAAAGAAATTTCCATATTCACTTCAATTTTAGTCTTTTGCGTGATGCTTTAGCAAATCAAAATGAACATTTTGATGATGAAGAGGAAGCTCAACATTATATCTATTTTACTACTCTCTTATTTACTTGAATACATCCACTTTACCTCCTCTCTCTCTTTTTTTTCTTTCTTTTCAATGTTCAAGGTAAACTGGAAATTTGGGAATTTTTCAATAATTGCAATTTAGACGTTGAAGTTACAGATTATATTTGTTAGCCACACATGCTCAAGGAGAGAGAAATGGTATAAGATTATGTTTTTCTTATGAAGTTGATATATATATATATATATTGATTGTTATATATTCCAAAACTAAAGCTGGAATAGTAATAATACATTATGAATACACTAGCAAAGAAGTTTGTTGTTGGGCAAGGATGTGACATTTTTCAAACATACATTGTTGTTTCTTGATTTTATTATTCAATAAAACCATTTTTTACACCTTTAGTTAGTTTAGGTAAGGTTCTTAGTATTATTTTCAGTTTGAAAGTTTGGAATAGATAGTCTTGTACTCCTAATATTATTGTAGAGAACTTAAACTATGTGACCATTATAGATGGAGATATTTCTATAGGAAAATTTGATGTTCAACTTTGTATTATTCTATATGATGTAACAAAGAAACCAATACCTTTGTATTTGGTTAGAAAGATGATAATAAAAATAGATTACACATGATTTAAGAGACTCGGAATTTGTAGACAAGGAAGGGAGTGTAGGTGATGCTCAACATGGATTGTTGCTCACTGGATTGGGAGCTTGTGGATCTTTGGAATTATCTCTCTATAATGGGGTTATGAGATATTATATGCATGTGGAATGATGTCTAGTTATTAAATTAAGGAGATTCATAATTTGAGAGTTTTGAAAGGTGGAATTTGGGATCTGTAGAATTTAACTTGGCAGTTACAACTCTGTGAGGGTTACATGGGAGTTTGATGGAGCCCTACTTGGTTCAAGTTGTCTTTGTCAAAGAGAAATATTTGAAAAATGCTATAGTTGAAGTTTTTCAAGTGTATTGTTTGCCTTGAGAGGGCATGTTAAGTATAGGGCTTAGATAACAAAGTAGTTATGTTGTGGTAGTTGCACAACTTCCTTTGCCAATGATATGAACAATGATTGCTCTTCCTATGAAACAATGAAGGTAGGGGCAATTGCAGTAATGGGTTTGCTTCATTAGCCATTTTTCTATAAGTGTTCTTATTTTTATACAAAACATCTATTGTTGGCTTGTACCCTTTTCCCTTTTTTCAACTCCAAACTACTTTTAGTCCAACTAGTTCGACCAACAACGTGTTGGATTTTTCTTAACAATGATAATTGCAATGCATTATTACTTGTTTTGATCTTCTCGTGGAATAGTGAAAGGTAGGGGAAATTGTAATGACAGGTTTGATTCATTAGCCCACCTTCGTGGGTAGGGTAGGATCATTTTTTGTAGCTCCAAGGAATGATACCTCTATATCTAGGGATGGAGTCACCCAATGGTGGTTCATCACCAAGTCTTTTACCTTAGTAGGTTTACTATCTAATTACTATATAATTTGGGATTATTGCTTGGGCATGATGTTTCCATATGTATATGCTCAAAACAAAACATGTAGGGCAATGATGTATGTACACATTGTCAAAAATATATTCAAGATACTATTTTATATACACAAATGTGGATTTTTGTTGGAATCACTATGTTTTTGCATGTTTGTTTGAGGTTTTTCTTCTACTCCATGATAAGCTTAGGGGCTAAATTTAGTCCTGGATTAATTTTAGAAATTTATTTTTTCAAACAACATTTCGATCTTAGTTTTCCAACAATAACCTATCTACATATCATTGCACCTTTTTGTGGCAATTGCTAGTAATAAAGTTTATAAAATTCATATGATGCAAGGAAAAGAAAAATTGGCGGTAGTGACTATGAAGCCAAGGAACCCATTTTGGATGATATCTCCGTGGTGCAATTTTATGCAAGAGAAGCTAGTAGACTCATGCTAGAGGCCCTTAAGCAAGGACCCACAAGCAAGAAATAAGAGCTTGAGAAGGATGAAACCATTGCAGTCAAGGAGACCATCTTTGATATATCAAAAGGTCATCGAGGGTTTGTAGATGGACCCCTTGCCGAGGAGCTCCTGAGGCCATTAGCAGAGGAAGATAATGGTTATACCAAGATATGATTCAGCAACCGAAGCTTTGGTCTCGATGCTGCTCGTGTTGCAGAGAGAGTCTTGATGGAAGTTCAGAGAAATCTGTTTGATGTTGATCTTTCAGATTTCATTGCGGGAAGAAGCGAGGACGAGGCCCTTCAGGTAATGGCCATATTTTCATCTGTTTTATAAGGGTGTGTATTGATGTCCTTGAATCTTTCTGACAATGCATTAGGTGAGAAGGGTGTTAGGGCATTTGGGTCTCTATTAAAATCTCAGAAAACGTTGGAGGAACTGTATTTTACAAACAGTGGTATCCTTGTCAAGGCTGCTAGAGCCATCTATGAGCTTCTGACCTCTGTTGAGAGTCTTAGGGTTCTGCATTTCCACAATAATATGACAGGGATGATGGGGCAAAGGCGCTTTCAGGGCTTGTTAGGAACTACACTGTGTTGTAGGATTTCAGATGCTCATATACTAGGGTTTGTACTATGGGTGGTATAGCTCTAGCAGAATCTCTAGGAGCAGGTAATAGATTGAAGAAGTTGGATTTGAGGGATAACATGTTTGGAAGAAGTGTGGGGTTGCTTTGAGCAGATCCCTCTCAAGCCATTTGGGTCTCACAGAGGTTTACTTGAGCTATCTTGGTTTTCAGGATAAGGGGACAATAGCTCTTGCCAACATCCTCAAGGAAGGGGCTCCGTCCCTCAAAGTTCTAGAGATGGCAGGTAATGACATTACTGTTAAAGCAGCTCCGGCTTTGGCAGAGTGCCTTGGTTTGAAAAGAATGCTTACATAGTTAGTTTTGTGAGAGAATGAGCTCAAGGACGAGGGATTTGTTGCAATCTACGGAGCACTTGTGGAAGGCCATGAGCATCTGAAGGAACTTGATTTGAGTTCAAATTTTATCAGCGAAGAAGGGGTGAAGGTTACAGCTGAGTCTGTGATCCATAAGCCCGACTTTGATCTACTGATTATTGATGGAAATTGCATTCGGAAGAAGGAATTTATGTTGTTAAATATGTGTTGAGAAGAAGTGTGGAGGGTGTTTTTGTGCTTGGCTATTTGGAAGATAATGATGCAGAGGGTGAAGGTAATGCAGAGGGTGAGAGTGAGGGTGAGGGAAAAGATGGGGATGGAGATGAGGATGATGATGGAAATGAGAGCAGTGATAGTGATGGTGATTTAGAGGCCAAGCTTAAGGACCTGAAAATGCAGTAGCACAATGTATAATCTTGGCACATACACACATGGACAAATTTGGGCCTGCATTTGCTGCGAAAACTCTGATCCCCTTAAGGAAAAATTTCAGATTTTTAGCTGCTGCAGTTAAGTCCCTTTACATTTAAATGATTGGAAATTCTATCCCCATCTAAATGTTGTTTTGTGAATGAGAAATGTGATTTGGCAGCATTTGGCTACCCCAGATTAAGTTCTGTTTCTTGTGTTGCACATTTACTTGTGTTTCAGTTAGAATATATTGATCAAATTCTTCATCATTTCCAGTGATGATGTTTTTGGGTACTTTGAGGGCCTTTAATTGTTTTTCTACCATAGCTTTGAAACCCATAACAAAAAAACAGATAACAAAACCCACATCAAAATAGAAACCAAAACCCTCCACTAAAGTTATAGCATACCTCATTGCTAGAGCGTGACTGAAACTTATGAAAAAGAGTAACAACGGGAGGACAAATTTTTGTTACAGAACTTTGAAACCCACATCAACACAGATAAAAAAACCCTTGACAAGAATAACAGCTGGACACCCCATTCCCCATACACGATTGATCTACATATTACACAGAAAATTGAGTAAGAAACATAGTTTTTTTTTTTTTTCCAGGATGAGGAATCATCTACACCCGTAGGATGGTCTTATAACTTAGGCCAATGCCAGCCTTAGTTTGAATGGAAGAAAAATCTACCCACCATGAGAAGTACTCAAACCAGGATTCCGCGAAAATGAGGTCCACCTTGAACACCCCACAGCTGAGCCCTGTTGGGTATATAGAGCTTAACATACTTGACTATATTCGTGTAACCCCCTTAATACATAATGTAATAGAAAAACAGAGATTGCTTAAGACTCCTAACAAAATACAACTTTATAAGAAAAATCTAACTTATGACAACTTGAAATAGTCTTTTATTAAGGAAATCAGCTTGAAATGTCTTAACTCAAATCTAGGTAGCCTCCTGGCAAATAAGCCTCTGTAAAAATAAAAAAAAACAAGTGCAAACTTCAATATTTTTAAACTTTACATATAAGTAATAAGATGTTTTTTTAGAGTATGTAGCACTTTCCTATATATAAAAAAGTAAAAATTGTAAGTCCAAGTGCATTGATGATATAGTGATTAAAATTGTTTGTTCAGTTGTCCTTGATGATATAGTGAATAAAATTGTTTGTCCAACTCACTCCACAATTGTAGAAAAACAAACTGATATGATCTCTAAGCTTTGTTAAGCAACTAAATGCAGTGTGTTGATGCTGTGTTGTTTTCAGAATTATATCAAATATTAAACTCAATGAATCGATTCCAAACTTATCCGGCCTAACTAATCTCCGATATCTGTAAGTAGATGATAAACACATGTTACTGTTTTAAATTTTGGCTTATATAAATCCATGTATAACGGATTATGTGTTCAGGGATTTGAGCAACAATTGCTTCAATTCATCCGAATTTCCCCTGTGGCTTCCGACTATATAGGACTTGACAATAGTGTAAGTTCCTCAAAAGTTCAAATTCTTATAGAATCTTTGAAGATCAGAAGAAGAATTGCTATAATAATGGCGGATTTATTTTGTTGTGTTGTTTCACAGAGTACTAGAGAATTGCAGTCTGACTGGACCAATTCCATCCAATTTTTTTAACTTGGTGTTTCTTGAGACTACGAATCTTATTGACAATCATCTGAACGGATCTGTGGTTTTCAGCAGCAGTCTAAGTCAATTCCTGCAACTGATAGATCTCCAGAATAACAGCATCAGCAATGCGCCTCAGTTAGGCAATGCCAACATTTCTATATTGTGAGTACCTTTACTGAACCCACTCGGTCATCTCTACATTTACACAAGTTCAGTTACACACTTTAGGAAGTAAATAGCCAATGATTGGATCATGTCAAATGTAAATTTGAGGGTTGATTCTCATGAGTGTTAATGTAATAATCTAGTTGTTAATGTGCTCATCTAGAACAAGTTATGATATTGGTTTTGGGTAACTTGATCATGGCATTGAATTGTAATGGCTTGAAACTTGAAATTTCAGGCTTGGAGAAAACCCTTTTTGTCAATCCCAGTCTTCAGGCTCTAGTATTTTCTGTAAAGCATCCAGTGGAAAAACCAGCTACACAACGAGTCTAGCACAATGTGGAGGCAAGACATGCTCTAGGTCCTGGGAACTTAAATGTCAATCCTCATTCCTGCCAATGCCAATAGCCTTACCAAGGCAATCTAGTGTTCAAAGCTCCCTCATTTTCAGATTTAAACAATAAGATGATATTCCAAGGCCTACAACAAACTCTTTAGTCGAGTCTCACTCTCACTGTGGACGCAGTGTATTTGTGTTGCCTCTATTTTGACAACAATGATTATCTCATTACGTCGGTTCAATTTTTCCCAATTGGCAATCTGCAGTACTTTGCGTATCCAGAGATTATGAGAATCAGTTCCTTCCTCGATAGTCAAAAGTGTCAATCTCTTCCAGGATTCAGACCCTATCTTTTCCTGGAATATCCATACCAATATCGTAAGAACATGTCAACTACATTGCATACTCTTGGCCTTCGTCTAAAAACAATTAAAACGATAAGATAGTATTCACGATCAGGATAACCAGTTTGTGTGGTTGTTTACAGAAAATCCAAAATCGAATAAAATAAGCACAGGTGCAATCGCGGGCATAGCCGTTGCAGGAGTTGTGTTGGATATTGGTATTGCAGTGCCAATAGCCTTTTACGCTCTGAAGCAAAAGAAAAGAGTCGATCAAGCCATTGAAATCCACAAACCATTTGGTACGCATCGTTACTAAGATGAAAACATTAAAATGTCAAATTATATTACATTTTAATAAGTAAATTTTTCTATCACACTAAGATGCTATATAATTCAACATGATTTCATCAACATGAATTTAAATAGATTTATAATGGTTTAAAAAATTACCTTTCTAAATTAATAACTGTAGAAATGAGATGCACAGGCTACATTTCAATCGGATGTGTCACCATCAAGAGACATTTGATTGGACAGTAAGTGCACATTGTTCTCTATGTGAATAAATATGCTTCAAATGAATTCTGATCCTGTCAATATGTAAACTATTATAGCATCATGGGGAACAAATGCTCAGGATGGTGGAGGTGCTCCTAAACTGAAAGGTGCCAGATGGTTTTTCTTTGTTGAAATAAAGAAGCTTACAGATATTTTCTCTGACAATAACAAAATCGGGAAAGGAGGATATGGCATGGTATACATTGAAATGCTTGAAGTGATTTTCATTAGTAGTAATACAATGATAAAATAAATAGGTGTTCTGTTCTTAGCATTATACTTATTAACTTATAGAGAAAGAAATTTCTATTTATTGGTAAAGTATAAGTGCTATACAAAAGACCCGGGGAAGTTACCACAGGCCCCATACACACCACCTTAACCTAGGAAAGCAACCCCACACCCTATTACTTGGAAAGTATAAAAACACCCCTCATTATGAAATACTATATAAGTTTAATAATTACTCAACTTAAATTATTATAACCTAAAAAAATTACTAAGGAACTCTTACTCAGGAAACCTAAGTTTCTTCTAAAAGAATTAGGTCAGCTTAGAGTATAAATCAATTACTATACATTCTTGCTATTGTAAAGGAATTAGAAAGTTTATATTATTTACATATTAGAAGGTCTTAGGAACTCATAACCTTAGGTATTAGCTTATCTTAGCTATGCCTTTTAGGTTATAAGGGTAAGCAATCAGTAATACTTACCCAAGCTACATTAGGCAAAGGAAGAGATAGCAAAGGATAAGGATATTCTATGTAACTCTCATTACCTTAATTAAAACTACAACTCTATTCTTTCATCTTATTACTTCTTGTTTAATAAAATGCAATTAGAATCAACTCATACTTTACTGAGACTTTATTAGACTCTCTTCACAAGCTTAGGATTATAAAAATTGCTTCTATATTTAGTCAACTCCTAACTCTGCATCAGGAATATATAACTAAGCACAAACACTCTTAAGAATCTTAACAACACTAGAAATAGGAATTACTCCTCTTATAATTCTTAGGAAACTACTAACAATAAGGAATCAATTACTCAACATATAAAGTCTTACTTAGGAAAACACTAAGACTCCTGAATACTATACTTCTACTCTTATTATCTTAACTAGAACTAGAACTCAACTTAGTAATATCAGGCTTAGGACCTACCTCGAACCTATTTAAGTTTCGGCTAGACCTACATGGAACCACTGCTTACTTTGCTTCTGTCTTTCTAGTTGTTTGAGGTACCTATGTATCTACTACTTGTGCTACTACTGGTGTTTCAAATGCTTATGTTGGGCGTGGGTCATGATCATGAAGGTCAGAATATAGATCTCAAGAACCAAAGCCTGGTCGAGACCTAGTTAAGACGTTGCTGCTGTCTCTACGGATTATGCAGCTGCTGCCTAAACTTCTCCTGGCACTGGTCTTGCTATTGGATATGCTCTTTCCTCTTAGGTTATATGGGTAAATACTTTAATCCTATAACTCATTTAGTAATCCTTAGGCACTACAAATTTTAATCCACTTAAATCCTATAACGAAACATAGAAACTATAAATAAGCCTCAACCACTAAACGATCCCAAGAGACAGAACCTAGCAAGACATACAACCAGGGACAAATAAGACACTAGCACAAATTACAATCCATGGAAACAAAAACCCCAGTACTTCCACACCTAGATGACATCCACCAGGCCTGATCCTAAGCCTTTTAAAAGGCAAAGGACACTACCTCTACTTACCTTCCAACAACCTTTACTTTTCTAACAAATACTCTTATCTCATGATTAGGAACTACTTGGAATAGAGAACTCGATAATCAACATATAACTATCAAGGGAAGACATCAATAACTTAGGAACAATAGGGGTTAGGAAATATTGAGGCCAACAAACTTGGTTCTGGTCATTAGTATCCATTAATATAATTCATTTATTATATTTATAAAATAATGTAATTTGTCATCTTTTAAATGCATTATTTTCTTTAAATTATGGAGCTCACTTGTAGAATTAAATGTAGATTAACATTTATTTAAATGAATAAAAAATTGTCCATGATTGGCACTGGAAGGAAGATTCTAAATCGAGAAGCATATTTGCAGGTTCCTGTATTAGTGGATCATAGTGGTTGCAATTGCAATGAAGACAACAATTTTCGCTTCACTGGGTATAGCTTGGAAATCTCTGTCTCTGTATTGGAATTTAAATATATTTTTATACTGTTCTTTAAGTTTTCTTGTCATCTTCAATCACAATGTTAGATAGAGGATTAGAGACAATTTTTCAAGTATGCTATGGTCTTTGTAGGTTCACTATTTCTGGGAGAGTGTTGGGGGCTATTGGCGCAGAAAGTTGTCCAGAGATAAATGGAGGTCCTGCCAATGTGAAGGTTGAACTCATTTCCACCAGAAATGACCTAACTAATGATGTGTTTACGTCACAAGGAGGTAGTTACAGGTTTACAAACATTACTTCAGGTGTGGAATATTGTGTTTTAAATATCTTATGAATGATGCCTTTTCCAGAAACTTTGTTTGTTATGTCACAAAATTTGATTTTGTGAGAGGTCCAAATTAATCTGAAGACTATAATGCCCATTTATTAATACCAAATATATTTACCATGAATTTGTTGGTTTTATATAATGATAAATGCATATCTTCACTGAGGACTTTTGATATGAGAACACAATGGAGGAATGAGGAGACTCAAGGGTAATCGCTCTCAAGGGACTATGTCTCCAAATTTGTGGATTTGTATTATTCAAGAATATGTATTTATAATACAGACAAAATTAGATTCCAAGGATAAAGATTATCCTAAAAGTAAGTATACTCATAAAGGTCAAACTAATCTTGAAGATAAAGCTAAACCTGATGATTGAGCTTATCTTCGATGCATACATTAAGCTTAGTTTCCTAGAAAATTACTAACAAGAAGTAACATCTAAAAATAGACTAATTCCCATGTCTTATCATTTGACATTTTTTCCCTGCTTAGAGGAAATTGTCCCCAGTTTCTGCTACTCCAGGGGGTGCTGCGCTTCCAGTGAAGCATGTAATGTAGTTTGGGTCTTGGTATGGAGTAGTTTTTCTTTTGATAGTGGTGTTAGGAAATACTCAGAAACTATACTTTGTGTCTTGCATGTTCACTGACCACTAAGGGTGTATAATAAATTGACTTTTGAGGGCCATTGGAGCCACAAGTCAATTTAGCCAACATATTTCCAACATTTCCCTTTAAGATTGATTTGTGTATACAAATAAGGCAACTTGAAATAAATGATATTTGACCAAGTATATATTACATCCTAACTGTTGATATATATGTAACTTCGGAATGTATTTCATCCATGTATTTCATTTATATATTATTGTACTCCTATAGAGATGTGTCATTCCTCTATACGGAAGTGTCGTCATGTGTATTTACAAGTGTCGCAAGTATGTTAACTTACTGATGGGTTATTAGACCACCATGTGTGGGGTCGGCCCTGATTTATGTAATATGTGGTTGATGTACCGAGCTAGACAAGTCGGCCCCATAAAGTTATTGGGCAAACAGAACAAGGATAAATAGAGATCGAGAGATCTCTATTTGGATCACTCAAAAACGCATTCTTCCTTCACTCAGAAAGTGGCGTACATGTGAGGAGGATCATATGCTAGTAGAAGACTATCTCTGTGTATTTGGTTGTACTTTGGTTGAGCTATTTCTCTATCTATCTCTGAGGAAGTTGTGGGGTTTTTCACCTTAGGGTTTTCCCCATGAAAACTTTGTGTCTATTGTCTCTCATGCTTTTGCTTCTTGTGATGATTGACATGCTTGTTATGATTGATATGCATTGATATACTGTACATGTTATTCTCTTAGTAAAGATCCTAGAGTATTGTGAATTAATGCTCAAAATTTAACATGTATCAGAACTAACCTGAGAAGAAGACATTGTGCAGTGACGAAAACTAGGGTTTCTTGTTTATTGGGTTTCTCTCCACAGATTTTGGAAAAGCAGTATAGTAGATTAACTCTACTCATCAAGGAGAATCTATCTGTCCAATCAGAATTCAATTCTGAGCATTTTCAGTTTTGGCCCTAAAAATTAGGGTTTCCACAAAAATAGGAATTTCTGAAATCTGAAGACATAGATGGAAGCTCCTTGGAAAAATCGAAGTTTAGAGCTTTGGATCGATATTTTTGGCTGAGTAAATCTCCGGGAAACTCAAACCGTAATTCAGGGTCCTCCCAAGTGAACTCAGGAAGACTAAAAGGCATTTCTGAAGGGTGAAGCTTTGCAGATCTCAAATTATGAATACACCAGGCTGATCAGATCATCAAGGCGCATCTTTCTATCCTTTCAGAAAGTTGAAATTCACATTTTGAATTTTTAGGGTTTTTCCGACAAACCCTAATCTGGGACTAGATCCAGTTTTTCAGCAAAGCAAGTGGTAAGACCTAAATCTTCTCTATTTCCATTTGAAGTACTCTTTAAGATGTCTCACCACACCAAGCTTGAGGATAAGCTTGAAGGGGCTAATAAATTCCAAGCCTAGAAGTATAGGATTGGGTTAATCCTGGAAGAAAGTGAATTGGACTCCTACATCAGCTCTGAGGTCCCTATCCTAGAGGATGAAGAGGATAAAGTATTGCATAAGAAGAACTTGGTCAAGGCAAAGAGAATCATTACTGATTCTATCAAAGACTATCTCATACCACATGTGTCATCTCTAAAGACACCCAAGGAGATGTTTGACTCCCTGACCAAGTTATTTGAAGGGAAGAACATAAATAGGAAGATGACTCTACGGAATCAATTGAAAGGGGTCAAGATGTTGAATGGAGAGACCATTCAATCTTACTTCTCCAAGGTCTCTCAGATCAAGGAACAACTTGAAGTTGTGGATGAAGTAGTGGACAATGGTGAAGTTGTTATGACCACTCTGAATGGCCTACCTAGGTCATGGGATTCCTTTATTTAAGGAATTTGTGCAAGAAAGAAATTGATCTCTTTTAGTAGGCTGTGGGAGGAATGCTCTCAAGAAGAAGCTAGGCTTGTGGCCCAACAAGAAAATATGGGAAATGAAGATCAATCACTCACAACACATGCCATGAAAGGCAAGTCCAAGAAGGAATCATTTCATAACAGGAAATTCTCTCACCACCATTCTCATAAAGATAAGAAAGATCTCAAATGCTTCAATTGCAATGAGAAGGGACACTTTGCTTCAGACTGTCCCAAGAAGAAGAAAGACAACAACAACAACTTCAACAAGAAGAAGAAGAACAACAAAAGAAGATATCATGCTCATGCTGCTGAGGATGATGAACCTCCAAAGAAGAAGGCTAGAGCAGAAAGTTATGATGATGACTCATCAAGCAAAGAAGAGTATGTTCTAATCTCTGCTCTCACAGGTACTATCTCTCATGGTTGTAATGATTGATTAATTGACAGTGGGGCTTCCAAACACATGACTGGGTTTAAAGAATATTTTGTAAACTTATCTGAACATGAATCACCCCATAAGGTGAAACTTGGGGATGATTATCAATACCCCATCAAAGGAAGTGGTGAAGCCTCCTACAACCTAGACTCTGGAAAGTCTTTGAAGATTAAAGAAGTTCTTTATGTACCTGGGCTCAAGAAGAATCTACTCTCCATCTCTGCATTGGATGCAAAAGGCATGAGGGTTGCATTTGTAGATGGCCAAGTCCTAATGTGGCCAAAGGGTAAAAATATTGATGATGCAGTGGTGATTGGAGAGAAAGAGGGAGGTTTGTATAAATTGAAGGGACAACCTGAACATGCCATGGTACATGATTCCATGGAGCCAAGTGAACTTTGGCATAGAAGAATTGCACATATGCACTACAGAGCATTACCAATTGCAAGTAAGGCTGTAGAAGGTCTTCCTGAAATCAAGACCAAGCATGAAGGTGTTTGCAAAGGATGTGCAAAAGGAAAGAACATAAATAAGGCATTCCCAAGCAGTGAAAGCAAGGCAAAAGGTATCTTGGAAATTATCCACTCCGATGTATGCGGTCCGATGTCATCCAGTTATCTGAGTGGGTATGTTTACTATATCTCTTTCATTGATGACTTCTCCAGGAAGACTTGGGTTTACTTCTTAAATAACAAAGATGAAGTATTTGATAAGTTCAAGAAATTCAAAACCTTGATGGAGAACCAAACTGATAAGAAGATCAAAACATTCAGATCTGACAATGGTGGAGAATTCACCTCAAGTGACTTCAAGAAGCTATGCAGTGATTCAGGGATTAAGAGGGAGTTGACTGCTCCTTACAATCCACAACAGAATGGAGTTGCAAAAAGAAAGAACATAACAATCATGGAAGCAGCAAGGGCAATGCTACATGACCAGGATCTACCTATGCATCTATGGGCAGAAGCAGCTAGGACAGTTGTATATGTGCAGAACAGAACACCCCACAAGATATTGGAAAACAATACACCAGAAGAGGTCTTCACTGGTAAGAAACCTAAATTCAGCCATCTTAGAATATTTGGTTGTCCAGTATACACTCATGTCCCAAAGGAAAAGAGTACCAAGCTAGATCCTTCAGGAAAGAAGGGTATCTTTGTGGGTTACAGTGAAAGCTCGAAGGCTTACAGAATATACGTTCCAGGGTTCAAGAAGATTGATGTCAGCAGGGATGTGACATTTGATGAAAACTCAGCATTCATCAAATCAATAAAGACACATGTTGAAGATTATGAAGAACCTAAGGAAACTAGATTTCAAGACACTACTATGACTGAAGCAATTCCAGGTGCAGATCGTGAAATTGAAGATCTGCAAGAACCTGTAGATCCACCCCGTGAGAATAACTCTCACAAGAGGAAACCTGCATGGGCTAGAGAGCTCATTCAAGATGCAGAAAGATATCATATTCCAGAAGAAGAACATAGAGTAAAGAAGAGAACTAGATCACATACCAGCTATGTTGCTTTACTCTGTGATATCATGAACAAAGAACCTTCCAATTATGAAGAATCAGCGGAAAAGAAAGAATGGAAGGATGCCATGGTCGAGGAATACCAATCAATAATGAAGAATGATGTTTGGGATGTTGTCCCAATACCTGAAGCGAAGTTTGTTGTGACTTCCAAATGGATCTACAAGATCAAGCATGCTGCAGATGGCAGCATAGAGAAATACAAGGCAAGGTTCATAGCTCATGGCTTCTCTCAAAGAGAGGGAATAGATTATGAAGAAACTTTTTCTCATGTATCCAGGTACACTTCCATCAGAACAGTACTTGCTTTGGGTACAACGATGAAATGGAAGATACACCAAATGGATGTCAAGACTGCCTTCTTGAATGGTGTAGTTAAAGAGGAAGTGTATGTGGAGCAGCCACTTGGTTTTGAAACACATGACAGGGAGTCATATGTGTGCAGATTGAGGAAAGCCTTATATGGCTTGAAGCAAGCTCCTAGGACTTGGTATGGTAAGATGGATAGTTTCCTATCTAGTTTGGGCTTTACCAAGAGTAAAGCGGATTCCAACCTTTACTACAAGGTTGAGGAAGGAAATCCTGTGATACTACTCCTATATGTGGATGACCTGTTTGTAACAAGAGATGACATATTGATTGCCGATACAAAGAGGAATCTTGCTGCCGAGTTTGATATGAAGGACTTGGGGATAATGCACTATTTCCTAGGTATGGAGGTGTGGTAGAGTACAGATGGGATATTCCTTGGACAAGGGAAGTATACAGTAGATATCCTGAAGAGGTTTGGGATGATGGATTGCAAGGCCATGGCCACACCTATGGCATCGAATTTGAAGCTTCTATGTGATGCTTCATCTGAGCTGGTTGATGTCTTTATGTATCGTCAGATGATTGGGTCCTTGATGTACCTGACGAACATGAGACCATATATTTACTTTGTGGTGAACACATTGAGCCAGTTCTTGACGGATCCGAGGAGTGTTCACCTGGTTGCTGTAAAGCATATTCTGAGGTACCTGAACGGTACAGTTGATTATGGGCTCAAGTATGATGCAAATCAAAAGTTTCACCTGTAGGGTTATGTTGATTCGGACTAGGCAAGTAGTGCTGTAGATAGGAAGAGCACATCTAGGTGCTGCTTCAGTATGGGATCAAGTGTGAGCTCTTGGTTTAGCAGGAAGTAGTCCTGCGTAGAACTTAGTACAGCCGAGGCAGAGTATGTTGCATCTTGTTCGGCTAGTTGTGAGGCAGTATGGCTTCGGAAGCTACTGTCTAAGTTATTTGATCTCCCGCTGGAGACTACTGGTACCTTTTGTGACAACCAGAGCTGTGTGAAGTTGTCTGAGAACCCGGTGTTCCATGACAGGTCAAAACACGTAGAGATCAAATATCACTATATCAGGGAGAGGGTGCAGAGAGGAGTAGTGAAGCTCCTGTATGTTGCGACGGACGAGCAAATTGCAGATGTGCTGACGAAACCACTAGCCAGAGTGAAGTTCGAGTACTTCAGAGAGAGGCTTGGTGTTCTTCAAATTTATGACACTTTGAGGAAGAAGTGATGGACACATGTGTAGAAGCCATTCCAAGCATGTTGGAAGGAGGATCCTTCACATGGCTGTGGATGTAAGCGTTGGATGATGAGCATCAGGACGATGCTCCAGTTACTGCTACGTATATGTATGTACGCATCATGTTGGATGTTGGATATGATCAGTTGGATCATTTATATGTATATGTATGTACGCATCATGTTGGATTATGGATATGATCAGTTGGATCATTTATATATGTATATGTATGTACGCATCATGTTGGAGGATGGATATGATCAGTTGGATCATTTATATGTATATGCATCATCTTGGATGCTTGGACCATGTATCTGTATTTGTATCAGGCTGATACGTTGTATGATCAGGTAGATCATGTATGTTGATATGTATCAGGTATGATTAGGTGGATCATGTATTTGTATATGTATAAGGTGGATACATCATATGATCAAGTAGATCATGTATGATGATATATATATCAGGAAGATACTGTGTATGCATTAGGTAGATGCATTGTATGATCAGGATGATCATGGATGATGAGCTTCAGGATGTTGCTCCAGATGGCATGCAGCAGGATGTTGCAGTGATGATGATCAGGATGATGTATGGTGAGTATCAGGTTGATACTCTGTGGCCATGGAACAGGTTGTGCAGATACGCATATAATTTTTTCCTTGGGAGATTTGCAGATAGTCTTTTGAGGTTTTGCCTATGGCATGTAATTTGTACCCTGGGATATCTGGCAAATGCTCTTTCGAGGTTTCGCTTGGGAGGACATATAATTTGTTCCATGGGAGATTTACAGATACTCTTTCGAGGTTTTTCCTATGGCATATAATTTGTGCCCTGGGATATCTGGAAAATGCTCTTTTGAGGTTTTGTCCTATGGCATGTAATTTGTGCCTTGAGAGATCCGATAGGTTGAGTCGTGTGCTCGTAATGAGTCATGGGATGCTCTTTCGAGGTTTTGCCATGACCACATGTAATTTGTGCCCTGGGAGATCCGATAGTTTGATCCTTGTGCTCGTAATCAGTCTTGGGATACTCTTTCGAGGTTTTGTGGTGACCACATGTAATTTGTGCCCTGGGAGATCCGATAGGTTGAGCCGTGTGCTCGTAATCAGTCCTGGGATTCTCTTTCGAGGTTTTGTGGTGGGGTCACATGTAATAACTCCTGGAGATCTAGACAGGATGAAAAAGGCCTTAGATTCTCTTTAGGGTTCTTGCTAGTCAAGAGACTCTTTTAAGGTTTTGTGACACACGTAATAAGTCCCGAGATTTCCACAGCATGGCCAGTGATGATGAAGACCTGCAAGTGGTGGGCCTACATCCAGTATGAAAAAGGACTGGCTCTGTAGAACTTCCTATGATGAGTAGATTCAGAGATTGGTTGAGATAGCAGCAACAGTGACGATGATGATGACGATGCATCGATGACAATGATCCAGAGAAGAAGACTTGTGCTAGCAGATCTGTGTCAAGAAATACCTTCCTAGTTAAGAGGGAGTGTTGATGTATATGTAACTTCGGAATGTATTTCATCCATGTATTTCATTTATATATTATTGTACTCCTATAGAGATGTGTCATTCCTCTATACGGAAGTGTCATCATGTCTATTGAAAACTGTCACAAGTATGTTAACTTGCCGATGGGTTATTAGACCACCATGTGTGGGGTTGGCCCTGATTTATGTAATATGTGATTGATGTACCTAGCTAGACAAGTTGGCCCCATAAGGTTATTGGGAAAACATAACATGTATAAATAGAGATCAGGAGATCTCTATTTGGATCACTCAGAAACTCATTCTTTCTTCACTCAGAAAGTTGCGCACATGTGAGGAGGAGGATCATCTACTAGTAGATAACTATCTTTGTGTATTTGGTTGTACTTTGGTTGAGCTATTTCTCTATCTATCTCTGAGGAAGTTGTGGGGTTTTTCACCTTAGGGTTTTCCCCATGGAAACTCCGTGTCTATTGTCTCTCATGCTTTTGCTTCTTGTGATTATTGACATGCTTGTTATGATTGATATGCATTGATATACTGTACATGTTATTCTCTCAATAAAGATCCTAGAGTATTGTGAATTAATGCTCAAAATTTAACACTAACCTCCTCTCTTAATATACACTCAGCGAAAATGTGGTAAGGCAAAAATTTGGCCAAATAGACATTATAGTAATTCCCCCTTAGTGTTTAATTGGGTAGAGAATCCAATGAAGATTGACTATGTTGAGGTCATAAACATATCTCAATGGATAGTCCATATGTAGAACTGCAACCTATAAAACACCTTCACACAAACCTCTTTGGAACCGATGAAGCAAACTTGTGTTTAAATGGAAAGTCTAGCTTAAAAAATGTAGCCTCCAAAATAACTTCACAGGAACTCATAATTGGTGAAGCAAACACAAGTTTAAACCAACATATGCACAAGTGGTTCGATTGGGAACTCAAATCTGTGCATGCTATCAAAGAACAATGTCGAAAAACTGACATAGATGGCAAAGATCCTATTGAAGTTGAGAGTGATCCAACCATGCTGTAGTCATGTGTCAAACTTTCAAAGATCATCAATAATTCTTTTAATGTCACCATGAACAATATTTAATTAAGACATAATAAATCTTAATTGTGTCTTGATATAAGATTTTTCCATCTATGCTCTTCACATTCAATCTGTCAGAAGAGCGACTATTATACCAATGATTGTGCTGATAATAATGTCGATACCTGGGTAGATTGTGAGAATGGTTCTCACTGTGATTAAGATGCCGATATGGCTAACATGTGGATGGAGAAGAAACTAGTTCTTGCTGATCGAGAAGTGCAGGGTGTGACTCTTCATAATCATCAGATGACACAGGTTTAGGTTCCATCTTATCAGAATTAGATGAATCATCAGATTTGTACAAGATCTGGTTCTCGCTGTGAAAATTCTCTTAGTAGATCCAAAGAGATGATGTAAACCTCACAATGAAAGAATTTAGGAAAAATAGAAGAAGAGAAGAGCAGAAGAACATAGATCCAAAGGAGCTCAGATAGACGCAGAATAATTACACATGTTACCTTAATATGAATAGTAAAAAGGTAAATATACAATGCTTAGGATTCGAATACCCTAGGTGTGATTCGAATTATCCAGCATGGACAGATCCATAATCAGTGGAGTGTCATCAAGTCATAACTAGGAGTCCAACTCATCATCAGTGAATTCATCAATGCACAAGTGATAGTCAACTAGAAGTCAAACTGAGTCTTAACTTAATGTGGTAGGTGTAATTAGCACATGGAAGCACTAATGTAGTGAAGGAGGCTCAGTGGAGGGCGCTAATGGAGCTAACTGGAGTCAGAACAGCCTATCTAGTCACATTGGAGGTCCATCGGAGTGATAAGGTCAGTAAAGAGTGAGTCAAGCCTAAAATCAGGGAGAGAACTCTTGTTAACTGAACATAACTGGACTGGTAGGTGAAGAAGTGTGCCTCTCTCATGCAGTAGGTGAAAGTAGGGTGCACTAGGAATTAGGATGGATGAAACTGATTAGGAAGAAGCTCTGGTGGCTAGCTAACTGAGGGCTAGGTGCTGGGACTGATAACTGGAAAGCATGCAAACCCTAGAATCCATGCAAACCCTAAAAGTGCATGAAAACCCTAAAAGACTGAAAATGAAAATTACTGAAAAGATAGTAGGACTAGGATGGAGTATAGGAATATCCTAACACTTGCAACACCATACTAGCACAAGATGTAGGGTCAGGTTACTATGACAAAATAACTGCACAAGTATCAGGGTGACTTGCATCCAGTAATGAAATCTCAACATATCCAATGCCCTCTTTCAATGGTCTCGTATCAGTTTCAATTTGAGTAATGATATCCTGTCCATGTTTAACAAGTCTACCACATCTATAACCCATCAAACTAATGCCTCTAGTATGTTGCTAAAAGTTAGGAAACAACAGTCCATGTGTGTAATAGTGCATGAGAATATGCTCAAAAGAAGACTAAATATTCTTGAATAGAAAGTAGCACTGTTTGTACCGTGCTGTAAGCAAATGTTGATAGTCCAATATCTCACCTACTTAATGCTTCTTTTGTCACCATTTAGCTTTCCATTAAATGCGGAGGGTTTTAGGTTTTTTTATATTTTTCCCTGTTTATATGCTTGAATCTTTCTTTCCGAACTGGGTGTGTTCTTTCACCATCTTGTCTACTGTAGATAGCATTGGGTTCAATATTTCATACATTGTTAATGAAAAGGTGCATTTAATATGATTGGGATGCAATAGGGCCATGGGAAGAAGGAAGTTATGTTTTATGTTCATTGCAAATCTCCCAACATCTAATTGTGGCCAAGCATTGCTTAAGAATTTAGCTAGATAGCCATGGTGCTTGGACTTAGATCAAAAGGTACGAGAGTGTCCTCTGTCTAGGTCAATTATGTAATCAATTTGCAAGAGATCAAGCCCTGGCCACCCTCCCAGTCCTCTATATATGAAACACCAGTGATTCTGCACTAGGAAATGGGCTCTAAACACTCTGGAAGTACCAGAAGGGTTTCACCTCTAATTGGGACAGATGTTGGTGATGGACATATGTATTTTAACGAGTCCTTTCTATGGCCTGTTACTTTGTTTAGGGAATATTCTAAAAAGGCCGGTAAAATGAAAGATGATGATAAATTTCAGAAGACGTTTTTAGAATTGAACTTATATGAAACTAAAAATGAAAGAATTGTGAAAGGGAAGCTTTTGGGAAGTGCTATGGTAGACCTGGTTGATTATGGGATTCTCAAAATCTTTGTTAGCACCAGTGTTCCCCTCAGCCTGAAGAGAGGCACAAGAAATGTAGTGCAAACATCTTTTTTCTTCAGTATTGGTCCATATGATGGAAACAATGTGTCTGATGGCCTTGACAGTTAGGGGGCACACGTTTATATGAGTCCTAGCTCCTCATCAAGGGATCCCCTTTAAAATAGGACTTCTTTGGACAAGGATGCCAGAGATTCCTTAACTACTACATTATTGAGTGATGAAGATGCAGAGGAGGAAGAAATTGCATCCTTCACTGACGATGAGTCCTCTTCTCATTCTCTGTCACCTGTTTCTACATCGGCGTCAGAGACAAAAGTAAATACACCCTTTACAAAACTGGAGCATACTTTTGGAGTTCAACAAGTGGAGGATGAGGTATTGACTTTGCATTAGCTGTTTTAGAATATCATAAATTTTCTTTCTGGATGGAAGAGTGTTTGCATTTATGACCCGTTCATTGCATGTATAATCTAAGTGGTGCAACTATTTGACTGCTTGTGGTTTGACATTTTATTAATTAAAAATTATTTAAATGCTTGATCCAATGTACTGATATACATATTCCCACACTAAAAATATGCCTACCCTATCCAATCACTCTTACAAAGATAATATGTATGAGCTCTTATACTTGCATGATAAGATTCTTGTGGGATTGGATGACCCATGGCATTACCCCTGTGGGCCAGTAAGGCATGAAGAGTAGTCTAAGGATACACAAACAACCTAAAATGCAAAATGACTTACATGATTGGGTAGTATAGCATTTTAATTATTTGATCTCTCTCGCTCTCCACACATGCACACACACACACATTTATAGATATAGAGAGTGATTGATACAGAGGTTGTATCTTGCTAATTTCATTCTCCATATTTAGCCATTGTGATATTATTGTTAGTTATTGATTTGCATTTGTGGGTTGGGATTCATATATTCTGTGTGGACATAGTTAACATGGATAAAATGCAATACATAGTGTACTGAAACTACACAATCTAACAAGGTTATATGCAGTGATGAATTTATTCTGATTTCTCAGAGTCTCAGATATATCTAATCTCTTAGGTGGACAGTGGGCACCTTGTTTACCTATTTAAACAGTAATGCCATTTAATGAGAAACAATTGGTTTATATATAATTTTCATTTTCTTTACATTCCGGTCATCCTTGAGATTTTGAAATATATAAAAGATACAGTTTTCTCATCCATATAATTAGTTATTATCAATGGCAGTACTAGCAGTATTGAGTGCAAGGTTATGCTTTGCATTAGATTTGAAGTGTATGCTTTGTCGTTTAATCCAATATGGAATTAGGAGTATCCGATGCTTATTTTTTAAATTTTCGTTGGTACAGCATTTATGGGCCTCGAAAAATTGTGATTATTGTGTGGATGGAGGTCTGTTAATTTTGAATGGACATCATTATTGCCAGTGGACACTTGCAGTTGATAATGCAGTCAGTGATGATGTAGGTTATGATGTGAATGGCGATGATCCAAGCACTTAGAATACACATTAGTAGTAGCATATGTTTTGATTATGGAGGTCAAAAGTAGGCCATTTTGAATGTGACAATGTATTTGAGTCGAATATGGAAACATGAACCAAGTAATTGTGGGAACTAGCCTCAGAAAAAAGGCAGAAAAAAAGTAGGCCATTTTGAATGTGACCATGTATTTGAGTCGAATATGGAAACATGAACCAAGTAATTGTGGGAACTAGCCTCAGAAAAAAGGCAGAAAAGAAAAGGGTTCACAAATTGCTAAATGCGGTCAGCAGGACAATATAGCTAGATTATGGAAGAAGTACTAGTGTTGCTATCATGCAATGAAATCCCAAACAAGGATGGGCCACTGTGATTTTATTAGGCTTGCATTTTAGAAGGCATTATAAAAACGGCAATCACAAGCAAGGGGACAAACACAGACACATGAAGCGATGTTAGTACTGGAGTGAGGTCAAAATTCAAAGTCTACAGAGAAGTGGTAATACAAAGTTTTACAGTGAGAATACTGAATTTTAATGTATTCGTAATGATTTTCCACAGTCATCAAGAATTATATAATGTGAAGATAAGGCAGAGACACACATTATTGTCTTCACAACGAACACCAGGTTTGTAAGGAAATTACTGGCCATGAGCAGAAATACGGAAGAAAATAATGACCGAAATTTATTCTGCAAAATAGGAATGTTAAATTTGATTTGAGTTGTTTAAATTGATCATTTGTCCTATAATGGTTCCCAACATACATAAACTTTTCAGAGCATAGCATCATGTTATTGATCTTGAGATCACATTATTTAATGAAGAAGACCAAGTAGTGATGAATTTTAGAATGAGGATAAGCTCTATGAATATTCTATCCACATCAGAATCTCCATTATAGAGGAGCCAATTGTTTGATCTCTTGATAAGGCCCACATTTTGGTGTACCTGAGTTTTTCCTCAAATTAGAATTAAAGTACAGGTTTCTGCTCTCAGCCTAAAACTATTCTAATTCTGATTGAAAATCTAACTAAATCTGATCTTTTAGAACCTACCTTACTTGATATGTTCCACCTCCCCCTTCCCCCTGTTGCCGTCGAAACACGCACCTGGGGGTTATCGCAGCAAAAATCATCAAGCCACTTAGGTGCATGAGAATATGCTCAAAAGAAGACTAAATATTCTTTTGCAAGGTGTTAAGTCTATCTTTGCTCTCTTTTGATTCAAATTGGGAGTGTTTGAAAGGATGGAGCATGGGTTTCTTCAAGCTTATTAATACAAAGCATCAATCTCTCTGCAAGTGCATCATATTTTCTAAAAAGAAAAAAATGCAATCCTTTAAGTGAGGTAGTCTAGATTCTAGATAGGCTTGCCCTTCCCATAAAATTAAGAAAGTGGGAGGTCATAAAAAATATGAACATTATCATCTTTAAGTGGGACAACTTCCTCACAAAGCTAGGCAATAGAGTCTTGGAATGAATTCACTTCATTATAAATCCTGCAATGAATTGACCTCATTATAAAGTTGGATATAAGTTTCTTGCGATGAAAGATTATGCTCATGAAGACTTGATGTATCATTCTACAAAGAATTAAATTCATAAACAACTTCATTATGAAGTTGAGCAATAGTATCTAGCTAATTGTTATTAATATGTTGCAAAGAAACTTCATTATGAAGTTGGGTACGATAATCTTGCAAAATAAGAAATCTGCTCATTAACATTGGCAATAGTGTCGTGTAAGGAAACAAATTTCTCCTCATAGATTTTGTGGGGCATATTTTCCTCACATTGTTTGAGGATAACTTATATGGTTATTCTGCTTCTTCGTGATGTTTTTGAAGAAGCATTTTTTTCCACATCAATATTATCCATGATAAAATATAAATGTAATTTGCTATCATTAGTATGCTGGGCTTATACTACAAAGTGTTTGGGAGGAATACATGGATTTTGAGGGCCTGCATGGAAAACACAATGTAATCCTCCTTTAATGTAATAAACCTTATCTCTTTATCTTAGTGAAATTGATTACATGGAGACTTCGTAAGTCATAGTGTTATATATACCTTGTCAGTTGTCCCATTGTAGATACGAGATTAGAAAATTGGAAATTTTTAGGCTTGGGCCTTATGGGTATATAGGCAATTTTTTCCATTATCGAAAGCATTTTTCATGAAATAAAATATACACAATATCAAATAAGTATGTAGAGGTTATCTCAGTCTTTTCCTTTATGCGTTGAGATACGATATATGTATGACACTCTAAGTTAATTTCAGCATTTGGATAGGTTCCATCCTCTTCTTGTCACCCACCATACCCTAGCGAAACAAGCCTCATAGTTTGAGCCACCTTATTGAGTCACCTCCTCCATGCATTGTATTGAATTATTTATCTACTTCGGTAGTTTTTTTATGTTTCATATAGATTACTTGACATTCTTTAACTTTTGGGTAGCTTTTCTAACTTCCAAGATTTCGCCTTTGGACAAGTGGCATCACTTGCATGGGTTTTCTTGGCTGTATTTATGGCTTATGCACCATAAGTATTTTGTCTCCCATTTAGCATATTTATTTCTAGCATGAGTTCAAAGTAAATTCCAACTATCTTGAGGATAACACATGCTCTCCAAATGCGATAAAAGTTAAAACCAATCAAATTTTCAATGAATCTTCATCTAAGTTGGTGTCTTTATTTTAATACATCATGATTCTCCCAGCATGTCTATCATCCCTTTGTCATGGAAGAAACAGAATTAGATGTTTGAATTACTCTCCATTTGAAAAATGCACTTGTACAAATTGTGCTAACTGTGACAGCTGATCTTTTGGTAAGGTTTTGTATTATTGCTCTCATATATTTGAAAATTGCATACATAACACTGGAATACAACAATGATTGTAGGATTTGATTCAACAAGATGTTGATTTTAGTGGTTTTTGTCAAATCTGAATGTTGTGGTTTCTGAAGTGATTGGAAGTTATGAGCATTGGTCAATATCAACTGTGAAATGACCCTTTTGAATGTTTGTCTAATGGTAGGGATTTGATGGCATTAGCCCAAATCATTCCTCACTCAAAGACAAGAATGCTCTCACTCTTGCTATTGTTGCTAATATAGGTAAGATGTTTATCATTGGTGCATATTGACCACACCAAATTATTTCCATTTATGGTTGTCTTTATTGGCATTTCTTATTTTGTATTAAATTGTAGATAATTCTTGAACTTGATCTTTAAGCAATGTTGAAGATATTCAAAATGGAGCCATTGGTTGGGAACTAGCTCTTGTCACCACTTCAAGTTCTAATTATAGTGTGCAAGCATAAAGTAAATCGGTAATACCAACTTTCTATATAGTTTGTTGTTCCTGGAGGCCTTATTGGTGTGGGTACACCAATAGATCCACATTGACACGTGTTGACAAGATTGTGAGGCAAGTCCTTCAAGAAGTTGGAGAGCTACCTAATGCATTTATTGAGCTTGAGGCATATTTATTTATGGATTAGTGCATTGGCTTGATGGATAGTGTTCATTTGAATATAATCTTTGTTGTGTTTTTCCCAATTTTTTAAAAAACATTTAGGTGCCTTGAAAATAGATATGAGCATGTAGGTAGTTGATGAGTGATTTTAAGCATGATTGTATTTAGATCTTATTGTTATTTATTAGAATTACAAATGATGCAATATTGGAGTTAATATTTCTCCTATCCCCAATTCTTAAAGGGTTCTAGCTCAATGGAAGAGCATCTGCCTTACAAGCAGAAGGTTGGTGGTTCGATTTCTCCATGCCCTAATGATATTACAATATTGGTATTTTTAATAAAATATATTTTATTATGATTTATTATCGCTATTGGGAGGGTTTCAAACCATTTTTGTATATTGCTATGATGGGGTTTCTAAACCGCCTTCATATGTCACTACGAGGGGGGGTTCAAAACTGTCATTGTATGTTACAACGAGGGGGGTTCAAAACCCCCTTCAAGGTTTATATGAGGGGGGTTCATAACCGCCCCCAAATGTTTATAAGATGGAGTTTTAGGGGGGGTTCAAATCGCCCCTATAGGTGTCTACGAGGAGGGTTTCGAACTGACCCCATAGGTACATACAAGGGGGGTTTCGAACTGCCCCCAAAGATTTGTAAAAAGGAATTTTAGGGGGGGTTGTTAAATGCCCCCATAGCTTATGATGAGGGGGGTTCAGAACCCCCCTGTAGGTCTCTACAAGGAGGGTTTCAAACCGCCTCTGTAGGCCTCTGCGAGGGGGGTTACAAATCGTCCCTATAAGCATCTATAAGGGGGGTTCCAAACCGCGCCTATAGGCCTCTACGAGGGGGGTTTCAAACTACCTTTATAGGCCTCTATGAGGGGGTTTCAAAATCACCCCTATAAGCCTCTATAAGGGGGGTTCTAAACTTCCCCTATAGGCCTCTACAAGGGGGGTTCCAAACCACCCCTATAGCACTATATGAGGGGGGTTCACAACCGCCCCTATAGGCCTCTACGAGGGGGGCTTGAAACCACTCCTATAGTCCTCTACAAGGGGGGTTCCAAATCGCCCCTGTAGGCTTGTATGAAGGGGCTTATGATGGGGGTTCACAACCGACCTCGTAGGTCTCTATGAAGGTGGTTCAAAACCGCCCCCATAGGTCTCTATGAAGGGGTCTACGAGGGGGGTTTAAAACCGCCTCCGTAGAACTCTACGATGGGGGTCACAAACCACCCCCAAAAGTCCCTTTTGGGGGCGGTTCCAATATCGTCAAAAACTGCCCTTAAAGGGAAAATCTTTTAACATCGGTGCCTTTAGGGGCGGTTTGGCCAAAACCACCTCCAAAGCCAAAACCCCCCCCATAGGTCACTTTTGGGGGCAGAAGTCAACCCCCCCTAAAGGCCAAAAATGTAGAAGTGTATAGCAGGGTATTTTTTAAGGATTCTAATAGTATCCTTAAGTGTAGTATTCTAGGCGATTATTTTGGATTGAGAAAAACATATATATAGATAGGTAGGCGAATATTAAATACAAAACATACAAATTACTACTAAAAATTGTAACTTTTGGCGAATATGATGATAAAAAAACATATATTATGTAAATATAGGCGATATTAGAGACTAAAAATGACCAAATAGCGAATTTATTTTTTGAAAAAAAACCCGAAAAATAGCCAATTGGTTAAATTTCACCCCTAAAAATTTCTCTGGCGTATAGTTTCCCTTCCCTCTCCAAATATCCACTCAACTTTTTATGGAGGTGACACTATACCGCCTAGGCATAACCACTTATCCACACTTGATGTGGGTATCTTAGGGGCCAAACTTAGGATATTACCAAGGAGCAATTATGACCAAAATTGACTCTTGAAGTCAGATATTATCGTTGGGATGTGTTTCCAGTTCTTTTGAAACATAGATTCATCACCAATGTAAGTGACTCTTTGCTACCTTCACTAGTCAATTGGTGTGTGGATCCCATTATCACTATCAATTGTGCTTTTCATAGGCCCAATTACGTTTAAGAGGAAGGATTTTAGGTATTTAGGAAATTTACATTTATTTTCTTTGTTGTGCAGGAAAATTACCTTATAGTGAGGAGTGGTCACTACCAACTTGGGTGGGCGTGAAAGGTAAATGCATTCATTATGTTGCAATAACTATTACAAATGGAAAGGGATCAAAGTATTGAAATAAGTACCTCTTTACCAACGGCTGGTCCTAGCTTTCGCTTAGTCCTCTGCTTGATCTTCCGCATGATGAACCTGCAACACAAAGGAAGCCTTCCTCAGTGTATCTTGACTGCAATACATATGATGAAATTGGAAACAATTAAACATCAACGACAATCAAACACTAAACCAAATGAACGTTCAATCCAATAGACATTCAATTGGGACAGGAAGGGTATTTCCACCTCTTTATTGTCAAAGAAACATGAATCATTACAAGTATACTTGATCAATCAAGATGCTTCTGCAATTGAGTCTTGGGCTCCTTCTCTTCACAATGACTTGGGACTTTCCTCTAGCATAACAACCCTTAAAGCTTTCTTTCTAGGTCCCTCTCTCATGGATCCTCCTTGTATTTATGGGACAAGGTAGGAAGTTGAATTCGAGAGGTGGTTGGATTGGGAGGTTAGGGAAGTTGCAAAACCAACTTCAACTAATCCCAATTCATCAGCTTAATATATTTTTGATTTCATCTTAACATGTGCATGAGTTTCCTGAAAGAAGAGTAGCACACAGTGTGCAACTTTACTGTTTTACAACAAGCGTTTTCAACTTTTCCAAGGTGTGCACTAGTTTCCCTTGAGTAAAGTAGGGCATACTAGTAGATGTGCGCTGGCTTACTACCCAAAGAGTAGCGCACATGTCAAAATGTCAGTGTAAATGGGGGTTTTCTTAGCTGAAGAGGGTAGATCCAGTGCAAACATCATCTAGGTCAACCTAGCTCTTCAATCCATGATGTCCTTTTGTGTGATCAACAAATCAATGTGATCATGGAAAGAGAAGTGCAGATTTTACCTATAACATATGCCCCCTAATGTGTGAGGTCAGAGGGAAACAATGGCTGAAATACATTATAAGTCCAAGTCAAAGGAGGAGCAAGAAACCGCAGAACCAAGTCATAGAAAAACCTGAAACAACGATCAAGGTTAGCGAGCAATTACAATCTTGACATCATATAGATGTGTAGCATGATACAACATGATCTCCAATAAATAGCTAGGAGATGTATATATAGCATGGCCACTGAAATACAAACGTGGATCCATGTCCAAATGAGAGATCATAGCCATAACAACAAACTGGATCTATGTCTCATGAAGAGCCAAAATGAGTGAGGCTTAGTCTTGCGCAGCTTGGGTGATAACATAAATATGGTGATGCTATCAGAGGCCCAAGGTATTCATCCAAACAACCCAAGGTACAAACCCTAACCATGTGAATAAATGAGTTGGAGTCGAACATGGGGAGTATTGTTTGATTACCGGTCATTAATTTATACCGTTAACAAATGCGAGGGCTTCCATCGATAATGATAATAGGGACCAAGGTACCTAGTATGATCCAATCAAGTGTGAAGAAGTGGAATTGAGGTCGAACACCTAAGGAACCTGTCGAATAAGGGACATTGATGTATTCCCATAATTTAACAGTGAGGGAAACTGCCCTTGATGACTGCAATCTCCAGGGTACTAACCAAAACTCTAAACTTCATTCAGAGCAAAATGAGTTGAATTCGATGGGAAGAAGTCCATTGGAAGGAGGCCTTAAGGAATCCTCCATCATCCAACACGAGGAACACTCAAAGGTATGAGCAGATTTGGAGTATGACAAGTAACAAGATGAAACAAAATGACACCAGGATGGCCGACACATGAAGTCAATGTAAACTGCAAAATGGCCGACACAGGCTACATCCTTGAACAGTGAGCACAACACAAAGTGAATTAGGAAGTTTTCAACATAAAGGGGAAATGATATAAGCCTGCAATGTAGGAGACATTAACAGACCCTCCATATGGTTGGAAGAATAACCAACCGGGGGAGTAAAAACTCAGAGATCAGGTTCACCCTAAGGTCAAAAACTAAAACCCAACTAACATGAAAGAATCAAGTAGGTGTTGTGTTCAAGGACATGACTGACTGAACTTCCTTTGAAACTGAAAAAGATGTGATATACCCTTCTTATCCCTTATTCTTTTTGGTGAAAGAATGTCCTTCTTGTTGTTTTAATGAGTCTAAGAAAGATAGAAAACACAATAAGTCCAACCATGTAAAAAGTTTAACGAGCGCATGGGAGGAAGACTCGGGACCTTCTTCATTTTTTAAAGAGTTCGAAGAAGAGATAGACGAATACTCTATAACACTGATCTTTGGATTTTAATATCGAGCCGAGATCTGTTCTTGCTCGCCTATGTTTTCTTGTTTAAGGAGTTAGAAAAAATTAAATAATCCTCCATACACTTACTCATGGATTTTAATATCGAGCCCGAGTAGGTTAATGCTCACTGGTGTTTTCCTATTTATAGAGTCTGAAAAACTTAAAGAATCCTCTATATACCCTCTCGTGGATTTCACATCGAACCCGAGTAGGTGAATGCTCTCTTGGTGTTTTCTTATTTCGAGAGCCTGAAAACCCTAAAGAAGGCTCCAAAAGGTCCTTTTTCGTACAGTTAGTCTCCTCCCCTGAAAAAGTATAAAACAATGGAAGAAGAAATCTTCTAGCCACGTATGACTAGAGTATTCCTTTTTCCTAAGTAATCCACAAAAGTACAGAAAAGGGTTAAACTTATACTTAAGCGGATGGACCTTCAATTCCTTTAATGAGCCTGAAGAGACCAAGTTTGCTCAGCAACCTTGTTTAGAGTTTCAAATAGTCAAAACAAGAGCTTAAAACGACTTAAAAGAAAGCTTCTAGGATCGTGGGTTCATGACCTGCCAAAGAATAGGATCTCGACAATCACATTAGTAACTATTGACAAATTTTCTCATTGACATAAAATAACAAATTGGTATTTATATTGGTCTATCAATAAGAAAATAAGTCATTTCCGATTTAATACTTTGAGAATCTAGTGAAAATTTGAAATATCTGGGTTAAATTTAACTCACCAAAACTTGTAGGTGTGAGTGATTAAATAGAACATTTTATGCACAACTTGAAACTATACACTTTTGAAAAAAGTGGGTAAAAATTAAAGTCAATTTTATATAACTAGTTTCAAATTGAAAACTCAAATATCACATTTGGAATTTGTAGGGAAAATTTGGAGCAAACCCTTGATCTTCTTCCATTCGCTACGATCAAATCGGGCTACCAATCGACCTTCTACATCCACCAAGTAAGTTATTTCTGCCAATACTTGCAATTTGATGCATTTTTTTGTCAATTTTTATGGTTAAAAATCATTTTCTAGCAATGTACAACTCGTGTTTTGCGTGTGCGCTACTGTGTATGAAGAAGTGTAGGGAATACTGGTAGTGTGCGCTAGTTTTCGTCAAGGAAAGTAGCGCTTAGACGTGCCTGTCTAGCCTAAACTCTAGCGCACACCCCTGAAGGTTGGGTAAAAAATGACGAGGACTAAAACTTTGACCTTCTCTTGGCAGGATGGTTCTTGTATGGAGAGAAAGAGAGCATGAGGATATGGATCGGATAGCAATGCAAGATCCAGTGACTCTTCATACACTCTGAAGATGTGGATTATTGAAATTCCATAGAACAGTTAACATGCGGGCACAAAACCGCTTGCTTCAGAGGCTTATCCAATATTGGGATGCAAATGCCATGGTGTTTGATATCCGGGGAGAGACACTAGAACTCACCGTAGATGACATTTACTTTATCATGGGTCTCTCTTGGAGGGGAGACTTGGTGAACCTGAAAGGGTCCTCACACAATGTGGGTGCCTTGTCCGTGCAAGAATATGTGAATGCTTACTGCATACCGGGAATAGAGAAATCTAGTAGTCACGTTCTCATTTCGACCATTGCAAGCTTCCTTCTCAAATTTATTATGAGTATACTGAATCGGATGGGAGGGAGTGCTACACAACATTTAGCCTCGAGACACTATATGCATATTGGTAATGAATGCTTGCAGGGGCATGTATATGACTAGTGTACAAGTCTTTTGGAAAACATGAAGCTTCAACTCTCGGGGTGTAAGTCCGGGAGAAAGAATAACTTTGGATATGGGAGCATACTTTGCACTTTCTTCTTTGAGAGAGTGCCTGCTATCAGTTTGGGCATGCCTTTGCCCCCTGTCAACCCTCATGAGCCAAGGCTAGCTCGTTGGGGTGAAATCTTTCTCTCCTAAGGTGGTGGTGAGAGCAACTTTTGTTACCACGGGGATGATTTCTGGGGTTGGTGGGAAAGACAGGTGCCAGCACTTGAGGAGTTTCCATATGCTGGTATGGAATTCCGCGACGATCCTGAGCTGATCCTTCCTCAAGGTGGAGCTTGGGGAGAGATAGGTATGTTTATGCTTTTGAAAAATTATATAATTTTTTCAATTTTTGTATATATGATTTTTATGGTGAGTTTGAAGTACTGAAACAAAGTGTCAAATGCAGATGTTGGACCAGTATGCCCTGAGGGACACCCATATACTTTTGTGATACGAGTAGAAGTGGGTGCAGTTGATGCCACACTGGGAACCATAGAGAGGAAGATGAGCCGGTTCACTCATGACATTCCTACATATCGGATTGAGCGGATGCCGATTGATATGCAGGAGGATGTGGTTGGTGTGCCCCTAGCTTGGATTAGGTTACTACAGAAAGTAGCTAGGCTAGTCATTTGCTACAGAGAGGCAGATGAGGCCCCACCTTATCCATTGGAGAAGGATATTCTATGTATATTTTTGAGGCAATCGAGCCCAATTTTGTATCTTATGACATGACTTTGTGACAGACTTATGACCCAAATTCATATTATTTTTTGATATAGTATTGTATATATATACAGTATCGGTTATATTTACACATGTGTTGTTGTGTTTTATGCATGAATTATTATGTGTGTGAATGATGTAAATGCCAATCTAAAATGTAGTTTGCAAATGAATCAGCTAATGCATTCAAGTTCCTTGGAATATGTTGATATATGATATACTCAAACTGTCTCTCAAGTAACTTAACGTGCAGAAACTAACGTAGCAAAGTAGGATCTCTAACCTGATAAACACCCATTAACTGAAAACAACTAACTGTGAGTCGAGCTATACCTCCAAACGTGAAATGCCATTGAACAGAGCATCTCGGAGTATCTCTATGACTACACTGTATTCAGCCACATTGTTCGTTGTGGGACCTAAACAAGCTCGTCTCAAAGACACTAGTTGGCCTGTTGGTGAGTAAATAACCCAAGCAGCCAAGGCCAATTGACGGGTGTGGTGGCTAGCACCATCAGCAAACCCTATGAAGTGTTCAGTTGACATCTGAAACTCAAAGCAATAGATGCATAAGACGTAACTACAACTGTAAACAAAGCTAACTCTACAAAATGTACAACTATAATACATGAAAAAGCTCAAATGCCTAAGTGTAGTACTTCTTCAGGTAGAGCCCATTTCTGGGCTCCGACAACTTATTACCTTCATAGTCTGTTAACTCATATGCAAATTTCTTCAGTACCTTAGAAACTATGTAGGGACCGAACCACATGGACTTGAACTTGCCAGGTCCTAAAGGTTCCTTGTCCTGATCCCAGAACAGAACAAGGTCTCCTTCGAGAAACACCCTAGGTCTGACAGACTTATCATACTGTCTCTTGAATCGATTTTTATGCGCTTCATTTGCTGTGAGCATGTCGTGGTGTTGCTCATCCAGATGTTCTAAATGCAGCAAATGTTCTTCCAAGGATGAAGTGTCAGGTAAAAGTTGGATAGCCAACTTCAATGAAGGAATCTTGCATTCAATCGGAATGACTACCTTTATCCCGTGTACCAGTTGGAAGGGAGATAACTCGGTAGCGTTATTTACATTGGCTCGGTAAGCCCAAAGAGTAGGATACAACATAATGTGACAGTTAGTTCTACTGGCATTAACAGTCCTTTGTAGGATAGTCTTCAAATTTTTATCAACTACTTTGACCCGACCATTCGCCTGGGGGTAAAATAAAGACGAATGCTCCTGCCAAAAACCTAGCATAGTGTATAGATCGGTCATCATGCTTTTCTGAAAATGACAACCGTGATCAGTCACGATCTCTTTGGGTATACCAAATCTTGCAATGATCTGGTTGAAAACGAAATAAGCGGTCGTTTCCCCATTCGCTTTAACAGTAGGCATTGCCTCGGCCCACTTGGTGAAGTAGTCGATGACAATGATAATATAGTGATGGCCTCTAGCCGAAGCTGGATTAAAAGTCATATAATCAACCCCCCACTTGGTGAAGGGGCCTGCTTTTGTTATAGGATGGAGAGGAGCTGGGTGTGCTCACATCTTCTTGGTGAAAAACTGACATCTCTAGTAGCGTTTCACAACTTCCACACAATCTTTGAAGATTGTGGTCCAAAAATAATCAGCACGCAGTATTTTCTGAGTTGTTTCCAACCCGGAAAGATGACCCCCACAAGCTCCATTGTGGGCATCATTCAATACTGACTCTGCTTCCTCTAAGGTTAAACAACGGCGTAGGATGGAATCTACCCCACGTCTGTACAAAGTGTCAAAAATGATGAGGTAATTCTTCGCATGGATTTTAAGCTTACGTTGTGCATCCTTAGAGAAAGTGGTGGGACACCTCAAAGTCTAGAGATATACCAAAATATCCCCATACCATGGGTCAGAGGATGCGATGAGAAAGATATGTTCATCCGGGAATGATGACTCTTCCTCAACGTGTACTATGTCACTCAAAAATTCTGAAATCAATTCAGCGAACACTAGTGACTTCTTCGACTTAGCGGACTGAAAAACCAAGTCGAATTCCTACAGGATGACAATCCATTTGTTGAATTTCCCACCGATAATACGTCGGGTGAGAATATATTGAAAAGGATTGACTTCCACAATCATAATAGTAGTTCGTAATAAAATGTAGTGACGTAGCCTTTGGACCGCATCGACAGTAGCTAGGGCTAACTTCTCTACATGAGAATACTTAATATCATGAGCTATCAATGCGCATGAGAGATAATAAATGACATGTTCTTGGAGCGTGTCATCGTCCTGAACAAGTACTATGCTGATTGTGGATAGTGATGTAGCCATATATAGGAGGAAATCCTTTGTATAATTTGGCGGGCTTAACAAGGGGGATGATAATAACGCCTTTTTCAAGGCTTCGAATGATGCTTGAGCAGCCTCGTCCCACAAAAAGTAGGTGTTTGGTTTAAGCAGTCGTGTGAAACCCTTTGTGATTTTAGCATAGTTAATAATAAAGCGTCTCAAGAAGTTAGACATACCCAACAAACTTTGCAGTTGTCTCATGGTGCGAGGAGAGGGAAATTTTACAATTGCTTCAACTCTTAATGGGTCCAACATTATGCCACGAATGGATACTATAAACCCAGTAGTCGTCCAGATTCAACGTAGAATATACATTTGTTGGGATTTAGATGAATCTTGTATTGTTTGCACCGCTCAAACGCAAGTCTTAAATGGTCTGGATGGTCCCATCTCTTGCGAGATCGCGTTGGGAGATCATCCATATAGGGTTCCACTATGTGTTTGATGCCATGAAAAGAAAAAATCATAGCTCACTAGAAGGTGGCTCCAGCATTTTTCAATCCACACGGCATCTTCCAATATGCGAAGGTTTCCCAAGGACAAATAAAAGTTGTTTTGTGTTGGCCTTTGGGTTTGATTTGAATATGGTTGTATCCCGTAAAACCATCCATGAAAGAGAACACTTCATGTCCCGCACACGCATCAACGATCTGATCGATAAATGGTGTGGGGTAGTTATCTTTCGAAAAATATTTGTTTAAGTCCCGGAAGTCAGTACAGACTCTAATGGTACCTTGCTTTTTGTCAACCGGAACAGGATGTGAAACCCATTCCGTCATGTCGATTGGATAGATAAATCCAGCTTTGAGCAGTTTTTCAACTTTCGCCTTAATAGCGGTTGCTTTTCGAGGGTTCACCGGATGGAGCTTTTGTCTCAGAGGTTTAGCGTTATGGTATGTTTTGATTACATGCTCGACTATGGCGAGGTCAATTCCTGGCATCTCCTCGTAAGACCAAGAAAAACCATCGTGAATTCTTTAAAAAGTTTAATATACAGAATGATATCATCGGGAGAACAATTTGCTCCAATAAAAATATTTTCCACGACCCTAGGTTTGGTGGAAATGTTGATCGGGATGGTTTTCGATATATTCGCCATGTTCCCTTCAGCAAAAACGGCTTTTGAAGTGGAAGGGATAGAGGAAAAATCAACAATTCCACCGGGTCTCATAGAAAACTCGCCTCTCTCTATCAAGTCTAGATTGGGAAGAAAATAGGACCTGTGGTGCATATGTTCCCAAGGCTGATCCAACCCCATCATTGCTTCCAAAATTGCTTCGTCAGAAGGCAATACAATGTCTAAACAATCAAGAGAGTGGGTAGATTCTAACGACCATGCAGGTGCATAATCCATATCCGACTCAGCAGAGACCGACGGAGTCACGATATGTTCTGTTACAACATGTTGTGCTTCTAAGTATGCTACTTCTGCAACAGATAAAGGAACTAACGGTTCTGATTCGGTAGGAAGAATCCAGGGATCGGTCCTTAAACCGACCGTGAAAGTCTCAGTAGACGAACCCTCTTCAAAACCAATAAAAAAAATAAGAGGAGGTAGGTCAAAAGTGCCTATTAATGACCCATAGAGTCCTACTCCTAAGCTCTCACAAACTGGGTTATATTGATCAACTAATGGAATCGACGAATCCGATGAAGTCTAGTTGTTTCTCTGAGAGAACGAAAGTTGATCGATTATGACAATCTTTCCTTCATGGGGGAACATCACAACTCGAAAAATGGCTGATGGAATGGCTTGATGGCATATGTCCAGCTCCTGCCTAACAACATGTTGTAGTCAAGCGGAGCATCCAGAACTTCAACCTCTACAACTACTGTCTTACCAGCGAGTTGGACATGAATGATGGTAGAACTCCGTGTGGACGGAAGGTTCCGCCATCGAAAGTGGTAAGCAGAGTGTTTGAGGGGGATAACTCGGGGGAGCCCAAAGCTTTCTAACAAGAAATTGACATTATGCACATCGACACGCCCTCATCTACGACAGCTCGTCCAATGCTCATTGGACCATGAACTACCTCTATCTGAAGAGCAACATGATACAGAAACTAGTATTTGATATCATCCATATCAAATCTAGCAGTCATGTTGGATGATTTCATGCTTCCAATTGCTTCCAGAAGGGCATTGCGTTGTGACAGACAACTTTGCAATATTTCTAAAGTGGACATGGCACAAGGCGTCTGGGCTAGATCTTCAACCACATTGTAGTTGGTGGCAACCTGTGCATTAGGATTGTGCGCAACCCGTTTCAAGATGCCTTTCGGGATCTTGGGCAGTGTATCCATTAGTATGTGGAGAGGGGTGGAAGACTCAGGAACCTCCTTATCCTTTTGCTGAGTATCCGGGGTATAGTTCCTTGCATGCATTTGTAAAAGTGCATATGAGCTAACCATATTAATAAAAGTTTGATCAACTGAGGCATGAGAAGTGCCCCCAGTGTTGGAGGTTCCAGAAGCTGAGCCCTGTCCTTGGGGAAATGGATCCTTCAGGACGACTGGCTTCTTTTCTTGAAGTAGCTTCTGGGATTCTTTGATCAAAGGGCATTGGTGAGTAAGATGATCCTGCTTGCAAAGTTTGCAAGGGAACTTGACTTTCTTTTTCTCCCTTTTTTCCTCCTCGGCATTTCCCATGTTCTTGGGCTTCCGATGGTTTCCCTCTCCTTTCTTTCCCTTCTTTTTGTTGTTGGGATGCCGAGGGCCCTTTTGGTTGGTATTCACTTGTTGTACAGACTCTGTTGTAGAAGGAGAGGTCACGACTGAAGTCACCTCCGTAGAAGACTGTTTGACTGATAAGGCATGGACCTATTTCGTCAATGCTTAAAATGTTGGAGAATCGACTGAACCCACAATGCCATCAGCATGTGGTCCAGGTATAGGTTTACCTAAGTCTATGTTAGACCTCGACGCATCTGGAATAATCTCGTACAAGAGCCCAGACTGAGCGTATACTAAGTCAAGCTGTTGGGTTCTTAAAATGGCTTCCTCTTTTGAGGATAGCCCTGAAGTTGTGACTTGCTTAGAGATGTAAGGAAGGAGTGATTTAAGGTATCACTCTAATAAAAATGCAGGAGGGATGTCATCTTTAATAATCCTCTTTCTCCTTCTCCACTCTTGAATGTGATCAAATAGATGAGTGGTTTTATTCTATCAAAATGTTGACAAAAGGTCTGTGTCGGCATCGTACCGAACAGGAAGTTGAAAGTTGCTTAGAAAAACAGTGGTTAGATCCCAAAAGGTGCCATAAGCAGCTGTCGGTAGTTCGATATACCATTTGGCCATGGCACTTGTCAAGGTTCTTTGAAAGAGCCTCAACCTGATGGAGTCATCGTCTAGTGAATTCGAGGAGCACCAAAGATGAAAAGTTGTGACATGGTCACTGAGGTCCTCACCAGTCTTTCCTTCGAACTTAGGGATGTATGAGGGAAACTTAGTGGGAACAGGTGGCCATGCAGGATCATGGCACACAGGTTCGTTCGTGAGTTTCAAAAGGTCTGACAAGTTTAAAGTTGCTAGAAATGGTAAAAATGGTCATGCCGATGGCATTTCATAGACCAGAACCTGGAATTGGGTATTTCCCATCCCGTGGTTCGTGTACTGTTGGTTGGGGTTTCCCCCAGCCATCGGTTGTGAAGTGAATGGATTACATTTTCTCCACCCAAAATAAATGGGTTTAATTCCCTACATGTTTGTCCATTGTGGCTGGGTGTTAGCCCCGCCATACTGTTGGTTAAACATATTACCCCCTCCTCCCGCAAACAAAGAGAATGGGATACTCCCTACAGGTATGTTCAAAGGATTGGCATTGTACCCTGCATAGGGGTTGAAACCAGGTGTGGTTTAAGGGGATGGCGCAGTCATGGTACCCATGAAAGACATAGATGCGAAGGGAATCAATCCCACATGAGAAGTAGAAGCAATCGCTTGAGTCATACCCTCGAACTGTTGTGTCACGGGAGGCTAAGTGAAATTTACTGCAGGTAACCCTGCCAAAGGGACATTATTGGCTCCAAAAGTAGGGGTGGAAACTGAGGCATATGTCGAAGCTAAGGAGCTTGGCATGCCTAGGGTACCAACATTAAAACTAAAGGACGGAGTTGAAGCAGAAGCAGTCTGCGACGAACTCGGTGTTGCATTGTTTGTGAAAGAAGGATTAACAATCCTTGTAGCCATAGAAGTTGTGGGAGTTTGAGGAACTCCCTGCTTGTCTCATGGTTTGGTCATAGTGTAACCAGGTGTAAACAAGTACGCACTGTACTCAGGTTGCTTAAATCCTACAGGGACCAAAAGTGGATCGTTGGGTCCAGTAAGAGGAGTGTTGAAAGGAGTATTGAACTCTCTAGAAGTTAGATCCTCAACCTCGATAGTATCAAGAACTTGTCGATCTGAGGTTCTGGGCTGTGGTTCTCCAGGAATCTCTGTTTCTCCTGTCAGTTCAAACGAACCACAAAAAATATGTCCTCTGACGTCGCGGTGGAAATGGAGGCTCCACAATGACTGGGAGAAGGTTTTGAAACCTCCGAGACCTACGCAGATGTCAGTCCTCCACAACTATAAAAAATAAACTAAGTAAAAAACCTAGTGGCCACTACGACTAAGGAGCAAACAACATACCACTAAAATATTCCTAAGTGATCAAACCAGGAAAACAATGGAAAATACTCTAAGAAGTGAGTCTGGGATGATGAGGGCCCAGAAAAGAGTAATAGAGTATTGATGGTCAGTTACATGGCATCCAATGGATGTCCACTGGGTGCAAGCGCTTGAATCACCAAACCGCTTTCCCAGGATTACTGTCAAAGGGTTACCTTCCACGTTTGTCCGAGGTGAAGTGGGAATAAGCTCCCACTCTACCTATGTAGAGCCATACAAGGTTATGATACTAAGGCTACCACCAATACGAAATAACCTGGGGGGACAGTCGTTAGACTAGTCGAAACGTATGGGCAGGGTAGCAAAGCTTGAAATCTGAAACGACCCCCATACGCGAATCAACTCTAGTTTATGGTTGAGAGGAAAGTGAGGGGATATCCTCAACAATTCCAATCGCCCAAGGCCTCGTGCTTAACTTTGGTTTGAGTAGAGCATCCCAGAACTATTTGATAGAAATGGATTTACCTAATAGATAGTCGTACTACGATTATTGAGTAATGAAGCCAGTTTCGGATAGTTTAAGGTGATTTGAGTCCGAAACTCTAGCCT
This sequence comes from Larix kaempferi, assembly GCA_027924585.1. Classification (NCBI taxonomy): domain Eukaryota; kingdom Viridiplantae; phylum Streptophyta; class Pinopsida; order Pinales; family Pinaceae; genus Larix; species Larix kaempferi. Next base: position 441,221 of record BSBM01000033.1, read on the forward strand.
AAGCTAGTCGATGATGTGTATACCTAAAAAGAAAAATGTTGCTAGTTAATTTTATTCAGATTTCTTTTTAAAGGCTACTTTTTACTCAAAGGTTGCAGTGCGGTGTGTGGAATGGTTTTGACATAAAGCAAAGTGCGTAAAGAAATAATGCATTCAAATTCACAAAAGACACTTTTCTTTTCGTTTATATTCTTTCAAAAACTGAAACTAGGCAATCCTAAAGCAAAATATTTTTGTATTTTTCTTTTAAATTTCAAAGCAAAGCAAATTATGCTACTTCAAAATAATGATAGACCTTACTACTAAGCTACTTAAAACACTTTTTGTCTTTTTTGATACTTGTAAAAGAAAAAGAACTTGTAAAAGACCAAGTAAGATCTAAATGTAAAGTGTGAGTAAGTCAAACACCTAAATGGCTCAAAACAAACAAATCGAAGACTTGAGGAAAACTCAACCTACCAAGTTGTTTCGAAAGAAAAACCTTTATTCTTGGAAACACATTGTAAAAGAAACAAGGAAAAGAGATGCTCGCAATGGAAAGGCAGACGTAACAGACTACTCCAAAGCATCAAAACCCTAAGAAAACACTAAGCCAAGCAAAGGAGTAAGCAAGTGAACCCAAAAGTGACCCTACTAACACACGAACTCAAAAGAAAAGAAAAAGTAGAATGCTTTGACTCACTCGGACTGAACTGGAAAGATAATAAAAAAGTATCTAAACCAAGCAACCTTTCAAAAGCACCCTAAGGATCAAACTTGGGGTCAAACCCTAATTGAAAGGATAATACACAGTGAGAGTGTTCCAGTGTTACCACAAACAACAGACGTTAAGAAACGCAGGTTTGTATGACTGCAACAAGCAACTAGGGCAACAGTCTGCAGCTATGTCTAAAAGAGAGTAGTGCGCAGACTTCAAAAAAGGGCTAGAAGGAAGTGAAGACACTTTAAACAACTACTCAAGAAAGCAAAGACAAACTAAAGGGATCAAGAGAGGCTAACAAGACTCAAAAGAAACATAAAAGTCTTATAGGTCAGTAAAAAAGGAAAAGAAAAAGGCTGGAAATCAAACCAAACCACTGGAAATCAAACCCTAATATTGAACTAAAAGTTACAGGAAAATGCACTATTGTGTACTACAAAAACCAGCGCATACTAGAAAATATGCTCTACTGTTCAGTGTACAAACTAGCGCTCATCAGGTGGTGTGCGATATTATTAGTAGGGTAGACCAGAGCACATGTCTTAGAAGGACAAAAACATGCCTTGCAACAACAAGCTGAGATGAATCAAGCAAGAAAGAATAGGTAACAAAGACCTATAAGACCTCTCAAAAAATAAATAAACTAAAAAAGTAAGGAAGAAAACCCTAGCAAGGCCTCCTACAGCAGAAAAAAAAACCGGTTGATCCCTAGTATGGTCGCCAGTCTGTTGTGCAGGAAAATTACCTTATAGTGAGGAGTGGATACTACTAACTTGGGTGGGGGTGACAGGTAAATACATTGATTATGTTACAATAACTATTACAAATGGAAATGGATCAAAGTATCAAAAGAAGTACCTCTTTACCGATGGCTGGTCCTAGCTTTTGCTTGGTCGTCCGCTTGATCTTCCGCTTGATGAACCTGCAAACACAAAGGAAACCTTCCTCAGCGTCTCTTGACTGCAATACATATGATGAAATTGGAAACAATTAAACATCAACTACAATCAAACACTAAACCAAATGAACATTCAATCCAATAGACATTCAATTGGGACAGGAAGGTTATTTCCACCTCTTTATTGTCAAAGAAACATGAATTAGTACAAGTATACCCGATCAATCAAGATGCTTCTGCAACCGAGTCCTGGGCTCCTGCTCTTCACAATGACTTGGGACTTTCCTCAAATGTAACAATCGTTAAAGCTTTTTTTCCAGGTCCCTCTCTCATGGATCCTCCTTGTATTTATGGGACAAGGTAGGCAGTTGAATTTGAGAGGTGCTTGGATTGGGAGGTTAGGGAAGTTGAAAAACCAACTTAAATTAATCCCAATTCGTCAACTTAATATATTTTTGATTTCATCTTAAGATGTGCTCGAGTTTCCTCAAAGCATAGTAGTGCACAGTATGCAACTTTACTATTTTACAACAAGCGTTTGCAACTTTTCCAAGGTGTGCGCTAGTTTCCCTTGAGTAAAGTAGGGAATACTAGCAGATCTACGCTGGTTTACTTCCCAAAGAGTAACGCACATGTCAAAATGTCAGTGTAAACAAGGGATTTCTCAGCTGAAGATGGTAGATCCAGTCCAAACATCATCTAGGTCAACCCGGCTCTTCAATCCATGATGTCCTCTTGTGTGATCAACAGAGCAATGTGATCACGGACGGATAAGTGCAGATTTGACCTATAACATTCTTTTTAAATACAATTTCATTAATTCGTAATTAAAAAGAACCTACATATGGGAACTTATGCACTAAACCCACATATAACATATCACTCACTTTATACCATTTTGCATCTGTTGTGGTTGGAATATTTTTGCATTTGTTCAATTGTGTTTATTTCCATCATAACTCACACTTGTCACTAAAATTTCATCGCAGATGAACAAAACATTCTAAGGAAGTCTCAAATATTGGAAATCCTTTCCCCTCTCTTGAAGGATTTTTTTCCACTTTCTCCCTCTAGTTCTCCATGGAGATACATTAGCCTAAGATGCTCCTTGACCACATTGATAGGATCATTCGGGAGAGGCCTCTCCGTGCTTGATTTATTTTATCCCCTTGGAGAAGTTTTAGATGGTTTTTCTTCATCCTCTTGTGGAAGAGGAAACCCTTCATTTTCTCCCCTCAAAGATACTTTAGACCCCTTTGGTTCACCCTCTCATGAAATATTCCTAGGATTGAAATTTGGGCAGAATTGAGCAACTTTGCATAGTAGGGATGTTATAGTGACTTTATTTGAGGCCTCGAGATCCATCCCATTATGAAAAAACCATGTATTATGCCCATAACCAAATTTTATTGCAAAGATACACTTTCAAGGGTTTTATGGCTCATGGCCTTGATTGTTTCCCATTACATCAATAATATTATGTTAGGGTATAATTCCCTCAATGTCTTCCCCAACCATGGTCCAAGACCCATCCTTAGTGCAAAAAATTGCATATTGCCACCCATATCCCGTTTTAAGTTTAATGGTCTCCTACATAGTGCATGATCTCCTATGTGATAGTTTGAGTCATTGCTCTTATTTCAAGCTTCCTAAAACCTTCCATTAGGGCCTAAGTCCATTGATTCCTCCAAGAACTATGCCCAAGATTCTAAGACCCATACCTAGTGCCACTTATATCAACACTCAGAGGACAATGGTAACGCTGGGATTTCATGGGTGTATTTCAAACCTTGCCATAGGTTTTAAGGACCATGTTTCTTCCTTTAACATTATACAAAACCATGAGATCCACATATACTAATAAAAACCTCATAATGGCATTGATGTCCTCACTTAGGGGTAAATAATACCCCTGTAATCCATGTGTAGTGGTTTTAGGTGTTTCTTTTGGCCTTGAATGCCAAAAATATATTTTTAGGGTCTAAGGTCTAGGTTCCCCCCATAAAAAATGTCAAGGTCCTTGAAATCCATCCATATTTCTTAAAACCCATTAGTGACACTTATACACACAATATTATGCCAATGATACCCTTAAGATGTCATACTATGTGTTTTTTCAAGGTATATTTGCTAATCTAATATTCCTAGAGATTCCCCCTAATGTCGAAGGCCTGTGTTTTCTCCCGTAACCATGTCTATGCACCAAAGACATATACCTAGTTTTTTTTCTCTAATTATCCCATATATCCACATTATAAGGCCATGGATTCTCCCAAAAATTCATTTGTGTTTTCTCAACACATCATTAGTATCACTACATGCCTAGAAGCTTCACTTAACCCAAGGAATAGGTTTCTTCTCTTAACCAGGTTAAGGGCCAATAGACCTATCATTATTGATAAAAAAAATATAATATCATCAATTCCCACACATAGATGATAAGAATACCCTTAGGAATACATGTGTGATGACCATATTTCTTGGTCCTAGATTCTGAAAACCTTCTTTTAAGGCCCAAGGTAAAGGTTTCCTCCCTCAATCATGTCCAAGGATTTGAGACCCATGCCTTCTACTCAAAACCTAATAATGATACTATTATGCATCAAGAAAATTTAATAATATCAATAAAAATATATCCAATCGAATAATCAAATTTCAATGCAAATCACTTTTATTAGTATTTTATAATAGTAATAAATTAAAAAAATATTCTTTAGTTATTTGTCAATAATAAGAATCCAATGTATTTATTTTCTTAAATAATATTAAAAAGAAATAATTGAATTGAGTTATTTATAAAATAATTATTTATGAACTTCTTGTGCTTACGTGCAAAGTCTCATAAATGAATCATGTGAATTTATTTATTTAATAGTATACAGATAAATAATTGAATTTGTTGTGATTGTGGACGTCACTAATTAACTTCACAAGAAGCCACCTATAGACTTGAGTAATTTTATTTTCATATTAAAAGTCCTCTCAAAATATATTCCTTAAAACACGAAATAGAGACACTTAATTAAGCTAATTACAATTCTTAATTAAGCTAATGATGTTATTCCCTTCTTGAACAGTTTAGCATCAATTTTCAAATATGATCATAGGCTATAACCTAAATCCATTACAATATGGCCTATTAATCAAATAAAACATCCATCTTCAACTATGGTCATGATCAGTAAATTAAATTTCTTACAAGTTCCGAAAACACAAAACTAGTTAATAGGTTTTCGACTAATCACAAATAGTTTTCTAGAAATATTTATAGAAGGATTGCACTAGACCCAGGTGATATTATAGAGACATCAGTGTCTCATTTAAATATACAGTTACAAAAAAAATCATTAGAAAATTATTTAGATCCAGAGAAGTATATACGAAGCATTCATATTTCTAAAGAAACTACTACACTAGTTTCTAGGAACACTAGGAACTTGTCTATAAGATCTTCAGTGATGATATGTGTGTTCGTTGTGAGGATGAAAAGTAAGAAATCACACATCAATACACAACCATGTTGATCTATTTGTAACTTTGGAAGACATTCACTTGTATATTGTATGTATTACATTTTTACTTTATTGTATCCCCAACGGAGATGTATTATTCCTCCGATTGGAAGTGTCGTCAGTTGTACTTGCAAGTGTCACAAGTTATATTGTAAGTGTCATAACTTATACTTGATGGGTTATTAGACCACCTTGATGGGGTCGGCCCTGTATGAGTCATGTGGGTCAAAGGGTTATTAGACCACCCTATTGGGGTCGGCCCAGTCAACATTATTTTAAGTGGTTAAGTTGGGGCCAACCTAGTTGAGTAAAGGTCAAGTGAAAGTAAGAGTATAAATAGAGAGTGTGACTCTCTCATTTGATACATTCACACACTCACTCACTTCGCATTAGTGAGAGAGAGGAGGAATGCGCACAAGTGGAGGAGGAGTATGCTGCTGGAGACATCTATCTTTTGGGTTTAAATTTTGTGATCCTTGTATTGGTGCTTATTCTATCTCTGAGGAAGTTGTGGGGTTTTTCACCTTTATGGGTTTCCCTGGTGAAATTCTTTGTGTCTCTTGTCTCTTGTGTTTGATATGCTGTACATGTTGTTCTCTCAATTAAGATCCTAGATCATATTGAATTAAATGATGAAAAACTAACATGGTATCAGAGCTAGCCTGAAGGAAGGCATTGTATGGCATTTATGACACTTGTTGCACTTGCGGCAAATTGGAAGCTAGGGCTTGATATAGAAAAAACCAGGCATCATGGTACTTTCTCTATAAATCCATTTTGGTGAAGGTTCAGGATCTAAAACGTTTATAGGTAGAATTTAACATCCCCATGTAGCTTGTGTCCGAAGCAAAACATCTAATTCGTTGTACGTTTTTTTTTATGGTCCATACAATCTAGGGTTTCTGCCTCTTCCAGATCTCAGTCATAAACAAGTGACCTAGGAAAAAAGGTCACAACTTGGGATAGGAATATCCAAATGAAATTTTGTAAAAAGTGGCAGTAAGAGCACAGACTTTGGTTTCACAGGTAAAATTTTTAGAGGTCGAAGTTGAACCAGTGAAACGTGGCACTCCGAACAAGTTCGATCTCCTATTTTATCCCATAAACAGGTCACATTGTGCCACTTGGAATAAATCTCTCTCAGAGATTCCATTTAAGGTAAGATCTATGGGGTTGGAAATATGACAGGTCGAGCTACCACAGGTAGAAGGTTCAGACCCTGTGGATCTGAAATTTAAGGGATGGACCAGAAACAATAAGGTGCATATTTTTGTCAAAACAAAATTGGATTATGAGCACCTTCATTCTTGGCTTGTCACTGCTGTAGGAATTTTGGGTTTCGGAGAAACTTGGAATTCTTGGAATTGGATGCCATGGCTAGATGCTCCTCATCAAAATCGAAATTTAGAGACCAAGATCGAATTTTTTTGTTGGAAAGAAGGCTGGGCTTGATCAAACCCTAGTTCGGGATTTTGATCAGAAAGGTGGAAAATTAAGGCTTCTGCAAAACTGGGAATTTTTTAAATCTATGACCACGATTGGATGCTCCTCATAAAAATTGAAGTTTAGAGCACAAGATCGAACCTTTTGATTGGGCAGAAGATTGGGCTTGATCAAAACCTATTTAAGGATCTTGTCGAGAAGATCCGAAAGTTCCAAAAGCAATTTTGAGGGGTCAAATTTTGCAGTTTTCAAAATTGAAGTATACCAGCTTGATCAGCTCAGCAAGGCGCATTTTTTCATCCTTTCAGAAGTTTGAAGTTGAAAGGTTGAATTTTTAGGGTTTCTTTGACAAACCCTAATCCAACTCCAGATCCAGTTTCAACAAATCAAAGTGGATTGGGTAATCCTAGAAGAGAATGAATTGGACACCTGCATAAGTGAAGAAGATCCAGTTCCAGAGGGAGATGAGGCTAAGGCCTTACATAAGAAGACCACAAGCAGGTATGAATCATAGGTATGTTTTGAAATCTGTTCATGATTAATTTTATGATATCTTTTTCTTCATGTTATTGAGTTTAGTAACAATCTTGATTAATTTTAGACTTGTCTTATCACCCTATTAAAAGTATGAATGCATGATATAAGACATTCATTGATTAGGGTTATGACACTTATGATTGTACTAATGCACTATGATGTTGTATGAGGTTGATGTTGTCCGCTAACATGAAAGGTACATCAAGAAAGAAAAATCAAGTTCTAGATCAAAGAACATATGACCATGGTGACATGAAGACAAAGACTCATCCATAGCCATTATAGAAGCTCTACTTACGAGGTATGTATATTTTGGTTCTACAATGGTTAACTTATGAGTTATGCAGGTTATTAGAACAGGTCATTGAAGAGAACAAGAAGACATTGCTAGACATAACTAGCAAACATGATAACCTGGTATGTTTTTCTTATATCAAGTTAGAATCCTACCTTGTGTTAGGATCTTATACTTTTGTATGATTGATAATGATTATTCATGAAGTCAAAAATTTAAGAAATCAAGGTTTTATGCATATTATGTCTCTTACTTTGATTGATGATATGACTAACCATAAGATTTCTATGGTCAAATAAGAATATGCATGAGTAAAAGAAGTCTTCCCTAAGACCTTGAATACTAACGCTAAGTTATTACCTTTGTATGAAATGATCACGACCATATATATTTAAGATTATTTAGAATCATAATGTTTTGATAGTATTGAGATTATACTAATGAATGTATGATTATGTATGAGATCTTGAGGATGACACAATCATGACACTAATGCACACTTAAGCATGCATAGTGGTCCAGGATGAATATAAGTTCAAGGACAGGTAATCCAGGAAGCAAAGATCAAGAGGGAGAACACTACAGTAGTTCCTGCAAGGAAGCAAAGATTGAGAGGGAGTCCACCCTACAACCAAACAAAGATAAGTATTTGAATTATGATTACTTAAATGATATTTTTTATTCATGTACATACTTATGTTCGTAGATTTAAGATGTATATTATGCATTTTAGAAAATTTGCACTAATGAACAAGATACTACTAATATAGTAATGGGTAAGTGGCCAATGGTATTGTACAACATCCCATTGCTACTTATCTATAATGAAACCTATTTGCTGACATGTTGGGAGTAGTGCACACTCTTAACAATGTTCTGGTAGAGATGGAAGGCATCTAGAAAGTTACTGTACGGTTACGGGATATGGATAAATGTTGTATTGAAGCATTGGATAAGATAATTGCATGGTTGTATGACATATGTTCTTATGTGTAAGATTTTGTTCTAAAAACTATGAGAAGTTTCTAATCATGCAATTAAATTTTGCTTGTAGGAAAGATCGTGTACAATCACCTACAAAAGAAGGACTACAACATTTGTTCCAACAACAAAGCTATCTATTGAAGATATTGAAGAATCTGAAGTCCTCAGGATCTGGGATGCAGTAATGGAAGGATGCCATGATCGAGGAGTACCAGTAGATCATGAAGAATGATGTTTGGGATGTGGTCTCGAGACCGGAAGAGAAGTCTGTTGTGACTTCCAAGTGGATCTATAAGATCCAGCATGCTGCAGATGGTAGCATAGAGAAATATAAGGCAAGGTTTGTAGCTCGTGGCTTCTCCCATAAAGAAGGAATAGACTATGAAGAGACTTTTGATCCTGTAACCAGATACACTTCCATCAGAACAGTACTTGCTCTGGCTGCAGTGATGAAGTGGAAGATACACCAGACGGATGTCAAGACAACTTTCTTGAATGGTGTAGTCGAAGAGGAAGTGTATGTGGAGCAGCCACTTGGTTTTGAGACACATGACAAGGAGTCATATGTGTGCAGGTTGAAGAAAGCCTTGTATGGCTTGAAGCAAGCTCCTAGGACTTGGTATCGTAGGATAGACATCTTTCTATCCAGTTTCGTCTTTACCAAGAGTAAAGCAGATTCCAGCCTTTACTACAAGATTGAGGAAGGAAATCCATTGATACTTACTATTGTATGTGGATGACCTGTTTATTACAGGTGAGGATAGATTGATTTCTGACACGAAGAGGAAGCTTGCTGCCGAGTTCGAGATGAAGGACTTGGGAATGATAAATTACTTTCTAGGCATGGAGGTGTGGTAGAGTGCATATGGAATCTTCCTTGGACAATGGAAGTATGTAGTAGATATCCTGAAGCGGTTCGGGATGATGGACTGCAAGGCCATGGCCACACCTATGGCATCGAACCTGAAGCTATTGAGTGATGCTTCATCAGATTCGATTGATGCCACGATGTATCGTCAGATGATTGGGTCCTTGATGTGCCTAACAAACACAAGACCAGATATTTGCTTTGCGGTGAAAACCTTGAGCCAGTTCCTAACGGATACTAGACATGTTCACCTAATTGCTGCAAAGCATATTTTGAGGTACTTGAAGGGTACGGTTGATTATGGGCTCAAGTATGATGCGAATCAAAGATTTAACCTAGAGGGTTATGTTGATTCAAATTAGGCAGGCAATGCTGCAGATAGGAAAAGCACATCGGGGTGTTGCTTCAGTATGGGATAAGGTGTGATCTCCTGGTTTAGCAGGAAGCAATCCTGTGTAGCACTGAGTACAGTTGAAGAGGAGTATGCTGCAGCTTGTTCGGCTTGTTGTGAGGTAGTATGGCTTAGAAAGCTACTGTTTGAGTTATTTGATCTCCCGTTGGATGCTACCTGTATATTTTGTGACAACCAGAGTTTTCTGAAGTTGTCTAAGAACCTGGTGTTCCATGACAGGTCGAAGCCCATTGAAATAAAATATCACTATATCAGGGATATGGTGCAGAGAGGAGCAGTGAAGCTCCTATATGTTGCGACGGATGAGTAGGTTGCAGATTTGTTGACGAAACCAATAGCCAGAGTGAAGTTTGAGTACTTCAGAGAGAGGCTTGGTGTTCTTCAGATAGAAGATACTTTGAGGAAGAAGTGATGGGACAAATTTGTAGGAGCCATTCCAAGCATGGTAATAGGAGGATCCTTCCCATGGCTGTGGATGTAAGCGTTGTGTGGTGAGCATCAGGATGATGCTCTAGTTACTGCTATGTATGATGATCAGGATGATCATGTGTGATGATATGCATCAAGTGGATGCTTTGTATGATCAGTTTGATTATATTATGATGATGATTATAAGGACGATTCTTCAGCTGATATGCATCAGGACAATGCTATGACGATGATCAGGATGATCATGCGATGATGGTGTGCATCAGGATGGTGTAATATACGATGATGATCAGTATGATCATGAGTATTAGGTTGATACTCCATGGCCGTGGATAGGTTATGCATGTAGCATAGAAAAGATCCTGGGAGATCCTATAGTCTGAGCTACGATGCTCTTTCGAGGTTTTGCTACTAGAGGCATGTAATTAGCCCTGGAGATCTGATAGGTTGAGTAGGAAGCTCGTAATCAGTCCTGGGATGCTCTTTAGAGTTCTTGCAAGTTGCAAAACACTCTTTCAAGGTTTTTCCTAACAACATGTAATCATCCCCGGAGATCCGATAGCTTGAGTGGTAAGCTCGTTGTTAGGACCTGATTTTTATGCAACATAAAAGACAAAGATGAAGGGAAGAGAGTTAATAAATTACCTGATGGATTCTTGAGGTCTCCTTCAACTCCCATGGCCAGATGCTAAAATATGAGAAAGGTTGATAGGGGTGCTAAATAAACAAGGCATGGAAAAGAAAACATTAAAAATTGACCAAATTAACCCAGATATGCCTAAGTCTATAGTCTGAAGGAAGTGATATAAGAGGTAACTACCATGCAAGTTTTCTCTAGTGGATAGATGCTCAGTGGAGATCAACGGTCCTCGTTGATGGTTGCAGAGATAAGACGCACGGGGGATAGTCATAAAGCTGGTCATGATGATGGATACCGCCGCCCAGATGGCAGCAGGAGGAGACGTCGCGAGGAGGAAAGATTGTAAGCGGTATCGATTTAATAAACATGCAATACCACCAGAGCGTAGAGGTAGATCCCTGGCCACGTGGATGGATCGGGAAGGCGAAATAGTAGCCCACGGTCTAGATTAATGGACCCACGAAGGGAAGTGCAATGTGACGAGGTAAACGGTGTAGATGGGCCTTAGGAAGATCGATGATCCACGGTGACCCTCTTATTAGAAAGTTGCACGCCGGTTAGACAGGAAGGTGGTCGTGACAGATGAAACCATTCGACAGTTGTCAACACAAGGGATGGTCACGAGGAAGAAAAGCAGGATTGAAACCACGTGGGGTGTTCACAATACCACTCCCTGGACACGTGGTGCCAAAGGAACGATGCAGATTGGGACCTACGGGACAATCCAATGGTGGGCATATGAGGGCCATCAAATCAGATAGTTAAATAAAAGCCAGATCTAACGACAGGGGATGGGCACATGGGAAACCTACGGCCTGGATCAACAGACAACTGGTGGATAAGATTTATAGATAAGTAAACGAAGTTTACATATATAGTCGTCCACGGGTAAAGGTGACATTTTTATTTTTCCCAGAGCCCGTCTGGACCAGAGGTTTTTTGGGCCGCATGGAGATAATGGTTTTTGAAGCTGCTGGTGCAGGAAAGGGCCCTAGCTGTCACAGGGAGGCTCTTTAAAATTTTCCCTCTAGTAATTTCAGCGTGCTTTCTGCGAAGTGGCCGTTCTGGGAAACAAGGTTTTGGTTTTGGAGCGGCAATTTGGTTTCTAACCGGCAGGATTAGCAGAAGACCGAAAGCCTTGCAAGTGGAACAGTGTGCAGAGGGTCCCATTCTCCCGGTATCTTGTCCCACCTTAACCATGTCGGTATGCCCGGTACTTGTCCCTCAAAGCCCACAGTATTTGGGTCTGGGAGTTCCCCCGAACATGTCGTTCATTGCCTTGTTTCTTCAAATTCCTCCTAAAATTCGGCAAGCCTTTTTTAATACCAATTTCGAGCTCAACCTCAAAGTTAATGATACCTCTCCAATGCTTTTGGGTGTTCAAAAGAAGCGTCAGTCCGCCCAGAGCCGAATGTGGATCAATACCAGGTTTCAATTTGGGATAGTATCTGACCAAAGGTATCCACCCATAAGCGATAGAATCCTCTAGTACTAGTGACTTAAAGCCTCGTCCCAACATGGGGGAAGGGGACTAAGACGAGGAGGCAAAGAATACATCACTCCCATCCATACGGGGGCAAGGATATGTTGATGCCTCGGGGGTGCAGGGTAAGTGCAAGGTGCTGGAATGGTTCCAAGGCACACAACAGGGGATGAAAACCCAACCAAAGGCTTCGAAAGACCCTGCGCAAGGCCAATTCTATCCTCGAGTTGTTTGGTGTGGTAATCACCCACAGATATTTGGCCTCTGCTGGCACTCTATGAGTAAAAGATTTGATCTTGAAAGATCAATTTTTGCTATAACAAAAAACATAGTATGAAAGGCTGGTTAATGAACCTATCTTAACATATTTAAAAGAAGGAATCTATGCTAAGTTAGATCTAACCTAAAAGGAAAATTGATGTTGTGCAAATCAGAGTTGAAGTGTGATGAACAAGTAGTAAGTTCCTTGAACAGAAATGTCTTCGGGTTCTTCACTTGTTAATTTAAAGTTTAATCAATTAATAAATTAAGTGACAATTCTTCAAAGTGTTTAAGCTTATTCAAATACCTGATCTGTAATCATTGTGTTAATTGAAAAATTAACATTTGATTATACATGTTTATTTGCATCAAATCATTTGCAGAAATATAAAAGGAAAACGTTCAATTAAAGAAATTTAATAGAACAGTTTTGAGCATAATCCAAACATACAAAGAAATCAATATGAGAGATCTTATGCATTAAGGAACATCCTGCAAAAGACTAAACACATAATCGATGACAAATTTGAAACATGGACTCAACAATTGCCAAAGAAATTTGAAGAACAATAGGAGGTGAATTAAAAGATAACTTTCCTGAATAGAGAAGTCTTGTACAAAAATTACAATGACTCTGATAAACAAAGTATCTTCAGTCCAAACTCCTGCTGAATTGTAATTCCAAAATTCCCAACCCCTTTCCTAAGAGAAACTTTCCTCCTTTTATACTAAATTTACATCAGAGTTCCAAAGGAGAGATTCTACAAAATAAGGATTACAAAATCGGGCCTAACCATCGATCCAAGAAATTTTTCTATTTTTAAGCTCAAAAGATTTTCCGCCACCTTTCACAAAAAGAAAGACTTGTTCTTCAATCTGATAAGGTTTCGTGGCACCATAAAAATTTGATCATGTTTTAATCACTAGCATCGACAGGTGGTGTGGCTTGCAGAGCATCCGCTGTAGGAAATTCGGGGTCGGAGAACCCACTGTCAAAACAGAGAAATCCATTAGAGGATTTACTTCAAGAACTGTAGACGGCACGTCAGGTTCTTCATTAATTATAAAGTCCTATATAATATCAGTATCAAGATCAGTTGATTCCTCCGTAATTTCCTTTCTTTTCTTTTCAGGGTTGTGAATGTAGGCAGACAAAGTTTCGAAGTCTTCTTCATTGCTACTGCTACTAATATCAGGAACACATGCATCAAACGGTGGTGACAACATTTCTTGATACAACAAGGGATAGAGCTCTTCATTTTCAATATGAACATTAGAAAATTCACCATTTGCACGAATATTGCTCATTCTGAATGAGTCTCGGATAGAAGGATGTAAGAATAATGCCAAACAGAGTGTTTCCTATTTCAGAAGGCAATGGATGAACTGGAACTTCCATGTTAATTGCTATTTAAAGGCCAGCAAGTAGGTCGATGATAATCGGGCGGGGAAATCTGCAATGATTAATGTTATCCAATCAATTCATTGTAATTACTTCAATTGTAATGACAAAATCTGAGGTATGTGCCAGTCGGCTCAAAGCCTGTACGAAATAAGAGTTCAATTACTGCTTGCATGATTTTGAACTGCCTTTATGATCACATCGTTATAAGCCATCTCCTATCAATAATTATGACTGGTGATTGTTAATGGAGACGAAGGTTATGGTAACAAAGCTGATGTGCAAAACGGTCTCGACTAAGAGTTCCAGTACACAGGCTATCAACTCTTCGCACGTAACAAATCCGATCATTAAGAGGTGGAATAAAAGATGACAAGATGTCAAAATTCGAGTCCATACATGGTGAGCTTAAGGCAGAAAAAAAAATGGCGTCCATCCAACATGAACTAATCGAAAGACTGGTATTAGTGTCTGCTGTCATGGATTGAACGAAAATGATAATTTGGCAGAACCAACTTTCAAAAGACAAAATGGAAGGCCTGACTTAACTGACTACCCAAAATCAACATGACCACAAGATTGTAACAGACAGATGACTGAGATTAACCGTAGCAGAATGCGGAATCGGGCTCAAAATTTTTTGGGAAGTTCTTATTCAAAGATCCCGCAAGCCGAAATGTGAAAGTACAGATTTGCAGGTTGCGGGTCTGCAAACGGAAGTAAAAAGGATTTTCGAAAGCCGAAAACTAGTCGTGCGGGTGGCGGGCTTCGAGAACATTAAACTGTGACATAAAATAACCATCCCGAAAGCCACATTCTGAAATTATGGGTTGTGGGTTTCGGGAGTACACACCAAATAAACGAAAAACCACAATTCCGAAAGCCGAATGTCGCCACCGCGGGGTTCGGGTTTTGGGGTGATTATTTTCAATCTTATTAAAGAATGATTCCGCAACCCACAACCGTCAGGTTGCGGGTTTTAGAATCATCAAAATCAAAACATAAAACAACAGTCCCGCAACCCGCATCTGTCGAGTTGCGGGTTTCGGGATGAAGATAACAGTCAACAAAATACTCAAAATTTTGGCTCTTTTCAAATCAAAACACTTTGGAAGAATAATCAAGCCCTTACAAACAAGCAAACCAAAAGCATGGGTGAAGAATTTTAGAGGTAAAATCAAAATCTAAAAATTTGAAGATGACTCACCCAAATACCTTTGCGTTTATTAAAATTGGGGGGCTCTCATGCTTGGCTAAGCATGGGATCTGTTGTGGCCACAACAAATGGCGACTGGATGGGAAGAACCAGTTATCTCTACAATCAAATCCAACTAAAGACAGCATGTCAATCAACCAATTTCTTGAAACTCAATTCAAAGATGATACTGAAAAGATAACAGCCAACAAGCAATGAACAAAAAAAAATGGATAGATCTCAACAATGACCATTTTAAAGATAACACTCATTCGATAAGGAGATTTAGAGAGTAATACCAAATCTTTACCATGATGTAATCATTGAAAACCAGCTTGTGTTGAACCTAGGCACAGTCTTAGAAATGCTCATGGATATCCTAATTACAGATCACCTTGGTTTATTAATCAGCAATCCTCTATGGGTTATATATATATTCCTTTATATTTTCTTTTGCCTTTTCTTTCTCTTTTATATATATATATAATTTTATACACAAAATATCGTTAATACAAGACCACTGTACTGACTTGGTGATCATATGAAACAGTGCCATTCACAGGCTTGATCCGGAAACTGGTCAAGCTAGCTCGATGACGAGACTCCTTGTCTTCTGGTTGTAAGACCAAAAGAAATCATCATGGCTTGGTGACCATATAGTGATAATTTCAGTCTAAGGTCAAACTCATGATCATAGCAGGGCTAGCTTATGATAAGGCCCCCCTGTTCTTGTATATAACAAAATCTTATAAAAAGGAAACAATTTACTTTGGCATAAGCTACAAGGTATTACCATGGCTTGGTGACCATTTAGTGATAATGTTACTCACCAGTGCTTTGCGGATCATGAATGGACCGACCTGTAATAGGATCTTCCACCTTCCAGAAGAACTGAAATTCATCTTCCAAGTGTGGTGGCTTGATGTGAAGATGTCATTCCACTTTAAGCACCTATGAACCTAATGGGATGGCTTGATAACAAGACCACCCACCTTGTAACTTATAATTTTAAATAAAATTCATATTCAAAGCGATTGTAAAAGGGTCCATGAGCAATCGAAACTGGTCAGGTTATTATGATATGTCGTTCAACCATGAAACACCAGATAGAGAAATGATGACCATCCTCCATACCTCAATTATACAAATAAAGCATGGTGAAAGATAATGATCAAAGAGAAAAGTATCCAGAGGCATTTCATTTATTGACTGTTAATTCTTCAGAGCAAATCCTAATCAAAAGCCAGAAAGTAAGATTGATAATGATGCCAAAGCTTCAGAAGAAATTGTTGCTAAGAAAACGATCATAAGCCATTACCACAAGTGTGACTCGTTATTGATGGAAACCAAAACAAAACAAGAAAACCAATCAAAATATCAATGCAATAAAAGAAATGATTGAAAAACAAGCCACACCTATGTACAGGTGCACCAGATTGTTTAAACAAAATACTTTCTCAAAAGAGACACATTCACTGGGAAGGTGTCTACAACTCCCCCTAACATCTATAATCGAACAGTGTTGGGACCAATATTTTATGTAATAATGAAAGGTCCTAACCAAAGGCGCTGAAACTTGGTGTATTGATTCTTATCTTTACGTTGCTTATCCCACCTCAAAACCAGGTCACCAACAGAAAATTCCCTGTCAAATGAAGATTTTTCATCAAACCACCTTTTCACCATCTGTTGATGATGATACAACTTGTTCTTGGCTATTTCCCTGTCCTCCTCTAGCTTCAAGAGGGTGTCAATTCTTTGCTGGAGGGGAGAAGAATCATCTTCTTGGAAAGACTGGGCCAATTGTAGCGAAGGAATGGTAATATTAGTGGGAAGGATGGCTTCTTTGCCATAAACCAGACAGTATGGAGAATTTGCAATTGCTGCTTTCGGGGTAATACGATCTACCCATAATGCATTATACAACTGTGTGTGCCAATATTTGTGATGAGAGGCTACAGTTTTCTTGAGAATGTTTATTAGGTTTTTGTTTGATGACTCAGCCAAACCATTACCTTGAGGATAATAATTGGTGGAAAACTTAAGCTTAATCCTCATGTCAAAGGCATATTCGGTTATATCGATTGAAGAGAAGTAGGATGCATTATCGAAAACTAAGTACTATGGAGCGCCAAAGCGTGTGATGATCTGGCTATCAAGGAAAGAGATTACTTGGGCAGCGTTACATTGTTTAAGAGGAGCTGCCTCCACCCATCTGGTGAAATAGTCTGTGTCTGTGAGGATATACTTATGTTGCAGGGATGAGGGAGGGTTTATAGGCCCAACAAAATCCAGTCCCCACTGTTGGAATGGAAACTGAATTGTAACCAGTTGTAAAGGAAATGCAGGTTTCCTAAACTTCCCTGTGCATTTTTGGCATGGCTCACACTTCCTGACATAAGCATAAGCATCTTTAAACAATGTGGGCCAATAATATCCGGCCCTAAAAATCTTGTGTGTCATAGTCTCTCCTGAAAAATGGCCTCCAGCAGGACCTGCATGAAATTGAAACAAAATGTCATCAGTTTCATGTTTTTCCAAGCATCTAAGAAATACTCCATCATAATTTTTTCTAAAAAGAACATGATCGATGAATTGATAAGGAGCAGATTTCAGTCTTAAAGCTCTTCTTTTCTTAAAATCAAGGGTTTCGGGAGCAAACCCATGGTTTAGGAAAAATCTGATATCGTCGTACCATTCTGATGACGGGGCATCGATAACATTAACAACACCTGAGGGAATTTCCTCCTCATGATCCCATTTGGACTGCTGCTGTGCGGGGTCGTTGGATTGTGTAGTAAGAAGGAAAAGGCCTTGGCCTTTTACAATTTTAGCTAGTATGATCTCAAGATCATATTCTTGTAGTGCAGTTATCCAATGGGCCCTCTTTTCCCCCAATTCTTTCTGGATGAGGACATTTCTGATAGCAGAATATGGAACAATGACTTTGGTTCGAGACTCCAGCAAGTAGGGTCTGTAATGTTTGATGGATTTATAGACCGCATAGGCTTGCTTATCGATCTATGAGTATTTGAGATCTGCACCTTTGAATGTTGAGCTCATAAAAGAGATCAGGATTTCAGTATCATTGTCATGCTTTTGAATTAAGACAGCTACATAAGAAAAGTCAGTGGCAAAATTATGAAGAATGAAATCCTTATTAAAATCTGGGGACATGAGAGCAACAGCTTCTGCAATAGCCTTTCGAATTCGGATAAACGCATCTCTTTGTTCCTGCGACCAAGTAAACTACACATCTTTCTTGACCAAAAGTTGTAATGGTTTAACAATCTGGGTAAAATTTGGTACAAACCTACATACAAAATTAATCTTACCTAAGAAAGATTGCATTGCTTTGTGCGAACCTGGTAAACCAATCTTTGAAATAGCCTCTGTACGTTCAGGATCGATAGTCATACCTTCTTTCGAACAATGAATCCTAGAAGATTTCCTTCTGTTACTGCAAAAATAGATTTCTTCGGATTGAGAGAAATACCGAATTTTCTACAGCGATCAAAAACTTGTTTCAAAGCAAACACATGTTCATGTCGTTTTTTAGAGTAAATAGTGATATCGTCAAGGTAAACCACGACAGAATTATGCATTAACCCTTGGAAAGCTATATCCATGGCTCTCTGAAAAGTAGCTCCTGCATTGATCATCTCGAAAGGCATCCGTCTGTAGGTGAAAGTACCCCACGGGGTCCTGAAAGTTGTTTTCAATTGATCGTCTAGGGCAACCATAACCTGGTTATATCCCGAAAAACTGTCTAGGAGGGAAAACATCTCTGACCCTGCCACCTTTTGAAGAATCTGCTCCATTGGTGGAACGGGATAGTTGTCTTTCTCAGAAGCCCGATTTAGGTTCTTGAAATCGACACACAGTCGAATTTCCCCGCTTTTCTTACGGACAGGTACTAAGTTAGCAATCCATTGAGTATGCCTGACTAGAAAGATAATTCGAGTAGTGAGCAGCTTCTCCAGCTCCTTTATTACAGAAGGCTCCAAATTGGGGTGCATCTTCCGCAGCTTTTGTTGAAATGGATTCACCTCTGGTTTCATGGGTATATTATGAAACATGATGCTAGTGTCAAACGTTTTCAACTCGTCATACACCCAGGCGAAAACATCCTTATACTATTTGCACATTGCAATAATGGCTCTGCGTTCTTCAGGGGTGGAATCAACTCCCAAATTGATGAAACGAGGTTCTTGTTCGGTGCCTAGGTTGACCCACTCATAATTCAAAGATGAGCTTTGATTTTTACAATTAGTTTGTGATTTGAACTTGTCGTGTAAATCGTAAAACTTTTCTAGATTGATCACAGACTTCGGGATGACGTTTGAGGAATCAGTGAGATACTTTTCATGTTCCGCTTTGTTGATGGCCATGTCTTGAAACGTATCCTTAGCAGTGAGAAAATCGAGTATCTATCAGTCATCATCAAATACTTTCCATTTAGTCACATTATCCGGAACGGATGGTCTGTACATCAATTCGATAGAAAAAGTTGAGGAGACAGACCTTCTTGCGGGATCAGTCTAGACGATGTATTTGCTAACAGGTCTATGTCAAAATTTTGTGACCTATTTAATATTGAATGCCAAAAACGAGTTGGTTAGATCCCTTACCAACTTTTGATAATTAGCCAACCACAGAGATAAGCAATGTATTTTATTCCTGAGTTACTTGACTATAATTTCGGAGTCTCCATAGCATTCTATTGCTTGTACACCTAAATCAATGGCCTTCTTGAGCCCCTGCACAAGAGATTCATATTCGGCTACATTATTAGTGCAATCAAATTCTAACCTGCAAGCAATCATGATTTTTATTCCTTTAGGATTGATGAGAACACAACCCGCTCCAACTCCCTCCTTGGACTTGGAGCCATCGAAAAACAAAGTCCATGAGACAGGGTATAATCTAAAATTTGTATTCACATTATATACATTATGCACAATTTCACCAGAAAAAGGTACAGAAGTAACCTGAGTGATATGTGATTCATTTCGGATGCTTTCTTCTGGCGAGGCATCAACTGGGAATTCACCAAAAAAGGTATCAAATGCAAAGTGCTCTATACGAGAGGTGAGATAACCAGGAGGTTCACTTGAATCATTAAGATCAGTAACTGTTTGTTTCATAAAAGGTTCTCTGCTGATCTTAATTTTATTCGGTTGACCATTGTATGGAAACCATAACAGGGACCAGTCGGTTGCAAAATAACCTTTAAGTTTCTCTGACTAGTCCCTGCTTAACCACATCCCATAAGCTTCCGAGATGTCAGCTATCACAATGTCAGCTGTCTGATGGATCCTGGGGTCAACTGACAGTGTGAGCAGAACATTTCTCAATTTACCAACTAGTCTGACTTTAGATCTGTCAAGTTGGACAATCTGGGTTGGGCAGGGTTCCCATGTTGCATTCAATTTTCTGCAAACATATAGGGGCATCACATTTGACGATGCTCCTGAATCTATCATGCAGTTCTGTACATTCCAGTTGAAAATATCAAAAGTGAGAAAGAAAGGAGGAGTTCTCTTATTCGCTGTTTTTTTATCATCAGTTTTAGTGACAGAGTCTAGATTATTATTCTATGACTCTCTAGGTTGTTTGACTATCATGTTTTTAGGTAAAGAATCCCTCATAGCAGGAATCTTGAGTAGCTCAAACAGAGAGATGTTTTCTTTGACTCTTTTTAAGTCTTCAACTAGGTTGTACTCCATTTGAGGGAGGACTGTATCCTTCTGTGGGATAGGATTGTTTCTTGTGGGAACCGAGGGAGAAGATGAAGGTTGTTGAGGTAGTTGTGGTTTTGACCTTGTATTATAAGGATGTTGTGTGTTAAACATCGCCTCAGGTTCTTCTTCTTCTTCACACATAGGGAGTTCTGAAAAGCAACCCACAGCATCAACATGTGGATCACCTTCTGCTTCTTCTTCAGGTAGTGGAGGATCCGGGGTAGTCTAATCGTCGAAAGTGTCAGGGGTGACTTGAGATTCTGCTGCCAATGCTCTAAAAATAGAAAAAAGTTCTTTGTTTATGAGTGAATCTGCTGGATTTGGTGATGGTGGATTTTGTGGGGGCTGGTAAGGTCTCCTAAATGGTGGCCTTACAAAACCTCTGTTCTAATTCTGATTATCATTAGTGTTTTTCTTCAAATCCACCATCTCATTTGACATCTTCTAAAGAAATTTTTTCATTTCATCCATATCAAATGAATCCTTGTTCTGAACTGTGGGTTTAGGGACATTCTCAATTTTCTTCCTAGAAGTAGAAGGTTGTCCTTCTGAAGTTTCTGGGATATCTTCCAGACAAAAGATGTCTTTCTCAACTTGGATTGTTGTTGGCTTAAACTGACCAAGAGGTTTCCAATTAGACCCAGGTTCTTGCGGTTCTCACTTTTGAAAAACAAAACCCCTTCACACCAGCCCTTTCGGCAACAACCTACGAGCAGGTTGAGGTCTCACTCGAGGTGTATCATATGGGGTACTCCGGAATTAGGTTTCCACAGTAAATGATGAGTTTTTTATGTGAACAAGCTGCGCAGCACAAGATAGAAGCAGTGCGCTGTGGGACAAAGCGATGCAGTACGCAGCAGGATCTACGCTGCGAGCAGTACTACGCGGTGGTGGAAACACTGCGGGCCTCACTTGAAGACTTCTTACTGCTGCGAGTCTTCCACTGGAACTGTGAGTCAACCACGCTGATTCTTTACTTGGAAGATCTTGAAAACGCTAAGGCACTGAAATGAATATCACTCGTCCATTCATTCAGGCACTTATTGGTTACCTTTCTAACATTCATTCGAGAACTTAGATTATTACAATGTGAACTGAAATAATAGACACGACTAACTGTGCTATGTTCCTTCACCGTGTTTAAGAAAGTATTGATCTTAAATAACTAATTCACGATCTTAACATATAATTAAAATGTTCTCCCTTCATCTGTTCACGTGGAACCTAGCATATCATTCCCAAACTCCTCATATTGGTAAATGCATATCAAAGCTCCCCTATTACAACATGCAAGGAAACATTCAAACATTCATTCATAAACATCATCACATAACACAGAATTTAACGTGGTTCACCTCCCCGGATGGAAAGCTACGTCCACAAGAACGGTTGGTAATATATTTCTTTCAAAAAGGGATGGGGAGACTATTCTTAGTCTGCGCACTCAGCTGCAGAATCTCCTTTCTCTCAGCTAGGTCTCTATGCACACAGTTGCAGAGCCTTTACAATATTCTCCACTTGGAGAGATTTCTCAATACAAAAGGTTCTATTATGATTACTCTAGCAACTAGTATCTAGCCCCCAAAAATAGAGCAACCCCATCCCATACAAAATTGTCTTCTTAAATAGATCATGCCCGAAGGTCATGTCTGTACAATGTCGAAGACCTAAAACCCAAAACCCTAAGGGTTTCCAAAACTACGCCGGTTTTCCAAACCGACGTGCTGGCTCATGATAGCGTCTACTTGATCATGGTGGATCTCCACGTCCTCATCCTGTCGCTATCGGCCTTCCTGTCGCACGCGTGCCTACAGGCTGCTTCTGCCAAACTGTTTCTATTTCCAAGCGTGCCAAACGTCGCTTTCCTTAACAACTCACGCGTGGCCGCCTTCCTGATTTGCTTATGTTCACCGCTTGGCAATCTTGGAATATCTTTCCAAAAATTGCTGCTACCAGTCAAACCGGTACCTGCACCTGATACTTGTCCAGTGTAGCTACGGTTTTACCCCTAGCTTGTGCAAATGAGCACCTACTAAGGAGAAGGGACTCCTTAGTAGCAGTTCAGTAAATGGAAATTATTATGCTAAAACAGAAATATAAACTACTCTAAAACATGTGTATGAAACATAAACAACAAGATGTAAATAATGGTTTTTGTATTAATATTACCTCCAATGTGAAGGTTGGTGAATCTCTTGCAATGTCCAAGAGGGTTGCTCCAAGCTCCAATGTGCTCCTTCTCTTTCTCCAATGGTGGAAATGGGCCAAAAGGGGCTCTCAAGGTGAAAGTGGCTCAATGGTGAGCTAGGGTTTCAAGAGAGATTTTGGCAGAGTAAGGGTATACTTGATTGTGGATATGAAATAAGGGATCTCCATCACCTATTTATAGTTTTTTGGTGGTGGAGTGCTGAACCATGGTTTTGGGAACCATATGGTTTAGGGTAGCTATATAGGGTTTTTTCCTCCTTTTCCTCATTATTTTATATTTTTTATTCCCTTTTTAGGGGATTTTTGCTATTTTAGAGGAATTTTGGATATTTTTGGAGGAAAAAGGGGTTTTTTAGCCTTTTTGAGGCTATTTAGTGGGATTTG
The DNA here is from genome assembly GCA_027924585.1 of Larix kaempferi. NCBI lineage: Eukaryota > Viridiplantae > Streptophyta > Pinopsida > Pinales > Pinaceae > Larix > Larix kaempferi. The sequence continues at coordinate 464,616 of BSBM01000033.1, forward strand.
TGGCCTTTTGGAGGCTTTTTATTGGGATTTCTAGGGTTTTTAAGGGAAATGTGGTAGGAAAATGGACAAATGAGCCATGTAATGTGGTAGATGAGGTAGTGAACACTTTTTGGGTGTTAACAGATTGCCCCCTGATGTGCAAGGGCAGGAGCTCATCGTATGGCCGATGGACATCATAAGTCATGTATGGTTTTCCTGGGGTGTGGAGAGAAGAGAAGGAACAAACGGAAGCCCAGAACAACGATCCCGAACAAACTGCAAGAACTAAAAGTACATAACCTCAATAATGGATGAGGAATCATCTGATCATATGGACGAGATGGGCATTCCCATGCTCGTATTAGGATATAACATAATAATAACAATGGGGTCCATAAAATGGGGACCTGAAATATACATGACCTCAAATACTGACTGAGGAATAATCTCAATATATGGACGAGGCAGGCATACCCATGCTCGTATCAAGATACATAAAAAGAACTATGAGGCCCGAAAAGAGGGACCTGTAAGATACATAGAGAACCACTGTGTACATCATAAGTGTCCAGAGGGGACACAAAATCTGGGACATACTACTGGGCTGACCATGTCTGAGCTGAACAACTGATACACTGGAATGATGACAGTGCTACTGAATGTGGTACCAAAGGAACTGATGGACTGCTGGATCAGAGTGACAAGGGTCATACTCTCAATGGTACACTGAACTGGAACTGATCTGGGACGGAACTGGGTACTCTAGGAAGCATATAACTAGATGGCTTCTGAATACAATTGCTAACGCAACCTGGATATCCACAGGAACATATAACTGGGCGTTCCGAAGTGACTCACCAATGTGCTAGAGTCGGGGGAAATCCGGGGTCTTCGACTAGAAACTGAAGGAATGTAACCCTACGCAATTCTCGACGATGCGATCAAGGTGCTGAAGTCGAGCATGTGAGAAACAACCACTCGGAGAGGCAATGATGACTCCTCTCAGAACGGTCCGTAGGCACTTACCACAGATGGTGATAAGTCCAAGGCGTAGGGACCTCTGGGCCTATCCTCTGGAATAGAGGGGTTGTCGTTGACAGAGGGAGACCTGCAACTATCAAGGAAATGATGTTTCCTTGACAGGAGTGCGAGGTGGAGAACCGAAATGTGATAGTACTGATGGCAGGACTGACCAAACTGGGAGGGAATAACTGGGCAAGTACAGTGGGTGGACTCAAACTTACTTTGTTCAGAGTATGATAATGGGAGTGATCGGGCAACATATGAAACTGACTGAGGGGAAAGGGATCATAGCTGTATTGGATCGGGGAGTGTGACTGGGCTGAGGGAGACTCAAGCTAGTATAAAATGGCAGGAGACTGCAGAATACTCTGAACAAAGGCGACCTGATTGGGGGTGCTGCCGAGAGGATTGATCATAGTGCCAGGAGGCACCGGAGGGGACTTCTTCATGGGTTAAGGAACTAGAAGAAGTGTGTGTAAAATGATACTGTCGTGTGGATTTATACGAGCCCAGGACAGTTCATGTTCGTGGTTGCTTTCAATTTTAAGGAGTCTGAAAGCGATAAGAAGAATCTGAAATGATGGAATGGTACTGTCGTGTGGATTTATACAAGCCCAGGACAGTTCATGCTCGTGGTTGCTTTCAATTTTAGAGAGTCTGAAAGAAAGTAAGAAGACTCCAGGGGGTTGCTTTTTTGTATGTTTAGTCTCCAAGGCCCAAAGAAGCATAAAAGGATGCAATGAAGAACTCTTCTAGCCAGTGTGACTAGAGTATTCCTTTTTCGTAATTAGTCTACCAGGTCCAGAAAAGGGTTAAATTTATACCAGATAGACGCCCTTTCAGGTACTTTAATGAGCATGAAAGGAAGCAAGATTGCTCAGCGATCTTTTCATTGTTTTAGGAGTCAGAAAAGAGCTTAATGGAAACTCCCTAAGTGCCTTTTTCGTAAAGGACTTGTCCAGCCCGAAAAAGGGATAAAATTATACCGGACAAAAGGAATGGCCAGGCAAGGAGGAAGTGCTCAATCAAGGAACATTTATGATGACCAAGAACGAGGGTAGGGGGGAACACTGGTGGGCCTCCTTGCGGGGTGAATGAAATGGTGGCAAAATAATGAAACATTTGCAGTATGATAGGAGTGGAGGGCTCATGTAAAAATGTGGAACAATCCGATGGCGGTTGATGTGGCACGCAAACCAAGGCAGCAAGGTGTTGGGACACAATGTTGAAATTGTACCAGGTGAGAGCGAGAAATGATCTCAAGCATCATCACAAGCTCGGAAAAATGAATCCGGCGATATAAAGAGTGTCAAAAATGGATAACGGTCGATGTGGCACGCAAACCGAGGTGGGGGCGTTTTGGAAAAATACCCAAAAAATCTGGGGGTGAGAGCGAGAAATGATCTCAAGCATCATCATGGGCATGGAAATATGAATCCGGCAGTACAAATGGTGCGAAACATGGAGGTCATAAGGAATCCGGAATGGTTAAAGGAAATAACTAGGTTAAAAAATGGTTGCAAATAAAGGTGAGCCCACCAAGCCAAGGATGTAGTGGTGGGGAGAAATGATGACCAGTGGGGGAAGAATACTAGGTGTATCAAATCAAATCAAATCTACAAGTGATATGTGACCTCAAAAATGTTTGAGATCACAAGTGTGAAAAAGTGAGCAGGGTTAATGACTTGCCCCCATGCTATGTGCATGGGGTTTGTGATTATGGATCACATATGTGTGGGTTTGAACAATGGGTTCATTGACGTGCTGAGATAGATGTGATGGGGAAGGTTCAAAATGATTGATCATGCCCCCTATCCCAGGGTTGAGGGAATCTAGTATGCCCCTTGACTCAAAGGTGTCAAGGTGGTGCTCTATGATGGCAGGGTCAAGGCCGGGCACTTCGGTATAGGACCAGGAAAAGACATCACGGAATTCTTGGAAGAGTTTTTTGTACTCCTCAATCTCTTGTTCACTGCAGGAGGCTCCTAAGGCAATGCATTCATTGACGCCAGGTGGGTCAGAGATATCTATGTGGACGACGGGTGAGATGTTGGCCATGTTACCCTCCTCGAAGGCGTCAGGAGCAGGAATAGGGTCCTTGAACCAGTCGACCTTGGTGGGAAGGAAGTCTTTGGATTCAATCGTGAATTGGGTAGCTATGCTAGAGGAAGGTTCTTCTAGAATGAAGTAGGAACGATGATGCATATCATCCCAGGGATAATCCGGGGCAGTGAGGGCCTCAAGAATCTCCTCATCAGTACAGAAAGTTTGCGTCGTCAAATCGGTTGACGAGGGGGTAGTGGTGGAAGAGATCATATAAATGGTATTAACCTCTCCTGAAGGGGAAGAGACCGGGGGGTAGATCTCCTCAATGGTGGGTGGTGCCGTCTCAAGATCCAGATTGTTCATCTCATAGAGAGCCGCTCTGTAATCCGAGAGATCGGGACAATGATGTGAATAATGCCTGTAAACACCACATATCGCACAGGGATGGTTAGTGCGTAGTGATTTGTCTTTAGGCTTGGGGGTGGGGTTTAATTCGATAACTGGGATATTAGGGTCGTCGTCGAGCATCTGCATGTGTTTCTGTAAGGCTGGTAAATGTGGACACTGATGAGTCGCATGGCCTAACTCGTCGCACAATGAGCATTTGGGAGGAGCATGAAACACTGGAGGGTTTTTGACTGTCTTGGGAGGTGGTACAGCAGTGTAAGGTTGTGGCCCTCTACCCCCAATGGGTTTGGGAGTAGGAGGGGGAGTCGTGGAGGACGAAGGGGTAGACACACCGGGGGGTGGCTGAGTGGTAGTAGCCATGGGTTGCACTGGTTGGAGGACGATGCTTGGTGTCAGCGGGGGAACGAGAGGCGAAAGGTACCAGACGGGTAATCCCAAGGTTAACCTAGGGAGGCTAAGGGTAGCCATAACCGGGGCGCTTACTACTCCCGATGGAGGGACTAGGAAGGGGATTGTATGGATAGGTGTAACACCAATGTGGCTAGGTACCAATGGTGGTTTAGGAAACAAGGGTGGTTGATTGTGAGGTGGTTGGTTATCGTGGGACAAGGTACATAAGTCAGACACTTCAGGCGTAGATGACGGGGGAGGAATGGATTGGAAGGTGGAGGTCAATGGCGCATCTGAGTAAACTCTAGGTCCCATAGAGGAAACAAACGAGGTGGTGGCACGAGAAATAGGTTGTTCAACCATGGGGAGAAAATTTTCGGGTGCCGCGGGAGCACTGGGATCATAGTAGGTGAGCTGGTCAACCTTGACCACGCATCCCTCATGGGGGAACATCATGGTGTGAAAAATGGAAGAGGAAACCGCCCGCATGGCATACATGTAACTGCGGCCAAGTAAAAGGTTATAATCCAATTGGGCATTGATTACCTCGATGTCGATGAGGACAGTTTTGCCACCTAACTGGATGGGGACATTGGGTAGGAGGCCTTGGGGCTAGGTCGACCAGCCGTCGTAGGCACGTAATGCAGTGGTGGACTGCTGGAGAGTAGGGGATCCCAACTTCTGCCATACGAATGTAGACATAACGCATGTGGGGCACCTTCATCGATGATGCATCGATGGATGACAAGATTCCAAACGGAAACAGAAACTTGGAATGCTAAGGAGGAAGGCAGGTGTGGTTCGGATTGGTCCAAATCAAATGCCATTAAATTCGAATCATGTGGGTCAATCGCCCCAATGGCGGAGAGTAAAGTCTTGCGCTGGGAAGGGCAGTTTTTCAAGACTTCTAATGCAGACATGGCTGCGGGAGATTGGGCTAAGTCATCGACAATGTTGTAGTTTGACGCAGCCCACGCATTGGGGTTATTGTTGATACGGTGAAGCGGGAAACGAGGTGCTTTGGGAGCTCCCTCTAGTGGAGGCGGGGGTATGCATAACGCTTGATCGGTGGGATGAGCGTTAGGGGTTTTCTCAGCAGGAGGGGCTTCAGTGGTGGAGCAATATTGGTTCCGACGAGTGTGGAGGTTGACGTCAGTGGATGACATCATCAACAAGTGGTGGGTTCCTGAGTCAAACATGGGTTGATCAGGGGCGGCGTAAGTGATTTGTTGTTGGGGTGGTGCATTGGCTTGAGGGGGAGCCAACGGCTAAGTGTTCACTACGCCTTGGGTTGGTAAGGGGTTTTGCAGAACCAAAGGTGGTTGCTGAGGCTGTGGGGGGTTGGGTGGTGCTTGAAGAGTTTCATGCCCTTGGCGATGGGAATCATCAACCCAAAGTTGCCACGCTCGCTCCAAGTGTGGGAAAGCATGTGTGTAGTGGCCATAGACCCCGCAAATAGAACAAGGGTGGTTTGTTCGCAAATTGGGGTTTTTAGCCTGCTTGGGCAGGCGATCAGGGGGGATTAGCAGGGGCTGCATTATTATTGTCGGGGGGATTAGCAGGTTGACCAGCTTGGTCTGCAGGTTGGTTATTCCCACGATTACGGCCCTTGCCACGGTTTTGTTAGCCCTGGTGGAGTTGGTTGTTCTGGTTTTGCTGCGGGTTTTGTTGGGCGTAAACTTGCCCTTGGGCAGCTGGTGGATTCTGAGGTTGCGCAGGTGCTGGAGTAGGCTGCGGGGGATGATATGCAGGTGGAGGCTGAGCGGGTGTAGCAACTTGAGGGGGTTGCTGATATGGTTGCGGAGCGGGTTGTGGGTTTGCAGCAGGGGCTGCCTGTGGCGGGTAATAAGCGGGTTGTGCTTGTGAAGGCGTAGGAGCTGGTATAGCCTGCTGGTGGTAGTAAGGCTGAGGTGCAACTGGGGGGGCATAAGCAGGAGTCGCATGACCGAAGCACTGAGGAGGACATGAGGGTCCATGGTGGTGGTGATGTGTCATGCGAGCATACGAGTTGGTTGCTCCAGACTGTGAGGTAGCCCGCGAAAGGTCGGGGCCAGGGGTAGGACGTGCTATGGAAAATGGTTGGGGATGCGAAGAAACATGACCAATGATGCCGTCGGCAGCGTGGGATTCCCCCAGCGCATCGTGCTGGGAGGACTCGCCGCAAGGGGCGTCAGGTATAATGGTATAAAGGTAACCCGACTGGGCGTAAATGAGGTCGAACTGTTGGGCCTTAAGGATGGCCTCTTCTTCAGACTGGGGTCTTTTTGATGCCACATCCTTAGCAATGACAGGGAGAAGGGATTTGAGGAACCAATCTAGGAAGATACGGTCATCTAATTTGATCTTGCATAAGCTATGGCATCGACGCCACTCATGGATGTGGTCTGTGATATGGGTAGCCGTGTTTTGTCTACAAGATAGGAGGATCTCAACGCCCGCATCATAGCGGACAGGTAACTAGAAGAACTGCAGGAAGGTCGAGGCAAGGGAAGCGAAGGTAGCATGGGTCCTGTGGGGTTGCTCGATATACCACTTGGCTACAGAGCCAGTGAAGGTGCGCTGTAAGAGACGGAGGCGAACAGAGTCGTCCACTATGGAGTTAGAGGAACACCATAAATGGAAGGACATGATATGGTTTTGTGGGTCCTCACCGGCCTTGCCCTCGAACTTAGGGATGTCAGAGGGGAGCTTGGTAGGCATATGAGGCCACGCAAGGTCATGTCGGATAGGGTCGTTGGTCAATCTGGCTAGGTCAGGTAGGTTGAGGCTAGCCATGAATGGAAAACTGGAAGAAGGATGTGACACAGTAGTGGGTTGGACCAAGTTGGGGCCAATGCCTCTAAGTGGAGGGACAGGATTTGGGATGGTGCCCCCAAGTGGGGAAACGGAGGTAGTATAGGATGGGCCTGCACCACCATGGGTAGTGTGAGCCACTGATGGAGTGGGGATAGGTATTCCAGCTGCGGGAATAGGTGCAGTGAGGGGAACGGTAGATGGGGGCCCCATTGAGGGCATACCCAAAGTAGGTGTAGTAACTGGTGTAGTGGTGGATGTGCCACCAATGGTCCCTATAACAAAAGGAGTGGAAGTCGTGCCAGCCATGGGGCTAGTAGGGGCAGTGTAAATGGGGTTCTCAGACTCTGCCTCAGAATCGGAGGTAAAGTAAGGAGCGTCAATATATGGTGACGGAGTCCTATGCCGCTGACGAGTGGAGTCAAGTGACAAGGCTCTAGATCTGTGATAAGTGGAATCAAGTGATGATGATCTGTGGCGATGACGGGTGGTGTCAAGTGAACCGTGCTGTGGGGGCTCGCCCCTGAGGCACCGAGAATGTCTCGGGGACTCAATGGTGACAGATGGTGTCAAATCACTGTGGGTCGAGGTGAGTAAAAAATAGCTCAAAAACCCTAATGCAACCGATTGTGCAGAAGGAGAGCTCAAAAAACAAGGCACTCAGGCCAACAACCAACTCAAAACACCCATTGTAACAGCTGTGCTACAATAGGTGGAGTGTCAACAAAGATGGTCAGAATACCAACAAGCAGCAGGTTTCCTAGAAATAAAAAATGGTGGACTCACTAGACCAAAAGGAGGTAAGGGAGCATGCAAACACCTAACTAAAAGTATTCTGACTCAACTAGACATATCCTCTGCAAGGTGATGAAATCCAAGTCAGACAATATGAATAGGAAAGCCAAGTGGCTAAGATATCCCCCTACCAGGAGGGACACTGGGTAGTCAATCCTAGAAGAATGGCAACTAAGATACCCCGTTCATGACACGTCCAGAAAGGTGAATCTGTCGTTTGGTCCTTTAACCGCAATACCCCTATACAGGGATATCTCGAGAACTGTGAAAGGTAGCCCTTCGGTTACTGAATGGAGTGTGGTATTCCACTCAGGCCTCCGGAACTAGTCTCCTGACTTCAACCCTCCTAAGGGAGAGGCCCTCTGATAAACTGGTCGTGACCGTGCCAAAAAGTACTAGGGGATTTTGGTTCCCTATTTGGACAACAACTATGTCTCAAGTGTAAGTAACTGAGGGGTGTTATTGGAAGCCTATCCCCCCGATCCTACCTAACTACAAAGATTCTTTTGTGTTCCCCAAGTGGGGTTAGAATATTGGTTGAGTTAGGTACTTTTTAAGGCTCACTTGAATTATGTGATAGAGTGTGTGTGCGTGAGGTGATGAACCCAAAATAGAAGTGCCACAAGGGGGGCAACTTCTAACTATCAATAATACTAAAATTGAAACTTTAACTTGCAAAATTTTTTGAATTAAAAATGCTGAAATTTTAAAAAGATTCTGTAAAGGGAACAGAAATTATGTTGCAGAAAGGCTGTAGGGAAGTGGGGTTGCAGGTAGGACAGAGGGCTGTTCAGATGCAGAAAATATTGCAGCAAAAGGGGCTGGGCTCAAATTAGGGAAAAAATGCAGAAATCAGACTGCGGGTCTGTGGCGAATCAGAACAAGCGGACCGTGGGTTTAAGGGAAATAGACGCGGACAGGTCGCGGCTATTGGGCCGACATGGGCATTCGGGACACAGGAAACAGGGAAAAAGATGCAGTCGGGTCGTGGGAAAAAGACTAACAGACGCAGTCGAGACGCCGGAAAGGGGATGAAAGCCGCAGTCGGGACGTGGGAAAATGGCCGACAGGTGCAGTCAGATCGCAGCAAACAGGCTAATTAGCCGTGGTCGGATCGCAGGTAACAGACTTGAATCCGTCGGCAGGGCGTCGAAAACAGTCTGAAAGCCGCGGTCGGGTCGCAGGTAAGGGCCTGAAAGGCGTGGTCGGGATGCGACTGCAGAGGGAAAATACGTGGTGTACGGCGGCCGAAAGGGACAGCCGAAAGGAAAAAATGGGAAATTATTGCAGAAAACTAACAATTTTTTAAACGAAAACCAGAAATTCAAACCTAGGGGAGTCGCCAAAACTGTAGCTAGGGTTTTACCCCTAGCTTGTGCAAATGAGCACCTACTAAGGAGAAGGGACTCCTTAGTAGCAGTTCAGTAAATGGAAATTATTATGCTAAAACAGAAATATAAACTACTCTAAAACATGTGTATGAAACATAAACAACAAGATGTAAATAATGGTTTTTGTATTAATATTACCTCCAATGTGAAGGTTGGTGAAGCTCTTGCAATGTCCAAGAGGGTTGCTCCAAGCTCCAATGTGCTCCTTCTCTTTCTCCAATGGTGGAAATGGGCCAAAAGGGGCTCTCAAGGTGAAAGTGGCTCAATGGTGAGCTAGGTTTTCAAAAGAGATTTTGGCAGAGTAAGGGTATACTTGATTGTGGATATGAAATAAGGGATCTCCATCACCTATTTATAGTTTTTTGGTGGTGGAGTGCTGACCCATGGTTTTGGGAACCATATGGTTTAGGGCAGCTATATAGGGTTTTTTCCTCCTTTTCCTCATTATTTTATATTTTTTATTCCCTTTTTAGGGGATTTTTGCTATTTTAGAGGAATTTTGGATATTTTTGGAGGAAAAAGGGGTTTTTTAGCCTTTTTGAGGCTATTTAGTGGGATTTGTGTCCTTTTGGAGGCATTTCAGGCCTTTTGGAGGCTTTTTATTGGGATTTTTAGGGTTTTTAAGGGAAATATGGTAGGAAAATGGACAAATGAGCCATGTAATGTGGTAGATGAGGTAGTGAACACTTTTTGGGTGTTAACATCCAGCACTCCGCTTTGCTGGCTCCACGTGGCCTCCTAAATCCGCAGCATTGCTTCTGCGCAGTACTGGTCTTTGCATCACGACCAAAACTTTGATGCTGCATGCAACTCCGCAGTCTGGTCAAACGTTGGATGCTGTGCGCAACTTCGCAGCATCCTCAATACTTGGCCAAAATTGTATTTCTGAGCTATGCTCAGCTTAGCTTTCCCTGCTTGCCTCAAAAAGGTGTTTCCAAAACTTTGTCTCAACCTGGGCCCAACAATTGCTTCATCAAATGCTTCCAGTAAAGTACCTTTCTGTTCCCTTTTGACCCATATTGCAATAGCGGGAGGTAGACCCTTTTCATAATAAGCCACCAACAATTCTTCAGCACGAAGAAGATTGGCAGGAATTCTTTTTTTGAGATATGAAAACCTTTGGTTTAAGTCTTTTACCCTTTCTTTTCCTTTGGCTTTCATGGAGGATAACTCTAAAACAAGATCTTGTGGTGTTTTGTCATCCCCAAAATTCTGGGTAAAATGTTTCTCGAATTCATCCCAGGAAGTTCAAGATTGGGCCGGTAAAGCAAAATACCAGGTGGCCACTGTACCCTCGAAAGTGTATGGAAAAAGTCTACATACTACATCGTCATGTACCACGCTTCTAAGCCTGATTGCTTGCATGAAAGTTTTTATGTGATCCAATGCGGGCGTCTTATCATCAGGGTTGTATTTAGGCAGCCATTTCTCAGGATTCTTTGGTAATTTATGTTGATCGCCTAATATGAAAACTTCACCTTGGTCAAGCCAAGGTCTGTTTTGACCTTCTCCAGCCATTGGAGGTTCTTGTTATTCTTCTTTAGATGATGAACTAGAAGAGTTCTCTTCGTCTGAGGAAGATGATGAAGATGATTGAGGGGATGGTGGTGGACCACCGGCTCCAAGATTTGGTTGACCTTGTGTTGCTGTGTGGGTGGTCTCACGGTTATATTCAAGAGAATCTGGTCGATTAACTAGATCTTGGTTTTCAGATTGGTGATCAGTTGTATGCTAATCCTGTGCGTTAAATGTAATGTCCCCATTTTGACCCCCTTTGTATTAAACCGTAAATGATGTAAATATTGTAATTTAATCATGGTGAGGAGCTCAAGGCCAAGGCCCCACCATTGATTTAGCGTTTATGTATCGGCAATTAAAATAGATGCCTATGGTTCTTGTGCGAGATAGGCACGATGTAAATAAAACATCATGTAATTATGAATTTCAATGAAAAACCCACAACCGGCTATGCAATGCAACAAAAGAGATGGGGCATGATTCTACAAGGAAAAGGGAGGGAAATTATTCAAACCTTGAGCCAATGGTATTAATCCATGTGTCAATGGGGAAACCCATAAACCACCAACTACCCATTTTGTCTCATGTACCCAATCATTTAATTCTTCCAAGAAATTGGTTAAGGCAGTTAATGCCTTGGGAATGAAAGAGTATGGGCAAGCCATTTTCGTGCATGGGCAAGCCATCAACTTGGAAAATCGTGTTTTTGCTTGTGGGGCAAGAAACCACCCACGAAATGGTGCCCAAAGCCATTCTGTACAGGAAGCCTTTGATCATTCACGCAGTTGGAGTTAGCTGGGCTCTTTCCATTTACGTTTTTCATCAAAATCCTGCATTTCTCCATGCCTGGGAGTCGTTTTTGTAGTATATAACAGCTGGGAGAGGGAACTTGGAAATATTGCAGGTCTGTGAGGTGGGAACTTTTGATCTACCGGTCTCCTTGGGATGTGAATGTAGGCAGACAAAGTTTCGAAGTATTCTTCACTGCTACCGCTACTAAGATCAGGAACACCTGCATCAAATGGTGGTGACAACATTTCTTGATACAACAAGGGATAGAGCTCTTCATTTTCAATATGAACATTAGAAAATTCACCATCTGCATGAATATCTCTCATTTTGAATGAGTCTCGGATAGAAGGATGTAAGAAGAATTCCAAATAGAGTGTTTCCTGTTTCCGAAGGCAATGGATGAACTGGAACTTTCATGTTAATTTCTATTTAAAGGCCAGCAAGTAGGTTGATGATAATCGGGCGGGGCAATCTGCAATGATTAATCTTATCCAATCAATTCATTGTAATTACTTCAATTGTAATGACAATAGCTGAGGTATATGCCAGTCGGATCAAAGCCTGTGCGAAGTACGATTTCAATTACTGCTTGCATGATTTTGAACTGCCTTTACGATCACATCATTATAAGCCATCTCCTATCAATAATTATGACTGGTGATTAATAATGGAGACGAAGGTTATGGTAACAAAGATGATGTGCAAAATGGTCTCGACTAAGAGTTCCAGTACACAGGCTATCAACTCTTCGCACGCAACAAATCCAATCATTAAGAGGTGGAACAAAAGACAACAAGATGTCAAAACTTGAGTCCATACATGGTGAGCTTAAGGAGGAAAAAAAAATGGCGTCCATCCAGCATGAATTAACCAAAAGATTGGTATTAGTGTCTGTTGTCATGGATTGCACGAAAATGATAACTTGGCAGAACCAGCTTTCAAAAGACAAAATGGAAGGCCTAACTTAACTAACTTCCCAAAATCAACATGACCACAAGATTATAACAGACGAACAACTAAGATTAACTAGAGTCGAATGCGGAATCAAGCTCAAAAATTTCTAGGAAGTTCTTATTCAAAGATCCCACAAGCCGAAACCCGAAAGTATGGATTTGCGGGTTGCGGGTCTGCAAACAGAAGTAAAAAGGATTTTCGAAAGCCGAAAACCGACCGTGTGGGTGGTGGGATCCGGGAACATTAAACTGTGCCTTAAAATAACCATCCCGAAAGCCGCATTCTGAAATTACAGGTCGTGGGTTTGGGGAGCACACACCAAATAAATGAAAAACCACAATCCCGAAAGCCAAATGCCGCCACCACGGGGTTTAGGTTTTGGGGTGATTATTTTCAATCTTATTAAAGAATGATTCCGCAACCCGCAACTGTCGGGTTGCGGGTTTCGAAATCATCAAAATCAAAACATAAAACAACAGTCCCGCAACCCGCATCTGTCGAGTTGTGGGTTTCGGGCTCTCCAAATGTCGAGTTTCGGGATGAAGATAACAGTCAACAAAATACTCAAAATTTTGGCTCTTTTCAGAACGAAACACTTTGGAAGAAATAATCAAGCCCTTACAAACAAGCAGACCAAAAGCATGGGTGAAAAATTTTAGAGGTAAAATCAAAATTTAAATATTTGAAGATGACTCACCCAAATACCTTTTCGTTTATTAAAATTGGGGGCCTCTCATGCTTGGCTAAGCAAGGGATCCATTGTGGTCACAATAGGGTACAACTCTAAATAAATCATAAATAGGCTAATGAAATAATAAACTTGTATAGAGGTCCCTCATTGACCATTTTCCCTCTATAGCATCTGTCAAGAGTGCGTTTTCCTCTCAGCCGAAGGTTTTTTTAAGGGTGTCCATCATCACTGATCAGACAAGGGTTTTCTCAGTAGAAACCACTAGAGCCTCAGGAGGTTAAGGAAGTCGGCTACCAAAGTTGGTGGAGATAGCAAAATGGCAAAGTTGGAAGCGAGGCGAATGTTGAAATGGGGCTAGCGGACATGGAAGGTCACGACTTGGTTGACGATGGAGATAGTAGGCTCGGGGTAGCAGATAAAGTGGGGCAAGGTGGTGTGACCCAATTCATCCAAAGGCCGGTTGAAAACACGATGGAAGTCACCTCAACATCATCATATGCTCCGCCGTCTGTCTAGAGAGGTTCGTCACTCGTGTTTTGTGTCATCTCGGACCTTGGGCATCATTGTTACTTGATTGAGGAGTCTGATCAAGTTATCACGGCAATTATGGATGCACGTAGCCGCTGTCATCATCACAACAGTTATGGCTATGGATTTTTTGTCAGTTGTACGAGATCGGTGTATAGAGAAGTTGGTACACCTGGCAGCTTGGGGCATATTTCAGTTGAAGGGGATCATGGAGAAGGTGCCGAGATCCGGAGTGGTTTTCATGCCAAGGAAGGCGTGGTCCGAGGTGGAGAAAGAGCATGCTCCTTCATCCCCTATGGTGTTCAACCACGTAGAATCTAGCTCTGCTAGTGAGGATGAGGAGCATGAAGGGAGACAAGTGCACAAGCGAATTCGGCGTCTGAAGGAAACAAAGATTCCTAAAAATGAAGAAGACTTCCAACCCGACAAGGAGATTATCCATGATCCCATCCTCCCTACTAAGGAAGTGACACCTCCACCTCTGGCTGAAAAAGCACAAGCGAAGAGCTCTCTGAAGGTAGAGGACTTTTTCGATTCACGAGGCCATTTGAAGATTCCGAAATAGGGTGGCGCCCTATTCATTGGTATTTTTGTTTCCCGTCTTCGTCAGTCTGTTTTGGAAGGAACACGTATGCAATATTCCCGATCTGGGGCTGTCAAGGTGTCATCATAATTTTTGTTTGTTTCCTAAGGACCAAGTCAAGGCCGAAAGCCTATAAAAAAGCATTGTAATAGAATAACTAAGGGTTGAAAACTTTTTGGAGAAAATATATTGCTCTATGTAATCTTTTGAGCTGCTTTTGAATAAAATTGGCAGAGCTGAGCAAGTGTTTTTTACAGGGATTCATGTGTTATTGGTCTTGCAGTCTGTACCTTCTTTTTCCCCGTGTGAATTGTATTTCTTACTTTGTCAATCCATTTTGTAATTGCTTATTCATGTTTGGTTCAATGTAGTATTTGAATGGAATTCATAGAGATAATGCTCCATTCAGGTCATACCAAACATTTCACCCTTATTTTTTTCTAAATTCGATATAGAATTCATGTTTACCATGCTTTATATTGATGGACTGTTCATTTCTCTTCTAAATCACCAACTAAAAGCTTTTTGACTGTGAGCTGGTGGCTACCTTGCCTCTGTATGAATGTATCTGCAAAGTATTTGTCAATGATGTTCATGTTCTGTTTAATTTGACTCCATTGGCCCAATATAGATCCATGTTGTTTTCCAACCACAATTTTATGAAAAGAAATCTGTCCTAATAGAAGTTTGACCTTCTAGGTATGTTATTGATTGAATATCTAAAGAAATGAATGCTGGTGTATGTTTTCACTGTTGACACCTTTGATTATTTCCAGTCTTTCATATGTTTAAGGAGAGATCCCTCCTTGACTATGCTGGGTTAGTAGCATTAGTGGTTACCCCGACTTGTCCTCTCCCACAACCTTGAGGGTACGATTTGGGTGTTAACAAATTGGCGTCGTTGCCGGGGATCGATTATATTATCATCTTTGGAAGAATGACAAAGGATTAAGATCTGATAGTTGATGGTGGGTAGCAGTAAGACATCAAAATGGTTGTGTACCATCCACCTGGCAACTCCACTCATTATCTAATCCTATTTGTAGACTCCAATGGAGAAAGAGCCCAGTCGTTTTAGACATGGAAGAATTAAGTTCTAGGTATCAAAATACCAATATCTTCAAAGAGGCCCTATTCTTCTGTGTCGGCATCCTTTTTCCCTTATATATATGTGTCAAAAAATTGTTATCCCGCCCAAGAGATCTAGGTCATGAGAGAGCTTCCTTTATATATCCTTCACTAGAATTCGAAAATGTACATTCTCTTTTCCCCCCTAGAGTCGATCCCGTCCTTTCCTTTGAACCCTGTATCAAGCATAGCTGGCCTTATGAAACCTCTGAGAATAAAGCCAATGATATCCTACCTACCCCTAATCCTTTACCTTCCAGAGCTCAGCTAAGATATAGCCCTTTAAAGCTACCTCCTGTCCTTCATGATTTTCCTCCAGACTACAATAAACACCTCCCTGTTTTTGATGGAGAGTCTGAGTTTCTCACTGCAGAGAAACATCTGCAAGGTTTGGAGCATTTTCTGGATCTTTTTGAAATAGAGCACGATGATGTCTGTATGAGGGCTTCTGCGAAATCCCTCCAAGGGGATGTGAAGAGATGGTTCAACCATTTGCAGCTTGAGTCCATTGGCACCTGGGGAGAGTTATCTTAAGCCTTTTTAGGGTTTTGGGGTAAAAGAAGGTCATGGGACCTAATTCTATCAAACTTTTACTCCATGAGAAGGCAAGAAAATGAAACTATGTCTCACTTTAACAGGAGGTTTGTGAACTTCTATTATGACATGCCCAAGGAAATTCAGCCCCGAGAGAATGATATAAAATTATACTATGCATCTGTCTTTCCTCCTTATTTGTGTTTTCATCTTTTGGAGAGGAGGTCTTCCAATCTATAGCTTATGTTCAGGGATGCATTGGAGGTTGAAGAGAACCTCAGGATGTCTAGCTATCAAGACAAGGTGATGATAAGAAGATTGAAGAAGAAACAAGGTTCGAGAAGATACATGAGCCAAGGGATCCTGCTTTATGCCCCAATCCCCCCCATAAAGAGCAGAGAGGTGATCAACTCAATGAAGTTCTAGAAGAGGGGGAATCTGGTCTGTTCTATGTGGACTACAATCATCCTGCCAAAATTCCTGTCTCTAAGGGCCCCAGTGAAGTTCTTAGTACGCCTAAATATGATGACTATGAAGAGGACCGTTGGGAAAATCTCATAAGCTTTTTCAAGATAATGGATGAAGAGGCCCTCAAGGCTTTAAAAGGAAAGCTACACTGCCATCCGCTGAGAGAAGAATATGGTGATCAAGAGGTCTCTGAAGACCCCCAACGGGCAGAATTTTCCTCGTGGATGGACGAAGAGGAAGAGTATGTGATCTGGGAAGAAATCCTAGAATCTGGCACGTATTCGTAGCAAGTCGACCGGATAGCTGAAAGGCTAGGAGATGACAAGGGTGGTTCGCATGATTCTTATATGGAATCCATCTCCTGGACTGAAGATGATTACAAAATATTTGGAGAAGTTTTCAGGCTCGGCCAATATCTCCAGCCAGACGACTAGATGATCAAGGATTTTCGAGGAGACCAGGCTAGGCAACAGGATTTTCAGGAAAGTCTACCAGGATTGGAAGCCGAGTTTCAAGAAGGATGGCATTTCCTTGACCCTTTCGGTGGAAAGGGGGGCAATTCCTTTGAAGTCCTAGGGTAGAATCAGGTTTTCAACTAAGGAATCATGAGCCACCCAAAAAGAAAGTTGTTCAGGGTCGATTGTGTGAATCTTACCAAGTCATGCGGGGGTTTCGGCACGCATGACTTTCAAGTTTGGATGGATGTTTTTCAGAGGCATGCAACCCTGGGGCCTGACAAGAGCACCAGGAAAACTACATGGAATCCATACGAATCTGCTGAAAGAAGGTCTACTGTGACGCAAGAGGAAGGAAAAGCGTGCCGCAATTTTTGTGATCCAGTGGTAGAATACATAGAAGAGTTTCGTAGCTACAGGAAGGTTTTTGGGCCCACTCAAGGGGCCCTCGCCTGTCGCCACCACTTTGGGACATTGACCCTTGTTGTTCTGAAATCAGTCGAGCATGATGAGAAGACCCACTGAGAGATTCAGTTGCTAGAATAGCTACATTGGAATTTTTGCATAGCCTAAAAAGGGCAGTATCTCAAGTAGGGTAGGATGTATTTAAATAAGCCTCAAATTTTCGGCATTTTCAATTACAATAGTGAATTTCCATTTTCAGTCTTTCCCAGTCTGTTTCAAAATGTACAGCTCCACTTTTGGTTTTGA
Organism: Larix kaempferi; assembly: GCA_027924585.1. Classification (NCBI taxonomy): domain Eukaryota; kingdom Viridiplantae; phylum Streptophyta; class Pinopsida; order Pinales; family Pinaceae; genus Larix; species Larix kaempferi. Next base: position 481,803 of record BSBM01000033.1, read on the forward strand.
TTCCAAGAAGTCTCCAGTCTGAAATAGGATAGAGCATTTGGCAAAGGTTCAAGTCGTCACAAGATACGTCGCACAACCGAATCCCCACCGGTTTTTGTAATGAATGGTTTCAGACAAACCCCTCCCACGTGGTTTGTCGGGGAAAATTTTCTTGCAAGAGCTGCCCAATGGATCGGACACCCGGTCTACGAGGTTCTTTGCTACCTCACAGGGAGGATAGCATCCTCTAGTTGGAGCCAGTTGTTAGCACCTGATTTTTCTACAACATAAAAGACAAAGATGAAGGGAAGAGATTTAAGAAATTACCTGATGGATGCTTGAGGTCTCCTTCATCTCCCATGGCCAGATGCTAAAATATGAGAAAGGTTGATAGGGGGTGCTAAATAAACAAGGCATGGTAAAGAAAACATTAAAACGCAACAAAATTAACCCAAATATGCCTAAGTCTATAGTTCGAAGGAAGTGATATAAGAGGTAACTACCATGCCAGTTTTCTCTGGTGGATAGATGCTCAGGGGAGATCAACAATCCTCATTGATGTTCATGGAGATAAGATGCACGGGGGATAGTCATAAGGCTAGTTTCAATGATGGATACTACCGACCAGATGGTAGCAGGAGGAGACGTCGCGAGGAGGAAAGATGGTAAGCAGTATCGGTTTAATAAACACGCGATACCACTAGAGCGTCAAGGTAGATCCCTGGCCACGTGGATGACTTGGGAGGGAAGAATAGTATCCCACGGTTTAGATTAATGGACCCACGAAGGGAAGTGCAATGTCACGAGGTAAACAGTGTAGATGGGCCTTGGGAAGATCGACGATCCACGGTGACCCTGTCGTTGAAAATTTTCACGCCGGTTAGATAGGAAGGTGGTCACGACAAATGAAACCATTCAACAGGTGTCGATACAAGGGATGGTCGCGAGGAAGAAAAGCGGGATTGAAAACCGCATGGGGTGTTCATGGTACCACTCCCCGGACACATGGTGCCAAAGGAACGATGCAGATTGGGACCTACGAGACAATCCAACCATGGGCATATGAGGGCCGTCAAATCAGATAGTTAAATAAAATCTAGATCTAATGACAGGGGATGGGCCACGGGTGGTTCACTCAATAAACTGCTATCATAGCACGTTCATTCGTGGCATATGAAACAATACCCCTAATTTCACTAATTATTGGAAAATACATTCCAAAATCATTGTTTTTTTACCCCCTCCCAATATGCCTTCCCAATTTAAAAAAACCCTTATTTTGACTAGATATTGTATGTATCAATTTTTTCATTAACATTTTTTATACCCATTTATATTTCTACCTAGTATATTGATATGATACCCCTCTTATGACCCCACATGCATTCTACAATGCACCTTGCTTCTTTCGATGTATATTGTGGATGCACATTACTTCACCCACAATGCAATTACTCAACCACATATCATTATGATTTGCAACATATAATGGTCTAATGAAGATATAGGAGATCACTTCTTGTATGCAACTAGAGCCAATGCACATAGTACAACATTTAGATTGCATGTTGCAGTTCCCCAATCGCTCACTAAGCTTGTTGTGGGTTATGTATCCAAGCCCCCGGGGCCTATAACAAGCTCTAGGAGACTGACTAAACCTCCCAAGGCCTATAATAGGAACGAGTGGTTGGGTATTCAAGCCCCCAAGGCCTATTGAGGGCCTATAACAGGCCCTGGAGGCTTAGAGCCTCCCAAGTATATTGGTAACAATTGGTTGAGTGCTATTGATAACAATTGGTTGTCAATGACCACTGTCTCTCGACTATCATCGACTGGCAATCCACTTCACGACGAAACCTGGCCTGGCCTCAAGCATGCCTCAAGATGCGATTTCCCTGCGTACTGGTAAGCCTGAGCCTTACCTCAACCTGATTTCTCATCCGGCCTCTATCCCGCTATCTTTGTTTGGCGGATATTTTTTAGCCTGCCCATATAAAAAAGACCCCAAAGTATTTTTGTATTGTTACATTAAATAAAAAAAACTCTTTGCCCCTTAATATATAAGAAATATAATTTTTAGGTTTTCATGAATATTTAATACCGCGATATGAATGAACGTGATATTATATTTCCTTCTAGTGAAGCCCCCATGGGATGGGCACATGGGAAACCAATGGCCTGGATCAACGGACAACTGGAGGATAAGATCGATAGATAAGTAAATGAAGTTTGCATATATAGTCGAAGATGGGTAAAGGTGACATTTTTATTTTTCCTAGAGCCCGTCTGGACCAGGGGTTTTTTGGGCCGCATGGCGACAAGGTTTTCTGATGCTGCTGGTGCAAGAAACAACCCTAGATTTCGTAGGGAGGCTCTTTAAAATTTTCCCTTCGGTAATTTCAGCGTGCTTTCCACGATGTGGCCATTCTGGGAAACAAGGTTTTGGTTTTGGAGCAGCAATTGGGTTTCTAACTGCTAGGATCAGCAGAAGACCGAAATCCTTCCAGGCGTAGCAGTGTGCAGAGGGTCCCGTTCTCCTTTTGTATTGTCACACCTCGACCATGTCGGTCTTCCCAGTACTTGTCCCTCAAATCCCGTAGTATTTGGGTCTAGGAGTTCCCTCGAACATGTCGATCATCGCCTTGTTTCATCAAATTCCTCCTGAAACTAGGCAAGCCTTTTTTAATACCAATTTTGAGCTCAACCTCAAAGTTAACGATACTTCTCAACCCTTTTGGGTGTTCAAAAGAAGCATCAATCCGCCCGAAGCCGAATGTGGATCAATACCAGGTTTCAATTTGGGATAGTATCTAACAAAAGGTATCCACCCACAAGCGATAGACTCCTCCAATACTAGTGACTTCAGGCCTCGACCCCACATGGGGGAAGGGGACTATGATGAAGAGGCAGAGAATACATCGCTCCCATCCATATGGGGGAAAGGGTACAGTTCTAAAGAAATTATAAACAAGCTAATGAAAGATTAAACTTGTATAGAGGTCCCTCATTGACCATTTTCCGTCTATAGCATCTATCAAGAGCATGTTTTCCTCTGAGCCAAATGTTTTTTCAAGCGATTCCATCGTCACTGATCAAACAAGGGTTTTCTTAGTAGAAACCACTAGACCCTCAGGAGGTTAAGGAATTTGGCCGCCAAAGTTGGTGGAGATAGCAGAATGGCAAAGTTGGGAGCGCGGAGAATGCTGAAATGGGGCTAGCGGACATGGCAGGTCACCACTTGGTCGATGATGGAAATAGTAGGGACGGGATAGTAGATAAAGGGGGTCAGGGTGGTGTGACCCAAGTCATCCGAAAGACGGTTGAAAACACGATGGAAGTCACCTCAACATCATCATATGCTCCGCCGTCTATCTGGAGAGGTTCGTCGCGCGTGTTTCATGTCATCTTAGACCTTAGGCATAATTGTTACTTGATTGAGGAGTCTGATTAAGTTATCATGGCAATTATGGCTGCACGTAGCCGCTGCCATCATCACAACAGTTATGGCTATGGATTTTTCATTAATTGTACGAGATCGGTGTATAGAGAAGGTGGTACACTTGGCAGCTTGGGGCATATTTTAGTTGAAGGGGATCATGGAGAAGGTGCCAAGATTCGAAGTGGTTTTCATGCCAGGGCAGGCATGGTCCGAGGTGGAGGAAGAGCATGCTCCTTCATCCCCTATGGTGTTTGATGACGTAGAATCTAGCTCTACTAGTGGGGATAAGGAGCCTGAAGGGCGAAACGTGCACAAGAGTATTCGGTGTCTAAAGGAAACGAAGATTACTAAAAATGAAGAAGACTTCAAGATGGACAAGGAGATTGTCCATGATCTTGTTCTCCCTATTGAGGAAGTGACACCTCCACATCCAGCCAAAAAAGAACAAGCATACAGCTCTCTGAAGGTAGAGGACTTTTTCAATTCGCAAGACCATTTGAAGATTCCGAAATAGGGTGGTGCCCTGTTCATTGGTATTTTTGTTTCTCCTCTTCGTCAGTCTATTTTGGAATGAACACGTATGTAATATTCCTGATCTAAGGCTGTCAAGGTGTCATCATAAGTTTTGTTTGTTTCCTAAGTACCAAGTCAAGGCTGAAAGCCTATAAAAAAGCATTGTAATAGAATAACTAAGGGTTGAAAACTTTTTGGTTAAAATATATTGCTATGTGTAATCTTTTGAGCTATTTTTGAATAAAATTGGTAGAGCTGAGCAAGTGGTTTTGACAGGGATTCCTGTGTTATTGGTCTTGCAGTCTGTACCTTCTTTTTTCCCATGTGAATTGTGTTTCTTACTTTGTCAATCCATTTTGTAATTGCTTATTCATGTTTGGTTCAGTGTAGTATTTGAATGGAATTCATAGAGATCATGCTCCATTCAGGTCATACCAAACATTTCACCCTTATTTTATACTAAAGTTGATATAGAATTCATGTTTACCATGCTTTATATTGATGGACTATTCATTTCTCTTCTAAATCACCAACTAAAAGCTTTTTGACTGTGAGCTGGTGGCTACCTTGCCCTTGTATGAATGTATTTGCAAAGTATTTGTCAATGATGTTCATGTTCTGTTTAATTTGACTCCATTGGCCCAATATAGGTCCATGCTGTTTTCCAACCACAATTTTATGAAAAGAAATCTGTCCTGATAGAAGTCTGACCTTCTAGGTATGTTATTGATTTAATATCTCAAGAAATGAATGTTGGTGTATGTTTTCACTATTGACGCCTTTGATTATTTCCAGTCTTTCATAAGTTTTCCAAGAGAGCCCTCTCTGACAATGTTGGGTCAGTAGCATTAGTCTAAAGCTAGTTAGTGGTTACCCCGACTTGCCCTCTCCCACAAACTAGAGGGTACGATTTGGTTGTTAACACTTGTAATTAGTCCTGGAGTGCTCTTTAGAGTTCTTACAGGATGCAGGACACTCTTTTAAGGTTTTGTGGTGGGGGTCACATGTAGTCATCCCTGGAGATCGGATAGGTTGAGAAGTAAGCTCGTAATAAGTCCTGGGATGCTCTTTAGAGTTCCTGCAGGATGCAAGACACTCTTTTGATGTTTTGTGACAGTCAACATGTAAAAGATCCTATATTCTAAGCTAGGTTTTGTTGACGCACGTAATAAGTCCTAAGGATTCCACAGTGTGGCCAGAGATGATGATGACCTACAGGAGGTTAGGCCTACAACAAACATGAAAAAGGATTGGCTCTGTATAACTTCCTATGACGAGAATAATTATGAGATAGTGCTAGTGATTGAGATGACGAGTACAACAGTAGTGACGATGATGCTTCGTGATCCAGTGACGATGATCCAACTCCAGAATTGAAGACTTGTGCCTATATGTATTGATGATTTGTGTCAAGATAATACCTTCCTAGTAAAGAGGGAGTGTTGATGTATTTGTAACTTTGGAAGATATTCACTTGTATATTGTATTTATTACATTTGTGCTTTATTGTATCCCCAAGGGAGATGTATTATTCCTTCGATTGGAAGTGTCGTCAGTTGTACTTGCAAGTGTCGCAAGTTGTATTGTAAGTGTCGTAACGTATACTTGATGGGTTATTAGACCACCTTGATGGGGTCATCCCTGTATGAGTCATGTGGGTCAAAGGGTTATTAGACCACCTTAGTGGGGTCAGCCCAGTCAGCATTATGTTAAGTGGTTAAGTTGGGTCTGACCTAGTTGAGTAAAGGTCAAGTGAAAGTAAAAGTATAAATAAAGAGTGTGACTCTCTCATTTGATACATTCACACACTCACTCACTTCGCATTAGTGAGTGAGAGGAGGAATGCACACAAGTGGAGGAGGAGTATGCTGCTAGAGAAATCTATCTTTTGGGTTTGATCTTTGTGATCCTTGTATTGGTGCTTATTCTATCTCTGAGGAAGTTGCGGGTTTTTCACCTTTATGGTTTTCCCCGGTGAAATGCTTTGTGTCTCTTGTCTCTTGTGTTTGATATGTTGTACATGTTGTTCTCTCAGTTAAGATCCTATATCATATTGAATTAAAGGATGAAAAACTAACAAACCATAGGATGTAACCTACATCAACACCAAAACCAAATCAAAGCAGAAGGCACTGACTACAATCATAGACTGCAAAATCAGTTCCCAATGGCTATCCCCTACAACCATATTTCACTAATATATTTCAGATAATATGGATGCCTCCCTACAAAAATTAATCAAATTTACATTCAGATTACAATATTCAAACTCATATATGCAAATAGCAACAGATCCATGCACATAACATTTCCAAACAAAAATATGGTGCACTCAACTTAGCACCGAGAAACTGCTAGGCAAAAACGGACATATCCTAGTGATCTGAATTTTTTTTTCGATGAAACGAAAATTGGTCCTTAATATAAATGTTGTTCTAGACACAATGGAACAGGTACAAAAATGCATAAATGAGTATTAATGCTCAAACCATATAAGATGGCTTCTCTTATCTCAATATCGTAGAGCCACTGTTACGGTTTTTGAAGAAGAGAAAAAAGATAAGAAAAAATAACATATCAGTTTTGAATCCTATGGAGTCCATTCTTACTATAATAAAATCCTAAAATAAAATAACCAAGAATACGGATAAATCAAATCAGCCACCATTGCACATATTCATCATAATATCATGTTAAAACATAAATAAAAACATACGTGAAATACTTATCTCAAGATATGGGAAACTGGATCGAATGAGACAACATTCCTCCTAGCCATAGGCATAGTCAATACATAAAATTGAACAAGAAACCCCTCATCTAAGGCCACCTATACAAAAATAGAGTACCTTGAGTCTAGAAATATAGTCCCATAAACTTCACATCACCATCCACTACACATCTGTCTCTATTGCCGATCAGGTCCTCGCATATATGGATGAGAACCTCAAAGAGAAGAGGTACCTGTGTAGAAGCAAGGCAATTGTCTATCTCTACTACTGATGGGATCCTCCCATACCTGGCTGAGAAATTGTACACTAGACTAGGCTGAAAGGGAATCAAGCAACATGAACTTAGTCCGAACACAAAAATATAACTATCAGACTCACAACCCAATGAGAGTAGCATAAGCCAAACAATCCAAGCTCAGGATTAGCTTTAACAATGGGAGAGGCCATGAATCTATAAGGTGGAGAGGCAAATAAAACCAAGTTAAGGAAACCCAAATCAAGAGAGGGGGTTAAATTTACCACAAGGGGTCAATTCGAATAAAAAGTATAATTATAAGGGAAAAATGGAGATAATTCAAGTTGGGTGGGACCCACTCGAATTTCATGAGAGAGAAACTCAAATTTGCATGAGGGGTTGGATAAGGTGGGTCCCACTCCCAAATTCGAATTAGGAGAGTGGAGGCTCATGTGGGGGGGGGCAGTTTACTTAACCCAAAATATCTTCATGAGGAGGAGTGACAACAAATTATTAGGTAGAAGCACAAAAATAGGCTCATCAATGCATTGTGTAAGAGTGGAAGCTAGAAAATAGCTTGCAGCCCCTAAAAACTAGGAAGAGGGTTCATAAATTACCAAAAGCACATAAATAGGGGAGAATATCTCCCAAATGGAGCACATTCACCAAGTGGATTCCACAATATCTCCATGAGGGTGCACTAGTAACTCTTTTATTCATAAAACATCACAATTAACTATTCCAAAGTCCCTAAATAGTTTTAAAAGGGTTGAAAATAACCCAAATAACATAAACAAGGTCCAATATAGTCTAATTACAACGTTTGGGTTTCCAATCAAGCACTAGGAAACAATCACCCATACCCCTCACTTTTGAAACCATGGCCTCCCATACTCTTTTAGTTGCTCGTTGATCCAGTTGTTTATTTATTTAAGAGAAACATCATTAATAATACCAACATCTAAGTACATAGTCCATAGTCACATCATACAAAATGTCATAGTCACATAATCAAATAATCAACCGATTCATCCATCATCTTATAGCGAGACATGTCATAGTCACATGAACATATAATCACATTCATGTCAACTAAACAATTAATTATAAACCATATAGTTGAACAATAATCATATAGTCATGTCATCACACAATTAATTAAATAAATCATAGTCATCTAAGCAAATTATTATAATAATTACAGGGCTTAACAATTGGGGTATTACACCCCCTCCCATCTTCCCCTAACTCTTACTAACCCCTTCTCTCACTCTCTCTCAATCCCTTACTCCTCCACTTACACCTAACCCCCACCTCTCTCTCTCTCCCTCAAGACCCTAACACACCACCACCCTTTCAGTTCTCTCTCTCTCTCTCTCTCTCTCTCTCTCTCACACACACACACACACACACACACACATCTCTATGCCTCCCCCTACCACTAACCCCCATCCTCTCGCTAACCTTTCCTAACCCTTTCTCTCATTCTCTTTCTCCCTTGATCCACTTACCCATAATATACTAACACTCCCCATGTCTCTACCCCTATACCCTTAACATCCCCCTCTCTCTACCTCTAACCACCTAACAGACTCCACTCTCTATCTCGCTCACACTCTCTCTACCCCTTACCACCCCTCTCTATGTCTCTCCTACTCCCCCTACCCTTAACCCCCCCTCCATATTTGTCTCTCATAATCCCTCTCCTTGTGCCACTAAACAACCCCACTCCTCATCTATATGCCCCTTTTCCGTCTAATATCCCTAGTCCTACCCAAACCCCTAACCTACCCCCACCCCCCTACTCTCTCTCTCTCTCTCTCTATCTATCTATCTATCTATCTCTCTTTCTCTCTGCTTCCTATCTTTCTCTATATCCCCCCTCTCCCTTGTTGGTTGTGGAGCCAGATCTTCTAGTCTCATAGATGATATTGTATCAGTCGTGTTTGTACCCCAGTTTTATATGATATGTAGGTGGAATGTACAGTCACCCCAGCGGGGGGGCATCGCCCCCCTACAGGGTTCTAGGGGTGACCATCCCCCTTGGCTAGGGGGTCCGGGGGCAGCGCCCCCGAAGAAACTTTTTGGGGCTGTTTTCGCCAACTGTTTTGCAGGCCCATGGTTTTGGGTATCCCGTGGTATTTTTCCATTGTATTTCCCTTATAAAATAAAGACATTGGAATACAGCTAGGGATGATGATGTATTAGGTTTTATGCATTGTAAAGATATCTGAGATCAGGAGAGAGACTATGAAACAGAGAAGAGGAAGTGCAGCGGTTGTGCTACAAGTTGTATCCCTTCACCTTGCTGGACGGTAATAATAATAAGGACTGGAAAATTCAGTGTGGACGTAGCCCAAGTTGGGTGAACCACGATATATCTGTGTCTCTCTTGTAATGTGTATGTGTGATTATATTTGCATTTCAGTTTATTGTTATTGCTTTGCGATCCTGTTTTTCTAACATCCCTAACCCTTACATCTATCTAGTTTCATCCTAGATACCTATTCATCCAAATCCTTTTCATGTTATAATCACCATTCCAAGTCTAACGCACCAATTTATATTCACTTTCTTCATGAAATATGTTCATTCTATATACAAAAAAATCCATATCTTTTTAATGTTCTCATTTGTTATCATCATCAATACAAGTATAATGCATCAATTCATGTTTGTTCTATATATATAGCCATCTAAATATTTTTAATGTTATCGTTTCCAAGCTAGGTCTAACACTCCAAATATTTTTAATGGTGTAATCACCAAGGTAATTCTAATGCACCAAGTCACAAAGTGAAACACATCCAAAACATGTTCATTCCATATACCTAGACATCCAAATCCATGCCAATATATGTTCTTTTTATTTACCTAGCCATCCAATTCTTTTTAATGTTATCATCACCAAACCATACAATGTAATTGTAGTGTTATTCATTCTAGCATTAGAAATCGAGTATGTGTTTTGTCAATATATATTGGGTACTCGTTTTGTAACTGCATATTGCATACTCATTTTGTAACTGCATATTGCATACTCGTTTTGTAACTTCATATCATGTACACATTTTTTTTACCACAAAACATTTTTTTGGCAGGCTCATCAATTTGAATTTAAAAGAAACACGTACTTATTTCTTAGCAGTAGGACCAACCCTCCACATATGTTGCCATGTCATCCCTGTTCCTATGTGTATGCTTTGTATTTTTCTTTGTATTAACCAAACACGTGCCATGGAATGTGGTAAACCATGGCTAATTGAGCATTTCATCCATTTTCTCAATATGCCCATGTTTTACCGTTGCTTATAGTATTCTACATACCATAAGTTTTGATGAAAATCTAGACCTAGATAACATTTTTATGTAGATTCCAAATAGTTTTTTTTTAAATATTTTTTCTATTTTTTTCTAATTTTTCTTGTGTCATGACCCCTTAACTCAAAAAACACAATGTTAGTGTTTCGTCCATAACTTTTTCATTTCTCAAGCATTTAAAAAAAATTGTGTGTTGCACTACTAGACAATGACCTCTACATGCTATATAAAACAATTTTATGATCATTGCATTAAGATATTCAAAGGATGCCCCCACACTTGGCATAATGTTTTTGAGGTTTGATCACTTAGATAATTAACAAATGTATATAAATTATTAAATCTATATTGGAAAAATACCGCCGCACTAGTACTAGTTGTTCTCTATATGTCTACTAGTTTTCGTAGGTTGATTCCATCATTTAGGCACTCAAAGGTTGCACCCACAAAATCATATACCTTATAATTTGTCCCAAAAAAAGGTGCCTGTTAGAAAAGATCAAACTTTAGATGGTTATGAACATTCTCAATAGATAAAATTTGTATATTCAGAAATGTGATTCAATTTCCTACATTTCATCTTTATTACTCAGAGCAAGATTCATTGTGTATGTAGCTCAAAATATCCATGTAAGTTGGCAGATGCCTGCTTTTTTAGTTTTATATTGCATCTAACGTGTCAAAAGAGACCCTCATTAGCTTGAACATGCCCTTAAATCTCTATATACCTTGTGTTGTTTTAGGTTTTAGGGTTGGATATAAACAACATAGGTTGTATTATAGCATTTTCCTAAGCCAGTATACCCTAGAAGTTTGCAATATTTTTATAGGGTAGAGACGTGTTCCAATGTATTTCAACAATACAAAGATTTGTTACTCAGTAGGTAAATGTTTGGTTGCATAAGTATACATGAAAATAATACAATTTGTACTTATTAACAATTATTGTTAGAAACCATTATAACCTTTTTTGCTACCTCTTGAAGTAACACTGAATCAGGCATCACCTATATATGGAATATCATTTCTACATACCCCTTAGGTATATTGAAAGTCCCCTAATCCACTTGAAACTTATTGTACACAATTCCATGAATCGCCTTGTTTCTATAATGGCATTGAGATTACTATTAGGATAATTAATACTCCATCCTTATCCTAAATAGCATTATTTATTATTCCTAGTAGTTGATGATGTAATTTTCCCCCTAGTGGTGTGCAGATGTCATCTAGGATCCATCAGCCACCTAATGCACCCTACATGCATCATTTTAGGACCACTTGAGTCAGTTCCCTACATTTTAGGAGCCAACTCAGTGTTCTAGTTCAGTCCACCTGAGTTAGCTTACTCTTGTGGGGGGTTTATGCTTTGATAGCCACTGTTTGTGGTCTCATGAACCCTTTTCTGAGTGATTTGCATACCAAAATCACTAATTCACCTATTTTGTTCAGTTAACTGATTGTGTCTCCATTTAATTGAGATTTGGTTAAGTTTAACTAAGTTTGGGAGCTCCGGTGCACTAATAGAGGTGACAATTCCTATTCTAGATTAATTGAGACTTGAATTCTCCTAGGTGATTTGAATTATCTCCATTGCAACATAATTGTTGACTATACTGATTATTGGAGCATGTGACATTATTTTGTTCCTATATGATTTATCATGCATGATTAATTGTCTTCTCATTATTATTGCAATTTTCACTGTAATTCATCTTTTTTGCTCATTCTTTCTCTATGAGGTATACTCAGCTCCATGATATGCTATGATTTATAATTTCACACGGTATAAGATATTAGTGAGCATTGGTTGAGAATCTACTTTGAGTAGTGCACCAGAAGCCTCTGGATTTCCACATCAAATCTCGGTGCCATTCATTGAATTCATTGGAGAAATCCTTTGAGGTCTAGCTAGGTGTGAAGGATATGGAAAAATGTTCCTATTTTCCTAAAGCAGTGCTTAGTAGTATTTTATCTCCAAAATTGAGATTTTTTTGCAAGATTCTGAAGGTTTTTCAGTGCAGTAGTAGCAACAATTCAGTTTGTATTCGCTCTAGTAGTTCATATGGAGAATTCCGTTCCTCTGTATCTAAGGATCCTAACACCCTTCAATTATCTTGATTGGAGGGATGATATGTAGATTGTATTGTGTAAAAAGAGTTTGTACAGGGTCACTATGGGAAAGTAGGTCGAACCTCAAGCAATTGTTGAGAAGGCCAAGTATTTGAATAGATTGGATGAAGCATTTGGTTTCATGTGTATTCATATTTCCAGATATCTACTCTTCCACCTTGATGGATTGAAGAATCCAAGAAAGGTTTGGTTGAATTTGGAGACCCTCTTAGGAAAACAAGATGAGATAAGGGGCCATATTATGAAGAATGAGTTGATTTCTCTTCAACCTAGAAGTTTTGAAACCATTCAACAATTATTTTCTAAATTCAAATCTTTGGTCATGCAATGCAAGCAATGTGGCATCGATAAGAAGGATGAGAAGTTGGTGCTATCAATTCTAAGTAAGTTTGGTCCGGATTTCTCCATCTTTGTTTCTACCTACCATTCAGGGAGATTGTCAATCCCTAGTTGGAAAATGTCATCCTTAGATTTATTCACTGAATCTCTCATCCAAGAACAAGACTAGATAATTCAAATGGGCACCCTCAAAGCTTCAAAGAATCATGCTCTTATGGCTAGAGAGTCAAAAAGTGTGAATGCAAAGGGGAAGCACAAAGGGAAGGAAAAGATTCAATTTCGAGATGAGCCAAAAGAATAAGCTTAATCCTTCAGAAGGAACCTACACCTCCAAGAAGTATAAGCAAAATAAGTTTGAGAAAACCAAGTGCACGTACTGTAAGAAAGGAAACCATCTAAAGAGTTCATGTATGAAGAAAACCATAGATCAAATGACCAAACTTCTTGAAGAAAACCACATTTCTCTTCCAGAGGGTGCAAAGAGGAATGATTTAGGAAGCAATATTGATGATCATGAGAGATTCCATGCATTCTGTAATGTCCCTACTCAAATAAATTCATAAAGGAGAAAATTCCACCAATCTACTAGTTTACTAGGTTGGGTGGAGACATTAAATTTGGAATAAGGAGACTAATAAACCCAAATGGAATTTAGCATTGACATAAATATATTTATGTGGTGATAAATAAATATTTATGGTGAGAAACTTAGATGGAACTTGGTTATGGAGACACATGGATTGTGTGGGACCCACACAAGCTAGATTCCCCATGCCACATGGCATTTCACTCTCACCCATTCGAATCCAAGATGGAGTCCACTATTATTGGGGATTTGGAAAGGAAAAATACTTGGCATGACTCAATGAGGTCGAAATATTGAGGAAGAGTAACTCCCATGGGAGAGGAAGAGACAATTTGGAGCTAGTGGGACACTTGGGCTAGAATCCCTAGCTTCTATGACACCAATGATGAATATTCCTATGAAACTTATGAAAAATCAGACCTGATGGATAAAATATTACATACATGACATGTCAAGGCTAAAAATAGCCTCTAAGAAGGCGCACAAGTGAGTGAGGGCAACCAAACAGACACCAAGTTGAATTTGGGGAAGGACGAAGCTAGAATTGGAGGGAGAAGTGGCATAGTTGGGAATCTCTTCCCAATGTGAGTTGGCATGAAGCTCATAGATGGAATTCGAATTGAGGAATCCATAGGAATTTTATAAAACTCAGAAACAAAAAAGAAGAGCAGCTTCTGATCATTTTACATTTTGCATTTGCATTTAGAGAGAGAGCTAGTAGAGAGTTAGTCTACTTGCCTTAGCACCAATTTTGAGGGTGAAAGATTCCCATACTAATTGGAAATTGGAGAGTACATTTAGACCTTTCATTTGGAGATACAATGGAGTATTTAGTTACAGGTTGAAGGTGTAGGTAAGCTTGTGGTTCATTCATATACAACTCATTCTTGCATCTCTTTCACATTTTCTTGCATATTTGGGCCCCTAGAGGAATTGCGCCTTTGGTGAGATGCTGATATCTTTGTGAGAGTCTAAGATTATCCATTTATTTGTATTATGATATATATACTCTATATTTATTTCTCATGAGACTCTTAGGTCTAAATACCAAGTGAAGTTATGTAAAATTACCAAACAATGCATAAATGATGCCATTTCCCCTATATCTTGTTGTTGGAGTTTGAAGATACATAATTTTGAGTTGTATCAGTTTCTCTCTGTGATTTTGTTGATGTATGGAGTGTTATTAAAGTTCTGAATAAGTTTCATTAACATATCATAAGCCCTTGGCATCTAAAATTTGAATTTCATAACACATGGTGAAAATTACTAGCTTTTCCCCCTATGTGAAATCTTGCATATAAACATATGATTTAAAGGAGTTGAAGAAGGCCCTGAGAAATGATTAAGGATACATTGGAGATATAATTAAATCCATTTATCAGTACCAGACCTCTTTTCAGAAATTAGGAATGGTTTAACAACATTTGGGAAGCCATCTTTGTCCACTACCCTTGGGAGTTTTGAAGCTCGAAATTACTAGTATTTCTCCCTACTTTGTCTAGATTGTAAAATAATGGTGCATAATTATTTTAAGGGTTGTTTTTGGCTGACTCGACCTTAGTCGATAGGGGTTCACCTCACTGTCGACTCATACTGCAGTCTCCTTGGGCACCGGCACGGGCAGGTTTGAGCCCACCCAACAACACCCGCAGAGCAGATGAGGTCTCACCCGAGGCATCCAGGAAGAGCAGACAGAACCATGTTTCCACCGAGGGAGGAGGAGAGTTGTGGCTACATGTACTGACTCTATTGTGGTATTTTAACTAGAAACATTAAACATTTGGAGAGTTATAACATATCAATTCATCGCAGCATTCATGGATTTATACCATTTACTTCATCGCAACATTTACTTTATCACATTCAATATAAAACATACTACTTAATCACAGCAATTATCATCATAGCAACAAGAAACGGAATATTGCATTAACCAACATTCATACATTGCAACAGTGCACAGAGGTTGTACCAAAACATCATTATATTACTGTTGCGATTACACACCAGCAAAAACACAGATCTCGCATCCAACTTGTCTTTCTCCTCTCATTCATCTATTGCCCCCTTAACACTTACAATTCTCATGTATTTATAGACTTTTTCCCTTACAATATTTGTCCACTTATGATGGACTCCCTAACTGACACTATGCACAATTGACCCACTATCTA
Source organism: Larix kaempferi (assembly GCA_027924585.1). Taxonomy (NCBI): domain Eukaryota; kingdom Viridiplantae; phylum Streptophyta; class Pinopsida; order Pinales; family Pinaceae; genus Larix; species Larix kaempferi. Next base: position 497,257 of record BSBM01000033.1, read on the forward strand.
ACTGACTTGGTCCAAATGACCCCAAGAACCCGCATATCGCAGTATACTGACTCACTATTACATAATATATGGTCCAAGTGACCCAAAACCCGCCAACTGGGGTATCCTTTGGCACAAAATACCCCTTTCACGCCCTCCTCTTACGTGTCGCGGTGTTAACAGTACCGCGATCTTTCCCCATCAAACCGCCTTCGAACAGGCCCCCAACACAATCTTGTGGCTCACCCTCGAGCCACGTCAACTGCTGGACAGAGTACACATCGAACTATGTTCCGGTAACTGTTCTTGTTGTCTGGATCACGTGGTGTTGTCCTACTCCTTCTGCTACACTGATCGTCGACACATGATCAGGTCTGTCTAATAGTCATCACCCGACTTGCTGTCATGTACTTTTCAAACTCATCCTCCAGTCTCTTGGAATGGTACCGACGGGAAGGAAAAGAGGATGAACAGTACCCAGATGCGAACTTCACAGATGACTCTGGCACATCTGTTTTGCACAGACAATCGGCTCCTTTTATGGTTAGGGGGATTCGGTCCCAACCACCTCACTGGTCGAGAAAAGCACGATCCTTCGAACAACTATTGCGTACTTAAACATGCTGAACCGGCCATCGGCTAGGGCATAACACTATGTAAGTGCACCCACCATATCAAGGCGGTCAGGGACACTCGTCTTTCAAGCTCGCAAATCCCCTAGGGTGCTACCATGGGAAACAAAGTGAAGCATTTCCACAGCCTCATTGGAATTACTCACAATTCAACTCACCAATTGATCAACCAATATACCCACTCTCTTTCAGAATAACTTCATTGAAACAAACTACCAGCTGCCTCGGCTACTTATAGCCGGACCATGCCCGGGTGGCGACAATGGGAATGATGTCCCACTATCTCTCATCTATGTGTGTGAACCCATCAACTGACGCAACCGGAGGAGTGGCCATATTGTCATCGAGGATCCTATGTGCCAACGTGTGAGAAATCCCCTCACATTGTGCTGATCGTATCGGCCCAACGTGCCATGTGCAAAACATGTCGTCGTCTTGTTGTTATCCTGCTGACTTGGCAAGGTGTAATCATGTATAGGGATGATTGGCAGCGGTGACAACCCTGCCCCATACCTCCAAATCCTCTGTAATAATTACAACAAAATCTGCTGTCGGTCCTAGTCGTAATAATATCATGAGTCTCCGACTGCTCAAAACTTGCGGTACAATCCTCCCTGCTGTCGCATACCTTCTTCTGTCGGTGCGTCATATGCCACCAAGCAACCTACAACAATCATCATCATTTTTTTTTAAACCAATGTGACTTAGACATCGTACTGCTCCAAGCCCGAGCGATAGGGCTTCAACCTATGACCATTTACCAGCTTGGGGAGCATCCCCCCATCCAATCGCTGCAACAGAACCGCTCCTCCTGAAGTAATACTATTGATGCGATAGGGACCTAGCCAATGCATATGCAACTTGCCTGGATGTTTCATAAACTTATTGTCGTATAGTAACACTAAGCCGCCTTGCTGAAACTATTTTTTTTTATGTGGCGATCATTCCATGCCTTCTAGCGGTGCTTTTCTACTCCTTCGTGAAATCTAGTGATAAATCGATCCTCTTCAAGCTCCACCAATTGTGCTAGACATTCGTCTAATGATGCAACATCATCCATGCTTGTAACAACTGCAATTCGGAGACTTGGAACAATGTACTCCATAGGCATAATTGCTTCCTTCCCATATACCAGCTTGAAAGGTGTCTGACTAGTCAACCTTTTACATGTGGTGTGATAGGCCAACAATACCGTTGGAACTTTCAAATTCCAGTCGTCTTCGTTTGCATTGCACACCATTGTCAACGCATGCTCCAATACCTTGTTAAATGCCTCCACCGTTCCATTCTCTTGTGGGTGATAGGGTGTACTCTTCTTATGCTGTATCTGCAATTCTTCAATCAATGCGCTGATAGTGCGATTGAGAAAATGGCTTCCTTGATTACTCAGCAATATCTTGGGGCAGCCGAAATGAGTGATAATGTGGTCAAACAAAAATTGAACAGCCGTTGCAGCAGAGAAATCAACTACAGGTGCTGCCTCAGCCCATCGGGTCAAGTATTTTGTCGCTGTGATAATATACCGTGCACCTGTGCATTTCCTTGGTGGATGGATCGGTCCTACAAAATCCACAGCCCATTTTTCGAACGGTTGTAATGTTACTTGAGGTAGTAGCGGCATCTCATCACGTCTAGATGGCTTGCGAGTTCGTTGACAAACATTACAAGAACGCGCATAATTTGTCGCATCATTGTGTAACATGGGCCACCAAAGCCCTACACGTAGTACTTTATGGGCAGTCACCCGGCCACCATAATGTCCTCCAGCTACTCCACCATGTGCCTCAACCAATATCTGCACTTGCTCATGCGGTAAGATACATCTGCGGAATATCTCATCGGCACCCAATTTATACAACTCTCCCATGATCAGTTGAAAGTCAGCAGACTTGATGACCAATTGCTTCTTCTGAGTAATGGTAAATTCATCGGGCACGGTGCTGGTCACCAAAAACTGAAGGATGTCATAAAAATACTGATCAACAGCGGCAACGTGAAACAACTGGGCATCCCGTAACCCGTCTTCGATATTAGTCGGTTCCTCCCTTGTATCAATCCATGACAAATGATCTGGTCCAGCATTCAACCGTCGCGATTTCACAATGACTTCAAAATCAAACTCCTGAAACCATAGTAGCCATCAGCAGATCTTCCCCCCCAACACAGGCTTATTGACCAAGTATTTCAATGCAGAATGATCAGTAAACATTTTAAAGTGGCCACCCAACAAATAATGCCTGAATTTCTGCAGCGCGTAAACCATGGCAAGACCTCCGCATTTTGTGGTTGTATAATTGCATTCTGCATTGCACAACTTCCGACTGGAAAAAACAATAGGATGATCAATGTCACCATCTCCTGGTTGAGCTAATACAACCCCTAGTGCAACCGATGAAGCATCAACATGGACATGGAATTCTTTACTCCAGTTCGGAAAGACCAAGATTGGGGCCGACGCCATCTTCGCTTTGAGCGTTTCAAAACTATCCTGACATTCCGGGTTCCACTGGAATGTCGCATCCTTCTTTAGCAACCTTTCCATAGGGGCAATAATCGCAGCATACCCCCTAATGAACTTGTGATAGTAACCCGTCTGACACAAGGTCGCGTGCATCTACTTAACGGTGGTCGGTGGTTGGAACCCCAAAATAAGCGCAATTTTGGATAGATCAACCAACAGTCCTTGCTTACACACGATATCACCCAGCAATATCCCAAACAGTGCGCAGAAAATACATTTCTTCAAGTTCAGCGATATCTGGTGCTGTCGGCATCGCTCAAGCATTAATCGTAAATTGGCCAAATGATCGCAAATCAATCCATAAATGGTCCAATCATCCATATATACCTGCAGAAACTTTTGAATAAAATATTTGAATGCAGAAACAACGACTCAGGAGAATATCACAGGTGCATTCCTCAAACCAAACGGCATGACCGTGTACTGAAAGCAACCCCATTCAGTAACAAAAGTTGTCTTATGGACATCAAGGTTGGCATCTGCAAATGTGAAGGTATGAGTGAAACATATTGTCAACTCCCCCCATGTTGTAATGTTACAGCGCAACTCGGCTGCAGTGTACCATGAGCGCGGTATCTCCTCCAAAGTATGGACAAAAGCATGAACCCACTCATCTCTGGGTTGCGCTACCCACAATCGTTGGCACTCCATTACATGATCATTGGGATCAATCCGATCATCATACTTTCCAGTGTGATAAACCTCAGTATCGCCAAACCGAACCATCATCAACCTTCGACACTGTGACCAATCTTTGATGAATTTATTATGTGTCGCCCACCAACGTGCTAGAGCAGCCTTCGGTGCTTCCTCCAAAGCCAACAATCGCTGTGGTTCTGGGACGCGGTCTTCAAACTCTGCTACAAAGGTGTTTAGGCTAGGAAACCCCTCATAGACAGGTAATGTGATCATTTCTGTCGCAACACGACATAAAGATTGCGTAACTAAACCACATTCCTAGACTGATACTTCATGCATTCGATTCTGCCAATGTTCCAATGCATCATTAGGGTTGGAAGACGCGGAGCTCTCACTGCGCCACTCACTGTAGGCAGTAGGATGAATATAATCTTCAGAAACGTTGAATGCATGGTCCCATCTAGCGGTATTGTCATCTTTTATAGGCTCCATGTAGCGGCATCCTTCAGCCAGATCCAAAGGGGCGATAACTCTAAAATCGCGATTCTCAAAGGTCATCATGCACTTCTTAAAGTTGATTATAGCTCCACTGTCATTAGCCCATCCGATCCCCAAGAGTGTTGGATAAGAGCTTCCTCCCTCAACCACTTCAATAACATCAAAGTCAGCATAAGTCTTCATTCCCTCAATATCAATCATGAGCTGCGGAACTCGCCCAATAGGTGTTACCTTCGCATTTTTAGCCAACCGGAGTTGCACAGGAGACTAGCTCAATGCAAGACTCCCCATCTTCTGCCACGCCTGCTTGGTTAAGATGATAACATCCGAACTAAGGTCAAGAATCACAGAGTCAACATCATAGTCACCAATCTGAATATTCATTCGCATTTCCTTGCCATTCTTCCGTCGCTGTAAGGAGTTGAGTGTCGACTCTTGCGGTCCTTTCGAACATCGCTGCAACCATCCCTCAATCTCAACCAGAACAGCCGGGTCTCGTTCCAATGACAGATAGTTTTCAAGGAACTACTGCAATGTCCCTAGTGGTGGTCGATCGGCATCTAATGTGGCATCAAAGATAGGCGGCATATCGCAAACAACAGCCTTACCGTGGTCTTTCTCCAAAGTGTGATGCGCCTCTAGGAATGTCTCTCGCTCTATATTGATGTCAAAGGGTACCATCTTCTGACCAGCTAACCAAATCCGTGGTCATGAACCATCTTCTCCAATCATCTTTCCTCCACGAGTGACAACAACCACCAAAGCATCTTGTGGTTGCGGTTCTGCATAAATGGTCACAATATTTGCGCCCTCTGTCTGGTTCTGCTGCAAATTCCCTAGTTGAATTATATTTTTATTGGTGTTCGGCGGTGGTCGCGGGGGATGGTTCTGTACTAGTTGTTGTACCGGGTTCTAAATTGGTTGCTGTGGCTGGGCCTGATTCTATAGCTGCAGAGCATTCCCAACCTACCATCGTGCAATCAACTTTGGACAATTCTCAACCGTATGATCATTGCCAAAACAAAACGTACATTGATTCTGTAGCAGTGGGCAGTCACGCTGATAATGCCCCCATACTGCACAGTGGAAACATTGAATAGGTCCACGACCACCTCGGCCTCCTCCTCCATGACCAAATCCACCACTGCGTCCGCCCCTGTAGCCTCCCCGGTAACCGCCCTGCTGCTGGTATTGTTGCTGCATTGGTGCTGCTGGAATCCCTTTCCCTTGTGGTGCATAATGCGGTTGTTGTACATATTGTGGCTGTGGGGGAGCCATCTACATTGGGGTGTATTGCGGCATGAACTGCTGCGGTTGTTGTTGCTGTGGTGCAAACTGCATCTGCGGCTATGGTAGCGGCTGGGCTACCTGCGGTTGCAGTTGTGGTTGTTGCACTGCGCGCTGCTCATCCTTGACATAGAATGCATCACACATCCTCTCTTGTAGCAACCCATATGCACGGCAATCCTTGTCATCGTGACCCACCGATTTGCAGAATGTGCAGTAAAGATTTCGCGGAGTTGTGACCATTTTCTGCATATATGGGAAATTATCATGACCATGCCCAAACACTTGACAAACGCGACACCATGGCATACTTCTTCCATTCAATGGGTTTGGCGCACCTGATGCCAAGTAATTACGAAAATCCGGGCAATTATCCTTCGTATGCCCTTCTCCTCAGCATCGTGTACACCCTACTTCATCACGTTGTTCCTTGTTCTTCTTCAAATCTTGCAACTATATAGTCAGGCTAGCGAGATATGTCTGTATCTGCGACATCCCAGCTGCATTATCTCCAATTGGTGATGCCTCCAACGGCATTGCAATCTCTAGAGCTTCACTAGGCGTCGATATGTTTTGTTTCATTAGCGGCAGCCGAATGTGGGGTAGCAGTGCCGCAATGAATCATTCTTTATGTTGGACAGCGCTCATATCAAAACTAACCTTTGCCATCAACATCTTGAATCGTTGGTCGAAATCCAATACCGTCTCATTGAGATACTGCTTAATTTCCTTTAGTTCAGTAATATATTGAGCCTCCGACTTAGGCTGTCTAAATTCAGCAATCAGTCCATCCCGAATCTCATCCATTGATTTATCTGGGGCTCCCGTAGGGACTAAAACAAACTTCATGAACCAATATAATGCACGACCTCGCAAATTCATGGCTAACTATCCTTTCTTAGCATTGTCATCAGTGATCTGTTTCACGGTCCAAACTGCTTCACACAAAAACCAATACTACTCTGGGTTGTCTGTCGCACTTCCATGGAACAACGGTAGCTTAACATCATCCCCCGCCATCCTGGGGTTCCTTCCTCCTGTCGCTGTGATATTACTACCAATTAACTTATGCGGTGTCGAAGTAGTGTTTCTTGCTGGCTGAGAGTTAGTGAGAAGAAGTGTGGGTACGTTGGTGCTAGGGTTTGGTCCTGCCCCTATCCTAGGCGTAGCCTGGTCTTTCCTATCAGGACTATGAGGTCGCTTTGTCCAGTCTAGTCTTCCTTCGCGGTTTTGCGGTTTGATCGTAGTAGGACTCCCGTCCTTTGCCTCTTTTCCTGTCGAAACCTCGCTCCTCCTCTCATAAGACCACTTTCTTCCTCGGCTTCGCTCACAATCTCCTCATGGTCTGCACCCATCTACCCCTTTACCATTCCATGTACCATTCCCCAGCAGTCGTGGTACCCATGGCCTCCTCCCACCAGGCTGTCTACTGATCAAGGTGCATCTTTAATATACCCTTCTCGCATATTAGCATCTTAATCGACAGTTGGAGAGACAGCAGAAACCTTCCCCTTGGTCCTCAAAAGAAGTATCTTTCAGCTTCACTATAGGATTTCTTCGTGTCGACTGCAAATTCCATGATATATCCTTCCAAGATGTTATCAAGCCAAACTTCGACAACCCACGATGCCTTATTATCGACTTCCTACAATTCCTGAATCAATTCCGGGGTCCAAGTCGTCGGCTCACCACCCTGGAAGTTCCTCTTCTGGAAGGTCAGCTTTTGACAACCATTCATAAAAAATGACTGGGAATTCACAGAAAAACCATTCATGCAGACCATCATGAATATATCTTTCCACCCAGTGATCTACCGTCATTCGTGTATTCTGACTTTCTTCTTGAGCAAACTCCTGCAACTTCTGATCGAACCATTTTTGCATCTCCGACTTCGTCGGGTGCCACAACATGACCTCCTTCTACTCTGCACACGGTCCCGGAAACAGAACCATTTTTTGACCAATGCGACCTCAGTCAACAGGGGTTCACCTCACTATCGACTCATACCGCAGTATCCCTGGGCACCGGCCCGGGCAAGTTTGAGCCCACCCAGCAACACCCGCAGAGCGGATGAGGTCTCACCCGAGGCATCCAGGAAGAGAAGACGGAAGCATAATACCTTCCATTAACCTCATTTATATGTATGAATACCTTCCAAACTCATTCATACCTTATTCAGAAGCATTTGGAATCATTTGGAAGAAGTAGTGTTAAGACTAGTCTTAATTCGAATTGGGTAAAATTTGCAATTTTTCCTAGTTTGTGCAAATTATTAAAAATGGACACTACACATTGAAGGCAAGATTCATTCAATCTAAATATTCCATCATATATTTTGGAGACTCCAACCACATGGTTTCCTCTAGAAAGCCATTTTCTTCTCTTGATCTTGTAGATGGTCTTAGTATTCACATGGGAGATGGTTCTCAAATTTCTGCTAAAGGGAAGGGAATAATATAGCTTGAGCATGTAAAGTTCAACAATATGCTATATATTCCTTCTCTAGGAACCAATTTGTTGTATGTTTATCATATGAAACACATGGGTTCACCAAAGAAAGTAGTATTTGGACCTCACATAGTTGAGTTTGCAGAGATCTCATCTAGGAAGCTGATAGCCAAAAGCATTGCAAACCATTCCCCCAAGACATATGAGTTCTCCTGATTCCTACCATATTCACATAAAAGTGCTCTTTTAACTCATGCAAATTAGAGAAGCAGCCTCTGGCATGAAATATTCGAACACCTAAACTTCAAGTACCTACAACATTTTCCCAAGGAAGAGTTGGTTGAAGGTTTGTTAGACATAAAGTTCTCTCAAGGAATATGCAAAGGTTGCTTGGAAGGGAAGCACCTAGAGTGAAAGTATGATGTTGGGAAGAAAAAGAGAGCTTCTTCCATACTTGATCTGATTCATAGTGATGTTTCAAGACTGATTCCCACTGCTTCAATGAATGGATCCAGATACCTTCTGACTTTCATTGATGACTACTCCAGGTTATGTTGGATCTACTTTATCAAACATAAATTTGAGGTATTCGAAAGATTCAAAGTTTTCAAAGCCTTAGTTGAGAACACTGTTGGAAGGAAGATCAAGGCAATCAGATCAGATAATGGAGGGGATTACATCAAGAAGGAGTTGCAACCGTTGTGTTCTTTCAAAGGTATTCAAATACAACATTATGTCCCATACACACCACAAAAAAATGGTGTCTCAGAGATGAATAATAGGTCATTGAAAGAGATGGATACCCGCTTGCTTGAAGCAATAGATATCCCATCAAATCTCTGGGAATAAGTACTGAACTATGCCACATACATTCAGAATAGGGTATCCCACGAATCTGTTAATGGGGTCACTCCATTCGAAGCATTGAAGGGACACAAAACTGATGTCTCTCACCTGAGGGTTTTTGGATCCAAGGCATGGACCAAAATACCCTTCGACAAGAGGAAATCTCTTCAACCTCAAAGTAGAGAATGCATTCTTCTTAAATATGTAGAAGATGAAAAAGCTTACAAACTGATGGATATTGCAACCAAGTGATGCTTCATTGAAAGAAGTGTTCAATTCAATGAGGATCCATTGCATGATCTACCACTAGTTGAAGAATAAGGTATAACTGATTTACCTATTCCATTTGCTCCTAACGATATTTCTACAGGTGATACACATTCAGATTCCGAAGAAGAAGATCAATATGATTCAGATCTAGATATTGAGTATGAATATCTTGGAGATCAAGATCCATATCCAAAACCTACTCCCAATCCAAAGCCTAAATGGGCTCAAAAGCTTATTGAGGAAGTTGGGGACATTGCTAGAGATCCATCTGACTACAAAAGAACAAGATCCCAATACCAAGATGCAAAAATTTCACTTTGCCATACATATCCACTTCTCCCTAAGAGGTGCTTCATGATGGTGGGTTTGGATCCACAGTCTTATAGAGAGGCTTTCCATGATCCAAGATTGCAAGCATCCATGGATGAAGAATACGTGTCACTGCAGAACAACGAGACATGGGATCTTGTCTCTCTTCCCCCAGGGAGGAAACTAGTTCAGTGAAAATGGATCTACAAAACAAAGCTTGCATCTGATGCATCTAAAACCAAGTACAAGGCTCAATTGGCTGCAAAGGGGTAATCACAAGTCCAAGGTTTGGACTACAATGAGACATTTTCTCCTGTAGCAAGAATGGATTTAGTAAGGGTTGTTTTTTCCATTGCGGCATCGAATGCATTGGAGGTACATCACCTGGATGTAAAGAGTTCCCTCTTGCATAGTGACTTAGAAGAAGAGATATACATGAAACAGCCTGAGGGGTACACTAATGATTCTTCCTTGCTATGTATACTAAGGAGATAACTGTATGGTATTAATCAAGCCCCAAGGGCATGGTATGCAAAGATCGATTCCTTCTTACTGTCAAAAAAGTCTGAAAGATGCAAATCTGATTGCAATGTTTACATGCAATAGAAGGGAGTATGTCTATTGTTGATTGTTTTGTATGTGGATGAATTTCTCATCACCAGTGGATCTGCTACTGGGTTGAAGCACATCAAGTCTTCCTTGAACAAAGCATTCACTGTGACAAAATCTAGGACTGTTAAAACAATTCATTGGTATTGAAGTAACTCAAAATGCTTCAAGGATCATGATTTCACAGTCAAGGTATGCATCTGATTTACTCACAAATTTCCATATGGATTATTGCAAAGCCACATATTTTCCCTTCATATCTGGCATTAGATTGGAAGAAGGTGGTTCTACTCCCTTGGTTGATAGTAGTCTTTACAGATAGTTGATTGGTAGCTTGTTGTATTTGACACATTCGAGACCATATCTATCATATTTTTTTGGTGCTATGGCTATGTACATTCAAGAGCCACATCAACTGCATTGGAAGGAAACAAAGAGGATCTTGCACTATGTGCATGGTACGAGAGAGTTTGGTATTCATTATTCTGCTGGTGCTAGGCTAGATCTCGTTGGTTTTACTGACTTAGATTGGGCTGGAGACAATACTGATAGGAAATATACTTCAGGGTATGTATTCATGTTGGGACTAGGATGAATCTACTGGTCAAGCAAGCAGTCAGCACTCGCACCTTCTTCAGTAGAGGTGGAGTACAGAGTGGTTGTGAATGCATCTATTCAGCTATTTTGGTTGCATGGGATCTTGACAAAGTTTTCCATTCGCACTTCTCCTTCAGTAGACATTTTTTGTGATAATCAAAGTGCCATCAGGATCTCCAGTGACTCAGTTCAGAAGCAAAGAACCAAACATATTGAGGTTCACATGCACTACATCAGAGAGCTAGTGCACAACAAGACCATCTCACTGCATTATTTTCCTAGAGAGGATATGATTGTAGAAATATTCACAAAGTTTTTCACTCAGAAGATATTTTTTTATCTCATATCTCTACTTGGTGTGAAAACTATTTGAGCTTCCCGTTGTCCTATTTTTGAGGGGGGGGTTTCCCATGAGTTTTTCCCAGTTTCCTTCGTTAATGGATAGTTATTTTATTTTCATCATTTATTTTATTGTATGGGTGACCTTTGGTATTAGTAATAAGGGTCCATGATGCTCAAGTTTGGATTAAGGGGGGGTGTTAGGATAATAAATACTCCATCCTTGTCCTACCTAGCATTATTGTTTTTTCCTAGTAGTTGATGATGTCATTTCCCCCCTAGTGGTGTGCAGATGTCATCTAGGATCCATCATCCACCTAATGCACCCTGCATGCATCATTTTAGGACCACTTGAGTCATTTCCCTACATTTTAGGGTCCAACTCAGTGTTCTAGTTCAGTCTTCCTGAGTTAGCTAACTCTTGTTGGGGGTTTATGCTCCGATAGCCACTGTTAGTGGTCTCATGCACCCTTTTTTGAGTGATTTGCATGGAAAACTCACTAATGCACCCCTTTTGGTAAGTTAATTGATGGTGTATTTAGTTAACTGAGATTTGGTTGAGTTTAACTGAGTTTGGGAGCTCTAGAGAACTGATAGAGGTGACAATTTCTATGCTAGATTGACTGAGACTTGAATTCTCCTAGGTGATTCAAATTCTCTCCATTGTAAAATCATTTTTTACTATACTGATTAATGGATCATGTGACATTATTTTGTTCCTATCTGAGTTCTCATGCATGATTAATTGTCTACTCATTTTTACTGCATTTTTCACTATAATTCATCTTTTCTGCTCATTCTTTCTCTTTGAGGTATACTGAGCTCCATGATCTATTGCGATTTAGAATTACATAGATACCACTAAAGAATATTAAGATCTCCAACCTAGATAGTAGGGTAGTATGAAAAAGGGCATGGCCAAGCCTCCTTAGTTAGTTCCCTGAGAGATTGGGTTGAGTATTACTATTGGACCTTGCATGTATATTAAAGAGATATAGAACCTAAAAATATCTCATCCTCGGGTCCCTACAAACCTAAACTTCTATTTATAGCTAGAAAAATGCCTACATATTTGCATACAACAATAATTTGGGCATTTTATCGGTGTTGTAACACTATTCTCTATTACCAACTAGTGAAATTCCTACATCTTTATATGTTGAAAGAATTTGCAAATTCTATCAATGTAATAATATATTGTAAGGAGTAACACACCTCTTGTGGAAGACCTATATTTAAAGAATCCTTGCACTATGTTAATTGTGTTGGTATATATCTCTCACAACTCTTTTTGGGTGGATCCGCCATTAAAATAATTGGTGATACATCTTGAAAGAATCCACTTTAGCTCCTTCAAACTTTAGGTAATCTGGTGTTAATTCTTTTTCTGTCATAAGTGGTTCCATGGTACACAAGTTCACAATCGAAAAAACATATAGGACCAAACCAAGGTTCAACTTGAGGATAATAAAAAATGACATCATTGAAGCATGCAATTGAACAAATCACCATCAATATGGATAACCAATAGCAAGTTATATATATTCTAGTGCTCAACATGTGGGGATATCACCTAACCAAGAGGCTCACACAATTAAAGCATTTGTTAATGAAGGGCAAGACTCTCACACTCTTTTCCCTGGAACCCACCTTTACCATTTCCAGATAAAATTTCATGGAACTTCTTCCCAAACGTTAACATGAGAAAACATGATGGTTTTGATCCCTTGGGTTGTGTTATGCAAATGGAACACTACTGTAATCTCCATGGAACTGGGGATTTCATAGTTTTTTCCATTAAGAGGGGGGAACTAGGAAGAACCTTGGCTGGTCATAGCCTTTTTTTACAACAAAATTCTTTGATTCTTAATCTAGTTGTGTCCTTTCCAGCTTTGTAATAATGGTCGATGCTCTATTGGGTTATCCTCCTATTCTCTATCAAGTTCTCCCTCAATGGTCTAATGATTCCTTCATCTAATGATTCTATTGAGATCCTCTTCTAATGATTCTATCAAGTCCTCGGGTTGATTCTCTATAAGAATCTACTTCTGATGCTCCATGGGGTTCTCCTCCAATGCTCTATCAAGTTCTCGTCTGATAGTCTATTGCATTCTTATTCTTATGCTTTTATTGAAATCCTCCTTTGATGCTTCTATTAGGTCCGCAATATGATGCTCTATCAGAATATCCTTTTTATGCTCTATCGAGTTCTCCTCCTATGGTCTATTAGGTTCTCTTTTGATGGTCTATTTGGTTCTTGTTTCGATGCTTCTATCAAGATCCTCCACCTATGCTTCTTATCGGATTCTCATGTCAATTATCTATTGGAATATCCTTTTGATGCTCTATTGGGTTCTGTTGTGATGCTCTATCAAGTTCTCCTTCAATGGTATATCAAGTTTTTTTCAATGCATATTTCGGTATTTCCACTAATGTGCTTTCACACTATTCTCCAGTGCATCTGTCAGGCTTTCTTCCGATGTGCTTTCAATCTTCTTTGATGTGCCTTTTGAGATTTCCTCTTATACACTTTTAGGGTATTCTTCAATGTTCCTTTTGGGATTTCCCCAAATGTGCTTTTGAGCTCTTCTCCAATGCACCTTTCAAGATTTCCTCATATGTGCTTTTAGGCTATTCTCTGATGCACCTTTCATGCTTTCGTCCAGTTTTCTTTTGGAATCTCTTCCAATGTTCTATTAGGTTCTCGATCTATGCTTCTTTGAAGATCACCTCCAGTGCTTTGTTGAGACCTTTTCCGATGCTCTATCCGAGATATTTGTGAGATCCATTTTTTAGCTTCCAAGAAAACAAGGGCGAATATTCTAGTTGATATTTAGGAATGAAACGATATTGACCAGTGGTTCTCTTCTAGGCTTAATAGGTTTTCTGAACTACAAACATAGTTTAGATTCTTTGGCTTGATCCGTGAAACACAATCACTCTCACTCTGTCCAATCTCCTAAGTCACGCACAAATTTTTTTCTTACTCTTTGGATCTCAAAGGAAGCTACCTCATTTTATTCCTTAATTGATCTAATATTTAACTCTTCAATTGATCTACTATTCACTCTGTGAAGAGGCTTACACTCTTCTCTCTTATTTATTTAATCAATTTACTCTCAACTATGTGAAGAGTCTTAAGCATGTCACTTTGATACCTTGTTAAATATCAAAATAAATGGTAATATTGAAAAACAATAGAAACTATGGATCATTCACATATGCTCTTATCATAATATAAAGGACTACATTTGTAGCTAAGTGGACCCAAAGCAAAAATTGATTTCTATCCAATTTGCTAAATATAGAAAAGACTTAACTGATTCATACTCGGTCAACCACTACTATCTAATGGACTCATAAATGCAAAGCACTACTTTTAGCTAACTAAAACATGGGAGATTACACACTTCAACAATTTGTTACTATCATTCCCTACACCTCTTCCGCTTCCATGGTTGGCTTGAATTTTACATTTATGTTCTTATTGATTGTTTCTAAACCAAAAATTGCATTATTTAAGTTCAAATTTATTTAAAAAATTTGTGGAAAATTCATTGTGCTAGTTATTTTTAACCTCTACTATCATGGAAACAAATATCTTCATATACCAATATAGGTTCATTATCTTCAAGAACTTTGTAGTTTTGCTTCTAGAGAAGCATGTATTTGAAGCCAAGGGAGTATTTCAAAATTCACTTGTTAAGTCGATGTGCCCCCTTGACTTTTCTTGACTCTTCATTGTATTTACTCAATTTCTCATTTTTATCCCATAGGAAAACCCATTGTTAATATCTCTTTGTTGCTTTTGTTGTAGAGGCTCTGACCTTGATCATTGATGGACCCAAGCCTTTACTTGAATTCTCCCTACATTTTCATGGGAACCCTTTGCATGCACCTTGGCTAATAACAATATTCCATTGCTTTATAGAGAAGCCATAAACCTATGGGTGAGTTTGTTCAGTAACTACTTCATCTAAACTGGAAAAACAACCTACCCAACAAGCTAAGACTCCAACTACTATGATTTTTTCTTGTGAGAACATGTTACATAATAACACTTTCATAATATCCAAGACCTCTTGCTTTCATAAGTTCTCAATAATTGAGAACAAATGTTAATTGAGCACAAATGTTGATAGTGAGTTCCATGTCTTTCTCCCATTACCTTAATGGTCAAGTTAGAATTGTTATTGTATTGGATGGACAGTGTTATGGCGAGTGATGGATGCTTGAGCCAGATGGGTCTCATCCTCCACTCCTCTAACTTCCATCACCTCCACTAGTGCCACTAGGACAATCGTTCCCTCTTCTCACCTCATCTTACATCCCTAACACAATGTAGCATGTAATGTTGTTGTATATTTTAGTTTTGGTTTTATTAATTATTATGAGTGTAGCGAAATTGCATGGATAATAATTAAAATATATGTCTTTTCCTTGGGGTTACAAGTCCAAATAGAGAAGTATGGTATGCATACCTTAATAAAATAAAGTAAACAAATCAGATTCTGTTGTTATCTCAAAAAAAAAGTTGATACCTTGCACATCATGCCCGGAGGAACTATTCTCAGGAAGGTGGGAATGATGATCAGTCATCATAAGTTAACAGAGTTTATCATCCCGTTGAGAGCATTTTGACCAAACCTTCCAGAAGAAGAGTAATATTATAGGGTTTTATTTCTTTCTGCCCCTAGTTAGAAATATGAACAAATATGGCAAGGGCGACCATGGAAAGAACTTAATAAGGAAAATAATAAATGGGAAAATGTTTCAGTGTGGCAAATTGTAACAAGATGTCAATATTGGGAAATAACTCCCCATGATAGTTTCTCATAATGATCATGCTGGAAATATCATAATGAATGAGTTGATAGTGTATCTGATATGCGCTAGCTCTGTCAGAAGTCAGTCGGTCATTTTTTCAGTCTACAATGTCAGACAGTCAGTCTGTTTGCAGCCAATCCGGCTCACGACAAGTTATTATTTAAGGAGCCACATTGTAGTTTGCAGGCTCATAACTTCTTAGGTAGAAATTTATTTGTGTTTAATGCAACCCTGTAGCTTCCAAGTGAAGCAATCTTGAGTCGGTGATAATGAAACTCTATAAATGTAAATCATTCACAGAGATTAGATAAGAGATGAAGAGATATAGATAAGTAAATAAGAGAAGAAGTGAAAGACCTGTGAAGTGTATGAAGAGCCCAAGCTCTGTTAATGTAAAATATTGAAGTAATCATCTCTCTGTATTGCAGCAAAGTTACTCTGTTTCACAATGGTAATATATAAATCTGTAGTTTTGTGAATTCATTCTCAAGAGTGTTTGTTTATGCATGCTGCACATCTATTTCATATTGACCTATGTAAATGTTGTTTACATTTATGATCTGTAAATCAAATCAAGATTCTCAAGTATTTCACGGTGGTAAATGCCCTAGTTTAACGCCCAGTAACCTTTGACATATATTTCGGTTCCTATGTTTTAGCATGAAGTTCATTTATACAAAGTTTGTTTAAGTTTGGGTTGTGCAGAGTTAGATAGGTTTACAAAGTTAACCGCGCAGTTAATCTTTCTAAAAGTTAAAAGAGTGTGCAAAAGTAATTTGTATGAAGTGCGCACTCCACCAAGTTCATGCAAAGTAAAGTATTGCACAAAGTTCAAGTGCATAGTAGAAAGTGGAATCACGCAGTTAATCTCTCCGCAGTAGAAACACACAGTTAATCTGCGTGCAGTAAAAGGTGAATTGCACAACTCATATCCGCGCATTTATTTTGTGAAGTAAAGTGTTTTATAAAAAGTGGAAGAAAATTTAAAACAAAGTATTTTCTAGGTCTAGCACATGTCCTTAGCAAAAGAAAAGAAATCATTTATCATTTGCGCAGTTAATTCTTTTTAACTGCGCGGTGCCCCTTTTCCCTTGATCTGGTATCAGAGCCTAATTTACGGAAAGTAGAATTTGTATTTACATAAAGGAAAAGTGATTAAGAATGGCTTCCCCTTCGGGTAATTTGTAGACCCCAATATTTTCTGGTAAAAATTATGAATATTGGTCTCTAACTATGAAGGCTTTGTTTAGAGGTCAAGATGTATGGGAAATAGTCCAGAGTGGCTATGTAGAACCAACAGATGTAGTAGCATACAACAATCTCACACAAGATGAGAAAGACGTCTTAAGTGAACAGAGAAAGAAAGATGGAAAGGCATTGTTACACATACATCAAGAAACACATGAGTCCATACTCCCAAGAGTAGCAATAGCGCAGTCAGCAAAGGAAGTGTGGGACACACTGGAAACTTCCTATCAAGGCTTGAACAAGGTAAAGACTGCCAAACTTCAGATTCTGAGATGAGATTTTGAATCTCTGTCTATGAAAAACACAGAGTTAGTAGACTCGTTCTACACTCATGTTATTGGTCTGGTTAATCAAATAAAGTCTCATGGAGAAACTCTAACGGATCAAAGAGTTGTTGAAAATTTTCTTAGAGTTCTGCCAAATAAATTTGAATATTTGGTTGTAACCCTGGAGGAAAACAAAGATCTGTCCACATTTACTATTGATGAGTTGCAAGCCTCATTACTCAATCATGAACATAGAATCAATGGTTCAGATATATCACTGGCAGGTGCATTCGTAGCACAGTCATCCATAAGTCATGGAAGAGGCAGAGGAAGATCAAAATCTAAAGGCAGAGGAGGTCGCAGTAGCAGTCCTGTGCATGTCACTGGTAGAGGCCAGAATCAGACCCCCAATCAGCCAAGTGGACAAAGGTATGATAAATAAAAAATTCAATGTCATTACTGTAAGAGGTTTGGACACTTTGCATATGAATGCAGGAAGAAGCAGTATGACCGAGGAAAGCAAGGTGAAGCTTAGTCAAGCGAAACTAGCACTCCGAACAGCTCATTGTTCTTAGCATGCGCATCTCCGTTGGAATGCAATGCTATCCAAGAAAGTCCAAATGACATTTGGTATTTAGACTCAGGCTGTAGAAATCATATGACTGGTAATTTAAGTTTATTTTCCAGTCTAGATAAATCAGTTCAAACTGATGTAACACTTGGAAACAATTTTCAAGTCACTGTTTTGGGAAAGGGTACTGATGATATTCTAACCAAACAGAGGGAGCATAAATATATGTCTGATGTTTATTATGTTCAAGGTTTGAAGCATAATTTGATGAGCGATGGACAACTAATGGAAAAAGGTTACAAAATCCATATGATAGGGAAGTGTCGTGTGATCAAGGATAGATATCCAAGCAATCAGTTGATAGCCGAAGTGCAGATGACAAGCAATTGCTTGTTTCCTTTGAGGATAAGACCCATCATAAGAGGAAAAACAACTCAAGTTGTTCATGAAAGACAGAATGGAAATTATGGAACTGCGCTCGACGCAGAAAGCAAATAAGCATAAATTCATTGCACAGAGGAAGAAAAGGACAACGCAATGCAAGTTGCATTTCAAACAGAAATTAAAGATGAATCCTGGTTATGGCACTTCAGATTTGGACATCTGAATTTTGGTGGGCTGAAGCTACTGCACACTAAGGACATAGTGAAAGGATTACCATTGATTGAAAAGCCAGAGAGAATTTGTGAAAGCTTTATTTTTGGCAAATAGCATAGAGAGACTTTTCCAATCGGAAAGACATACAGAGCTTGTGCACCACTTGAAATTGTGCACTCCGATATTTGTGGACCAATGCAAACACCGTCCATGGGAGGATGCACTTATATTATCACATTTATTAATGATTTCACAAGAAAAACATGGTTCTATTTTCTAAAACATAAAACTAATGCATTTGATTGTTTTCAGCAGTTTAAGGCACTCGTGGAGAAGCAAAGTGGTTACAGCATCAAGATATTAAGAATGGACAGAGGTGGTGAGTATGTCTCAAATGATTTCTTAAAATTTTGCAAAAATCATGCCATACAGAAGCAATTCACTATGCGATATACACCGCAGCAGAATGGTATCGCAGAGAGGAAGAATAGAACCATTATGGAAATGGCATGTAGTATGTTGGCAGTCGTGCATCTGTCAAATGAATATTGGGCTGAAGCAGTGCAACTACGGTATACATCATGAATCAATGTCCGACGAAGAGCGTGAAGAACAAGGATCCACAGGAAGCATGGAGAGGTATGAAACATAGTGTTTCACATTTAAAATTTTTTGGTTGTGTGGCATGCGCACATGTTCCAGATGATCTAAGAAGGAAATTAGACAAAAAGGGACAGAAAGGGACAGAAATGCATCTTTATTGGATATTCTGAAGACACAAAAGCATACAAGTTGTATGATCCTATTGCAACGAAAGTCATCATCAGTTGAGATGTTCAGTTTGTAGAAAATGAAGCATGGGATGGAACAGTAGAAAAGAATGTCAAAATCATGTCACATGTTGAACATAATGACAGTGCAGAAGATATGGATGAGACTCTGCATGTAAATCAGAATTGCGCAGCTCCATCTACTCCAAGGATTGCGCAACATTCTCCAGCACAAGCAACTCCGAGTCAAGGTGCAGCTCAAGTTACTCCGACAAGCACACCAAGTGCGCATCAAACTCCATCAAGCAGTTCATGCAGCATGCACAGTTCTACACCAGCAACTGCATCAAAGACAAGAAGTTTGCACGAGATATCTGATGCTGGTACACCTAACTCATTTTCATGTTTTGTATTATTTTCTCAAGTTAATGATACTCTAACATTTGAAGAAGTTGTTGAAGAGCAATTTTGGGCACAAGCCATGGATGAAGAATTAGAATGCATTGAGAAGAATAAAAAATGGGAACTAGTTTATGTTCCTAAGGATAAGGATGTGATAAGCGTGAAATGGATTTATAAGACCAAGAAAGATGCTGATGGAAATGTGCAGAAGCACAAGGCAATATTGGTAGCAAGAGGGTTCACTCAGCAACCTGGCATAGACTTCAACGAAACCTTTGCACTTGTAGCATGAATGGACACAATCAGAACAGTCTTGGCCAGCGCAGCACAAAAGAAATGGCATGTTTATCAAATGGATGTTGAGTCTGCATTTTTAAATGGTTATTTGGAGGAAGAAGTATATGTGGAGCATCCACAAGGCTATGAAGTTCCAGGACAAGGACACAGAGTGTACAGACTGAAAATGGCACTCTATGGTTTGAAGCAAGCTCCTAGAGCTTGGTACAGTCGCATTGACTCATACCTAATTCAGAATGGATTTCACAGAAGTGAATGTGAGACAACGATGTACACAAAAATCAACAAGCAAGGTAATAAGCTAATTGTCTACCTATATGTAGATGATTTAATATTTACTAGTGATTTTGGGATAGAAGAATTCAGAACAGTCATGGAAAGTGAATTTGAAATGACTAATTTGGGGCTTATGAAGTATTTTCTGGGCATTGAAGTCCAGCAGACTGAAAATGGTATTTTCATATCATAGTCAAAATATGCAAATGATGTCTTGAACATATTTAAGATGTTAAATTGCAAGACAACTCCAACACCAGTAATAACAGGTTTGAAATTAAGCAAGGATGATGATGGATCCAATGTAGATCCTACACTATTTAAAAGGCTCGTTGCCAGCCTTATGTATCTTACGGCAACAAGGCCATACATCATGTATGGTGTCAGTTTAATCTCAAGATTCATGGAGTCACCAAAAGAATCCCATTGCCAAGCAGGTAAAAGAATTCTGAGGTATGTAAGTGGAACAAAAGACTTTGGTATTTTGTATTCAACCTTAGAAAATTTCAAACTCATTGCATACACTGACAGCGATAATAGAGGCAGCATGGATGACAGAAAAAGCACATCTGGGAATACATTTCATGTAGGTACAGGTGTTGTATCATGGGCTTCAAAGAAACAGCCCATAATAACTCTTTCTTCAGTAGAAGCAGAGTATGTTGCAGCTACAAGCGCTGCATGTAAAGCAGTTTGGATGCACAAAATATTAAGTGATTTGTCACAGAACCAGCAAGAACCCACAGTCATTTACTGTGACAACAATTCATCTATCACACTGTCAAATAATCATGTGTTTCACAAGAGAACCAAGCACATCGACACAAGGTATCATTTTATTATAGAATTGATAAACAACAAGGAAATTTGTTTAGAATTTTGTAGGTTTGAAGATCAAGTTGCAGACATATTTACAAAACCATTGGCAAAGGACCCATTCCAATTTTTGCGAAGTTGTTTGGGAGTGACAAGTTCTGCACAGTGAACTATGTCATGAACAGAGCATGTTTCAGCTCTGAAATATTTTGTAATATTTTATTTTTGTTTAAAGATCCCCATCCGCTCATAATTAAGGGGGAGTGTTGGAAATATCATAATTAATGAGTTGATAGCGTATCTGATATGTGTCGGCTCTGTCAGAAGTCAGTCGATCAATTTCTCAGTCTGCAATGTCAGACAGTCAATCTGTTTGCAGCCAATCCGGCTCACAGCAAGTTAGTATTTAAGGAGCCGTGTTTATATTTCACAGGCTCATAACTTCTTAGGTAGAAATTTATTTATGTTTTTAATGCAACCCTATAGCTTCCAAGTGAAGCAATCTTGAGTCGGTGATAATGAAACTCTATAAATGTAAATCATTCACAAAGATTAGATAAGAGATGAAGAGATATAAATAAGTAAAGAAGAGAAGAAGTGAAAGACCCGTGAAGTGTATGAAGAGCCCAAGCTCCATGAATGTAAAAGATTGAAGTAATCATCTCTCTGTATTGCGGCAAAGTTACTTTGTTTTACAGCGGTAATATATAAATCTATAGTTTTGTGAATTCTTTCTCAAGAGTGTTTGTTTATGCATTCTGCGCATCTATTTCATATTGACCTGTGTAAATGTTTTTTAAATTTACGGTCTGTAAATCAAATCAAGATTCTCAAGTATTTCACGGTGGTAAATTCCCTAGTTTAACGCGCAGTAACCTTTGACATATATTTCGGTTCTTATGTTTTAGCATGAAGTTCATTTATACAAAGTTTGTTTAAGTTTGGGTTGTGCATAGTTAGATAGGTTTACAAAGTTAACTACGCAGTTAGTCTTTCCAAAAGTTAAAAGAGTGTGCAAAAGTAATTTGTATGAAGTGCATACTCCATACAAAGTCAATTTCATGCAAAGTAAAGTATTGCGCGAAGTTAATATTTGTGCATTTGTGCAAAGTTCAACTGCGCAGTAGAAAGTGGAATCTCGCAGTTAATCTCTCCACAGTAGAAACGCGCAATTAATCTGGGCGCAGTAAAAGGTGAATTGCGCAACTCATATCCGCGCATTTATTTGGTGAAGTAAAGTGTTTTATAAAAAGTAGAAGAAAATTTAAAACAAAATATTTGCTAGGTCTAGAGCATGTCCTTAGCAAAAGAAAAGAAAACATTTATCATCTGCACAGTTAATTCTTTTTAATTGCGTAGTGCCCCTTTTCCCTTGTGATCGATTTCAAAATGTTGTAAAATCAAGTGGCCAACGATTTTTGCACCATTGAAAGTGTAAGTTTTGAGCGATTTTGATAACATTAAAAGTATAAGTTTTGAACGATTTTGATAGAAAAAAGAAAATTCAGCTGGTTAATAAATAATAAATAATCAATCAAAGTTTGTATAACAAATTTTCAAAAACAATATGGCATTGTATGACTAAACTAAAGTACCTAGCTGTGTGTTTATGCTATAAGCGGTGTGTGTTTATGTAATAGATAGAAAATTTTTATTACCATAAACGTTGCATTGCCATAAGATTATATGAAACACATTGCATTTCCATTGTAAAACCAAGATATATGAGTATTTCAATTGTAAGAATTTGGAGTGGACCAATTAATATATATATATATATATATATATAATAAGTGTTAGTTAATATATGGACAATTCATTTAAATAACTAAAGAACATAATAGGTAGTTGAGGTATAGACAACATGTAATTACAAGTAAGCAATAAATAAGTTGTTTATGGCACTTAACTTGTAACCTATCTATGTTCAACCAGTACAAATTAGCCGAACACCTCTCTTAATAACCTTTACCTTTAATGTTAAAATGATGAACTTCAGATAGCAATTCATTGTATCTTTCATCTACTTTATTTTCGAAACCCATGCAACCACCTCGCACTCCTTCGAATCTTTTATCTAGTTCATTTATGAAAACATCGAAATTATCTAGCAGCTCATCGAATCTTAGATCTAGTTCCAATCTTAAAGTTTCGCACTTCTCTTTTAGGTCATGGTATCTCTTCTATAGTTCTTGCATTCTTTCACACCTACTTTGTGAATTCTGTAATTCCTTTACCATCTCTTTGACAGGAGAAAGACATCTTGCCCACGTTGGGTCCTCTAACTCTGGTGGATCTATATCTCCACTTATAATATCATGGAGCACTCGATGTAGCACCTCCATATTCAAGGCATATCATGCACTTGTGAGGACAAATTATTTAATGGTTGTTTTTATGTACTTTGTGCTGAGCAAAAGCCAAAGCAATAGGATCATGGATAGACGGAGACTATACATACCATGTCCGCTACTCATTGTAAGTCTCCATCAATGTCAACTGGTTCAATCCGAGCTCAGTTCTTTAACCTGCACTGTCAGGCTGAGATATGATTTAATAAATCATATGCATTAGCAATCGTTGTTGAAGGTTATCTAGAAGTAGTTGTTGACAAGTTAAAGAGTAGTTATGTTTTTTTTATGATTCTTAATATTGATATATTCATAATTGTTTTTGACAAGTCAAGAAGTAATTTTTTTTTTTAATTTAGAGAAACAATCAAAGCAAATAGTTAAAAGAATAGTAGCATAGTTCGGCTGTATTGGTAGTTAGTGTACAGAAATTCAAAATAAATTCGAATTCGTAGCATATTCTATGTAGGTGTAATAGGAATAAGGATGTAGATGTCAGAGAGGGAGCATGACCAAGTAGATGAGGCCGTGCGCAATGATGTGCAATCACAGCAGGCATTGCAAGCATGTGGGTTATATAAATTCTGGAGTATAGGGGGTTTGAGGGCCTAAAACCTACTACTCCGCCACTTGATCGACTATTGGGATGTTGATGCACAGAACTTCAGTCTCAACGAGAGAATCCTCACACTGGAAGTGGAAGACATCTACTTTATAACAGGTTTGTCCCGTTGAGGTGAGATGGCCAGTCTTCGGTCTCGTACTATGGGTGGTGGGATCACTGTCCAGGATTACATAGCGCGATATTGTCCCCCAAACACACGAGTGGTGGGAAGTCAGCTGCCCAAAAATGCCATAGTAGATCTGAGCATGAATATCATTGTGCCTACCTTAGTGCGGATCACTGGATCCAAAGCTCTACACCAGGCATCTAGGCCAGTGATGTTCTATGCATCACAATGCATGGAGCCTATAGTATTCGATTGGTGTACCACACTACTGGTGTCTATGAAGACACAACTGATAGAATGCAAATAAGGGAAGGAAAAAAACTTCGGGTATGGGAGTATCCTATGCAGCTTCTTCTTTGAGAGAATCCTGGGGCTTCGTCCGAGGGTGGATGTCCCTCCTCATAGCCTCCGCGATCCATCCCTAACCCGGTGGGCTGAGATCTTGACACAACAGGGTGGTGGCCGTCTGGCATCACCATATACTGAGGAGTTCTTCCACTGGTGGAACCGACAGGTTATTGCCATAGAGGACTACCCCTATGCAGGGATAGTTTTCTGCCAGGATTGAGACATGCCACTCCCACCATATGCAGTGTTCGGAGACATTAGTGAGTACTCTTTTCAGTTTTTTTTTTTTTGTTATTAAATTTTTATGGATTTTTATTATAGATGAAATGCAAAAATATTTTTGGTGGTAGTATCATATGCTAATGGTTGACTATTTGCTCGCAGACAAAGGCCCAGTGAGACCCGATGTCTTCCCAAGACATGGTCGTCGAGGTAGGGGTGATGAGGCAGGTGATGTTGCAGCAGGGAGCACTCTACAAACCTTGCAGCGCAACCTATCACGGATGGTTTCCAGGGTTCCACACATAGAGGTGGCGCGACTACCTGAGGCCATGCAGCGCCAAGTAGTGGGGGTTCCTGGTGACTGGGTGCGGTTACTGCAGTGGGTAGCCAATGCAGTTCACTATTTATATGAGACACATCCTGTCGGGGCGACAGCTAGGCCTCCTCGGAGGGAGTAGATATCCTAGGATATCATTTTTGTATCGATATGTATATTTTTTAGGGCTACAGGCTCCAGTTTTGTATGACACTACCATTTTTGGACATATTTATATATAAAAACTTTGGTTCTCCGGTTCTACTACATGTGTGTGTGTACAAATGTATGAATGCCTCTTTCATTTGTATGTTTCATGGTGAATGTGACAAATGCCAATCTAATACATAGTTAGAGTATGCATCAGATATATAATTAACACTTCTTGGAACATGTATGTATGTAATTGAAACAAAATGGCATTCCAAGAGTCTTACCCTTAGGAATTTCTGAAGTAATGTAGGATCTCGCACACGGTACTACCCATTCAATTGAGACATAACTAGTTGTGAATCCAAGCAACTTCTAAAGAATGGATATCATGGGAAATGGCATCCCGAAGTAGCTCAATGACGGCACTATACTCAGCCACATTGTTAGATGTGGGACCGAGACAAGCACCTCCTGAAGACACAACTAGGTGGTCAAGTGAGAAAATAACCCAGGCAACAGAAGCAAGCTGCTGCGTATGTCGGCTAGTACCATCCGTGAAACGTAAGAATGTAGGAGATTCCGCTGACATCTGTCAATCAAATGGAAGCTAATCAGTAGACCTGAAAAAACCAAAAGAAAGATAAACTATGTACAGAAGCAACTATACAATAGTATACAAAAGTATCAGCCTGAACCAGAGGTTCAAGCATAATACCGTTTGAGGTAGATAACATTTCGATGCTCCTTCAAAACAAACCCCTCATAGTCTTCTAATTCATAGGATCCTTTTTCCAAGACGCGCCTCACGATATAAGGACCGTGCCACATGGGATTTAACTTGCCTACCCCTAGGGGTTCTTTAGCTTGGTCATATAAGAGGACCAAGCCACCTTCAGCATACTGCCGAGGACGAACAGACCTATCATACTGAACCTTCACACGATGTTTGTTAGCATCTATGGCCATAGCAGCATCTCGACGTTGCTCGTCAAGTTGCTCAAGGTGGATTAAACGTTTCTCAATATCTGTCGTATCAGGGAGGAGCTCTATGGCCAGTTTAAGTGAAGGGATTTTGCATTCAATCAGTAAAAGTGACTCCACACCGTGAACTAGTTGGAACAGGGAGAATCTGGTGGCAGTCTTAATTGTGGTTTGATATGCCAACAAAGCGGGATATAACATGATATGCCAATTTTTCTTGCTTTGTTGGATGGTATGTTGGAGAATGGTCTTCAAAGACTTATTGACTGCTTCAACTTGACCATTCGCTTGGGGTAGTAGGAAGATGAGTGTTCTTGACGAAACCCAAGCTTGAGAGACAAATCCTCCATCATCCTATTTTGGAAGTGACTGCCATGGTTAGTGACAATCTCTTTCAGTATACCGAATCGAGTGATAATCTGATTGAACATGAAATGGGCTGCAGTAGCACCATTGAATTTTACGGTAGGCATGGCCTTATCCCATTTGGAAAAATAATCCACGGCCACTGAGATATGGTGATGCCCCCCAGCCGAAGTTGGTTCGCAATACATGAAATCCACCCCCCATTTAGTGAAGGGATCGACGGTGACGACCGAATGAAGGGGCGCTAGATGCGAGCATATGTTCTAAGAAAACACTTGGCAAGGGTGAAATCTCTTCACAGCGTTAACACAATCCTTAAAGATGGAAGGCCAAAAATAACCAGCTCGCATAATGCGTTGGTTGTAGCAATCCTGGATAAGTGACCGCCACACGCCCCAGCATGGCAATAATTAAGCACCCGTTCCTCTTCTTCGTGAGTTAAGTAACGACAGAGAATGGAATCCTTTCCTCGGTGATACAAAGTGTCACCGACAATAGTATAGTCTTTAGCGTGATGTTTCACATGCCGCCGCTCATCTCATGAATAATGCGGAGGAAACTTCAAAGTTTGGAGATACACAATGACATCCCCATACCAAGGGTCCTCGGATGAGAAGAAATAAGTGCTCATCCACAAAGAAATCTTCATTAATGACATACTCATCAAGTCTCGGAAGGTCCGACATAAGCTCAGCAAACACCAAGGATTTCACTGATTTCGTCGAAGCAAAATCGAGATCGAACTCCTGAAGGATCACAATCCATTTATTATACTTCCCCCCTATAAGGCGTCATGATAGTACGAACTGAAATGGATTGATGTGAGCTACTACTGTGGTTGTTATAAGAAAAATGTAATGTCGTAACCGCTGAACTGCATGGACAGTCGCAAGCACCAGCTTTTATACGTGAGTATATCTTAGCTCAGCGTCTACTAGATTTTGATTGAGGTAATAGATAACATGCTCGATGAGTGCGTCATCAACCTGAACCAAGGCCATGCCAATCGTCTCTTGAGACACGGCCACATAAAGGATAAAATCTCATGTGAAGTCTGGTGGAATAAGAACAGGGGCCGATACCAAATATATCTTAAAGGCGTCGAAATACTGCTGGGCTTGCTCATCCTAGATAAAAGGTGTGTCATTCTTCAATAAGCGCGCGAAACCTTTGGTAATATTACCATAATTGACTACAAATCGACGCAAAAAAGTAGCTCTTCCTTGGAGGCTCTGAAGTTGTAACAAATTACGCGGAGGAGGCAACTGAAGTATTGCCTCAACTTTTAGAGGATCGACTCTAATACCCTCTTTGGAAACTATGAATCCTAGAAGGCGACCAGTCCTTACAATGAAGGTGCAGTTGTTCGGATTCAATAGAATTTTGTAGTGTATACATTGTTCGAGAATCATACGGAGGTGCTCGGGGTGGTCCGCTCTCTTGCGAGAATCGCCAGCAAGATCATCCAAGAAAACCTCCATAATCTTCTTAAGATCATGAAAGGCGTAGGTCATGGCTCGCTGAAACGTAGCTCTGGTGTTTTTAAGGCCGAAGGGCATTTTTCGATATGCAAATGTTCCCCATGGATAAATTAATGTCATCTTATGTTGGTCCACGGGTTTGATCTGAATCTGATTATAGCCTGAGAAGCCATCCATGAACGAAAAAATATCACTTCCCACACAAGCATCCAAGATCTGATCAATGAATGGTGTGGGGAAGTTGTCTTTCAGACATGCACAGTTCAAATCTCTAAAATTGGTGCATACACGGATCATTCCCTGCTTCTTATCCATAGGAACGGGGTTTGACACCCATTCGGTAAGGGGAACAGGGTTGATGAAACCAACTTTGAGCAGTTTCTCCACCTCTGCCTTGATAGCAGCTACCTTCCTAGGGTTAACAGCACGTAAGCATTGTTGAACCTGTTTAGCAGTAGGATACGTTATAATCTCATGTTCAACAATGCGGGGGTCTATTCCTGGCATCTCCTCACATGACCAGGCGAAAGCTTGTCGAAGTTCTGTAAATAATTCAATGTAAATAGAAATCTCCTCATGAGTGCAATCGGCACCGATGTAAACATTCTCCACCTTTCTGGGAGTACAAGAGATGTTGATCGACATGGTTGGGGAAATATTGGCCATATTCCCCTCTGCAAAAACGTCATGCAACTCTAATAGAGCCACAGGGTGACCAACCATCTCTACTAGAGTCATCCTAAACTCTTCTTGCTCAACGAGCTCGAGGTTGGGAAGGAAATTGTCACGTCCCCTTCCATCTATCCAAGGAAAGGGAGGGAACATGACTGCAACATGGGGTGTCTAATTCGTCCCCAAAGCCATAATGATAAAATTTTTCCATTTAAAATAAGATGCACAATTAATTTACACAGCGGAATTAAAACATATTAATGCACACACACAGCCTGGAATGCATTAGCATACCATTGACAAACAGATGATGAATTATAATGCGAGGAAGCAATCACATTCTCACGATATACACAGATTACATGTTAGCCATATTAAGATATGCATTCATCATCCAAATACCAGTTATTATTTAACACAATGCAGAACATAGAATAAACATACAATTTAAACACAGAGACACTTATCTTTGAGATGAAGTTATCCAAATAACTGGCTATGCGAGAACAACGTTCCACCCAACCATAGATCTCTGTCCAGCATGTATTCTTTCAGCTGAGAGATCACCCCCGAGATGGGCTGTGTATCCACCAAGGAGGAACTAGACAGGCTCACTCACAGCCATGGATTCACTGAAACGGTCATGCTAAGGTAGCACCCAACTGGGTTTATCAAGCATGCAATAAGGGAATGATGAGGGTGCTAACCCAGCGAGCTCAACCAAAGAGCTATAGATATCTCAAGCTAAACTCAAGCAATCCCATCCTCTATTCAAACATCCACACTTGGATTTCTCACCATTCTGGCAACAAATAACTCAATCCCGTCACTGGGTCTCTGGGCTATCAAAAATGGGTTTTGCAATGGATTTCAGGGTATCTAATCCTCTCAAATTTGCCCCAAGGTTCATATCTATGGATCCCCCATTGGATTTTATTGTCCAATACCAAATCTGGGCGTTTTTGGCTCTTCAAAACGTGGGTTCTTTCAAAGTTGCTATTTCTGGTTTCGCTCACTACTGGTAATTCGTTTTTTGGATGGAAAATGATGCTAGTGATCAACAATGGAATGGGAATGAGATTGGAAGGATTACCAAGAGGTAGAGTGACTTGTGGGTCAAGCAAAACAGAGCCCATACCCTGCCATATGAATTTCTGGGTTGCCCATGCTCCATTGAAGCCATGGACTGAATTCCTCAACAACTTCCTCACACAGAAATAAATGTCAGCAAGGAAAGTCAAAAGGGTTCACAAGATGACATTTGGCAGCCTATGGTTCAATCCAACAGCCCCTTCACCACTCCCTAGTGGATACACATGGCCCCTTCTCATTCGTTGCCTCCATAGCCAATTTTGGTATTTTATTGCATGATGTTTATTTACATCATTTTTACAATGTTCCATAGCTAAATAGCACATGGGAAACATAATGTCTAATACTTGCCCTTAAATAAAATTTGAGCTTCCACTAGTGAGACCTTGGCCTTGAGCTCCACACTAGGAAAACATACATCACATGTATACAACATTTATATTAAAAGCTAACATATCTTAAGGGTCAAAATGGGGTATTACAGAAATAAGAGCGATGATGCATATCCTCCCAAGGCCTCTCACTACCACACATGGCCTCCATAATAGCTTCATCAGATGGCAAAGTATCATCAAGGCAGTCGTGTGAACAAGATGAGTTAGCTGCCCAAACTGGCAACATAACGGGATCTTCTTCGACTGTCTGGGAAGAAGAGAGATCTGGTTCTGCAGTGGCTTGTTGGATATGCTCATAAGCAAGCTCAAATACAGACAAGGGCACAGACATCCCGACGTGCGTAATGTCTCCAGACATAGGATTCGTGGATAGTAAAGTCCATGGATCAGTGCAATAGGAATTCCGGAATGGCATAGTATGCAAAGGAGGAGGCGCATCGTCGGAAATGGTTCCGATAAAATTCACAGGTGCAGAAAGAGTATAGGTTCCCATCAATGAAGGGTACATACCAACACCTATGTTCCCAGTTACCGGCTGAGAATCAGTAACTTGCGAGATTATGGATCCTGTGGATGTTGTTGAAGGAGTGTTAATGAAATCCAGTTGATCGATGGTCACAATCTTGCCTTTATGGGGAAAGAAGATAACTCTGAATACAGTGGACATGACAGCCTTCATAGCATACATCCAATTCCGACCCAGTAAAAGGTTGTATTCGATGGGCGCATCAACCACCTTGACTTCAATAGGCACAGACTTACCTCCCAAGTAGACAACAAGGGAAGGGATAATTCCATGCGGCTTAAAAGATCGATCGTCGAATGCAGTGAACATGGTTCTAGACATGAGAAGAGGAGGAGAGCCAAGAGCTTTCCAACAAGTTAACGACATTACTGATGCGGAAGGACCTTCGTCAACCATAGTATGTTTGACACAACTCTGAAGGCACACCACCTGGATTTGAAATGCCACATGGTAAGGTAAGCGAGGTTGTACATCAGTAGTATCGAAATTGATAACACTAGGATTTCCCCCATCCTGAACTCCTAATGCACTCAAAATGGCATGCTTCTGAGAAGGACAGGCCTGCAAAACTTCAAGAGTCGACATGGCACACGGAGTTTGGCCCAAATATTCTACAATGGAGTAGTTATGGGAATATTTAGCATTAGGATTATGCGTAGAGTGCTTGAGAACACCTTTTGGTATCTGCGGCATATTAGAGGGCTTCTCGATATGCAAGAAATTATCAAGAGGAGGGGGAGGCTCACTCCCCATATTAGGTTGTGGTGCACCATAATCGCGTTGACGAGTAGCAACACTAACCTTCAATTGAACCATGTTCACACATCCATAACCACTAGTATTGGAAGATGTAATGTCCCTTGTTAGGAATTTTATTAAAATGGCAATTTTTCACTTTTTTCCCTAGTTAGACCTTTGACTAGTTTTGATCTCTAGGTCCCAAATTTTCCCCAAATGATCCCAAATATTCTGAGAAGGTATATGAATGATATAAGAACATAAATATGTGTTTCAGGGATTCCTTTGGACCTTTAAAATACTTCTTCAAATCCTTTTTCAATTCTGGTCAATGTAAGTAACTTTACTAGTGATTTCCTTTTGACTAGTATTGGTCTCTAGGTCCCAAATTGACTCTAAATGCCTTCAAATATTCAAGGAAGGTGTATGAATGATATTAGTACTTGAATATAATGTTCAGGGATGAAATATGGCCACCAAAAGGCCTCTGCAAACTCTCTTAAGATTCTGGACCAAGTATGCAATTTTACTAGTAATTTGGGGTTCAAATCCCCCTGGGGTAAGTACTGAAAATGGATTCCCAAATGCCTCCAAACCCACTCAAATTTATGAACAGAGGTAGGGAATGTAATAAGGATATTATTAAGGTCTCATGTACACCATTAATTTATTATTATATCTGTTCCAACCCTCTCCCATTCAACTGCAAAAATCACCAATTCGACCCTTGGGGAAATGGCACTATTTCTTCTCCCAATGCAATTAAACTGAGTAAAAATACTTCACATGATCAAGTACAGTACATGAAACTTGTAAAATACATCCATGTCAGTCCATTAATCAAAAATTCATCAGAGAATCATCCATCCATTCGAAATCATTAGCATTACATTGATTCACAACAAGGTAGTGGGGAAATGGCACTGTCCTTTCATTAAAATTGAGATTTATACATTTCTACTTGGAATTTCGGCCTGAAACTTTTTGGAGATGAAGAAAAGGGTATTTAATTCATATTAAAAAATAAATGGGGCATTAGAATCTCCCCCAAAGAGTACAATAGCTCACCAAAAATTCCCTCCCTCAAGGATCAAGAATATGCCATCAAAACTGAAAATGGTTGAAGGAGTGAGCTGCAATAGAAGAAACCATGAGCTTCCTTGTAGCTTACACCTGAAAATAAAGACTCTATTAAAGATCCAAATGAAATGTCTGAATGTCCTTTCCAATTTCCAACTTGGATGGGAATCTTTCACCCTCGAAATTGGCTAAGGCAAGCAACTAGTCATCCACTAGCTCTCCCTCTTCACAAATGCAATTGCAAATTCTACAAATGATCAAAATCCAGTTTCATTCTTTGTTATTGACATTTATAAAGTTCTAATGTCCTCCATGGGTCGAATTCCTTCCAGGAGACTCATTCCAACTCAAGTTGGGAAGAGATTCCAAAGAACGCCACTTGTACAACAATTCCTAATCTCCCACTTCCACCAAATCACATGTGGAAGCATCTTAGCTTCCCTAACACCCTTGAGTGCCCTCTTAGAGTCTATTTTTAGCCCTGACATGTCATATATGTCATATGTCAGCCTTCAGGTCTGATTTTTGTCATAGGTGTCATAGCATCTTCACCATTGTTGTCATGGAGCTAGGGAATCTAGCCCAAGTGTCTCACTAGCTCCAAATTGCCTCTTCCTCTTCCATGGGAGTTACTCTTCCTCTATATTTCGACCTTGGATGATTCATTCCATGAATAATACCTTTTGGACTCCCCCAATTATGTTACCATTCACCTTGAATTCGAATTGGTGAGAGAATGACGCCAAGTGTAGTGGGGAAATCTAGCCATATGTGGGTCCCACTTCCTCCATGTGTCTTCATGATCAAATGCCACTTTGACTTTAACTTGTATATATTTATTTATCTCCTTTATTAAATATTTATTCCATTCTAATGTTCAAACATCATTTATTATCCCCATTATTCCAAATCCCAAAGCTTCCACCCCAAACCTAGGAAACTAGTAATTTTCCTCCTTGGCAATTATTTGACCTTTAACATCAATTTTACAAACTCTAATGAATATGGCCAATGTGATTAGGCCATTGTGACCCAATTCCAAATTTGGGACATGATAGAAGAAGCCATTGTCGTTTCATTAGGTCCATAACCAGTGATGGGAGCATGCGAAGCCATGTTTTGATGATGAGGAAGGGGATCCTTCAACACAGCTGGGCTCTGTACCAAATGCTTCGATGCTTCTTCAATTTGAGGACATAAGTGAGTAAGATGATCTTCCCCACAAAGCTTGCAAGGGAATTTCACCTTACACCCAGGTTTACGATCCTTGCCAGCATTTCCGCCTTCCCGAGGAGGGTTGGCATTCTCTTTACGAGGAGTATTGCGATTGCTATTATTGTTACTTCCATTGTTTCCACCCCTACGATTGTTTCTCCCCTTTTTATTACCACCGGGTTGCTAGTTACTTGACGGTTTGGTTGATTGCACATTGTGTACATCAGACGACGGAGTGGAAGTGGACAAGGTGTCAACCTATCCAGGAGTAGACTAGTTTAGCGACAAATTTTGCATTTGATTAGCTACCAAGTCTATAGGGTGAGTGCTTGCGGATCCTACGATGCCATCGGCATGTGGTTCCAGGAACTGACGTGGGCTCATGTCGTGTTCTCGGTGCGTCAGGAATAATGTCATATAAAATGCCAGACTGAGAGTATAGTAGGTCTAACTGCTAGACTTTCAAGATAGCTTTTTCCTCAGTCACAATGTCGGACATCGAAACATCCTTAGCAATGTATGGGAGTAGAGACTTAAGGAACCATTCCAATAGAAAATCTGGAGGAATGTTGGCTTTCACTAATATTTTCCATCGACGCCACTCTTGAACGTGGTCAGAAATATGTGTGGCCTTATTCTGACGGAAAGTAGACAATAGTTCAGTACCAGTGTCATAACGAACCGGCAACTGGAAATGGTCCAAGAAAACCAAAGCAATCTCGTTAAATCCCCTATAGGTGTTTCCAGGCAACTCCGCATACCACTTCGCAGTTGCCCCCGTGAGGGTGCATTGAAATAGTCATAATCTAACGGAATCATGATTCAATGAGTTGGAGGAACACCAAAGGTGAAATGTTGTGACATGATCACCTGGATCCTCACCACCTTTCCCTTCAAACTTAGGGATGTCCAAAGGGAGCTTGGTAGGGACCTGGGACCAACTAGGGTCGTGACACACTGGATCATTCATGAGCTTTGAAATATCCAGAAGATTCAAGCGTGCAAGGAATGGGAGCTGTAGCTGGAAAGCTTGATTATAAGCTCCCATAAAAGGTTTGTTGAACGGAACCGTATTATAAGGTGGACCAAAAGATTGACCATGAGCATTAAATGGCTGATAATGAGGACCTGGCAGAACAAAAGCTTGACCATGGCCATAAGATTGATAACCTCCTCTGACCTG
The DNA here is from genome assembly GCA_027924585.1 of Larix kaempferi. Classification (NCBI taxonomy): domain Eukaryota; kingdom Viridiplantae; phylum Streptophyta; class Pinopsida; order Pinales; family Pinaceae; genus Larix; species Larix kaempferi. Next base: position 532,151 of record BSBM01000033.1, read on the forward strand.
ACCCGTATGAGAGTAAGCAGGAATATGTGTGTTTTGGGTACCGTATTGAGGTGGGTTGAATTGGTGGCTAGCACCGACTATGTTGTAACAAGGGTTGCCACCATAAGTATGGGGCATATACATATTATTCGTAGCGGGAACCGAGTTGTAATGACCATAATGGTGAGGGATGTTCCCACCCCCAGCATTAGGATTAGCATGAGTAGTCGTGTGGTGACCATAAGTATGAGAAGTATTCCCAACCCCAACGTTGGTGTTACTATTAGTAGGAATGGTGGCATTATGATCGTGAGGATAAGATATATTCCCACCTCCTACATTAGCATTACTAGTAGCGGTGGTGGATGCAAAAGTGTGTGGTACTTGTCCACCCCCATAGTTAGGAGGAGCTTTAACATTTGCGAAAGTGGCCCTGGGTTGACTCGTAGCAATATGTGTGTTCGGTGGTGGATGGTGAGTCGAGTTTCGAACAGTGTTCCTATTAGGTGGGGCAGTCCTAGGAGGTGGTGTTCTTCCAACATTAGCATTGTTAGGAGGATTATGACCAGTCCTCATATTATGTGCGTGAGTGGGAAATGTGTTTTCCTCGGCAAGGGTATTTCCCCCAGTGGGTGCAGTGTTGCTAACACCATGACTAGTGCCAGCATGACTACCAAAAGCAGTGGGAGGATCAACTGTACTGAAACTGGGCATACTATATGAGAACAGGTTAACGTTGATTGTAGGATCTTCGTCTTCATCTTCAGGTAAGTTTGGCATCCCATAAAGATAATTATCTGGATTCGAAGGATTGAACGGATCATTCTCAAGTGGATTTGGCCAAATAGAACCAGGTTGAGTCTCAGGTGGATCACCCCCCGAGGCCTCATGAGGTGTGGGGGTGTCTATAGTATGTTCGACTCCACCCGATGGAATTGTGGGGATGTTCTCCGTGTCGGAATGTGCAGCCGTCATAATGTCCGCTATGTATGTCTTGTAAGAATCTGAAGACTCAGAGGGAGCCTGCCGGTGTCCCAGAGCAACACAGCGTGAAAACTCGGTCGGTTTTAAACCAGCTAACCGATGGGAACAACGAAGAGTAGGACTCCACGCCACGATATCTCCAAAGAGAAAATCAAATCACAATGTATACTATGGCCAACTATCGATAAAAAACAGTAAATCAAAAGCACACACCTAGAGAAACTACAGCCAAGAGCAGACAAACAGAGTGGCTAAATGAGCTCCCGACACTAGAGCCAGTATATCTTGCCTAGGGGAGGCTTGAGACTCCCAAACTATAGCTGGAGGTAACAGAATCGGTTATAGAGACACCCAGGCTTCACTGTGTGTATAGGGTCAAGTCCACTACAAAAACACAACTGTGATCTCCAATCCCTATCTGACTCAGGACAGAAACAGCATAACCACTGCAAGTACCCTATGCGATACCTAGGTAAGGAAACTATGGTCATCGCAATATAACCAATGCTCAAGGGGACAGTCGTAGGTGGGATCCATCATATGGGCAGGGTAGCTAAGCCCGAAGCATAAGAGGATGAACCTCCGGTACCCTCAGATATGAACAAACCCTGGAAATATCTCCCACGTTTAGCCAATATCAGAGGAATATCCCTTCAACCAACCTCCCATGACCTTGTGCTTAACTCTTGTTTGAGTAGAGCTTCCTGAGAACACCGATATATACCATGGATTCCTCCACTCCCTCGTCAGACACCTAAAGTTTCGTCTAGTAGTCTTGGATTGTTAACTCACAATCATCTATTCCAAGACTCTAAACCTATGCTAGTTGGTGTACCCTATAAATAAAATCAGTCTAATCAATTTTAAGATTAAGTGTTAATTTTAATGGTTGTGGTTACTCAAAGGATATGGTCATGAAACTAGTGATTTGTAAGATTCAATAGTATGCAAAATCGTCCAATCCTAGACTCATCTATCTAATAAAACAATGTCACTAACATGCACAATAAACCCAACAATTTCGAAATAAAAATGCAATCCTTTTATGTTTTCGATTCACAATCAGAACTTAAATGAAAGCAGCAAGCACTCAATGCAGGATGCAGTACATGAAAGTAAATTTTTTTTTTGTATTTTATCTTATAAACAAAAGGAAAATGCAAAACTATGTATATATATATATTGTATTTTTCAATATAAAGAAATGAAAAATGCAAGCAAAATCCTACTATTCAGTCATTGAATTGCTGAGAAGATCACTAAGAAAACCCAGCAGATTCCAAACAGTAAGACTCAGCCAAAGGAATGAGCTCAAAAGGAAAAAACCAACAAGGTTAAATCCAAAGATGGGTAAAAAACCAACAAGGCTCAACCAAGAGAAACGAAGAGTTTTGGTCACAACCAAGTCATGGAATAGTCAAGAAATAGGCCAACAAAGACTCAGGATCATCCAAAGCCAACCCAGCAACAACCAATAGTCATAAACCAACAAAAACTGGAGTTGTACACTATTGTCGAAGGAATACCTCCGGGTACCCGCGAGCAATAGTGTAAACAGAGGCGGGTATATGTGGGCAGAGCTAAGCTAGCCCATGGGTGAGGAAAGGAAAATGGGAAAACAAAGAGTCCAATGGCTCAAAAAAAGCAAGTTTTCTATAGTGTATCTTAATGGCCATCCAGTGACACAGAGCTTCAACAAACAGCAACTCTAATTATGGACTAATGCTCAAAAAAAATCCCAAACATGGATGTTTTCCCCAGCGGAGTTGCCATTTATGTGTTGGAGAAAACTCACTATGGCTTGGGAGACCACAACAGACAGCTGACTACCAGAAATTAACTAAATTCTCATAACTATGCTATTATAAATGACAATGCTAAGATAATGGAGAATGTAACCAACCTCGATCCAAACGTTTGATGTAGATCCCCATTGGAGCTTTTCCAATCCATGCACTTGAATCTGCAAATTAGTCTTGACAGCCAATATACAACAAGTACATAATATATATAAACAACATTAACATCATTAATAGAAATGGTCCATGATATAATAAGTAAATGCAACCCAATGTAAGATAAACAACATTTACAACATTAATGGACAAGAATATGAGTATTTCTATTAATAAACAAGAAGAAGTACAATGTGATACGACCTCTTGTCGGCAACCAATCTGAACCAAGATCTGGATCAATCCACTTGTGCCTCCACCACTTCAATCCTCCATGAATGGCAAACTCAAACTATGGTAGGAGTTTGGAAGGTGAACATAAAGGGTTCACAACTACAAGGATCAATGAGTGTAGACTCAAGATAAGGAAAAAATCCACTAGAGTTCTCTTGATCTTCTTTCTCCTCCTGTCCATAAGCCATATGTGCTCAATATATAGTCCTCCCAAAGGTAGGTGAAAGGATACATCGAGATGTTACTTGGGCAGATGGAGGGTCAAAGGTCACCCAATAACCGCTTTTTGGGAGTAAAAAGTAATAAACTAGTGATTTTACCATTTGACATGCTACCCATGGGCTATAGTGACACAACTCGCGGGTACGCATGCTATAGTGATGCAACAAGCAGGTAAGAGGAAAAATGAGGAAATAGTATGTCTGAAGGATATAAAGTGGATCTGAGTAAGTGAAATGGATCCTACAAGCCAACGAATGCTAATTCTCACAAGGTGGAAGATTACGTTGTAACAGAGTGCAATCGACGATGCATCAACATGGACATGGAATTCCTTACTCCAGTCCGGAAATACCAATATCGGTGCCAAAGCCATCTTAGCGTTCAGCTACTCAAAACTATCCTAACATTCCGTGCTCCATTGAAATACTGCATCTTTCTTCAGTAGCTTCTCCATAGGGGCAGTGATCACTGCATATCCCTTGATGAATTTGTGATAATACCCATTATGCCCCAAAGTCACCCTCAACTGCTTAACGGTGGTCGGCGGTGTCAAGCTCAAAATGAGTGCAATATTTGTTGGATCAACCAACAACCCTTGTTTGCACACAATGTGACCCAACAATATCCCGAACGGTGCAGAAAATATGCATTTCTTCAAATTCAGCGATATCTGATGCTATCGGCATCGCTCAAGCATCAACCGCAGATTGGCCAGATGATCATGAATTAACCCATAGACTATCCAATCGTCCATGTATACTTGCAAAAAATTCTGAATAAAGTCACAGAATGTAGCAACAACAACCCGTGAGAAGATTGCAGGTGCATTTTTCAACCCAAATGGCATCACGGTATACTGAAAACAGCCCCATTCTGTGACAAAAGTCATCTTGTGGTGGTCTTCCTTGGCAATCCCGATCTGATGATAGCCTGAGAACCCATCCGTCAACGAATACATCTCATGTCTACCCACACCTTCAAGTACTGCATCAGTAAATGGGGTTGGAAAGGGATCATGCAAGCAGGCATTGTTTAACTTTCGCAAATCAACACAAATGCGCACCTCGCCAGTCTTTTTGTCTTGCACCACCATAGGACTGATCCATTCTAACTCTTCGACCGGTTCAATGATACCAGCATCCAACATGTGATCAATTTTTGCTTTGACCTTCTCCTTATGTTGCGGATTTATCCTATAGGGTCGTTTCCTGATCGGTTTAGCATCTGGTTTCAAGGGAATCTTCATCTCACCTAAATCACCCAAACTTCCTTTCATTTCAGAAAACTTTGTAGGAAAGAGGTCCTAGAATTCATGCAACAAGTTGGTCACCTTTCCCATCATCTCATCATCCCAATAATCCCCAACATTCGCAAACTTGGGAGTGGCCTCCGTCCCAATATTGATCTTACAAAGCTTCAAGGGATGACTGAATGGATCACTTGGCGCATTAGGTGGTACCACATTGCGACTTCCTTCAGACTCAGGAATATTGACATTGTGCAGATCGTCACCGTCTTCATGCCCACCAGTGATATTGTAACATTCCATCAGGGATTGCATCTAGCAGTGCACATGGGGATCTGTAGGATATGCTATGGGGACAACCTTCAAAACGACATCGCGGATGAGTTGCAAAGCATTATTGACATTAGGGTTGGCATCCACGAAAGTAAACATATGAGTGAAGCAGACCGTCAAATCCACCCAAGTGGTAATTTCTCTGCACAGGTTAGCTGCAGTGTACCATGAGCACGGCATCTCATCTAACGTATGGATAAAGGCATGGACCCACTCATCCTATGGTCACGATGCCCACTATGTCTGACACTCCCTCAGATGACTTCTCGGGTTATTCCGACCATCATATTTCCCTGCATGGTAGACCTCGGTATTGCCGAAATGAACCATCATCAATCTTATGCACTGTGACCATTCATTAATTGATTTCTTGTGTGTCGCCCACTAGCATGCTGGAGCAGCCTTCAGTGCTTCCTCCAATGCCAGCAATGGCTACTGTTCTGAAATTCATTCCTCAAATTCTGTCAAAAATTCTGTCAAGCCAGGAAACCCCTCATAGAATGGTAGTGTGACCGTTTTCATCACAACAGGGCATAAGGATTGCCTGACTAATCCACATTTACGGAGTGACACCTCATGCAAGTGGTTCTGCCAGTGTTCTAACGCATCATTAGAGTTGGAAGACACAGAGCTCTCACTGCACCATCTTAGCTCACTGTTGGCCGTCGGGTGAATATATTCTTCAAAAATGTTGAATGCATGGTCCCATCCACTGGGATATTCATCCTTCACTATCTCAATGTATCGGCCTCCTTCAGCCGGATCCAATGGGGCTATGACTCTGAGATCGCGATTTTCAAAAGTCATCATCCGCCACTTGAATTTTATTACCACTCCATTGTCGTTAGCCCATCCGATCCCCAACAATGCAGGATACAAACTTCCTCCTTCAACCACTTCAATGACATCGAAGTCAGCATAACTCTTCATGCCCTCAATGTCCACCACCAATCGTGGGACTCTCCCAATCAGCGTCACTTTAGCATGATTAGCTAACCGGAGTTGTACAGGAGACCAGCTCAATGGGGGGCTCCCCATTTTCTTCCATTCCTGCTTGGATAAGATGTTGACATCCGAACCAAGATCCAAAATAACTGAATCAATGTCATAATCCCCAATTTGGATATTCATGCGCATATCCTTTCCTGTCTTCCGCCGTTGTAAGGAGTTTACCGCAAACTCTTTCCGTCCCCTAGATGGATGCTGCAACAACCCTTCAATCTGAGCAAGGGTTGCAGGATCTCTTGCCAACAATAAACAACACTCAAGAAACTTCTGCAAGGTTCCAAACTGCGTTGATGGACTGGCCTCTAAAGTTGCATCAAAAACAGGGGGCATGTTGCAGATGATAGCTTTACCGCGATCCTGGTCGAACGCACAGTGTGCCTGAAAGAATGTATCACGCTTAGGATCAACATCAAATGATACCTTCTTCTACTTGGCCTTTCAAATGTCCCCTCCTATTGCTGCGCCTCCCCGCGTAATAACTGTGACAGCTGCATCTTGTGGTCTTGGCTCCACAAAAAATTTTGCGACATTCGCGCCCTGATTCTGATTTGGTGCTAGATTCCCTTGTTGGTTCACATTTTGATTAGCATTCTGAATTAGATGTTGGTTCTGGTTCTACACCGGTTGCTGCACCTCATTATGTACTTGCTGCTATGCCTGGTTCTGATTCTGTAGCTATGGAATGTTCCCTGCCTGCCATCATGCAATCAACTGTGGGTAGTTCTCCACTGTATGGTCTGTAACAAAGCAAAATGTGCACTGCGAAAGCAATAATGGGAAATTACGCTGATAGTGTCCCCATACCACACAGTGATAGAATTGCACAGGTCTGCGACCTCCTCGCCCTCCTCCACGACCAAATCCTCCATCGCGTCCACCTCGGAATCCTCCATGGAATCCACCCTACTGTTAGTATTGCGGTTGGACGTTGTATTGCTACTACATCGAAGCTGGTTTCATGTTCTTCCTTGCTGCGCATACTGCGGTTACTGAACATACTGTGGCTACTGTGGAGCCATTTGCATCAGAGCATATTGTGGCACAAACTGTTGTGGTTGCTGCTTTGGTACAAACTATACCCGCGGTTGAGGTAGCGGCTGGGCTACCTGCAGCTGCGGTTGTTGTACGGCATGTTGGTCATCGTTTACGTAGAATGCATCGTATGTTCTCTCATGAAGCAACACATATGCTTGGCAATCTTTATCATCATGTCCCACCGATTTACAGAAAGTGCAATATAGATTCATCGATTTAGTGACCATCTTCTGCATATATGGACATTCTTCATGGCGGTGTCCAAATACCTGACAAACGCGACACCATGGCATGCCACCACCATTGAATGGGTTTGGCGCTGCTGAAAATAAATAGTTGCGAAAGTTAGGGCAATTTTCCTTAGTATTCCCTTCCCCTTGACATTTCGTACACCATACCTCTTCGCACTGCTCCTTGCCCTTCTTCAGATCTTGCAGCTGTATGGTCAAGTTAGCCAACTGTGTCTATATCTGTGACATCCCAACTGCATTTTCACCAATCGGTGATTCCTACAATCGCATTGCAATCTCCAGAGCTTCACTAGGCATCGTGATGTTCTGCTGCATCAGTGGTAGCCAAATGTGCAGTAGCAATGCCGCAATGAACCACTCTTTATGTTGGACAACGCTCATATCAAAACTAAACATTGCCATCAGCTTTTTGAACTACTGGTCAAAATCCCACACCATCTCATTGGGATACTGCTTAATTGATTTCAATTCTGTGATATATTGAGCCTCGGACTTGGGCTTCCTGAATTCCGCAATCAACCCATCCCTAATGTCATCTAGTGTTTTTTTTTTTAGCTCCTCTATGGACTAGAACAAACTTCATAAACCAATCTAATGTGTGACCTCGCAGAGTTGTCGCTAACTGTCCTTTCTTAGCAGCATCGTCAGTGATCTGTTTTACAGTCCATACCGCTTCACAAAAAAACCAATACTGCTCTAGGTTATCTGTCCCGTTCCCATGGAACAGTGGCAACTTAGCATCATCGCCTGCCATCCTGGGCTTCCTTCCTGCAGTCGCTGAACTACTAGCAATTAAATTTTGTTGACCTGGTGAAGTCGAAGTGGTGTTTCTTACTGGTTGACAGATAGTGAGAGGAGGTGTGGGTAAGTTGCTACTGGGGTTTGGTCCTGCCTCTATCCTGGGCGTAGCCTGTGCGTCCTTGTCCAGACTATGAGGTCACTTCAACCCGTGTCAGGACCTTCTCCTATCCTCTGCTTCTTTTCCTGTCGAAACCTCGCTCCTCCCCTTGTAAGACCACTCTCTTCCTAGGCTTTGTTCACAATCCCATCATGACCTGTACCCATCTACCGCTTATCAATCCATGTACCACCCCTGTAATGTCTTCATTCAAATAATTGCATAGTAAGACAATCCCATCAATCCTACTAGTTTCCTAGGTTGGATGTGCACATGTGGAATTGTAATAAGGAAGCTAATAAATGATGTTTAGACATTAGAAGGGTTCAAGTATTTAATAAATATGGTGAATAAATAAATTCAAGAGAAATTCTAGGTGGCAAGTGGTTTTGGAGACATATGGAGGGTGTGGGACCCACACTAGCTTGATTTTTCAATGACACATGGCATCTCTCTCTTGCCAATTCGAATTCATGGGAAGGTGAACACTCTTGGGTGAGTTGGTAAGTCATAACACATGGCATTGAGAATCTTAGGTCAAATTGGGATGGATTGGTAACCTCCATGGAAGATAAAGAGTCAAATTGGAAGTTTGTGGACACTTGGGCTAGATTCCCTAGCCCCTATGAAACCAATGATGGAGAATCTATGACAACTATGACAAATTGCAGACCTGACCTCTGATATCTGACCATTATGACATGTCAGCCCAAAAATAGGCTCAAGGAAGGCGCTCATGGGAGTGGAAGAAGCCAAAGAGACTCAAATTTGAATTTGGGAGAAGATGGAAGGTTGGAACTAGGAGACAAGTGGGAAATGTGGAATATTTCCTAAGTGGAAATCTATTGAATCTATTGAAAGGATTTAGACCCATAGAAGGCTAATGTTGGTTATAAAATGTAGAAATCAACTATGAGAAAGGCTTTCGATGATTTGAGAAAAAATGCATTTGTGAAGAGAGAGCTAGTGGATGACCAGTTTCTTGCCTTAGCCAATTTCGAGGGTGAAAGATTCCCATCCAGGTTGGTGTTTGGAGAGGCCACTCAGGTCTTTCATGGTGCTTTAATGGATTTTGTATTTGCATCTATAAGTTACAGGAAGTTTCATGGTTTGGTTTAATGCAGCACTTTCTCTCCATCGTTTCTAGTTTTGAAGGCATATCCATGCTCCTTGAGGGAGGGCATTTTTGGTGAGCTCTTATGCTTCTTGGAAGAGCTTCTCATTATATATTTCTGATTGTAATAGATTCATATCCTCTATTATTAATATTCAAAAAGTATCAGGTCGAAATACCCACTGGTTGTATGCAAACATATTGATTAATGAGCGAACAATGTCCATTTCCTCAATGCATTGATGTATGACACTATAATGTTGAATATTTCGAATGGATGGATGATTCTATGATATATTTGTGATCAATATACTTCCATGTATGTATTCTACAAGTTTCATGTACTGTACTTGATCATTTGAAGCATTTTTACTCAGTTTAGTTGTATTGGGAGGTGAAATAGTGCCATTTCCCCAAGGGTCGAATTGGAGATTTTTGCAGTTGAATGGGAGAGGGTGAGAACAGTTGTAATAATCCATTAATGGTGCATATTAGACCTTAATAACATACTTAACACATTACATGCCTCTGTTCATAAATTTGAGGGAGTTTAGAGGCATTTGGGAGGCCCTCTTCAGTGTTACCCCGAGGGGATTTGATGCACAAATTACTAGTCAAAATTGCATATATTGGTCAGAATATAAATCAAGTTTTTAGAAATCTTTGGAGGACCATAAAACATCCCTGAACCTAATATTCAAGTCTAAATATCATTATTACACTCATACAGAAGATTTGGGAGCATTTGGGTTGATTTGGAGGTCAAAACAGTAAAACTAGTCAAAGGTCGAAATTGGTAAAAAAGTGGAAAATTGGGCATTTTCTTAAAATTTTAAAAAAGGGATAATACAAGTGGTATCAGAGCATGGTCTTAGAACCTAATGGTATTAACAAGAATCCAAACAAATAAACCACCACCCTTTGAATCAGTAGTTGAAGAAGTTTTGGTTGAAGAAGAGATAGTAGCAGAAAAAAGTTTTTTCTAAAACAATGGGTAGAGAGGAGGAGGAAAAATTAAGACATAAGGAGGAATTTATTGAAGCCTTAAAACCATGTTTTGAAGGAATTACCATGGTTATGGTAGATATTAATAAACAACTGATGAAAAGTTTCGAATTGTTGGGTAGCCAACTTTTAGGAAAAGGGATGATAGGAGATAACTCTGGTTCACATTCAGGGGAAAAGATAAAAGGGAGTGAGCATATTGTTTCAAGCACGGGACCACATAATAGACCTGATGAATTCCAAATCACAAAAAGGCATACTGCACCTAAATTTCTCACACCCAAAGAAGATCCCAATATTGAGGTGGATTATAAGAAACTAGTAAATGATTGGAATGATTTGAATGAAGAGTGTAAAAGAGGTATACCACTCAGTGACTACATTGATGCTATACAAAAAATTAAAAGTAGGGAAGACAATAGGAGTCCATTCCAAAACAAAGAATTAAATAGTGCTATTGGAAAAATGTCACTTCCTACTTTTGATGGTTCTTCTCAAAATTCTGCTAACACTTGGGTGCAAAAATTGGATGTATATTTTCAACTGAATCCTATGTTGGAAGAGAATGCATTAAAAATGGCCATTTTGCATTTGGAAGGAGATGCCAATGAATGGTGGTTTCATGGGCTGAAAACCTTGGGTCATAATCAGGTTAAAACATATGGAGAATTTGTTGACAGGGTACTCGAAATATTTGAACAAAAAGATCCAGAATTTCCTTTCAAAGAACTAGCTCAATTGAAGCAAACTAGGTCCCCTACTGAATATATGTTGGACTTTCAAAAATTATCAGTCAAGGTGGCTGATGTATCTATGGGAAGATTAGTATTTCTGTTCACTGAAGGTTTGGATAAACCCTTAAGAGGTTTGTTCAAATCCCACAAGCCAACTACATTAAAAGATGCAATGAGCTTGACTAGGGATCTCCAAAATGTGCTTCCTAGAACGAGACTTCCTCCCAAGCCTAGCTACAAATTTGAAAAGAAACCTTGGAAAATGGATGGATATGATAAGAAACCTTGGAAAAGAGAGTCATTTGAAAGGAATAAAAAAGAAGGACTAAACAGGGATGAAGTTAGAAAAAAGAAACTGTGCTTCACATGCTTCCAACCATGGACACCGGAGCACAAATGTACTAAAGGAAAGGCTCAATACATAGAAGTATTTTCTGATAATGAGGGGTATGATGGGGGCATGGATGAAGATGGACATATTTCAGATCAAGAAGAGGCATATGAGACAGCAGTAGAAGAGGAAAGACAAGAATAAAATCATCCTTCACCAGACAAAGCAAGAATGGCAGTACTTTCAGTAGTACCTCGCTATCATACCATCCGATGCAAAGGTGTGGTACAAGGATAAGAAATTCAGTTTTGGTAGATGGAGGAGCCACCCATAACTTCATTTATGCAGAGATGGTGGAGAAAAGAAAGATACCTACTGAACCATTTGATGGCTTCACAGTTTTCATTCCTGGTCACAACACAATGCAATGCAAAACATCGGTTCCAAAGCTGCAAGTTACCGTAGGTAACTATACTTTTGTTGATAGTTTTTATGTGGTTGATGTTGTTGATACTAATATGGTTTTGGGAGTGAAATGGTTGTATTCAATAGGAGAGCATACAGTAAATTATCAAATTCCTGAAATGAAATTCCAAGATTCAAAAGGAGTACAAAGAGTTGTGAGAGGCAAACACACTTATCCAAATCAAGTAGTGACTTGCAATATTATGAGATCTATATTGAGGCATGGGGATATAGAATGGGCTGCTGAATGTCATATTACATCTCCCAAGCCAACTATAAATATTTTTTAACACCCAAAGGAGATAGAGAGACTTTTGCAAAAATATGAAAAGGTTTTTAGAGACCTTCCACATGGTAGACCACCGGATAGGGGGGTTGAGCACAGTATTATTTTGGAGGAGGGTACTTCACCCATTCAGATACCACCTTATAGACATCCTAAAAAGTTCATAGATGAGATTGAAAAATCCATCCAAGAACTCCTAGAGTTGGGACTCATTAGACCAAGCTCTAGCCCTTATGCTTCTTCAGTAGTGCTAGTGAAGAAAATAGATGGAACATTGAGAATGTGCATAGATTTTAGAGCCTTGAACAAAAAGACTATCAAGAATAGGTATCCTATTCCTAGTATTGATGAGCTAATGGATGAGCTACATGGGGCCAAATACTTCTAAAAATTTGACCTTAGATTAGGGTATCACCAAATTCGAATGAAAGATGAAGATGTGCAAAAGACCGCTTTTCGATGTAATTTTGGCCACTTTGAATTTCTTGTCATGCCTTTTGGGTTAACTAATGCTCCAACCACATTTCAAGCATGTATGAATAGGATATTTTGCAAGCAACTAAGAAGGTTTGTTTTTGTTTTCTTTGATGACATTCTCATTTACAGTAAAACATGGGAAGAGCATTTGCAGCAATTAGAGATTGTGTTGAAAATTTTGCAAGAAGAGTCCTTATTTGCTAAGCTATCAAAATGTGAATTTGGGATGAAAGAACTACTGTATCTTGGGAACATTATTGGGCAGGAAGGAGTGAAGGTACACATGGAAAAAATCAAGGCTATCTTGGAATGGCAATCACCAAAAAATATTACTAAATTGAGAAGCTTTATTGGCATATGCACCTACTACAGAAAATTTGTGAAAGGGTTCTCCAAGTTGACTTCTCCACTCACTAATGTGATTAATAAGGATGCTTTCAAGTGGGATGAAGAGGATGAAAAGGCTTTCCAAAAACTGAAATAGGTAATGAGTAGTTGTCCCATACTTGCACTTCCTGATTTTACTAAACCTTTTGTTGTGGAATGTGATGCTTCAGGTGGAGGAATAGGGGTTGTCCTAAAGCAAGGCCAACACCCCATAGCCTTTGAGAGTAGAAAGTTGCAGCCTCATGAAAAAATTTACTCCATATATCATAAAGAAATGCTGGTCATTATGCATGCATTGGCCAAATTCAGACAATACCTGGTGGGCAGCAAGTTTGTGGTGAAAACTGACCATAATAGTCTAAGACACTTTCTCACCCAAAAATATCTAAATGAAAGGAAACAAAAGTGGGTAAGAAAGATTCAAGCTTATGATTTTGATATTGAATATGTCAAAGGAAAGAATAATATAGTAGCAGATACTTTGTCAAGAAGACCTTCTTTTTCTTTCATGGACATTGCCAAGGATTGGAAAAACATGCTACTAGTTGAATATGCTAAAGACAAATTTGCTTGTGATGTGTTGGATGGAATCAAAGGGGATGATAACTACAGGATTTTGAATGGGATGATATATTATAAGGGAAGAATTTATTTAGTTCATAACTCCAAGCTCAAGTACCGAATTTTGCAAGAAGCACATGATTCCCCACTAGCAGGCCATCCGGGGATCTTCAAAACTTATAGACAATTGAGGCAAATATTTTTTTGGAAGGGGCTAAAGGAAGATGTTCAGAAGTATGTAAATGAATGTAAAGTATGTCAAAAAAAAAATCAGAACTTACATGTCTAGCCGGCCTATTACAACCCTTGCCCATTCCAGAGCAAAAATGGGACAGTATCTCCATGGATTTCATCACCAGGTTGCCTAAATATTTGGGTAAGGATTGCATCTATGTGGTAGTTGATAGGTTGAAAAAATTTGGTCATTTCTTTGTTGTTACATCATATTTTAGTTCTGCACAAGTGGCTAATATTTTTTCAAAGAAATCTTCAGATTGCATGGGCTTTCCCAAGAGCATTGTCAATGATAGAGAGAGTAGATTCATGGGTGCTTTTTGGCAAGAACTTTTTAGATTGGTAGGCACTCAATTGACTCCAAGTACCAGCTATCATCCACAAACTGATGGACGAATAGAGAGGGTAAATCAATGGTTGGAAGGATACCTAAGAAACTATGTGGGAGAGCAGCAAAAATCATGGGCAAAATGGCTACACTTGGGTGAGTTTTGCTACAACACCACTTATCATATTTCAATAGGAATGTCTCCTTTCAAAGCATTATATGGTTATGATGCACTTACATTTTCTGAAATTATATTTGGTGATAGTAGAGCCCCAAAGGCTAAAGATTGGGTGGAAGAGAGCTAAGAAATTTTAAAGCTCTTGAAAGACAATTTGCAGGTTGCTCAAAATCAGCAAAAACAATATGCTGATAGACATAGAGAAGAAAGAACCTTTCAAGTCAATGATTTAGTATATTTAAGGTTGCAGCCATATAAACAAACATCTCTCAAAAATAATGGAGAAAAAAAATTAAAACCAAGGTACTATGGGCCATACAAGGTAGTGCGGAAGGTTGGAGAAGTAGCATATGAACTAGAACTTCCGGAAGGGAGTAAAATCCACAATGTATTTCATGTTTCCTATCTGAAGAAATCCCTTGGTCAACAAATCATCACTTCAGAAATACTTCCTCCTTTGGATGATGAAGGTCATCTCACACTTGTTTCGGAAAAGATTTTGAAGACACAGGAAAGAAGGTTGAGGAGTAAAATTACCAAAGAATATTTAGTGCAATGGAAGGACTTACCAAATGAAGATGCCACATGGGAAGAGGAGAATATTTTGAAGCGTACAAATTTGAAATTGTTTGAGGACAAGCAATCTTGGGTGGGGAGGATTGTAATGTCTTCATTCAAATAATTGCATAGTAAGACAATCCCATAAATCCTACTAGTTTCCTAGGTTTAATGGGCACATGTGGAATTGTAATAAGGAAGCTAATAAATGATGTTTAGACATTAGAAGGGTTCAAGTATTTAATAAATATGGTGAATAAATAAATTCAAGATAAATTCTAAGTGGCAAGTGGTTTTGGAGACATATGGAGGGTGTGGGACCCACACTAGCTTGATTTTTCAATGACACGTGGCATCTCTCTCTTGCCAATTCGAATTCATGGGAAGGTGAACACTCTTGGGTGAGTCGGTAAGTCATAACACATGGAATTGAGAATCTTAGGTTGAATTGGGATGGATTAGTAACCTCCATGGAAGATAAACAGTCAAATTGGAATTTGGTGGACACTTGGGCTAGATTCCCTAGACCCTATGACACCAATGATGGAGAATCTATGACAACTATGACAAATTGTAGAACTGACCACTGACATCTGACCATTATGACATGTCAGCCCCAAAAATAGGCTCAAGGAAGGCGCTCATGGGAGTGGAAGAAGCCAAAGAGACTCAAATTCAAATTTGGGAGAAGATGGAAGGTTGGAACTAGGAGACAAGTGGAAAATGTGGAATATTTCATAAGTGGAAGTATCTTGAATCTATTGAGAGGATTTCGACCCATAGAAGGCTAATGTTGGTTATAAAATGTAGAAATCAAGTATGAGAATGGCTTTTGATGATTTGAGAAAAATTGTATTTGTGAAGAGAGAGCTAGTGGATGACTAGTTTCTTGCCTTAGCCAATTTTGAGGGTGAAAGATTCCCATCCAAGTTGGTGTTTGGAGAGGCCAATCAGGTCTTCCATGGTGCTTTAATGGAGTTTGTATTTGTGGGTATCATCTACAAGAATTTTCATGGTTTGGTTTAGTGCAGTACTTTCTCTCCACCGTTTCCAGTTTTGAAGGCATATTCATGCTCCTTGAGGAAGGGCGTTTTTGGTGAGCTCTTGTGCTTCTTGGGATATCTTCTCATTATATATTTCTAATTTTAATAGCTTCATATCCTCTGTTATTAATATTCATAAAGTATCAGGTCGAAATACCTACTGGTTGTATGCAAAAATATTGATTAATGAGCAAACAATGTCCATTTCCCCAATGCATTGATGTATGACACTATAATGTTGATTATTTCGAATGGATGGATGATTCTCTGATATATTTGTGATCAATATGCTGCCATGGATGTATTCTACAAGTTTCATGTACTGTACTTGAGCATTTGAAGCATTTTTACTCAGTTTAGTTGTATTGGGAGGTGAAATAGTGTCATTTCCCCAAGGGTCGAATTGGGGATTTTTGCAGTTGAATGGGAGAGGGTGAGAATAGTTGTAATAATCCATTAATGGTGCATATGAGACCTTAGAAACATACTTAACACATTACATACCTATGTTCAGAAATTTAAGGGAGTTTAGAGGCATTTGGGAGGCCCTTTTCAATGTTACCCTGGGGGAATTTGATGCACAAATTACTAGTCAAAATTGCATATATTGGTCAGAATATAAATCAAGTTTTCAAAAATATTTGGAGGAACATAAAACATCCCTGAACCTAATATTCAAGTCTAAATATTATTCATACACTCATACAAAATATTTCGGAGCATTTGGGTTGATTTGGAGGTCAAAACAGTAAAACTAGTCAAAGGTCGAAATTGGTAAAAAAGGTGAAAAATTGGGCATTTTCTTAAAATTTTAAAAAAGGGATATTACAACCCCCTAGCCGTCGCGATACCCATGGCCTCTTCCCACCAGACTGCTTACTAATCCATATGCATCTTTAATATACCCTTCTCGTAAATAAGCATCTTAATGGACAGTTGAAGCGACATGAGAAACCTTCCACGGGGTTCACGGAATAAATAGCTTTCAGCTTCACTATAGGACTTGTGTGCATCAACCACGAATTCAGTGATATATCCTTCCAAGATGCTATCAAGCCACACTTCGAGATCCTGCGACACTTTGTTGTCGACCTCCTATAATTCTTGGATCAACTCCGGGGTCCAAGTCATTAGCTTACCCCCTTGGTGGTTTCTTTTCTGAAATGTCAACTTTGCCAACCACTCCAAAAAAAGGACCAGGAATTCACAGAAAAACCATTCGTGTGAACCGTCGTGAATATATCTTCCCACCCACTAATCTACTGTCAGTTGAGTGTTTCGACTTTCTTCTTCAGCAAACGCCTACAACTTCTGATCAAACTAGCTCTGTATTTTCGGTTTCATCGGATGCCACAACATGTCCTCCTTTCACTTCGCACACAGTCCCAGCAACGGAACCATTTGTTAACTCAAACCTCGTCGACAGGGGTTCCCATCGCTGTCGACACCAACCCATCACGATCTACCTGAGCACCGGCTCGGACAGGTTTTACCCTGTCCAACAACACCTGTAGAGCAGATGAGGTCTCACCCAAGGCGTTCAAGGGAGAGTGGACGGAACCATGTTTCCGCCAAATGAAGGAGGATGGTTGCAGCACCGATTACTTAACGTATCGCAACATTCAATACAGATCTATGCATTCAAAGTAACATCATTCATATTCATAGTGTCATTCAACAAAAACATTCATCGCGAGAAGTAAATCATTTAAAGTATTAACTGCAGCAAGAAACCATAACATCATTCATGAATCGCAGCATGCATTATCATAAAACATACATAGGGAATTTCACCAAATAGTTCCATCATGTCATATTACTTCAGCAAAACCCTGATACAACATCTCCGCAAAACCAGATCTCAGCAATATCTCTCGATCTCAGATACAGACTCAAAGACGCACACAACAACATCCAAGGATCCGTACTAATATTATTCAACACTTACAACTTATGTCTTTATATAGGCTTCCGCATTTACAATGCTTGTCCACTTACTAACAATTTTCTAACCGACATTTAGACTGTTAGGAACCTATGTCAACCCTTCTCTTTACTATGTTAGTATATTGTTGTTGGATGCATATGATTTGTAAGTCGTCCCGTAGTATTTGTTGATCCGTAGTTTATATTAGCCCATAGTATTGACCCATAGTATTGGACGCATATGCTTTGTAAGTCGTCCTGTAGTATTATATGTCCCATGGTTTTGACTCATAGTATAGGGCATAGACTTAGTATATAAGTGTGTGTTGAGGTCATTGAAGGCACCGTGAAGTTAATTGTATTGAGCTTGCTCAAAGGAGGTTGCCCCCTCGAAGTGGCCCGTGATCAATATAAAAGCGATTATGTTCTATTATTTCTGATATCTCGTGTATTTGCATTAATTAATTATTGCAGGTACATCACATCTGGTATCAGAGCACTTTCCTTGGCACAAGTGGGAAATTTTTTTCTTTTTTTGGGCGGCGACTTTCAGATCAATTTCTGAAACTTTCTGCACAAAATCAGAAGAAACCGATTGCATATCTAAATTCCTCTTTCAAAAATACACAGTTTCAAAAAAAAAATCATCTCATTTGGAGTTCTAAAAGTGGAGATATCGCGGATTTAAAATCAGCAATCTTTCAGAATTTCGGTGACGGCCGCGGAAATTGCGGCAAGAAAATCTTTTGACTGAGTGCCCAGATTTCTATTCCGCTTCCATGGGTAGAAGCAGAGTGGTTGTTCCAGTTCCGGAAACATGCTATAATAGCGATTTTGAGCAATATAGATCCGGTTTTTGAACATTGGGTGGAATTTCTGCCCAAATTTTTTTTCTGTTGCAGGTTCGGATCTGGGAATAATCCCTATCCGCTTAACTGTGGGAAGTACTTGGGCATAAGCCCTAAAACTCATTGTGAGGAGTACCACAGGAACCCCAAAGTAGCTGGCCATTGAGAGGACTTGCCAAGCGAAAAGGGCAACGACCCCTACCTGATTGACTAGTTCCCACCCGTGAGGTAAACCAAGAGCTGTCATTTGTGGCAAAGCGGTTATCAGTTTTACCTGAGCCGTGGAGTGAGGGGTACTGCCCCAATACGCAAGCCGTCAGACAGCATTGGTGGCCGAGTGAAAACCCTGAAATGTTAGGAAGCCGCACATACCTGGGGTCCATATCTACTTTCAGCTGAACTATTGTCAATCACTGCTGCGCCGTTTCAGATCCATTTTGCAAGCCGTTCCAGATCCAGCCGTTCGCCATTGTTCTAGATTCCTTCCGAGCCGTAGCCGCTCCAATCTAAAAAAAAAACCCACCTGGTTATGGTTATGGTTATCACCCGTGCAGGAGCAAACACCATGGAGGAAGCACTTGCAGCCATCCAAACCAAACTCCAAGATCTGGATGAAAAATTTCTCAGCCTCCATCTTCAGCATTCAGCCATGAACAATAACCGACAGCCAGAATCTTTTGCAGCCACCGGGTTCTCTTCTTCCAACAATTTTCGTGGGCCAAAGCTTGATTTTCCTCGCTTCAATGGTACTGATCCGACTAGATGGATATACCGAGCAGAATAATATTTCAATCTGCATAATACTTTTGATGTTCAGAAAGTTCCACTTGCATCCTTTCATTTGGACCAGGAAGCCCTTCAATGGTACCGTTGGTACATTAAAGCTCATCCCGAGCCAAATTGGACAGATTTTTGCCAACTCATTTTGCCACGATTTGATCCTAGTGCTTTTGACGACTTCACAGGAGCACTCACTAAACTTCACCAAACTGGCACAGTGAGAGAGTATCAGACGGAATTTGAGAAACTAGCCAATCACACAGAAGGATTGTCTGATGAATTCTACAGGAGTTGTTTTATCAGTGGTCTCAAGGATGAAATCCGCTCAGAGGTCAAAATGTTTTGTCCCAACACCATGATGGAAGTCCTAGGGTTGGCTAAGTTGGCAGAAGACAAGATTGCAGCCCAACAACGCTCCAAACCCACCTTTGTTCCCTTCAGAAATATGGGTTCCCAACGACCTCCCATCATGCCTGCTCCTCAACCAACTCCTATCAAGCATTTGTCTGAAATAGAAATGCAGGCACGCCGAGAAAAAGGGCTTTGCTATAATTGTGATGAGAAATTCACTCGGGGACATAGATGTGTTCAACAAAAGCTCTATCTCTTGGATGTGGATTCTCCGCCCGCCTTAGAACTTGGTGAAGAAGCTACAGATACAGTAGATGATCAGGTCGACATTCAACACCCGCCTGTTGACACCCCATCTCAGGACGAACCACCCGAGATCTCTCTCCATGCTGTAACCGGCGTCACCACCCCACAAACAATGCGGGTCAGGGGATACTTCAAGAAGCTCCCTCTTACCATACTCATTGATTCTGGTAGCACTCATAACTTCATTGACCCTCAGATTGCCAAACAGGCTGATTGTTTTGTCCATCCTTGCTCCAACGTTGAAGTCATGGTTGCCAATGGGGGCACCTTACCTTGCAAGGGGAAGTGTCACAATGTGCGTATCTCTATGGAATATTATAACCTACGCTCTGACATGTTTGCCTTGTCCTTAGGTGGATGTGATGTGGTTTTGGGCGTTCAATGGTTACGCACACTTGGCCCCCTCTTATGGGATTTTGCTAAACTCTGGATGCAGTTTAACGTCAATGGGGCACAACACAAATTTCAGGGCTTACAACTAGGGTCTCTCTGCATCATCAGTTCACATCACCTGGAAAAAATCCTTAAGAAGAATTCACATGGTGTCATCGCTCAGCTCAATTCCATTCAGATGCACCCATCAACAGTCTCCATTACTTCCTTGGATAGATATGTAGGTATCTTTGCTGAACCAATGAGCTTGCTGCCTTCAAGAGACCTTTCTGGTAAGAATGTAACCACATCTACCTCTCAGCAGGAAATGATGGCTATTTTGCATGTAGTACAGAATTGGAAGCCATACCTATTAGGCAATTATTTCTGCATCAAGACTGATCTCCCGAGTCTGGAAAATTTTCTGGAACAATGGGTCTCCTCCCCAACACACCTGCAATGGGTTATCCAACTCATGGGTTATCCCTATGTGATCACTTACAAGAAGGGTAAGGACAATATGGTGGAAGATGCTCCTTCTCGCACAATTGATGACTCAGTTTCTCTTACAGCTCTTTCTCTGCTTGTTCCAAATTGGTTGCCATATGTTCAACAGGGCTATCTCTTCTATGATCTCCATGCTTCTTCATCAACAGGGCACTCTGGGTTCTGCAAAATGTATGACCAGGAACAATGTAACTTCTTTTGGCTGGGACTAAAAATGACAATTCAACAGCTGGTGGCTAACGATGATACTTTCCAAGTCAACAAGGGGGAACCGACACTCCTTTCGGGATTGATCAAACCCTTGCCCATCACTACACAGATTTGGCCAACTATTTCTATGGATTTCCTAGAAGCACTCTGGTGGTACAATACCACATCTCAAAGGACACCATATGAAGCAGTCTATGGACAAACACCGCCAGTTCTTCTTCCATACACCCTTAGCAGCTCCCCAGTTCAGGAAATTGACTCGGTTCTTCGAAACCGCGAACAGATTCTTCTCATTCTGCAGGACAATCTTCACATGGCCAGAATTCGCCTGAAACAACAAGCCGATCAGCACCGTTCTGAGCGCATTTTCCACGCAGCTGACAGGGTTCTTCTTCATCTACAACCTTCCAAGCAATCCTCATTGACACTCCAAAGGCATCAGTGGCCCGAAATGCAAACCAAGGATGCTACCGGGGAACCACTCCTTCAGATTCTGCAGCAATTTCTCCAACCAAAGCTTTGAGGACAAAGCTTTTTCTAAGGGAGAGGGGATGTTAGGAAACTATGTCAACCCTTCTCTTTACTATGTTAGTATATTGTTGTTGGATGCATATGCTTTGTAAGTCGTCCCGTAGTATTTGTTGATCTGTAGTTTATATTAGCCCATAGTATTGACCCATAGTATTGGACGCATATGCTTTGTAAGTCGTCCTGTAGTATTATATGTCCCATGGTTTTGACTCATAGTATTGGGCATAGACTTAGTATATAAGTGTGTGTTGAGGTCATTGAAGGCACCGTGAAGTTAATTGTATTGAGCTTGCTCAAAGGAGGTTGCCCCCTCGAAGTGACCCGTGATCAATATAAAAGCGATTCTGTTCTATTATTTCTGATATCTCGTGTATTTGCATTAATTAATTATTGCAGGTACATCACATAGACAATTGACCTAAAATCTAACTGACGCGGTCCAAATGACCCAAAAACCTGCATACTGCGGTACAAATGACTCAAAAATACATAATCTACGGTTCAAATGACCAAAAACCCGCAAACTGCGGTATAATTGACCCAAAAATGCATAAAATAGTCTAGCTTTCTGCCTTTCACGACCTCTTTTGACGTGTCGCAGTATCGACGATGTTGCGATTCTTCCTTACCGAACCGCCTGCCAACACCTGTTCCAAATGAAAGGAGGCAAGTGGAACTTTTTGCACATCAAAAGTATTATGTAGACTGAAATATTGTTCTACCCGGTATATCCATCTAGTCGGATCATTTCCATTGAAGTGAGGAAAATCAAGCTTTGGCCCAAGAAAATTGTTGGAAGAAGAGAACTCAATGTGTGCAGAAGAGTCCAGTTGTCATTTAGTGTTCATAGCTGAATGTTGAAGATGGAGGCTGAGAATTTTTTCATCCAAATCTTGAGTTTGGTTTTTAGGGATGCAAGTTCTTCCTCCATGATTTGTGCTCTTGCGCAAGTGACAACCATAACCAGGAGTTTTTTTTTTTGTGTGAATGGGTAGAAAAACAAAAACATAAGCTTCTGTAGTGAAGGGAAATTTGGATTTGGGAAAAAAATTGATGGGTAATTGGGGTTTGACTAGGTTTTGGACACTTTCCAATGGACAAGGAAGCAGAAAATGAAGATTTCAGAAGCGGGGTGAAATAATGAGAAAATTGGGTAGAGAGGGACAAAGAAGTAGAAATAGGAAATGAACACTATGGCAAAATTTGAAGGCGATTGGGTTAAAATTGAAGAAGTTATGGAAAACCCTAAAAATAGACAAATGTGAGATTTCTGGTTTTGGGAAGTAGAATTTGGGATAGGGTCCTCAAGAATGAAATATGCAGAATGGGATTGCAGGGGTGTTAGTGAAGTGTCAAGAGAAACGAAGTTAAAACAACGGATATATGGGGGAAAAATAGAATTTTTGCCACGGAAGTGATCGGCAACAAAAAGGGATCTACAATGGCTCGAGATTTGCTACGGGTCTGGATCTGGATTTGCAACAAGTCTGGATTTGGATCTGCAATGGATCTGTAATGCATCTGGATTTGGATCTACAACGGATCTAGATAGATGCGATATGTTATTTATCAGTTGACAATAGATATGGACCCCAAGTAAGCTCGGCTTCCTAATGGTTCAGGAAATTCACTCGGCCACGAATGTTGTCTGATGGCTTGCGTATTGGGGCAGTAACCCTCACTCCATAGCTCAAGTAAAACTAATAACCACTTTACCACAGACGACAACCCTTTGGTTTACCTCACGGGTGAGAACTAGTCAATCAGGTAGGGGTCATTTCCCTTTTCGTTGGCAGGTCCTCTCAATGGGTCAGCTACTTTGGGGTTCCTATGGTACTCCTCACAATGAGTTTTATGGCTTATGCCCAAGTACTTCCCATAGTTAAGCGGATGAAGATTATTCCCGCATTCGAACCTACAACAAATGCGAAAAAAAAAATTTGGTATAAATTCCACCCAACGATCCCAAGAAAGTGCTCTGATACCAGATGCGGGGAACCTGCAATAATTAATTAAAAAAAATGCACGAGATATCAGAAATAACAGAACTCAGAATTGATTTATTGATCGTGGGCCACTTCGAGTGGACAACCTCCTTTGAGCAAGCTCAATACAAATAACTTCACGGTGCCTTCATTGGCCTCAACACACACTTATATACTAAATATATGCCCAATACCATGGGTCAATACCATGGAACATATAATACTACGGGATGACTTACAAAGCATATGCGTCCAATACTATGGGTCAATACCATGCGCTAATACAAACAATGGATCAACAAATACTACGGGACGACTTACAAAGCATATGCGTCCAACAACAATATACTAACAAAATAAAGAGAACAGTTAACACGGGTTCCTGACATGTTAATTGTCATTAGCTACATTTACCTAGAGGCCAACTGTTATAGCCTCGCTCTGCTAATTAACATTAGCTACATTTACCCAGAGGCTGAGTATTGGAACACTCACTTTGGTAATTAACATTAGCTACATTTACCTAGAGGCTGAGTGAAACACTCACTTTGATACCAAATTGTAACAAACCTAACATTACACTAAACTCAAACACTTTCCTTTTTTATAAAATGTTGCATACATAATGCTTATGTGCATTATTATAACCAATGCACATTAATGCTTAACAAATGCATAGTAGGAATAAGTATTTTAACGAAAGCATAATATATTCTATGAGACATAATAAAATGAAAAACACATACACAATGGCTTTATGCAAAATTGGTCAAGCATAAGGATTTATGTATATAATAAAATAAAAACACATACCCATAATGGTTTTATGCATAATTGCTCAAGCATAAGGATTTATGTGTATCACAAAATCATCATACATAAAATTTTGCATTATTACAATTCACATATTAAATTTTCCATTAATATTAATCATACTGAACCAAAAATAAACTAAGACTTTGAAAATCAATATTTAGAAACATTTCCTTATAAATTCATTCCCAAGTATACATACATTTTATTGGAATTGCGTGTATAAAAATACAAAACTATAAAAATTGTAAGAATGGAAACTGTGCACAAGAGATCACATAAATGGAACGAAGGATTTATACTCATATCCATAAACAATTTTCTAATTATCATAATATTATGACATAGAATTTTTTTGTTCCAACTTATTCATTTAAACTCACTGTGCAATAGGGTTACAAGAATAAATAAATTAGGATAGCAATTACCAATTTATCCAAAGTATGGGATGTAATAACAAATTCTTTATTAATTTAATGTATGGTATTTTGCATATGCAACTCTAGAATTCGTATATTTGTGAAATAAAAACAAATACCATCCATTCTTGGCCCAAGGTATTTATAAAGGTTTCAAATTTAAACTTCAACATAAATATTTAAACTTCTTTGAATAAGCAAATTCAGGTGAACAAGCAATTTTTGTGGTTTTCAAAATAATAATACCACTCAATGCAATGCACAATAAAGAAGCCTTAGCACATGGCAATTCTTCACAATTTACTTATTAAGCTAAAATGGGTCGAGCCCATCTTTGACATAAATATTTAAACTTTTTTGAATAAGTTACTATTTCAAACATTTCATTTAACTATTTTAGGAACTATTTCCTCCCAATTAAAAATATTAACTGATATTAACTGTCCAACCAGAACTACAAAACTTGATATGGGCAGCACTCCACCCAAATTATTTTACCATTCATCAAATAAATAACATTGATAAATTAAAACATCATTTGTAGGAATTAAAACTTATATGTAAAAAACTTGACATGGGCACACGGAACTATAGGTAAATGCATTCATACCATATAAACATCTAATCAGTCCCGCAAATTTTCAAGATTAAACACTTGCAATCAAAAAAATTTGCCTAAATCCAATTCCATGCCAAACAATGCATTTCACCTCGATTTCCTTTTGACAGAACTGGCCCATCATTGCCATCTTTCCTCACAATAATATGACACATGAGTGCCATCTATCATCATAATTCCACCCAAGCAACTATATACACCATTTTTTTTTTTTTCCGCGAAAAAAAGCATACTATTGTTATTCAAAGTGCTGAATCAAATAGTACAGATAGAGTCTATGGGGAAAACCAAAAAAAAAACCATCAGAGTGTTACAAAAAGTAATCCTCAGTGCCGCAATAAACAGAGGGCCGGATGGGCACAAAGATGATATACAATGACGGGCACAAAATGTATCAGACACATCTACAAGAATGAGCCATCATAGGTATGAGCAATCAGATCATGATGTTAATGGAACCAGCATCTATCACAGAGTGGTCCCAGCATTCCTCCCAGAACACAAAGTCCTCGATCCCGTTCAGTGCCAGCTTCGATTGCCTGTCAGCCAGGGTATTATGCTCCCTAAATATGTGTTCCAAAGTGTATGAGCAAAAGGACTGGAGCTCCTCCTTGATCCTGTTACACCAGCCAGCAAGTTCCAGGACATTGATGTCATATTCTCCCTTGGCCCATTTAATGGTGACACGGGAGTTTACCACTTCACTTGAATGACCATAAGCAAAATGGATAAAGTTTTAATAGAAATTCTTTAACAATTTGGTTCACCCGTTAAGAAATTCTTATAAGATTCCATTCTCATAAACTAATTACCTCCCATGTTCTTTGAGACCTTCCCCAAGACTCCCATGGGAATCGTAGTAATTGATTCTTACTGAAAAAGGTCATAGTATTGGATTTAATTATTGATAATTGCAAAATACAATAAGTTCATTCTTGATATAGTAATTACATTTTGGTATCATTAGACTAAGGGTTTCAAACCAAGGATATTACAATACAATTTTTCTCTACTTAATATTTTATATTCAAAGTTTTATATTAAACTCCTTATTTTCAAAAATAAAAATAAAAAATAATCTCAAAAAAACATAAAAATAACCATAATATAAAAAAATATTGTAATATAACTCAGAAAAAATATTTTGTTTATTATTAAAACATATAACACGTTCTACTTTCATGATGATTGCCATGGGTTTGAATACAAATAGAGGCAAAATACACGGACCTCCTACGATAGCCGGGTTTCACCATTAGACAAATTAGTTAAGGCTGTTGACACGTCGTTTGCCAATCTATCGAAACGGCACATCAAGATCGTCAACTTCAATGCCAAGAACGATGATGATCTGTTGAGTATTCTTTCCTTTACCAATCGATACCCTCGTCGTGCAAAGTGCAGTTCTCTCACCACCTGTTCAAGAGGACCAAAACACGTTGCCCACCCTGGGTCCTGCAACTCTGGTAGATCTCTATTTCTGCGGATGATATTCTCCACCACTCGGCCTACCACCTCCAGATTCAAGGCATCTCCTGTGCATATGGAAACATTCTTATTTAATCTTAGATTTTCGTGTGCTCTGTATTGAGGCAAGCCAAAGCCCTATGATTGTACGTAGACTGTAGCATATAAATACCTCTCTGAGCTTCCGTGTTAAGTCTTTCTTCCTGATAACCCGCGTAGTCTAATTCACCCTGCTCGGGGGGCCTCGGCCTCGGCGGCCCTGCTTGTGGCGGCGGCTCAGGTGGATCCTGAGTCACGTTGTCCAAAATATTTAATACGCTTGTCACATCTGCAGCCCATTCTTTCCATTGGGATTCCAGTCTACAGCATTCCCGTCTCGACTCCGCCCATCTGTCCAATAGCCTTCGATTTAGCATTTCATACGTTTGTCGTGCAGTGTGCAATTCATTAACCACCTGTTTGACAGGAGCAAAACACGTTGCCCACCTTGTGTCCTGCAACTCCCGTAGATCTCCATTTCTCAGCGTAATATTCTCGAGCACTCGGCCTATCACCTCCAGATTCAAGGCCTCTCCTGCGCATGTGGAAACATTTTTATTTAATCATAGACTTTGTGTGCTCTGTATTGAGTCAAGCCAAAGCTGAAGCTGTAGGATTGTCGATACATACCTCTATGAGCTTCCATATCAGGTCTTTCTTCATGATCACCCTCGTTATCAGGGTTCCTCGGCCTTGGCTCTGGAGCATCCTGATTCGCCCTCATCATGGGCATAGGAAAGTCTCGATCACTGATTCGCCCTACTGCTCCAACCCCTAATCAGTGCAGCAATACAAGTTACATCAACTTCTGAAATCGAGAAAAAACACAAAACAAAACAGCACAGGTGGGTGTGGGTGTGGGTGTGGGGGGTTTGGTGGTTATCTCGATAGAAGTTTAGTTTCGAATCTTGATTTATGCTGAGAGGTGGTGGTTCAGAGACAGTTCTTAATGAGCAGTTTGGAGAAGTTCCCTTGGTTTATAAAAAAATGAAAACAAAAAACATAGCACATGCACATGATATTACCTGTGTATCCGACCAGCTTACCTAGTCGTGTAAAATCCTGGAAAACGAGCTGTAGCGGATCACCACTACTAAATAATTCAGTTTCAGTGATGCCCAATTCGAATCCAGGTTGGAAGCCGATCTTTAGAATGTCTCGTTGCGTTGCGTGTATTCGAAGGACGACTTCCTTCACCCAGAATTCAGTAGGTTACTGTAACACAGGAGAAAACTTCGACTGCTCGCGGGGGATTTTGAAAAGCTTTTAACGGGATTTTAGAGAGGTAATGAAAGGCCGGCTACTGAAGTATTGTAGATGCGTAATACTGCACCAAAGAAAACTGACAACTAAGAGAAAAAACAAATGCAAAATGTCAGATAACATATGTCAAATTTGCAGAGGCAGAGCAGCAGGGGAAAACAGAGTATGCTGAGGCTTGGTGAAAGGGCAGGAGCTCTAGGCTCTTCTACGTTTATTAATTAAAACTGAAATGAACACCAGATATAGATTAACATATCGATGCCTCTCTTCATCCGAAGCACATTAACTTCTTCACCTAATACATTAACTCCCGTATTGGTGGTTGGTGATTGCAAACGGTTGGCGAGAGGAATTATCTCCAACACTTCCCCATAACTCTGACCATAAACAAACTAAGTGCTAACATGCTACAACATTACATATTAGGCCTCTGTGGGCTTACAAACTTTTCAAAATTCAAATATTCATCATGCGTGCTGGTCTAAGTCTCAGCTAGGCTTACATTCATAAACTCAAAAAATTTATTTACATGGCTGTAGGCTATGGAACATGTTTACTTTTTCTTCTTTCTGCTCCACACTTTGAACTCAGCATTCTTCTTCACCTTCTTCTTCATTCTCACCTTCTTCTTCATGTTCTCTTTAAGCTCCTTGGGCTTGATTCTTCCATCAATGTCTGCAAGTTCTTCAATGGCTTGCTGCTTTTTGTCTTCATCTTCAAATTTTGATTTCAGCATCCTTAGTTCGTATGTTGTGGGAATTTCAAGATCCCACATGATGTTCACATCCTTCATTATATTTTCATCCTCTTCATTGGCATGCTGCCATGACATCAGCTAATAATAGTGCCTGATTTCTTTAGGACTCCATTTCATAAGAATGTCTTCAACTGATTCATCTTCATCCTCTTCATCATAACACATTGGTGCTTCAAGCCATTCATTAAACAAATTTTCTTCATCTTTTGCAGCTATATGGCTGCCTTATTTTCCATTCATCTTTGCAGCTTCAATGCTGCCTTCTTCTTCATTCTTGGCATGCTCCAGGATGCATTCTTTTTCTTTTTCAATCTCTGTGCTTTCTATGCAATCTTCACCATTCTCTACTCCTACATACTCTATGTAGTCTTCATCGTGCTTGGGCTTTGCTAGCCACTCTTTAATAAATTTCAAATCTTCATCAAAATGTCTTGGTACTTTGACTGCATGCTCTTGTTCTTTTTCTTTAGCTATTGTAGGATGATTCTTGCTCTCAATACCTACACACTCACAAACAACAGAAATGTTATGAAAATCTTTTTCCCTCATGTGCATGCTCTTCATGAGCTCATCTTCTTCTTCACATTCAGCCTTTACTGGCTGTGCTGCAACTGCTTGCATTGCTGATTCATCGTTTTCTGCTGCTGATATGGTAGCTTCATCTTCAAGAATATCTTTGTCATCTTCATCCACTTGTGGCTCTACACAGTGGGCTTCACTGTTCTCAAACTTATCTAGCTCTGCTTGGCTGACAGAGTCCTCGACCATTTCATGCGAACATTCAACTTCTACTTCAACAGCTTTGACTAAGACTGTTGGATCATTTTCAACTATTACAACACTCTCATCTTCATTTGTGTTTGGGGGAAGTGCTTATGTTGGTATAGCAGGTTCTTCAACTTCATTATCCACAACTGTGTGGGGTTCACCGAATTTCTCAACAGCTTCTATGGCTGGAGTTTCTACTGCTGTAATGGCAATTCTATCTTCATATTCATCCACAAGTGCTTCTACACTGTGGGATTCACCAACAGCTTGGCTATCTTCTGCTGCAACTGCAGGCTTCTCTTCTTCTACTTCTTCTACTTCTTCAACATGCTGTGACATTGTTGGCTGCTTGCACATGTCACTCCCCCTTTCACTGAACTCCTCTTCCAAGATTCTCCATGCTTCCTTGGAAGTCTTTGCTGCTACAATCTTGTGGAAAATACTTTCATCCACAGCTTGTTGGATGAGATGCAAAGCTAATTCATGCTTCTACATTTTTTGGTCTTCTGTCAGGGCTACAAAAGCCTCTAGATCTAGGGGATGCACACATTCATTTTGAATTAAATACCATAAATCCTCTGCTCTAAAAAAACTTCTCATCTTGATAGCCCAAAACTCATAATTTTTACCTGAAAAATGTGGGGGTACTAGGAGAACTCTACTGCTCCAATTATCCTCAGCAGCGACCACCTTATCGGCACTTTTTCCTGCACTTTCATCATCCATCTTTTCTTCACGAAGAACCCTCTATGCTTCTAACCCTGCCTTAGCTTTCACCTCTGCCCTTGTATTTCTTCTTTTAATTTGCTTGAGTTTGCTTTGGTAACCCATTTCTTCTCTTCTTTGTTGGCACGTTATGTGCTGGCACTTGTCTTCTTCTTGCAAGTCTCCTACTTGCTTCTTCTTCCCTGATCGCCCCCTAAAAAAAATGTGAGATTGCTTGCTGGCTGCAAGACATGTCAACAACGCCCCCTTAATCCAAAAACACTCTAAGTGGCAAGTGTAGCAAAAGGTGATACAGTGAGGACTCCTACATTTACATATTAGATGTAGTTGGTGTCGCTCATCTTCACCACGATAGAAAGGACATGGAGGAGGTAAGAACTCTTTCCAATATATCAGAGGGCAGATTTCTCCAAATTGTTGAATATAAGCAAACTTCTCCATTATCATGTGGGCATTGGCCTCTTACCTTTAATTCTTCATGGCAGGGAGGTTTTCATGTGTCTGTATGCGAGCTTTCCGTATCTTATGAGTTTTAATGGCGGACTCACCCGTCTTGTTGTGCTCGTCACCCTAATCTCATTGTCAATCCTATCTATTTAACGTGCCCTTTGCTGCCCTCCTCACGATTACTGTGTCCTACTGGCCGAAATGAAGCAAGATGTCTGAGGATGTCTGATGCTGAAGAAAATCATCATCATCGGGACGTCTCGAGTTCGAATCCTGCGATGGCGAACAACAAACAGGTTCTGTGGTTCTTTTTCTTTGTGTCTTTAGTAGTGCTTGTTGGGGATTTTTTTCACGTAGATCCAGAGGACGAGGCCTATCTCTCAGGCATCAAGATTTCGATCTAGGATCCCAGTAACAAGATAACGCAGTCCCTCAAGGTTTCGATCTCGCCCTTCATTTCCAACTGCACCAATTTACAATCCCTCAACCATGGCTCTTGGCGATGCCAAGACTCTTGGCAAAACGCAGGTTCTGCTTTCAGTTCAGTTGGGTGCAAATATTGTGTATGTGGCTGTAAACCAACTCTCAACTCTATTCAACTCGACTTCACGGACGACGTCTCAGCACTCACTAGGCTGAAGATTAAATGCCATACAGCCTTTATAGGCTAACTCCTTCACGCGGACTGCCTGGCTCCTTTCGGGCCATACTGGCTCACTACCAGTGTCTTTCTGCTCTCCTCCTTCACAACCGGTGGCACCTCACCACAAGTCAGCTCGCTCTACAACGGCAGCACCGGCTTCACCTCTAGGCTAGCGGCTCATCTGTTATGCGGACTCTTTGCAGAAGCCATTAAAACCTTCACAAGACTGGTGAAGGAGAGAATTTTTGTCTTTGGTCTACCTTGGCTCAGGGCAAGCTTTCTGAAAAGCTCTTCTAGTGACTGTGGCTGGGGTTTACTGGAGACGGCTGCTCCTACTCCTCTCTTTGCAGCGGGTTGGCTTGGCTGACCAACACTAGTTGTAATCCTAACAACACTCAGATCCTTCACATAGATGGTGAAGGAGGATTCGTGACTCTGAGCTCTGATACCATGTCAAATTTGCAGAGGTAGAGTAGCAGGGGAAAACAGAGTATGCGGAGGCTTGGTGAAACGGCAGGAGCTCTAGGATCTTCTACATTCATTAATTAAAACTGAAATGAACACTAGATACAGATTAACATATCGATGCCTCTCTTCATCCAAGGCACATTAACTTCTTCACCTAATACATTAACTCCCATACTAGTGGTTGGTGATTGCAAATGGTTGGCGGCAGGAATTATCTCCAACAACATAGTCACTCTTAAAATTTGGTAAATTTGGTAGTTTCGCAAATGCAAAATGTCATATAACATAATCACTCTTAAAATTTGGTAAATTTCGTAATTTCGTAACAGAATGAAAGAAGATAAAAAGACTTCAAATTAAAAGCAAATAAAATGTTATTAAAAAAATTTATGTTGGCTTATAAAATTAAAAAGCGTAGATCAAAGCAATTACATTTCAAGAAATTGGATCTCTCTTGATGCTTGATAAATCTGGGTTTGAGATAGATCTATATTGATTCGAGCACATTCAAAAAATAGTGTCTATCACTACGAAAAAGATATAATAATGTTTGTATGAAAAACTTATATATTGAGAATTTGTTGAATAAAGAGATGATGATGTTTCTATTAAAAACTTATATATTAAAAATTTGTTGAATCAATCTTATTGAGTTTTGTATTTCATAAAACAGTTTGATTAAAAAATATTATATTATGTATAATAAAATATATTGTTAAATTGGGCTTAAGAATTTGTTGAATCAATCTTATTGAGTTTTGTATTTCATAAAAGAGTTTGATTAATAAATATTATATTATGTATAATAGAATATAAAAGTTGCATTTCATGGAAATCATTATAGTATGTATAATAAAATATATTGTTGAATTGGGTATAAAAATTGGTTATGGTAAAGTTTTGTATTTCATAAAAATGTATCTAGTTATGTATAATAAATTATGTTGTTAAATTTATATGAAGTCATTGGCTTTTGGTCATGCCCCATGTATTAGGTCATAAGATTTAGCTTTACTATTCCAAACAAATGAAATTGGTTGGTACTTATTTGGTAGACCTCGTATATGCAACTTATTGGCTTAAGGATTTGTTTTAGAGGCATTATGTTTTTGTTCAAGGTTTTAATAGCTAGCTATCCATAGAAATAGCATTTAATATCAAAGCTCTTGTTATCAACCTTGAAGGTTTTCATGCTTTGAGAGACACACCTTAGGTGGCCCAAATATATGGGTTGAGTGACACACCTTAGGTGGCCCAAATATTAGAAAATCACTCCGATGTAATCCATTGTTAAATGATTCCTCCACAAGGGCATGTGTCAAGCTTTGAGTCCCTATGCATGTCCTTGAAGCCATATCAGCAACCTTTATGGCCCATACACTCTATTCTTTTGGCCCCAAAGCATGTTATAAGATAGGAAATCCATCGTTGATTTGTTAAAACTTGGAATAGGTATATAATTGCATAGATAAGAAAATTATTAGTTCCACACAACTTCTTTTCGTGGTTTGGGGCATAATTTATGAACCACAAGACCCAAAAGTAATGTTTAAGGCCAAAGGCCCAATTGTTTATCCCCAAATAATACCCTATGGTAGGATATCCATAATTGGTGCACAAGGCGTAGAATCAAGATCATATGCAACTTATGGGGAAATAATTCCTTTGGACTTCTTTTGTCATGATGAATTTCCTATGATTGGTCCAAGAACCCTAAAAGTAATGTCTAGCGCATCATCTCATGTTTTTTTGTCTTTCAACCATGTCCTTTAGAAGTTATGACTAATCCTCACAATCATTCACGTGTACAACATAAGGGGTAAATATTTATCCTTCAGGAATTTTTTCACTGTCAAGGCCCTTTTTATGTCCCAAAACCCTTAGAAGTACTCTATAATTCCTAAGCCACATGTTTTGGTCACCCTTAAAACATATACTTCATTAGGAAACCTCAAAATAGTTTGTATACTTGAAAGTGGACACATATCTCACTTGTAGGATAAAGATTATGGTTCCTATACTTGCAATTGGACACATATCTCACTTGTAGGATCAATATTATGGTTGGAGGTTCTATCTCATGGTCAAATGACCTATCTGTTATCTCTAGGGTTGTATTCTGGGTTTACTTTAGAATTTTGATTTTACATAGTTACCTTTCCTAATTTCACCCTAACTTTCCTTTGAAATTTTGATCTTGCTTTTCCAAGTTTTACCTTAGTTCTTAAATGCATTTTCTCATTTGTTCATTTATTAAACCAAAATAGGGCTCATTTCTATTTGATTTTTAAAGTGTTTTATTTCTGGACTGAAACAATGCAAATGTTATCATGATTAATGTTATTACATTTGGAACATTAGGAGTTTTATGTCATATATGATTTTCAAATGTATACTGGCAGCGTGTGGAGAAATATGAAAGGTAATAATGCTGCGAGTTTCGAATTCTATGAAAATGTTTCAAGTTGGAAGACTTTTGTATATAAGAAAGAGTAAGGAGTCATGTAAAGAGGTTGGATAGAGCTGTGGAGATCAGACTGATAGCATGATGCTCAAGCATGTATTTTGTTTATCTTAATATGAAGAGACACTTTGAAATGATTATAATCGAATGAGCCCATTTTTGTTTAATATAGGAATTGATAAAGTTTGCATGTGTTTATGATTTGGTCTTTGTATAATCTTACTCTTTATACCTGAACTCTTATAAATGACATGTATGTTTTTATTGATCAGAATTCATTCTTTTTATAAATTCATGCTCGTAGACCTTCATATTATAGTATGTTACATCATATACCTGCTGCAGTCATACCTTATATTATTTTATGATCTCTGTCCTATTTTTACATGTTTATATACAATTATCCCTAGTTATCCTTTACTTACTGTTAATATTTCTCTAGGCTTGAACCTTAGTAGTCTAGGTACAACTCTAGTGATAACATCTTCTGGCGCTGTTGTCGGGGATGGAGAAATGAAAGTAAAATCTTCCTTGGGTATTTTATATCTTTATATCTTATTTTGGAGGGTGAACAAGATCAGTATAATGTGTTTGCATACTACACATTCACCTCATATTTCAAGAAGTTACAGTGGCTTCAAGAATGACCACAGTGTGAACAACGATGTGTCATTGTTCCAGTCGAACTAGATGGCCCCTCCTGGGTTCCACCTGTACCTAACATGTCCTGGCCACCAACCATAGACCGCGCAGTTGTGTGTGCCTCATTGTTGTCCTCCTGGCTCTATGAAGACATAGCCACAAATGTGGTATGTCTAATCAAATGACGTGTGGAATGTCTAACTGAGTCATCAATCTCATCTAGGACACTACCAAACCCAGGTGGCTGAGGAGGGGGGTTTGGTTCTCTCCTGGGTGCAGGAGGTCCTTTGAGTGGGTTGCGATGGGCTTGAGGTCGATCTTGGGAAGATCCAAGACCGACACCCTGGAACTCAGTGATGTCAAAATAATTGACATGGTAGCCTATGTCAAACTCATCCCACAATTTCCTAAGAAAATACTGCGGGACCTCCAAATAATTGCATCGGGGCCTGTCAAACACCACAAACCATCTCTTTCTCGAGGTATCTCTCCATGGCTGTTAAATACACCAGTCCATGCAAACCCGTCTCTTCCTCACATCTAGAGGTTGTCTTGTCCTAGGATCTATGATTTTTTTGTACAACTGTGATTTCCTGA
This sequence comes from Larix kaempferi, assembly GCA_027924585.1. Taxonomy (NCBI): domain Eukaryota; kingdom Viridiplantae; phylum Streptophyta; class Pinopsida; order Pinales; family Pinaceae; genus Larix; species Larix kaempferi. Next base: position 567,945 of record BSBM01000033.1, read on the forward strand.
TGTTGAGGTCTTTAATTTGTTCTTTGGATATCTCAGTGGAATAGTTCTCCCTCATTCGAGCCCTGTATTGGTTCATATTTGTGATCTCACTGTGGGCAATGTTGATGGATTGAATGTTGTTTTGCAATGATGTATCCAGGGAAACCGGAGAGGGTTCCTTGGTGCTCTTCAATTCATCGCTTAATACCCTTAATTCGTTTAAATATTGATGTAATTCATCCTCTGGGTTTTCAGATGGTTCATCACCAAGTTCATTGTTCGTTCCAATGTTGATGTTATCTTCTGATGGTTCGGTTTCATTGGTTTCCTCTGATGGTTGTGGTTTGTTTGTCATTTTGTTAGGTGTATTTAATCTGCAATGACAATTTGTTGGTTTTTTAATTGATTGTAATTTTTTTTAAATTTAAAATTGGAATGGAAAACAATAAAAAAAACAACAAAAAATTGGTTGGTTGAGCACCTACTTAGAGGCAATAGCGGCAACGGAGTGGAGGTTCGATTTGATTCTGAGTAGGAGATTGTTGGGTGTTCCAACACGTGCTCATGAGGTCTCTTTTTTGCCACTCCATGCTCGCGGGTGGTCTATTCTTTTTATAAAAAACACAGACGCATGCACGCATTAATGACACGTGCACGCATATGTTTGTGTACGCGTTAATAACGTGTGCATGCACATTTTTTCCACGTCAACTCACCAACGTGGACGATCGAAATTGCCAAAGCAAGGTCACGTACGCGTGTTTGAATGTGTGTGCATGCCCTTTTTTTTCCACTCGCGTGCTTCTATTGCGACCTTTTTGGGTACCAACTTCGTGCGGGTACCCACAAAAATCTTACATTTGCAATTAAATTTCCATCATATAGTTACATGTACAAACCTGGACCATCATAAGCTATTTATATATTAGTAGATAAGCTAGGAATGTACATAACATTCTAGCAGGGGCCAAACTCTTGTTTGATCTCTACCTACAAAAATCTTCTTTCATAATTTGAAAAACTCATATATTATATTTCTATCTACAAACATAATACAAAAAATATCTTAAAATCCAAGCAAAACTTAGGATGTAGTTTCTAGATGATTCAAACATCTTGAATCGCCAGAATTAACCAGATGGAAACTATGTCAATCCATCATTTCCCATACAAGATAACCATACAAGGTTTTCCTTTAATTTGCAACTCAATAAGATAAGAGTTGTAACCTCGACTACTCTTTGACTTTATACCCAGAAATTGAGTGTTGAAACCCCTCTATTAATTGTCATTAGCTACATTTACCTAGAGGCTGAGTGTTGTAGCCTCACTCTGCTAATTAACATTAGCTACATTTACCCAAAGGCCGAGTGTTGGAACACTCACTTTTCCAATTAACATTAGCTACATTTACCTAGAGGTTGAGTGTTGGAACACTCACTTTGATACCAAATTGTAACAAACCCAACATTACACTACACTCAAAACACACTAATAATAATTTTTTTTTTTTTTCTAAAATGTTGCATGCATAATGCTTATGTGCATTCTTATAAACAATGCACATTAATGCTTAACAAATGCATAATAGGCATAAGTATTTTAGCAGAAGCATAAGATATTCTATGAGACATAATAAAATGAAAACACATACACATAATGCTTTTATGCAAAATTGCTCAAGCATAAGGATTTCAGTGTATAATAAAATGAAAACACATACACATAATGGCTAACCAAAAATAAACTAAGGCTTTGAAAATCAATATTTTCAAACATTTCCTTATAAATTCATTCATAAGAATGAAGTAAACATTTTTCTAAAACTTCCCTAAGTAAAAATAAAAACTATAAAAATTGTAAGAATGGAAACTGCACGAGGGATCACATAAATGGAACAAAGGAATTATACTCAAAATCATTTTTCGAGCCTATTCATTTAAACTTACTATGCAATAGGGTTACAAGAATAAATAAATTAAGATACCAATTACCAATTTATCCAAAGTATGGGATGTAATAACAAATTCTTTACTAATTTAATGCATGGTATTTTGTATGCAACTGTAGAATTCCTAATTACTTGTGAAATAAAAACAAATACCATCCATTATTGGCCCATGGTATTTCTAAAAATGAACTACACTAAATTTAAACTTCAACATAAACATTTTATAAGCTTTTTTGGATAAGCAAAATCAACATGTGGTTTCTAAATACAAAATACCATTCAGTGCAAGGAGCAATTACCAAGGATGAATTTAAACTTCAACATAAACATTTAAACTTCTTTGAATAAGCAAATTCAGCCAAGACAGATATATCTTCCACCAAACTGGTGGTTCAAGAGAATTTGGAAGATGAGCATCCCATTAAAGATAAAATGCTTTCTCTAGCTAGCTCTTCAGAACAAGCTCAAAACATGGGACAATCTTATGAAGCGTGGATGGATAGGACCTAACAGATGCACTCTCTATACAATTGCTACTGAATCTACACATCATTTATTTGTAGATTGTACTTTTACCAAAAAAGTTTGGACCTTTTGCTCTGCCAAGATGAATATAACTAAAATTTGGGATGTAGGAGACTTCAATTTCTGCATGTTGAATTGGTTCAGGTACTCTAAACCTTTCTTTCCATTAGCAATATTCATCACCTGGGCAGTTTGGTATTCACGCAACTGTGCAATCTTTCAAGAACTAAAGCCTGATTTGATGGTCTGTTGCACCTTAGCTATGAAGATGTTCCATATATATAAAGATGAAAAGTGCAGATTGCCAATTAATAGAGTCATCCACTTCTCATTAATTGTCTCTCAGCCGGTATTGTTTTTCGATGGTGCATCACAAAATGGAATTTGTGCAGTGGGAGGAGTGATTTACCTCAATGATAATCACTATTTTTCTGTTTGACTCAACTGTGGTTTGGGTAGCAATATGAAATCCGAGCTTATGGCTTTATGGTGTGTCTTAAGAATGACAAATTTATTTGGTTTAGTTAACATCAAAGTTTTTGGCGACTCCCGTGTTACAATCAAATGGGCAACAGGGGAATTCAAATTAAATGTTACAAATCTTCGTCATTGGTGCATTCGTACACAATGGGAAATCTCATTACAACAGAACATTTCCCTTGAACACATCTATAGAGAGCACAACTCTATGGATGACAAACTTTCTAAACAAGCTCTTGAAGGTTCCGAAGGAATTTTTATATGGGATGAATGGATGGACAATGACATCCTGGATCAGGGAGAAATCTACTTCTTTGACTAGCTTCTGAGCTTCAGATTTGAAGATTGAAGGGGTAGCCTACTAAATATGATACTGGCAGCTAGGGATAGTTTTTCTCTCATTAATGTAAATCTGTTGATAAGTTTTTAAGCAATATTTTTGGACTAAGCTTATTAGCTCTCTGTATGGGCTATTTTTTGTCTGGGCTTTTTTTGAAGAGCTGGCATATTTTGGTTGTAACAGACCATGACAATCTTTGTACTATTTGATTTGCTCAAGAATATCAATAGTAGTTTTTTTTTTCTTCTGGAAAAAAGCAAATTCAGCCTGCGGTTTTTAAATACAAGATACCATTCAAACAAGCCTTAGCACATGGTAATTGTAAAATAAAACAAGCAATTTTTGTGGTTTTCAAAACAATAACACCACTCAATGCAATGCACAATAAAGAAGCCTTACCACATGGAAATTGTTTACAATTTATTTATTAAGGTAAAATGGGTCGAGCCCATCTTTGACATAAATATTTAAACTTTTTTGAATAAGATACTATTTCAAACATTTCATTTAGATCTTTTAGGAACTATTTTCTGCCAATTAAAAATATTAAGTGCGCAATAAGAACTACAAGAAATTCACCAAGCAATGCATGAATTTGATTTAAATGTAAACAAAAACTGCCAAAATTATTTTACCATTCATCAAATAAACAACATTGAGAAATTAAAACATAATTTCTAGGAATTAAAAATTATATGTAAAAAACTTGATATGGGCATCGGTCCACCAAAATTATTTTACCATTTATCAAATAAACACCATTGAGAAACTAAAACCTCATTTCTAGGAATTAAAACTTATATGTAAAAAACTTGATATGGGCAGTGCTCCACCTAACCATAGGCAAATGCATTCACACCAGATAGGCATATAAGTGGTCCCATAATTTTTCAAGATTAAACACTTGGCAATCAAGAAAATTTGCTTAAATCCAATTCCATGCAAATACTATAACTGCATAATAGTATGACACATCACTGTCATCTATCTTCACAATAGTATGACACATCATTGCCATCTCTCCTCATAATTCTACCAAAGTAGCTCTATCTACACCATTTGTCACTTCACTGAAATGACCAGAGGAAAACAAAGTCTTAGTAGAAATTCTCTAACAATTTGGATCACGGGTTAAGGAATTCTTATCAGATTTCATTCTCATACACTAATTACCTCCCATGTTCCTTCATTCCTCTCCTAAGACTCCCATGTGCAACTTAGTAATCGATTCTTACAAGAATGGAGGCCAAATTTGATTTGCATGCATTAAACTCCAATTTTGATTTGCATGCATTACTTTAATGCATTGAACGTTTTTTTTTTAAATGAAAATATATAACCTCTCTCCCTAATCTCACTTAAATTATAATTATGATTTAAAGTAAGTTTTAATTAATTAAATGAGATTAAAACTTAATCACGACTTTAGATATTTTTCATGATTTTAATAATTTAAAATGGGCATAGCACCCTTTTCCAAAGGATACTTCATTTGTGGATTTAATTATTGATAATTGCAAAATACAATAAGTTCATTCTTGCACGTATTCATAGATAGTAATTACATTTTAGAAATTAGAATAGGGTTTTAAACCAAAGGTGTTATAGTACAATTTTTTATATTTAAAGTTTTATATTAAACCCCTTATTTTCAAAAAAAATATATATATATAATGTCAACAAAAATTAAAAGAACCACAATATGAAAAATATTGTAATATGACTTAAAAAATATTTTGTTTATTATTAAAACATATAACACGTTCTACTTTCATAATGATTTCCATGGGTCTAAATACAAATAGAGCCAAAATACACGGGCCTCCTACCATAGCCGGGTTTCACCATTGGACAAATTAGTTAAGGCCTTTGACACGTCCTTTGCCAATTCATTGCAATGGGATATCAAGCTGCTGCACTTCACTGACAACAACGATGCTGATCTGCTGAGTATTGTTCCCGTTACCAATCGATACCCTCGTGGTGCAAAGTGCAGTTCTCTGACCACCTGTTCAAGAGGAGCAAAACAGGTTGCCCACCTTGGGTCCTGCAACTCTGGTAGATCTCTATTTCTGCGGATGATATTCTTCACCACTCGGCCTACCACCTCCAGATTCAAGGCATCTCCTGCGTATATGGAAACATTCTTATTTAATCTTAGATTTTCGTGTGCTCTGTATTGAGCCAAGCCAAAGCCCTAGGATTGTAGGTAGGCTGTAGCATTTAAATACCTCTCTGAGCTTCCGTGTTAAGTCTTTCTTCCTGATAACCCTCGTAGTCTAATTCACCCTGCTCGGGGTGCCTCGGCCTCGGCGCCCCTGCTTGTGGCGGCGGCTCAGGTGGATGCTCATGAGTGTCGTTGCCCAAATTAATTAATACGCGTGCAACCTCGTCAACCCATTTATTCCGTTCGGATTCCAGCCTACGGCATTCCCGTTTCAACTCCGTCCATCTGTCCAATAGTCTTTGATTTAGCATTTCATACGTTTGTCGTGCAGTGTGCAATTCATTAACCACCTGTTTGACAGGAGCAAAACACGTTGCCCACCTTGTGTCCTCCAACTCCTGTAGATCTCCATTTCTCAGCGTAATATTCTCGAGCACTCGGCCTATCACCTCCAGATTCAAGGCCTCTCCTGCGCATGTGGAAACATTTTTATTTAATCATAGACTTTGTGTGCTCTGTATTGAATCAAGCCAAAGCTGAAGCTGTAGGATTGTGGATAGACTCCAGTATATACATACCTCTATGAGCTTCCATGTCAGGTATTTCTTCCTGATCACCCTCGTTATCAGGGTTCCTCGGCCTTGGCTCTGGGGCATCCTGATTCGCCCTCATCATGGGCCTAGGTAAGTCTCGATCACTGATTCGTCCTACTGCTCCAACCCCTAAGCAGTGCAGCAATACAAGTTACATCACATCAACTTCTGAAATCGACAAAAAACACAAAACAAAACAGCACAGGTGGGTGCGGGTGCAGAGGGGTTTGGTGGGGGCGAAAGCTAAGTATTGAACTGCAGAGCATTAAATGCTCCAGCTCAGTGTTTAGGGTTCGTTGGATCTCCAGATACAACAGACCCTAAGCATTGAGCCGCTGCATTTAATGCTCTGCAGTTCAATGCTTAGCTTTGGCCGTTTGGTGGGGTCTGATGGTTATCCCGATAGAAGTCCAGTTTCGATTCCTACAGCAGAAGTGCGGCCAACATCTGCAACCCAGAAAAAACTCATACTGGGTTTGATATCCAGGTGATTCATTTTAAAAAAAACAACACATACACATGATGATATTACCTGTGTATCCGACCAGCTTACCTAGTCATGTAAAATCCTGGAAAACCAGCTGTAGCGGATCAGTGATGCCCAATTCGAATCCAGGTTGGAAGCCGATCTTTAGAATGTCTCGTTGGGTGTATTCGAAGGACGACTTCCTTCACCCAGAATTCAGAAGGTTACTGTAATACAGGAGAAAACTTCGAGTGCTCGCGGGGGATTTTGAAAAGCTTTTAACGGGATTTTAGAGAGGTAATGAAAGGCCGGCTATGAAGTATTGTAGATGCGTTATACTGCCCCAAAGAAAACTGACAACTAAGAGAAAAAACAAATGCAAAATGCCATATAACATAATCACTCTTTAAATTTGGTAGTTTCGTAACAGAACGAAAGAAAACAAAACGACTTCAACTTTAATCATTCTATAATCTACGAGGCTACGTGAGTTTGTCTGCATTTTTCATTACAATGGTTTCAACATGAAACATATCAAAATTATCCTTTTTTCTTTTATTTCCATTCTTTCAAAAAATTCATATATATATAATATATATATATAAATAAAAGAGGATTAAATGTAAATATTTATTTATAAAAATTTTAGAGAAAATAGCAATTGGTAAATTTTATGGATATGATTTTTGTTTCAATTTATTCTTGGTGATAGTTGCATCGAGAGTAGCTAACCGAGAGTAGCCAAGTACTCTACAGCCCAGTATTGTAGAGATGTTGTCACTTCCTAACAAAATAAAAAATAATTAAAAAAAATCATATAGTTTGTAAAATAAAACCAAATAAAAAATAGGTTCATAAAATAAAAAATTAAAACCAAATAAAAAATTATTAAAAAAATTTATATTGGCTTATAAATAAAAAAATAAAAAGCATAAATCAATCTCAAAACAGGGATTTATCAAGCAATTACATCTCAAGAAATTGGATCTCTCTCGGGTGCTTGATAGATCTAAGTTTAAGGTGAATCTAGTATAATAAAAAAATAGTGTGTCTATCACCACGAAAAAGAAATGATGATGTTTCTATAAAAAACTTAAATATATTAAGAATTTGTTGAATAAAGAGATGATGATGTTTCTATGAAAAACTTATATATTGAGAATTTGTTGAATCAAACTTATTGCTTTTGTATTTCATAAAAGAGTTTGATTAAAAAATATTATATTATGTATAATAAAATATAAAAGTTGCATTTCATGGAAATCATTATAATATGTATAATAAAATATATTGTTAAATTGGGTATGAAGATTGGTCATGGTAAAGTTTTGTATTTCATAAAAATGTATCTTGTTATGCATAATAAACTATGTTAATAAATTATGTTAAATTTTATATGAAGTCATTGGCTTTTGGTCATGCACCATGTATTATGTCATAAGATTTATCTTTACTATTCGAAAAAAATGAAATGAAATTATGTTGTTACATTTTATAGGAAGTCATTGGCTTTTGGTTATGCATCATGTATTATGTTATAAGATTTATCTTTACTATTCCAAACAAATGAAATTGTTGGTACTTATTTTGTAGACCTCATATATTCAACTTCTTGGCTTAAGGATTTGTTTTAGAGGCATTATGTTTTTGTTCAAGGTTTTAATAGCTAGTTATCCATAAAAATAGCATTTAAGATCGAAGCTTCTTGTTATCAACCTTGAAGGTTTTCATGCTTTGAGAGATACACCTTAGGTGGCCCAAATATATGCATTGAGTGACACACCTTAGGTGGCCCAAATATTACAAAATCACTCCGATGTAATCCCTTGTCAAATGATTCCTCCACAAGGGCATGTGTCAAGCTTTGAGTCCCTATGCATGTCCTTGAAGCCATATAAGAAACCTTTATGGCCCATACAATCTATTCTTTTTGCCCCAAAGCATGTTATAAGATAGGAAATCCAGCTTTGATTTGTTAAAACTTGGAATAGGTATAGAATTGCATAGATAAGAAAATTATTAGTTCCACACAACTTCTTTTCATGGTTTGGGGCATAATTTATGAACCACAAGACCCAAAAGTAATGTTTAAGGCCAAAGGCCCAATTGTTTATCCCCCAATAATACCCTATGGTAGGATATCCATAATTGGTGCACAAAGCATTAGAATCAAGATCATATGCAACTTATGGGGAAATAATTCCTTTGGAATTCTTTTGTCATGATGAATTTCCTATGATTGGTTCAAGAACCCTAAAAGTAATGTCTAGCGCATCATCTCATGTTTTTTTGTCTTTCAACCATGTCCTTTAGAAGTTATGACTAATCCTCACAATCATTCATGTGTACAACATAAGGGGTAAATATTTATCCTTCGGGAATTTTTTCACTATCAAGGCCCTTTTTATGTCCCAAAACCCTTAGAAGTACTCTATAATTCCTAAGCCACATGTTTTGGTCACCCTTGAACCATATACTTCATTAGGAAACCTAAAAATAGTTTGTATACTTGAAATTGGGCACATATCTCACTTGTAGGATAAAGATTATGGTTTCTATACTTGAAATTGGACACAGATCTCACTTGTAGGATCAATATTATGGTTGGAGGGTCTATCTCATGGTCAAATGACCTATCCATGGTTACTTTCCTTAGTAATTGACTTTAAGACCCAAACCTGTAATATTTCTATATAAAGTATGCCTTAGATGAACATCTATAGAAGGGGTTTCAAACCTTATAATTGTATCCATATCTCACTGCTAGGAAAATATAATTTCTAAAGAATATTGGACATGGTCTAAGGCCCATGGATGGAAAAAGTACCTTAGATATAATGTATAGAACCTAGGACCATATTTTTTTTCCATGAATCTCTTATGTCAAGAGACATGACCATGGAATGCATAATCTTAGAATTGGGTAATTCTTTTAACTATTGTGGTTCAAATAAGCCTTATGAAGGGTTACATCAAGTTGGGGTTCCATACATGGCCAAAATGGAATAAAAACCTTATTTATGTCCTAAGAGCAATGGTTTATAATTAAATGATGTCCTATGCTAGTAGAAACGTCCCTAGTATGCCAATCATTTGAATTATTATCCATATATATGAGTCATGGGAAAGAACCATACTAGAGTCCATGTGTTATGGTATATAACCTTATCAATGAACCACATGTTATATTAAAAACTTGTAAGGCCTAATAACACATTTCGTGGAATTACAACCTGTCATAAAAGTAGTTTATAATGCATAAACTAATAATTTGTACTCTCTATGAATGTATTAGGTGATTTTACCCTTCAGTCAAATGATAGATCATGGATTTAGGTTTGTATCACATCCTTAGGCGAGTGATTACATTAGATAGTTAATCTCATTGTTATGATCCTTGATCATGCCCCACATTCCTTTGTAGTGCACTAGACGTTAGAATCATGCTTGTATCTGACTCCTTGGTAACTAATTCCATTCAAAGGGCATATATTATTATTTCTCCCATGATCATGGCCTATGATCCTTAGAATTAATTTTTTAGGGTCCAAGAAACCAAATTTTAGCTTCAAAGTAGGTACTAGGTTACGAGACCCTTGCTTTCTATACAAAACCTCATAATTAATACCCGTCTAACTCCTAAGACAAATCACTTGATGATTTGAGTCCATTCTTATGGTCCATGTAATTCGTTAGAAGTAAGTCCCTTAGCATGCAAGATAAAATATTTTGGCCCCAAATTATGTTTTTAGAATGATATTCTTCCCTAGTTCTCTAAATATTATTATAAGCTGATATCTCAGTAATGGGAAAAATATTTACCATGTAGAGAGCCTATCTCATGGCTTAATGTTGTGTTCCTAACCACAACATAGATATTAGATATTAGGCTTATGTACACGAGGCACTTTTTTTATAAGCTCGATATTTTGTAATAATGTTGTATTTGTAAACATGTCACTTTAGTATAATAAGGGCCTAGCCCCTTATTTATTGAAATGTGTTCGGTTTACTATGGATTTCTCCTCTCAATGGATATAAATAGAGGTTTTCGGATATATTATGTATCTATATCATTTTATAAAAATAAATAAACTAGATTATACTCTTTTTCAATAAGTCTTTCTCCATTACATAGATATTCAAGTGCAATCCACTCATGGTTGTGTAGGTTCCCCCATTGTTTATTTTTTATTTATTGTTATTATTATTCATTTACCATTTGGATATAGGGTTTATACTTTAAATTCCTCACTCATGGTCCATATGCCTTAGAACAACACTTTTAGGACTCCTATATTTTGTTTCTGATGCATGTCTTGGGAAAGGATACCCTTCCTTGCCGCACCAAACCTCTTAATTGGGCATAGAATCAAATCATATTCCAACTTACTTTGGGGACTTGCGCAATGCCCATTTTATTTATAAGTAGTTATTATTAGGCTTGAGTAGCTAAAATGAAACCATGTTTCATGTATTGGGTGAATATGTTTCCCCTTAGTTTTCTAAACAATGGATTTAGAATCCAAACATGGATTTAGAATTATAACTCATTCCTAGTTCAAAAATTCTACCCAGATGGCCTTTCCCATAGGTTATGGTCATGTTCATGGCCCATGTAATGCTTTAGATGTATCCCTTTAGGTATAAAACCAATTGGTTTATTACTTGAATCATGTTATTTCCAAGGATGATACTCCTTGGATCAAACAACCAGAAACATAGGTCGGTGTTCAAATGTTGGAAAAATATTTGATTGAGATGGATTTACATACGGTTAGAATTTGAGTTCATGATGCAATTATCTTAGAAGTATCTACTCTAGCACCTAATCCCTAAATTTTGGCCATGAATTACTTTTTGGTTCAAGGTACTCTTTGTCACGTCCCCTCCCATCTGTTAGTGCAAGTAAGGGAACATGGCACTCAAATTCTGGGCTTTTACAAAACTTATCCCATTTCAACATTCATGATTCATAGAAATACAAACAATTGGCATTACTATAAAATGCATATGTGTGCAGATGCAAATCAAGTAAACATACACAATGGAATAAGACATCATCTGCACACCTTTCTCACATACATTCAGCATATCACTAACATTCATCAATTAATTAAAATAGTGCAGAAGTAAATACACATAGATAATATACTTATCTCACTGTAATGTTGTCCTAAGCAACTAGCTATGTCATTGCAACATTCCACCCAACCATAGGTCTCTACCCAACCTATATTCTTTTAGCACTCAAAGACCACCCCCGAGATGGGCATGATATCTACAAGGAAAAGGGGACTCCCAAGCTCAGCAAAACCAAAGAAATTGATACCCATATCAACCCCCAACATTCCTTTACACACAACAACTCAAAAAATGGGCATGAATACACATTTCAACAATGGGATTGACAAGATAGGATCCATGGGTTTTTCCCCAAGTCGTGGAACACCCAAAAACGAAATGTTTAGATGGGAAAACAACACTGGAAGAGAAAATCGTTTTCAAAAAACATATCTGGGCTTTCAAGGGACAGAAACGGCCTCTATAAACCCCCAAATCGTGCCTATCTTCCTTCCAGCAATTGTGCAACACAAAAACGAGTTCCCAGCTATGGAAAAATGCAGGAAAATGATGGAAAATGTGAAGGAGAAAGCCCAGCTAGCTCAAACTGCGTGAGAGAGCCAATACCATGGATGAAGAATGGCTTTGGGCACCACTTCGTGGGTGTATTCTTGCCCAAGAAGAAAAAAACGATTTCCCAAATTGATGGCTTGCCCATACACAAAATTGGCTACCATACCTTCCCATTCCCAAGGCATTAACTACATCAACCAACTCTTGGAAGGATTAAATGATTGGGTGCATAAGTCAAAATGGGTAGTTGAGGGTTGATGGGTTCTCTCATTGGCACTTGGATTGACTTGATTGGCTCAAGGGTTTGAATATTTCCCTGCCAATTTCTTGTAAACATCTTGCCCCCATCTCTTGTTGCATTGCATAGCTAGTTGTGGGCATTTATATTAAAATGCATATTTACAATTCCCATGGTTCACTAGCACATGGGTAGCATGATATCCAATACTCGCCTCTTCAAGGTCGAGCGTTCACTAGCAGGGCCTTGGCCTTGAGCTCCATGCTAGGAATCATACATAATATGCATATAATATTTACATTATAGCCCAAAATATTATAAGGGTCAAAATGGGGGTATGACAAACCCCTCCCCCTTAGAATAACACCATCCTTAGTGTTCCAATACTTAGGGATACATACATGCTTTTTACATGTCCAAAATTCACAAAATACGGCAGGTTTGTCCTGCATTTCACCCTTTACTTGGGTTTTCAGGACCAAGTCCTTTGGCCTTCACAAACTGCTCTTGCTGGTTGGGGCGTTCCAGCTCTGCAGGTGGGAATTGCTTCACAACAATCCCTTCCTTGTCTCCACCTTCCAGCTGATCTACAAGTATGGAAAATTTATGGCAGCTACCCTCTTGATGTTCCATTGTTGGGTAGTCGCGGCGGCAATGATTTCCTCCACACGCCCAACATTTCACTAGTTGCTTTACCTTTTCCTGCTCAATTTCCTCTGAATCTTCCCACCTGGAACGTTTCTTAATCGTCTGATTGGATGAATGCTTATTCATTGATCCACTTTCCTTTCCATTAATGATTGTTCCCAGAATGCTTTTTACCTCCCTTTGCAGACAAATAGAGTCCTGCAAAGCCTTTTGGTTCATCTCATTCTGCTACCTCTGCAGCTTGAGCATCTCTCCAAGATTTTCTTGGGTCTTAGAAATTGTTTGAAGAAGACTTTCAGCCAAACCTAATAGCCATTGGTCTACTGCCATGGTCAATGTGCACAACTGACCACACTTTTCTTACTAGCAACACTTGCTTGTATTAGCTACAACCAATCGCTTCAATTTCTTTCCTGTGAAATTCATCATGGCGATTCTTTTTAGGTCAAGCATAACATAAACATTTATAAAATCAGTCTATTATTTTTCCAATTGACATGGAATGTCCATGCTTCATTCATGAGACGTCCACACTTTTCATGCTTTCCCAACATACATATGAACTCATTCTTGTTCATCCTTTCACAGGGAATTAACTATTTCAGTATTCACAAATTATTTCAAGCAATAAACACAATCAACTTTCAGTCACAACATGCATTCAACAATTTTCCATTTTCAAAATGCATCAATAAAAGGAAAGAGGAGAGTAAGGGCTTCCCCCTCTTAGTCTTGTTCCAATCCGGAGTTACATTGCCACTGTAGTTTCATGCTCCTTAGCCTCTTTCACTTCAATGTGAATGTTTGACTTGCCCTTTCTTGGCTATGACACTTAGTGTCTAAGGTTTTCAGCGTTTTTCAACTAAGGAACCCTTCCCCATTGTTTCCTACAGAACCTCTGGCTGCTAGGACCCACTCATGTCCATTAGCACCATCCTTCATTACTACTCACACTGAGCTTTTTAGGAGGGTCACATGTCCACATGCATCCCTAGGTTGCCTTCATAGTCCTTACTTCTAGAAATACCTACACTCAAACATTGAATCAATTCACATGTTTAGTCTATTTTCATAGGGTTTTATCTCTAAACAAGAGTTTAGGGAATCATAACCAAATCATATACACACATATATTCATAACCAAGAAACTGCAAGATAACCAAATACTTATCTGTATTGGATGTCTTCACTTTATTCCACAGGATCCTTCTTTGCTTTGCAAGCATTGGATTGCCTATGGACACAATAACGAATGTTGGTCTGGCACGCAGGCTACTCCACAATCATTCGAATGGCAATGCCAGGCCAGTATGCCGATTGGGTTTTATCAATTATTTTAAGGAATGTTTGGCCAACATACACATTTCTCCAAAACATCAATTGGTTAATGCACCCACCGACTGTTCTCTGAATTTATCAAGCATCAGTTACTCTCTGGATTTACGAAGAATTTTATAGCACTCGACCAGTTACTCTCTGGTTTTACCAAGAATTTTATAACATTTGACCAGTTACTCTCTAGTTTTACCAAGAATTTTATAGCACTCGACTAGTTACTCTCTAGTTTTACCAAGAATTTTATAGCTCTTTCAGGTTCCTTGCTTTCTTGCAATGACTAAGGTTTCCAACCAAGAAACAATAGTGTATTAGCTTAGTTTTTAGAAGACTTATACCTGAAATCTTCATTATTCCAAACAAGAAATAAATGAAAATGAATACTTATCTGTATTGTGTGTTTCCCCTCTAGTCCACAGGGTCCTGCTTCGCTTTTGCAAGCCTTGGGATCACCTATGGACTTGGATGTTTGGCCAGCACACATGCTGCTCCACAAAATCAAGTAGTTAATGCTCAACCAGTACACCTTCATGCCGACTGGATTTACTAAGCATTTGGTGGTGCCCAACCTGTCCCATACCTAGTTGGCCCTCTCCATTTTCGAGCCAACACATCCGTCTGGGTCATCAACCAATGGAAGGAAACTGTGCCACCGACCATTATAGGTCAAGGCTCTACCACTCTGCCTTAGTCTTGCATCGGCCTTTCACATGTGTCACAACCCTTCATGCGCATAACAATTCTTCATCCACATAAGGATGGCACTCCTTCTCCCGGGAAAACCAACAGTTCCCTTTAGGAACTCTATAGATGACTTTCTTGACTATAAGCTAGTATGGCCCCACAATACCCACTCAAAGGTTGTCACTGCTGGTATAGTCTTCGAGTACCCTTCCTTCACTTTGCCTCTTAGCATGCAACACCAAATTGCATCTGTGTAAGCTGATATCACAAGAAGGATAAGCAAGATCATCAGTATTGTTGCTCTAAAATTGTAACCATATTTCATAACATTCACTATCAAGTATTGAAACACAAGGAATGAGTCCATTCCCTTAGGGTGTAGTCAATATTGACAAGGTCCTAACATAACCCATCACCCGAAAGGTATGCATCCCTTTTCGATGTGAGACATGTAGACCTTAATCATACTCAAGCAGTCTGGAATAATAATGAAATAATAAAACATACTCTCCATATTAAATCTAATAACCAGACAGGTATATTCTTAGTTAGGGTTACAAAATACTCATTCGTTTTACATATGTATCTTTCCTTCTTTTACAAGGAGTGGGGGCTTCCTTCTCTGAGTCTACAGTTCTTCGGTTTCCACCCCAATATTTCCACGTTCTATAACCCACACATGCCTTCTTGGCATAGTTTTACCATCTCACTCGCATGGTTTTCCAACATACAACTCAGCTGAGATGTCATCTTAAAATATGCATTGGTGTTTCACCCAAAACTCACTTCCAATGTGTGGGGTCCTTCCCATGGAGTATGGCTTCTGTAGGTCATTGCACATGGTCTTCCTGCTATGTGTCTTCATGGAACACTTATCAAATAGTGAAACAATGAACAACATTTAACAATAACATTCAAATTTGATTGTCTCATAGCCAATAAATGGCATTAAGAATTAAATTCAATCATGAATTTGCAATTCTGTCTACTACAGAAATTGACTTACTTAGTCATGAGGTTATCCTCATATTGTTTGTCTCTTGTAAGTGGGAACCCTCTTCCCATTAGGGTTTTATGCTTGCTACCATAACATGATCATCCACTTACAGCACGTCCTCTTAACACAGTTCTATGTAAGCCAACGGTGATTAGCAATTATAAGCAAATTCTCAAATCCGGATCTACAAGTCCAAAATTGACAATCCGTTCTTCACATAAACTATTTTTACAACCATGAGATCCTTCTCATGCAGTTTGGCTCTTGCACATAGTAGATTCCAATCTTCATCATGGACTTACCCACATTGTCATGCCCCAAAACAATCTACCTGAAACCTGAAACTTCAATAAGCCAAATGCTTTGTAAGTCTCTATGCATATAATATTTCATTGTTGCAACAGTCACTGAAGCATTTTCAGAATTATAACACTCCATAATTCAAACACTTCCAGTTGTTAACATCTTAATATCACCAAACTCATTTACTTCATGTGAATCATTACTATACTAGAGTTGCATGGTACAATCACATCATTTATGCAATTTAAATGAAAATTTAGATACTCATTACTTCACAGCCATATCATTTTATGCAACTTTGTCCTTTCAACAGAGCACTCTTGGTATCCCATCAATATGTCTACCTTCTTTATGCAATCATTCTCTTGCATTCACAACAGCTAGATGGTATAAGGAACCTTTCCCTTACTACCACATACCTTTTTGTACCTGATGGAATAATGTTCGCATACATGCATTCAACATCCCATTCATATCATTCTATGATTATTAAACATGGCTCAAGGGATTCTTACCCAATCCCCTTTCAACCGTTAACAATTAGCATGAATAACCATTACCTGCATGGATCTCATTAACATCGCTGGATGTTACCTGATCAGTTGGCTTCTTACCAAGGCTACACAGTCCTTTTTCCAACCGTTTGATCATGAATCATTACTCCAGCCTTCCCGCTCAAGGCTGGTTGGTCACATGCTGTGACTTTGCATTTTAAGTCATGCTTCTATGGTTTGATGCCTACAACCATTATCAACAACATTAATTGCAGTCATCAACCATAGGAAATACCATTAATGGGCTATTGCATGTGTAACTTTGCTACATTTATCCGTATGCAACATCATGCTCATGCATAAGAAATTCACATGCATTATGCAATGACTCTTTAATCATGCCCACTAATTCATATTTAATCTGCTACTCTCTTGCATTTCCAACAACCCTATGCCAAAATTTTGAGTATATAAAACTCAAGAAATATAAATACAATAGCAAGAGAGGAGTTAAGGAATTCTCCCTTTCCAATTTCCTCATTGGAGCATGGAATTTCCTCTTCCACATCTTAGCTGATCCAATTTCAGGGGCTCTCTATCATGCACACAAGTAATCATTAGCTATGATCTTCTCATGAGTTAGCAATTCAATATATACATACATGTATAACATTCATTCTTACTATTTTCCAAACATGCAATTCATATGTTATAAACATAAATAGTTTTAAGGTAAGGAATTTTCCTCCTATCAACATTGCCTTACTGCTCCCATTGCTCTTCCGCAATGCATATTACAGCCAATTACTTTTAATAAGGATTCCAAAACCTTACATGCAATTCCTGCTTCTCATTCCAAGCATAGAGAATGTATATTTTCTGCCAACCGTGCCGCTGGTCGCGGCGTTAAAACTTGCGACCGTCGCAACAAATTTTGCCGACATAGTCTTAGACAAATTTTCAAAAACACTTAGAAAAATTTTCAAGTTTTGAAATTTGATCAGTGCTGAACAGGAAGCATAATTAGAGATCATACTCGCATATAACAGAACAATAAAAGGATGTAAAGAAATTGCACCTCTTCCATGTCAAAATAAAACAACAAAATAATATAACGATAGCAAGAGGTTGCGCCTCCTTTCTCTCCTTCATGGAGGCAAACAACAAATACAAAAACAAAATGCTATTGCATTATAAACAATGTAAAGTAAGCATTCAACCTGAAAAGGGATTTTCTCCCTCCTTCCTCACTTTCATAGAATGAAATCAATGCAAGTTGTTTTGAAATAATTCCCAAAACAGTCATGGAAATGATTTCCTATCCTATTCAAATAGAATCTATATGAGATCTTCAAGTTTCATTAATTCATTTTAATTCCAAATACTAAATACATATACACACAATGATTTATATCCCTATGAAAGGCCCAAAAGCCGCAGTGTTGAACCATAAACTCTGATACCAAACTGTCACGTCCCCTCCCATCTATTAATGCAAGTAAGGGAACATGGCACTAAAATTCTGGGCTTTTACAAAACTTAGCGCATTTCAACATTCAAGATTCATATAAATATAAATAATTGGCATTACTATAAAATGCATATGTGTGCAGATGCAAATCAAGTGAACATGCACAGCAGAATAAGACATCATCCACACACCTTTCTCACATGCATTCAGCATATCACTAACAATCATCAATTAATTAAAACATTGCAGAAGTAAATACACATAGAGAATATACTTATCTCACTGTAATGCTGTCCCAAGCAATTAGCTATGTCGCTGCAATGTTCCACCCAACCATAGGTCTCTGCCCAACCTATATTCTTTCAACACTCTAAGACCACCCCTGAGTTGGGCATGATATCTATAAGGAAAATGAGACTCTCGAGCTTAGCACAACCAAAGAAATTGATACCCATCTCAACCCCCAACATTCCTTTACACACAGCAAGTCAAAAAATAGGCATGAATACACATTTCAACAATGGGATTTACAAGATAGGATCCATGGGTTTTTCCCCAAGTCATGGCACACCCAAAAATGAAATGTTTAGATGGGAAAACAACCTTGGAAGAGAAAATCATTTTCAGAAAACGTATCTGGGCTTTCAAGGGACAGAAATGACCTCTATAAACCCCCAAATCGTGACTCTCTTCCTCCCAGCCACTGTGCAACACAAAAACGAGTTCCCAGCTATGGAAAAATGAAAGAAAATGATGGAAAACGTGAAGGAGAAAGCCCAGCTAGCATAGACTGCGTGAGACAACCAATACCATGGATGAAGAATGGCTTTGGGCACCATTTCGTGCAAACATGATAATCCAGGTATGTTTTTCCTATATCAAGTTAGAATCCTACCTTGTGTTAGGATCTTATATACGTATACTTTTGTATGATTGATAATGATTATTCATGAAGTTATAGGTTTGAGTAATCATGGGTTTACGCTTATTATGCTTCTTACTTTGATTGATGATATGAGAAACTAGAAGAGTCCTATGGTCAAATAAGAATATGCATGAGTAAAATAAGTACTCCCTAAAACCTTGTATACTAACGCTTGTACCTGTGTATGAAATGATCATGACCATACATATTTAGAATCATAATGTTTTGATAGTATTGAGATTATACTAATGCATGTATGATTATGTATGAGATCTTGAGAATGACACAATGATGACACTAGTGCACACTTAAGCATGCATAGTGGTCCAGGATGGATATAAGTTCAAAGACAAATAATCTAGGAAGCAAAGATCAAGAGGGAGCACACTCTAGTAATTCCTGCAAGGAAGCAAAGATTGAGAGGGAGTCCACCCAACAAGGAAACACAGATAAGTATTTGAATTGTCATTTATTATTACTTAAATGATGTTGTTCAGTCATGTACATACTTATGTTCCTAGATTTAGGATGTATGTTATGCATATTAGAAAAGTTGCATTAATGAACAAGGTACTACTAATATACAAGTAATGGGTAAGTGGCCTATGGTACTGTACAACATTCCATTGCTACTTATCTAGAATGAAACCTCTTTCTTGACATGTTGGGAGTTGTGCACGCTCTTAACAATGTTCTGGTAGAGATGGAAGGCATCTAGAAAGTTGCGGGATATGGATAAATGTTGTATTGAAGGATTGGCTAATATAATTGCATGACTGTATGACATATGTCTTTATGTGTAATATTTTGTTATGAAAACTATGAGAAGTTTCTAATCATGCAATTGAATTTGACTTGTAGGAAAGATCGTGTATAATCATCTACAAAAGAAGGATAACAACATTTGTTCCAACGACAAACTTCAAGAAAACTACTTATTGAAAATATTGAAGAATATGAAGTTCCCAGGATCAGGGATACAGTAATGGAAGGATGCCATGATCAAGGAATACAGTCGATTATGAAGAATGATGTTTGGGATGTGGTCTCAAGACCAGAAGGGAAGTCTGTTGTGACTTCCTAGTGGATCTACAAGATCAAGCATGCTGCAGATGGTAGCATAGAGAAATACAAGGCAAGGTTTGTGGCTCATGGCTTCTCCCAGAAAGAAGGGATAGATTATGAAGAAAATTTTGCACCTATATCTAGATACACTTCCATCAGAACAGTACTTGCTCTGGCTGCAGTAATGAAATGGAAAATACACCAGATGGATGTCAAGACAACTTTTTTGAATGGTGTAGTCTAAGAGGAAGTGTATGTGGAGCAACCACTTGGCTTTGAGACACATGATAGGTAGTCATATGTGTGCCGATTGAAGAAAATCCTTGTACGGTTTGAAGAAAGCCCCCAGGACATGGTACAGTAGGATAGATAGCTTCCTGTCCATTTGTGGCTTTACCAAGAGTAAAGTGGATTCCAACCTTTACTACAAGGTTGAGGAAGGCAATCTAGTGATACTCCTATTGTATGTGGATGACCTGTTTGTGACAGGTGAGGATAGGTTGATTGTCGACACGAAGAGGAAGCTTGTTGCCGAGTTCAAGATGAAGGACTTGGGTATGATGCATTAATTTCTAGGTATGGAGGTGTGGCAGAGTGCAGATGGAATCTTCCTTGGACAAGGGAAGTATGCAGTAGAGATCCTGAAGCGGTTCGAGATGATGGACTGCAAGGCCATGGCCACACCTATGGCATCGAACCTAAAGCTATTGAGTGATGCTTCATCAAAGTTGGTTGATGCCATGATGTATTGTCAGATGATTGGGTCCTTGATGTACCTAACGACCATAAGATCATATATTTGCTTTGTGGTGAACACCTTGAGCCAGATCGTGATGGATCCTAGACATGTTCACCTTATTGTTGTCAAGCATATTCTGACGTACCTGAAGGGTATGGTTGATTATGAGCTCAAGTATGATGCGAATCAAAAGTTTAACCTGGAGGGTTATGTTGTTTCACATTGGTCAAGCAGTGCTGCAAATAGGAAGAGCACTTCGGGGTGCTGCTTCAGTATGGGATCAGGGGTGATCTCTTGGTTTAGTAGGAAGCAATCCTGTGTAGGACTAAGTATAGCCAAAGCAGAGTATGTTGCAGCTTGTTCAGCTAGTTGTGAGGCATTATGGCTAAGGAGGCTACTGTCTGATTTGTTTGATCTCCAGTTGGATGCTACTTGTATCTTTTGTGACAACTAGAGTTGTGTGAAGTTGTCTGAGAACCCAGTGTTCCATGACAAGTCAAAGCACATCGAGATCAAGTATCACTATATCAAGGATATGGTACAGAGAGGAGCAGTGAAGCTCCAGTATGTTGCGATGGATGAGCAGATTGCAGATGTATTGACCAAACCACTAGCCAGCGTGAAGTTCGAGTACTTCAGAGAGAGGCTTGGTGTTCTTCAGATAGAAGATAATTCGAGGAGGAAGTGATGGTACACATTTGCAGGAGCCATTCCAAGCATTGTGGTAGGAGGATCATTCCCATGGCTGTGGATGTAAGTGTTGTGTGATGAACATCAGGACAATGCTCTGAATGATGTTTTGTATGATGATGATTAAGATGATCATGTGTGACTATATGCATAAGGATGATGCTATGATGATGATTAGGATGATCATGTGATGATAATATGCATCAGGATGATGCTATGATGTTGATCAAGATGATCATGTCATGATGATGTGCATCAGGATGATGCACTGTATCATGATGATCAGTATGATCATGAGCATCAGGATGATGCTTCATGCGAGGATGATCAGGTTGACATGAGTATCAAGATGATACTTTGTGGCGATGGACAGGTTGTACAGTAGCATATAATAGCTCCCTGGGAGATCTGATAGGTTGAGCAATAAGCTCGTAATCAGTCCTGGGATGCTCTTTCGATGTTTTGCGAGGGAAGCATGTAATCAGTCCTAGAGATTTGATAGGTTGTGCTAGGCACGTAAAAGTCCTGGGATGCTCTTTAGATATCTTGCAGGTCGCAAGACACTCTTTTAAGGTTTTTCTAGACCACATGTAATGAGTCCTTGAGATCTGATAGGTTGTGCTAGGCACGTAAAAGTCCTGGGAGGCTCTTTAGAGATCTTGCAGGTCGCAAGACACTCTTTTAAGGTTTTGTGGGGACTACATGTAATCAGTCCTAGAGATCCGATAGGTTGAGCAGTAAGCTCGTAATCAGTCCAGGGATGCTCTTTAGAGATCTTGCTGGTCGCAAGACACTCTTTTAAGGTTTTGTGGAGATCACATGTATTAGCTCCCCGGGAGATTTTATAGGTTGAGTAGTAAGCTCATAATCAGTCCTTGGATGCTCTTTTGAGGTTTTGTTGATGCACGTAATGAGCCTTGAGGATTCCACAGGATGGCCAGCTCACAGAGATGATGAAGACCTACAGGAGGCTAGGCCTATAACCAGCATGAAAAAGGGTTGGCTCTGTAGAACTTCCTATGACGAGAATAATTGTGAGATAGCACCAATGATCGAGATGAAGAGTACATCAATAGTGACGATGATGCTCCGTGATTCAGTAACGATGATCCAACTCTAGAATTGAAGACTTGTGCCTATATATATTGATGACCTGTGTCGAGAGAATACCTTCCTAGTTAAGAGGGAGTGTTGATGTATTTGTAACTTCGAAAGATATTCTCCTATATATTACATTTGTACTTTATTGTATTCTTGATGGAGATGTATTATTAGTCCAATCAGAAGTGTCATCATTTGTATTTGCAAGTGTCGCAAGTATTATTGTAAGTGTCGTAACTTATATTTGATGGGTTATTAGACCACCTTACAAGGGTCGGCCCAGTATGGATTAAAGGGTTATTAGACCACCCTAGTGGGGTCGGCCCAGTGACAAGTGGTAATGGGTTATTAGACTCTCCTAAGGGAGCTCGGCCTAGTTAGAGTTAAAGGCAAGTCAAGTCATTGTATAAATAGAGAGTGTAACTGTCTCATTCTATTCATTCATTCACTCACTCACTCACTTAGCATTAGTGAGAGAGAGGAGGAGTGTGCACAAGTGGAGGAGGAGAAGCTCCTAGGAGAATATTTCTTGTTTTGGGGTTTGATCTTTGTGATCTTTGTATTGGTGCTCATTCTATCTCTGAGGAAGTTGCAGGGTTTTTAACCTTCTTGATTTTCATTGGTGAAATGCTTTGTGTCTTTTATCTCTTATGTTTGATATTACCAAAACAATTTTACTAACAAAAACTACCATAAAATCCAAAACCTAGAATAATAAATACACTAATTCGATTCAAATGGATACCAATGTAACGCGGAAGGTACACAAACTCCAAGGCTTACGCAGCCACGTAAATCATAGGATGATAGGAACTTGAAGTCGTTTTGTCTTCTCTAATTTCAAGAGTCATTTAGATATAGTTGTCAGTTATCATTCCTGCGGTGTAACGCATTTACAATACTCACGAGTCGGCTGTTCATTACCTCCATAACTCCGTTTAAAAACCTTTTCAAAATCTAGCGGAAGCAGTCGAAATCACTGAGCTACTCAATTCTGGGTGGAAGCAAGTAGTCGTTGGAATTCACGGCCACGAGACATTCTAATTATCGGCTACCATCCAGGATTGAAATTGAACTACGTAGTTAGTGGAGAACAATCAACCCTAAGGCTGCTACAGCTGGTTTTCCATGATTTTACACTACTGGTTGAGCTGGTCGGATACACAAGTAATGCCATGATCGCTGACATATCATGTGTGTATGTTGTTTTATATTTTTTAGGGTTTCAGAAGTTGATGTAGCTTGTATTGGTGTATTGAATTATTCTGCTGTATATAATTCAAGCTAGCACAACTTTTGTAGTTTGCTCAGCAGGCACAGTTCACTGATGTATGCCTATTTTCATCGAGTATCATGTGTAGAATAATACTAACAGCCTCATACTTATAACTCTTTAAATTCTTCTTTGTTTCTGAAGGTTAATGGGAAACGGTTACATGATTGCTTTTGATTACAAGGAGCGTTAACTAATTACAAGAAGCGAGGTATGTGAATTCAAAAACTCTCTTCTTTTTCGCTTAAAATACAAAGGGGTGCCCTAAATTCCTGGTTAAGTGTAATATGAGTATTTACAACGTTAGAAGAGCGGATGAAGAAGGTCAAAATACTGCACGCGATTGTTTGAGATAAACATGGAATACAGAACAGCGAAGGTTAAAAGAATGCACGGAGATGAAAAGATGTCGACTGCAGAAGGCGAAGAGACAGTCATGTCTCTATTTGACACACGACCTTGCAATCTTATTTCTCTTTCCACACATGGAAGTGGAAGTGAGCTGAGATTATTTCTCATAAGGATAACATAATCTAAATAAAAATTGGTTTTAGAATTTTCAGCTTAACAAATTAATATAATATCTTTTTGTGAAGGGACTTTGATACTACAATAGTAAATTGTGACAACTTAAATGACTTAACAAATTAATATAATATGTTTTTGTTAGGAGACTTTGATACTACATTAGTAAATTACACTACTTAAATGATTTAACAAATTAATATATAATATCTTATCTTTTTGTTAGGAGACTTTGATATTATACTAGTAAATTAGAAATAAGAAATAGTAAATTCTGACATCTTAAATGACCATTAGGCTGGCACCGACCATAAATCTTGGACCCTAACTCTAAACTTTCATAATGGCATAAACCTTATAAGAGAAAACTATAATAACAAAAGCACTTATCTCCACTAAAAATAATTTAATGATATATTTTAAAAGAATTTAGGTGATAAATTAAATATTGTATTAATTAAGGACAATAATGAAGACTGCTATCATCTCTACTTCTATTACCAAGTTGGGTAGCGTGATAATGAGCGCGACCATGTTTTAAAACCAGTTAAGCATGCTTATTATTATGAGTTCTTAAAAACTTACAAGATTTATAGATATAAATTCATAATTAAAAGTAAGAAAAATGAATCTTGTGTGGATCTTTACTTCTCAAATTTTTAAGGCAAATTCTAAATTGTAGAGTGGAAGAAAATAATTTGATTCCCATGATTGTAATTTCTACTTTAAAAGGATTTATGAATCCCCTCATGTTGAACATAGAGTTTGGGATTAAACAACTTGCAAAAAAGAAAGCTAAAAATTTCAAAGAATTTTAAGCAAAAAGAGTAATTTATATGGTGGTCTTATCATCATTCATCATACCAAGAGGCTCTTCAATTTAGTAGGGAAGTAGGGTTTCCTGAATCTTTAACAAAAAGTTTCATTCTTCCTATTTTTTAAGAGTGGAGACAAAAAAAAATCCATCTAATTATAGGATTATTATTATCATCTCTCTTTTAGCGATTTAATTATATGGAATTATTCTACTTATCGATGACATATCATGGTAAACAACAAACCTTTGACTTATGGATAGGAAGAGACTCCTCATATAGACTCTTGTCAGTCATGTTATTTAATATGGATGTGAAGTTTGGGGCTGCAAAATCTCTAGAGAATCATGGTGAAGGATAGAGAAAGTTCAAAATCCCTTTATAAAATATAATCTAAAAATTAAAGGCAATACACCATATCCTATCATCCTCATAAAAGTGGCTCTCTCATCATTTGAGAGCATGACTATAGCTAGGTATCTAATGTCTAAGACCAAGATAAACAACATAGGAAATAAGAGGTTTCCTAAGATTGCTTCACACTCTAGTCAAAACCACTTACAACTTAGTGAGGTTTGCCTAAAGACGTTGTGGCTAAATAATTGGGGAGTCAAGGAAGAGGATACTATTCAAAATAGTGATAATATTAAAAGTATTATATCTAAATTTAAAGAGAATATGTGGTGCAATAAAAAGTTAGAGAATAAGAGAAAATTAAAATATTATAAGGAGGTGATCAACCATAAGTTAGAAGATCAAAATAATCTCCTTGTTTTAACTAATGTAATGAAAGAAAATCAACATTGCTAAAATAAAACAAACTCGCATGAGCTCTATAGTGAAACATGATAGTGGACAATTCTTAGGACATCATGGGATAAAAGAATTTGTATCTTTGTGACACCAAGAGGGTTGAAGATGAAAATTATTTTATCATAAAATGTCTTCCATAAACCCACACTATAGTGCAATTTTAGAATATTTGCTACAATAATGACCTTCCTAACATTTTAATTCATCACGAAAATGGTGAATTAGGTATGCTTCACTTAAATAATTTCAAGGATAAAAATAAAATTCTAAAGAGTTCACGAATTGATTCTTTGTCTTTTTAAGGTTTGATAGAACAAAGATGATATTTACAAATGTTAATAACTATCATCATAATCATCATCAATATACTGGCATGTTTTGAAATGATATTAATACAACCTTATTCATAACTCATAAACATAGTTTTATTAGGAATATTTTCTTAATAAAAGCTTCATTAATCCCAATTCTTAATAATACCATACCACCCATGATACCACGAACTTAGGCATCCACCTTAATAGACACCCTCCCTCCTTACCCTTAAACCAACTATAAATTGTTTAATCACATAAATAACCTTGAAGTTTGCAGCAATGTCCATTATTAACAATGGATGAGAATTATATCTCAAATTTGAAAAATAGCATATGCTATAACAACATGATTAAGTAATGTACGTGACTTTAATATTCATTTATCAAATTTACATTGTTTTTTTCTATATAATCATTTTTGCTTGTGTTTGAGTTTATATTTATTTATATGAAAAAAATTTTAAATCATATAAGATGAAGATTCACAAATGTGATCCCATTATCTTGTGAAGGTGAAGTTATAAATAGTATTAGACATGAGTTATCATTATATATGTTCTTATTATAGTTCCACTATTATATTAATAATTAGTGAATAGTGGAATTTTTAAACGTTTAAAATTGTAAATATATTGAAATATTCGTCAACTTTATTATATCTTATAATTATGGTTTATTTAAATAGCTTTTCTCAATTAGTTACAAATCTTAATTTTATTTGTCATAATAAAAATTGTATTTTTAAGTACATTTATAATAACTATATGAAACATTGAACTCTCATATCTTACCTCATTAATACAAAAATAAAATTTTAAAAAATGTAATAAACAAAAAAACATAATGATTATCGGAATCACTCACAATACAAAGAAGTTTTATCTTGGAAATCTTTAAATAGGCTTCTTCACAAGTAATATAATGGGCCATTACCATGGGCTACCAAATACCATAGGCCCAAAAAAACCATGACATGAGAGGCCATGACAAAATCCAAAATTTCCATATTAGAAATAGAAACACACAAGGTAGGATGTCAAATTTTAATTTTTGAGATAGTCTAGTTGTTTCTTTTTGTTAGGTAAACTTGACTTATTCACAGTTTTTTGTGCCCATGGTAATTTTGCATTGTATTGCTTGTAAAAAAACATATTTAAAGGTTTCAAGGATAAAGTCTTTTTTATTATTATGTGCGTGCTTGGTTTAGTCATTATGTTATTATGTTTTTTTTAATGTTTATTATAATTTTATAAAGTTTTTATTTTTAGTTATATTTTGATGAGAATTTAATATTTAATATAGTTTTTATAAATGTTATTGCAAAAAATTCAACCATTATTATAATTATTATGAGGTAGAATTAAGATTTAAACCTTAAATAAAAGGGTATATTAAAATTAAAATGTTATATAAAAGTTTAACTTGTTTGTACTTTGATGTAATGAAAAAGGAGGTTTCGTAGAGTTATAAATATTTGTTTAGTATTTCTAGAGTAAATAAATGTTTTACAATTTATTATAAAAATGGTTATATTTTTTATTGTTAATAAATGAAATATATTAAAATTTAAGATAAATATGTAATGTAAATTATAATTAATATATTATATTAATTTAATGTATAGTTTGAGTTTGAGTTTTTCATATGGGTGTGGTTTATTGGCAATTTGTTTAATATGAAGTTACATGTTGTAAATAGAGATCAATGATCGGTTTCAAGTTTAAGGATAGGTAATAATATTACTTCTCCATTATTTATTGCATTTCAGGGTGACTCTCCACATTATTTATTGCCTTTCAGGGTGACGCTTGGAAAAGAAAAGAGTAAAGAGAAAGTTGGAGCAATAGGCAGTGATCAAGACTTACCTAGAGCCATGAGGAGGGGCAATCAGGATCCACCCGAGCTGCAGCCACAAGAACGGGCGCCGAGGCCGAGGAACCCCGACCAGGGTGAATTAGACTACGAGGTTGATCAGAGAGGTATGTATATGCTACAATCTATCCACAATCCTAGGGCTTTGGTTTGGCTCAATGCAGAGCACACAAAAATCTAAGATTAAAAAATTAGAATGTTTCCATATGCGCAGAAGATGCCTTGGATCTGGAGGTGGTAGGCCGAGTGCTCCAGAACATTATCCGGAGAAATACAAATCTACCAGAGTTGCAGAACCCAAGGTGGGCAGCGTGTTTTGCTCCTGTCATACAGGTGGTGAATAAATTGCACACTGCACGACAAGGGTATGAAAGGCTAAATCGAAGACTACTGGACAGATGGATGACGTTGAAACAGGATTGCATAAGTGTGGCAACCGAATGCGATGAATTCGCTATGAGTCTGTCAAGGGAATTAACTAGTTTGGGTCAACTTGTGGTGTCTGACTTGCAGTGATTTATGTTGTTATTATACATTACAATTTGTTTTTTCAACCGAAAAAAAAGTGTACTATTGCTATTCATTGAATCAAATAGTACAATGATCTTTACCTTCTTCAAAAAGGTACTATCTGCAAAATCACATCCGTGATCCCAAAGTTCATATCAGATTTACAAAATTTTCAGTCCTGACTGAAAACTTCAGAATAGACAGAGTCTTTACAAAGATATTCAAAAAGGACAAAAAACATTCTTAGAAGAAGTAAATTTCGCCACATTCCAGCAAACTAGAATCCAGCCACTCCTCCCAAAGTAGAAATCCTTCATTACCAGATAAAGCTTGCTTTGATAAGTTATCAGCCTGTTCATTGTGTTCCCAATAAATATGAGCAAAAGAGATCTGATCCTGCTTGTCAATCTCCAATCTCGTCCTCCTACACCAGTGTGAAAGTGCTATAACATTTAAGTCAAACTCTTTGACTGCCCACTTGATCGTGACCCGTGAGTCACCATACACCATAACATTAACTAACCCAAAAATATTGGCACACTTCAGAACACACCACAGTGCAATAAGTTCCGCTTTCATATTACTGCCATTTCCACAGTTTAGGTGCAGGGTATAATAATGATCCACATTCAGAAAAATAATACCACCCGCAGCACACAACCCATTCTGAGCCGCCCCATCAAAGAACAAAGTAGGTTTGTTTACCAAAAAGGAGAAAGGTTCAATCCTTCTTTCCACCACAGGTGCAATATTTTCAGTATACTGTTGAGTTAATTTTGTAGCAAGAAGACCACAAGCAACAACCTCCGACAGTTTATCCTGAAAAGTACACAAATTCCTGAAATGCCAAATAGCCCAAGTAATAAAAACAGGAAGCTGTATAGTGACACTGGAATCACGAGACCAATTCAACAAGGCTCCCCCGAAATCAATCTGATCCCATGACTTGAAACATGCCATCTTTGTACCACAAAGGTCCCAAACTTTCTTTCCAAAGGAGCAGAAAACAAACAGATGATTTATAGACTCAACATCTTCCTTGCATAGGATACACCAATTTGGTCCGCTCCATCCCCGCTTAGAGAGATTATCACAGGTTTTTAGAGTTCCTTGTAAAGAATGCCATAAAAAACATTTATATTTCAAAGCAATATTCCACTTCCAAATCTTTTTATACCACCAGTGTTGTGGAAATATGTACTTTTCCTGCATAATCCTGGCATATAAGGTTTTTGCTGTAACAATACCATACTTATCATTCCCACACCACAGCAATCTATCTTCATGTTCTGAAATATTTATACCAGCCGAACCAAGAGTACTAATACATTACAATTTGTTATATGTTTTTTCATAATATCTAAAATTAGTTGGTGAATATCCACATCAACAGGTCACAAGTTAAGTGTTATGAATATTTATTTTTTACTTGTTTTCCAGGTTTAATTGTAATCATCTATTGTCGATGCCTTAGTTACATGTTACTTTTTTTAGTTAAATGGGTTGTCTATCACTACGTGTTATCCATGCACGAGTGACGAGTTCTCTATGTATCAACTAATAGGTTTTTTTATATTTCTTTTTTTTATATAATTGTATATTTGGAAATTTGAATGACACCCATAAAATCAATTTAGACAATACACTTGTTCCATCCTCTTTCAATTTACTAAAAGCATAGACGTTAATCCATTATGAAATAAAATTTAGTATGTTATAGAATTAGTGTAATTATTATTTTTAAATGGTTCATATACATCAATCATGTTATTGTAGGTTTTTTTTATTAATAAAATAAATCCACATATATCAACCACTTTTAAAATGTGGTTTTAGAAGTAATTAATATAAATGAAAACATCAATTCATTTTACTTAAAATTAAATAACTAATAGAATACCTGTTATTAACATGTACTCATTTAAGTGTATATATCAAAATACATTATGATATTATTCATTTAAAATTAAAAATATTTGAAATTTGTTTCTAATCTTTAACATTAACTAATTTCACAAAAAAAATATAACAATTAATATGAATTTATTACATTTATTATTAATATTTTCACGAGAAGTTTATTTATTCTATGTTTTAGATTTTAGAGAGAGTTTTGATCTTTAGTAAAATCCAAATTTGAAATTGTTTAAATTGTGTTTTGGACTCCCAACTTAAAAACAGTTGAAAACATAAAATATTTAGACTACACTATATTTTAATATCCATTTCTCTTTATAATTATCTTTAAATATTTTATATTTTAATATTGTTAAATAATTTTTATTATATGTTTGATATATATATATATATATATATATATATATATATATATATATATATATGAACTTAAGTGGAAGTGAAATTAAAGATTTTATACTCTAATATTGTTAAATATTTTTTCTTATATATGTTTGAAAAATAAATATATGACTATTGGATGAACTTAAGTGGAAGTGAAATTAGAAAAAAACATATTGATAATAAAGAAGAGAAGCTATAAAGATTTGGGGTTTAATTCGGATCTTAAATTAGCTTAAATATAAGAAAGAAGAAATGAACAATTGATATTTCTGTGTGATTGATATATTACAAGAAAATATTTGAATTTATAACAATGAGGAGGCCCAACATATAGCTAAGAATAAAAGCTATCATACATTGGAAATATATGCATTTGGAAAACAAACACTAACCACACCCTCCCTCCCATAAGCAAAATGTAAAATGTAGTGATGAAACAAAATAAAACAAGTATGGGTCCCAACAACAAGGCCTAGTACATGTGTACAAACTCTCATACGCATAGAAAAGGATAAAAACTTGTAGGATAAGAAGTCCTCTCCAGAAGAGAGTCAATCACCAGTACTGAAAAACATGCATTCCAAATTCTTGAGGCAACAAGAGATTAAGGCATGCCTCCAATATAAATTGATCCTTTAGAAATGAGTCCTAGCGCAAAAGACTTGATTAGGTACTCAATTTCAATCAAGAAAGCATTAGATATCGAATGTCACTACGGACACCAATCCATCTCACCAGTGTGCATGGGTCACCATATGTTGCAACTGTCGAGGTAATATAGGAACCAATTCTATGTACAAGGCTCATGCAAAGTATGCTTAATATCGTTCAAAGTGGTAAGTAAAAAATAACATGAGGAAGCATTCTATACCATCTCCCCACAATAATTAATTCAGTGGAAAAGATGATGGAAATGGATGTCACAACCGATGGAAAAAGTATAGAATATGATTTAAAGGTGGGAAATATGCAAAACAACCTAATAAAGAAACACTCCAAAGTGGCGCACTCTAAGAGAATGTGAAACAAGATAGTACACAAAGACAAATGCCTGGTTACACTCCGACATGCACACGAAGTTGGTGGACCTTTTAGGTGCAACCAAAACACTGCAAAACCCTCTCACACTATAAAAAACAAGATCACGCTCATGCTTACAAGAACTAGGCTAGACAATTCCAAACTTGGCCACGTAATTGACAAGTAGTTCATGACAACATATCACGCTTTTTTTTTTAGTATAACATGCATGTGTTTTCAGAAAATCACACGTGTTTTGAACATATCACACACACATTTTTGACGATATAAAAACTACTGTTGGTTGCACCATAACCTTATTTTTGTTGAACTTTGCTTGAAAATCACATTCTATAGGTTTATGTCAAGCGAACAAAGAATGCAATGTAATTTTTTTCTTTTATTGGCTTATGATTGTTAAAGAACCCAAAAAAAGATACTAACATTGATTGTTGTGACAATCAAAAACACACATAGTAGAATAAGAAGATCTACAAGAAAAATAAGCCTCATAAAATCATCCATGAAGTTAGAGAAAAAACAAGGGAAGACAGAGTGAATTTGAAGACTGGTTCAATTCCAAGCACAACAAATTATACAACTATTTTTACCAATTTATGATGGGATAAGTGTAAACATTTAATAGAGGAGCCCTCATTTTTAAGAACAATGGATGAAGAATCCCCCCATGACCCTAGTCAATAAGTAAAGCATAGGTTCTCATTGAGAGATGCTGCAATTTCAACATAAGCAAGTTCCAAAAAAATACACTATTTCAAGATGATTTGAAAGAGGAAATACAAGCACTTTTGGCCTATATTTGTTATGAAAATCATGAAATTTTATATTTAAAACATGAAGGGCATTTTGATGAAGAACAAGTAAATGTTGTTCAGACCACCCATGAGTTACAACCTACTATTGAACAAGTAAAGGTGTTTTAGACCACCTATGAGGATGTCAAGATTCCTCCATCTAGATATCAACAATGGGATGAAAAAACAAAATATCCTGTTGAATCGTCATGGCCTATTGATAAAGTCTTCCATGCTACAAATTCTACTCCCTTACCTCGACTGACCCTAGTGCATCGAAGAAATCCATAACGTATCTAGGTGGATGAAAGTGTCATTAGATCACTTAAAGGTGAGTTATCTAAATGTACTATTGCATATAACAGTTGACAGATAATTAATATACTTTAATCCAAAATGTTATGCTGACAAATGTAGGTTATTTTTACCTTTGTTAAAAAAGGTATTTTATTGAACTGTTAGAAAACACTTATGCATCAAGGTAATAAAATAATTCTGGACCAAGTAGTCATATTCTTAAATCCCTAGTAGATGTTTTTAGCGTGCAATCAGTAAGAAAAGTCATTAGATAAAGATCCTAATCTAGCTCATTGTGTATTGTCATAAGAAATTGTAAACAAGAACACAAGAAATATTCATTTGTTGAATCCTTCATCCAAAATTGTTAAGTTGAATGTTAAAACACTATGTAAATATTGTATTAGAAGAGAACATCTTCACACAATCAAATAGATATATTTTTGGCCCTTCACTACTAGATTTTTGTGTTCAGACATTAAACTAATCAATATAGTCAAGGGACTAGTGCATATTTTTTGGCATGGTAACAGCAGGCATTATTATAACCAAAGCGATGCACTAAAAATGAGAAGGGATTTTAGATACCATCAGCCACATATTAAATACCTTCTTGGCACAACAAAAATAGAACTATATGAGAGATTCAAGAACAAACACAAGTAACTGAGTTTGAACAAAATATATTTTGAGAAGTGCAAGCCTTGGTATGTTCGAATAGGCACACTTTGTAACACTTGTTGTTGTAGATACCATGTAGAATATGCTTATTATTATGACACATTTGTATATATTCTTTTTGTTTTGCATACTAACATTTGCATGATTGTTTAATGTTAATAGAACTGAATTCATCAATAGAATTCATTCATAGAATCATGTGTAATGAGGAGGAGGGGAAACATATTATGCAAAAAACATGTTTAGATGGGACATGCTCTAGGTGTGGTGGAATGAATTTATTGAGCCAATGCATTCACAAGAGTGTATTGTCACAAGAGTAGATTTTCTATCTAGACTAACCCATGGACATGAAAGTGAAATGGTAAATGATAACTTCCCTGATGAGCATCTCTTTGAAATCTCATCAAAAATCCCATGGTTTGCTGACATAGAAAACTACTTAGTATTTGGTAAATTTCCACAACATTACAGCTACTAGGATAAGTGCAGAATCATAAGACAAAGTGCAACTTACACCTGGATAGAAGGGATGATTTTCAAAAAAGGGCCACACAAAATATTGAGAAGATGCATCAGAGAAGATGAAGTCCATGACATACTGCATGCCACTTACAATGAGCCATGTGGAGGACATTATGCTACAAAAAGAACAGCCTATAAAGTATTGCAAACTAGATTTTATTGGAAAACACTTCACAAGGAATCCTATGAATATGTGTCACATTGTGATGATTTCCAACGAATGGGGAAGCCTACACAACGAGAAGAAATGCCTCTACATCCACAAATATCTTTAGAAGAATTTGAGAAATAGCCATTTGATTTTGTTGGTCCATTCAACCCCCTATCAAATCAGAAAATCTATATTCTAGTATGTAGTGACTACCTCACAAAGTGGACAGAAGTGGCAGCACTTGCAGCAGCAAATGAAACAAAAATAGCAAAATTTTTTACAGAACAAATCTTCCACAGATTTGGAGTTCCAAGAGAGTTAGTTTTTGACCAAGGAACACATTTTACATCCAACCTCATCGAGGACTTGATTCGAAGAAACAATGTTAAACATCGAAGGTCCTCCTCCTACCACCCTCAAGCTAATGGTCAAGTTGAGGTGACGAACAGAGAACTAGAAAGAATTTTGACAAAAATAATACAACTACACAAAAGAGATTGGGCAAACAGATTGAGCGAAGCAGTTTGGGATTATAACACAACATGGAAGACAACAACAGGATTTACCCCACATGAGTTGGTATATGGAAAGAAAATAATGTTTCCCATTGAGTTCGAAATGAATAAATTGAGAATTGCATCCAATTTAAACATGGAACTTTCAGAAATTCAACAAGAATGCATGCTACAACTAAATCAACTATATGAGCAATGCCAACAATCCCTTAGCCACACTGAAATCATCTAGCAACAGAGGAAGAAATGGCATGACAAAAGCATCGAACAAAAGAAATTCAAAGAAGGTGGTTGGGCACTACTATATGACTCCAGGTTTCAAATTTTTAAAGGAAAACTCACCACTAGATGGCTTGGATCCTACATCATTGACACAATCTATGACAATGGAGCAGTCAGAATTACAACAATCGATGAAACATAATTCCCCATGTTGGTGAATGGACATAGACTCAAGCTATATAAGAAACCACAGTCCAGAGAGGAGTTCACACAAACACTCTATCAACAAAATCTAATGCAGATAGAGAGCATAGATAATCACTAATTACTGTTAGAAATAAATAAAAAAAAAGAAAAAAAAAGAGAACAATATAAGAGAAACAAAATCAAGAAAAAAGAAAAAAGAATATATATATAAGAAAAAAATCAAGAACAAAAAAAAGAAAAAAAAAAGAAATTATGAAATCCGCTCAGGATTACATCAAGAGAGAAATGGATGGACTAGATCTATACAAATGAAGATCTACGGTCTCAAAAAGATTTTGCAAAAGAGAGATAATGGTCTAAATAGCGGAAAAATGATGTTAACACTACACAAAAAGCACTTGTCATATCAAACACAATAAACAAATCTGTGTCCAATAGCTCTTGCATAGATTAAACATGCACGAATAAATGCACTTCTCAAATTAGCGAAGTTTTGGTAGACTCCACATACGTCAACGGTGCAGATCTAATGAACAAGTGAATCTATGGTCGTTGCTCACTTCGTGGATACAACAAGCACGGGAAAAAGAAAGTTCTTAAATTCGCGAAGTTTGGTAGGGACCACGCACCTGGACGGTCGAGATGGGGATTGAATTCTGATCAATGGTTGACAAAAGAATCAAGCGAGCTAGTAAGGAAATTTCAAAGAGAACGAATGAATCAAGCGAGCCAACAAGCAAATTTCAACAAAGAGAACAAACGAATCAGGTGATATAGCAGAAAAACCAGCAGGCAAATTTCAGCAACGTTGATAAAAAATCAAGAGAGCTAGCAAAACAAATTTTAGCAAAGAAAAAATAAAATACGGCAACGCAAAAATCAAATCAAGCAAGTTTGAAGAACCATTACAAAGAAACATTCAACACAATTTAAGGTCAAATCAACCAAACTTGCACATAAACTTAAGCAAGCAAATAAAACAAAATGCAAGTGAGCCAACAGAAATAAATCATAAAAGGCGTAACTACTGAGATGAAAAAAATAAATACAGATGCAGATGAAATCTACTACGGAATCTGACGCCCATGCAATCAAGCTCACATCATACACTCAGGTATGCTAGCATAGCAGGTAATCACTGAACTCTTTGTTTTATTTTCAAATCAAATCATTCTCCCCACAAAACGGTTATTTTTCAAGCTGAGGACAGCTTTTAAGTCAGTTCGGAAGCAGGGTTCCATTAGGGGAGTTTTGAGGTCTAAAATGGGCATCATAAAGGAAACAACAAAATAATAGTTTTAATAATAAAATAAGAGTTCTAAATTTTAGAGAGGAAGAAGAAAAACTATTTTCTCTTATCGTATTTTTGACATATCCTTAACAGTTCAGCGAAATTTCAAGTTTGGGCACTCGTTGGATGTGGATTTTAATTATGCATCCATATCGTACCCACACTGCATACGTCTGAGGCACCCATGACATGAAAAAATGAACATTTCAATAAAAAAACATATTTTAATATTAAAATAATTTTTTTTATTGAAATTTTCATTTTTTCATGTCATGGGTGCCTCAGTTGTATGTAGTGTGGATATGAGTTGGATGCGGAATTAAAATCCGCATCCAATGAGTGCCCAAACTTGAAATTTGGGTGAACCGTTAAGGAGATATGTCAAAGATACGATAAGAAAAAGTAGTTTTTTCTTTTTCCCTCCAATTTGTTTTACAAATTTTACCCTTATGGTTGACATCACCATCTTAAATCCTATTGGTTCTTATAAAGTGAATTTTTGTGGTACATTATTTGTTTTGAGGCCCATTTTTTACCTCAAAACTCCCCTAATGAGGGTAACCTTACTGAGTGATGATGACCTACCTTAGCCACGTCAGGGAATGGCGACCTCTGTATCTCACTACTATATCCCCTGATGATCAAAGCACTAAGGAAATGTGCAATGATGTAAAGGAATGCAATGATCAATAATAAAAAGGAATGCATAAGATGACAGACATGATGCACAATAATGAGGATGAGTGCATAAAAATAGCAAACTAATACAGTGGGATATGCAGGAAATCCCAATTTAGCAATACAAGTCTCTCACAAAGGAAGAAAACTGGAAGTTGGACTCGCCACTCAGTCAGCAAGCCGCTCACAAGCCGACGATCGATCTCAAACAGACAGGTAAGTTGTCCACCGCTCAAAGCTTTGTGGTTTGTTGATTATTTAGCAAAATCATAAATGATGAAGGGATTCAAGAAGAGCGAGCCCGAAGACCATACACCGATATATGAAAATCCGCGGGTGTTGGCCATCCTTCGCACAGCGGGATGGATGCAATTTATCATGGGCCTGAGAGGATCCAATATAGAAGTAGCCTTAGAATTTTCCTGGGACCTGAAGAGCATAAAGGATGAACAGTATGTCACTCGGGTGAGGGGATTATGCATCAGGCTCGATGAAGAAGCAATTGCGACGTATACAGGATTTCCCATGGGGCTACATTGGGGCATAGATGATAGGGAAGCTAAGCAAAGGGCGAAAGAAGTTTTCTTTAGACAGGGGGAAATCTATGAGGAAGACAAGAACGAGGTTAAAAGAAACACCATGCTTGCACCCTGGGAGAAGGTAGCTTTCATTGTCCTGAAGTATATAACATGCACATGGAGGCCGAGTTACATCCCAACTTTCCATTTCAGAATTTTGGAGCTCTTAAGACATAGGGGCCACATTACACCAAACAATAATATCGGCATTCCCTACTACCTTCTGCAATCTCTCTGTGAAATGAGCAAGATGGTAGTGCAAGGGAAGGAGGATGCACTGGATCACCATGGACTGATCATGTTAATTATTTGTGAATAATTGAAGGTGCAAATTCCAGAGCTCTCGTGGGAGGAATTTGTGTTGGTCTCGGCTAAATATGTGCAAAGGATGAAAGGCACGCCTAATCCGTTCATACCCCTGGCCTCTGGATCAAAATAAAAATCCACCTCTGCATCGGGAGATAAACGCAAAATTGACCTGGAGAACGATAACGAAGTCATGGCTGACACTCTTATCAGAATAAAACATTCCCAGAATGCCTCTCGCTCGAAAACCACAAGGGTTTATGCTAGCAAACAAGGGTCAAAACGGCAGAGTAGAAGGTTGGCACAGCAGACCAAAGGAAAGCATTCAAAGAAGGAAGAAAAAGAGGTCAGCCCCGTAATACAGGACCTATCTGACTCTGAATATTTTGGGGCAAAGAAGGATGACCCTTCTACACCTGTAGACGAAGATACATTCTAGTTGAACCCTACATATGAAAATGTAAACACTAGAATCAATGACCAGCTGACCGAGGCATTGGCCAAGCTAGTAAAAGTCAGAGAAGAGATGGCTTCATTAAAATTTGAAGCAAAACGCCACAGAAGCCAGCCAGTTTCACCAGCATCCCCACCATTCATACATGAAAAGAACCAAATATTAAAAATGCAGCATGCAGGGGAATTGAAGCTGGCAGAGCAGCAAAATTCAAGACTAAAAGAAAAATTGGTCCAAGCCCAAGAGGAGTTGGCTCAGAGAGATAAAAAAATACTACAGTTGGAGGTTACCTTGACCATCACTGTGAAAATTTATGATGATATATTAGGGCTCAGACCACCATCCATGGTCTACACTATTTACCTAAGAGAGAAATGGGGTGAGTTCCAGTTACAGAGGCTGGAGCAAGGCCTACCTTTGGAATTAACCACTCCAAAGGAGTTCGTAGAAACCTCTCTTGGTTTCACAGAATTAGAAAAACATCAATTATGCGAATTTTTCCTGCATAATTTTGTGGTACCGAACTCACCCAATTGGTCATTGAATCCCTATGCTTCCAATTAAGAGCACTATGCTCTTGGATGAACCATGAAATAGAGAGATCCCAAGATGCTCATCTCTACCTTGTAGAAGAATGGCAGAACCCGTTGTGGATCAGAGATGAGGCAACTCATCCTGAGAAAGTAATTCAGGATCACCGTGCCATCACCTCCAATGAAGATATGATTCCCATACTTCTCGAAAAATAGCAGGAGGCAGTCTCACATTTTGATCTCACCACTCAATGCACCTACAGAGAAGTTCACAAAGGCCTCGGTGAGAGGTGGACATGAATCTAACAAGATTTGAAAACGAGGGAGCCTCACTCACCCATTAGGTTGGAAATTGCACTCACTAGAGCCAAGCTTTAGAGAGAATCTTTGATAAAGGACTAGGTCAGGTGGATAGGCATGAAATTGAGCCCTTCATTCATTCTCCCTTTGACTATTAAGGAGCAGGTCGATGAAGAGGAGGAACGAAGAGCATGGACTAAGGAAGATCAGAATCAAGGGTATTATAGACAGGAAGGAGCCCCTCAAGTGGTTGCCTAGGATATCAGGGAGGCTGTCATGAAACAAGATGTGTCACCCAAGGATGGGTGACTTCTTCAAGTCCGGGGAAGATGATGAGCCCATAATATAGGTACTCTATATCCCCCTTTATGCCACACAAGCATAAGAAAGGATAAGAAAATACCTATGTTGGTAGGGGAGAATTCATTTGTTTTGATTATTTAATGAAGTAGTTTAGAGATTATTTTTCTTATGCTTAAAGCGTTTTATATGCTAATTATATGAAAATAGGCATGCATGAGTAGGGAGCAGGTGATCTGGAAAACAACAAGTAAATCAAGCTCAAGACTGAATATCACGAGTGACTCAGTGCTCTCATTTTCCTCATTTATAGAAAGGACTCCTATTAAACAGGATCAGTGTTTACAATGCAGATCTAGGTTAGAATTAGGAATAAATAGGGACCTCTTGAATAGAAGGGGGTTATGCTAACATTTTTGAGAAACAAACTTCAGCATATTTTGTATTCGAGACAATTCTGTTTTAAGTTTTTCCTGGACACACGAAGTGATGATTTGATAATGGAAGACTAGCGTTATTTTATTTCCTTGAGTTTATAAGTTTATTTTACTCTTGAAATACGTGTTGGGGAGGGCCCCCTCAATACATAGATCAAGAGCCTTGTGTTTCATTATAGGTATTTCTCATGCATTTTATTAATTGTTTCAATCACCATGATGTGTAAAAGTACTTTGATATTTGTTGAGATATTAGATTCTGATTTCAGTATCAATGATTTTCTGTTGTAGTTTGATAACACTCATTCCGTATTTTTGCAACACATTGTCTGTAGTCCTGTGTGTGCTATCCACGCAGACATATTTTATATCTAAGCTCCAACATTTTTATACCATTTCCAGATAATCATTCAGATCTATGATTTCACCCACACTTTCCTTATTTAAGTTTGATTGCATAAAGGTTAAATATTTCAACATTTGATTTGAATAGAACAGGGTTTAATCGCTTTCAGTATTTGATTTGGTAGATTGAATGTGATCGTTTTCCAGCATTGAAATTCCTAGAATAGATTTACCATCTTTCAGTATTCAATTCCTAGAATAGATTTACCAGCTTTCAGTATTCAATTCCTAGATGAGATTTATCAGCTTTTAGCATTTAATTCCTAGAGTAAATTTCCAGTTTTCCAGTATTCAATTCCTAAGATAAATCTATCAGTTTGCAACATTTTCAGTTTATAGATTTACATCCTTTCATATTTCCAGCTTCTTAGCTTTTAGAACAATACTTCCATTTCCCTTAAATAAATCTTTAGGATATATTGAACATTCAGAACGACAAAGATCACCCTATAGTGCACATATAGTGCTTAGCATCTCTCAAGTTTGTATGCTCCCTGGTCCATAATTAAAGTATACTTCCGGTATAGCTACCTTTATTAGGTACCCATTCCTGGAGTTCACCAAAGTTTGTGGGAGAGAAAGTTAATTTGATACATCAATGTTCTTTAAATCCACATTATGTTGCTCAGGGAATAGTGTCAAGTGTTTTTGAAGGTGACATTGTACAATTCAAACCACTAGATGTTGGTGAGTTTGGTATTTTAGTTCATAAAGTCTTCTACAATTGTGAGGATTGTGGTGTATTTGAAGGCTCTCTTGTAAGATGGCCTACAAACAATTTGCTTGACCTCAATGATGTTCCTTTGGATGTTATACTAAAAAAGAATGCAGACGAAGACATGGTCAACATTTGGAAGATTTTTGAATAATGTCCTTTATAGGTGGCCCTTCCAGGTACTCCCCATTGTGAATATACAAATGTTAAAGCGAATGGAACAAGGCCATACAATTCCGTAAAGCGACAAGCTGGAACTAAAATTTCTGAAAGAAATTCAAGCTCAGTACCTTACAGGCTTGGAATTGATCAGGGTGCATTCCTTTCAAAAATTGTCACTGGACATTGTTGCTCAAATCTTTGTATATCAAAGATTTCACTGCAATCAATATTTGAATGTGTGTATAGATTTAATAGTATGAATGGAAATTCAAGAAGAAAGTATGTTACAAATTCTATGGGATTAAATGTTCCTATGGCCAAAGAAGGAGACGAGATAGAAAGAAGAATGTTTACAGTGAGATTAGACACAATAGACATCTGTCAAAATGCATGGTATAAATGCCATGGGATAAAAAGGAGCACTTTATACAATTATAAAAGCATGTCCTTGAATGGTGATGTGAGAGTTGTGCATGGTGACACTAGCTTGGAAAAATCTAGGGAAAACATTGTTGCACTGGTAGCTACTATCAATAAAATTGTAGAAGAGAATTCATAAAAATATCCAAATATTACATGATTAATCAGTAAAGATGGAACAATGACAACCTTGAAATTATTGTCATCTAATATGTCCCATGGTTTGCTGCAAAAAATGGCAAATGAAGAAATCGAAACTATTGGTTTTCCTCCAATATCACAATCCTCCTTTAGCAAGGTGGTGACAGAATATTTTTGAGATGTTAAAATTTCTAAAGCAAAATCCTTTGCAAGGTGTAATGAGTGCATTACAATACAGGATAAGCTTAAGGGGAC
This sequence comes from Larix kaempferi, assembly GCA_027924585.1. Classification (NCBI taxonomy): domain Eukaryota; kingdom Viridiplantae; phylum Streptophyta; class Pinopsida; order Pinales; family Pinaceae; genus Larix; species Larix kaempferi. The sequence continues at coordinate 610,607 of BSBM01000033.1, forward strand.
CACTAATCCAAATGAGGTGGAAAGGTTTTGAGGACATCAGGAATCTCATAATAAATATATCGTAAGTTGTCTCCAAGTGTATTATTCTCACAGATTAGCTTCACAAAAAATCCAAAGACTTTCCTGAGTATTGTTCATGACAAAATGGATAAGTCAAAGACTTCCATTCCAAGGATGGGTAAGAAGGTAAAATATTTTAGTAATGTTATCACTATTCCTATATCATTGACTGGAATGTTGACTCGTGGGCACAAGATTGTGGTTTTGGCCATTTCAACCTCTCATTTTTAGGGATGGGATTGAATTTCACTGTGAGATCCCTGGCTAAATGCTTGAAGAGTCTTGAAGAACCAGTGGTTGATAAATATGGTGAGTTTCTTTACAAAGGAAGAACATCTAAGCACCAATTGCATGATGATCTATTGCAATCAGAGTCATATGAAAAGTGTGATATACAAACAAGATGTAATGCAACATGATATATTTTGTGTTGATGGTACTGATCAATGCATGCCAAATAGAAAACTACCACCCATATTGTTGTTGCAAATGGATAATTGTTCAGGCGATAACAAAAACCGCTTTGTATTCGCATTTTTATCTCTTTTAACAACATGGAGAGTGTTTGAGATTGTTGAAGTTGGATTCCTCCCGGTTGGACACACCCATGAAGACATAGATGGAACTTATGGAAGGTTATTAGTAAATCTAATGTGCAATGATATATTTCCACTCTCAGAAATTATGGATACGTATAGAACATGTGAAGATCAAAATTTCTATGTCCCTTATATAATTGATGAACTTTATGATTTTAACAATTTTGTGAAACCCCACCTTTTGGATGGAAATTCCAAGATCATTGGTATCAAAAAATGCCATTTTTAAAAATTTTATCTCGTAGATAACATTCTAGAGATGCAATGGCATCACTTCGGGATGACTCTTGGTCATATCCTATTCATCTGTGGTGGTCATTGCCAGATGGTAGCGTAGAATTGCCAGTGGGGCAGCCTAGGTTATTAAATTCACAATAAAAAAGACCTTCAGACATTGACAAAATAAAAAAGTAATAGAAACATATATTTCATTCTGGAATCAAGGGGTTGAGAAGGGAGGTGAACAAGTTTTGTGTCCCAAGTTAAATTATTGGGAGTCTATATATAAATCTTTGGACAGCCCCTTCGATAGTTTTGATCAGTCAACAACTAACTTTTGGCAATCGCCAAGCCATGATAATCATAGTAGTGAACCTACAATATATGAACATGAAATTATGGACTCCTATTTGAAAGAAAATGTTCCAGCTTTGCAGGATTTCTATGTTTGACCAATATGCAATAAGTCTAGATATGAATTCATTCCAAGAGTGGATGTTGTAAAGGGACAAATGGTCATTATGCAATCACCATAGACATATTGTGCAATATGGTTGGGTAGGGTGATTGGTAATATTTATCAGGATTCAAATGCTAGTACTATTGGGTCTTACAAAGTAGAGGTGTAATGGTGGAAGCCAACAGGAGCATCGAAGGATCTAAAGGTCTTGTACAAAAACTACTTAAATAGAAAGAAATAATGGGTTGCTGGTGCAAAAGAAAACATGATGATTGATGTAAATAGCATCATATGGGCATGGTCACTAAGGCTAGGATGGACAGGAGAAAAAATTAGATTAAACGAGAAGGGCCTTATATAGAAGTTAAGGGACAATGAGAACAGATGGGGGAATAGTGTTGAGAGTGCGATGGATATTCCTATGGATATCATTTGATGAGATCTTAGCCCAACAAATTTATATTTTGTTACAATCCTCCTAGTCTGTCTATCAACCTGGCTGGGTGAGAAAACGTCGAGCATCGGGAATGTCCACGAGCTTCTAGGAATTTGAGGAAAATTACTACTTTGAAGTAGAATACATTGTTTACTAGTTACTACTATGTAAGTAAGCTGTGCCTATATAGATTATGCAAAGAATTCTTGCCTCATTTGGAAACTACTGAAATTATCTATGTAAAAAGCTAGATATCATTGATACTGTATAAAAAAATAATCAAGAACTGATAAAATGTATATTCAAGCAAGGACTGAATATTATAGACATTGCACTTTTCACCGTAAAATATTGCACATTTCCAAATGAAAATTGCACTTTTCAAATCAAAATTTGCATTTTTTGATTTGAAATTCACACTTTTTTAATTGAAATTCATAGTTTGATAATAAAAAAATGCAATTTTAGGGTTCATAAGAAGTCAAAAGACACACTATTCGAATATAAAAGCACACTTTTCAAAGCCAATATTTCCACTTTCAGAACCTAATTTTGCACTTTAGAAAGGTTGATATTGACACTTTCAAAGTCTAAATGCACACATTTTTACTCCAAATTTTTCCTAATATGTCAAAATTTAATGAAATAGTCATTAAGTGTTTACGATAGTCCAATATCACCAGAACTTGCAAACAAACTCCAAAAATCTAAGCAAACTAGAGAAAAACCTGAAGCAAATAGGCTTCTCTCCAATAGAGTTGCCACTTCTATTGTGAGGAAATTTATCATATGACTGGGGTTGAGGTCACCAACATATTGGGGTTGTAAAAGAAGACATATAAGGGTTGATTATAAATAAAAAACACTCTTGATTATCTATTGGGATCAAAGAAAAATCATATAAAGGGTTTAGGAAGAGGAATAATGTGAACCTTTTTATGAAGTTCGGTCCTAGATTTCTTTGAATACTTGACCTTTTCTCCTAAGCCTCAGTCCAAGAACCTGCAAAACCAATAATAAACTCTCCTCAAACACATTTGGATACAAATAGATGGTTGAAATTCAAATAAAGCATAATAAGCTAATCAAATGAATAACAACAGGCAACCAAATCTTAAACAAGATTGAACACAACTATTAGTGAAGGGAGCAATGTCTATTCTTTCATTAATAATAGAAACAAGTACAATGTTACCTTCTTTCCGTTATGGCAGCACATGAAACCTTGACTCTGGATCTCTTTGCTTCTCTTCACCAACACACCCAATCAATTTCCAAATCTTGTAGGGATAGGATATCAGATGTACAAAGCAATAGGGGAGGGAGATAGCATAATTTCTCTAGAATAACCTTATCCAAAAGGTTCCCCTCCATGGCCAACCTATCTTGATCTTATAGTTAAAGGAGATATTTGCCATTGGGAGAAGTCAGCTGTAACCGATAGGGAGGTTTCCAAAACCACCCAAACTACCCCAATTTCGAGATTGTTTATGTTTTTTGTCCTTTGTTAAGCCACGGGCAGGTAGGACAAAGGAAAGGTGCACGTTGGGGGGGGGTAGGGAATAATTTTTATGTATTTTGATAGGTGTTTTGGACTCCAAATGTGGTCGCAAGTTCCCTAACTGTTGAATAATCATTGAATAAGTTTAATAATCATTGAATAAGTTAAGGCTACACTACTAAGAACCAAATTAGGGCTCTTCCATCCATAGTGCCCTTTTGTGTGACCAAGAGTGGCTTGATGAAAGTGTCATCATGAGAACATCATCGTGCAAGTGTGGTCACAGACAAATAAGTGTCGATTTGGGATATAACAATATGCAACCAATTGCAATAGACACGCACTTCCATAGTATGTCCAAATTTTTCATCCCAATTTGTTTCATATGTACCTTTATAATAAATATTTCATAAAAGGTTTAAAGCATTTAGCATTTTGAAAAATCAAGAAAAGCAATTATAGGATTTCAAAACAATGATTTCGTAATTTTTTTACAACAATGACGAATATTGATTAACAAGAGCCACGAGGTGGCAATGTCCCTGACATTGCACCTGTATTGCCCTTTTTGTTTGTCAACAACCACATTCAAGCTTAAACATGGACACAAATTCAAAGTATGAAAATTGTGTTTGTATGTTGTTTTTGCATTTAGACATTAACATAATACTGTATATATTGCAAAAGTGGAACACTACACATACACATAAACATTTAAGTTTCACCTGTTGTATGTATTGCCACTGCTTTGAGTCTTTTAAGAAGTCCAACACTAGAGGTTTCATCCAATGTGCATTATGCTAAGTTTCAGGTTTTGCCGAAGTCCAAGATGATCGATGGGTTGACAAGTGGCAATAATTGAGTGGGTATCGTGTGTCATTCAGAGGTGTCAACAAGTGTGATTAGGAGACATCTCGGTGGAGCAAGTCTAATAGTGTATCAAATATTAGAGGAAGCGCCAAAGCGTAGCAGAGGAAATGTCGAAGAGTAAGGAAAGATACATCAGAGCTAATGTATTAGAAGTCTATGGAGAGGCCATCAAAAGGAGTGTCTATAGTGCATCAAAGTATTGGCATAAGAGGTGTCATTTCTGTGAGTGCAGTGATTATGTTTCTGAACTTTTTTTAAGGGGATGGAAATTCAAATTGCCAATAAAAATATATTGCTTATATTATTTTTATTATAATATAAAAGAGTAAGTAATTTCATCTTTTAAAAAAAAAGAGAATGAGCGTGTGAAAGAAGATTCTTCGTAAGCCTTGTTACGTGTCTCACATTGCATTGTGGAAAGCTATTGATAAAGCACCTCTCAATATAATAAAAAAAAACCTTGATCTCATATTAAAAAATAAAAATAAAAATAATCTTTCAAAATGTTTGAAATTTTTTCATTATATACATGACTTAAAAAATAAAAATAAAAATAAAAATAATCTCTCAAAATGTTTGAAATTTTTTCAGTGTATACATTACTTAAAAATTTTACTAAAAGTTTTTTATTGTGTGTTCTTTTCCTCTGCTAATAACCGAACCTATCAAATTTTCATATATTTCCAAAGACTTGATTGTCCTTTTATCATTATTGTAGGTAACCCCAAAAAAGGTGTAGGTAAGCACAAAATCAAAATCTACCCACTAATAAAATCGCTACTTTAGGTCAATTTTTCTACCCTACATTTTCAAATAAGAACAAAACATTTTATCTCAAAAAATTATATGCTGATATGAAAATGGAAACAAGATATCTACAAATGATTTTTTTCTGCATGCATTTATTACATCATTATTCCATATTTTCTTTTGTATACATCACTTCGCTAAATTGCTTCTCGCTTCCATGTCTAGTGGCTTCATTTCCATCATGTTGTTGGTTGATATTATGTTTTTCTTTTCCATATAATCCAGTATTATGACATCCACATACATTGTTTTTTTGCAAATTCCACATACAGTATTATGAAATCAGAATTTCTGCATGGTTTCTCAATGGATGAATGCAATTTTTCCACATGGTTTCTAAATTTCCAGATACTTTTCCAATTAGCATCCACTGGATTGTACTTATATCATCCGGACCCAAACTTTCAATAGGTATAATTTCAGTAAAAACTAAAATTCAAGTTACAGATCACGTCTCCACGACAATAATGCGTATGGGCAACGCTGGTTTGTAATGTTCCTTTCTACCTACTCATCTCCTTGAAATGCAGCTGTCCAACATGAATTCATGCCAAAGGCCATATCATATATTATCCAGCGCTGATCCAACGCTATCAAAATAGTTCGAGCCCACCCCAAAACGTTTATTTTTGTCACATTTGTTTTGTCGATCTGTTTAACAATCTCCCTCTAGCGAACTATTACTTTTATTCGATTGGCCTACCCATCGCCACAGTTGGCATATTTGCAGTCGTTTATATAATATTATTTTGTATTATATATATACATAATTTTTTGCCAATATAGTATTCTTGAAATCTACTAGCTATGTAACATTAACTTTTCATATGACTTTTTCATATAGCCATAGCATTCTTGAAATCTGCTAACTATACAACATCAACTTTTCATATCACTTTTTCTTATAGCCATAGCATTCTTGAAATATGCTAACTATACAACATCAACTGTTTATATGATTGTAGGACTTTTTCATATAGCCATTAATATTTTTACCATTGATAACGGATCATTGCTTATTAATAATAAGCTGATTAGGGTTCTTGTTAATCTGCACACTCCATACTGTGAGTTCACGTTCTAGGAAATTGTTGAATCTTTATCGAATATATTGAATTCATCAAAAATATATATTTCTTAGTGATATCGGTGTAGTTTATCATATGCCATAAATATTTTAGTGTATATGTCTGAGAATGTATGAATCAAGGAAGTTTATTTGAAAAACTGAAGCAACACGCAATCTGATAAAGACTATTTCATCAAATAGATATTGCAATTCATGATTAATTTCATCAAATAATATTGCAATTCACGATAGGATTGGCAGGGTGATAGATTAATATATATTTCTCTCTCCACTAGTGTGTCGTCAATATTGAGTAAAGGCTGGGCCAAACAAAATTTTACACAAAAATTTATGGCTTTAAAAAAACAGTAACAGCTTCAACACATACCTTTTTATCCACAGGTCAATTTAGTTAAATGCATATCTCTATATATAATTGTTTCATCCAAATTTCAATGAAATTTAAAGAAAAAGAACAAAGAAAATTTCTAAATTTAATATTTGCGGAGAGGAAAAGCTTAGAAGTAAAAATTATGGAATTCTCGGCCACCGAAGAGTCCTATCTGCCTCTATTGCACATTGTAAACATGTTGTATGAAAGAATGAAACATAAGATTGAACATAGCCGCACTCTGGATGTGATGTAATTAGTAACCGCGAAGGATTTGCATATATTATAACATTACATACTCACGTGGGAAGTGAAGAAAGAGTAAGTATTGTATACAGTATTAAAAATTAGCGGCAGTTTGGATGTGATGTAATAGTTAGTAACGGCCAACAATTTGTAGGTGTGCATTACAGGCCAATATTCAACCATCAACAACAATTGATACATCAGCCAGCAACCAGCGGAAGGGAAGAAAAAATAAGTATTGGATACATCTTCAGACAAGTATTAAAAATTATGACTGGAGATGTAATCTCGTGAACGTCAAATGAATTTTTTTATGCCCGTAGTCATTGACCAACTGTCAAATATGTTCCAGAAAGAAAAAATGGTCAACAGGCCATCAAATTCCAGACCTGGTTGCACCAGATGGACGGCTTTACCATCAAAGTATCCTGCAAAGCAGGTTACGAAGGGTACCTTTGCCATGTCACAAAACTTGTCAAATAATAGCTCTAGGGTTAGCAATACCTAAGTCAAAAAAGAAACCCAAAGTGAAGAAAAACACAAGGACACAAGTAATCAATGTTGAGAGGGCACAAGCAAGCCCAGTCGCCATTGTTTCATTCTTTGTGAAATTGAAGAGCGTGGTTTTACAGTTTGGGCAAGCAAAGCATGGATCTAAAAATGGACAAACAACAAACTAAAACCCTCTGAATTGAATGAAAAAAATCATTTACAACAAAGATAAGTATCACCGTGGACCAATAGATTGGTGTGGCACAATTGCCATCGAAGCAATGAAAATAGAACCTGCAAACAAGAAATTTAATAGGTAGTAAGGACTTGTTATAGTGTAAGCACCTCATATTGGGTTGTTCTTTGCGAATTTCTTACCAAACATGTGCCACTTACAACCTCTTCCAAAATGTTAGTCTCATCCAAAATGTTAGTCTAAGATAGTCGCCCAACATAGGAGGCATGCCCCTGCCACGTTCCCTGCACGCACTACATCAATTGTAACAAAAGTGTTCTGCACAATGCACTAACATGCCAGATCAGTTCCAAGGCTGTCTGTACATGCACTAAACTGTCAAGTGCATCGAGATCAACTCCATGGAAAAATGAAAATTGGATGTCACAATAAAAGGTCGCACTGTAAAAACGTTAGATAGTTGAAGCCAACCCGTATGTACTATGTATTGTTAGGTATATGCGGGAACCCCACCATCACCAGCACAGAACTGCAGAGCCATCACGAAAACCTAAAAAAAACCATTCATTTTCATTAACTAGTCTGGGGGAGGTGTGGAGGTTTCACTAATGAAAGCTGGCACATTTAGCAGATTCATCCTTATCATTGCACGTCCCATCACAGGTCTGGCTTTGGCCCTTAGAGGAATCGCCACGGTTGAATCCACTAATGAAAGTTGGGCACATTTATCTCTGAAACATTAAATGACAACTAGGGCTTATATTTTTTTTGAGAAATTATGGCAGTCTGTCATGTCTGACCTCTGCAGGACCTTATGTCAGCTAGCCGCCCCCTCCTGGGCACCAAAAAAGAGGATGACGTTTGGTTCTACAACCAATCAAATTTAAGAAAAATCATTTTTAAAATTCAAAGTTATAAAAAAATATTCCAATATTTGTCTAAACTATAGGCAATGACAAAAAATTTATAGGTTAGCATAGACTAGCCCACATTAATAAGGTTTGAAAGATCTATATATATGATCCCCTTTGGGGACATAATAACATAAAGCAAGCAACTGCACAGTATATAGAGACGCTCTAAAAAAGGTAATAATAACGGTATACAAAGAATATCTAAAAATAAATTTATTTAAAATGTACTCAAAGGACTTGTGAAAATAACTTTTGAGCTTATACATACAAAGGAAAACATCCTTACATTTTCCTTTTACTTTCATGGTGACCTTCAAATTTAGTCAACAAGATTTCCCATTGGGAATGAAGTCATTTATGAATTCCCAAAAAGGCCTACAATGGAAACCATTTTCCTATGTTTAGATACCTATGATACATGGTAGGTTTAATAAAGAAAATATTTGCATCTTTAGCCATGGCTATAGAATTCACAAGCTTATCAAAGGCAAGCTGGACATTATTCTTGCGAAATTCATATTTTTCAATTTTGAAGACATTAACAACTAGGTAAGGATCAAGATGATGATTCAGATCCTGCAAATCTTTACTCTAGAACGCGAGGTGCTTGTTGAAGAAAATCCACTTCAGTTGGTGTCATTGCTTCCTCCTGTAGTACATCACATGTAACATTACAAAATATATAAAATAATAACCTTAGAAAGGATATCTAAAAGTTAGATAACAAGTTTTAAAACAAGACACCAAGTATTCATCTTATAATAATAAAAATTTCAAAACAAATGACCAAATATGTTGGTTCTTTAAAATAATTTCCTCTTCATTAAGCAAGGCTTTCCATCAAAAATATTTAAATGCATCCATTTATATATATAGTCAAATTCCATATTTTCAGTAACTACATGAAGTACTAAAGTACTGTCGTAGTCTTTGATGTTGTAGAATATTCATTGCCCGTGCCATAGTGTAGCATGGAAAAGGGAATCAAAACAATTAGTGAGAGAAGGAAGTTGATGGTGATTAGCTTCCATGGAAACTACCTTATCAATGCACTGTGACGAAACAATTCCAACAACCAATACCATGACCATGCGTTTATTCAATTGGCCCCCAACATCCTTGCAACACGCTATTGCAGCTACCACGATTGAAGCCACTCCTCCCATTGACATGGCGGCTTGCAAAACAGCATAGAGTTGCACTCTCAGACCTTGCAAACTATTAGTTGACCTAATAAAAATAAATACATTAATTCATGGATGAATCTAACTTGTCTTGTGTTCAATAAAGGATTTGGATTGTTCTGGGGAAATTGCGTGGATGAAGATAAAATGAAATTATAACAAGGAAAACCCCTTTAAATTTTGAAATTAAATTTTCACCAAAAAATAATGGATTTTCTTATTGACTAAATTACTCCTACTAACAAAAGAACATGGAATTCCCACTTTTCAAATCATGATGTTCCCATATACAGAGTTTAAAGGTTTTGGACTCCTTGAAAAGAGTATATTGGGTTAAATTTGAATGGATCAAAATTAAATTGTAACTTTCTACAAAACTTAAAATATTTTTTTTTCCAAAATAGAATGAATTTAGTTATTTTGAGACAACACATAGTCAATTTTAAATCAATAACTTGAATTGATGGTTTCAGTTTCCTAACTGATACAATAAAATATTAATCATTGGATGACCTTAAAAATCAAGTTTCCTATGTATTATAGTCCATTTGAATTAAAAAATTGACATAGAAATTTGTTGTAATTTATATGTCCTTGTCGTGGCGTTTCTAGTTTAATATTATTATCATCAAACTTGGTTTAAAAAGTGGGTCAACAAGGAGAAAGGAATGTTTTTTTATTGAAAAACCCATCCTTATGGCCACTCAAAGATGAAAATTTATAATTTGTTTATAAAAAAATTACAATTTGTTTAGATAAAGTTTTGATTTAGATCTTGAGGGTTGAGATCCAGAAGGATTGAATGTTGGGAGAGGATGAGAGAAAACATATAGATCTACTATGAAATTCATGCAAGGAACATAAAAAATAAATAAATAAATGAAATACACCATGAAAATGCATGACAAAGTTAGAGAAAAAATATTTCATTAAGGTTGACCATTACATGCAGTCAGACCAATTTTGGGACCTCTCCTTCCCCATTCTAACTCTTCCCCTACTACCTTTTTATAAGGTCTATTGTTCACAATTTCAACATTGAATAACTAACTTCATTAATTACATGACTCATGTGCTCCCTTTTGCATTTAATAAAAATATGGCATTTTGACTTTCACACCCAAACTTAGACTATAAGCCCCCAAGATTAAGATCAATTCTCTCCCCTTAATAAATGATGGTTCACGTCATTTCAGTAGCCAAGAAAACCAATACCTCATTATATATCATACCAATATGTTTAGATTTGTCAATTGCCAATGCAAATAAGGGTTTTATGTGGTTTACCCGTAACCATGGGTTTGTGGATCACCCATAACCGAGTTGGAAATGACAATATCAATATTTCTCTTAGTACCGAATTAAATTAGGAGAAATTTACATGTCTAGTAACAATCATAAAAATAAAATTACAATAGGATTTAATAAATCCGAATATTAAAAAAACTCATAAGAAATTTGTGACTTTTCTTACAGATCATGTCTTGTTGCAAATTCGTCCAAAATTTTGGTTATGGGCAACAAAATTAAAATATGTCAAACACCCATTTGATTTATCAAATAGATATTTCCATCGATATATGGAACTTATTTTGTGGTGGATTTTGGAGTGACAAAATATGTGTTGAATTTGAAGGTGTGTGTGGTTGTCTTGGAACAAATTAATGCAGTACTTCAATAACCAATACCTTTTTTACTACGAAACAAAACGAAATTCCATAAAATACCCATTTTAGACGACGGAAATTCCTTTCCAATGATCTATGGTAGACACTCTAAAATTCCTTGTAGAGCTCACAACATCCATCCAAATCTTGCAGAGGTGGTTTTTCCTCCCATTTTTCAATCATTGTGCTTCTATGGCGACCCTACAACAATGGTTGAGTTGATACAAGGTTGGAAGGAGGTCTCTCAAGCTCCAATATGCATGGAAAAATTATTTTAATCCATTCCATGGTCATTTAAAGATGAAATAATGTTTGATGTGAGAGTGCATAGGGCCATAAAATATGTCAAGGGTTTGTAGAGAAACATGGGTTGTTGAAGATATCAAGGAAGCTCTGGTTGCAGCATAAAAACCCTATGAAATTTCTAAAAAAATTTCAAACCAATGGATGTAGTGAAGTCCATGTATGATGCTCCTGCAATGATGAACGGATATCCGAGGGTAGAAAAACCCTGTAGTGCCCGAGGACCACTTTGATGCTTATAGTGTATGGCCTAGAAAATAGACTTAGAGAGTGCAAAAGGAAGTTGGATATTCCTACAAATATTTGAACTTGAACAATGCTTCAAACTCTCATACCAATCGAGTGGTTACCCGCTATGATACAAATTATTTGGATCTTGAGGGATGAAATCCATAAGCCTTGAATATTGAGAGATAAGGAGATAAAAAATATAGATCTTCTATGGAATTCATATAAGGAACATAAACAAGAAACACATAAATGAAATACACCATGAAAATACAAGAGAGAGTTGGAGAATAAGGATTCCATTAAGATTAACCATTACATGCGATGAGGCCAATTTTCAGACCTCTCCTTCCACATTCTAACTCTCCCTCTACTACTTTTTTTACAAGGCATCTTAGTGACAATATCAACTTTGAATAATTAACTCCATCAATTACATGTCCATCATGCTCTCTTTTACATTTAAAAAAACACATGGCCTTTTGGCATTCACATCCGAACTTAGACTATAAACCCCCCAAGGCTCGGATCATGTTTCCAATAAAATTTCACATATACTTTGTTTATATAAAAAATTTACAAAAATTATAATTTGTTTATAAAAAAATTACAATTTGTTTAAATAAAAATTTCAAAAAAATTCACATTTCTTAAAGTAAAAATTAAACATTTTTTTTATTAAAATTAAATAATTAGATTATAAAGAAATATAGATTATCAATTTTGGTGAGATATCATAAATTTTTGTTATTAAAATTAAATGATTAGATTATAAATAAATTCGTATTAACAATTTTGGTGAGATTTGATATTTAATTATGTTAAAATGGCCTTTAGTTTGTTACTAAAAAAGTAGCTAAATTAGTTTTTCTACCGATCTTTTCATGTATAAAAAGGATCCTAATTTTATTCAAACTCACAAAATTACATTTAGTATATCCTCTACAACATGCCTAACTCACTCTCATGATATAAAGGTTTTCATCTTTAGGCTATAAGGTATTCTCATTACAACAATAAAGTTATACATCCTCATCTAGTATCTCATACAAAATTTCACTAGACCGAAGATAAATGAAGGTGGAAAAATGTGGGAAACATATTTCGAATTCTATAAAATAACATTGTCTAATTATTAGAAGGGATGTAGCGCAATTTGGTAGAGTGCTTTTTTTTACAAAATGTCGCAAGTTCAAATCTTGTCATCCCTGCCCTTTTTATTCTTTTCTTCAAATGTGCATCTTTGAATAAAATATCATGAAACTAGCTTATTAATGTTTTTTTTTACAAAATGTCGCAAGTTCAAATCTTGTCATCTCTACCCTTTTCATTCTTTTCTTCAAATATGCATCTTTGAATAAAATATCATGAAACTAGCTTATTAAACATTCGATAAATTAAAAGAGATAGAGTTGGACATATTCAAATGTTTAATTAAAAGAAAGTGGGTTGGACATTTTTAGATGTTCAATTAAAATAAATAGGGTTGGACATATTCATATGTCTATCCATTTTCATTTCCATGGATGATCTAATGTCCATGTGCTAGAAGAATATGAAGCTTTCATAAACCATCGATGGTCTCATTCATTTCCGTGTAAACATGTTGAAAATATATATTATTAAATATCAGGATTATACCTATGATGTCACATAATAAAGGTTGCAAGAACAAATTCTTTAGTTTATTTTGACCCCTCGTCCAATTTATCACTAGAAGTGAGTCTCCAAAAGATTTCTATATTTGTTACACATTGTTTTGTAGGCAAGCCAACTTTGAACTTTAAAATGTGAGATTCATTTAAGAAAATAACTCAAATTCCACATACTTGTGGTTCTCCTTGTGAGTCACCATCAATGTATGCCCAAGCACTTGAATTATCAATATTCTTAATAACAAATTATCTAGTAGGTTTGTCCTTCTTCATTTTAGGGAAGTTATTTAGAATGCTTGTTCTATGTATTGCACATTGAATTGGGGAGATGATTTGGTCTTCAAACATACTAATATTCCTTGAAAGCCAAATTCCCCGAGCTAATATCAATGACAAAGCCCCGAACCTCTTCACAATAACATTTTCAAACTAGATTTTTAGGCCTTCTTTAGTAGTGGAGCCTCCCCATACATTTCTTGTTCAAATATAATCCCCACTTCATGCCAAACCTACACTGCATGCGCACAAGACATTAGGAAGTGATTGTTTGATTCGTCTAAGTGACTTCTTATAGAGGGCATATCCTAAGAATATAAGTATTCCTTATCTTGGGAGAAACCACATGAATATGGAAGATTATGATGGACGTATGAACTTCCATACTTGCTTCGAGAACCACATTAGTTTTCCCAAGTCCATTCTAGAGCTTCACACTTTAACATCTACCTTTGGGAAATAAACCTTTGTAGGATTCTTTGACCAAAGTAGACTATCAGTCCTCATCTTTTCTTCTAACATGGATATATTTTAGTGTTCTTGTATAAGCATACCATAAACATGCTTCTTGATCCCCTCTCAAACCTCAATGTCACAAACCTATAGTCTACGTGAAATTTTTTCTTCAATGTTAGGAATTTCTCAACTTTGATTTGAAACTTGAAGTTGCTTGGTCAACCTATGCCAACTACAACCAAATGACACCTCTTCGCCTAAGGTCTACCGATAATTTTGTCTTATACTACAAACCATAATCACTAAGTCTTACTTTCATTCAACAATGCCACATGTGTCCGACCACAACCCACAACAAATATATTGTAGATCCATGAAGTATATATATGGTGTAAAATGACGAACACAAAAAATGACACAACACCAATATGTCAAAATATTATTATGGCCAGAAGCGAAAAATCCATTTCAATGTCTCACTAGTTCATACTCTCAAAAGTTTCCAATGAACATTTCACTCAGATAACATCCTCTAAATGAGGGTAAGTTCAGATTTCCCATTATGTACATTTTGTTGAAAAGAAATAAAGAAAACATCCTCTAAATGAAGGTAAGTTCAGGTTCAGGTTTCCATTTGTTGGAAAAAAAAAAAAACTATATAATACAACCACACTATCACTATCATATACACATGATGATTCCTCTTAAAATAAATTTAACTATACTCATCTATACTCATCTACCAATTTTGTTTGCTTTTTACGTTTACTTTTATTCATTTACATCTAATACACTACTTGCCACCTTATAATTATGACATACCAAAAATCGTCTCGTATAAAACCTCATTTATTATTTGCTAAAAAATTAAATTAATAATAAATATATTGTGAAACAATATTATACTATATATTATATCATTAAAAAAATATTTTATTTGGATGAATTATAAACACAGTCATAAAGAGTTATTGAATTTAAACACTGTGATTGCAAGTTTTAAGAATTCCTGCAATATGGATTTCGTAGAAATCACACCAGAATAATTCGTCGGGAATGGTCAAAATCGTCAAGCGTTTATGCTACGCTTTTGATTTCTTATCGGGTTTAGCCGTCGGATAAATCAGTTAATCCACTTGACAGGTCCATAACGATTGTATTCAATTTGAATGTCAAACTGTCGCAATACTTTTTCAACTCCAACTGTCTGTTATTTATTCTTCGACTTACCATATCATACCCTCGTCGTGCACAATGCAGTTCTCGCACCACCGGTTCGAGAGGAGCAAAACAAGTTGCCCACCTTGGGTCTTGCAACTCCGGTTGATTTGTATTTCTGCTGATAATATTTTACAGCACTCGGCGTACCACTTCCAGATTCAAGGCCTGTCCTGCGTATGTGGAAACAATATTTTTATTTAGTCACAGACTTTGTGTGGTCTGTATTGAGTCAAACCAAAGCTGAAGCTGTAGGATTGTAGATATATACCTGTTTGATCTTCCATGTCAGGTCTTTCTTCCCGATCACCCTCGTTATCTAATTCACGCTGGTCAGGGTTCCTCGGCCTCGGAATTCGTGGTTCTGGCCGCTGCGGCTCATCCTGATTTGCCGTCATCATGGGCCTAGGTAAGTCTCGATCAGTGGTTCGCCCTACTGCTCCAACCCCTAAGCAGTGCACTGCAGCGGTTGGAAACTAGTGTTAGGATTGGTGTGTACATTCACGTGTAAATAATATTAATAGTTGTGAGGGCAGACAAAGAGTCACTGTAGAGTTCAAGAGTCTACTTGGGAATATGAAACCCAAAGGACAATTCTCATTGTATATATGTGTACATTTGGTTAATGACAAAATATTTGGTTAATGACAAAATATAGTGTACATTCACCCCTATTCAATTGTCTTTGTGTTTGTTATTTGTCTCTGTGTGTAAGCCAATCTACTTATTTGCCCAATGGGCAACCTAACAGTGGTATCAGACCGTTGCAAACTTTGTGCCGGTTGTTTTGAGTGGTATCAGAGCACATACACATGATATAACCTGTGTATCTGACCAGCTTACCCAGTCGTGTAAAATCCTGGAAAACCAGTTGTAGCAGATGTTTAGAATGTCTCTAAGCTGTGTGTATTTGAATGATGGCTTCTTTCCATGCAGAATTGAGGCCTGAGCTTATTTCGATTGCTGATTTCCTTCATCGAACGGGCATGGAGCAAGGATTGCTGATTTCCTTCATAGAACGGGCATGGAGCAAGGTCAATTTTTGATTTTGCTCCATGTCCATTGGTTGGAGGGAATCAACCATCTAGATAAGGATGCCCAAAATTGAGTAGATAATTGTAATACATTAGAGAGCTTCAACTGTTTGAGGGGGATTTCGAAAACGTTTTAACTGGATTTGAGAGAGGTAATGAAAGGCCTTATCTCGATTGTTGATTCCTTCCATCCAATAGGCATTGAGCAAAGTCAACCTTTGACCTTGCTCCATGTCCGTTGGATAGAAGGAATCAACAATCAAGATAAGCTCAGGGGACTACGTGATAATTGTAAATGCGTTATACTGCACCAAAATAACCAAAAAAAGAGAGACGTATATTGCTATAGTGTATCTATCACGAAGAAAAATATATGATAATGTTTCTATAAAAAACATATATATTGAGAGTTTGTAGATTCAATCCTATTCATTTCTGCATTTCATAAAATAAAAAAATTGCATTTTATGAAAAAAAATGATATTCTCCATAATAAAATATAACATATTGTTAAATTTGGTATGAAGTCATTGGCTTTTGGTTATGTAAAGGTTTTTATTTTATTAAGAAAATATTATTTTATACAAAATAAATTATATTGTTAAATTTCATTAAAAGTTATTGCCTTTTAGTTATGCACCAACTTTGTATTTCATTAAAAAACATATTGTTAAATTTGGTATGAAGTCATTGGCTTTTGGTTATGTAAAGGTTTGTATTTTATTAAGAAAATATTATTTTATACAAAATAAATTATATTGTTAAATTTCATATAAAGTTATTGCCTTTTAGTTATGCACCAACTTTGTATTTCATTAAAAAAATATTATTTTATGTATAATAAATCATAATTTTAAATTTCACTTTAAGTTATTTCTTTTTAGACCGTAACTATCTATTAGGTTGGATAAGATTTATTATTCCAAACAAATGAAATTGGTGGGTACTTATTTGCGAGATCTCATATATGGAACTTCTTGCTTTATTGATTTTTGTTAGAAGCATTACGTTCTTGTTCAAGGCTTCAATAGCTAGTTATTCATGGAATCCTTTTGTTATCAACCTTAATGCTTCAATAGCTAGTTATTCATGCAATCCTTTTGTTATCAACCTTAATGTTTTGATGCTTTGAGAGACAAACTTTAGGTGGGCCCTTAGATGTAGTCTATGGTTCAAAGATTCTTTGGCAACGACATGTGTCAAGTTATCCTTAACTTATCAAAGCTTAGAATAGGTATAGAATTGTTCCCATGGTCCAAACAAACCTTAAGAAGGGTTATATCAGGCTATGGGGATCCATGCATGGCCAACATGGAATAGAAACCTTATTTAACTCCTATGGCCAATGTTTTATACTTAAATGATGTCATATGCTAGTAGAAACATCCTCAGTATGCCAATCATTGGAATTATTAGCCATATATAACTCACGGGAAAGAATCATACTAGAGTGCATGTGTTATAGTATGGAACCATATTCATGGACCACATTTTATATAAACAACTCATTGGGCCTAATACCACAATCCATGCACTTACAAAATGTTGTAAAAGTAGTGTATAATACTAAACAAATATTGTATTCTATATGCATGTATTAGGTGATGCTACCCTTCCCTTGTGTGATAGATCATTTAGTCAGGTTTATAACCCTTTCTTAGGACAAATATTCCATTTAGACAATCAATCTCATTGTTTCAGTCCTTACTCATAGCCCACATTCCTTAGCGGTTAACTCTTAAAGGCCCAGTCCCTAGACTTCATCCCTGAATCTTGTTTTGGAGCAGGATACATTGTTGTATTGTACTAGACCTTAGAACTATGCTTGCATCTCACTCCTTGGTAAATGATTCCATTCATAGGGAATATCTTAATTTGTTTTCCAATGCTCATGACCCATGATCCTTAGAAGTAGTTTGTTTAGTTTCCAAACCACCAAATTTTAGCTTCAAAGTATATACTAAGCTAGGAGACCCTTCATTTCTATGCAAAACAAGAAAATCAAGACCCTATCTAACTCCTAAGACAAATCCTTTGACGATTTGAGTGCATTTTTATGGTCCATTAAAAATAATTCCTTAGAAGTAGGTTGCTTTGCATGCAAGCTACAATATTTTTCCCCGAAATCATGTTTTTAGAAGGATATCCTTCCCTATATTTCCAAATATTTTTATCATGCTCATATCATGCTAATGGGAGCATGATATGATATTAGAGCCTATGTCATGGTTTAGTGTTGTGTGCCTAACCGTAACATACATGTTAGATATTAGAATTATGTATATAGGATCCATTTTTCTTATAAGCTCATGATTTGGTAATAATGTTATATTTGTAAATATGCCACTTTAGTATAATAACCGCCTAGTTCCTCATTTCATGACATGTGTCTTTTGTTAGTGATTTATTCGGGATTTTTCTTCTCAATATAAACCAATATAAACCAATCAGATTATAGTCTTTTTTCAAGAATTCTTTATGAGATTTGAACATATAGATCTTGAAACATAAACTAAAGAGATATAGTGAAAGTCAAATAATAAAGCAACTAATCATGTAACAAATGTTCTTGTCATCAATCATTACACAAAAACTAGAAGAATATATGAAGAAACTAATGATGTATTTGATTAACTTGAATGAATTAAGGTGAACAATATTTAATGGAAGGAAATTCAAATTAGTTCAAGAGGAGAATCAAATTGCTCATCTAGTGTAAGAGAGTCTAGTCAAGCTTAAATAGAGAAAAGAACTCTTAGTTAGGAATGCTTACTCTCCTTAAATATGTTACATCGACTCATGACTTCAAAACCACTAGTTTTGATTGAATGAACATGAAAAACCCTAAAATCACTCAAGGAGGGTGGAACTATCTCATAATAGGTAAACAAGAGGTGCATGGAGTCCCTGAATAGTGGAGTAAACTCCTCAAATTCACTCCATAACTCACACATGCAACGTGGAACCCTAAAATCAAGGAAAATAACCTCTAATTGAACAAACTCACCCTCATATGCCAAAATAGACTTCATGAGTTCTAAAAAGGTAGATAAGGTAGTTTAGGACCCTTATAGTTTAGAAGTAAGCTCTAGGGTGACTCAGGTGGTCAATATGAGTGAGGTTTGGTCCACTAGAGTCATGAAGTCAAGCACTAGGTTACTAGGCAGGATACTTATTGTATGGACAAGGTATTTTTCTCCAACACCCCCCCCATGAAGATGTTGAACAATGGTTGGAAAGTAAGGATGATGAATTCATGCAGAAAGAGACTAGAGAATTGAAGATCTTGCATCAAGACTAGAAAGAAAGCTACATTTACTCTGATCTGCATGAAATTTTCTTTTACGAGTTTCCAATTTTGCTGTATGAATTGGTAAAGATGTAGTCTAAGACAAATATTAACTAAAGTGCACCTTGGCCAATAGTCTATGCCGAGGAAAAGGTTCAAGAGATGAAATATTTGAACAATAACTAGTCTAGAGTTGTTGATTTTTTGTTTTTGCGCATGAAAGAAGGATATATCATAGAGTTTGTTATAGGATCAAGTGAGTCATATAGCCATGAACGCTTATAGTATGGAAGTGTAAGCACTACGTTGCGGGGGTGGGGCATGAAGAAGTGGGAAAGTTGCTAGGAACAAGTATGGATCCAGAAGAGCATAGGCTCCAAAGGGAGAAAATACATGAAATACGAGTTGAGGTAAGCAAGGAATCAAGAGAAATAAACAAGAAAATCAGTTGAAGGGGGAATATAAGTTTGATTGAAGAAGAAAGAATAATGCCAGAAATGGGACTGCGGGAAGAGAATGTGCATAAGGTTCCTCTATTCAAGAACGGTGCACAAAATCTAGGTAAGAAGACTGGTTAGAGGATGAGATACCTCCTAAGAGGCGCGGAATGGAAGAGAGTGATAGCTCTGGTTATAATAGTGATATCGCACCTATAAGGCTAGAAGAAAGAAAGAATCAAGAATATTTGCAAGAAGATGGAGTACATACGAATGTAGTGTAAACCCTGCCTTAGTAATTATTGGCCTCAATGTAAATATTGTGTTTATTCAATGTATGTCGATCCTAGTGTGAAGCTCAAGGCCAAGGCCCCACTAGTGGATGTTTAAGGTTTGCTTTCATAGGAAAGTATTGGATGGTGAAACTATGCATGTGTTGTTAAGCCATGAAATTTTGTAATATATGTAAATGTTTAATATTGCAATGAAAATAATTAGAACTGGCTAAGTGAGGCAGCTAATGAGAAGGGGGTGAAGGTATCCACTAGGGAGAGGTGAGGGGGTTGTGGGATGGTGACCCATCCTGCCACTTGGGCAGGAGTAACATATTTGATTCCTTGTACGGGTACGGATTCGGTTACAGAACGTGGAGAAGGTAATCCCGCGGGGATATTCTTAGTAGGATAAAAACGATGTAGATATGTGAGTCAGGGGGTTGGACATTTGACATTTTGGTGTGGGTCATTCAATTTGGAGTGAAGGATTGGTTCTGCACAGGGGCTTTGTTCATGGAGTTTGATGCATTCTGTTGGGGAGAGACCCTGAGACGCAGAGAGAGATCCGAGGAAGTAGAGCCGAGTAACAGAGGGATCCTGTGCATATGCATGATCCTTGAGTAAAGACCTGAATATGAGTTTGAAGGCAGACTGCAGGACGTGAATAGCTTGATGAAGCTGTGTGCAGTCTTGAATCCACGAGTAGGGATCTGAGTTACGGGACAGAGTCTAGTCCACAACCTTGCAATGAACTAGCTTGTTTAAGTGGACGTAAGAGATATAGTTAAGGGTTGGGAATGCTTGATAAACTCTGTGAGGACTAGGATCTCATATAACTAGCAATAGGACCTTCTGATGCCTACTTTGAATAGCACTGGAAGGGAAGGGGCCTTGAGGTACTGTGTAGTAGAGAAGAGTGTCTTCCTTGTGTTGGGTGAGGTTGATAATGTGGGTTCCTAATCTGCGGAGTGATTGAGATGTTTGTAGCTCTATGGTTGGGCTCACTGACTTAGAAATAACCTCCCTTTTTCCCTGTATGCTTAGTAAACCCATCTATAGGTTGGCTTAACAGGTGTATGCTTAACAAACCCAACTGCAGGGTGGCTTAACACGAGTATGTTTCCTGAATTGCTTGATAAACCAAGCCAGAGGTTGGCCTAGCATTGGATTGGATCTTGACTATTGGAGAGCCTACCTAGCCCTCCTCAGTGGATACATATCCAAGCTTGGGGGTGGTCTCTCAGCTGAAATAGTATAGGATGGACAGAGACCTAAGGTTGGGTGGAACGTTTCTCTCACTTAGCCAGTTGCTGGGGCAACTTCAAGATACAAAGATAAGTGTTCTGTGGAATGAATGGTGTTATTTATATGTTATTATTATGTTTTTTTTCTCAAGCTATTAAATAAATGTTATATGAATGTGAACAATAAGTAGACCATGTGTAAACATGAGTAGAAGGTTGAGTGATGGTTGAAATACTTCATATAGTTGCATGAGTTAATGCGTTGTTAATCTTACATGTGTTAAATGTATGGATAGACTTAACTTATTGTAGTATGTGCATTTTATATGAGATGTTAACCCTGTAATGGAATGCTAACCTCATTGAATCATGGGAAGGTTAGGGGGCATGTGGCATCCTTAAACTGCTCTATGAGTTAGAGAAAGATAGGTTATGGAAGGAGACAAGTAGAAATCAGTTAAAGGTTGGAAGCTGCCTTCGAGTAATTATAGACCAAATTTTAGGGAAGAAAATGAAGAGGTTGGATGCCTCAATTGGGAAGGGGATTATACGAAATGATGGAGCTCTCAAAGAGCTTTCCAACAGTACCAACCTTGTTTCATTTGGACCAAGGGTGAAGAAGTTATGACCCTTGGAAGTTGCTTAGGATAAAGGTCTGGAGTATGGCCATTTCCGCATCCGCAATTGCGGATTGCGAAAATGCCATTTAGCGTGAAACTTAGATTTCTGCATTCCCGCACCCGCAATTGCAGATTGTGGGTTGCGGAAAGGCCGTTTAGAGGAAAAGATACATTTACGCATTCCCACGCCCGCAATTGTGGATTGCGGAAGGTCACTTAGAGGAAAAGTTATATTCCACATTTCCACACCCACAATGCGGATTGCGGAAGGTCACTTAGCGGAAAAGTTAAATTCCACATTTCCGCACCCGCAATGCGGATTGCGGATTGTAGAAGGGCGCAATTGCGGATTGTGGATTGCGGAAGGTCACTTAGCGGGAAAGTTATATTCCACATTTCCGCACCCGTAATTCGGATCGCAGATTGCGAAAGGGCGCGATTGCAGATTGCGGGAAGTTTCAGTTGCGGGTTGCGGATCGTAGAGGCGAGATGCAGATCCGAGCCCAGTGCGAATGTGGGTAAACAAAAAAAGAAGAAAACAAATTAGCAGAGGGTCTTTTGTGGCCTAAGGAGGCCATGGGGACGTTACATAGTGGTATCCGAGCTTCAGTTGCAACACTGGGGCTGTTAGGGTCGAACTGTGGGAGAAATCCAATGCAAATAAATGCCCATTGCGTTGTTTAATATAACAGAACTTTAATAATTTACATATTAAAGGATAATTTCCAGATTTTGTAGATGTTTCAAGTTCTATGCCATCTAATAAGCATTTGTATCATCCATAGTGATTGCAGTAGGTTACAGTTGAAACGAACAAGGGTGAAAAAATGAAGATGGGTGTCTATTTTGGGGGGTCTCGTGAGAAAATAATTCTGGTTTTTTCATGTTTTTCAACTTCGGGCGAACAAAAGTGATATTTTTGTTTAAAATTTCACTTTGCCGTAAAAAGAAAACTTTTATAGAATTATGTTAGCTTTCTATTCATAATTTTTTCAATTTTTTTTATTAAGATTTGATATGTCGATTTCTCAAATGTTTGACAATGTGTTCTTGTAAAATGAAAAGACTACAAAAGAGTTATGATTTGTTGCGCCACTAAAATCGTTGTTAGACTTGTTTTTTGCAAAAACAGAAAATGCTACGACAATCTACACACAATGTACTAGTGCCTGACTATAAGTTTGCAACCAATGGATCTATATACTAATTATTATATTTTTTTAAAGTCGATCAATGGGGAAACTCAGTCGATTTTCAACAACTTTTTTGTTGCACCACTTTTCTCTCAATCCGCTATAAAAGCAAAAAATCTACAAACACCCTTTTGAAGTAGACACGCCAGTTAAGAGTCCCACATTTTTTTTGATTCTTTTGGTGTGGTATTTTTAAACTTATGGATTTTTCTTTTCGCCGTTTTTTTAAAGAGTTGAATCATAACTCGACACATGTTACGAAAATAAAACTTAAAAAATATCAGTTCTTATCTATATACAACAAAATTTATACCCACTTAAAGTAGATTCAATGATGAACCTACTGGTATGAAGTCCGACATTCGTTTTGTTGTGTAAGAGGTGGTTTTTCCCTTCCGAAAATGGAGAAACCTGAAAATTCTGCAGAAATGTGAATCTTTCATGTTTCAGAGATTATTCGGCCGAATAATTATTCGGCCGAATAATTATTCGGCCGAATAATTATTCGGCCGAATAACGTTTTTCTGTAACGGCGCCGTGAATTATGGGGAAGGTTATTCGGCTGAATAATGAAACGGAAAAAAAAAACTCGTCAGTCGGAAAAAGAAAAAGAAAAAAAATAAATATTTTTTATACTCATATAAATAAACCTAAAGTTGATTCATTATTTTCGCATGTTTTAACTTCGCATTTTTTTGTCAAACTAATTTTGAAAGGAGGAGACTTTTTTTGCAAAAGGAGGTTTTTACAAGGTATGTTTGTTTTTTTTTTTTACAAAAGGCACATTGAAGGAGTTTTTTTTCTAAGGCATATTTGCAAGGAGTTTTTTCAAAATATTTCTTTTCTTATTGCATATTTGCAAAGAAGACATTTTTTGCAAAAAGAGGTTTTTACAAAGTATGTTTTTTCTTCTTTTTTCCAAAAGGCACATTGAAGGTGATTTTTTTCTAAGCCATATTTGCAAGGAGTTTTTTCAAAATATTTCTTTTCTTATTGCATATTTGCAAAGAAAACATTTTTTGCAAAATGAGGTTTTTACAAAGTATGTTTGTTCTTTTTTTTTTCCAAAAGACACATTGAAAGTGTTTTTTTTCTAAGGAATATTTGCAAGGAGTTTTTTCAAAATATTTCTTTTCTTAGACATGTTTGCAAGGAGGTTCTTTGCAATGATTGTATTTAAAAAGTGTGTATTCCAAAGTATTTTTGCAAAAAAAATGTATTTTTCCTTCTTATTTCTTTGAAAGGAATTTTTTCAAAGAGTGGTTTTGGTAAGATAATTTACAAATGGTTTTTTTCCAAAGTAGTTTTGCACTTCTTATTTATTTGAAAGAGGTTTTTTCAAATAGTTGTTTTGCTAAGGTATTTTGCAAAGGGTTTTTTTCCAAAGTAGTTTTGCACTTCTTATTTATTTGAAAGGAGTTTTTTCAAATAGTTATGTTGCTAAGGTATTTTGCAAAGGATTTTTTGCAAGGTAGTTTTGTACTTCTTATTTCTTTGAAATGAGTTTTTGCAAAGAGTTATTTCTTTACAATGGTTTTTTCCAAGATATGTTTACAAATAAGTTTTTTTTCAAAGTCCTTTTTCCTAGTGGTTTTTTTCGTAGATATTTTTTCAAAGAGGTTTTTTTCCAATGATTTTTACAACAAAGATTTATTTACAAGGTGTTTTTATTATTTTCCAATGGGTAGGTAATTTATTGTCAAGGAGTTTCTTATTTCTTTCCAAGAAGGTTTTTTTCAAAGAATATTTTTGTTCAAAGAGTATTTTCAAAGGAAAGTTAATTCCAAAGAGATCTTCTTCAAAAGACTCTTACAAAATTTTTATAAGGTGAAGTAAATTTCAGTTCATGTTTTTATAAAGTCCGTAAATGTTTTTAAATCTTAATTTATTTATTTTTACTATAAAATAACATGATTCTTTAATTTATCATCTATAGATTAAACAACCATGGGCAATAAGAGAAAACGTCAAAGAAACGGTGATTGTAAACTTGATGATGATGGTAATAGAGAGAAACAAAAACTCAGATATATTGCCAAAAAACAAAGGGTTGCCGAAACGGAAGAGAGAACTATTGAAGATATAAATACAGATTTACATGATAATGTTGAAGAGATGAAAATTGAAAATAGAGTACAAGAAGAACAAATTGAAGTTGAAAAGAACATTGTAGAAGATGTAAATAGTGATTTACATGCTAATGTCGATGAAGTCAATATTGAAGATCAAGTTCAAGATCCAGAAATTGGACCTGGTATGTATATATCATATATTTTCCAAATTCATTTTTTTATAATGAATTTTATTTTTGGATATATGTTAAATTAAATTTAACTTGATGTATAGGTACTTTTACTATTGATGATGAAATGTTAGAAGGCATTGATTGCGACAAATATGGAGAAAAACTACCAATACATGTTGCATGATATCGTGCTACAAAATTTTATGATGAAGTTCTCAAGGATTACTCAATAGCAGGACAAGCACAAATTTTGAGATGTTTATTAGTGTCCAAGAAGTTAGAAGGTGCTACATCATTATTGGATATTCACAAAGCGACAAAAGAGTCGAAATTGAAACAAAATGTGATGGAAAATATAGGTGATGCAATAAAAAAATTTGGAAAATCCAGGAAGAAAGATATCAGTGCTGCACGTAAAGCAATTCATACAACAATTCTTTCAGCTAGTACTAAACAAAAGCGTTTGACAACAGAACTAGCAAAATCAGTTGGAACATCAAGAAAGACATTATACAAACATAGCAAATTCAGAATGCAAATAGATGAAAATAATGAACTTGCTTGCTGGGCAATTATTTGTAGACAACCTTACAAAGATAGATTAGGAGCAGGTGTTAAAGATATTGTACGAGAATATTGGTTGGAACATGCTCGAGTTTCACCAAATTCAAGAGATGTGATATGCAAAAGAATATCACGAAATGTATATGAAAGCCAACCAAAACATATAATGGACATGACACAAGTACAATTGTTCAATAAATTCAAGAAAGATCATCATGGAATTAATATATCAATCACTATATTTGTGCAACAAAAACCATGGTATGTTAGACCTATTACTATACGTGATACATGTTGTTGTCGTTATCATGTGCAATTTCAGTTATATTATGACATGTTTATTGAATTTGGTAAAATGTTTTGGACAAATTCACCACCTCCACTGACGATACGTGAATTCATATCTCAAATTTTATGTGAGAGAAATCACGATGAAGTATTTTATTCAAAGAAATGTGTCAATGGAAAACATTGTCATCATTGTGGAAATTTGGTGCTATTCCACAATAAATATCCTATCGATAATGATCAATCGTTGTCAAATGTAAATGTTGATTGGAGGAGATACGAATACATCAACTATAGTACAAGTTCTAGTGATTCACATTCCAAAAGAATTGATTTGCTAGAAGACAAGATATGCGTCACAGATTTTCTCAAAAAATTTGAAAGCGAAATTTATAAATACACCTAGCATTCACATAGAGCGCGATGGCAAGATCTTCAATTCAAAACAGTCTCGTGAAATTTTTCCACCCGGAACAATTTTGTCCGTAGTTGATTTTGCTGAAAACTATACATTTGCTGTACAAAAAGAGATACAGAGTGAATACTATCACTCTGACCAAGTTTCGATATTTGTCCATGTTGTATATAGACATTCGCAATAGGATGTTGATGGCATTGAAAGCACATGTGACAATCGAAATGTGATTAAAGAATATCACTTCTATATCAACGATGATCATACACACGATACACATTTTGTTCAACATTGTATAGAAAATATTTTCTATGACTCACTGAAAAAACGCGAAGTCAAATTCAATGAGCATTGGATATGGTCTGATGGATGTGCAGGTCAATTTAAATCTTCACGATCATTTTTTTGGTTATGTCGACTTCATAAAGCGCTGAACATTAAACATCGCTGGAATTTCTTTGAAACTGGGCATGGAAAAGGTGAGCATGATGGTGCAGGAGCATGCGTAAAAAGAACACTTTGAAGATGGCAAATGAACTATTCTTCTGCACGGTTTCATTCAGCTGCAAAGGTTGTCCAATGGTGTCAATTAAATCTAAACCATGATTATAATCAACAATCAAAAGATGTGCGCAGGTATGTACACTATTTTTTTAATTTATATTATTTCTTGAAATTTAAAAAAATGTATGTACTAACATTTAAGTACATGTACACTAACATTAAAAGTTGTTCTTTGAAAGTGATTCATCATTTATTATGTAGATTTTTTTGGCTTGTTGGGGTCCAAGATATAAATAGATCAATACCATATGACGCTAGCACCATACATGGGACTAGAGATCTTCACTCTATTCAAACAAAATCATTTCACAACGTGTTTGCATTTGACAGTAGAAAGCAATCATGCTTTTGTCATATTTGCATTGAAAATGTTGAATCTACAGAAGTTTGTGAAAACATAACAAACAACTACGTAAAAGCTTGGAAACACACAGAGATTAATCCAAAAGGAAAAATGCCATTGGCAAGTGTAGAAGAGTTAGAATCAGAAGAAATAGCAATATCGTCTGATGGCGATAGAATTTCAGATCTTGTTAGAGAAGGTAATAAACTTGTTCTTGACTTTTAAGTTAATTGTTCATTCTAGTCCATCGCCATAAGTATAGTCAATTTAATTCATTTAAAAATGCTAACACCAATTATAATTTGCGCAGGAGATGTTTTCGCTGTGATTGCACCTGTAGACAACAACGAAAATGTCAAATATTATTTGATGCAATGCACTGAAGGAAAAATGAAGTTATTGGAGGACTACAATGACCACGGATTTACATACGAAAGAGGATCCATCATTTTAAAAGGCTATTTTTTTCAGCAGACTCATATGACTAAAAATTATGTCTACTTTCAAGATTATGAGCCCGATGTTATATGTTGTCAGTATAGTCATTTAGTATGTGCATCTCGAATAAAGTTGGTACAAGTTCCATAAAAAAACAGTTAAAAACCAAAAAATGGAAACTATCCATATGTGACCATGAACGGATAGTTGAGGATGGCATTCCATTGCGATGTTTTTAACTATATATCAAAAATAAATTGATCTATATTTTTGTCCATGTCAATTGTTGTGTACAATATATTTTTTGTCCATGTGTCACAATTGTTGTGCACAGTATATTTTTTCATTGAGTTTTTATGAATATTTTCTTGAATGACAACTAACATAAGAGCTTAAATGGTTGTACTTTAACATGCTTAAAAATGAATTCAAATATTATTTGGGAATTCAAAAGTACTTTATTCGGGTCCCCATATGTCTATTAGACCACTAAGGGATGAGATAACGGATGTGGCTATCCCCACACTCCGCCCCGAATTTTTACTTTTGATTGATTGATGCCAATGAAAAATCACCAAAAAACCTACTAAATTTTGTATTCTTTTAATCCATCGAACATGTTTCTTTAATATACTTCACCATAAATATGATATGAATGAATTTTTTAAAACAAGTTGTTAATCTATATAATTTTTAAATATATGATTGTTGCACAAAAATAATATATCTCTCACATGTAAGTTCACATAACTGAAATCATGGCAAATGAAGATAACAATCATTCGATTTTTAATCACAAACAAGAATTCTTGGATTGTGAAGCCTATGCTAAATTAGAGCAATGATTATTTACTACAAATCGATAAAAATTCATCGAATTGTTGTCTAAAATTCATTGCTCTAACTTAGCATAAGCTTCATAATCCAGAAATCCTCACTTGTGATTAAAAAAAAAAAAATATTATCCCCATTTGCCATGATTTCAACATTTAGAAATTCACGAACTACAAAGTACCTGAACAATGAACATATGAAAAATATTAGTTAAATTTTGAAATTTACATATGCATATCAAACAATAAACATATGAAAAACATTAATTAAAATTTAAAATTTACATATGAATCAAACTACGAAAAAATTGAAACTTTTATCAAACAATTCGTAGATTTTCTATCAAAAATTCCTATCATTTCATTTCTTTACATTTTAACATCCCATTTCTTAGTTCATTTTAAACCTTCATTCTTATGGTTCAACACTTTCTCAACATTCATTCTTTCCATAACATTTCTCAACATAACAAAATGAAATTTTTTTACAAATTCAACATTTTCAAACTTTAAATTGCACCTATCAAATGTTTCAATGTTTCAAACATTCATTCATAACAACGTTTTAATAACATTTATTCTCAACATAACAAATTGAAATTTTTTTACAAATGCAACATTTCCAAATTTTAAATTGCACCTATCAAATGTTCCAAACATTCATTCTTAACATTTTAATAACATTTATTCTAAGAAAATTGAAATTTTTTTACAAATTCAACATTTCCTAACACTTTAAATTGCACCTATCAAATGTTCCATTCACTCTTAACACTTTGAACATTTTTTACACTTTCCCAACATTGATTCTTACCATAACATTCATTCTCGACATTGAACATTTTCTAACTTTAGATTAATCATTTTAAACAGACACCTCCCATTCATTCTTTCCCAACATTCCTTCTTCCATAACATTCATTCTCAACATTCAACATTTCCTAACTTTAAATTACCTATTAAATGTTTCATTCACTCTTAACAACTTTAAATTACCTATCAAATGTTTCATTCACTCTTAACATTTCAAACATTTTTGACACCTCCCATTCATTTTTTCCCAACATTGATTCTTACCATAACATTCATTCTCAACATTGAACATTTCCTAACTTAGATTAACATTTTAAACATTCCTAACACCTCCCATTCATTCTTTCCCAACATTCATTCTTCCATAACATTCATTCTCATCATTCACAAAACATTTTAAACATTCATGCAAAACATATTATAAGCATTATCAAAACATTTTAAACATTCATGCAAAACATATTCTAAACATTTTACCAAATGAGAAATAATTAACATGTACTCCTATATAATCCAAAAAAGAGTTAATGAACATGTGAGTTCAATGTACATATATGTATGATCAAAAAATAAATACCCTTCATGTTCAAAACAACTACAATATATATATATCAACAAAAACAATAAAGTCTGAACCACTGTCCATCTGGACCAATATCTTTCCACTATTTTCCACTGGGACCTTCCCTGGGACTCAACTCAGCCTACAATACACATAAAAACAAATTATAAATCTAGATCATAAATTATTTAAACAATTTTAAACTAAATTCAAGATATTAAGATATTAAACTTATACTAAAAAAACAATTCAATTATTAAAAAAATCGTACATCAAATTCTTTGAATGCATGTCCACCACTTTTTTCCACTAGAGCCTTCCCTTTGGCTCCAAAGGATCTCAAAGAGCCAAGCTGCAACATGTACAAAAGTAATTTATGAATCCTAAAGCATGCAAACAATTTTCAAATAAATCCAAAAAATATAAAACATTAAACTTATATCAGAGATCATTTCTAGTTCAACAAAATTACCTCGGTGCCAATATCCGCATTCATCAAAGAACCTACATCTTCACCCCCAATTTCCAAATGGTCTCTCCCCTAAAATTTAAATTTTGTTAATGAATAAAACATAGTAGATACATATAATAAATTAAGCAATTAACTTAAAACCAAAACAAAAAAATTAAAATCATTAGCTCACAAGAGATGGTAAATCATCTAAAAAGTTGGAATCTAAAGAAACCTGCATAGATAAGTCAAATTAACAATAAGATACATTGATATTTATTAAAATTCAAACAAAAAAATATCAAGTTCAATCATAAATATTATAATTATTATACCTCTCCAAAACGCTCTTCATTTTGACTACTGGAGACTCGAAAATTATGTGCATTTAACATTCTAGAAAACTGCAAACAAAATACATTTGCTTAATATATTTATTACTATGTAACAAAAAATTCAATTCAAAATGAATAATAAAAAATCAAATAGATTGTCATAGCATAATCAACAAACCTCTCCCATACTCGATGTGTCATTGGATAACACATCTGAAGCTATATCTCGACAAGACTTAGCATAAGCCCTGAGATCATCGATGCTCAATCCATCCACCTCGTCATTCGTCTTGTATACAAACTTTTGACGAACAGTAGCATGAGCCCTCTCTCGAACCAACCCCACTTCTACTCCAACAAGAGCTGACACTAAACCATCACCTACCGATTCCCTTGCAGCTGTCCCTAGTTGGGATGTGGGCTCCATCTCTGATCTTAAAGCCACAACCCTAGGTGGACGAGGTATCTCAAGTGGAGGTTGAAGAGTCGTATGGTCTCTGAGAGCACCTTTTCGATTATATATTCGACCCTTTCCAACTCCATAAAAGTCAGAAGGAACATCAGTATAGTTTGGCTTCATACCTAAAGAAAACTCCGCATAGAAAAATCTAGCAAAATAATTAGGAACCTCATCGTTCCATGGCAATCGACCATAAGCTGCAAGAAACCGATCATATATTAAATGTGCAATTTGAGGATGCTTGAAATATTGCACTTCCAACATTTTTAGCTTAAGGCCTTCTTTGAAATTAAACATTGAATTGGCTTATTCTCTGGTGACTCTCTCCTTCACAACCTCCCACTTGTCTGGACCCATAACTTGGTCCCTTCGCCTTTGCATCAAATGAACAAAACCATTCGTAGTTGGTCCAAGTTCCTCATATGCATCAATGAATTTTTGCAAAGACCCCAAAACAATCTCTAGACTTTGTCGGCTCTCTGGAGGGAGATCCAAAGAACAAAGATCATTGTTCAACCTGTCATAGTGGGATCTACAACATTCAAGGATAGTTTGTTGCACAACACCTTCCCATGGAAGCTCATCAGGTAAATCAAACGGATAAGTTGATATGGGTGTACAACCCTCAGCTAGTGGAACATATGTCGTCCTATCTCTAGGAGGATCTTCAGGATCCTGCTCTGCACCCACACCTATTCCATCATCTACAATCCTATCTTGATCTTCCTCTTGCTCTGTCGAGTTACGCACATCTTCTGAACCTCGCTCTGCTTCAAATATAGCCGTAGTCAAGAGTTAACCTTGTCCAAAAATTCAAAACACACAAAAATACAAATTATACATGATTAAACATTAATGTTCATACCAACAGAAGGTTGAGATCGACGCTCTCCCACAGAAGACAAAGGAGAATCATTTGTACCCCTATCAACTTGTTGGTGATCAGATGACTGTGACCCGTACAATAAACTCGAACCCCGCGGTGAATTCGACAACCTTTGACTACCAATTGGAACACCAATTCCTGATGAATGTGATGACCTCCTACACTTTCGCTTCGAAGACTCCACTCTATCCATTTGATATGATTTCTAAATTTACACAAACGTCAACTTATAACATATTGAAATTGTACATGTTTATTCTACAAGCATAAAGACATATCTAATAAAGAACTACATACCAAATGTAAGGGTGTCTAAAGTAGTATAAGTTAAGTTTTTTTGTAAGTCCCTCCCCTAACTCTAATTAATTAACTAAAATTCCTTACAATCACTACTATTGCAACGTAGAGAAATATTTAATAGTCATTTCGTTATCAAATATAAGTTATAACGCAGTTAATTGTAGTAGTATAGTCTTAAAAACTTTTCATCCATCAAATATGATTGAATTATATATCTTAATGTACAAACATCTCACAATATATATATATATACACTTATTATAACATTTCTACTTTATATTTATGATAAAAAAATTTACACATATTGAAGTTGTACTTGTTAATTCTACAGACTTAAAGACATATCTCATAAAGAACTGCATACCAAATGTAGAGGTGCCTAAAATAGTATAAGTTATTTTTTTTTGTAAGTCCCTCTCCTAACTCTAGCAGCACTACTGTTGCACCATAAAGATAACATTAATAATCATCTCATAATCAGATAAAAAGCATAATGCAGTTAATTGCAGTAACCTTACAAATTTTTCATCGATCACTTATAATTTCATTCTATATCTCCATAATCAAACATTACTTAATATTTATAAAAAAAAAAATTAAGGACTTACAACAGTATGACTTTTTAAGTGACTTCATATATGAACAGAGTTCAAGAACTCTGTTCACGAACAGAGTTCAAGAACTCTGTTCACGAACAGAGTTCATGAACTCTGTTCACGAACAGAGTTCATGAACTCTGTTCAAGAACAGATTTCAAGAACTCTGTTCAAGAACAGAGTTCAAGAACTCTGTTCAAGAACAGTTCAAGAACTCTGTTTAAGGGTATACAGCCTGACATCATGAACATAAAATTAAATATAAAAAACTAAACTATATAATTTTATACCTGACTGCAAATATTTCTTTTAATTTTCTCCTATTGCCAACAACATTTTTTGCCAATACAAAAGATTGGGAAAGGATAGATATCTGTAAACCGAACTCTGCTCAAGAGCAGCGTTCCGAACTCTGCTCAAGAGCAGAGTTCCAGCACTCTGCTCAAGAGCAGAGTTATGGATCTGTGCTCTTGAGCAGAGATTTGTAACTCTGCTCTGAGCATAAAATTAAAGGTAAAAATTAAGCATTCTAAATTTAATCCGTAAGGCAACTATTTTTTTTAATTTTATTCAAATGACAACATTTTTTTTATCAATACAGAATTTCATGAAACGATACATACCTGTAACCCAAACACGCAGTGAAGAGATCGTCAATCCTCAACGCCGCAGCAGTTCAGACCACCAACTCGCCAAACAAGATATATTTCCTTCACACAAAAACAAATTATGTTAGCAACTAAAAACTCTAAAAATTGGAAAACAAAATCAAAACAACACAACTCAACGAGAACACGTACCTTTAGATGGCGAACTACCAACCCTGCGCAGAAAGCCGAAACACCAATGACGCACCGCTAACAGCCCCAGAAAAACAAACGAACTACCGTGCCAAACTACCACATTTCAGCAAAAGATTAGAAGATGAAAAAGAATTATAAAATTCGAAAACTACCACATACATCAAACATAAAATTCGAAAACCGAAAACATGAGATAAGAATTACTTGCCCTCGTAGCCGTTAACTCCACGTCGTTACACCGAGCTGCAACCAAACACAAATTTCGAAGTTGTGTATCCGCCTGGCACCCTCGTCGACGAACACAGCATCCACAGCTGCAACAGGAAATAACGACAAAGCAAGCATCGGACCGGGACAAAGCAAGCATCGGAGCAACAACAGCGGAGGAACAGCAGCCGAGCGTCGTCGACGCAACAGCTAACGAGCGTCGTCGTCAACCATGTAGGGTGGCGAGGAACGATAACGAGCCCGCTCGCGGGGTCCATAATTTTCTAACAGCGACTGCCAAATGGCGGACAAGGTCGACCTTTTATGCAGAAAAATTGTTCGGCCGACCTATTATTCGGCCGAATAATTGTTCGGCCGATTAATTATTCGGCCGAACAATTGTTCTGCCGAACAATTGTTCTGCCGAACAATTGTTCGGCCAAATAATTATTCGGCCGAATAAACTACCACCAAAAAAATTTTCCCATCCGGCAGTGGTTTGCACACATTTTGAGGATCCCCATTAAACTAAACGGAGAACTGTTAGTAGGTATTCGACCGAATAACTTCTACATTATTTGGCCGAATAATGAAAATTATTCGGCCGAATAATATTTATTATTCGACCGAATAATAAATATTAATCAGCCGAATAACCTCCGCTAAGACGATTTTACACTAGTTTCTCATGAAGGTGTTACCCACCTTCACGTTTTTACCCTGTACAAAATTTCCAAATTTCAGAACAGAGACATGGTACTGTTAACGGACTTCAATTCGATCCCAAATGCATCATCAATCAGTTTCTAAAGGCTTCTGCAACTCCCATGAATCATAGGTTTGTGGACATGTCTTCACATAAGGGGAAATGATAGGAAACTTCACCACTTTCCATGAAATTCGAGATTTATGTTCCAAAGGATTATGAAATGTATATGAAACTTATTAAAGACATTAATTACTCTCCATAAATCATAAAATTCACATATATGAGCTGATACAAGTCAAAATAAATCAACTTCAAGCTTTCATAACAAGATATGAGGAAAATGGCACCATTTACACATTGTTTGGTATTTTGACATAGTTTCAATTGGTATTTCGACCTGAGGATCTTCTGAGCATAAAATACAGATTAAATACATCAGATTACAAATAAAAGGGGCCACAAGACACTAGTACAAAATGAGAGATAAGTGACAAAAAAATGGCCAAAATCCGCATATAAATGACCACTTTTGAGTTGGTGACCACTTGTAGCAAATTAGTGGCCATATATCACGCGACCAAAAATGTGGTCATATTTAGATTCGTCATTTATAGCTTATCTTGTGGTCATATAATTGGTTCTATATTTGGTCATTAATTTGGTAGTATATTTGGTCATTAATTGTCATAATTAATGACCACATTTTTTGTCACGTGATAAATGACCGCTAATTTGCTACCAGCGATCACCAACTTAAAACGAGTCATTTATATGCATATTTTGGTCATTTTTTGGTCACTTATCTCTCATGTTGTATTGGTGGTTGTTTATATGCAAATTTTGGTCATTTGTTTAGTCATTTATCTCTTTTTAGTGGTTTCAGAATATAAATAGGGCACAGTGGAATCGAACCACCAACCTCCTGCTTATAAGGCAGGTGCTCTACCATTGAGCTAGCACCCTTAAATATAATTCCTGGGTCATGCACCTTGCAGTTATTAGGAATGAGGCCGACTTTTTAATAGATTAGCAATACGTCGTATGATGCAAGGAAGCTCTGATTCCATTGTTTCTAAAGGCATAAGCTTCAATAACTTCAATGAAGCATGACTAACTGAAATATTAACCACATTCGCATGAGATATCATCATCTTATTTATCTGAGGTAGCACAAACTTTTTTTAGGCGCTCTTGTATTTCAGGGTAGATAATATTTTTGTTATCACCATCCCTCCTTAATTCCACATCCATCTTTATCCATTGCTTTTTCACCAATCTTAGATTGATGATCATGTTTTTTCAGGTCCTACAGTTGAGGCCATTCCATCAATAAAATGAAACTTATCTAATATTGAACAAATTAGCCGTACAAGTATATTGCTATTCTCTTCCTTGGAATCCATCAGTCGAAATGATATCATCAATAAACTGAAGTAAGAATCCCATCTTATGTGACCAACAATACAAAAAGGGTTTCTAAGAAAGAATTCACAACATTCCCCTCCTTGTCACCTTTGGCCTCGAACAACAAACTAAAAAAGAGCAGCACAAATATTTGCATGAGAGTTCCCTGCATTATATTCCATATTCACTAGCAATGTGAGTATATTGCAGAGAGGTGTGGTCAGAATAGGATATAGAAAAGATGAACAACTTACCACACCAATGTCACCCACAGATAAAAAACATGTACACAGAGTTATCCCAGACTCAAATAATGAAAAACATGTTCACAGATACCATTCTTCAAATGTGCGAGAAGAAAATTATAACTAGCATGCTTAACAGATACTTTAGACCAATTTCCACAGCCATCATTGATGCAAGAATCAAGCAGTTCTTGTTGCACCATGTTTAAATGATTAGGTTTCTTTTCACTTTCCAGGTCATCTTGAATCTCTTCCTACTGCAATACCTCTTCACTTTCTAATATAGAGGCACAAAATTGAAAAAAGAAAGCAGACAACTGGAGGCACTATGCCTGAGTGAGAGGTCTTCTGATTACATATCATACACACAATGTTAGAGAATAAGCAAGGTATGTTGCTCGCCTATATGGGAGAATAATTGAGATGATATTTTCTCATAAGCAACAATCCTTTTATCATAATCATATTCTCCAACTGTAGAGGACGATATTGCATTTAAATCACCTACAAGTTTTGCCTGCAAGAAAGCAACAAGAAATCATGTTAGCAATTAATAACAAAAATTGACGTTACAACCAATGAATAACAAAATGGAATCACTGTCGGCTAATATCATGGGCATTAAATAATATCAAACTTTGGTTCAACAAAACTAAACAAGAAGCACCATCTTATAGGTAAGACCAAGGTGTTTGTTTATCAACCTTCATTAAAACCATTATGCATCTAGGAAATAGGAATCAATCACCACTTATAAACAAGTTGAAACAATTTCAGATATTTTTTGTTCTGAAAAGCTAAATGACATTAATATGTTAAAATGGTCCCCCGATAAAGTAATGATAATATTGTACTCTTTTGACCATAGTGGAGATGTTTATTCATCAACCCCCTCTAGTGGAACCAATATTTCTCTTAAAACATATTATGGGAAGAGGCTTAACTGAAAGCTTGTAAACAATGAGTTTGAAAGCAAGAAGAATGAACTTCAACCTAACCTCTCCTATATTAATCTCCTCAATACATTCCCACTTCAAAATTGGTTCCGCATTGTGACATTAAAGCTTGAATTAGATTAAAATAACTCTACAGATAGTCTTATGCTAATGTATATCATTTTTCCATTCTGGTAACTTCAAGTGCAGTCACTTAGCATCCAACCTAAATAAATCATTTACAGTTTTGATGTTTATTTCCCCTTTTTCCATCATTACATTAGAAACTTCAAATTCAAATATATTTGGTATATATGTTACAGCCTGCATGCTAAATCCATCAGCGGAAATTCAACCAAGCCATCAGTATGGCAAAAGTTTTAAAAATTAGTATGGTGCCTGTATGCAGCAGTATGTGTGTGACATGTGTGTATGTGTATACACACACAAAACATAGACTCTTTGGACCAAAATGCATTGGAAACATGAGCCCACGTTTCAAGGACACATTTTCACTATCAAAACACACCTAGGATGTTTCTGGCCTGGAAACGTGGGGAAGGGAATCTCCTGCAACTCATATATATCTATATCTATATCTATATATAGATATATAGATATATATATTCTGCAAAAGGTTTAAAGAAGCAATGCATCAAAGGAAGAATGTTTCATACCCCTAAGAAAACAGGTTTTAAAGGAACAGGCCATATATATATATCTATATATATATATATATATATATATATATATATATATATATACATATATTCTGCAGAAGGTTTAAAGAATCAATGCATCAAAGGAAGAATGTTTCATACCCCTAAGAAAACAGGTTTTAAAGGAACATGCCATAGTTCTAGCCATAAAAATTTAAATACAATGAGCAGTATTGGTATAAGCAAAGTTGTAACAAAATTGACTGATATTGTGTAGTATAGTTAAAATGTTGTGTTTATCTATCCTAAATAGGCCCAGAAAAAGGTTCAGATATGCCTTCTCAATCCTCTCTAGAAAAAGGATTGAAATCATCCAAATAAGCCAACAAGAAAAAAAATGAAAATGATGGTCAAATATGCTCCAAGGACAGGGAGATAAAGGCCACCTAAGAATTTGAATGGGAATAATCTTTCTCTTGCCAACAAACTAACAGCTTCTAGCATTTCCTCTCGTCATTGCAAAAGTGGAAAAGGGAATATCCTCTAACACCAAACTCTGGATCAAATACTAAGAGCATCAACGCATATTACCTTCATGCAAAACATCGATCATATTGTAAAGCCTCTTCTCTGCTTTCAATTGAACCTTCCTTGACAAAAAAATGACAACATCAATGGTACCTTGGGCATATATTAACCTTCCACACACATTATGTTGAAATTGAAAAGCAACTGTGTTATCAGGAAACGTGAGGCTATATGTGCTATAGTTCTGCTTTAAGGCATAGGTGCAATATTTTATTAACTGAGCCAATCCTCCCATTCTGGGATGAGAGCACCTCGCTACTCTCGGTGCAATAATCTTTTGAGATATATCTGACAAATGATGGAATGGAACAAATCTCAATTACCTTGAGGTATCTAGAAGGTTTCCCATATGATTGGTTTTTGTGGTTCAATACGAAGCCTAAAGAATTATCAATAAGTTGGCCAATATTTATTTAGAACGTTTTCAAAATTATCTCAAATATCAAAGAAAGTGAAAATAAAAAAGTTTAAATTCTCAAATATATATGTACATCAGTGCAATACATCCGGGCATATGTTAAGGAAATCAAAGATATGTGCCACAATTTTTTAGTTGTCGATAATACCCTGCCCACAAAAATAAAAAATAGAAAATTGTAGTGCAAATAGAGGGAATAGAGTCAAAGTTGCAACACCCAGAACTCACAGAAGCAGCGTGATGCAGCAGCTTGCATGCGTTTTAACTTTTGACACCTGTTGACATGACTTAGGAGAAACATTGCTGACTAGCCATTTGACATGAAAGTTTGCAAGCACAAAACCCCAGACTGAAATCAAGAATCTGGGTAATTTGAAGACTCATTTTTCAAACTTTGGAGGTGTCTTATTTTTTGGATCCTCCACTTCTCGAAGCTTGTTTATATAAAAAGAAACTAAATATTCAACGGGAATCTTTATAGCACGTGAATGTAAACCTCAAACTGGGGATAGGAAGAAACTTATACAATATTTGAATATATTATTCACAATGCTTAGAGATCATGCTCATTTTCCCCACCTAGCACAGAACCACAAAAACATTGCTCAGAATCTCTCTAAACTACACATCAATGTTTTGCCAAACTTATGGCTAAAATTCTCCAACATGAGAACAACTGACATTTTGTTTGATGGAAAACAGTTTGAAGATTTAATTCTAAAAATATGTGCATGTATTTTGGAGCACCATTTCCTTATTATGAGAAATAAATAGAAAAGGATTCCGCAAACACCATACAATTCAACTGAAATAAATCAATGCTTTTAATTTAAGAGTCCACATTTACCTGACTGTCTTTGCACATATGGCCATAAAGCTCAAAAATAATGTTGTGATATATTTTTCCACCATATATGTCCTCAAATCTCTGTCACAAACAAATTTGGTAAGATTATTTATAGAATGTGCGTAGATCAATATCTCTACCTTAAGAATGTCACAGGAAAGGATAAATGATGCAAAGAGTTGAATCAATAAGGGTTGAAGGGAGAATTTATTAGGATAAAGATGGATCAGCTATAGTATGGGAGAACCAATAACGTCGATAAAGTACAAACATAAAACAAACTTAAGCATTAATTCATACAAGATTTGGGTCGAATTTATCATAGCTATCTACTAATAATTATTGTTTCTTCAGAGAGATACTCCTACAATTTTGTTTGAAAACTATCTTCAACCACTGAAATGTAACTGCACCTACTATCTTGAAAAAAAATATTTAAAGACCAAATTTGCATAAAGAATACAAACTGAACGACTATTGTTCATATGCTAAACAGGCCCAGAAAAAGGTTCTGATATGCCTTCTCAATCCTCTCTGGAAAAAGGATCGAAATCATCCAAATAAGGCAATAAGAAGAAAAATGAAAATGATGGTCAAATATGCTCCAAGGTTGAGGAGATAAAGGCCACCTGAGAAATTGAATGCTAATAATCTTTCTCTTTCCAACAAACTAACAGCTTCTAGCATTTCTTCTCGTCACTGCAAATCTGGAAAAGGGAATATCCTATGACACCAAACTCTGGATCAAATACAAAGAGCATCAACGCATATTACATTCATGCAAAACATCGATCATATTGTAAAGCCTCTTCACTGCTTTCAATTGAAACTTCCTTGCGAGAAAAATGACAGCATCAATAGTACCCTAGGCATATATTGACCTTCCACACACATTATGTTGAAATTGAAAAGAAACTCTGTTATCAGGAGACGTGAGGCTATATGTGTTATGGTTATGCTTTAAGGTATAGGTGCAATATTTCATTAACTGAGCCAATCCTCCCATTCTGGGCTGAGAGCACCTCGCTACTCTCGGTGCAATAATAATTTGAGATATATCTTCCAAATGATGGAATGGAACAAATCTCAATTACCTTGAGGTATCTAGAAGGTTTCCCATATGATTGTTTTTTGTGGTACAATACGAAGCCTAAATCATTATCAATAAGTTGGCCAATATTTATTTCAAACTTTTTCAAAATTATCTCAAATATCAAAGAAAGTGAAAATAAAAAAGTTGAAATTCCCAAATATATATGTACATCAGTGCAATACATCCAGACATATGTTAAGGAAATCAAAGATATCTACCACAATTTTGTAGCTGTCG
The DNA here is from genome assembly GCA_027924585.1 of Larix kaempferi. Taxonomy (NCBI): domain Eukaryota; kingdom Viridiplantae; phylum Streptophyta; class Pinopsida; order Pinales; family Pinaceae; genus Larix; species Larix kaempferi. Next base: position 652,187 of record BSBM01000033.1, read on the forward strand.
ATAATACCCTTCCCACAAAAATAAAAAACAGAAAATTGTAGTGCAAATAGAGGGAATAGAGTCAAAGCTGCAACACCCAGAACTCATCAAAGCAGCATGATCCAGTAGCTTTCATGCGTTTTAACTTTTGACACCTGTTGACGTGACTTAGGAGAAACAATGTTGATTAGCCATTTGACATGAAATTTTGCAGGCACAAAAACCCATACTGAAATGAAGAATCTAGGTAATTTGCAGACTCATTTTTCAAACTTTGGAGGTGTCTTATTTTTTGGATCGTCCACTTCTTGAAGCTTTTTTATATAAAAAGAAACAAAATATTCAACAGAAATATTTATAGCACATGAATGTAAACCTCAAACTGGGGATCGAAAGAAACTTATACAATATTTGAATATGTTACTCATAATGCTTAGAGATCATGCTCATTTTCCCCACCTAGCACAGAACCACAAAAACATTGCTCAGAATCTATGTAAACTACACCTCAATGTTTTGCCAAACTTCTAGCTAAAATTACTCTTGGTAAATCCCAAATTGGATAGAAAGATGTATATCCTACCATACCAAGTCCTAGGAGCTTTCTTCAAACCATATAAGGATTTCTTCAACCTGCACACATATGACTCTCTGTCATGTGTCTCAAAACCAAGTGGCTTCTCCACATACACTTTCTCCTCAACTACACCATTCAAGAAAACTGTCTTGACATCCATCTGGTGTATCGTTCATTTCATCACTCACCTTTTATTTTTCTATGCTGCCATCTGTAGCATGCTTGATCTTGTAGATCCACTTGGAAGTCACAACAGACTTTCCTTCTGGTCTTGGGACCGCATCCCAGACATCATTCTTCATGATCGATGGATCATGGCATCCTTCCATTACTTCATCCCGGATCCTGGGAACTTCAGATTATTCAATAGATAACTTTGTTGCTGGAAGAAATGTTGTAGTCCTTCTTTTGTAGGTGATGGTATACGATCTTTCCTACAAGAAAAGTTAAATTGCATGATTAGAGACATCTCATAGTTTTCAAAACAAATTCTTACACATAAGTAAATATGTTATACAGTCATGCAATTATTTTAGCTAATGCTTCAATACAACATTTATCCATATCCTGTAACTTTCTAGATGCCTTCCCATCTCTACCAGAACATTGTTAAGAGTGTGCACAACTCCCAACATGTCAACAAAGAGGTTTCATTCTAGATAGGTAGCAATGGAATGTTGTACAGTACCATAGGCCACTTACCCATTACATGCGTATTAGTAGTATACTGTTCATTAATGCAATTATTCTAATATGCATAATACACAACCTAAGTCTAGGAACATAAGTATATACATCTTTGAACAGTATTATTTAAACAATCAAACATACAAGAAATGACAATTCAAATACTTATCTTTGTTTGTTTGTTGGGTGGACTCCCTCTTGATCTTTTCTTCCTGGAGTGCTCCCTCTTTATCTTTGCTTCCTTGCAGGAACTATTGGAGTGTGCTCCCTCTTGATCTTTGCTTCCTTGTAGGAACTATTGGAGTGTGCTCCCTCTTTATCTTTTCTCCCTAGATTACTTGTCCTTGAACTTATATCCATCCTGGACCATTATGCATGCTTAAATGTGCACTAGAGTCATCATTGTGTTATCCTCAATATCTCATACCTAACCATACATACATTAGTATAATCTCAATACTATCAAAACATTATGGTCCTAAATAATCTTAACATGTATGGCCATGATCATTTCATACATAGGTAATAAGCGTTAGTATTCAAGGTTTCAGGGAAAACTTCTTTTACTCATGCATATTCTTATTTGACCATAGGATTCTTTTGGTTAGTCATATCATCAATCAGAGTAAGAAACATAATATGCATAAAGCCTTGATTACTTACACTTCTAACATCAAGAATAATCATTATCAATCATACAAAGGTATAAGATCCTAACACGAGGTAGGATTCTTGATATAGGAAAAACATACCTGGTTATCATGTCTGCTAGTTATGTCTAACATACCCTCATAATGTCCTTTTGTTCTTCTTCAAAGACTTGTGCTAGTAACCTGCATAACTCATAGTTTAAGCATTCTAGAACCAAATTATGTATACCTCGTAAGTAGAGCTTCTATAATGGCTATGGATAAGTCTTTTTCTTCATGTCACCATGGTCATATGTTCTTGATATAGAACTTGATTTGTCTTTCTTGATGTACCTTTCATGTTAGCAGACAACATCAACCTCATACAACACCACAATGCATTAGTACAATCATAAGTCTAATAATCCTAATCAATTAATGTCTTCTATCATTCACATGCATTCATACTCTAAGATTAATCAAGATTGTACTCACCACAATAAATGAAGACAAACATATCATAAACTTAATAATGAACATATTTCAAAACATACCTGTATTTCTTCAAGTCATACCAATCGGGATTGCTTGTAGCCTTTTCATGTAAAGCCTCAGCCTCATCTCCCTCTGGAACTGGAACTTCTTCACTTATGCAGGTGTCCAATTCATTCTCTTCTAGGATTAACCCAATCCACTTTGATTTGTTGAAACAGGATCTAGAGCCGGATTAGGGTTTTTCAGAGAAACCCTAAAAATTCAAACTTTGAATTTCAAACTTCTGAAAGCGTAGAAAGATGCGTCTTGCTAAGCTAATCAAGATGGTATACTCATAACTTGAAAAATGCAAAATTTGACCCCTCAAAATTTCCTTTGAAACTTTTGGATTCACTAGATAGGACCCCAAACTAGGGTTTGATAAAGCCCACCCTTCTTCCCAACCAAAAGGTTTGATCCAAAGCTCTAAGCTTTGATTTTTCTGAAGAGCTTTCAGCCGTGGTCACAGACTTCAAAAATTCCAACTTTTGCAGAAGCCCTAATTTTCCATCTTTCCGAGCAAACTTCTGAACGAGGGTTTGATAAAGCCCGGCCTTCTTCCCAACCAAAAAATTCAATCTTGATCTCTAAATTTTGATTTTTGTGATTAGTATCCAGCCGTGGTCTCCAATTCCAAGAATTACAACTTTCTCTGAAACCCTAAATTCCCGCAATAGTGATAAGCAGAGAATAGGGGTGCTGATCAGAATCCAATTATGTTTTGACATAAATATGCACCTGATTGTTTATGGTGCATCTCTGAAATTACGAATCCACGGGGTCTGAAACTTCTAGCTGTGGTAGCCTGACCTGTCATCTTTCCAACCCCACAGGTCTGACCTCAACTAGATTCTCTGAGAGAGAGTTATACCAACTTTCGCAATGTGACATGTTTATGGGATAAAACAGGAGATCAAACTTGTACGTCGTCCCACGTCTCATTGGTTCAACTTCGGGCTCTGAAAAACTTACCTGAGAAACTATAGTTCGTTCCCTACCTGTCACTTTTTACGAAATTTCATTTGGAGCTTCCTAGCCCAAGTTATGACCTTTTTTCCTAGGTCACTTGCTTATGACTGAGATTTGGAAGAGGCAGAAACCCTAGATTGTACAGATCATAACTTACAAAGTACAGTGAATTAGAAGTTGTGCTTCAGAAAAAAGGTACATGGGGATGTTATCTACAACCTTTAAGGGTTTCAGATCCTGAAACTTCTCCAAAATGGATTTAGAGAGAAAGTGCTATGATGACTGCTTTTTGCTAAATCAAGCCCTAGCTTTTGATTTGTCGCAAGTGCAACAAGTCTCATAAATGCCATAGCATGCCTTCCTTCAGCCTAGCTCTGATACCATGTTAATTTTCAGAAATTAATTCATTCTAATCTAGGATCTGAATTGAAAGAACAACATGTATAGCATATCAAGCATAAGAGAGAAGAGACAAGAGACACAAAACATTTCACCGGGGAAAACCAAGAAGGTGAAAAACCCCGCAACTTCCTCAGAGATAGAATAAGCATCAATAAAAGGATCACCATGATCAAACCCAAGAGATAGATATCTTCAATAGCATACTCCTCCTTCACTTGTGAGCACCCTTCTCTTCTCTAACTAATGCGAAGTGAGTGAATGAAACAATGTGTAAAATGAGAAAGACACGCTCTCTATTTATACACCAACTTTCACTTGACCTTTACTCAACTAGGTCGGCCTCAACTTAACCACTTAACATAATGCTGACTGGGATGACCCCTACTAAGGTGGTCTAATAACCAGTTTACCCACATGAATCATATAGGGACAACCACGTCAAGGTGGTCTAATAACCCATCATATATAAGTTACGACACTTACAATATAACTTGTGACACGTGCAAGTATACATGACGACACCTCGAATCGGAGGAATAATACATCTCCGTTGGGGATACAATAAAGTCCAAATACAATAAACAAGTGAATATCTTCCGAAGTTACAAATACATCAACATATCTCTACCTTAAGAATGTGACAGGAAAGGAGAAACGATGCAAAGACTTGAATAAATAAGGGTTGAAGGGAGAATTTATTAGGATAAAGATGGATTAGCTATAGTATGGGAGAACCAATAGCGTCGGTAAAGCACGAACATAAAACAAACTTAAGCATTAATTCATACAAGATTGGGGTCGAATTTATCACACCTATCTACTAATAATTATTGTTTCTTCAGAGAGATATGCCTGCAATTTAGTTTGAAAACTATCTTTAACCACCGAAATGTAATTGCACCTACTATCTTGAAAAAAAATATTTCAAGACCAAATTTGCATAAAGAATACAAACTGGATGACTGTTGTTCATATGCTAAACAGGCCCAGAAAAAGGTTCAGATATGCCTTCTCAATCCTCTCTAGAGAAAGGATCAAAATCATCCAAATAAGTCAACAAGAAGAAAAATGAAAATGATTGTCAAATATGCTCCAAGGACAGGGAGATAAAGGCCACCTGAGAAATTGAATGGGAATAATCTTTCTCTTGCCAACAAACTAATAGCTTCTAGCATTTCTTCTCGTCATTGCAAAAGTGGGAAAGGGAATATCCTCTAACACCAAACTCTAGATCAAATACTAAGAGCATCAACGCATATTACCTTCATGCAAAACATCGATCATATTGTAAAGTCTCTTCTCTGATTTCAATTGAACCTTCCTTGCCAGAAAAATGATAGCATCAATGGTACCCTGGGCATATATTGACCTTCCACACACATTATGTTGAAATTGAGAAGCAATTGTGTTATCAGAAGATGTGAGGCTATATGTGTTATGGTTCTTCTTAAGGCATAGGTGCAATATTTCATTAACTAAGGCAATCCTCCCATTATGGGATGAGAGCACCTCGCTCCTCTCGGTGCAATACTATTTTGAGATATATCTGCCAAATGATGGAATGGAACAAATCTCAATTACCTTGAGGTATCTAGAAGGTTTCCCATATGATTGGTTTTTGTGGTTCAATACAAAGCCTATATCATTATCAATAAGTTGGCCAATATTTATTTATAACTTTTTCAAAATTATCTCAAATATCAAAGAAAGTGAAAAGAAAAAGGTTGAAATTCTCAAATATATATGTACATCAGTGAAATACATCCGGGCATATGTTAAGGAAATCAAAGATATGTGCCACAATTTTGTAGCTGTCGATAATACCCTGTCCACAAAAATCAAAAACAGAAAATTGCAGTGCAAATAGAGGGAATAGACTCAAAGCTGCAACACCCAAAACTCACAGAAGCATCGTGATGCAGCAGCTTGCATGCATTTTAACTTTTGATACCTGTTGATGTGACTTAGGAGAAACAGTGTTGATTAGCCATTTGACATGAAAGTTTGCAGGCACAAAAAACCAGATTGAAATGAGGAATCTGGGTAATTTGCAAACTCATTTTTCAAACTTTGGAGGTGTCTTATTTTTTGGATCCTCCACTTCTTGAAGCTTTTTTATATAAAAAGAAACTAAATATTCAATATAAATGTTTTTAGCACGTGAATGTAAACCTCAAACTGGGGATCAAAAGAAACTTATACAATATTTGAATATATTACTCACACTGCTTAGAGATCATGCTCATTTTCCCCACCTAGCATAGAACCACAAAAACATTGCTCATAATCTATGTAAACTACACCTCAATGTTTTGCCAAACTTCTAGCTAAAATTCTCCAACATGGGAACAACTGACATTTTGTCTGATGGAAAATAGTTTGAAGATTTAATTCTAAAAATATGTGCAAGTATGTTGGAGCACGATTGCCTTATTATGAGAAATAAATAGAAAAGGATTCCGCAAACACCATACAATTCAACTGAAATAAATCAATGCTTTTAATTTAAGAGTCCACATTTACCTCACTGTCTTTGCACATATGGCCATAAAGCTCAAAAATAATGTTGTGATATATTTTGCCACCATATATGTCCTCAAATCTCTGTCACAAACAAATTTGGTAAGATTATTTATAGAATGTGCATAGATCAATATCTCTACCTTAAGAATGTGACAGGAAAGGAGAAACGATGCAAAGAGTTGAATAAATAAGGGTTGAAGGGAAAATTTATTAGGATAAAGATGGATCAGATATAGTATGGGAGAACCAATAACGTCGGTAATGCATGAACATAAAACAAACTTAAGCATTAATTCATACAACATTGGGGTCGAATTTATCATACCTGTCTACTAATAATTATTGTTTCTTCAGAGAGATATGCCTGCAATTTAGTTTGAAAAATATCTTCAACCACCGAAATGTAACTGCACCTACTATATTGAAAAAAAAACTGTAAAGACCAAATTTGCATAAAGAATACAAACTGAACCACTGTTGTTGAGTGGCCAAGAGATGGAAACAAGTTATGTTCGAGCCTTGAGATGTGTAGTGTACATAGGTCGCACACAGCCTCAACATTACGCAATTATAAGTACAACCACCAGTCAATAGGAATGTTATATATGAGATATATAAAGAACGCTCTATGGAAAAAGCAGAAGCACATAAGAGAGGTTGCATGATTTTTTTATCATTCATCACAGGAGGGAGAGTAATGAGATTAAAAACATTGAGAGACTGAAGGAAAATATTTAAATATATGATGGTATCCCTTTAAATACATAGAATGTTAATTTCCAGAGACTGAAAAGTTTTTTTCCATGCCCCAGTGAAACACAGTAAATATTAAAATCAGGCAATGTAATACATTGGATTGGGAAGCTTGAAAGTTCTGTCTCAATAGAATATCCATATACATCACTCCACTGATCACCAGAATTCCCTCAAATCGTAAACCCATCTTGCTCAATATGCAATCCCTTCTCATACTTATAAAGCACAACAGTCTTCCCATGGTCATCTGCCCCCTTGCAACACAAATTACTCATAAATATTCACCCAAAAAATCATCAAATAAAATACATAGGAAATCTCATAAACTCAGACACAAGATCTTTACATGCATTATCCCTCAAAAGTAACTGACAGAATCATTAAAAAAAAAAGGTTGAAATGCTTCCAATGCACACCAACAAGTTGAAACTATTCGTGTGAGACATCTTATACACTCCCCCTACCTTCAGTTCAGCAACTACAACTAAGTGTATATATTCCATCAAAGTCACGAAGGGACTTGCACCATGCTATCTATTCTGGAAGTGTCAGCAAGTACTTGCACCTATCTATTGAGCAAGTGTCAGCAAGGACTGGAACCTGCCCACATCTTCAATAAACAACCCACTTTCAGAGACATGCAATCCCACAGCATGAGATGTCTCACCCCCGACCCTCACTTCAGCTAAGAAACTGGGACTAGGGTATCTATTTCACCAATGTCACCAAGGACTTAAGATCTGGCTTCATCTACAATAAATACCCCTTGTGGAGGAATTTTGGCCTACCGGGGCTAACATGTCACTTGGGAGAATTGAAAATTGACTAAAACAATAACAACACCCAACTAGCTTTCTCCAACTAGGGAAGCCCTGTTGAGATTAAACAAACAAATTGGTATTCCAATTAGCTCCATATGAGGTTTTCTTGTTGCATCATCGATCAAAATGCACCTACCATATTTTACAACATCCACCAATTTACTAAAAAAATGATACCAATGGGACCTTGGTTCAATTCACGGTCGGTCAGCAAGACTCAATTTTTGTCTATCCCAAGTTAATGGCTCATTTCAAGAGCGATTAGGCTGGGTGTAAATCCAATGATTGTGGTGGAATGGTTACCCTGAGGACTTGGCACCCCTAAAAGTTCTGCTTTATGTGGTGTAACCTTCTTTTCCCTTTTGTCAAAAGCATTTCCAAAGAAAAAGGAAGAAAAATAGGAGATTTTCGTTGATCTGAATAGGTGGACTGATTACCTCAACACAATACTTTCCAATTTAATACCCCTCAAACTCCACCCAGGAAAATATGAAGCAAAACTAACAGGCATTTTCAAATCACCTCAATTAGAATCATTCCCCTCCATTACCCATCAAAATTCTACGATGAAAACAAAAACACAGAAGTGACCTAAATAACTGAATACAGGCCCCTAGTACGCAATGGCAATTAAAATTTGCGCATACATTAAAAAATTTAATTGGCAAGCACACGGGTGTGAAGTGACACTGGGTGTCATGATTACCTCAACAATAATGCCTCCCACATATGATAACCAGCTTGGACCATATTTTTCTCAGTGGCATTCCTCTGGGTCTCGTCCCTACCTGTCAATAAAAAGATCTTCAACCCAAATTCAAGCAGATGGGCATACAAATTCAAGCAGATGGGCGTACAATCTATGCATAGAAACCAATACCGAGGGCTTTTCTAGATCCACCTAGTTATTAAAAGCACTATCATCAAACACCTCACCTCTGCAAACGAGGATAAGCCAAGGGAAGTCCAACAAAGAATTAGGCACTCATATGACTAGGTGCTAAAAGACAACAAGAAAGAAAATAAAAAACGGGGGTAGGTGAGCATCTCTTAGTCTTACCCGAAATGATGGGCAACGTAATAGGGCAAATTAGAAAGAAGGGTTTCATCAATATCAAACACCCAGGAATCCTTCCCATCGCCTAAGGTTGAGGCCATGAGGGCGCTAATGTAACTTATTGATTCGTTGGTCACCATCTGTAGGTCCCTCGAGTATTGGCTTCCGATCATCTAGTTTTGTACATATTCCATGCAATCTGAAGGAACCTGGGTCCATAAGCGTACAGTGTTTGTTTCTACATCGAATCTCTAGGCTTCGCAGTAGTATATGGTATCTTGGGTAATCTACTCCTGCTTCAGTTCCCACCTTTTCTGAGTTGTAGGTTGCTCCGACTCCCAGTCATACTTATCCTCATGGAATATTTTCCAAGACCTTTTCGGCTGCAGAGGAGGAGAGGTAGGCGCATAGAGGAATGAAAGGATGTGCAGGATGTGGCGGTTGAGCAGATAAAAATCCATGGAGGATGTTGAATAAAAATTGGGAGTGGGAAAAATAGAATAATTGACAAATAATCTTACCAAATGTGCATGATGCATAGATCAATCAACATCCTTGATCTAATATGTGCTGCCCTGAAACTCACCAGAGTCAACTTTATATTAGAATGGTTAACTTTATTAAAATTACTTTACATAATTTCAAGTCTATCATTTATTTAATTCAATGGCTCTTGCCTCTTATGCATAAATTTGAATGAGTGTGAATATAAAAAGGTTTTTTTTTAATGCACAGGGGTTTTAAAATTTTAATTTTAAAACTTAAATTTAGAAGTTCTAATAAAATTTTAAAACTTGAAATTTGGAAGTTCTAATATTTGTCAAGTTTGACAAATGTGTCATTTTTTTTGTGGTGTTTGCAAGTTTAGAAGGGTTTTGACATTTTGGTGTTTTTTCTCGGTTTGTGAAAATCTATTATATAGCTTGCACCACTTTTTCATGGTGTTCATTTGTTAACATATAAAGACGTAGCCATAAGGTTTGGTCCTCATGCTACCCATGGTACTACGCTCAGATGATATCCTGCCAATATCCATTGTTCTATGGGTATTTGGGCTTGAAACCATGGAAAATATTGTATATTTGCTCAGTTAGTGATGTAAAAACCCTTAACCAAGACCCTCCAAAGATCCATTGCAAAGTAAATCATATATTGAATGGGTTTTGTCCATCATGTTGCAACTCTGTATAGCTCCATAAATCCTAGTAATGAAAGCAGCTTCATGCACTCGTGATACACAATGCACTGATATGAGGAGAAGGCTATTAAATGGTCTATCGCAACCTGGATTATGAAAATTGGTGGTTTCACTGGTTTGGACAGTTGTTTTATTTTTTCTTCGGTATTCTCACCTTATCAATCTGCAACTTCTCCATGAAAGCTCCAAGTTCACTACCCTTCTAGAGTTCGCTTCTCTATGTCATGGGTTTTCACAACACTTAGGCTAGTTGCCAGTTTGGTGGGACAACTTGGATCCCACAGAGGATACGTCTTAGTGGTCTTAGCAGGTGATGGTTAAGGTGTTGGTAGCTGGTTGACAAGTGTTTTGTTCAATTCATTTTGCGGGGCGTAGACACACTCATGATAGGGAGTATATTTCCCCGTCCAATAGATAGAAACCCTACATAAAAAAAATTGAATTCATATGCTTACATAAAAAAATTGAATCCAAATGCTTACCTTTAATCAAGACCCTCCAGAGATCAGAGATCCATTGCAAAGTAAATAATATATTGAATATCAGCCATGGCCATTCCAGATTTGCTTAGTTGGGAATGTAAAAACTTTTTCCCCATTTCTACTTCCACCAATTTCTATTTCTTCCAAAATTTATTTTTTGCTTCCCAATTTTCATTTGCCCCCAATTTTTAATTCCGTCCGAGTTTTTAAAAATGGTTAATATTATTATATTATAGACCCCTATATTAATAGTATATTATATTATATGATAGAAAGCACATATTATATTTTTGAGGGCGAGGGGCATATAATTGGCATGTTTTAATGGAACTAGTCATAACCAATTTTGAGTAGCATTTTTCGTTTTTGGTACGTTATTTGATGGAATTAGGCAATAGAAAACTACAATTTTCGGTAAATTTGAACATTGCGGATGCATTCAGAGATCCCATGAGGGAGTCTTTGAATCCATCTGCAGTGTTAAAATTTAATAAACTGCAAATTTTGTAATTTTGCAGTGGCTTGAGCAAGTTTCGTCTTATAATTAGATACCTATATGTATAATACATGGGTATTATTCCATTAGTTATCTATGTTAAACATGTTCATGGGCCATCCGGTTATATCATCAGTCAAGGGAATATTAATTATATTTGGACTAATTCAATGATTTAACGAGGGGGTCTACATTTTACTAAATTTTAACACTATTGATGGATTCAGAGACTCCCCCTAGGGGGGTCGCTGAATCCATCAGCAGTGTTAAAATTTAGTCTGAATCCCCCCCTAGGGGGGTCTCTAAATCCATCAGCAGTGTTAAAATTTAGTAAAATGTACAAATTCATTTTTAAAATTGTAATTTTTCATTGTCGGAGTGACACAACTAAAAATGACCAAATAAATGACCAATTGTTATGTGGTCATTTTTAGTTTAATTCGCATCATGTGACCAAATTGGTTATTTTTAGTTTAGTTCTTATCACGTGACCAAATTGGTCATTTATCTTGGTCATTTTTAGTTAGCTCACTTAAAATTTCTCAATTTTGGTCATTTATCCCTTGAAAAAACCGTGGTGACCAAATTTTTTGGTCTCCTGGTCACTTATCTCTCATTTTGTACTAGTGAGAGCTCCCCCAAAGAGAACATCTCACCAAGTGTGCCCTTCCTCCAAGAGCCAAAATATGAAGAGAAAAGTGAGAAAGGTGTGGAAGCAAGTTGACGATGAGAATGTCATGGGCAGCCCTGTAGATTCAACCTGAAACAAATGAATCCATTGTAGCTCCAAATTAAAGGTCTAAATGGCCTCTCCAATTTCCAATTAGGATGGGAATCTTTCACCCTCAAAATTGGTCCTAAGGCAAGTAGAGTAAACACTCCACTAGCATGGACAAGCTATGCTATCCAATTTGCAAAATGAGAAATGATTAAAATATGGTCTCCTTCTTTGTTCATGACTTTTATAAACTTCCAAAGGCTTCCTTAACTCTAATTCCATCCATGATCTTCATGCCAACTCGAATTGGCAAGAGATTCCAATGTGTGCCACTTGTCCCTCCATTCCTAGCCTCCTTCTTCACTCAATTTGAATGGGTGACTCTTTGGATGCCCTAACTCCCTTGTGAGCTCTCTTGGAGGCTATTTTTATCCCTGTCATGTCATATATTTCATATTTCAGCAATCATATCTAATTTTTGTCATAAGTGTCATAGAATGTCCATCATTGTTGTCATAGAAGCTAGGGAATCTAGCCCAAGTGTCCCACAGCTCCAAAATGCCTCTTCCTCTTCCATGGGAGTTACTCTTCCTCTCCATTTAGACCTCATTGAGTCATGCCAAGTATTATGCCCTTCCAAATCCCCCAAGAACATTGGACTCCACCTTGGATTCGAATGAGTGAGAGTGGAATGCCATGTTGCATGGGGAATCTTGCTTGAGTGGGCCCCACACCTCCAATGTTCCCTCATGACCAAGTGCCACCTTATTTTCCTATCTTAAATATTTATTTATTACCCATTTAATATATTTTGTCAAGCTAATTTCCATTTGGTGGTTTTATAGTCTCCTTATTCCAAATCTAATGTTTCCACCCCAATCTAGGAAACTAGTAGATTGGTGGAATTTTCTCTTCTTGAAATTTATTTGAATGGGGACATTACATAGAGGGCCGAATTAAATGGGATTTGTTCTAGTAGACTCATGAGATCATAGCCTAAGTCCCTAGGTAGGAGAATGAATCTATGGAGAGGGTTATTATGCTCTAACATGTATGGGTCACATAGTAGAAGAAAGACCACTAATTAACACCTACATACAACTGACTAGGGAAGGACACAACAAGAGCAGGAATATTTTCTAAGCAAATAGTCATAATGGATATGATCATTGATAGTGTGTAAAATTAAGTTTTGACATGGGGGGCTACGAAAACTATGAAATTCCTTGATCGATAGAATACCTAGTCATCCCACAATAGAAGAAGACCAAGTAGATTGAATATGCTTAGAAAAGTAGTACATCATTTGGAAGGCCAGGTTTGTCCCCTACCCTTGGGGGTTTGAAGCTCGATTTGACTAGTAAAGTTCCCTATTTTTACCTGATTGTAAATTAATGTTGCATAAGTGTTTTGAGAGTTTCCAAGCATCCATCAGCCTCATTTTTATGTATTAATACCTTCCAAACACATTAAGACCCAATTCAGAAGCATTTGAGTCATTACTAGTATAAGGGTCGAATTGGCCAAAAATTGCATTTTTTTCCTAATTTTTACAAATTCATTAAAAGGGACACTATATTCTAAGTTAACATGATGCTTCATACTAATATTTGGGGTCCTAAAACATCCTTATATAAATTTTTTCTGAATTCCTGAAGTCTATTTTAGAATATGAGGGAAAATTCCTTAAATTAGGGATTATTTTCCTTGAATTTAGGGTCATGTATTGCAAGTTAAAGGTGCAAAGTGGATATGGGAGTTTAATCCACTATTGAGGGACTCCATCCACATTTTTTTAACTATTAGAAGACATTAGTTCCCTCCTTGAGTGTTTTTAGGGATTTACACCTCATGGATTTTCCTTCATCAAATTTCATGTGCCTTTTGTTAGTTGCAGTTAGTTACTCCTAGCATGTTGAGAGCTAAGTATGGTGCTTAGCGTATCCATGGGTTAGTTAACTCATATTAGAGAGTGTGCATGGCTATTCTTGTCACCTACCCAAATTCTGAGAATATCATTTTATTTTCAAAATACTTCATGTTAAATTTTAATTACAAAGTTTTGTAATTAGGACCAAGTTTGGTCAAGAATGATTGTAATTACTGATGATTATTATTTAATAAATTAAAGTAGGAGACAAACACCCAAGGGAACTGTTAAATGAGTGTTCACTAACCCACTAGGAGGAATGGAAGCTGGTAGAAGGCATGGGACAGATGGCAGCAATTGCACTTCACCACTAGCTGTTGGTTATCAGACAAATACTCCTAAAAATGTGGCATTATCCCCCAGGTGGTGGGAGTGAGTAGGAAACTCTCTTAAAAATATTTTCTGTAGAAATATTCCTCAAGTGCATCATGTGATCACTGAGAGATTCAAATAGGGAGGCTATGTGAGAGTGCAACTGTAAGTATGCTAATTATACTGTGAAGGAAAACCAGAGGTGCTGGTGTAGGTCGTTTTTACTGCTGAGTCTTAAGGACTGGACAATCTACATTCTATTGCAAGTTGATGTGCTAAGGCTTCTATAGAATCTTCCTCCTGGTGGTTCAATGAAAAGGCTCGGGGCTCCTAAGGCAAGTAACTTGGTTGTATTCAGGAATTGGTTGGGCGGAACAGGTTCCTTGGGTTCTTTGTTTCCCTACAGTTAACCAGGTTTTACTGTTCCTACTTTGTTTACAGTTTAATGTTTCTGCTTAGTAGAATTATTAAACTCTGTCATGTAAAATAAGTTATTTTATTTTCTAATCTATGTATGATTCCGAATGATGAAGCTTTGTGAAATATTTGATTTGATAACCATCTCTATATTTTTCCCATGTTGTTCTCTACATAGTACTCTAGTATAGAGAAGCAAATTAATGATAGATGAGAGATAGGCAGAATGCCATTGATTGGATAAATGATTTCGGTAGTGTTTTGGTTAAAATTATGTCCTCTAATTAAACACAGTAAACATTACAATATAGCATTAATAGCAGTATAGCATTCATTTAATTAACACATGAAAGAAAAACACAGTATGTTTTCTACATAGTTCTAGATATTTCTCTTAGCAATCAAATGCATCAATATTATACATTTCATGTTTTTCAATCAAGTGTAATTTCAAGAATAATAACAGCTGAAAGAATTATTTTCTACACAAGGTTTATATGTTTCCATTTCAAATACATCTTTTCCAGATAGAAATATCATGCAATTCAACATTTATTTCCCTAATGTTTTCCAGTCAAGTACAATCTCGAAATTTAGCATTTGCAAAATCTATTCTCTGCACAAAATTATTATATGTAAATCTATTAATTCATTATCTATTCATTTGATTATTTAAAATACAAATCTATTCATAGTTGTATCAAACACTATAGTATAGTCAAAACAAAAACACTTAACAGCCGAAAATATTTTCATCATATTTTCCAAACCCTAACTTACATTCGAGACTACTACAGACATTATTCACCACTTAGCAGAAAGCACGATTCTGAACTAATGACTTTTGATAACCTTATAACCCTAGTAAGAACCCTTATACATTATCGAAACCATTTGATGTAATACAAAAACCTAGTACCATCTAGATAGTATTCGGAAGCTACAGGTAGGGTTTTCTTCGTAACACAAACTAGAACATGGAGGCATAACCCTTTTCGACATCATTTAACAGTCAGCTTTTTCATCTATTTTCCAAACAAGACTATCCTCAACGAGAACGAAATATAGGCATACAATTTATACAGTTATGCAAATTATAATCCTCGTCCCAAGACAACCATCGTTGCTTGGCATCATCGTAACCATTATTTACACAATGATCTCAAACTTTGCTTAAAAACACAACTTTCCATAAAAAAAAGAGTCATTGTTATAAATGCAAAAGAACCCTTGGTTCTTGGGATTTTCATTCAAAATTTATATCAGAGTTACATTACGGACCTGTCAAGGTTCCCTACTATACATGGCTTAACTCGTATCAACCCAAAAGTTTAAACAAGACTGTGGAGCAACGAAGTACACAGGGTTATACCCTTATCAAACAGCATTTAAAATACGATTTAGAAGTTCTTAGCAAACAGCGCAACCAGGAAACAAAGAGCTGAATAGCCATTGAAACTAGTGAAGGGTATCCACTGTATAGTATGATCAAACTAAGACCCTAGAACTCAACACTTGGCCATCACCGAAAACAAATAGAATAGTTCCAACTATCGACACACCATATTCACCAGCTAAATCGTGCTAAATGCACCTACAAGGTTTCATGAACCACCGAGGCTTACTCAGAAGCAGTTGCAGCACTTCCATATCGAGTCTTTGGTATAGAAAACTTCCAATGAAGTTGGAACCTGCCATGTTACAAGTTCGAAGGGTTAAAAGCATGCAAACACAAACAAAAAGAAAGCTCACAGTATTACACTCAGTATCAATTACTTACCCTTTAGAAGCTTCACTCCAAGCAAGATTGACAAAGCTAGAGATTTGTTGCAGCATTCATACATGCTGAGACTCAGAAGACGATACCATCTATTGGAAGAATCGAAAGCCAAATACAAATCACTCTCAACAGTTGATAGAAGAACCACACTTCGTATGACTGTATCGTAGCTCTATGGCAAGAAGCTTAAGCCGGTAACTTCAAACTATTTCAGTCAGGTCTCAGGTTCAAGTCCGAGGAGGAGTCCTCCTCTCAGAAAATCAAACAACCTTGCATCATAGCATTCGGTCGGCACCACTAAGCATAACAATGAAGACAAGAAACCAACTTCCATCACTTACCATTGCAAGTTTAGGGTTTTGTTCACATCCTTAGATCATAGGAAAATCAACGGTGGATCAACTACCGGTAAGGCACATTGATAATCGAACCTGCAGTACATTCAATACCATTTCATAGTTGCATCTACCAACTGCCAAGTAAGCAGGTTGAGATCTTATGCATAACACAGCTCAGCCATATCATGGTGATCATTGAAATCACAAGCCCATGAAGATCTTACAACAGAGCTTCCACATCACCATCAAGTGGATCGACATTAATAGCTAAGAACTGTCATCACCAGTTCAAGCATGTCAAGTACTGAGCTTTTTACCTGTCATCATCATCGTAGTTATTGCAAAGTTAGATCTTTGTGCACTGTTCTATATAGTTTTGAAGGCTTGTTAGGCATCGTGATAATAGTATTATCACATGCTATTCTTTTGTTTAGTTTGAATGCTTGGTCAATACAAATGTTTACATTTTCATTGTGATGATTAAACCCATAAAATGCACATTGTTTTATAGTCCAAAGGTCTGTTATGGGCATCGTATCAATGGTATTATTATATCAAAATGTTTATGCATAGACACTATCGAATATGTAATTCGATGCTATAGTTTTATTATAGATATTGTAATCCATTTTAAAAAGCAATAAAGTCTTATCTATTGTTTTCAATTTTGTCAATATATTCTATAATGCTAGACCATAGCATACATGCCTTATTCATAATATATTTTATAATTTTGCTTTGTATTGCAAATTATAAATGACAAATATAATAGCATGAGTATAATTAAAAGGTGGCAGTGTACACTCTAACGTTGAGTCCATAGTATAGATACTAATCACTATATTTTCACATATTAATTATGTTTGGAACCAAAATACCCATACCTCTAATAACTTGTTTTCGCAGGGTAGTACTTAGTTTTGTTTCACGTTATGTTGAAGAGGAATTGATGAACTCTTGTACTTTTAACTCAGGGTTGTGGTGGAATTTCTTACTTGCATTCTGCACATGGAAACAGATTTCAAATTCCTTAGCTAATCATAGCTAAGTAAACCCCAGGGTACCTTGTAGGACCCCTTCATCAACATACAAACAAACTATCAGTAGTTCGTCAAGAACATCTTAATAGTACAAACTATGTACAACATGTAATCATTTTCAGAACTTAAGCAATCTGCAAACTGTACTCGTATGCATAGTCATAAAAGAATCTTTCGTTAAGAAGTTTAGCATCCGTTCAAATCTGAAATATCAAATACTATTATATCTTATTTATTTGAGAAGTATGACATGTCATCATCATTAAGTATCTTAGTTAAGAAATCAAATTACTTTATATGTTCCGCATTAATGACTTTGAATTAAATATTGCTATTATAATTTTTATTTTATTTTTGGTATTTTCAGGATGTTACATGTGGTATCAGAGCTCATGTTCGAACTCTAGGCCTGAAAAAGGTCCAAGAACACGTAACAAAAAATTTATTACAGTAGAACTCTTACTAATTCAAAAATTTAAACTATTGTGTTATACAAAAATTATTTTGAGTTATAGGTATGGAAGCATTGACTGAACATTTAGAAGACAAATTTCAACCCAATAGTCATAGCACGGGAAGGCATTTCGAAGGAGAAGAATTCCATGGAGAATTAAACGACAATTCGTTAGAATTGTTATGAGCATTTCAAGAATTAAAGGCAGAACTTAGATCTGTAAAACAAGACAATGAGAAAATTCTGAAGGGACAAGAAGAATTAAATCAAGTACATTTTGAACAATGCCCAACTAATGAACATAATAGAGAAATTGAGAATACTTCCAAGATTGAAGATTTACCTCATCTAGACAGAAGTAAAAAGATGAAAATTGATGATGCAAACAACATTTCGACATCATCAGAAGTTTCCCATGAAAAACGGAAAAAGAAAAGAAATTATTCAAGTGACAGCAGCGAAGGGGACTACAAACCCAAAAGGAAAGGTCACAAACAGTATGAGCAAATTTCTAGGGAGTTTAAGAAAATCAAATCCCCAAACTTCAATGGTGAAACTGAAAAAGGAGAGACAGCAGAAGCTTGGTTGTCTGGCATGAAAAAATATTTCCAAATATATGATTATTCTGAATCATTGAAGGCAAAGATGGCAATCTGCAACTTAATTGGGAAGGAAAATATTTGGTGGCAGGACATCAACATAGTGAAGGGTATCAAAGAAAAGGATGTAAACTCGAGTACTTTCAAACGATACTTCAAAAAGAATTTCTTATCGGAACAATACTATGAAGAAAAATCAAAGGAGTTTAATGACTTAAAGTTGGGAAGTATGAACATGAAGGAAATGAACAGTAAATTTCTGAATTTACTGAGATATGTGCCATACCTCGTGGAAGAAAAACCGAAGATCCAAAGATACTTGAGATGTCTACCTTTCAATATCAAGGATAGAATTGAGTATGACAATCCAAAGACATTAGAAGAGGCCACGAGGAAAGCAACTTTCTGTTATGACACTAATCGAAAAGAGAAGGAATATCAAACTGGAAAATTCATAAACCCAGCAATTTTGAGCTGAAAAAGAAAAAATTCAGGTTTAGTGGAAATTCTTGTTTCCAAAAGAAAAATTTTCAGAATCGGAATTTTCAAGAAAACAATTCCAGAAACAGTCCGCAGCAGAATTTTACAGCTCCTCAAAACACTCCCAATGCTACCAGGACTAATGATCAATAGGCACCTATCAAATGGTTTGAGTGTCAAGGTCCTCATTATGCATTAGAATGCCCCAAGAGGAAGCAGACATCTAACAACATTCATTCTATTCAAACTGAACCTACTGTTGGAGAATTGGCAAGGGAGATGCCAAGAATTATTGCAGCACTCAACAATAGACAAGCAGATCATCAAATCTCTGTGGTAGAGATTGAAGGTATGCTACAAAATCATCCTGTTACTATTTTGATTGATCTAGGTGCCAGCTTAAGTTATATATCACCAGATATTGTAGAACGTTTTAAATTGAAAACAAAAAAGTTCAGTAAATCTTGGTTAGTTAGACTAGCAACAGGAACAAAGAGGAAAGTATCAGATTTCATTGAAAGTTGTGCTTTATCCATGAATCAACTAAAGACACAAATCAAGTTGAATGTTCTACCTTTAGGATCTTATGATATTATAATCGAAATGGACTAGTTAGAAGGCCATCATGTCATTCTGAATTTTTATGAGAAACGTTTTACATGTTTAAATGATGAAGGAGAAACTGTAGAAGTAAAGGGTATCCCAAGAAAGACAACCCTTAGAGACGGATTTCAGCCAGGAAAGTAAAGAGGGCAGTTAGGAAAGGATGTCAATTGTTTGCAGTAAATGTAGTCAATGATGGGTTTATTTGTAAAGAGGACAAATTGAAACTAGAAGACATATCTGTCCTAAAAGATTTCAAGGATGTTTTTCCTGAGGATATTGCAGGATTACCTCCTAAAAGAGATTTAGACTTTACCATCGATTTAATACCAGGAGCAGTACTGAATTTTAAAGCTCCATATAGGATGAATATACTAGAATTAAATGAGTTGAAATCACAGTTGAAGGAACTGATTCATAAAAACTATATAAGACCCAGCGTGTCTCCTTGGGGAGCACCTGTTATATTTGTTAAGAAGAAAGATGGGACCCTAAGATTGTGCATAGATTATCACTAAATGAATAAGATGACAATTAAGAATCGATATCCGTTGCCCCGCATAGACGATCTATTTGATCAGCTGTGTGGAGTAACGATATTTTCAAAGATTGATCTAACGTCAGGATATCATCAAGTGCGGGTTAAGGATGAGGATATTTTCAAAACAGCCTTTAGAACTCGATATGGACATTATGAGTTTGTAGTCATGCCATTTAGCTTGACTAATGCCCCGACTGTATTTATGTGTTTGATGAACAATATTCTGCACAAATACTTAGATAAGTTTGTTGTTGTGTTCATAGACGACATTTTAGTGTATTCTAAAAGCAAAGAAGAGCATGAAGAATATCTACAGATTATCTTACAAGTACTGAAAGATCATCAACTATACGCTAAGTTTAGTAAGTGTTATTTTCATAAAGACAAAATTCAGTATTTAGGACACATAATTTCTAAAGAAGGAATCTCGGTTGACCCTGACAAGATAAAGGCCATTAATGATTGGCCGGTTCCTAAGGATGTGCCGGATGTAAGATCATTTATGGGTATTACTGGATATTACAGAAAATTTATAGAGGGTTTTCAAAGATTGCAAACCCCATAACCTCCTTGCAGAAGAAAGGGAAGAAATTTGTGTCGGATCAGAAATGTTCAGACAATTTTAAGAAGTTAAAGGAGTTACTAACTACAACACCTATTTTGAGGATAGAAGATCCTAATAATGATTTTATAGTTTGCACAAATGTATGTAATGATGGACTCGGTGGAGTCCTAACACAAGAAGGGCATGCTATGGCATACGAATCTAGAAAGATGAAAATACATGAGAAGAATTACTCTACTTATGATTGAGAGTTATTAGCATTAATTCATGCTTTAAAAATGTGGTGTCACCACCTTATTGGTAGAAAATTTACCTTGTTGACAGACAACATGGGTCTGAAATATTTATTAGATCAGACAAATCTGAATGCTAGACAAGCTAGATGGTTAACTTTTCTAAGTAAGTACGATTTTGAAATTCAGCATATTAATGGGAAAGAGAACAAGGTTGTTGATGCATTAAGTCGTAAAGCAAAACTGAATTTTATTTCAGCCATTAGTACTTACTCAACAGATTTAGAAAATCATATACTTGAAATGAGTGAAATGGATGAAGAATACAGAAAATTACAAGAAAAGACAGCAAATAACAGTTCTGAAAATTCTATGGCAGATTATAGTTTAAAGGAAAATGGACTGTTATTATACAAAAACAGATTGTATGTACCCAACATACCAGAAGTAAAAATTTTGATTTTAAATGAGATGCACAAAAGCCATTACTCTGGTCATCTAGGTTATCAGAAAACCATCACTATGCTATGGAAAGAGTACTATTGGCCCAGAATGAAGGATGAAGTGGCAGAGTACATAGCTAAGTGTTTGGACTATAAAAAAGTGAAGGTTGAACATCAACATCCGGCTGGACTGTTGCAGCCATTGCCTATACCTAGCTGGAAATGGGAAGTAACAAGCATAAAATTTATTACTGGACTACCCAAAAATCAGAAACAAAATGACTCTGTTATGGTGGTGGTGGGTAAACTCAGTAAGGCAGCACACTTTATACCTGTGAAGACTACTCATAAGGCTCCAGACATTGCAGAAATCTTCATGAAGTAGATTTTTCGACTACATGGTATACCGAAAGTGATAATTTCAGATCGTGACTCTAATTTTACTGGAAACTTTTGGAGGTATTTATTTAAAGGGTTGAATACAACCTTAAACTTTAGCACAACATTTAATCCACAAATGGATGGACAAATAGAAAGAGTGAATCAGGTATTGGAAGACTTGTTGAGAATGTATGTTAAGGATCAGCCTGGTAAGTGGGAAGACTACTTGCATTTAGCAGAGTTTGCATATAATAACCATTATCATGCATCAACCGGACTTAGCCCTTTTGAAATTCTTTATGGTAGGAAATGTGATACACCTGTTTCTTGGAATGATCCAATAAATAGAGTTGTTTTAGGACCTGAATTTTTGCAGGAGTTAGAACTAATTGTGAAACAGGCACAAAGAAATCTTAAAGCTACCCAAGATAGGAAAAAGAGTCAAGCAGATCTTAAAAGAACTCTTAAAGAGTTCCAGGTTAGTGAACATGTTTTCCT
This sequence comes from Larix kaempferi, assembly GCA_027924585.1. Taxonomy (NCBI): domain Eukaryota; kingdom Viridiplantae; phylum Streptophyta; class Pinopsida; order Pinales; family Pinaceae; genus Larix; species Larix kaempferi. The sequence goes on from BSBM01000033.1 coordinate 674,629, forward strand.
CAAGGTAAGACCGAAAAAGAGTTCATTGAAATTGGGAAGCTGTGCCAAGTTGGCACCCAGGTATTGTGGTCCTTTCGAAATATTGTCAAGGGTTGGACGAGTGGCATACCAACTAGCTTTGCCACCAAATTTAAAGATACATAATGTTTTTCATATATCATTTTTAAAAAAGTATGTACACCAAGCTGCTGATGTTGTAAACTGGAATGATGTACATGTGGGACAAGACGATGATTTTCAGGTGGAACCGGACTGTATCCTCGAAAGGAGGGAAACTCTAGTCCGGAATCGTACCATTGGGTAGGTAAAGGTGCAATGGAAGCACCTTATCCCAGAAGAGGAAACCTAGGAGTTGGAGAGTAGTATGAAGGAAGCATACCCAACTCTGTTTCAGGAACACTCAGAGAGTGATTAACCAACATCGAGGACGATGTTGAGACTTAAGGGGGGGTGTATGTCACCTACCCAAATTCTGAGAATATTATTTTATTTGCAAAATACTTTATGTTAAATTTTAATTACAAAGTTTTGTAATTATGACCAAGTTTGGTCAAGGATGATTGTAATTACTGATGATTATTATTTAATAAATTAAAGTAGGAGACAAACACCCAAGGTAACTGTTAAATGAGTGTTCACTGGCCCACTAGGAGGAATGGAAGCTATTAGAAGGCATGGGATAGATGGAAACAATTGCACATCACCACTAGTTGTTGGTTATGGGACAACTACCCCTAAAAATGTGGCATTATCCTCTAGGTAGTGGGAGTGAGCAGGAAGCTCATTTAATGACCAGTTAACCACTAAAAGGCCTAGGAATCCTACATAAGGCAATTCGAATTGAGTAGGAAGCTCTTTTAAAAATATTTTATGCAGAAATATTCCTCAAGTGCAACAGGTGATCACTGAGAGATTCGAATAGGGAGGCTATGTGAGAGTGCAACTGTAAGTCTTCTAATTATAGTGTGAAGGAAAACTAGAGGTGCTGGTGCAGGTCATTTTTAACTACTGAGTCTTAAGGACTAGACAATCTACATTCTATTGCAAGTTGTTGTGCTAAGGCTTCTACATAATCTTCCTCTTGGTGGTTTAGTGAATAGGCTAGGGGGTCCTAAGGAAAGTAACTTGGCTGTCTTCATGAATTGGTTGGGTGGAACAGGTTCCTTGGGCTGTTTATTCCGCTACAGTTAACCAGGTTTTACTGTTCCTACTTTGTTTACAGTTTAATGTTTCTGCTTAGTAGAATTATTAAACTCTGTCATGTAAAAGAAGTTATTTTATTTTCTGATCTGTGTATGATTCTGAATGATAAAGCTTTGTGAAATATTTGATTTGATAACCATCTCTATATTTTTCCCATGTTGTTCTCTGCAAAGTACTCTAGTATAGAGAAGCAAACTAATTATAAATGAGAGATAGGCAGAATGCCATTGATTGGATAAATGATTTCAGTAGTGTTTTGGTTAAAATTATGTCGTATAATTAAACACAGTAAACATTACAGTATAGCATTAACAACACTATAGCATTCATTTAATTAACACATGAAAGAAAAACATCGTATGTTTTCTGCATAGTTCTATATATTTCTCTTAACTCTATTCATTTCAGATAGCAATCAAATGCATCGACACTATACATTTCATGTTTTTCAATCAAGTGTAATTTCAAGAATAATAGTAGCTGCAAGAATTATTTTATGCACAAGGTTTATATGTTCCCATTTCAAATACATCTTTTTCAGATAGAAATATCATGCAATTCAACATTTATTTCCCTAATGTTTTCCAGTAAAGTATAGTCTAGAAATTTAGCATTAGCAAAATCAATTCTCTACACAAAATTATTATATGTAAATATATTAATTCATTATCCATTCATTTGATTATTTAAAATACAAATCTATTCATAGTTGTATCAAACACTATAGTATAGTCAAAACAAAACCACTTAATAGCCGAAAATATTTTCATCATATTTTCCAAACCCTAACGAACATTCGAGACTACTACAAACATTATTCACCACGTAGCAGAAAGCACAATTCTGAACTAATGACTTTTGATAAGCTTATAACCCTAGTAAGAACCCTTATACATTATTGAAACCATTTGATGTAATACAAAAACCTAGTACCGGCTAGATAGTATTCGGAAGCTACAGGTAGGTTTTTCTTCGTAACACAAACTAGAACATGGAGGCATAACCCTTTTCGACATCATTTAACAGTTAGCTTTTTCATCTATTTTCCAAACAAGATTATCATCAAAGAGAATGAAATACAAGCATACAATTTCTACAGTTATACAAATTATAATCCTCGGCCCAAGTCAACCATCGTTGCTTGGCATCATCGTAACCATTATTTACACAGTGATCTCAAACTTTGCTTAAAAACACAACTTTCCATAACAAAAACGAGTCATTGTTATAAATGCAAAAGAACCCTCGGTTCTTTGGATTTCCATTCAAAATTTATATCAGAGTTACATTACGAACCTGTCAAGGTTCCCTACTATAAAGGGCTTAACTCGTATCAACCCAAAACTTTAAACAAGACTATGGAGCAACGAAGTAGACAGGGTTATACCCTTATCAAACAACATTTAAATACGATTTCAAAGTTCTTAGCAAACAGCGCAACCAGGCAACAAAGAGCTGAATAGCCATTGAAACCAATGAAGGGTATCCACTGTATAGTATCATTAACCCAAGACCCTAGAACTCAACACTCGGCCATCACCGAAAACAAGTAGAATAGTTCTAACTATTGTCACACCATATTCACCAGCTAAATCGTGCCAAAGGCACCTACAAGGTTTCGTGAACCACCAAGCCTTACCCGGAAGCAGTTGCAGCACTTCCATCTCGAGTCTTTGGTATAGAAACCTTCCAACGAAGTGGGTAACTGCCATGTTACAAGTTCAAAGGGTTAAAAGCATGCAAACACAAACAAAAAGCAAGCTCACAGTATTACACTCAGTATCAATTACTTACCCTTTAGAAGCTTCACTCCAAGCAAGAACGACGAAGCCAGAGATTGGTTGCAGCATTCATACATGCTGAGACTCAGAAGACGATACCATCTATTGGAAGAATCAAAAGCCAAATACAAACCACTCTCAACAAATGATAGAAGAACCACACTTCGTATGACTGTATCATGGCTCTATGGCACGAAGCTTAAGCTTGTAACTTCAAACTATTTCAGTCAGGTCTCAGGTTCAAGTCCGAGGAGAAGTCCTCCTCTCAGAAAATCAAACAACCCTACATCGTAGTATTCGGTCGGCACCACTAAGCGTAGCAATGAAGACAAGAAACCAACTTCCATCACTTACCATCGCAATTTTAGGGTTTTGTTCACAGTCTTAGATCATACGAAAATCAACGGTAGATCAACTACCGGTAAGGCACGTTGATAATCGAACCTGCAATACATTCAATACCATTTAATAGATGCATCTACCAAATGCCAAGTAAGCAGGCCGAGAGCTTGTGCATAGCACAACTTAGCCTCATTATGGTGATAGTTGAAATCACAAGCACGTGAAGATCTTACAGCAGAGCTTCCATATCACCATCAAGTGGATCGACATTAATAGCTAAGACCCGTCATCACCAGTTCAAGCATGTCAAGTACCGAGCTTTTTACATGTCATCATCATTGTAGTTATTGCAATGTTAGATCTTTGTCCACCGTTCTATATAGCTTCGAAGGCTTGTTAGGCATCATGATAATAGTATTATCACATGCTATTCTTTTGTTTAGTGTGAATGCTTGGTCAATACAAATGTTTACATTTTCATTGTGATGATTAAACCCATAAAATGCACATTGTTGTTTAGTCCAAAGGTTTGTTATGGGCATCGTCTCAATGGTATTATTATACCAAAATGTTTATGCATAGACACTATCGAATCTGTAATTCGATGCTATAGTTTTATTGTAGATATTGTAATCCATTTTAAAAAGAAATAAAGTCTTAGCTATAGTTTTCAATTTTGTCAATATATTCTATAATGCTAGACCATAGCATACATACCTTATTCATAATATATTTTATAATTTTGCTTTGTATTGCAAATTATAAACGACAAATATAATAGGCATGAGTATAATTAAAAGGTGGCAGTGTACACACTAACGTTGAGTCCATAGCATAGATACTAATCACTCTATTTTAACATATTAACTAGGTTTGGAACCAAACTACCCATACCTCTGATAACTTGTTTTTGCAGGGTATTACTTAGTTTTGTTTCATGCTATATTGACAAAGAATTAATGAACTCTTGTACTCTTAACTCAAGGTTCTGGTAGAATTTCCTACCTTAATTCTGCACATGGAAACAGATTTCAAATGCCTTAGCTAATCTTAGCTAAGTAAACCCCAGGGTACCTCGTAGGACCCCTTCATCAACATACAAACAAACTGTCAGCACTTCGTCAAGAACATCTTAATAGTACAAACTATGTATAGCATGTAATCATTTACAGAACTTAAGCAATCTGCAAACTGTACTCGTATGCATAATCATAAAAGAATCTTTCGTTAAGAAGTTTAGCATCCATTCAACTCTGAAATAACAAACACTATTATATCTTATTTATTTTAGAAGTATGACGTGTCATCATCATTAATTATCTTATTTGAGAAATCAAATTACTTTATATGTTCCGCATTAATGACTTTGAATTAAATATTGCTATTATAATTTTATTTTATTTTTTTGGTATTTTCGGGATGTTACAATTCTAGATCTAGTTAATCCTAACTAGTATCTCATGTACTACATGAGCAATTTCAATTTCCTCCATGACATCATTCGAATTTCCCCTTATAAATTCCATCACTCATTCATTCTAAATTGATGTATTATAACATTCTCTCATGTTTTTGACTTCAATCTTTTGTGTAATGATTAATGTTTAGCACATGTATTGTAGGAATTTGATTGATTGTTGATGTCTTTCATAGTATTTTTATATATTTCTAGTATCTCTATCTATATGATCAAATTCAACATGGCATCAGAGCTATACAGGTGCTAAATAATTGAAAATCTAGTTTATAGGGATCTAGTCCTATTGAAGGTTAAAGGAGGCCTAAGAAGCTTCAAAACATATACCATATCAGGACATATTCACATCAACTGAGAAGTTGATAGATTCCCTAGAATATTCAAAAAGTATGGCATGCAATGATATATGCAAATCCATAATCCACCACTCAGCTGTGGAAGATCCTTTAACAAGCCCAAAATAACAGGTGATCAACAATGTTTTACCGTAAATTGGAGAAATTGTTCCAAATCAAGTTCTCATTCAGTAAAACTTCCAGAATGTCTCTTTATACTCAATATCTATGTGAGAAATTTTCCAAAATCAAGTTCTCATTGAAGAATATATCTAGAATGTCTCTTCATACTCTAGACCTACAACTTGTTGTCCTACAATTCATCAAGTTCTATACAAAAGCTTCAAGGGTTTCTTACATTAGAAAAAAAGATTGGTCAAAAACCATAACTCCATAACATTAAAGTGTTTGGATATCATTAATGGGTTCACATGCACTTCAAGAGAAGGAGGAGTTCACAAAATTTTATTGGAAGCTTCACAAATCCCTTCATCAAGAAGCAGTTCACTAAGCTATGAATTGCCTTGAAATTAAATGCTCCTTCTGAGAAGGTTCTTTATACTTATCATTTACATTCTATTTATTGGTGGGGGGTTTCCCATGTGGTTTTTATCTCTTACACATTTTTTAGAAAATATTTTGTATGTGGGTAAAATTGTCGAGACCTGTTTTTCTTTTGCATTTATTTCACATAGTTCATCCTATGTGGGATGTTATGTTAAGATTCAATATGCTAAGATAGATAACATCAGTATTACATTCAATTTCACAACAATAGCATATATAGGATCACTGAAAGAAAAACAAGCACAACATAGACACAATTTATCCTAGGAAACCCTCATGGGGTAGAAATCCCAGCAAAGCTTCCTCAATATAGATGAACAACAAGTACAAAGATGTAATCCCCAAACATGAGCTCCTTCTCCTCCTTTGAAGATATCTCCCTCTCCTATGCGAGTTTCACAAGTGAGTGTGTGTGTTCAATGAGGAACACACCTCCTCTATTTATACTTTACTTCACTTGACTTTTAACCCTAACTAGGTTGACCCCAACTTAACCACTCAACATAATGTTGACTGGGCCGACCGCACTAGGGGACTTAAACACCCCATACAACTGACTCTTGGATGACCCCACTAGGGAAGTCTAATAACTTAAGTTACCACATTCCAACAGAGGAATAAACATCTCCGGATATACAATAAAGTCCCAGCGGAGGAATGAAACATCTCTGGATAAAGTACAAATATAATATTCTTAGAACTTACAATATTTTAACATTCACCCTCAACGAGAAGGATATTCTAACAACATCTACAGGACTAAGGAGTCATCAACTACATTATACATGATACATCTATAAATCATTGGAAGCTTTCTTCAATCATCATCATTGACTCAAACAGTTACTGGAACATCTTCAAGATCTTCAATACTGGAACATCAACATCTTCAGTACCGAGTCTTCATCTCCTACAACACTTGTGTTAAATTTTGAGCATTAATTCAAAATACTCTAGGATCTTCACTGAGAGAATAACATATACAGTATATCAATGCATAGCAATCACAATAAGCATGACAAGCATCACAAGAATCAAAAGCATGAGAGACAAGAGACACATAGTTTCCGTGGGGAAAACCCTCAGGTGAAAAACCCCTCAAATTCCTCAGAGATAGAGAGAGAAATGGCTCAACCAAAGTACAACCAAAATACACTGAGATAGTCTCCTAGTAGCAGATGATCCTCCTCCTCACTAGTGCGCCACTTTCTGAGTGAGATAAGTGTGACTTTCCGAATGATCCAAATAGAGATCTCCTGATCTCTATTTATACTTAACCTGTTTTCCCAGTGACCTTATGGGGCCGACTTGTCTATCTAGATGCATCCACAATATAATATATATTTCAGGGCCGAACCCACACATGGTTGTCTAATAACCCATCGGCAAGTACACACACTTGCGACACTTGTCAATCCACATGACGACACTTCCTTATAGAGGAATAACACATCTCTAATAAGGGTACAATAAATATATATGAAATACATTCCAAAGTTACATATACATCAACACTCCCTCTTAACTAGGAAGGTATTTCTCAACACAGATCTGCTAGACAAGTCTTCTTCTCGGGATCATCATCATCATCATCGTCACTGCTACTGCTATCTCAACCAATCTCTGACTCTACTCGTCATAGGAAGTTCTACAGAGCCAGTCCTTTTTCATACTGGATGTAGGCCCACCACTTGTAGGTCTTCATCATCACTGGCCATACTATGGAATCCTCAGGACTTATTACGTGTGTCACAAAACCTCGAAAGAGCATCCCAGGTTGTTACGAGCACACGGCTCTACCTATAGGATCTCCCAGGGCCATATTATATGTGACCTCACCACAAAACCTCGCAAGAGCATCCCAGGTTGTTACGAGCACACAGCTCTACCTATAGGATCTCCCAGAGATAGATTATATGTGGTCACCACAAAACCTCGCAAGAGCATCCTAGGTTGTTACGAGCACACAGTTCTACCTATAGGATCTCCCAGGGATAGATTATATGTGGTCATGGCAAAACCTCGCAAGAGCATCCCAGGACTTATTACAAGCACACAGCTCAACCTATCGGATCTCCCAGGGACATATTATATGCCATAGGACAAAACCTCGAAAGAGCATCTGCCAGATATCCCAGGGCCAAGTTATATGCCATAGGAAAAACCTTGAAAGACTATCTGCAGATCTCCCAGGGCCAAATTAGATGTCCTCCCAGAGAAAAACCTTGAAAAAGCATTTTCCAGATATCCCAGGGCCAAATTATATGCCATAGGAAAAACCTCGAAAGACTATCTGCAAATCTCCCAGGGCCAAATTATATGCTCATCTGCACAACCTGATCCACGGCCATAGAGTATCAACCTGATACTCACCATACATCATCCTGATGTACACATGATCATCCTGATCATCATCACTGCAACATCCTGCTGCATGTCATCTAGAGCAACATCCTGAAGCTCGTCATCCATGACCATCCTGATCATACAATGCATCTACCTGATGCATACCAAGTATCTACCTGATACATATCATCATACATGATCCACCTGATCATACAGTGTATCCACCTGATACAAATACAAATACATGATACATATCACCATACATGATCCACCAGATCATATAATGTATCCACCTGATACATATACAGATACATGGTCCAAGCATCCAACATGATGCATATACAAAATACATACAAATGATCCTACTGATCATATCCAACATCCAACATGATGCGTAAATACATATAAAAATGATCCAAATGATCATACAAAGCAGAAACCAGAACATCATCCTGATGCTCATCATCCAGCGTTTACATCCACAGCCATGTGAAGGATCCTCCTTCGAACATGCTTGGAATGGCTTCAGCAAATGTGTCCCATCACTTCTTCCTCGAAGTGTCATCAATCCGAAGAACACCAAGCCTCTCTCTGAAGTACTCAAACTTCACCCTAGCTAGTGGCTTTGTCAACACATCTGCATTTTGCTCGTCCGTCGCAACATACAGGAGCTTCACAGCTCCTCTCTGCACCATATCCCTGATATAGTGATATTTGATCTCTATGTGTTTCGACCTGTCATGAAACACTAGGTTCTCGGACAGCTTCACACAACTCTGGTTATCACAGAAGATACCAGTAGCATCCAACAGGAGATCAAATAACTCAGACAGTAGCTTCTGTAGCCATACTGCCTCACAACTAGCTGAACAGGCTGCAAGATACTCTACCTCAGCTATACTCAGTGCTATGCAGGACTTCTTCCTGCTAAACCAAGAGATCACACCCGATCCCATACTGAAGCAACACCCAGATGTGCTCTTCCTATCTGCAGCACTGCCAGCCCAATCTGAATCAACATAACCTTGCAGGTTAAACTTTTGATTTGCCTCATACTTGAGCCCATAATCCACTGTACCCTTCAGGTACCTCAGAACATGCTTTACTGCAACCAGGTGAGCACTCCTCGGATCCATCAAGAACTGGCTCAATGTGTTCACAGCAAAGCAAATATCCGATCTCGTGTTCATCAGGTACATCAAGGACCCAATCATCTGACGATACATAGAGACATCAACCTGCTCAGATGAAGCATCACATAGAAGCTTTAGATTCGATGCCATAGGTGTGGCCATGGCCTTGCAATCCATCATGCCGAATCTCTTCAGGATATCTACTGTGTACTTCCCATGACCAAGGAAGATCCCACCTGCACTTTGCCACACCTCCATACCTAGGAAATAATGCATCATTCCCAAATCTTTCATATCGAACTCAGCAACAAGCTTCCTCTTAGTATCACACCAAGTTCTGGGAGCTTGCTACAAGCCATACAAGGCTTTCTCTAATCAGCACACATGTGACTCCCTGTCATGTCTTGGGACTGCATCCCAAACATCTTCTTCATGATCGACGGATCATGGCATTCCATTTCTTCATCCCAAATCCTGGGAACTTCAATATCTTCAATAGATATCTTTGTTGCTGGAACAAATGTTGTAGTCCTTCTTTTGTAGGTGAAGATATACGGTCTTTCCTACAAAACAAGTTAAATTGCATGATTAGAAACATCTCATAATTTTCAGAACAAATTCTTTACACATAAAGAAATATGTCATGAAATCATGCAATTATCTTAGCCAATGCTTCAATACAACATTTATCCATGTTCCACAACTTTCTAGATGCCTTCCAGTCTCTACCAGAACATTGTTAAGAGTTTGCACTACTCCCAGCATGTCAGCAAAGAGGTTTCATTTTAGATAAGTAGCAATGGAATGTTGTACAGTGCCATAGGCCACTTACCCATCACATGCATATTAGTAGTATACTGTTCATTAATGCAATCATTCTAATATGCACAATACATCTCCTAAGTCTAGGAACATAAGCATAATATTATTTAAACAAATAGGTAAGAAATGATAATTGAAATACTTATCTTTGTTTGTTTGTTGGGTGGACTCGCTCTGAGTCTTTGCTTCCTGGAAGGAGCTGCTGAAGTAGCTTCTTCTACACCTTTCTATTGTGGAATGTAGGAAGATGGTCAACTCCCTCTGAAAATATGCATCCTTGCAGGAGCTGCTGGAGTGTGATTCTTCTTGATCTTTGCTTCCTAGATTACCTGTCCTTGAACTTATATTCATCCTTGCTGACATCAATCTTCTTGAACCCTGGAAAGTATAATTTGTAAGCCTTTGAGCTTTCACTGTAACCCTCAAAGATACCCTTCTTTCCTGAAGGATCTAGTTTAGTCCTCTTTTCCTTTGGGACATGAGTGTATACTGGACAACCAAATATTCTGAGATGGCTGACTTCAGGTTTCTTACTAGAAAGGACCTCTTCTGGTATCTTGATGTCCAATATCTTGTGGGGTGCTTTGTTCTACACATATATCGCTGTTCTAGCTACTTCTGCCCATAGATGCATAGGTAGATCCTGGTCATGCAACATTGCCCTTGCTGCTTCCATGACTGTTCTGTTCTTCCTTTCTGCAACTCCATTCTGTTGAGGATTATAAGGAGCAATAAACTCCCTCTTAATCCCTGAATCACTGCAAAGCTTCTTGAAGTCATCTGAGGTGAATTCTCCACCATTGTCAGATCTGAATGTTTTGATCTTCTTGTCAGTTTGATTCTCCATCAAGGTTTTGAATTCCTTGAACTTATCAAACACCTCATCTTTGTTCTTCAAGAAGTATACCCAAGTCTTCCTGGAGAAGTCATCAATAAATGAGACATAGTAAACATACCCACTCAGAGAACTGGATAGGACCACATACATCTGAGTGGATGATTTCCAGGATATCTTTTGCCTTGCTTTCAGTGCTTGGGAAATCCTTCTTAATGTTCTTACCTTTTGCACATCCTTTGCAAACACCTTCATGTTTGGTCTTGATTTCAGGAAGACTCTCTACAGCCTTGCTTGCAATTGGAAGTGCCCTATAATTCATATGAGCAAGTCTTCTATGCCAAAGTTCACTTGGTTCCATGGATTCATGTATCATGGCATGTTCAGGTTGACCCTTCAATTTATACAAACCTCCCTATTTCTCTCCAATCACTACTGCATCATTGATTGTTTTACCCTTTGGCCACATTAGGACTTGGCCATCCACAAATGCAACCCTCATACCTTTTGCATCCAATGCAGAGATGGAGAGTAAGTTCTTCTTGAGCCTAGGTACATAAAGGACTTCTTTCATCTTCAAAGATTTTCCAGAATCTAGGTTGTAGGAGGCTTCACCACTTCCTTTGATTGGGTATTGATAATCATCCCCAAGTTTCACCTTATGGGGTGATTCATGTTCAGATAGATTCACAAAATATTCCTTAAACCCAGTCATGTGTTTGGAAGCCCCACTATCAATCAACCAATCATTACAACCATGGGAGATAGTACCTGTGAGAGCAGAGATTAGAACATACTCTTCTTCGCTTGATGAGTCATCATCACTATCATCACTTTCTTCCCTAGCCTTCTTCTTTGGAGGTTCATCATCCTCGACAGCATGAGCATGGAACTTTCTTTTGCTGCCCTTCTTCTTCTTGCCGGAGTTGTTGTTATTATCCCTTTTGTTCTTGGGACAATCTAAAGCAAAGTGACCCTTCTCATTGCATGTGAATCATCTTAGATCCTTCTTATTCTTTTGATAGGATTTCTTGTAGCGAGAGTGCTCCTTCTTGGGCTTGCTTCTTTTGGTGTGAGCTGTAAGAGCTTGATCTTCACCTCCCATCTTTTCCTCACGAGCTACAAGTCTAGCTTCTTCTTGAGAGCATTCTTCCCGCAATCTGTTGAAGCATACCAACTTCTTTCTTGCACAGATTCCTTGAATGAAGGAGTCCCATGACCTAGGTAGGCCATTCAGAGTGGTCATGACAACTTCACCATTCTCCACCATTTTATCTACTGCTTCTAGTTGTTCCTTAATCTGGGAGACCCTAGAAAAATAAGATTGAATGGTTTCTCCATTCTGAAACTTTACTCCTTTCAATTGGTTCCGCAGGGTCATCTTCCGATTTATGTTCTTCCCTTCAAATAGCTTGGTCAAAGAGTCAAACATCTCCTTGGGTGTCTTTAGAGAAGACACATGGTGTATGAGATGGTCTTTAATAGAATCAGCAATGATTCTCTTTGCCTTGAACAAGTTCTTCTTATGCAATACCTTGGCCTCTTCATCCTCTGAGATAGGGATGTTTTCTTTTATATATGAGTCCAACTCATTTTCTTCTAGGATTAACCCAATCCTATACTTCCAAGATCAGAAGTTATCATCCCCTTCAAGCTTATTCTCAAGCTTGGTGTGGTGAGACATCTTAAAGAGTACTTCAAATGGAAATATAAAAGATTTAGGTCTTACCACTTGAAATGTTGAAAACTGGATCTGGTCCCAGATTAGGGTTTGTCGAAAAAACCCTAAAAATTCAAAATGTGAATTTCAACTTTCTGAAAGGATAGAAAGATGCGCCTTGATGAGCTGATCAGCCTGGTGCATTAAGAATTTGAGATCAACAAATTTTTACCCTTCACATTTGCCTTTTTGTCCTCTCGGGTTCACTGGGAAGAGCCCTGAATTAGGGTTTTAGTTTCCCGGAGATCTACCCAGCCAAAAATCTCGATCCAAAGCTCTAAACTTCGATTTTTGCAACGAGCTTCCAGCTATGTCTTTAGATTCCAGAAATTCCTATTTTTATGGAAACCCTAATTTTTAGGGCCAAATCTAAAAATGCTCAGAATTGAATTCTGATTGGACATATGGATTCGCCTTGATGCGTAGAGTCAATCTACTATACTGCTTTTCCAAAATCTATGGAGAGAAACCCAATAAACAAGAAACTCAAGTTTTCATCACTGCAAAAATGTCTTCTTCTCAGGTTAGCTCTGATACCATGTTAAATTTTGAGCATTAATTCACAATACTCTAGGATCTTCACTGAGATAATAACATATACAGTATATCAATGCATAGCAATCACAATAAGCATGACAAGCATCCCAAGAATCAAAAGCATGAGAGACAAGCAGGGATAATTTTAAGGACCCATACTTATTTAAAAGTGTATAAACCTTGGCGAATCTTACCAATTCTTAAAATGTCAACTATAAAATATTTGGCGATATTTTTCTAAAATAATTTCAATTTCTAAGGATTTTATATACTTTATATAATAATTTGGCGAATTTTAGAGTGAAAAAAGTTTACCCCATCAAAATTGGGCGAAATGGGGCTTCAAAAAATGCAAATTGGCGAATCGTGTTTTAGAAAAAAACATTGAAAAATAGCCCATGGGCTAAATTTCGCCCCTAAAATTATCCTTGGAGACAAGAGACACGGAGTTTCCGTGGGGAAAACCCTAAGGTGAAAAACCCCACAACTTCCTCAAAGATAGAGAGAGCAATGGCTCAACCAAAGCACAACCAAAATACACTGAGATAGTCTCCTAGTAGCAGATGATCCTCCTCCTCACTAGTGCGCCACTTTCTAAGTGAGAGAAGTGTGACTTTCCGAATGATCCAAATAGAGATCTCCTGATCTCTATTTATACTTAACCTGTTTGCCCACTGACCTTATGGGGCCGACTTGTCTATCTAGATACATCCACAATATAATATATATTTCAGGGCCGACCCCACACATGGTGGTCTAATAACCCATCAGCAAGTACACACACTTGCGGCACTTGTCAATCCACATGACGACACTTCCTTATAGAGGAATAACACATCTCTAATAAGGGTACAATAAATATATATGAAATACATAGATGAAATACATTCTGAAGTTACATATACATCAACAACTTGATCAGCTATAGAAACATCATCATCTGGTTCTCTCGATCAACAACATCATCTGGATCTCTCAATCAACAACATCATCATCTGGATCTCTCGATCAACAACATCATATGGATCTCTCGACCAACATCATCATCATCTGTATCTCCCGATCAACAACGTCATTTGGATCTCTCGATCAACAACATCATCTCGATCTCTTGATCAACAGCATCATTTAGATCGCTCGATCAACATCATCATAATCTAGATCTCTAGATCAACAACCTCATAGTGTGGATCTCTCTATCAACAACATCATCTGGATCTCTAGATCAACAGCCTCATCGTCTGGATCTCTCTATCAACAGCATCATCTGGATCTCTAGATCAACAACCTCATAGCAGCATACCCTACAACATACTTGATCTATTTATGGGATGATTAATCCTTATCCATTTATGACACCATATCTTGTTTAGGGACGATGTAGTCCACTCATCAACTTAGACAAAGTCTAAGGACCATTTTTCGGAGACATATGTCTACAGATCAATTTAGGGACCAAAGTTCGGGGATGATACAATCCCTCTCATCCACTCGGGACCACTTCTCAAAGACATCTGTCTATGGATCAATTCAGGTCCGAAGTCTAGGGATGATACAATCCCTCTTGTCCACTAGGGACCACTTCTCGGAGACATCTGTCTATGGATCAATTCAGGGACCGAAGTCCAGGGATGACACAATCTCTCTCGTCCACTAGGGACCACTTCTCGGAGACATCTGTCTACAGATCAATTAAGGGACCAAAGTCCAGGGATGATACAATCCCTCTCGTATAGTAGGGAGCACTTCTCAGAGACATCTGTCTATGGATCAATTCAGGGACCAAAGTCTAGGGATGATACAATCCCTCTCGTCCACTAGGGACCACTTCTCAAAGACATATGTCTACGGATCAATTCAGGGACTGAAGTCCAGGGATGATACAATCCCTCTCGTCCACTAGGGACCACTTTTCGAAGACATCTATCTATGGATCAATTCAAGGGCTTAAGTCTAGGGATGATACAATCCCTCTCGTCCACTAGGGAACACTTCTCGAAGACATCTATGTACAGATCAATTCAAGGACCGAAGTCCAGGGATGATACAATTCCTCTTATCCACTAGGGACCACTTCTTGGAGACATCTGTCTATGGATCAATTCATGGACCGAAGTCCAGGGATGATACAATCCCTCTCGTCCATTAGGGACCACTTATCAGAGACATCTGTCTACATATCAATTCAGGGACCGAAGTCCAGGGATAATACAATCCCTCTTGTCCATTAGGGACCATACATCGACCTTATCGTTGGAAGAGGTAACCTCATCATCGAAATCATCGTCGGAAAAGGTAACCTCATCATCAATACAAGTGTCCTCATCATCGATACATGTATCCTCATCATCGACCTTACCACCAATATAGGAAATATCATCATCGATACAAGTATCCTCATCATCGATACAAGTATCCAAATCATAAATATAGGTATCCTCATCATCGATACAAGTATCTACATCACCGATACAAGTATTCTCATCATCGATACAAGTATCCTCATCATCGAAACAAGTATCCACATCATCAATACAAGTATCCTCATCATCGATACAAGTATCCACATCATCAATACAGGTATCGTCATCATCAATACAGGTATCATCATCATCAATACAAGTATCTGCATCATCACCGACCATGTCACTCCCTCTTTCGAGGAGGGTCCTTCTGAACTACACCAAGCTTGTCTCGAAAATACTCAAACTTTACATGAGATAGAGGTTTGGTTAATACATCAGCAACTTCTTCGTTAGTGCTCCCATACTCGAGCTTTATAGCTCCTTTCTTCACCATATCCCGTATATAGAAATATCGGATCTTTATGTGCTTTGACTTATCATGGAACATTGGATTCTCATTCATCTTGATACAACTCTGGTTGTCATACAATATCACAGTGGGGTCCATCTCTAATTCAAACAATCATGATAACAATTTCCAAAGCCATATCGCTTCACAACTAGTAGAGCAAGCAGCTATATATTCTGCTTCAGCTGTGCTGAGAGCCACACTAGACTGCTTCCTACAGAACCACAAGATCATGGCAGATCCCAGACAATAAAATCCGCCCCATGTGCTCTTCTTGTCTGATACACTTCCTTCCCAATCAGCATCTGTGTACCCATACAATCTGAACTCATGATCTCCAAGATAACATAGACCAAAGTCTACCATACCCTTTAGGTACCTCATCACATGCTTTGCAGCTATCAGGTGAACATGCCTAGGTTCCACTAGATATTGACACAAGGTGTTCATAGCAAAGCATATATCGAGCCTGGTATTCGTCAGATACATCAATGACCTAATAATATGTCCATACAGAGTCACATCCACTAAATATGATGAGTCATCAGCTAACAACTTCAAGTTGGAATCCATGGGAGTGGCCATGGCTTTTCATTCCAACATATCAAATATTTTCAAGATTTCCACAGCATAATTTCCCTGGTTGAGAAAGATTCCTTCTGGGCCTTACTATACTTCCAAACCTAGGAAGTAATGCATCAATCCGATATCTTTCATCTCAAATTCTGTATCTAGCTTCTTCTTTTTTTCCATGATCTGTTTCTCATTCATTGTCAGAAAGAGATCATCCGCATACAGTAATAGAATGATAGTTTCATCATCCATAACCTTAAGGTAAAGGTTAGGATCAGCTTTATTTTTGGTAAGGCCCAAGCTTGTCAAGAAGCTATCAATTCTCCCTCTATGACTGAACATAATTCACACTCTGCATTTAGTGATCTTCTGCCTGTCTATCTGTGCCATCTCCTGTCAGATGGGTCTATTGATATGAGCCTCAATATCATTTGAACTCTATGGTGAGTTCCTTCTTTCATCCATCTAAGAGAAGAATTCCATCTATATATAGAAACCATCTTCAACCTTGTATAAAAGGTTGAAATACGCATCACCCATGGTGATCATTGAGCTCATCAAATGACTATCGATCTTGGGTACATGTGTAGAATTTTCTTCAATTGAATCCTGGGAGTTTTCTTGATTTGCACTTCTTCTTCAATTACACCATTAAGAGAATGGTCTTATCTAGCCACTTGGAGCAAACATCTCATCATGATCCTCTTCCTCTTTCTAAGAGAATCTTCTAGCCACGATCCTTCTATAGTATGTTTGATTTGTAAGTCTTCTTGTTGAACATCAATCACTTGATCTTTGGAATAGGTGTTCACCATCCTTCTTTTGTTGATCATAGCACATGATGTTTCCTGCGAATCAAAGTAAATTACATGATTAGTAATACTTCATAATCATCAAATTATGTTGACATGATAGCTTATTATGCATATTGATATGATTCACATAGTTATGCAACTATCTTGACCAATACTTTGGCACAACACTTTTCCATATCCTGTATGCATACAGTGGCTATCTAGATGCCTTCCATCTCTACCAGAACATACTATCAAGAGCGTGCACAGCTCTCAGCATGTCAGCAAAGAGGTTTCATTCTAGACAAGCAACAATGGAATGTTTGTCCAACATACCCATCATATGCATATTAGTAGTATATTGTTCAATGCTATATGAATGCTTGCATGATATATTCTAGGAAACAAATATGCATACAACTATTACAAGCAATATCATTAACAACTCAAATACTTATCTTTTATGTTTTGTTGTTGCCTCCCGCTTGATTTCTATTTTCCCTTTATGATAGCATCATGATTAGATGTCTTTGAACTTCTATCCATCCTAGACCACTATGCATGCTTAAGTGTGCACTAGTGTCATCCTCATGATCTCATACATAGTCATATATTCATTAGTATGATCTCAATACTATCAAACATTATGATTCTAAATAATCTTAAGTATGTATGGTCACGATCATTTCATACACAGGTATACTTACCGAAGATCCAAACACAAAGTAGGATTCTAACTTGATAGAGAAAAACTTACGTGGATTATCATACCCAAACAATATCTTCTTTGTTCTCTTCAATGATTTAGAGACCTTGTGCTAGGACCTGCATATCTCATAAGTTAAGCATAGTAGAGAAAATTCATACATACCTTGTAAGTAGAGCTTCTATGTGATGAAAGACTATGGATGAGTCTTTGTCTTCATGTCATCATGGTCATAGAACTCGATTTGTCTTTCTTTATGTACCTTTCATGTTAGTAGACAACATCATCCTCATATAACACCAAAAGTGCATTAGTACAATCATAAGTGTCATAACCCTAATCAATGAATTTATTATATCATTCACATGCATTCATACTTTTACTAAGGTGATCAGACAATGAAGACAAACATATTATAAACTTAATCGTGAAACAGATTTCAAAACATACCTGTATCTTCTCAAGTCATAACTGTTGAGTAGTCTTCTCTATAAGGGTAAAACCCTAACCATCCAAGGTATATCACTTGTAAACATCTTATGTATGTTCATGGTGCTAGGATGATAAAATATCAGTTCCATTTAAACATTCTTCATTGCTGCCCTATGAGTCTCCCGACTTTGTTAGGGTTTCTTCTTTCTTGGAAACCCTAATCTTCAATCTCCTTCCTCCCACAACATTTTGAAAGAGGATTAATATATATGATGAATGGATTCCAAATACATTATAAAATTTTCCAATGTTGCATCAGGTGTCTCCAACATTGTATCAGGTCCTTCCATACCTAAAAGCTGGAAACCCTAAGTGAGAGCATCTTCCTCCTCTTCTTAGATTTCCTTTGGTGAGCCATTTCAGATGTGCCGTATGGTTTCTAGTGTATCTCTGAAATTTTGGATTCGCAGGGTCTAAAACTTCGGCATGTAGTAGCTTGACTTGTCTTCTTTACAACCCCATAGATCTGAGCTTCAATGGATTCTCCATGAGAGAGATATGCTAAGTGTCACAAAATGACCTGTTTATGGGATGAAACAACATATCGAACTTGTACGGAGTGCCACATGTCAGTGTTCCAACTTCAGCCTTTGAAAAGAGGACCTGTCAAACTACAGTCCGTTCCCTAACTGCTACTTTTTACAGAATTCCATTTGGAGCTTCCTAACCCGAGATATGACTTTTGTTCCTAGGTCACCTGTTTAGGGATGCATTCTGGAAGAGGCAAAAACCCTAAGTTGTACGAATCATATCTCACAAAGTACAACAAATCTGAGGATGATCTTCAGACAAAAGGTACATGAACATTTATTCTTCGGCCTGTAAAAGTTTGATATCCTGAACCTTTGAAAAAACTGATTTATAGCAAAAGTGCCACGATTACTAGTTTTTACTATACCAAGCCTTAGCTTCCAATTTGTCGCAAGTACAACAAGTGCCATAAATGCCATACAATGCCTTCCTTCAGGCTAGCTCTGATACCATTTTAAGATTCAATATGCTAAGATAGACAACATTAGTATTACATTCAATTTCACAACAATAGCATATACAGGATCACTGAAAGAAAAACAAGCACAACATAAACACAAGAGACACAATTTATCCTAGGAAACCCTCATGGGGTAGAAAACCCATCAAAGCTTCCTCAATATAGATGACCAACAAGTACAAAGATTTAATCCCCAAACATGAGCTCCTTCTCCTCCTTTGCAGGTCCCTCCCTCTCCTATGCGAGTTTCACAAGTGAGTGTGTGTGTTAAATGAGGAACACACCTCCTCTATTTATACTTTACTTTAGTTGACTTTTAACCCTAATTAGGTTGACCCCAAATTAACCACTCAACATTATGCTGATTGGGCCAACACCACTAGGGGACTTAAATAGCCCATACAACTGACTCTGGGCTGACCCTGTTGATGTATATGTAACTTCGGAATGTATTTCATCTATGTAGATTATACTCCTATAGAGATGTATTATTCCTCTATATGGAAGTGTCGTCATTTGTATTGACAAGTGTCGCAAGTGTAGTAACTTGTTGGGATGGGTTATTAGACCAACCAGTGAGGGGTCGGCCCGGATTAATGTAACCATGGGTTATTATACTGAGTTAGACAAGTCGGCCCTACTAGTTTATTAGGCAAGTTGGGATAAGTATAAATAGAGAGCGGGAGCTCTCTATTTGATCACCTCATTACTCACTTCTACATCACTCGGAAAGTGGTGCACTAGTTGAGGAGGAGGAGTAGCTGCTAGTAGAAGACTATCTCTTGTACTTGGGTTGTAACATTGCTCTTTCTATCTCTGAGGAAGTTGTGGGGTTTTTCACCTTTATGGTTTTCCTGAGTAAAACTCCGTGTGTCTATTGTCTCATGTGATTGCTTGGTATGATTGATATGCATTGTTATACTTGATATGATGTACATGTTATTCTCTCAGTAAAGATCATAGAGTATATTGAATTAATGCTCAAAATCTAGCATGGTATCAAAGCTAACCTGAGAAGAAGACACTATGGAGTTGCGGAAACTAGGGTTTCTTTTTTATTGGGTTTCTCTCCACATATTTTTTAAAAGAAGCGAGGTATATTGACTCTACTCATCAAGGAGAATCTTTTTGTCCAATCAGAATTCAATTCTGAGCACTTTCAGTTTTGGCCCTAAATTTAGGGTTTCCACAAAAATAGGAATTTCTTAAAAAAGAAGACATAGCTAGACGCTCCTTGGAAAAATCGAAGTTTAGAGCTTTGGATCGTATCTTTTGGTTGGGTGAAGCTTCGGGAAGCTCAAACCCTAATTCAGGGTCCTCCCGAGTGAATCCGAGAGATTGAAAAGCATTTCTGAAGGGTGAAACTTTGCAGTTTTTCAAATTCTAAGTATACCAGGATGATCAACTCATCAATGTGCATCTTTCTATCTTTCAGAAATTTGAAATTCACATTTTGAATTTTTAGGGTTTCTCTGACAAACCCTAATCTGGGACGAGATCTAGTTCTCAGCAATTCAAGTGGTAAGACCTACATATTTTCTATTTCCATTTGAAGTACTCTTTAAGATGTCTCACCACACCAAGCTTGACGATAAGCTTAAAGGGGCTGATAACTTCAGAGCATTGAAGTATAGGATTGGACTAATCTTGGAAGAGAATGAGTTGGACACTTACATTAGTGAAGAGGTCCCTGTCCCAGAGGGAGAAGAGGCTAAGGCTCTTCACAAGAAGAACTTGGTCAAGGCAAAGAGGATCACTGCTGATTCTATCAAAGATCATCTCATACCCTAGGTGTCATCCCTAAAGACACCAAAAGAGATGTTTGATTCCTTGACCAAGCTATTTGAAGGGAAGAACATAAATCGGAAGATGACCTTGGGGAATCAATTGAAGAATTTCAAGATCAAGAATGCGGAAACTACACATTCTTATTTCTTAAGGGTCTCCCAGATAAAAGAACAACTTGAAGCTGTGGGAGAAGACATAGAAAATGTAGAAGTGGTAATGACCACTCTTAATGGCCTTCCTAGGTCATGGGATTCCTTCATCCAAGGAATTTGTGCTAGGAAGAAACTTATCACATTCAGTAAACTATGGGAAGAATGCTCACAGGAAGAAGCTCGAATTGTAGCTTGAGAAGAGAAGATGTGGAATGAAGATCAAGCTCTCACAGCACACTCCAAAATTCATGGTGACAAAAAGACTCACCATTGTGGCAAGAAATAAATACATCACAATCAGAATCAAAGAAGTAGTCCCGGACATCGAAGAAACATGTCCTATGTTCGTTGTTATACATGTGATGAAAAGGGACACTATTCCAAAGACTGTCCCAGAAATAAGAATGATGGTTCTCACAAGAAGAAGAACATCAAAAGAAAACATCATGCTCATGCTGCATAGGATGATGAACCTCCCAAGAAGAGGGCTAGAGAAGATAGTGAAGATTCTTCAAGTGATGAAGAATATGTTTTGATTTCTGCTCTCACTGGAACCATTACTCATGGAAGTAATGATTGGCTTATAGATAGTGGGGCTTCTAAACACATGACAGGATTCAAGGAATCCTTTATGGACTTATCTGAACATGAATCACCCTGCAAGGTGAAACTTGGGGATGACTGCGAGTATCCAATAAAAGGGAGTGTTGAAGCCTCCTATAAACTAGAATATGGAAAGTCTATGAAGATGAAAGATGTACTATATGTTCCAGGTCTCAAGAAGAATCTACTCTCCATATCTGCATTGGATGCAAAAGGCATGAGGGTTGCATTTGTATAAGGCCAAGTCCTAATTTGGCCAAAGGGTAAGACTATAGATGATGCAGTGGTGATTGGAGAGCAAGAGGGAGGATTATACAAATTGAAGGGCCAACCTGAACAAGCCATGTTCCATGAATCAGTAGAGCTAAGTGAACTTTGGCATAGAAGGCTTGCACACATGCACTATAGGGAATTACCAATTGCAAGCAAAATGGTAGAAGGTCTTCCTGAAATCCAGACAAAACATGAAGGCATTTGCAAAGGTTGTGCAAATGGAAAGAACACAAAGAAGGAATTTCGAAGTAGTAGAAGCAAGGAATAAGGAATTTTGGAAATTAGCCACTCCAATGTATGCAGTCCAGTTATCTGAATGGGTATGTGCACTATGGTTCTTTCATTGGTGATTTATCTAGGAAGACTTGGACTTATTTCTTGAAGAACAAAGATGAAGTATTCATCAAATTCAAGGAACTCAAAGCCTTGATAGAAAACCACACTGAAAATAAAATCAAGACCTTTAGATCAGACAATGGTAGAGAATTCACTTCAGAAGACTTCAAGAAGTTATGTAGTGATTCATGGATTAAGAGGGAGTTGAACACTCCTTACAATCCACAACAGAAAGGAGTAGAAGAAACTACTTCAAAGTTGGACTCCAGCAACTCCTGCAAGGAAACAAAGATTCAGAGGGATTCCACCCAAAAAAAAACAAAGATAAGTATTTGAATTGTCATTTCTTGTATATCTAATTGTTTAAATAATGTTGTCCAATGATGTATATACTTATGTTCATAAACTTAGGTTGTGTGTTATGCATATTAGAATAGTTGCATTAATGAACAAGATACTACTAATATAGTAATGGGTAAGTGGCTTATGGCACTGTACAACATTTCATTGCTACTTATCTAGAATGAAACCTCTTTGCTGACATGTTGGGAGTAGTGAAAACTCTTAACAATGTTCTGGTAGAGATGGAAGGCATCTAGAAAGTTACAAGATATGGATGAATGTTGTATTGAAGCATTGGCTAAGATAATTGCATGATTGTATGACATGTATATATTTTTATGTATAAGATTTTTTTCTGAAAACTATGAGAAGTTTCTAATCATGCAATTGAATTTGAGTTGTAGGAAAGATCGTGTATAATCACCTACAAAAGAAGGACTACAACATTTGTTACAACAACGAAGTTATCTATTGAAGATATTGAAGTTCCTAGGATCCAGGATGAAGTTATGGAAGAATGCCATGGTCGAGGAATATCAGTCAATCATGAAGAATGATGTTTGGGATATGGTCCCAAGACCAGATGGGAACACTTTGGTGACTTCCAAATGGATCTATAAGATCAAGCATGCTGTTGATGGCAGCATAGAGAAATGTAAAGCTATGTTTGTAGCTCGTGGCTTCTCCCAGAAAGAAGGGATTGATTATGAAGAGACTTTTTCTCCTGTGGCCAGATACACTTCCATTAGATCAGTACTAGCTCTGGATGTAGTGATGAAATAGAAGGTACACCAGATGGATGCCAAGACAACTTTATGGAATGGTGTAGTTGAAGAGGAAGTGTATGTGGAGCAGCAACTCGGGTTTGAGACACATGACCAAGAGTCACATGTGTGCAAACTAAAGAAATCCCTATATGGTTTGAAACAGGCACCTAGGACCTGGTATGGCCGATTAGATGGCTTCCTATCGAGTTTGGGATTTACCAAGAGTAAAGCGGATTCCAACCTTTACTACAAGGTGGAGGAAGGCAATCCAGTGATACTACTATTGTTTGTGGATGACCTGTTTCTAATAGGTGAGGATAGATTGATTGCCGACACGAAGAGGAAGCTTGCCGGTGAGTTCGAGATGAAGGACTTGGGTATGATGCACTAGTTTCTTGGTATGGAGGTGTGGCAAAGTGCAGATGGAATCTTCCTTGGACAAGGGAAGTATGCAGTAGAGATCCTGAAGAGGTTTAGGATGATGGACTGCAAGGCCATGGCCACACCTATGGCATTCAACCTGAAGCTTCTGTGTGATTCTTCTTCTGAGTCAGTTGATGCCACGATGTATCGTCAGATGATTGGGTCCTTGATGTACCTGACGAATACGAGACCAGATATCTGCTTTGCGATGAACACCTTGAGCCAATACTTGACAGATCCGAGACATGTTCACCTGATAGCTGCAAAGCATATTCTGAGGTACCTGAAGGTTACAGTTGACTATGGGCTCAAGTATGAGGTGAATCAAAAGTTTAACTTGGAGGTTTATGTTGATTTGGATTGGGAAGGAAGTTCCATTGATCGGAAGAGCACTTTGGGGTGTTGTTTCAGTATGGGATCTGGTATGATCTCTTGGTTTAGCAGGAAGCAATCCTGTGTGGCACTGAGTACAGCCGAAGCAGAGTATGTCGCAGCTTGTTCGGCTAGTTGTGAGGCAGTATGGCTTAGGAAGCTACTGTCTGATTTTTTTGATCTCCAGTTGAGTGCTACTTGTATATATTGCGACAAACATAATTGTGTGAAGTTGTCAGATAACTCGGTGTTCCATGACAATTCGAAGCACATTGAGATCAAGGATATGGTGCAGAGAGGAGCAGTGAAGCTCCTGTATGTTGCGACGGATGAGTAGATAGCCGATGTGTTGACCAAGCAGCTTGCCAGAGTGAATTTTGAATACTTAAGAGGGATACTTGGTGTACTTCAGATTGAGATACCTTCCAAGGGGAAGTGATGAGTTGGGAGACACAAATGCACACGGGCCATTCTCGTATAATGGTAGGAAAGTCCTCCTATGTTGGTAGATGTAAGGGCCAAGCCATTCTCACATAGTGGTAGGAAAGTCCTCCTATGGTGTAGATGTAAGGGCTGATCCATTCTCACATAGTGGTAGGAAAGTTCTCCTATGGTGTAGATGTAAGGGCTGAGCCATTCTCACATGGTAGTAGGAAAGTCCTCCCATGGTGTAGATGTAAGGGCTGGGGCCAATCTAGCATGGTAGTAGGAAACTCCTCCCATGGCCACTGACATAAGTGATGGAGCCATTTTGACATGGTGGTAGGTTGGTCCTCCCATGGTCGTTGATGTAAGTGTTGAGCCTTTCCTGAATGGTGGTAGGAAAGTCCTTCCATGTCGGTTGATGTAAGTGCTGTGTCTCACATGCTAGTAGGAAAGTCCTCACATGTTGGTAGACAGGGTCTCGTATGGTGGTAGGAAAGTCCTCCCATACTGGAGACTGTGTGTGTGCATCTGGGTTGTGCTCCGTGGACGTGAACGATGACGTTGATCTGAAGACGATGATGGGACAGTATGGTACATAGGTTTTGCAGAGGCATATGATCAGTCCTTAGATGCTCTTGCAGGTTTTGCAGAGGCAGTATAATCAATCCTGGGAGATCTTCCAAGTTTTGCAGAGGAAGTATAATCAGTCCTAAGGTGTACCTACTTGATGGCTTGCTCGATGAGATGACATAATCAGTATGATCATGAGTATCAGGATGATACTCCGTGGCCGTGGATAGATTGTGCAGTGACATGTAAAAGGTCCTGGGAGATCCGATAGGTTGAAGCTGTGTGCTCATAATCAGTCCTGGGATGCTCTTGTGAGGTTTTGGTGACGCATGTAATAAGTCCTGAGGATTCCACAGTATGGCCAGTGATGATGAAGACCTGCAGGTGGTGGGCCTACATCTAGTATGGAAAAGGACTGGCTCTATAGAACTTCCTATGACGAGTAGATCAGATATTGATTGATATAGCAGCAGCAGTGATGATGACGATGACGATGATCCTGTGACGATGATCTAGAGAAGAAGACTTGTGCTATCAGATCTATGTCGATAAATACCTTCCTAGTTAAGAGGGAGTGTTGATGTATATGTAACTATGGAATGTATTTCATCTATGTATATTGTACTCCTATAGAGATGTATTATTCCTCTATACGGAATTGTCGTCATTTGTATTGACAAGTGTCGCAAGTGTCATAACTTGCTGATGGGTTATTAAACCACCTAGTGAGGGGTCGGATCGAATTAATGTAACCATGGGTTATTAGATTGAGTTAGACAAGTCGTCCCTACTAGTTTATTAGGCAAGTCAGGATAAGTATAAATAGAGAGCGGGAGCTCTCTATTTGATCACCTCATTACTCACTTATACATCACTCGAAAAGTGGTGCACTAGTTGAGGAGGAGGAGGAGTAGCTACTAGTAGAAGAATATCTCTTGTACTTGGGTTTTAACATTGATCTTTCTATCTCGGAGGAAGTTGTGGGGTTTTTCACCTTTATGGTTTTCCCCAGTGAAAATCTATGTGTCTATTGTCTCATGTGATTGCTTGGTATGATTGATATGCATTGTTATACTTGATATGTTGTACATGTTATTCTCTTAGTAAATATCCTAGAGTATATTGAATTAATGCTCAAAATCTGACAGAACCCACTAGGGAATTCTAAGAACCCAAGTTACCACATTTCGAAGGAGGAATAAACATCTCTGGATATACAATAAGGTCCCAACGGAGGAATGAAACATCTCTCGATAAAGTACAAATAGAATATTCTTAGAAGCTACAATATTCTAACATGTTAGAGTATAATAACCCTCTCCATAGATTGACTATCCTACTTATGGACTTAGTCTATGCTTTCATGAGTCTACTAGAACACATCCCATTCAATTTGGCCCTCTATGTCAACTCGGATCTTCCTACCAAGAACTGGGGTCCTAAAACATCCCTATATTCCTCTTTTAGAACTATGAAGTATATTTTGGAATATGAAGGATAATTCATTAAATTAATGATTATTTCACTTGATTTTAGGGTAACACATTGAAAGTTAGAGTTCCTGAGTGAATCTGGGGAGCTTACTCCACTACCCAGGGACTCTTTGTGACTTTTTGATAACTATTATGAGACAATAGAACCCTCCTTTAGTATTATTAGGGGTGTGCACCTCATGCATGTGCCTTTAGTTAGTCGCATGTGCCTTCAGTTAGTTACATGTGCCTTCTGTCAATTGCAGTCAGTTAATCCTAGCATGTAGGGAGCTAAGTCCACTTCACGTCCACTTTCGATAGTCATGGGTTATTTAACTTATCTTAGAGAGTGTGCATTTGCATGTGCATGGATATTCTTGATATAGTTAATCCTAACCAGTATCTCATGTACTGCATGAGAAATTTGAATTTCCTCTTATATATTCCATCACGCATTCATTGTAAATTGTTGTAATATAACATTCTCTCGTGTTTTTTACTGCTCTCTTTTGTGTAATGATTAATGTCTTGCAAATTTATTGCATGAATTTGATTGATTGTTGATCTCTTTCACAATATTTCTATCTTGTTTACTATCTAGATCTATATGCTCAAATTCTACAATACCTATGTCTCTAAGAAATTTTTCCAGTAATACTAATATAGTGCAAACGAAGTTTTCATGCAAGTCATCATAAAATATTTTTTTTTGTTGTCTATAGATTTCTACTTTTCAACTTCTTTCTATTTAGACAACTCATCCATGATTTGTTCTACCCATTCATATAGATTTGTTTGACATCCATTGTTCAATTTCAATAGCATTTTCTCGTCTTCAATAGTGTTGTTCATCAACAAGACCATCAACCAACATTTTTATCTCTCTTGTGATCGATTCCATGAATCTTTCATGTGCTTTTGTCCAAAATAGGGATAATTCTTTTGCAATTATTAGTTGGTTTCTTTTGGCATAATTTTTAAAATAATTGATAACTTTTCTTTGCCACCACTTATGAATATCTTCCTCACTTAACTTCTATGCATGTTTGCACTATTCTACATATCCCATGTAATGTATTGTCGACAATGGAACCAATGATGTAATCTATGGGATTACACATAAATACTTACTAGTAGTATGCATAACCAAACAAAATATGTCAATTGGGTTTAGCTCGAGTGGTTGAGTTATCAGATTGTTATCCGCTCCACCCAGGTTCAAGTCCCGCTAGTGACACTTTCTCTTAAGTGAGTTGTTGAGCTCTTCAGCAGCTCTACTATCCAATTAACTTCCCTTCCTATGTATCCAGACGACAAGGAGGTTAACGTAGACGTAGCGGGAATCGAAAAAAAGAGGGTGTTCCGTGAACCACACGGAAAAAACAAACAAACAAAAAAACCCAATCAAAATATACAATGCAACAATATAAAAGCACACACACATAGAAGGAGAGAAGAAAATAAAAGTAGTAGTGAACCTAGCACAAGGATTCTACTATATTAAGATTGGAAAACCAAAAATATGTACTTCCTTACATACAGATTCATGTGTTTATATATGTCCTTACAATCAAGGAGGTAGTTAGAAGATACTTAACTTCCTTGCTCAATTGATATGACTAACTAGTTGATTATATTTACTACTCAACCAAGCTAGCTAGGCTCCTACAACATGCATTATCACAATATTTGACACACCAAATTTCATCACATTAATACAAAGGTGATTAGAAACAACAAGAAGAAACTAAAAGAGTGGGATCTAAAATCAAGAAGAGGGAAATGATCAACCTACAAAACAAAGAAGCAAGTGTTTGATGATGCACAAATTTGAATGAATAGAATCACAATTGTAATTATTGTAATCACAACTTTAGGTTTTGTGATTTTGATAATGTTCATATTGTGTAGGTTCATACTAAACTTAATCAGGAACATATAAGTTTGATAGGAGCATATATAAGTTTGATAAAATTTCAATGATGCCAAACAAAACAAAATAATGAATTATCTTTGTAACGAATTTGATCAAACCTATCAAAGATTCATAGATTGCTTATATATTTACATTCATGTATTAAATAAATGTTTTATGACCATTAAGTATATATTGCAATAATGAGGATGTTGTGAATTACATATTGAGTGCTTGAGAGGCCAATGTTGAATGTGCTCAAATAACAATCAAATATTAGATACCAATGTTTTTAGCCACTTCATGACTAATAATAACCCATATTAAATACTTTTAGAGGGATCAAATATGTGAACATGAAGAAATAGAGATGACAATGTTTCCCTTGGTTTGCTCCTTGAAAATAATAGTTAAGCCACATATTTACACTTAATCTTACTAATAAGTTTCCCATTATATTACAATTTACACAAATAACCCATGACCAATTGTTTTGGTGTTCCCAATGCCAAGAGTGGAGGTAAAGATAACAAATTGAATGTCTATGAAAATGGTGAAATCCAAACACATTAAGTATTGACATGGAATGTTATATGCCAATGATCATATATGATATACACAAAGATTGGAAATGTATTGATAAGTGTGGAAGGATATATCATATCCCAATAATAATAAGGATTATTTTTTCTTTATTTGCCAAGGATTAGTAATTAGTCATAAATCATAAATTTTGATCATGATTCACATCCATAATCATATAATATTAAAGTGGAAATGAGTTATTAAAAATGTAATTTGTTTTAGCTTTACAATATTTGTTATCCTTTAATGAAATCAAAACTTCTTTCATGGGAAGAAATTAACTTTTTAAAACACTACATAATAATTTTATTGTATTTTATATACACTTTTTCACTTTCACATTTCAGTTTGTCATATACATCACTTTTCTTTCTCTTCATCCAATGATTAAAATATTTGTACACATTTTTATTTTCTTAAATACACTCACCTTTATTTACCTTAAATTATTTCTATCAATCATGAGAACACACAAATAAAGACAAAATACTTAAAACATGGAGTATCATCTAGGGACGCTATTGCTCCCCAGGTCGACGAGATCTTGTAATTTGAAGCTCGTGACTTTATCTTTCAAAGCTTCGCATTGAGCAATCAAGTCCATGCATATTTTTTGCACCTCGTCTTTGAAAGCATCACACTTCTGTCTCAATTCCTCGCAGCTATCCAATAGTCTTCCTTGTACTATCCAATAGTCTTCCTTGTACTATCTCGTAGCCTTGTCGTGTACCCTTGAATTCAATCACCCTCTCTAAGACAAGAGCGAGATACGGTTCCCACTTTTTGTCATGTTACTCTGGTAAATCCACACAAGATATCGCGGAGCACTCCACGTACCACCTCCGGACTCAAAGGCTTTCCTGCACTTGTGAAAACTTGTTATTTAATCCCAGACTGACAGTCAAGCCAAAGCCAGAGCTGCAGGATTGTGCAGAGACCATACATACCTGTACTAACCTCCTCGTCACTTCTTCCTTGCTGAGGAGCCTCGTACTCGAAATAACTACTGCCCATGTGATTCCTGATCCGCTACAGAGACAGCTCTTCCAATAGCTCCACGGCCCCTCCTCATGGCCCTTACAGGTAAGTCTCGATCAATGTAGATTGCTCCAACACCAGGATTCAACGTTCGAACCTCCACTGTACTCTTTGGTTCCTCACTCTCACGCTGAGATACAAACATCGTTAGTTTTGTTTTGCTTTTGAATGATGACGAATGCGTCCGACGAGGTACGCTATGTTTAGCTAAGGTATTTGAACCTGTCTCTTTGTGCAAAAACGTAGGTAAGGGTAATACAATGAATATTAAAGTAAATATGTTTTTCATTTCATCGTCAATACATTGTAAAAACTCTAAATACTTCCTTGCATACAATTAATAAAGGTATGGATCGTTGTTCCACCTCTTGTTTACGTGCTAGCTTACAAGCTTGAGAATGTTATTAGAAACCTATCATCATTTTGTCAAAATGCAAGGAGTGGTAATGTTTTGTGTATTAGATTTATACTATAAGTTCTTGGATTAAGTGCTAGACTCCCAAGTATGCATAGATTCACTTGAAGTCAATAGCTTTTACATCTCTAAATTTATAGTTTAATATAACAATGGCTATTAACATAAATATGATGATGTTATTGTCAATTTGCAACATTAAATGAAATCTAT
The DNA here is from genome assembly GCA_027924585.1 of Larix kaempferi. Lineage (NCBI taxonomy): Eukaryota > Viridiplantae > Streptophyta > Pinopsida > Pinales > Pinaceae > Larix > Larix kaempferi. Next base: position 705,787 of record BSBM01000033.1, read on the forward strand.
TTAAATGTAATATATATATGCTATCTCAATATGAGCTAGCATTATCATGTGCATACTAAGAAATCTAGACTTTAACTTAAGCATTGAAGATCTTACCTTAAACAATTGATTAGCAATAAACAAATTATATAGACTATATCCTATCAATTGATAGCTTAATATATAGTAACCATGCATTATATGACCCATACAATAGAGATGTATTACTATTAATACGATGCCACTATAACTTTGGGAAATGAAAAGAGTTATGAAAACAACCCTAAACATTGTATTGCATATGATAATGACAGGGCATTAAAGTCTTTGTACCTAGCATGCTTGCAGCCTGTTGAAACTTGGTCCCAACATTAAAATCACCTACCTGCTATGTGTAGTGGAAAACTTAGGTGGATGTCTTCACATGAAGGTTAGTGGACAAGTAGTTGCCGGAGTCAAGCTTGCACATGGTTTTCATGGAGGTTATCCTAGTTGTACTCTATGGTGGCATTGGTTATTAAATATGTTAATTAATGCAGTTGGTACTATGAAATTCTATGCGATGTGAGAAATGATCCCCACCATTGATCTTATGACAATCTCAAGCCTTGAGACTTGACCCTAATTCACCACTAAGTCTCAAAGTTATTGTTTTTGGCATTCATTGTGTAATGTTACTCGCTTAGTGTAGAGGACGAGAAGCCCAAGATAATTTAGGGTTTTGATAGTAGGTATGGAATGCTTCCTCCATGATTCGAACACGTGACCTCGAATTGGCTCTAGATACCTAAGATAGTTTAAGAGAGGAACCTGATAGTGCGAGCTTACAACAAAAGTTGAAGTTAGGAAGAGATCCAAGTTGTTGAGAGTACCATGTGTAAATCCAACTAGTATTCAGTTTCTCTGTAAGTCAAGTGATGATTCCCAGAATTTTCTCCAACCCTTGTTGCATTCGATGATGAAATGATAGTCTCGATTCGACAATGGCTAAGGCATCGTGCTCCATGAATAACTGTAAAAAGGAAAAGAACATGGTTCGAATCCCTATTAGTTTAAGAATTCCAGTTGTTGTTTGAGAAGTTTCTTTGATGATACATTTTTTTTTTACCATACTCATGGTTGTGTGGCAATTTTTACACTTCGTCGAAGGGTTACAGTGTTTTGAAAGATTGTGGAAGGTACACTGCTCGACCACCTGTAAGCCTCGGTGGTTCTCTACTTCATAGGTTCTCCTCGCTTGTCATGGCCGATGTTTGGTGTTTGAAGATGGAAAGTATTAAGTTCCTGGCAGAGTTTTGGCTAGTGTTAATGTTTTAAGAACCAAATGACTAAACACCGGAGGATAAGATCCTTTGCTGGTCTTGTTACTATGCTTTGCAGTGTTTCACTGCAAATTATTGTTGCAGAAAAAACCCTTGTTTTAAGATGTAAAGGTTAAAGGGATGAACCTTCCCTATTTTTAATGGAAGAACAGTGTTGAAACTTCAAATAGAATTCTGTGCAATGTTTAAGTTTCAAAACGTCGATAATGGATATTTAATATAGTGTATTAGGAGAGTTGAACGCCATGGTTGACTTGTTTCTGTGAAGTAGAGTTCTGTTGCTACAATGTTAAGTCTTTTGTTTTTGCTTTCAGTTTTAAATACTTGCAAAAGATGTAGACAGTTGAGAGGGTTTTATCCCTCGTCCATTCTAGTTTTAATTAAAGGAATTTGGTTCCAAACTTCATAAGTTTTGCATAATTTGAAATTGTGAGCGTTGCTCCAGTAAATGTGAAAATGCAATGTCTTGTTTTATGAACTCCTGTGTTTTTTTTTAAATGATGGCTGAGAGCCATAGATGTATAAACCTTGTGATAAGTCTGGCAAGATTCTAACTTGTAAGTTTCGATGGTAACTCTGATAGTACCGAGAATTCAAACTTGAGAACCGTGCCTTAACTTGTTCATCTATTGGTTTTTTGATACTGTTTAATATTGTACTAGGGTTATAAGCTCACTGTTAGATAACGATACTAAATTCATGTTTTTCTCTTAAGTGAGGTAAAGTATCTTGCTAGAATTCTCAACACGAAAGGTAGATAGTAAGGTTAATTAAAATGTTGTTTATATTTAATGATTGTAAATGATACTAAATTTGAATATGAGAAATGAGTATTACAAAAATAATACTATTTAATACTGAGAAAATAATTGTTTATTTATCAGTTGTAAGTAACAACTCTGTATAGAAGAATAATTGCAGCTGTTAAAATTTCTAGAATACAAAATGCCCGAAACCATTTGATTTATAATAATGGAATGCATAGTTTATCATCTGGAAATAGATAGAGTTAATTTGAAGATCTAGATCTATGCAGAAATAAAGTGTTTTTCTTTTATTATTAAGGAGAGGAAATACTATACATCTGTTTATAATATGTTGTTCTATTTCCTGAGTTTTAGACATATAATTGAAATGGCAGAATTTAAAAGAAACCCTACAGTTTGAATCTATCTAATCACTTGACATTCTGCCCTTCATTCAGCTATATTAATTTTGCTTTTCTGTACTAGAGTACTATACCGAAAATAGTATGGGAAAAATACAGAAAAGATTTTAATAATTCATCTTATTTACTTAACCATCCTTAAACCATATCATCTTTAAGTCGAAAATTGAAGCAGTTTCTTCTGTATAATTGTAACTAATAAATCTACAATGCATAAAATCATTTCACTGTAAACAATAAGCCAAAACGATAGAAACTGATTGATTGTAGGAGAAACAAACAACCTAAGGAGCCTATTCCACCCAACCTATTCCTGAAGACAGCCAAATTACTTGCCTTAGGACCCCCGAGCTGTTAAGATTCAATATGCTACGACATAAAATATCAACATTACGTTTCATTTCACAACAATAGCATATACAGGATCACTGAAGAAACAACAAGTACAGCATAAATACAAGAGACACAGATTTATCCTGGATGTAGAAAACCCAACAAAGCTTCCTCAATATAGATGACCAGCAAATACAAAGATGCAAACCCTAGACATGAGCTCCTCCTCCTCCATAGAAGACCTCTCTCACACAAGTGTGCCACTCACAAGTGAATGAATGAGTGAGTTAAGTGAGGAACATCCTCCTCTACTTATACTTGTTCCCCGACTGACTTTTACGCAAGCTAGGTCGGCCCCAACTTAATTACTGGGCTAAACACCCCATTACAACTGACTAGGCCAACCCCTCTAGGCTGGTCTAATAACCCTTTGACCCACATAACACATACAGGGCCAACCCCCACTAGGGAAGTCTAATAACCCAAGTTACCACAATCCAATGGAGGAATAAACATCTCCGGATATACAATAAGATCTTCACGGAGGAATGAAACATCTCCAGAATAATAAAGTAAAAATATAATATTCTTTGAAGTTACAATATTTCAACACTCCCCCATAACGAGAAGGATATTATAACAACATCTGCACGAGCAAGGAGTCATCAACATCATACATGATACATCTATAAATCATCGGAATCTTTCTTCAATACATAATCATCAGTAACTCAAGCAGTTACTGGAACATGGTCAATACTGGAACATCAGCATTTCAAGAGCAAGGACATGGCGAATCCGGAGATAGATGTGTTGTGGAAAAAAATGCGCAATGTGCACTATTCCACTTGGTAAGGGGCTAGTCCATGTAGGCTATAGCAAGGCCTCAGTCCTTGGAGCCCCTGTGGGTGTGAGTTGGTTTTCCTCCAAGTGATATTGCAAGATATTGTTAGTGTAATTCACATAAAAACAAATAAATATGGATAAAAAGAAAAATAAAAGAGACGGGGGGATAATGCAAACTCGAATAAAAATCCAAGATATGCCAAACCCCTTTTGTATTTCCAAATGGTCAAGATGTACAACAACTAGGATGCATGGGCTTCAAGGGAAGCCAACAATATCCCTCGGGGAGGCCTTTTCTGTATAAACTAAATGCTAAGTCAAAGGTGGAATAATGGAGAGAGTCTCTTTCCCCTTTAAGGAAGGTGGCATGGGAGCTTGGGAATTCTCACAATGATAGGAAGTGCTGGGTTATGAGGAAGCTCCAACTGAAATATAGAAGCATAAAATTTCTCTTTATTTCTCTTTACCAAATGCATGCTAATGGCTTCCTTTTATATGCCAAGATGTGGCCAACAAACAACTAGATCCAAATGTGAAGTCATCTTCTCCATGAATTAGTTCCAAGGTACACTAGGGGGGCTAGTTAATACCGCCAAGTGTGTGAGGAGCCAAATTCGGATCCTTGGATATGATTGAGCCTTCAATGCACTTTTGGAAGTAGGTGGTCTGACCATTTTTACAGTAGCGCAACTGTCGAAGGAATATCCGCACAGGTGTTGTTCTGGTAACCTGCACTATAATGTGGGTTGACAGTGTAGTAGCCACGCAACCCTTCTTTTGACTGATTTTTTGGAACTTTTGGACTCATGTTGTGTTTTGTATTTGTTGAGGATGCCTTTGGTGGAATGCATTCTCTATGTTGATGACTCCTTACGGGATTAATTGCCAAAATGCCACATATGTGTGAAATTTAGGTGTTAACAGGAAGTAGGTGAGAAATGTAATGGCCAATGTTGCAAAGGTGGCATGGACCAATATTGGTAAGTTCAAACATCATTTTGCTATTGTTCCAGTGCGGGTGCGCTGAAAGAGGTGAAGCCTCACTGAATCCTCTATTATGTTATTGGAGGAACACCATAGTTGAAAGGAAATGGCATGGTTGGAGGGATTGTCCCCTTGCTTCCCTTCGAATTCGGGAATGTCAGAGGGAAGTTTATTTGGAATAGATGGCCACGTTGGATCATGTGCAATAGGGTTGTTGACCGGTTTGGCCAAATATGGGAGATTTAGGCTAGCTATGATAGGTAGGGTAGGATTTGGTCCTATTATTGTATGTTGTGCGTGATTTTCATGAGGTGGAGACTGAGTTGGTGTTGAAAAAATAGACGGACCTCCTATAAGAGATGAGGGGTCAAAATGGCCCAAAGGATGTTTGAGGGGAGAATCCAAAGGATGGCCTCTTTCGAGAGGAGGGGAGGAAAAGGGGTCTAAATTCTCTCCGAGAGAATAAAGTGAAGGAGAAACTCTTCTTGTGGAGGATGAGGTGAAAGGATATACACTTTAACCGAGAGGAGAGAATGAGTCAAGTAAGGAGAGACCTCACCCTGGTGATCTTATCAATGTATCCTAGTAATGACCCTGGATAGAGTATCTATTGTGTGAACCATATGGAGAAAATGGGAAAACACCCCTTGAGAGAGGGTATAAGCATTGGAGTCTTTAGGACTACCTTAGGGGGTTGTTTTGTTCCTCAATGGTGAAAGCTTAGTGTCAAGTTACAGTGATGGTGGAATCAAACACAATTGAACAAATGCAAAAATACACCAACCATAACATATGCAATATGGTGCAACAAGTGATTGATATGTGCAAAGTCCGTTTAGTGCAAGAGTTCCCACATGTAGGTGCTTTCTAATTATGAGTTAGTGAACTTGCAGTTAAAAATAAAATAAGTGTAAATTCCCTAAATTACCTAATGTATTTCCTCTCAAATGTAACTAAGCCTTCCAAAAGCACAATTGATGGTGACAATGGGATCCACGCACCAATTGACTAGTGAAGTTAAGAAAGAGCCATTTCTACCGGTGATGTGGAAAATGTTGCAATCAAGAAGGCTTGGAAACAACTCCCAACGATGATAGCTTACTTTAGGAGTCAATAATGCTCCCACAATTACTCTTTGGAGATGTCCTAATTTTTGCCATTAAGATACCTTGCATCAAGTGTAGATCAATGGTTCATCCTGAACGGTATAGTATCGTCTCCCTACAATGAACTGAGTGACTGATAGGGGAGAGAAGGTTAGATATAACTCGACCTTTACCTCCTTGGTCATAGTGCACTTCTGATCTAGGTTTTCTTTTAACACTTGCTTGGATAAGGATTTTGATAGTACCCTACAAGTCAACAATGCTATGTTTCAAATAATCACTAATGAAACTAGATTGGTGGGAATTAATAGATGCATATCCCAATCAATTCTACCTAACTAAAATATTTTTGTGTGACCTCCAGTGGAGGATTTTAGTTCGTTGGAAATTTACAAAGTTGATTTTAAGGGTCTTGATTCACTTAATGAGTGTAAGGGATTTATTTCACACTTCCCTTCCTTTCTGATTCACCAAGCTCACAAGAAGTGCGAGGTGAAAAGAATAATTGGAATGAAAGATCTTTTAGGTCCCTTAGTGTGTGATAGTGATGCAAACACATGTGAGGTAAGAAAATTGATTGTTGCAAACTAACTAGAAGAGTACAAAGTAAATGCAAATGGAGATCTAACTTTTAACTCTAAAATATTCTAATGGTGCTTTGCAAAAATGAAGTGCTTTTGAAAAATAAAAATGTGCAATGGAAGTATTTCACACTTCTCACCCCTTTCTAATTCACTAAGCTCACAAGAAGTGCGAGGTGAAGAGTATACTTGGGGAGACAAGAGTCTTTGGGTGCTTTATTGTGTGCAAAAAGTGGAGTTTACAGTACTTTTGATCCTACGAACATGCCAAACAAACAAAGACAAAAGGTGTCTTGAATAATAGTGACAACAATGAGGTCCGTTGAAAACCTCAAGCAGGGATAATTTTAAGGATCCATTCTTATTTAAAAGTGTATAAACCTTGGCGAATCTTACCAATTCTTAAAATGTCAACTCTAAAATATTTTGCGATATTTTTCTAAAATTATTTCAATTTTTAAGGATTTTATATAGTTTATATAATAATTTGGCGATTTTTACAGTGAACAAATTTTACCCCATCAAAATTGGGCAAAATGGGGCTTCAAAAAATGCAAATTGGCAAATCTTTTTTTTGGAAAAAAATATGGAAAAATAGCCCATGGGATAAATTTCACCCCTAAAATTATCCTTGGCCTCAAGGTTGGTTACCTAAGTAAGTTTCAATAGAGAAGGAATATTTACTTTCTATTATTAGTCTAAGTGCGCTAATTATTATAGCACATGTAAACTATTGCAAGTTAATTAGTTTTTGTTAATTAGTGAGCAGCAATGGGGATGCAACATTGTGAAAAATAGGTATAAAGAAAATAAAGAGTAGATCTGTGTGAAAAAAAATAATAGAGGCATTGTAGCAGGGGAGAAAGACTCATTGGTGCAGTCTCATGGTTACAAAGCATAAAGGTATTGCAGGTCAGTTGTTTAGAAACCCGTGTAAGAAGAGATCTAATAATATGCGCGGAAGCGCATCTATCAAGGGATCGTCCTCATGTACAGTGTGCCCAAGACGTTGGGATCTGCGCGTCTATTGAAAGAAAAATTGCATCCTAAAGGAGGATGATTTTATGGGATGAAGGGTATGGACCTCTTCACCTACAAAGAACAAGATACTAAAAATTAACTATTCAACAAATAACAATCTAGTTTAAGAGAAATGAACTAAAATAAGAGGAGTCTCCATAAATACCGTTGTGAAAAAGATAGCACAAGGGTGAGAAATATTCCCCACTATCCTTGAAACTTGCATCTAAAGAAACAATGGTAGTTATGGGTTAGGAAAGCTAAGCCCCCACAAGCTACAACAACTTCAACAAGCCTAGACTAAGATAAAATAATGAAGAGATTGCTCCTTGAGGAAGGGAGCAACAATGGAGAAACACTTTCCCCTTGGAGGAAGGAGGCAATGGAGAAATGTGGAATGCCGATAGGTATGTGAAGAGGTGGAATAGGTTCCAACTCAATTCCAATAGGGTAACCTTGATTTTGGTTTCTCCTCTCCATAAGCATGTCCATGGCTTCCTTTTATAGGCCAAGAGGCGGCCAAAAAATAACTAGATCCCAATGTGAACTCCTTGATCTTATGATCTAGCTCCAAGGTACACAACAAAGGTCATTTAAGGAACTTAAGTTTGTGAGGCTCCAAATTCGAACTTGTGGAGGTAATGGAGCTTTCACGAGTCATTAATGCTCCATTGGTGGTTGAGATTTTGTCGTTTCTGTCAGTTACATGGATATCGGGGGATTATACCAGGGGTTGGTTCTTCAAGTTTTCTGTTTAATCGAAACTTCGATGGAGAACACGTTAATTCTAGATGAGAGGACCATACTAAAATTATGATAGGGATCTTCTATATTGTTAATCATTGATAGAGGAAGCATGTAATTTTTAACTCATTTATGTAAAGATCATCCTTATTTATGTCGAATGTCAAGCGATTTTGACAATGAGATTTTTCTTCTGTGGGATTTCTATGCATGAGAAAATTGATGATTACAATTAGGGGTCTATGATCTAAGTTAGGCAAGTGGTCATTTAAAATGTCTAGATTTATCATTCTTTGTATAAAATGATATTATATATGACATAATCTACCACAATGTTGTCAAGCACATGAATTCAAGTCATTTGGATAGAATTTGGCCATTTCATTAGACGGTTACAAATTATAAGATCTTGAGCACTACAAAGATTGATTAGCACGGAGCCAAGCAATTCTTCACCTAGATCTGTAGAACTTCTTTTGTATCGACGGTCTAGACTAGGGTCTTTGTGTAACCAAATAATATTATTGTTGGAATAATTGCTTAGAATAATAGATTTTTCACTTGAAGTTCGAGTGTTAAAGTCACCCATTAAAAGGATATTTCCTTCATTCTTTAGACTAGCAATATCATTTTCTAAGCCAATATAAGGGCATGTTTCATCTATATTTTTTTCTTATAAAAAATAGAATTAATAGGGGGTGGAATAACAAATTACTATGTGGGGTTTTTTAGCATTAATGTTAGAAATACGTATCCAAATATACTAGTTGCGAGGGTCTTTCTTATAGAGCAATTGTGAAATAACAAATTGCTATGAAGATTTTTTCAACATAATTTTATTTAGAAGTTCAAAACATTTTTAATATGTTAAAATCAATGAAAAATTACTTTAAATTTTTAATTCAAAATTATTTAATCTAAAGAGGTTTAAACAAATTCAAAATACTTAATAATGTCAGAATCAACATAAAATTTATATTTACACATTTATTAAGTCAAGATAAATTTGAAAAAAAATGGAAATGTAAAATGATATACCGAGCTAGCTTAATATATTTTAATTTAATCATTTTTTATAAAATAAAACACACACATGTAGATAGATAAATAATAAATATTAATTTAAATGAGTTGTGTCAAACTGCAAATTACTCTGTCCTTATCAATGTCTCCCCTACCAATTTTTTTCATGGATCAAGAGGCATAATACAAGGTATGGAAGTTAGCAGTTCCAAATGTGCTTTCTTCTATCATAAGGTGGATGCTCATATCCTGGAATATATTCAATCGTTTCTACCATTTTAGGATTCCATTTTAGAATATGTGTTCAAATATCTAGGGTATTTCCTAAAACCCAATTGTTACAGGATTTACGATTGGATGTGGTTGATCCAAAAATTTGAGAAAAGGATTACAACCTGGACATACAAACTTCTCTCAATGGGTGGGAGATTGACTCTTCTAAAATCAGTTTTGGTTGGTATTCCTGTATATTTCTTTTCATTGGATTATGTTCCTAAATCCATTATAAATTCATTGAGGAAAATGATGATCAATTTCCTATGGTCCGCATCTTTAGATAGGAGTAAGATACAACTTACAAGTTGGAAAAATCTGTCATAGCCTAAACAAAAAGATGGTTGGGACATTGTGAATTTGGAGTGGTTTAGCACGACTCTTCGTATGGAATGCATGTGGAGAGGTATTTGGGGGAATGGATTATGGAACCAAATATTACATGGAAAATATATAAGGGGTGGCATCTACCAATGGATTAGGAATTCCAATAAGACTACACAAAATTCCTCTAATTTCTAGACAAGTTTTATAAAGTCTTTCCACTAGATTAGCAAGAATATTTCATGGAATATGGGATGGAGGGAAAAAATATTGGTTGGTGTTGATTTGATCATTGGATGTGAGAATGGGTATAGGATCTCACATAAAATTTTGGAATATCTCAATGGGATCGGTTATAATAAGCTATCTTAGATTAAACATCTTGGTATAGAGAGATATGATGATGCTTATTGGTATTCTGCTATTGCTTTGGGTATTGGTGGGATATACCAAGTTGAATGGGATTGCTATCTCTCCATATTAGAGGCTGGTAGGATTAGGATTACAAATTCCAAGGATGAACCTCTTTGGACAGGTAATAAAAAAGATGGTCAAGTTAATGCTAAAGATGCCTATCTTTCTATTGCGTCCAATGATAATTATAATGTTCCCAAATGGTGGTATGAGAAGTTGTTGAAATGGAAGATTCCACAAAAAATAAAATGTTTTCTCTTGTTTGTTTTGGAGAATGTGATTCTTACTTGGGAAAATTTGTTAAAAAGGGGATGGAAAGGACCCAACAGATGCTCCTTATGCAGAATTGATGATGAGAGTATTGATCATATTTTCATTTATTGTTCTTTTTCACAAAACCAGTGGTTTTCTATATTCTCAAAACTTGACATGCCTATGTCATGCCGTAATGATGCTATGGACAAAAATATGTATGCTTGGTATACTTCTAGGAAGGATCATCATATGCTTCCAGCCATCATATTTTGGGTGATTTGGAACATCAGGAATGTTGCTATCTTTGAGGATAAAACTCCTTCTATTATTGCAGGGATGATGAAAGCCATAAATATGTATAAGGAATTAAGTCCTTTTCAAGCTAAATCTTTAAATAATAGAATCATTAATAAGCTACTTGTTATGGATGAGGCACATGAATTTTTTGACGGGGCAGTAGAGGATGTGTATTGTGTTGCAAGTGCCTTTCTTGTGATAAATTGTTCTCACTATTTCAAATTTAAACTAAACTGTGGATGTGGTACCAATACCAAGGCTGAATTACTTGCCTTATGGTGTTTGATCAAGTTTGCAGGGATCCTTGGAATTGACACTTTCAATATTTTTCGGGATTCCCAATTTACGACAGATAAGGAGATGATTTACCAAAGGATTGATAAAGAGATATAATCATCTTTATTTACCCTAGATTCAATCTAAAAATCACAAAACCATCTTGAGGGACCTAGGAACAAAACCCATGTGGTAGATTTCCTCCTAGAGAGGTGGTAATCCAAGGTTCTATGATAATTGACCCTAAGGTTCTGGTAATCCAATTAGTAAATGACCATTAATAAAAAATTACCTATCAAAATTAGGAAATTCGAAATAAAGATAATGTATTACCTTGGATATTATATTTATTCCATTAATCTTATAAAATTTGACTAAAAGATTTCTTTTGTAAAAATGGGAGGGAAATTGGCTTAATTGGTAGTGTTTGATAGTTTCAAAACTATGTCCCAACATCTCCCCCATATTGAGGGTATTTCATGTCCTCATGCAATTGTACCTTCAAGTAACCACATATATACTACTTTTAAAATTTATCAAAATTGCTCAAAATTGTTTCCTTATACATGCCCTGTTGGTTCTATTAAAATATTTAGGTTGCATGTTGATGTCGAAGTGAACTGTCCCCTTCTCTTCTGTGTCATTATATTTTCTTTCAATATCCTATTCCATTTCTTCAATTCCTAATTTTTATGGCACCATATCCTAGCATGCGTCCTGAGTAGTGTATGCTTTCTTTTCAATTGTTCATACTCCTCCCTTATTTTAGCACTCGACTTTTTGAATTATAATTCATTTTATGTTTTGAAACTTTTGTTTAAAACCTCTAATTCCTTAATTTATCTCTTCAATTTCTAAATTTTCTTTTTCTTTTTATACAATTTGGAAGCTAAGGAAGAAACAATTGAATTGACATGATCATTTTGTTCTTCATCTCTCTGTAGGTTTGGAAAATTATGTTTCCCATTGTTTGCTTCTTTACTCAATGTGGGACCATCAAAAGAGCTTCTATATTGAGGTTTCCTTGGTAGACTTTGAAAAAATGAAACTTGATCCATATATCTTTCAGAGATGGTATCCAAGTCCACCTATGTTTCACTAAATTTTCTTTTCACTCCTCCAGTAATTATGTGTTTTACACGCATACATTTTCTTAGAAGTCAACTCACTTTGTTTCTTTGATGGCATTGAAATTTGAGTATAATATTTCCACTAGTGAGTTTGAATCTTCATTTCCTTGGAAACCCTCTTCTCTATGGGAACCTACTGATTTCTGCTAACAGGTTCTTCATCTTATTGATTTTTAGTAATGGGTTCTTCATCTTCTTAATTTATGGGAATGGGTTCTTCATCTTCTTGATTTTTGGGAAATGGTTCATCCTCAAACATATTATGTACTAGAAAATTATCGCATGTTTCATTTCATTTCCCTAATTCCTCCATAACAATTAATTTAACTAAAGCATGATGATATGGGCTTCTTTCTAAATTCATATGGTTTTTCTGAATTCCTAATGTCATCTTGGTAAGACTTTTCAATAGGTAAAAAGGCATATTAATTTTTCTATTATCTTTCAGATGTAGAAGTAGTAGAATATGATATTGAAATATATAATGTACTTACCTTCGCATGTCAAAAATTTCTATATGAAGAAGGAAAAATCATTCCAAGGATCAAGCAACCATGCACTAGGTACCCCTTTGTCTAGCCATGGTTTCTCTTTTCTCTATCTAGGAATGACACCCATTCCCCTTTTTTCATTCTCTTATTTGTAAACAAGTTTTCACCTTATTGAGGTAACCATGTGATTGCTACTAATGAGTTCTCAGAGACAAATACTTTCATACCCCCTACCTAGGTGCTTTCACCACTGAATGTTTATGAAAAGGCCCTTGTTACTTTAACATTATATCTAAGATGGAAAAAAATAATATCATAAATACACACAGTAATTCAATAGTTGAATATCCAATTTAAGTAGGACAATAAGTTATAATTTATAAAGAACATGTAATAATTGTATAAAATATGAGATGATATACAATGACCATGTGACAATGTACATATAACATTGATTGGTCACAATGGTGAGTTTTGTATTTTAAATAGGTCGTGTCTTTTAGATAGGATGTGTCCTTTCACAAATCATTAATTATCATCATCATCATTATTTTTTATGTGTTATTTTGTTATTTATTGTTATTTATTATGTATGTTACATTGCATTCTCCTTAAAAAATATATTTTCCTAAAATTATACATACATACATACATACTGTAATATCCCCTATCTGATAATCAATGATACTAACTCAACTCCTAACTCAATAAATTAAAATTTCTCAAGACCAGGTGTTTTTGCTCCAAACTAGGCACAGAGAGACATGCCAAGAATATGATTTAGATAGTGATTTCCATGAGGAATGGTTTTGGACCTATATTAAGTAAATTTTCATGTCGTATATGAAGGATTGGAAATTTTATTTATGCAGGTATGATTTGGTACTTTTCACAAACACTTTGGATACAATCTTGACCCAATATGGTGAATAGCTAGTAATTGACAAATTGAAATTAGTCTTATACCAATTTGTTCCAAAACACTTATAGGCCTTTACAAATGTCTCATGGAGGAATATAGGGTCTGGATCACACTTAATTCAACCTGCATAAAGACTTGGAAGAAGGTGGATCAATCCCTACTTTTGAGAGTATGCACATTCTCTCAGTACATCACACCTGGGAAGATTCCTTTGGCTAAACCAAAGGCTTCAAGGAAATAACCCCAAGAATTATGTGGGAAATCAATGGATTCGAGTGAAATACTAGAAGTAAATGAAACAATAAGGGTCACAACCTAAAATTGGACTAGGTTCAACAACTAGGAGTTAAAGTGCAAGACTAGGTAACTAGGAGCAATTTCGAATCATTGGAGAAAGAACTAGTCAATTTCCAACTAGTTTCTACTAACACTTGGAGGTGATGGTATTTTGTTTTGAGGGCATGGATTGGTTCAAGTACATGCCATTTAATTGATCATACCTTTTTGTAGAAGTTTGGAATCTTTTTTGATGGAAATTATGGCCTATGACAAAACAAGTCCAATTTTTGGGCCGAGGGGCCCTTTCTACAGCCCAAAGTGGATGCGATGTTTCACATCTGTCACATGTCGGATCCAAATTTAAATTGGATAGATTATAAAAAACACTTATTGAAATATACATTGAATTTCAATTTCAATTTCCATTCACGTGTCATCAATTTTAAATATTTTTTTTCATAAATAGTTACAAGAATAACTATTTTACTTCATAATCAATAAATGAACACAATTTTTGCATATTTGTAGGGTTTATGTGTTATTGTTTAGGATCCCAAATTGGAATTGTTGGAATTTGGAATAGTTGGCATGTGGATGAATATATTGGATTATGTATTGTTAAGTTGATACTAGAACAATAAGTAAGAGATTAGTTTTGTGATAACTGCAAATTAACCAATAGTTGGGTAAATTTAAAGCATTTTACTTCACAATTAATTAATGAATGCAACTTTTGTGTATTTGCCGAATTTATATGATATAATTTACAACATGAAATAGTTGGCACTTGGACAATTAAATTTGGGTAAATAACTATTTTACTTCATAAACAATGAATGAATGCAATTTTTGTCTATTTGTAGGATTGATGTGTTATACTTTAGAACATGTAATAGTTGGCACTTCGACCATTAAATTTGGGTAAATAACTATTTTACTTCATTATTAATTAGTTAATGATTTTTTTGCTTATTTGTATTATTTATGTGTTAGCATTTACAACATTTACAACCTGATTCCAAATTGGAATAGTTGTTGGTTAGATATTAGTTTTGGGTGAATATCTATTTTACTTCATAATTAATTATTTATTTAATTAATGCAACTTTGGCCTATTTATAAGATACCCAAATTGGAATAATTGGTGCTTGAATGATTATAACCTAAAATATATTAGATTAAATGTATTTCTAAGCTGATAATATAACAATGACTTAAATCACAATAGTTAAAATTGAATTGGGGTCCGGAGCTCCGCTAGGGTTTGAGAGTCGGTCGTTCAGAACTTCGGGGGCCATGGTTCCTTCCATGGCCACCTCTCCTCTTTCCTGCATTTTCTTTTTGTCATCGATGGAGCGAGATGGATTTTTCTGAGTTTGGAGAGAGGGCGGCGCCTTTGAATGGCGACCCATTAGGTCTGTGAGCACGAGATCTAGTGGCGGTGGCGGCAGTTTCCGAGAGATCCTCGACGGCGAAGATGGTTGGCAGTTGTGGTTAGGCATGGCAGCGACGGTGTGACAACAGGCGGATGGCTGCTCCAGGGCACGTCAACGTGGGTCGGCTATGAGCAGACCCTGAGTGCGGCAGTAGTGGGGGCATCCAAGACAGGCCCCAGCCTTTCACGGCGGCAACTTCAACCTTGACGGCGTGGGGCGGCTAAGCGTACAGGCTCTTGTTCCTTTGATGGCGGTTGCTACATCCTCGATGGTGGTGGCGACTTCTTTCTTGGTTGTTTCTTCGTCGAGCATCTAGATCTGTAACCGGTGGCCCTATTTTCACCTGCTGTTCAAGATTTATCGGTTCTTCATGTGGCAACATTTTCTTTTGGTTTCTCTTTTTTGGTTTAGCTCTTTACAAGTTGATTTTTTTTCTAATGTATCTGAGCCATATTGGCTGACCTGATTTAGGGCTTTGTCATTCATGGCGGGTCTGAATCTAGGATTTTTCTCTGTTTTTCTTTGGGTGTTTTGACACTTATTTTAGATCTCAGAGATGGTACTGATTTTGTGCTTTAAACAACAAAAACACTCTTCTAGAGTGAAGATGATCTATGTAATTTTGTACTCGAAAGATGAAATAAAATTATGCTTTTTTTTCACGGAAAAAAAAAAAACAATGAGTTAAATATTAGTTTTGTAATAATTGCATATTAATAAAACATCATAGATCCATCTTAATGCTCTATCAAGCACATAGACCAGGGATCAAATCCCTTGAGGTGAAAACCCATTTTTAGATTCCTAAACTTGGTGAAGAGATTTGATCCCTATTGGCCCTTGATAGAGCCAGAGTTAAGATGGATCTATCCTGGTATAGTGCATAGCACAACCCTGTTTTCCAATTGAATCCCAATCATGCCTAAGGGTCACATATTCTTGTTCTGATGCTTGGATGGGGTTCAAATATATTTATGTAGACTATAAAAACCTTTTATTGGATTCATGGAAGATAATAAGACATATTATTACAACCAAGCTTATGATATGTTGATTATTACAATGAAATTGCACATGACAGAGGAAAGATACTGATAATAGAAGAGAGGAGAAGTAGAGGAACACAATTAATTGTTATGATTATGGAGAGGTATGCATATGCATTACATTTTTGTCGGAACAACCATAATTTCTCAATAGGGTGCAGTCCACCATTTATTCAAACTGCTGCTAGAACACCCTACTTGAAATCATATGAAACTATATCGTGCTAGCTCTAGCTCACTATCTACTACTTTATTTCTTTTTAGTGCTTTCCTGCTTTTCTACTGATTTTCCTGTTTTTCAATGCTTTCATGTTTTTATTTATCTTTCCTTCTTTCCAATTGATTTCTTTCTTTTTACTGCTTTTCTTCTAGATTCCTTTGTGGAAGACAACTCATAGGGGTCCACCTAACATCCTATGGACCCTCTATTAAGTTTTGATCTTTAATTTTTGAATTACAATAGTACTTGAAAATAATGAATGATTAGAAGCATAAACATTCACAGCCAACACACAAATTTACCCTGGCGAAACCCTCTATAGCTTAAGGGAGAAAACCCTAGCAAAATATTCCGTACTATATTGATAGATAGTAGAGAATGTTTGCATAACAATGACTAGAGTACATCAAGAACACCTTTTGAAATTACAGAGCAAGAGAGAGAGAGAGAGAGAGAGAGAGAGAGAGAGAATGAAGAGAAATCAGAATAATATTCTCCACTTAGCCAATTCACTCATATTTGGTCACATGCAAAAATTTCCTTAAGAGAACTCCCTCTGCCATTAGTTTCATCAATACTGGACAAAAAAGTGCACCATACTTCTCATGGATTGGCTCAACTTTGGCTTTTGACTTTAGGATGAAATCTCCCTTCAACTAGATGCTAGATCACTTACTTACGTGGCTAACTTAAGTGTCGTCATGCAAGTGCCAAAACTCAAGTGTCGTAAATCAATATCGCAACTCAAGTGTTGTCTTTTAGTTTAACTCAAGTGTCGTTAAGAAAAATACTTATTTAACTAAATATTCTTTATTAACACTTTAGTTAACTCTTTTTACTGAAGTCTTTCTTTTTAACACTTTAGTTAACCCTTTTATCACACTTTGATAACTGAAGTCAACAAATTTGAGTTCTCTCTTATCTTAGCTCATCTTATCTTTATCTCTTGTCTTATCTGCATGGTCCACTTGTGCCAACTTAATTACTTTTCATATCAAATATACTAGGGATATTTTACCAATGATGAGATCATCTTGTTCTACTCTCGTTCCAAGTGGTCATTTGCTAAATTAATTCACTCCATAGGTGGCCAGTCTCTAGAGGAGACTTAATAGCTTATCCATCTCTAAGACCATAGTTAGTAGTATGTCACACATCATTCATGATTTGAGAAAAAAAGTATTAACTCAACACATGAGGCACCACCTCAACACATGAGGATCTGTCTTGACACATAAGACCTTAGTCTTAAAAAAGAAGACTATACAACACCATCACTTTGACATACAAAGAAATTACCTCAACACATAAGGCTTAGTCATTCTTGATTCCAACTCAAGATTGTACTCCAAGTTTCCTGAGTCCTACTTAGGATCCTTTAAGGCACTACCTTGACACACGAGGCTCAATATTCACATAGAATATTGAATTCAAGATTGACTCATGATGATGTAACTTTCCACCGATAATGACCATGTGGGACAACAAAAGTCGTTTTGAAGCGATCTTTCGCTTCAATCCCAATATGGTAAAATCTAGATTTTAGATCAAATTTACTAAAGATCGTACGACTGACAATTCTTTGTAAAAGGATTGACTTATCAGTAAGATGGTATCTGGGATGTTGAAGGGTTCCATTCAGAGGTTTGTAATTTACAACTAACTCGGATCTTCCTCTCTTAATTTTTGAATGTTGTTTACTATAAATGCATGACAAGCCCAAGGGCTCCTAGAGGATTCAATGAGACCTTTAGAAAGAAGGTCTTTGATTTCATTGGCAAAAAACTCTTTTTCTGTAGAAGACATTAGGGATGCAAAGAATTGTTGGGCTCTAGGCTTAACCAAAGGATCATGCAGTAGAGAGACAAAATATTTTTCTCTGGTCCAAAATGAATTAGGAATTTCATAGCTGCGATATTTCTTAAGCTTTTCTAAACTTTGAGATAAGGCAGAGTCCTTGTGCATTTATGTATAAGCAATGCACCTTTCCATTTTGAGCAATTCTACAATATTAGGGGCAGGATTGAGATTCTTTATAGGAGTTGGGCATTTGGATTTATCTTCAAAGGACATGGGACAAGACACTAATCTACCATTTATTGTACATTTGAACAACATTTTACTATTACCAATAGTAACATGACTGACTGAAGTCAAAAACTTTGATCCTAAAATACAATGCTCTTTTATATTGTCTAGTCTATTTAATGATAAAACTTATGGAAAACCTTCGTGACACCAAACTGACAAATGCAAGTAAAAGATAAGATTCGATTTTATGGTCGTAGATCAAATCCCACCATTTGTCGGATAAGTCATCTGAAACATGTGAGGCAATCTAAGTACTCGTAGACCCATACTGAAAAGAGAATTAAAATTCACGGTGGAACTACTATTAGTGGCCCACGGCGCTTCCACTATGCCAAACATAAATCCAATGAAGAACATGAGTAGATCACTCTACTTAGAAATAAAATGGATCTTATTGATCATTTGTTACATGATTCTGATTAAATAAAGAGTTCTATTGTTACAACTGTAAACAAGCTAAAACAACACTTAGATGTTTTGGGAAAACTCTTCATTAAAACCCAAATCTTAGAGAAAAAGACTAATTCTGTCGGTCAAACTTCTCTAGAGATTGCCTCTAAAGGTCATAAAGAGAATATGGATAAGAAACATGCTAGAAGTTACTCATTTAGTATGTTGAGTATCAAAGAAGAAGATACTAGACCAGAGTTTACCTTTGGACAAGATGAAGAATGCAATGAAATATAGTATCTGGTCTCTCAATTTAAGAAAATGCCAAAAGATCTCCTCGAAAGATATCTTGTGGCAATGGCATTTCCAAAAAGGGAAAATTCTCCACTTCATGATGGATCTTCTTCCCATCCAAATTCTAATCCACTTGCAGGACCTCCTCCTCCCACTTTTGATGAGGTAATGATTGATGCCTCTTTGTCTTTTTCTCCTTCTCATATATTCCATTTCGACATTAATGGAATCAATAACCTTATTTCTCAAATGCTAGAATATTTGTCTTGAATATCCAATGTAAATCGAGGG
The DNA here is from genome assembly GCA_027924585.1 of Larix kaempferi. NCBI lineage: Eukaryota > Viridiplantae > Streptophyta > Pinopsida > Pinales > Pinaceae > Larix > Larix kaempferi. Next base: position 725,322 of record BSBM01000033.1, read on the forward strand.
ATGAAATTAAGATAACCATTCAATTGATAAGCAAATGGGTTCTTTAAAAAAGGACTCACAAACCACAATATAATGTCTAAGCAATTAGCTGTCCAACTAGTAGCAAGTCTATAATCTTTGGCACATGAATGGTGGTGGTGGCTTCCTCAAGAAGCCATAGATGAAATGTTGGATGCCCAAGATGCAGATGACCAAATTATCAAAGAGTTAGGAAGAGAATTCTATGGTCTAGAAGAAACCAAAGACTTTGAACAATTGCATCTTTGTTTATGTCTGTTAAAATTTGTGATCTTAGCAAAAGTGAGCAATATTTCTATTATATGTTGAATTTGCTTATCTCTTCTGGAAATGCAAACAAGCCAGCACACTTGAAGCATTATCTCAGGATTTTCTCGAGTCATGTTCCAGATGTAGTAGAACAATTCCTTAAAGATAAAAATATTCCCTTTCAAGGACTCTCTCTTGACCAACTACATGGATTCATTATGGAAACATGGTAAGAGCATTGTTTAGAAAGTAGAGTTTCCAAAGACTTTAAAATGCATTCATCCATGTACTCCATTAGCTTTTGCAAAGCTGTGGAAAAAATGCCTGATTGGGGTTGTGGAGCTCACAATAAAGGTCAATTAGGTAAAGAATCTTATAGCTGGAAGAAAAAGAATGGAAAACCCTCCTATACTAGTGCTCCTAGATTTCACCCAGACAAAGCCTACATATATAGGAAGATGAAGAGTTTTCAGAAAAGAAAGGCTTTTGTCAAGAAACGCTATGCTCCTTCTGATAAAGAAAAATGTTTTATTTGTGGCAAGAAAGGCCAGTGGGTAAATAAATGCCCCAAGAGAAAATATTAGCCTTGGCTTGCAACAATATTTACTGATGAATTAGATCCTGCTTGGTGGGATCTTGACTATTGTGATGTTGACGAATATCCTGAAGGTTAAAAAAAATTTCTCCGAGATGAAGGATCCACTGATTTAAATGACTTAGATCCTTTCATGAATAAATTTGATCTTGCAGAATCCACCGACTCCTCTTCTAATTCCAATCAGGATGCAAATTTAGGAGGGTGTGATGGTCCTCCATAATGTTTTTATTATATGTTTTACACATCAAAGGATTATCCTCAAATCATAATTGCTGAAATATTATCTAGAACACCAACATACCAGTGTGTTCTAAGAAAGGAATTAAAATATGAAAAGAAAAAGCTTTTAGCTCAACTAAAAGCTAAAGAGAAGCAAAACGCCAGATCTGACTCTTTCTCTCCTAATATCAGCATGAATCCATCATTCTATAATCTAGTAGAGATTTACAAAGACTATCCCGATCTTCTTGAAGATAGACAAAAAATCAGAAAATATAAAGAGCACCTACTCAGGTTGCAGATCAAAGAAAATCAAATCTCTTTGAAGAAACTTGTCAAATAAATAGAAGATCTAAAATGAATGCTAGAAATAACTACAAGAAAGCAAGATCAGTCCTAAGAAGAAGAAATGTGCAAAGCCTATGAAGAATCTCTTAAGAGCCCCAAAGATAGAAGCACACCTCATATCAGTGAATAAAACTTAGCAAAAGAAGATGAAGGACCTACTCTATTTCCTGATCCAAATCCAGAGCCAATTTTGGGACTATTTACTGGTCCTAAATTATATAAAAAAAATTATTTTTCCCTCTAGCGTTCAAGCCATACCAGCTAGATTGCATGATGGACTCTGTCTATTAGATTAATTTGGTACAGGAGGTTCCATACCATCATTTTATTGGGAAGAAACTTCTGATCACATTGTAGAAATCGAAGGAACTTCTGTACAACTACTTGGAAGAGTTCCATACTTCCCAATCAAGATTGAAGGTTTGCCATAAGTTTTGTCTTTAAATAGACTAGACTGTATATAAAATCAGATGGTATTTTAGAATCATAGTTTTAGTAGATTGGGATTTTAGCAAAGGATCTCTTCAAAATGGATTTTGTTGTCCCACATGGTTAGTATCAGTGGAAATTTCTCCCATTTGGAATAAATAATGCTCCTTCTGAATTCCAGAAGAGAATGGAAGATAATTTTAGAGAAAATAAATGGGCACTTGTATATATTGATGATATCCTAATATGCTCTAATAATTTGCAGGAACATTTTAAAGCATTTACAAGAGTTCTATCAGCTCGTGCATAAACATGGATTAGTTCTTTCCAAAAGGAAAATGGAGATTGGGAAGACAAAAATTGAGTTTCTTAGTCTAAAGATCAATAAATGCCAAGTAATCCTCCAAGAGCATGTTCTAAAGGTTTTTTATCATTTCCCAAATAAAATCTTGGAGAAATTCCAGTTGTAATGCTTCTTAAGAAGCCTGATTTATATCCGGCCTTTCTAGAAGGTCTAAGATGATGACAAACATATTCTACAACAAAGATTGAAGAAACACCCTCCAAAATGGAGCAATGAAATGACATAAGTTGTTAAAATAATTAAAGAAAAAGTAAAACAACTTCCTCCTCTCTCCCTTCCCCAAGGTACGAGAGACATTTTCATAGAAACAAATGCCTCCAACAAAGCCTGGGGAGGTGTCCTAATAGAAAAGCACGGAGATAGAGAAGACATCTGTTGATATGCCCTAGGTTCTTTTAAGAATGCATAATTAAACTACCCCTCAAGCCACAAAGAGATTCTTGCTGTCAAAAAGGATGAAAACCATTTCAAACTATATCTGAAACTCATAAAATTCTTGAGCAAAACAGATTTAAAAATCATGCTAGGGATTTTTAAGAATGAAAGTTTGATGTCTGAAAATAATTCTAGAATTCTTAAATGGTTTATGTGGCTTTAGAATTTTGATTTTGATATTGTATATAAACCTGGTTATCTTAATTGTGTCGTTGACATGCTAACCAGAGAAGAATCTCATCCTAGTCTCAACATGTTCAACGTCAGTGCATTAGATGCTAGACCGTTTGATAAGAGAGAAAGCATCAAGCATGATCAAGAGAAAGACAGAGGAAAAATAATTTTCAGAGACCCCAAGAGTTCTCTAGAGCACCTAGAATTTCTAGAATATGCCAACAAAAAAGAAGCAGAAAGGAAGCCGACCATCTCATTGATAAGACCGATTCATTCTTCTCCTATGTAAATTGAAATTTTAGAAAGTTGGGAGAAAATGACATTTCTAAATTTCCAAAATGCATATTATAAGTTATCAGACTGGGACGATGTTTGATTAGATACTATTGAGTTTGATTAGAAAAAGGTTTACTTTGTTGATTTAGGCCCTAGATATTTAACATGGACAAGTTATCATATGATTCTACAATTTTGCAGAGAACAAGGAGATATCGTAATCCACGGCTATCTATCCTCCTTAGTTCAACAAAAATGGTAAGAATGGACATAAGTATTTCTTGATAAGTTCCGTCCTAGAAAATATTGGGTACAAAGATGAGATAATTTTATTTTGCATCTCTAGGCTGACATGATTGTAGCTCATCAGAACCATATGTAGTTCAAATTCAAATTGAAACACATTAGGGGGAAACATTCGCCCTTGGAACCACCTATCAAAATGACACAGAAGTTTCTCCAACGGGATAAATACAGAATGATGATTAGAAACTATACCAAAGAAGTTGTGCTCAATTACAAAGTGGAATCATGTTTTGAAGGAGAATTATGTTCATCTCTCGACGAAGTTATGATGGGGTCTGATGTAGAAAGATTCTTTTCAAATTGTTTATTTCTTGATACTAAAATATCTATCCCATCTACCTATGACAATAACGATAACAACGATAATGGATTTGTTGCATCCGGTTGTGTTTGTGGCAAAACATATCTTGGGGATGGAAAAGAAAGCGGTATATTCCTAGTAGGATATGATCCCTATGACTCATGTAAAAGCATTGTGTGACACTAATAGTAGTTCCACCTTGTGAATTTTAATTCTCTTGTTAGTATGGGTCCGCAAGTATTTAAATTCCTTCACATGGCTCGAATGACTTATCCGACAAAGGGTATGATTTGATCTAACGCCATAAAAGCGAATCTTAGCTTTCACTTGCATTTGTCAGTTTGGAGTAACTGGTTACCGGATAAATTTGTATAAGTAAATCCTCCCCCACCCACTTGGGTATTTGGGAGTTTGGGAGTTGAGAGTTCTGCAAGTGTTTGAGTTGAGGTCTGTGTATCCTCCGTGCCCGCACTTCTTGTGACCTAGCATACAAAAAACATATATCTCAAGTGTAAGAGAAAGTCAGTGGTGTATGCTCTCCCTCTACGCTTAGTGCGACCATCTGGGATCGAAATCTTGTTGATCTTCTAGTGTGTCATCTATGATGATATTTTCCATCCGAAGATGATCAGAAAAAAATGTGTTAATATCTAAAGGTTTGAGTGTTAATTTCATAGTTCAGAGATTTTGTAGTGATTGAGCCTTTTTTCTCTCACTAGGATTTCTAAAGCAGAGGCAGTTCTTGGAGTGGTTGAGAGTTCTGCAAGTGTTTGAGTTAAGGTCTATGTATCCTCTGTGCCTTTTATTTTTGTGACTTGGAATATAAAAAACAAATATCTCAAGTGTAAGAAGAATTCAATGGTGTATGCTCTCCCTTTGCACTCAGTAGGACCAGCTGGGATCAAAAGCTTTTTGATCTTCTAGTGTGTCATCTGTGATGATATTCGCCATCCGAAGACAATCAGGTAAAAATGTGTTACTATCTAAAGGTTTGAGTGTTAATTTGAGAGTTCAAAGTTTTTGTAGTGATTGAGTCTTTGTTCTGTGACTGGGAGTTCTAAAGCCAAGCCGGTCCTTGGAGTTTGAGTATGGTCCTTGGAGTTTGCAGTATCAGAGTTAGTTAGATTTCTTGAAGATGTGTAAGTTCTTGAAAAGTTTTAGCATAATACAATAATTGTCTTTCAAGTCTATGCAATCTTACTATTATGCAATTCATGAATGTATTGGATCCATATTAAAAGTTAAAGAAGGAATCTATGTGGAATAGTTTGGGTTTTCTGAGTCTAGAGTTTGTGAGGCAACAACTGTAGGATTAAGATCCATAATCCCTATGTGAGAAGTCTTATAAATACCTGTACGATACCCATGAGCTAGACTATTACTTTACTGCAAGATAAATGTAAGTGTTCCATGGACCCTTCAAAGGATTTAGTAGAGCTCACATCTCTAGATTGTGTAGAAGATTATAATAATATTTCTATAGATGAAAGGCATTCCTCTTTTGCTAATGTTGAATCTTCTTATTCGATAATCACTATTGCTGATCTCAATCCATCTGCTAACTAGGAAACTCCTGGTATCTTACCTAAGGATATATATAAAATGAGATGGTGGTGGTACTAGTCGCATTCACAAATAAAAATAAGCTCAATAGATTTTTCTTTTACTAATAAGAACTAATTCACATAAATATGATCAACAAAGAACAAATCGAATGGAAAAAATCTAAAGGTTATAAATATGCACATCTTGGTGCAGTCAAGCTTGGTCTAGGGCCTCTAGTTTGACCTTTTCTTCATGTATCTTCTCTTTGTGTAGTTATTAATAGTAGGCATAAGGCATTTGTTGATGCAGTCACCGATGGCTTTGTTGGCCCTCTTAACAATGGCCGTTGTTTTGGAATTATTTTCCTTGAAATATTATGTTGGTTTAGATGACCACCACATCTATGATTTACTTAATGCTTATATCTTACCCCAAGGATTGAAAATTGATATTGGATTTAAAATCATTCAGTTAAATTATTTGGTTGTTATTTTCTTTGGTAATGATAGTCTTTTACCCCTCACCCGTAAATTTCACAATAGCTCTCACTTGCTAAGTGTTGTGGAGTCAGACAAGTCCAAACAATCCACTCTTGTAATATTTAATTGGATTGCATAAATTACCTGAAGAAATGGGAGGTCAAATACAAAGAACTATGTCAAAAAGAAAAAATGTTGAATAATCAAACAATTGTAAATACTCTCATACTATTTGACAGATCTTCTCACTCTTTCCGATTACCTGATGGATTTCCCACTCATATGTTTACTCCTCCTCTCACTAGATCTACTTCTGTAAATTCATCCTCCTCTTCTTCATCTCAAACATCGTGGAATGAACCATACTCTTCGCGCCCTTCAACTTTCTCTTCATCTGGTGTTTTTATTACTGAACATAAAGGACAACACTCTGAATGTCCTGCTTGCAGAATATTTTTACAATGAATGAGAGCCAAAAATAAAAGCCCTAGCTTATTCATGTTCTCTCTTCCCATAAGTGGACAATGTTATGAAGTCAAAACACCAAAGGGTGATACTTCTTTCATTCCTGAAATAAATCTTCCTGATGCTCCTTTCAGACAGTTTTCACATGATGGCCAATCTAAAAGGGAGTACCTTCCTCATAGGTATTCTACTATATATGAAACTGTCTGAGATGAAATCAAACTAGAAAATTATGGAAATATGTAACATTAGTTAATAGCTCAGAATCTAGATGATATGGTTCTTGATATCCTCTTAAAAAAGAAAGGCCACTAGGAAAATAAATGACCCAAGAGAAAATCTAAGCCTCGTCTTGCAGCACTGTTTACTGATGAATTAGATCCTACTTGGTGGGATCTTGACTACTGTGACATTGACCAATATCTTAAAGGAGAAATAATTTTTCTCCTAGATGGAGGATCCTTTGATTCATACGACTTAGATCCTTCCATGAATAAATTTGATCCTGCAAAATCCACTGACTCCTTTTCTGGTTTTGATCACAACGCAAATTTAGAAGGGTGTGAAGGACCTCTAGAATTTTGTTTTTATATGTTTTCCACATCAAAGGATTCTCCGCAAATTAGAATTGATGAAATTGATGAAATATTATCTAGAACACCAGCATATGAGTATGGGTCTGTTAGTACTTACATTTCTTCACATGGCTCAGATGACTTATCCGACAAAGGGTACGATTTGATATACCACCATAAAAGTGAATCTTAGCTTTTACTTGCATTTGTCAGTTTGGTGTCACGGGTTTACTGGATAAATTTGTATAAATAAAGCCTCCCCCACCAACTTGGGTATTAGGAGTTTGGGAGTTGAGTGTTATGCAAGTGTTTAAATTGAGGTCCGTGTATCCTTTGTGCCCACACCTCTTGCGAACTGGTATACGAAAAAAAAATATCTCAACTGTCAGAAAAAGTGAGTGGTGTATGCTCTTCTTTTGCGCTTAGTGCGACTAGCTGGGATCAAAAGCTTGTTGATATTCTAGTGTGCCATCTGTGATGATATTCACCATCCGAAGACGATCAGACAAAAATGTGTTGCTATCTAAAGGTTTGAGTGTTAATTTCAGAGTTCAGATTTTTTGTAGTGATTGATTCTTTGTTCTGTGACTGGGAGTTCTAAAACCGAGCTGGTCCTTGGAGTTTTTGATAGAGCTCTACCTCTGCCCATTTGTGTGTTTGTAAGAGCTAAATCTCACTTACACTGTTCCTAAATCCTTCACATTGAATTCATTGGCATTGATCTACAATAGTAAAACCGAGAAGATGGCATCATGGAGATCAATAAATTTTTATTTGAGATTGCCCCTCTTCTACCCACATATAACTTACTTTCATGGAGGCTATCGATTACCTTATGGAATCCATAGTAACAAGCTTCTGTTAGTTTGCTATTAAGGATTTAATGGCCTACATCATTCTTAAAGTATGGTCTATATAGGTGAAAACTTCCACCCACCTACAATTGTAGTAGAGTTATAGTCGATGTTGAATAGACAAGCTATGTTAGTTTATTTATGTGGTAAAACAATGTAATCACTAATTTATCCCACCTAGCCAAATGACTGTACAAAAATAAAAGTTATAAGTTTTTTTCCGTCTGAAAATTAACACCATAACGCTATTACTCAAAATTGAAGATATTAAACAACACTTATTTAAATAATGAAATGGAATTGGTGCTTGGCAGTTTGTATGGACTTCGATATCTTCGATAAGCCTTAATTTCAAACAAAAAGGTCTTTTTTGTTCTATAGAGTATGCAGTACTTGGAAAAACATCAGCTGAAATGAACAAAATTACCGTGGGAGAATTAAAATCTCAAAGAGTGAATCCAATCAATGAAAGTGCTTGATCCATATTACAAGTAGTTTTGTAAGTGAAAATACGAAACGAATTCAGGAGAACAAACTTGGATGAAGGACTATAAGATTCAAATATGCAACGAAATAAAGAAAGAGTGTGGCTAAATCCCAAAGCGTAATGACAAGATCGAAGGTCCGTTAAATTCTTAATCAACAATGTTCTCTCTTAAGTTAGCGATTAGAATTGTATCTCCAAATGGTTGGTTGATACATGGAAAACTTAAATTTGACTTTTGATTTTATATGGAAAACTAAAATTTGACATTTGGAATGGTTAAAAAACAATACTTGCTCGAAGTATTTGAAGATTAGATGCCATTACTTAGAAGGGAGACCACTACGCATGGTTGTTACATGCCCTTCATTAATTTCACACTAATAATACATGTAATGTTAGACTTAAAATGCACAATGTAGAGTCAAAAGTAGATTCAATATATAGCACACTAGGATGAGCACCCACTATTGATTATTTCCATTCATCAAAATAAAATAATTAATTTGTGGGTTTAAAAAGTGGCTACTTGCTCACTAAAATTTCTAGGTTTAAAATTTTAATTTTCTTGAAATTCTTAGTAATTTAAAGTGGAAAATCTATATTGGTAATGTCAATAAACAACAATGTATTGTTGTTAGTTGTGAACAATGTAGAGAAATAACGTACAATGCAAAAGCTATTGTATATATGTTAAATGGTGGTTATTTGACAACAAACCCAACATCATAAAAATAAACTAATTATTTATTTATTTAGCATTCCTATAATAAGAAATAGATTAGAAACAAATGGATATAATTCAATATGTATAATAGGAAATAGATAAGAAACAAATGGATATAATTCAATATGTATAGCATTATGAGTGTGAAAAACTGGTTAAATAATGTTTTGTCGTGAGGGAAAGTTTTTTAAACTTATATAATATTATATGTTGGGTTGTTATTAAGTTAAAATAAGTTTTAAGGTATATAAAATAAATTTATTTATTAATTTATTATAAAGCATGTTATTAAAGAATAGTGAAAATAAAAGGTCATATAACCTATATATTATCTTACTTTAGGGTTTTGAGTATATATTATTTATTTATTTGGAGTTAGAAATTTAATAACTATGTGAAGAGGGTTTAAATTCCCTTATATATGATTTCGACATTTTTTTCATCTTTTTTAAGTCCATAGAATTTTATATAATCAAAACATATAAATTATGTTGTGACTTTCTTTATATTCTGAATATAACTTTGGGATGAAGTTTATTGAAAGGTGGGTATATGTAATGCTCCACATTTAGCATTATGTGGCTAGAACTATATTATCACTTTATCCTAATGTTATATTTTTCTTACTTTCTATTTTGACGAGCCACATTGATGAGACACCAATATGTGGACACCCATACGTATCCGATGCTCCAGCATATTCTAGTAGAGGAAAAGATAGGGTGTAGAAGATGGAAGTAGGTTAGGGAGGAAGGATGGTTCGAAGTAATTTATATGGTTTTTGTGAGTTAATTATTTAAAGACTTGGTTACTTTTGTATGCTAAAAGTATTTCTTTACTCATGTGTGATGATACACATCAGTTTCATCATTTGCATTAAATTATTGTAAACTAGTGTGATTTTTAGTTGTTGAGATTTATATTCATTATCTTGCATACTTGGATGAAAATACAACAACTCTCCATTGGAGGAAATTATTGTTTATAATTAGTGCATGCGCAAGTATGTGTACACTAGATACGTAAACCTATATTGTGCATTTACACTAGCATAATTAATTGATGTATTAATTACGAAATGAATGGTTAATGATTGCAGACTATATATTGAATACATATAAATATATAGTAACATCAAATACCCTTCTTGACTTTCATTATTTGTTGGTATGATTAATTAATTAGTTATGGTTGGTTTCCATAATTTTTTTGGGGGAGAATGTGAAATCCATTTATAAGCTAGCATGAAAAAAAGGCTTTCTATTTTATTGTTATTGTTATTTATTTCATTATTTTATTTTAGTTATGTTTTCCATAAAATCTAAAAGGGGTGGTTCATGGCCCATAAACGATGATTGTTGAGGAGATCTGGAAAGGTGTGTATGGAAATTTCATAAATAAAGAGGGTAAAGAGGTGTTTGGGGGGGGTCATTCTTTGAAGATTTTGTTGAGAGAATGGATTGTTGAGAGGTGGAAAAATTATTGGAAGAATTTTTTTTATGGAACACTCTTCTTACAAATATTTGGCATTACTGTTCTTAGATTCACAGGGACAAATAGACAAGAAACCAAAAGGTTTCTTGGATTTAGGAAGCCGATATGCTTCTAGTTCGTTAGGATGTTTAATCCCATTATGGGCATCAGAGGAGGGTGACCTTGGACAAAGTCAACAATTAAACATGTACTTTTCCAGAAGTTAATGCCTAAATTTATGTTATACATTTATCATTTGTTATCGTCGTGGTTATAAGTATATTTCTAATATTAGTTAGTGTAGTCACTGGTATTTAATTAAGGATGTAAGGTTGAGGAGCCTTACAATTGTTGGCACTGTTATTTTTTTCTTTCATTTTTTGAAAGACTTTATGATATAAAGAAGGGAGCGAGAGCTTATTTTTAAAATCTTGTTTTTCCATGACCATAAGATAACAAGGGAGCGCTAACGAAAACAAGCGTCAAAATTTTGGAAGGAAAACCTTCCATGTGATCGTGATGTTAATACAAAGCAGGATGAAAAATAGATAATAAAGAAGTTCTAAGTGATTTCACAAAAAATCAACAGCCTATATTGAACAAAGAGGAGATCTACGATGGACAGGAGATTCGCTCAGCTAAGGTGCGAGCCATATACCATTGCGAACCCTTGGTGAAATGGCCATTAGCATGTTGTAAAGCTAGGAAACGATCGACGTCAGATGATCGAGAGGAGAGATCAACAGCTAGTGTTGATTTTGGTGTTTGAACTAGCACGGAAGATGGAAGTAGTTAGTGGTAGCGGAATTTTTACCGCTTGCCATGCATCAAGACAAGAGGCATTCTGCTAGTTGATAAACCATAAAGGAAAACCACCATTCACGATCCCGAAACTGCTTATAGGGGATAAATCAAAGGATTGAATTTTACAATGGGAACAAAGGCTATGACTAAGAGCTAGAGGAGAAAATTTCCATATTTAGCTGAGCAGATAAGTAAACTGGCATAGCTTCTAAATTTCACCAAACGAACAAAATAATGGCAAGACCTCCAAAATTTTCCAAGATTGAATTAAAATTAAAAGTGGTTTATTGTTCCACTTTTATATTACCCAAAGGATCATATTCTAAGCCTCATATGCCTGGGTCTTTATTAAAAACAAATAAAAAGTTTATTATGAATATAAATATTTAATATTTATATTAATATTTAAATCCAAAGTAATTTGGTCTTGGCACGAATCTCTATAAATATCATATTAAAGTTTGGAAAAGTCAAAAAGGGGAGATGAATGATCACTATTTATTTTGTTGTAGCAAAATAGTACGAAGGGTAATTCTTTGAGGTGGTAGCGAAATTTAAACCATTTTACATGTGTTAACTTCTCACGGCCACTCCTCTCAAGTTCTGAAACCACTCTCCATTTTGCATGTGGTAACTTCTTATGGCCACTCCTCTCAAGTTCCGAGGCCACTCCTCTCAAGTGCCGAAACCACTCTCCGCAACAATGAATAATATTATTTTTGCCAGAAAATGAAAATAATTTTCATATTTTAGAAATTCAAAACCATGGGAAGCAAACCAATAGATGGTTTTTACATAAATGGCTTTTGGATTTGGACAAAACAAGACATGTTTTTTAGAAACAGTGAATGGTTTTTGTGGAATTAGTTTTGAATTTCAACAAAGTAAATGGAGAAATGTTATTGGAGATGGTTTTATGGATGGGAAATTAAGACATGCTTTCAAGACATGGTTTTCAAAACCATAGGCATTTAAGTGGCAAGAAATAAATGATTTTGAAAATCATTTACAAAGTTTAGCAGGGAGAATATTATTTCCATATTTTAAGGTGAACAGTTCAAGATTAAATTTCACACTTGGTAGACAAAAGATTGTTTCCAGATTTGAAGGCACAAGGGTCCAATTGTAAATTTTTAGGGTATCAAAATCAATAGGTAGAAGAGATTAGTTATCAACAAACTCCAACAATTCTCAACATTTGTAGAAGAGATTAGTTATCAACAAACTCCAACAATTCTCAACATTTGTGACACTTTGCAGCATGTTCTTTGGAGATTATGAAGATTCAATTCTATACAATATTATCTAAAGATATAATAAGTAGTCATATATTTCTATTTTTAGAAAGCAAGCAGTTAGGTTTAGCTCAATGAGATTTTTATATGTAAATACATGCTTTTGCAATGTAATTATGGTTGAAACCTATGAGAACGAGACTTATTTTGTACTTAGCATAAAAAAGATTAATAGAAATATTGCAGATCCAATCAAAACTTTCTTGAGCAAAGATTCTCATGTTATTATTTTGCAGTATGTATTTCCTTTTCTCATGTAAATGTTATTCCTGTTACCTATTTCCATTATGTTATCTTTTCATGTTTGGATGAAATTGTATTGAGTCAAGATCCATACTCTTATGCTCTGATTCATGGGAGTCAAGTATCCGCAAAACTTTCCTCTAAAGTTGATATTGGATTCATCTTTATTTGGTGCCCAATGTTAATGTATTGTTCATTTTTATTCTTTTATCACCTGAAAGAAAGAACCCGACTGTAAAAGAATAGCCATCCCAACTTTGTGAAAAACTACATTTCTAAGACTTTGTTTATCTTTAAAAGATTCATGATTTTGACTCCATGCCCAATGATATCCTCTTGTTTCAACCATTTACATTATTGATTTATCTTATTTAAATATTTTTGGCCATTGCATTTATTCATTGAGAGAGCCCTCTCCGGTGGGAAAGAAGCCAGATTCCTTCCTAAAGATTGGTTTGAAAAGGTTGCCTTGGAACTATCCTTCCACAACCAAAGGAGAAATTCTGATTGATGACATCTTGGCACTATTGGCGGGGAGCGAAAGTGAAAATATTCCTTGGGAGAAATAACAAAGATGATAGTTGATTTCTAATTGTGAAAAATAGTCAGACACAAATATGGTTGTACATTATTCACCTAGGGGCTCTAGTATCAGCATAATCCAGAATTCAAAGTATCATTGGAGACTTCACTGTCTAAACATATATTCCATGGAAGCTTACAAATCTGCAAGGTATGATCCTATGAATCATTCACATATTCCATATTTTCCAAATCGTATATCTTGTATATATTGACAAACAAATTTTCCCAAATTTAAATATTGTAATGTCCCCATTCAAATAATTGCATAGCAGACAATCCCATCAATCCTACCAAGTTCCCTAGGTTGAATGGGTACATTTGGAATTGTAATAAGGGAGAAAATGAATAATGTTTATACATTATGATAGTTCAAGTATTTAATAAATAGGTTGAATAAATAAATCCAAGAGAAATTATAGGTGGAAAACGGTTGTGAAGACATATGGAGGGTGTGGGACCCACACTATCTTGGTTTCTCACTGCCACATCGCATACCTCTTTTTCCATTTCGAATCCATGGGAAGGAGAGCATTATGGAGTGAGTTGGAAAGTCATACACATGGCATTGAGCATCTTAGTTCGAAATGGGATGGAATGGTAACCTCCATGGAAGAGGAAGAGTCAAATTGGAAGCTTGTGGACACTTGGGCTAGATTCCCTAGCTCCATGACAACAATGATGAAGCATCTATGACATTTATGACAAAATTCAGATCTGACTTCTAACATATGACCATTATGATATGTCAGCCTCAAAAATAGGCTCAAAGAAGGCACTCATGGGTGTTGGAGAATCCCAAGAGACCCCTACTCAAATTGGGAGGAGATGGAAGGTTGGGAATTGTAACATCCCAAAAAATACCAAAAATTTAAAATTTTTTAAAATAGCAATAATTATCGAAGTTGTTAGTACGGAACATATAAAATAGTTAATTCTCTTAACTAGGATAATTAATAAGATGACACATCAAATTTATCATAATAAAATATGATGTTAGTTGTAATTGCTATTGTGGATTAAATGGATGCTAATCTCTTTAACGAAAGACATTTTATGATCGTAACACAAGAATGCAGTCTTCAGATTTGTCTAAGTTCTAAAAGTAATTATATGTTGTACATAGGTTTGTATTATTATAATTGTCTTGATAATGTGCTGACAGTTTGTTTGTATGATGACGAAGGGGTCCTACGAGGTACCCTGGGGTTTACTTAGCTACGTTTAGCTAAGGCATTTGAATCCTGTTTCCATGTGCAGAACGCAGGTAAGAAATTCTACGACAAACATGAGTTAAGAGTACATGTGTCTTTCAACTCATCGTCAATGTAATATGAAAATGCTAAATACTTCATTGCAAAACAGTTACTGGAGGTATGGATATTTTGGTTCTAATTCTAGTTTACGTGCTGGTTTACAAACTCTTCAGTGTTATTAAAATCACATCGTCATTTTGTTTTTACAATGATATTTCTACTATCTATGAAAAGTCATCTTAAAATGACTATTATTAAATGTCAAAATAGTGATACCAATGTCCATTTGTAATTATATTTGAGATCTTGTGGAAATAGTGTTTATACTATTTCAAATGAAACTATCATTATATTTTTGTATTAATAAAATATTAAACTAAGACTCTAGCCTTACATTTATCCAATGTTTACAATACCTAGCCAATATATGAAATATATAGTGTTTCAAGTGCTTATGCTATGAACTTAGCATTATAGTGTGTATCAACACCACTTTTAAACTATACCTATTGTCTTATATTTATCAAATGATTTGGCAATATATAGCTAATGCATGAAACCAAATAAACTTTTCCTTATGTGACTCTACATACCATATGAATGAAATATAAATAATCTACCCTAACTATGCATTTTTGCACTATACAATAGCATGTGATAAAACCTTCGAAACTATATAAAATGTAAACCATGAAACTAACAATGCAATGATTTCGATTTTTTGACAGGGTATTAAAGCTCGTACTTGGCATGCTTCCAACTGTCGATATCAAGCCCTAGCATTTACGTTGCTCAACTGTTAAGTGAGATGGAAGCTTTGTTGGATGTCTCCACGTGATTGTGTTTACAAAGAGAACAATAATTTGCTGAGCTGTGCCATGCACTAGCCCCTCGGTTTGCTGATTTGGCATCTTGGTAGATACAACAGTCAATGTGATAATAATTGCAATGATCTCCCGAATCTAAGCATGCCCAACTGGAAGCTAGTCCACTATTGATCTTCACAAGATCTAGGGCTTGGAAGAAACCCTAGTCTTGCGTTGGTAAGTAGCAATGTATTGCTTCCTGGCATTCATTTCGTATTTTTGTGGTAAGGTTTGGAGAGCTGACCGTGTTGCTGCAATGTAGGGTTTAGATTTTGCTGTGAGGAGGACTCCTTCCTCGGTTTCGAACCTTGGACCTATGAGAGAGAGTTTAAATGTTAGAGGCTTTAAGGTCTTGTGCAATGAAGCCACGATACAACCATTACAGTTGTGAGGAGGTTCTTTTGTCAGTTTGTTGAGTGTAATTTGAACTGGGGTTCGATTCTCCAATCCATAAAATTGTCTTTTGAGTTTTGAATTCGTAGTTTGCTGCAGATGCCATCAGGCTTCGTCGTTTGGCTGGTGTGGGTTGTCTAATTACAGGAGATTCTTCGTTAAAGGTGTGTTTTCAATGCTAATAACATTCATACAGTAATACTTAGTTTTAAAGCTGCGTTTCTTGTTTTAACCTCTCCGAACTGTAACTTGGCAGGTACACACTTCATAGGAGGTTTTCTATGAACAAGACTTGAAATGGGGATACTGCAGCTACTTCCTGGTAAGCCTCGGTGGTTCTTGAAACCTCATAGGTGACTTTGGCATGGTTTTTAGCTGAAGAATGCGATTTTTCGAGAGTTGGAATTACACGACCCTGCTCGGAGTAATGGCCGAGTGCTAAGTTTTAATGTTTTATTTTGCTCCATGTTGTAAAGAGGATAAACCCTCTGTGTTTAAGTTTCTATTCGGCTCTGTGATGCCTGGCTGCCTCGTTTGAAAAAGACTTTGAACTTATGTTTGTACTGTTGTTTGTTAAGGGTAACACCCTGTGTAGTTTTTGGAACCTTGAACTCGTTTTAGTGCTTCTGGTTGATAAGGGATAGACCCTGTGTAATGTTGGAACCTTTGAAAGGTCTGTAATGTAAACTCTATTAAAGTTTTACTTATAAATTTGAATGTGAAACCAAGAGCCGAGGGTTCACTTACCTCCGTAAGACAATGGCTCGTTTTGTAATGAAATGTTTTGTTTAAAATAATGGTTGAGAATCGTTTGTATAATTGTTTGATAGATAGACTGTGTACTTCGTTTCATTATTGAAATGTAAGTTTTGGAATCATGATAAGATACAGTTCGATCTGTTAGATGATTTCGAAATGGCTAGTGCCACAGGCTTCTATTTTGTATCATGAATGAAACCCTACCTGTAGTTATCGTTGGAAACCTTGCTTGTACAGAGAAGTTGAACCCACGAACTGGGCCTTAACTTGTGCATGTGATAGTTTTGACATTGTGTATGTTTTCTTGCTAGGGTTGTAAGCTATTTTGTTAGACATTGATACTAAAATCGTGCTTTCTGCTAAGTGATATTAATGTCTTAATGGTAATCTCGACATGAATAAAAGACAGTCAGTTAAATGAAATGTTGTTTAGGGTTTAGATTTCAGGTCGACTATAACTTCAGAAATAAATGTCTAATGTTGCCATGAATGGCTTGATGAGAAGTTTATGAACTGTGTACTAAATAAATGTTTCAAATCTAGGGTATGTACAATCTTAGGGTTTTGATTTTTATAGTGAATGTATTTATATCTAAAGATTGAAAACTATTTTAATATAGATGTGAAATATAGTGTTGAAAATATTAATAAGTGTTTACTTATCAATTGTAAGTAACACTCTATTATAGAGAATAGTTTTGCAGCTGCTATATATTTCTAGAATATAATGCTTGAAAACATTGAATTTATAATATTGAAATGTGTATTATTATCATTCGAAAATAAATGGAATTGAATTGGAAAATATAGATCTGTGTAGAAATAAAAATGTGTTTTTCTTTTATTTAAGAAATAGATGAATGCCATACATCTATTTATACTATGCTGTACTATTTCCTGCATTTTTAACTTATGATTGAAATGATAGAATTTAACAAGAATAACTATTGTGTTTATCCTTTCATTCAAATGACATTCTGCCTATCACTCATATCTATTAATTTTTCTTTTCTGTACTAGAGTACTATACAAATAACTGTATGGGAAAAATAAAGAAAAGAATTTAATCATTCATTTCAATTACTTAATCATTCTTGAAACATATCATCTCTAAGTCAGAAAATGAAATAGTTCTTTCTGTATAACTTTAAATAATAATTCTACCATGCAGAAAACATTTAACTGTAAACAATAGTAAGAACAGTAGAACCTGGTTGACTGTAGGAGAAACAAATAGCCCAAGGAACCTGTTCCACCCAACCTATTCCTGAAGATAGCCAAGTTACTTGCCTTAGGACCCCCAAGCCTGTTCATTGAACCACCAGGAGGAAGATTCTATAGAAGCCTTAGTACATCAACTTGCAGTAGAATATAGATTATCTAGTCATAAAGACTCAGCAGTCAAAGATACTTGCACCAGCACCTCTAGTTTTCCTTCTCAAAATAACTAGCAGACTCACAGTTGCACTCTCACATAGCCTCCCTATTCGAATCTCTCAGTGATCACCTGATACACTTGAGGAATATTTCTGCAGAAAATATTGTAGGAGCTTCCTGCCCAATTCAAATTTCCCTATCTAGGCCGCTTAGGCCTTTTAGTGGTTAACCGGTCATTAATGAGATGACTTCTCTCTTCCACACACCTGGGGGATAATGCCACAAATTTAGGGGTAGTTGTCCCATAACCAATAGATATTGGTGGAGTGCAAATGTTGTCATTTGTCCCATGCCTTCTAACAACTTCCATTCCTCCTAGTAGGTCAGTGAACACTCATTTAACAGTTCCCTTGAGATGTTTGTCTCCTATTTTAATTTATTAAATAATAATAATCAGTAATTACAATCATCCCTGACCAAACTCGGTTATAATTACAAAACTTTGTAATTATAATTTAACATAAAGTATGTTGCAAATAAAATAATATTCTCAAAATTTGGGTAGATGACAGGAATGAGGAGACAAGTGGCAAATGTGGAATATTTCCTAAGTGGAAATCTCTAGAAGCTAATGGAAGGAATTCGAAACATAGGAGGCTAATGTTGGTTATAAAATATAGAAATCAAGTATGAGAATGGCTTTTGATCATTTGAGAAAAATTCACAGGGGCTTCACTAGAAGGAAATATAATACCATGTTCATTCATATTACGGTATTAAATATTCATGAAAACCTAAAAATTATATTGCTTATATATTAAGGGAAAAATGGCTTTTTTTATTTAATGTAACAATACAAAAATACTTTGGGGTCTTTTTTATATGGGCGGGCTGACAAATATCCGCCAAATGGAGATAGCGGGATCATGGACGGATGAGAAATTGGGTTGAGGTAAGGCTCAGGCTTACCAGTACGCAGGGAAATCGCATCTTGAGGCATGCTTGAGGCCAGGGGTTTCATGGTGAAGTGGGTTTCTAGTCAATCATAGTCAAGAGACAGTGGTCATTGACAACCACTTGTTACCGATAGCACTCAGCCAGTTGTTACCAATAGCCTTGGGAGGCTCTAAGCCTCCAGGGCCCGTTATAGGCCCTCGATAGGCCTTGGGGGATTGAATACCCAACCACTTGTGCCTATTATAGGCCTTGGGAGGTTTAGTCAGCCTCCTAGAGCTTGTTACAGGCCCTAGGGGCTTGGATACCTAGCCCACAACAAGCTTAGTCAGCGATTGGGGAACTGCAACATGTAATATAAATGTTGTACTATGTGCATTGGCTCTAGTGACATACAAGAAGTGATCTCCTATATCTTCATTAGACCATTAGATGTTGCAAATCATAATGATATGTGGTTGAGTAATTGCATTGTGGGTGAAGTAATGTGCATCCACAATATACATCGAAAGAAGCAAGGTGCATTGTAGAATGCATGTGGGGTCATAAGAGGGGTATCATATCAATATACTAGGTAAAAATATAAAGGGGTATAAAAAATGTTAATGAAAAAATTGATACATACAATATCTAGTGAAAATAGGGTTTTTTTAAAATTGGGAAGGCATATTGGGAGGGGGTTAAAAAAATGATTTTGGAAGGTATTTTCAAATATTTAGTGAAATTAGGGGTATTGTTTCATACTCCACGAACGAATGTGCTATGATAGAGGTTTATTGAGTGAATCTCCCATGGAAAAATTGCATTTGTGAAGAGAGAGCTGGTGGATGACTAGTTTCTTGCCTTAGCCAATTTCGAGGGTGAAATATTCCCAGCCAAGTTGGTATTTGGAAAGGCCACTCAGGTCTTTCATGGCGATTTAATGGAGTTTGTATTTGTAGGTCTCAGCTACAAGGAAGCTCATGGTTTTTTTTACTGCAGCACTTTCTTTCATCCATTTCTAGTTTTGATGGCATATTCATGCTCCTTGAGGGATTGTGCTTTGGGTGAGCTCTTGTACTCATTGGGGGATCTTATCATTATGTATTTATGATTTTAATAATCATTATATACTCTTTCCTTCATATTCAAAAAGTATCAGGTCGAAATACCCAATGGTTTTCTGTAAAAATGATGTTTAATGAGCAAACAATGGCCATTTCCCCACTACATTGATGTATGCTATTATAATACTAATGATTTCAAATAAAAGATCGTTCTTCTGATATATTTGTGATGCATTTAATGTAATTGATGTGTATTACAAGTTGCATATTCATCACTTGAGCATTTGAAGCCATTATACTCAATTTATTTACATTTGAAGAAGATTTGGTGCCATTTCCCCAAGGGTCGAATTAGTGGTCTTTGTTGTTGTTTGGGAGAGGGTTGGAAGAGAATTAATAACTAATGAATAGTGCATTTGGGACCTTAATAACATACTTGAAACATTACCTACCTCTGTTCATAATTTCGAGTGGGTTTGGAGGCATTTGGGAAGCTATTTTCTATACTTACCCCACGGGGATTTGAACCCCAAATTATTAGTAAAATTGCATACTTGAACCAGAATCTTAAGAGAGTTTGAAGAGGCCTTTTGGTGGCCATATATCATCCCTGAACATCATATTTAAGTCTTACTATTATTCACATACCTTCTTAGAATATTTGGGATCATTTGGTGCAAAATTGGGACTTAGGCATAAAAGCTAGTCAAAGGTCGAAATTGGGAAAAAAAAAAGAAAAATTGGGCATTTTTATAAGAATTGTAAAAAGGGACATTACAAGTGGTATCAGAGCATGTTCTTGGAAACTTATGGTCTTAACAAGAAGTCAAAAGAATAAACCACCACCCTTTGAACCAATAGTTGAAGAGGGTTTTGTTGAAGAAGAGGTAGAAGAAAAATAGTCTTTTTCTAAAACCATGGGTAGAGAGGAGGATGAAAACTTAAGACATAAGGAGAAACTTGTTGAAGCCTTAAAACCATGTTTTGATGGAATTACCATGGGTATGCAAGAGATGAGTAGACAGTTGATGAAAGGATTGGAATTGTTGGGTAGCCAACTTGCAGGCAAAGGGATGATGGGAGATAGCAGTGGTTCACACTCAAGACAAAAGAAGAACGCGGGTGAGCATATTCTCTCAAGTACAGAACCTTATAATAGACCTAATGAATTTCAAATCGCACAAAGGCATACTACACCTAAATTTCTTACACCCAAAGAAGATCCTGATATTCAGGTGGATTATAGTAAACTAAAAAACAAATGGAATGAGTTGAGTGAAGAATGTAAAAGAGGTATACCATTTAGTCAATACATTGATGTTGTATATAAAATGAAAAGGAAGGATGACAATAGGAGTCCATTCCAAAACAAAGAATTAAATGGTTCTATTAGTAAAATGTCAGTTCCTACTTTTGATGGTTTCTCTCAAAATTTTGCTAATACTTGGGTGTAAAAATTAGATGTGTATTTTTAGTTGAATCCTATGTTGGAAGAGGATGCATTAAAAATGGAAATTTTTCACTTGGAAGGAGATGCCAATGAATGGTGGTTCCGTGGTCTGAAAACTTTGGGTCATGATCAGGTTAAAACATATGGAGAATTTGTTGATAGGGTACTAGAAAGATTTGAACAAAAAGATACAGAATTGTCTTTCAAAGAACTAGCTCAATTGAGGCAAACTGGGGCCCCTACTGAATATATGTTGGACTTTCAAAAATTATCAGTCAAGGTGGCTGATGTATCTATGGGAAGGTTGGTATTTATTTTTGGCTGAACCCTTAAAAGGTTTGTTCAAATCCCACAAGCTAACTACGTTAAAATATGCAATGAGCTTGACTAGGGATCTCCAAAATATGCTTCCTAGAACAAGATTTCCTCCCAAGCCTAACTTCAAATTTGAAAAGAAACCTTGGAAAATAGATGCATATGATAAGAAACCTTGGAAAAAAGATTCATTTGAAAGGAATAAAAAAGGACTAAACAGGGATGAACTTCAAAAAAAAAAATTGTGCTTCACATGCTTTCAACCATGGACACCGGGGCACAAATGTACTAAAGGAAGGGCTCAATACACAGAAGTATTTTCTGATAATGAGGGGTATGATGGGGGAAAGGATGAAGATGGACATATTTCATAACAATAGGAGGCATATGAGACAGCAGTAGAAGAGGAAAGACAAGAAGAAAATCAGCCTTCACCGAACAAAGCAAGAATGGCAGTACTTTCAGCAGTACCTCGCTATCATACTATCCAATGCAAGGGTGTGGTACTAGGACAAAGAAATTCAGTTTTGGTAGATGGAGGAGCCACCCATAAATTCATTGATGCAGATATGGTGGAGAAAATAAATATACTTATTGAACCATTTGATGGCTTCACAATTTTCATTCCCGGTCACAACACAATGCAATGCAAAACATGGGTTCCAAAGCTGCAAGTCACCGTAGGTAACTATAATTTTGTTGATAGTTTTTATGTGGTTGATGTTGCTGATACTAATGTGTTTTTGGATTGAAATGGATTTATTCAATAGGAGATCATACAATAAATTATCAAATTCCTGAAATGAAATTCCAAGATTCAAATGGAGTACTAAGAGTGGTGAGAGGGAAGCACACTTATCCAAATCTAGTAGTGACTTGCAATAGTATGAAATCTATATTGAGGCATGGGGACATAGAATGGGATGTTGAATGTCATATTACATCTCCCAAGCCAAATATAAATATTGTTGAACATCCAAAGGAGATAGAGAGACTCTTGCAAAAATATGAAAAAGTTTTTAGGGACCTTCCACATGGTAGACCACCAGATAGGGGGGTTGAGCACAACATTGTTTTGGAGGAGGGTACTTCACCCATTAAAATACCACCTTATAGAAATCCTAAAAATTTCAGATATGAGATTGAAAAATCCATCCAATAACTCCTAGAGTTGGGACTCATTAGACAAAGCTCTAGCCCTTATGCTTCTTCAGTAGTGCTAGTGAAAAAAAAAAGATGGCAGATTGAGAATGTGCATAGATTTTAGAGCCTTGACCAAAAAGACTATCAAGAATACGTATCATATTCCTAGGATTAATGAGCTCATGGATGAGATACATGGGGACAAATACTTCTCCAAAATTGACCTTAGATTAGGATATCATCAAATTCGAATGAAAGATGAAGATGTGCAAAAGACTGCTTTTCGATGTCATTATGGCCACTTTGAATTTCTTGTCATGCCTTTTGGGTTAACTAATGCTCCAGCCACATTTTAAGCATGCATGAATATGATATTTTGCAAGCAACTAAGATGGTTTGTTTTGGTTTTCTTTGATGACATTCTCATTTACAGTAAAACATGGGAAGAGCATTTGCAGCAATTAGAGATTGTGTTGAAAATTTTGCAAGAAGAGTCCTTATTTGCTAAGTTATCAAAATGTGAATTTGGGATGAAAGAACTACTGTATATTGGGCACATTGTTGGGCAAGAAGGAGTGAAGGTACACATGAAAAAAATCAGGGCTATCTTAGAATGGCCATCACCAAAAAATATTACCAAATTGAGAGGATTTATTGGCACATGCACCTATTATAGAAAATTTGTGAAAGGATTCTCCAAGTTGACTTCTCCACTCGCTGATTTGACTAAGAAGGATGCTTTCAAGTGGGATGAAGAGGCTTAAAATGCCTTCCAAAAAATGAAAGAGGTAATGAGTAGTTGTTCCATACTTGCACTTCCTGATTTTACTAAACCTATTGTTGTTGAATGTGATGCTTCAGGTGGAGGAATAGGGGTTGTCCTAAAGAAAGGCCAACAACCCATAGCCTTTGAGAGCAGAAAGTTGTAGCCTCATGAAAAAATTTACTCCATCTATGATAAAGAAATGCTGGCCATTATGTATGCATTGACCAAATTTACACAATATTTGGTGGGCAATAAGTTTTTGGTGAAAACTGACCACAATAGTCTAAGACACTTTCTCACCCAAACAGATCTAAATGAAAGGAAACAAAAGTGGGTAAGCAAGATTCAAGCTTATGATTTTGATATTAATTATGTCAAAGGAAAGAATAATATAGTCGCAAATGCTTTGTCAAGGAGACCTTCTTTTTCTCTCATGGACATTGCAAAGGATTGGAAAAACATGTTACTAGTTGAATATGCTAAAGACAAATTTGCTTGTGATGTGTTGGATGGAATCAAAGGGTATTATAACTACAAGATTTTGAATGGGATGATATATTATAAGGGAAGAATTGATTTAGTTCAGAACTCAAAGCTCAAGTACCAAATTTTGCAAGAAGCACATGATTCCCTACTAGCGGGCCATCCAAGGATCTTCAAAACTTATAGACAGATGAGGCAAAGGTTTTTTTGGAAGGGGCTGATGGAAGATGTTTAGAAATATGTGAATGAATGTAAAGTATGTCAACAAAACAAATCAGAACTTACATGCCCAACTAATATTATTACAACCATTGCACATTCCAGAGCAAAAATGGGACAATATCTCCATGGATTTCATCATCAGTTTGCCTAAATATTTGGGTAAGGATTACATATATGTGGTAGTGGATAGGTTGAAAAAAATTTCTCATTTCTTTGTTGTTACATCATCTTTTAGTGATGCACAAGTGGTTGATAGTTTTTTCAAAGAAATCTTCAGATTGCATGGGCTCCCCAAGAGCATTGTCAGTGATAGAGATAGTAGATTCGTGGGTGCTTTTTGGAGAGAAATTTTTAGATTGGTGGGAACTCAATTAAATCAAAGTACCAGATATCATGCAGAAACTGATGGAAAAATAGAGGGTGAATCAATGGTTGGAAGGGTACCTAAGAAACTGTGTCGGAGAGCAGCAAAAAGCATGGGAAAAATGGCTACACTTGGGTGAGTTTTGCTACAACACCACTTATCATATGTCAACAGGGATGTCTCCTTTCAAAGAATTATATGGTTATGATGCACTTACAGTTACTAAAATAATATTTGGTGATAGTAGAGCCCCAAAGGCTAAATATTGGGTGGAAGAGAGCCAAGAAATTTTAAAGCTCTTGAAAGACAATTTGCAGGTTGCTCAAAATCTGAAAAAAACAATATGTTGACAGACATAGAGAAGAAAGGACCTTTTAGATTAATGATTTAGTATATTTAAGGTTGCAACCATATAAACAAACATCTCTAAAAAATAATGGAGCAGAAAAATTAAAACCAAGGTATTATGGGCCATACAAGGTAGTGCGGAAGTTTGGAGAAGTAGCATATGAACTAGAACTTCCGAAAGGGAGTAAATTCCATAATGTATTTCATGTTTCTTGTCTCAAGAAAGCTCTCGGTTAGAAAATCATCACTTCAGAAATACTTCCTCCTTTGGATGATGAAGGTTAGCTCACACTTGTTCCAGAAAATATTTTGAAGACACGGGAAAGGAGGTTGAGGAATAGAATTATCAAAGAATATTTAGTGCAATGGAAGGACTTACCAAATGAGCATGCCACATGGGAAGAGGAGAATATTTTGCAACATCCAAATTGAAATTGCTTGAGGACAAGCAATCTTGGGTGGGGAGGACTGTAATGTCCCCATTCAAATAATTGCATAGCAGACAATCCCATCCAAGTTCCCGAGGTTGAATGGGTACATTTGGAATTGTAATAAGGGAGCAAATGAATAATGTTTATACATTATGATAGTTCAAGTATTTAATAAATAGGTTGAATAAATAAATCCAAGAGAAATTATAGGTGGAAAATGGTTGTGAAGACATATGGAGGGTGTGGGATCCACACTAGCTTGGTTTCTCACTGCCACATGGCATATCTCTTTTTCCATTTCGAATCCATGGGAAGGAGAGCATGATGGAGTGAGTTGGAAAGTCATACACATGGAATTGAGCATCTTAGGTTGAAATGGGATGGAATGGTAACCTCCATGGAAGAGGAAGAGTCAATTTGGAAGCTTGTGGACACTTGGGCTAGATTCCCTGGCTCTTGTAAAATTAGTCACAATAGATCTAATGAACAAGTAAATCAATCACAATAGATGAAACTCAGAAAATGGTGTAAAACTGTGCTAAGCATGCATCAGTGCTGAATATACCAATGAGGGTGAATAATTACAATACAATACAATCACAATGACTGAGCAATTCGAATTTCCTAAGGAGGTCATTCGAATCATTGAATGGAGTAGCTTGACTCCAACTAGGATTCCTCATCATCAATCAGTGGTGGTCATCAATGCATAAGAACCAGTCATCCAGGTGTCAATCTGAGTCTAACTGAGTGTAACATGTGTAACTGAAGTGTGTATCACTGATATAGGGAAGTGGGCTTAGTGGAGGGCACATGGGAGGCTAACTGAAGTCAGAACAAGTCATCTAGTCAATCTAGAGGTCCAATGGAAGTGAAATAGTCAGTCGGGAGTGAAACTAGCCTCAAATCAGGGAGAATCGAAGCTAACTGAGTGTAACTAAAGTGGAACTGCAGTGGTAGGTTAAGAAGTGCGCCCTTCTCTGGAAGTTGGTGAGAAGAGGGCGCCTTCCTGACTAGGAGGGCTAAAAATCTAAAGTAAGTGGCTCCTGGGTACTAGAATAAGGTGGATAAGGTGCTGGAGGCATCAACCTGGTGACTGGGATGCATGCAAAGTGCATGCAAACCCTAGAACTTGCATGAAAACCCTAATTGCATGCAAGATCTTGAAAAAGATGATGTGGATATCCGAACACCCCCCCTCAAGCTAGACTATGATGTGCGAAAAATAATGTGGGGCCCTGGTAACTAAGACCAAAGGTCACCCCAATACAATAATCCAAAAAATGCTGAAAATAAACTAAGTGAGGAAAGAGGGAAAACCCAATGGGAAGAAAGCCCCCCCTCAAGCTAAAGCATAATAATGGATCAATCTGTCTCCACCATGATGGAACTCACCCCCAACAGTGAACGGAGGTAATAGAACTTCTTCTTAGTGAAGCTCTTGGTGAAGATGTATGCAATTTGCTCATTAGTAGGGCAATATTGCAGAATGATGGTGTGATCATGCACCAACTGTCGAATGTAATGCATATGAATATCAATGTGTTTGGTCCTCTGCTGCTGAAATGGATCTATGGATATCTTGATAGCACTTTGATTGTCACAAAATAGGACAGTCGAAGTAGTGCCACCAAAACCAAACTCGGAAAGAATACCCTGCAACCAAACTGCCTAAATGCAGGCATTGACTGCCCCTCGATACTCTGCCTCTGTTGAAGAAAGTGCAATGGCTGCTTGCTTTTTGCTGGACCAGCAAATAACACCATGACCAATCATGAAAACATAACTGGAAGTGGACTTTCGATCAATGCTATCACCTGCCCAATCTGAATCAGTAAAACCAATGAAATCTAACTCAGAATCTGCAGCATAATGTATGCTAAACTGTCTCGTACATTGCACATAGTGCAAGATCCGCTTGGCTGATCGCCAATGAAGCTCATGTGACTGTTGCATATACCTTGATACGGCACTCACGACATATGAAATATCAGGCCTTGAGTGTGTCAAATAAAGTAGTGAACCAATCAACTGTCGATACATACTGCAATCTGCAAGCGGTGTAGAATCTCCCTCCTCAAGACTGATTCCTGAGAGGAATGGGAATGGGGCTGCCTTACATTCAGCCATATTAAACTTCAATAACAGGTCGGAAGCATATTTTTGCTGAGATATAGTGATCCCATCAAAATTTTGAGCTATCTCCAAGCCCAAAAAGTGACTCAGTAAGCCCAAATCGCTCATGTCAAAAGCTAGATTTAAGGCAGTTTTTAGCTTGTTTATTGAAGTAAGACTGCTACCAGTAATGAGAAGATCATCAACATAAAGTACAATAACCAACAACTTACCTTTAACTCACTGAAGATACACATTCGGATCAGATTTGCATCTTTGGAAATTCTGAGAAAGAAGGAAGGAGTCCATCTTTGCGTACCAAGCTCTTGGTGCCTGTTTTAACCCATACAAAGATTTCTTCAATCTGCAAACTAATGATGGATCTGATGTGTAGCCCTCTGGCTATTGCATATATACCTCTTTAGCAAGGTCTCCATATAGAAATGCACTCTTCACATCCATGTGGTGCACTTCCCAGTGCTTGGATGCAGAAATAGCCAAAACAAGGCGGATGGAATCCATCTTTGCAACCGTTGCAAAGGTCTCAGTGTAGTCCACTCCTTGGACTTGGGAGAAACATTTTTCCACCAAACTTGCTTTGTATTTTCTGATAGAGCCATCAGCAGCAAATTTCGTGCGGTAGACCCATTTACACTTCACTAATTTTCTTCCAGGTGGAAGAGAAACTAGCTCCCATGTGTTGTTCTTTTGAAGAGATCTGTCCTCTTCATCCATGGCACTTTGCAATCTCGGATCTTGGTGGGCAGAATAGTATGATGTGGGATTTGAACCAGCTGTCAAATAAAAAATCTCAGGAATTAATGGATCAGTAATAGAAAGATCCATACCTTCTCTTTGAAAGTCTGCTCTTGTTCGTCTCGGATCAGCAGGATTTCCAAGGTTCGAACCAACAGATTGAAGAGTGTTTTGGGCCCATTTTGGTAATTGAGGAGGATCATAATGGTTGGATTCTAAAATTGATATGTCATGATCATCATATGCTTCTAAAATATCAGAAATATCAGAACTCATACCTTCATTATCGCTGCATAGATCTTCTTCTGGTGAAGGCGGTGAATCGGCAGTCTCTTCCTCAACTAGTTGCAATTCTTGAAGCGATTCTTCAAATTGCACACTGTGCTCTATGAATATCTTTTCAGATCTGATATCCATGAGTTTATATGCTTTTGATTCTTCCCCATATCCTATCAGTATGCACTCAATACTTTGTGGATCCAAAGCTCGTCTCTTCTTGGAAGGAATTCTAGCCCATGCAGTAGAGCCAAAAACTCTCAAATTTGACACATCCGGTTTGTGACCAAAGAATGCTTCGAAAGGAGTCATACCTTTCACGGATGGATGTGGAACACGGTTTTGTATGTATGAAAAAACATTGATTGCTTCAGCCCAAATATTTGCAGCCAAACCTTTTGATTCAATCATGCATGTAGCCATCTCTTTCAGTGATCGATTTTTCCTTTCCGCTACACCGTTCTGCTGGGGTGTGTAGGGAACTGTATGTTGGATCTGAGTTCCAATTTGGGCATAAAGTTGCAGAAACTCGGCCTTGATATATTCTCCACCATTATCAGATCTAAGAGATTTGATCTTGCCCTCAGTGGTGGTCTCAACAGAAGCTTTAAAATCCTTGAATTTTCCAAGCACTTCTGACTTGTTTTTGACAAAGAATACCCATTTAAAGCAAGAAAAATCATCAATAAATGTCAAAACATACCTTGAACCATTTCATGACGTATGGGGCAGTGGACCACTGATATCAGAATGTATCAACCCCAAAACTGTAGAAGCTCTGCTAGCTTTGCCACGGTCGAATCTGTGCTCAGGGTGCTTCCCAATGATGCAACCAGTGCATATTCCCTTCCAGGAACGGAGTTGTGGAAGACCATCTACCATGGATTTGTTTGATAGCAGCAGCAAATACTTATAATTAAGATGTCCAAATCTTTCATGCCAAAGCCTACTAACCTCATTACCATGTGTGCGAAGAGCAGTGGGATTTGCAAGCGGAATAAAGTGTGAAAACTCATAGCATTTTGCAATGTGGTTTGCCTTTCCGACTGCAACAAATCTTCCACTTTTGATATCAAAAATTTCAACTGTATTAGGGCTGAATGTAACTTGCTTCGGTTCACCAATGTGTGTCATTTGATACATAGAAATAAGATTTGAAGCCAAGGAAGGCACATAGAGAACATTCTGAAAGCTTCCATGATCTACATGAATCGTACATTGGCCCTTTGAAGAAATTTTTGAGTCATCTCCCAAATGGATGGGGATGGAGCTGGTTGGATCGAATGAAAAAAAAGAATCAATATTTGCAGCCATATGATTCGATGCACCCGAATCTATCAAGAGAGTAGTGGGATTCGAAACAGTTGCCATGAGTGCTTGTCCTCTTTCATGATCATCATTCCTATCCTTCTTCCTTGCACCATCAGGAAGAGTTATGTTGTTCTTTTCCAAAAAGAGGGCCATTTGATCTATAGTCTTCTTTATACATGAACTTTCGGGATGAAAGCCACGGTTGCAATAATTACATTTAGATTTTTGGTTACCTTCTTTGCCCTTTTGCTTGAACTTTGAACTGGATGGTGCATCCGTCTGTTTGCCTTTCTCTCTTTGCTTGTGAGGCTCGAATTTGGGCTTCTCCTTCTTTTGCTTTCCTTTACCATTCGAGATCTTGGGTCCTTGAACATATAGGGCTGAATATTTGGAGCTTATGGACCCCATTTGAATCAACTTGTCATGCTCTTTTGTGACAGACTCAATGAAGGCATTCAAGGTAGGTATCTTCCAATTCAGGGTAGTTAGCCGACCGAAATTGAAAGTAGAGACAAATACCAAATAATCTTTACCAAGCTTGCTAAGAATGGAGAGGATCAATTGTTTATCCTCTTTGATAACTCCACTGTTCTTCAACTGCAAGTTCAAGTTCTTGAATTTTGTGAAGAATTCATTAATGGTCTCAAAATTCTCAGGACTAAGGGCAATCAATTCATTCTCTAATTGAAAAGCCCTAAGCTCGTCCTGCTTGCCAAATAGTGTTTCAAGTTGCTCCCATATAGCTTTTGGAGTCTTCAATCCGCTGGGATGGAAGTGAAGATATTTGGAGATGGAGAGACAAAGAAGACCATAAGCTTCATCAAGCTTGTTGTAGTGTTTGGTTCTATCTGACAAGTTGTTTGGCTCCAATTCAAGACTAAGAGTGACTCGGTAGTAACCTTTTGAACGTAATATGATCTCCATATCATATTTCCAATCAAAATAATTGAATGGGGTGAGGATAGGCTTCGAAGAAGAGTATTCCATTGCTAGGAGCAAGTGCACACTGATGTAGATAAGATTGCAAGGGCAGAGTAGAGAATGCAAATGATGGAGACAATAACCTACAAATCATAATAAACCAAGAACAATGAGGTCGAACAATCCACCCTTTTAGAGTTGCATCACACCTGGGATTGGAGATCAAACAATGTTGAATGGGTCCAATGTATAAGATCCAGGAATTATGTGGAAACTCAAGCTTCTGGAGTGGTATTGGATGTATTTTCAAGCTTTGCATGCACAGGAGCGAATGCCCTTGAGATCTTTCATGCCAAAACTTTTTGCAATTTTTGAGTAATTCACTCAAATCTTCTTGTAGAAACACCTGTAGAAAAGAGATCTTGTCCCTGCAATGGCTCTGATACCATGTAAAATTAGTCACAGCAGATCTAATGAACAACTAAATCAATCACAATAGATGAAACTCAGAAAAATGGTGTAAAACTGTGCAAAGCATGCATCAGTGTTGAATATCCCAATGAGGGTGAATAATTACAATATAATACAGTCACAATGACTGAGCAATTCAAATTGCCTAAGGAGGTCATTCGAATCACTGAATGGAGTAGCTTGACTCCAACTAGGAGTCCTCATCATCAATCAGTGGTGGTCATCAATGCATAAGAACCAGTCATCCAGGTGTCAATCTGAGTCTAACTGAGTGTAACTTGTGTAACTGAAGTGTGTAGCACTGATATAGGGAAGTGGGCTTAGTGGAGGGCGCATGGGAGGCTAACTGAAGTTAGAACAAGTCATCTAGTCAATCTGGAGGTCCAACGAAAGTGAAACAGTCAGTCAGGAGTGAAACTAGCCTCAAATCAGGGAGAATCAGAGCTAACTGAGTGTAATTGAAGTGGAACTGTAGTGGTAGGTGAAGAAGTGCTCCCTTCTCTGGCAGTAGGTGAGAAGAGGGTGCCTTCCTGACTAGGAGGGCTAAAAATCTGAAGTAAGTGGCTCCCGGGTGCTAGAATAAGGTGGCTAAGGTGATGGAGGCATCAACCTGGTGACTGGGATGCATGCAAAGTGCATGCAAACCCTAATTGCATGCAAGATCCTGAAAAAGATGATGTGGATATCTGAACAGCTCTATGACAACAATGATGAAGCATCTATGACATTTATGACAAAATTCAGATCTGACTTCTGACATCTGACCATTATGACATGTCATCCCCAAAAATAGGATCAAAGAAGGCTCTCATGGGTTTTGGAGAATCCCAAGGGACCCCTACTCGAATTGGGAGGAGATGGAAGCTTGGGAATGAGGAGACAAGTGGCAAATGTGGAATATTTCCTAAGTGGAAATATCTAGAAGCTAATGGGAGGAATTCAAACCATAGGAGGCTAGTGTTGGTTATAAAATATAGAAATGAAGTATGATAATTCCTTTTGATCATTTGAGAAAAATTGCATTTGTGAATAGAGAGCTAGTGGATGACTAGTTTCTTGCCTTAGCCAATATCGAGGGTGAAAGATTCCCATCCAAGTTGGTGTTTGGAAAGGCCACTCAAGTATTTCATGGAGATTTAATGTATTTTTTATTTTTAGGTCTCAACTACAAGGCAACTCATGGTTTTGTTTAGTGTAGCACTTTCTCTCATCCATTTCCAATTTTGATGGCATATTCATGCTCCTTGAGGGATTGCGCTTTGGGTGAGCTCTTGTACTCATTGGGGGAGCTTCTAATTATGTATTTATGATTGTAATAGGAATTATATACTCAGTTCTTTATCTTCAGAAAGTATCAGGTCGAAATACCCAATGGTTGTATGTGAAAATGATGTTTAATGAGCAAACAATGGCCATTTCTCCACTACATTGATGTATGCTATTATAATGCTGATGATTTCGAATAAACGATTTTTATTATGATATATTTGTGATGAATAGACTTTAATTTATGTGTATTACAAGTTTCATTTTCAACACTTGAGCATTTGAAGCCATTATACTCAGTTTATTTGCATTTGAAGAAGATTTGGTGCCATTTCCCGAAGGGTCGAATTAGTGGTTTTTGCTGTTGTTTGGGAGAGGGTTGGAATAGAATTAATAACTAATGAATGGTGCATTTGGGACATTAATAACATCCTTGAAACATCCTCTACCTCTTTTCATAAATTCGAGTGGGTTTGGAGGCATTTGGGAAGCTATTTTCAGTACTTACCCTAGGGAGATTTGAACCCCAAATTACTAGTAAAATTACATACTTGAACTAGAATCTTAAGACAGTTTGCAGAGGTATTTTGGTGGCAATATATCATCCCTGAACATCATATTTAATTCCAACTATCAGTCACATACCTTCTCAGAATATTTGGGATCATTTGGATCAAACTTGGTGCCTAGGCATCAAAACTAGTCAAAGGTCGAAATTGGGGAAAAAATGAAAAATTGGGCATTTTTATAAGAATTGTTAAAAGGGACATTACAAAGATGAGGAAAGAGATGACTCTACTATGCATTTAATTAAGTTTCATATGCATATATGTAAACTAAGGGTGAAATTTCATGAATATTGCCTTATGAAAATGTTCATGGCTACTTTGGAAGGAAAGACAAGAACATGGTATGAAAAGTTACCGGCTGCTAGGTTTTATTGCCTTGAAGATTTTGATTCAGCATTCTATGAAAATTATAAGGAAAGTTACTCATCTTTATCACTGTTTGAAAATTGATGTCAAGTTAATTTTTAAAAATTTATGCAACACATGGAAAATGAATTTGGAGATGAAGAATTAATAGATGAAGAAATAAAACAGTTTTATGAATATTATTTTCGACATCAAGAGGAAATGTTAGATGATAGTTTCCATGGTATTTAGCAAGATTTTCATAGACAATAATTTCTTCTTTGATTATAAACGAAGAAAATGGGGACCTTATTATTCAGATTCCTTCTCCTGAGAATGATGATAAAATTCAGCAGCTTTAGAAGTTTCAGAGAATATAGGAGAAGTCATTCAGTGTTCAAAAATTCTTAAGGTTCGTCCATATGAAAAGTTTAATGAAACAAATCATGGTTTTCATATTGAAATTCATGTTCATTTCCTTGAGTTTGTTGAAGATTCTCAAATTTTTAGTGACCAACAGAAGAATGTGGATAATCAATCAATATTTTATGCAGTTCATTTACCTTCTAATTAAATCATTGAAGAAGAATCTCCTCTTTGAGATCATTTTGAAAATGAATATGTTTTTTAGAATTTCGAAATGATAGATTCAGAAATTATGAAGAACCTAAATGATATTCTTGTTGAATTACATGAAGGGCCACTCTTTGATATACCTACTAAGTTGCATGAAGAAGTAAACATAATTTTTTTGCATAATAAGGAAGATAAACAAATGATTGCTATTTACTTGGAAAATGATCAAATGGAACAACAACTAGTAGTTACGAATAAAAAAACGTAATTCTTTTTTCTGATAATCAACAATAGGTAATAGTTCATGGTCGTGAAGATCCTTTTGCAAGTATGTTGCAATAATCGGGGAAGTAGAGTTTACAAAATTTATGGATTATGGGTATAAATTTCAGCTATGTGTAAAGTTGCAATCTTTCAAGATTCTATTTATGTTAGGAGAGGTTGAATGTGAGCCTAAATCCAATAGCCATTTGCTTGATTGGCTGCATTGGATCCTTCATATCACTTGATCTAGCAATTGTTTCCAGCATTTTAAATTAGGAGTGTGTGCAATAAGATTGAATATCTAGCATCCTTTCAGTTTGGTTTCTATTTTTAGTTGGATTTCAGTAGTGAGCAGTTTCGTTTTATTTTGAATTTCTAGCTTGTACAAAATATGCAATAGTTTTAGTTTTTAGCAATTGTTTTTCAGTACAAATTTCAATTTGCAGTTTGGATTTCAATAAGGTTGCAAAGTTTTCAGAGTTTGGAACAGGTTGCGGATTAAAGTTTCAGAAAAATTCAATGGATCATGCACTGGTCTATGGGTTCTTTGCTACCTCACAGGGAGGATAACATCCCCAGCTGGAGCCAGTTATTTGCATAGTTATTTTTTGCTTTGGTATTTTGAAAGAATTTGATGATATAAATAAGGGAGCGAGAGATTATTTTTAAAATTAATTTTTTTACATCACCATAAGCTAACAAGGGGAGCTCTAAAGAAAACAAGCACAAAAATTTTAGAAGGAAAATATTCCAGGTGATCATGATATTAAGACAAAGCAAGATGAAAAATAGTTATTAAATAAGTTCTATGTGATTTCACAAAAAATCAACAGCCTATATTGAACAGAGATGAGATCTACGGTGGATAGGAGATCTGCTCAGCTAAGGTGCGAGCCATATAACATTGAGATCCCTTGGAAAAATAGTTGTTGGCATGTGGTAAATCTAGGAAACGATCGACGGTCGATGATCGACAGAGGAGAGATAAATGACTAATTTTGATTCCGGGCTTTGAACTAGCGCGGAAGATGGAAGTAGTGAGTGGTAGCGGAATTTTTACCGCTTGCCAAGCATCAAGACAAGAGGCATTCCACTGGTTGATAAACCATAAAGGAAAACCACCATTCGCATTCCCAAAAACCGTTTATAGGGGCTAAATCAAAGGATCGAAGTTTACAATGGGAGCAAAGACTGTGACTGAGAGCTAGAGGAGAAAATTTCCATATTTAGTTGAGCAGATAAGTAAACTAGCTGAGCTTCTAAATTTCGCCAAGCAAACAAAATAATGGTGGGACCTCCAAAATTATCCAAGATTCTATTAAAATTAAAAGGGATTTATTGTTCCACTTTTATATTACCCAAATGATGATATTATAAGCCTCATATGCCCAAGTCCTTTTTAAAAACAAATAAAATGTTTATTATTAATATAAATATTTGATATTTATACTAATATTTAAATCCAAAGTAATTTGGTATTGGCACTAAACTCGATAAATATCATATTAAACTCTGGAAATGTCAAAAAGGAGAGATGAATGGTCACTATTTATTTTGATGTTGCAAATAGCACAAAGGGTGATTCTTTGAGGTGGTAGCCAAATTTAAACCATTTTACACATGGTAGCTTCTCATCTATTTGGCTACCAAAAATGGTTAGGAATAAACCACTCCTCTCAAGTTCCGAAACCACTCTCTGTAACAATGAATAATATTATTTTTTCCTAATGTTTAACCATGTGTTATAATAGTTGGCACTCATGAAAATGAAAATATTTTACATATTTTAGAAATTCAAAACCACGTGAAGCAAACCAATAGATGGTTTTTACAGAAATGGTTTTTTGGATTTGGACAAAACGAGACATGGTTTTTAGAAATAGTGAATGGTTTTTGAGGAATTAGTTTTCAATTTCAACAAAGTATGATGGAGAAATGTTACTGGAGATGGTTTTATGGATATGAAATTAAGACATTGTTTTCAAAACCACGGGCATTTCCTATTTCAAAGGAAATGTAGAAATATAATGATTTACAGGTTGAAGGAAATATTTGGGAAGTATTTCTTATCAAAATATATTTATTCCCAAATATTTAAAATTGTTATTTCTAAAAATTAATCAATGCAAAAAATTAAATGATTTCGAAAATCATTTACAAAGTTTAGCAGAGAGAATTATTTCCATATTTTAAGGTGAACACTTGAAGATCAAATTTCACACTTGGTAGGAAAAATATTGTTTCCAAATTTGAAGGCACAAAATCAGCACAAGGGCCAATTGTAAATTTCTAGGGTATCAAAATCAAGAGGTAGTAGAGATCAGTTATCAACAAAATCCAACAATTGTCAACATTTGTGACACTTTGCAGCATGTTCCAACATTTTTGGAGATTATGAAGATTCAATTTTTGACAATATTATCTAAAGATGTAATAAGTAGTTATATATTTTTATTTTTAGAAAGCAAGCAGTTACTGTTTATGTATAAATACATGCTTTTTCAATGTAATCAGGGTTGAAACCTATGAGAACGAGAATTATTTTGTACTAAGCATCAAAACGATTATTAGAAATATTGCATCAAGTCTTTTGGAAAACATGAAGCTTCAACTCTCGGGTGTAAGACTGGGAGAATGAATAACTTTGGATATGGGAGCATACTTTGCACTTTCTTCTTTGAGAGAGTGCCTGCTATCAGTTTGGGCATGCCTTTGCCCCCTTTCAACCCTCGTGAGCCAAGGCTGTCTCATTGGGGTGAAACCTTTATCTGCTAAGGTGGTGGTGAGAGCAACTTTTGTTACCACGGGGATGATTTATGGGGTTGGTGGGAAAGACAAGTGCCGACACTGTAGGAGTTTCCATATGCTGGTATGGACTTCCGCGACGATCTTGAGCTGATCCTTCCTTAAGGTGGAGCCTGGGGAGAGATAGGTATGTTTATGCTTTTGAAAAATTATTTAATTTTTTCAATTTTTGTATATATGATTTTTATGGTGAGTTTGAAGGACTGAAACAAAGTGTCAAATACAGATGTTGGACCAGTATGCCCTAAGGGACACCCATATACTTTTGTGAGACCAATAGAATTGGGTGCAGCTGATGCCACGCTAGGAACCATAGAGAGGAAGATGAGCTAGTTGAATCATGACGTTCCTGCATATCGGATTGAGCGGATGCCGGTTGATATGCAGGAGGATGTGGTTGGTGTGCCCCCAGCCTGGATTAGGTTACTACAGAAAGTAGCTAGGCTAGTCATTTGCTACAGAGAGGTAGCATAGGAAGATGAGGCCCCACCTTCTCCATAGGAGAAGAATATTCTATGTATATTTTTGAGGCCATCCAGCCCAATTTTGTATCTTATGACATGAATCTATGATAGACTTATTACCAAAAATCATATTTTTTTTATATAGTATCGTATATATATACAGTATCGGTTATATTTACAAATGTGTTATTGTGTTTTATGCATGAATTATTATGTGTGTGAATGATGCAAATGCCAATCTAAAACGTAGTTTACAAATGAATCAGCTAATGCATTCAAGTTCCTTGGAATATGTTGATATATGATATACTCAAACTATCTCTCAAGTAACTTAACGCGCAGAAACTGACGTAGCAAAGTAGGATCTCTAACCTGATAAACACCCATTAACTGAAAACAACTAACTACGAGTCGAGTCGTACCTCCAAACCTGAAATGCCATTGAAGAGAGCATCTCGGAGTATCTCTATGAATGCACTATATTCAGCCACATTGTTCGTTGTGGGACCTAAACAAGCCTATCCTGAAGACAATAGTTGGCCTATTGGTGAGTAAATAACCCAAGTAGTTGAGGCCAATTGACGGGTGTGGCGGCTAGCGCCATCAGCAAACCCTATGAAGTGTTCAGTTGACATCTGAAACTCAAAGCAATAGATGCATAAGACGTAACTACAATCGTAAAAAAAACTAACTCTACAAAATGTACAACTATAATACATGAAAAAGCACAAATGCCTAAGCATATTACTTCTTCAGGTAGAGCCCATTTCTGGGCTCCGACAACTTATTACCTTCATCGTCTGTTAACTCATATGCACATTTCTTCAGTACCTTAGAAACTATGTAGGGACCGAGCCACATGGACTTGAACTTGCCAGGTCCTAAAGGTTCCTTGTCCAGATCCCAGAGCAAAACAAGGTCTCCTTCGAGAAACACCCTAGGTCTGACAGACTTATCATACTGTCTCTTGAATCAGTTTTTATGTGCTTCATTTGTTGTGAGCGCGTTGTGGTGCTGCTCATCCAGATGTTCTAAATGCAACAAACGTTCTTCCAAGGATGAAGTGTCAGGTAAAAGTTGGATAGCCAACTTCAATGAAGGAATCTCGCATTCAATCGGAATGACTACCTCTATCCTGTGTACCAGTTGGAAGGGAGACAACC
Source organism: Larix kaempferi (assembly GCA_027924585.1). Taxonomy (NCBI): domain Eukaryota; kingdom Viridiplantae; phylum Streptophyta; class Pinopsida; order Pinales; family Pinaceae; genus Larix; species Larix kaempferi. The sequence continues at coordinate 764,040 of BSBM01000033.1, forward strand.
CGATAGCGGTCTTTACATTGGCTTGGTAAGCCCAAAGAGCAGGATACAGCATAATGTGCCAGTTAGTTCTACTAGCATTAATAGTCCTTTGTAGGATAGTCTTCAAAGTTTTATTGACTGCTTTGACTTGACCATTTTCCTGGGGGTAAAATGAAGACGAATGCTCCTGCCGAAAACCTAGCATAGTGTATAGATCGGTCATCATGCTATTCTAAAAATGACAACCGTGATCAGTCATGATCTCTTTGGGTATACCAAATCTTGCAATGATCTGGTTGAAAATGAAATAAGTGGCCATTTCCCCATCCGCTTTAACAGTAAGCATTGCCTCGGCTCACTTGGTGAAGTAGTCAACGACAACGATAATATAATGATGGCCTCCAACCGAAGCTGGATTACAAGTCATATAATCAACCCCCCACTTGGTGAAGGGGCCTGCTGTTATTACAGGATGGAGAGGATCTGGGTGTGCTTGCATCTTCCTGGCGAAAAGCTGACATCTATGGCAGTGTTTCATAGCTTCCACACAATCTTTGAAGATTGTGGGCCAAAAATAACCGGCACGTAGTATTTTCTGAGTTGTTTCCAACCCAGAAAGATGACCCCCATAAGCTCCATTGTGGGCATCATTCAATACTAATTATGCTTCCTCTAAGGTTAAACAACGACGTAGGATGGAATCTACCCCACGTCTGTACAAAGTGTCAGAAATGATGAGGTAATTCTTCGCATAGATTATAAGCTTACGTCGTTCATCCTTAGAGAAAGTGGTGGGACACCTCAAAGTCTAGAGATATGCCAAAATATCCCCATACGATGGGTCAGAGGATGCGATGAGAAAGATATGTTCATCCGGGAATGATGACTCTTCCTCAATGTGTACTATGGCACTCGAAAATTCTGAAATCAATTCAGCGAACACTAGTGACTTCTTCGGCTTAGCGGACTGAAAAACCAAGTTGAATTCCTCCAGGATGACAATCCATTTGTTGAATTTCCCATCGATAATACGTCGGGTGATAACATATTGAAAAGGATTGACTTTTGCAATCACAGTAGTATTTCATAATAAAATGTAGTGACGTAGCCTTTGGACCACATAGGCAGCAGCTAGGGCTAAATTCTCTACGTGAGAATACTTAATATCACGAGCTATCAATGCGCATGAGAGATAATAAATGACATGCTCTTGGAGCGTGTCATCCTCCTGAACAACTACTATGCCGCTTGTGGATAGTGATGCGGCCAGATATAGGAGGAAATCCTTCGTATAATCTGGCGGGCTTAACAAGGGGGCTGATAATAACACCTTTTTCAAGGCTTCGAATGATGCTTGAGCAGCCTCGTCCCACAAAAAGTAGGTGTCTTGTTTAAGCAGTCTCGTGAAACCCTTTGTGATTTTAGCATAGTTAATAATAAAGTGTCTCAAGAAGTTAGACATACCCAACAAACTTTGCAGTTGTCTCATGGTGCGAGGAGAGGGAAATTTTACAATTGCTTCAACTTTTAATGGGTCCACCATTATGCCACGATTGGATACTATAAAAACCAGTAGTTGTCCAGATTCAATGCAAAATACACATTTGTTGGGATTCAGACGAATCTTGTATTGTTTGCATCGCTCAAACACAAGTCTTAAATGGTCCCGTCTCTTGCGAGATCGCACCAGGAGATCATCCATATAGGGTTCCACTATGTGTTTGATGTCGTGAAAACAAAAATTCATAGCTTGTTGGAAGGTGGCTCCAACATTTTTCAATCCAAACGGCATCTTCCGATATGCAAAGGTTCCCCAAGGACAAATAAAAGTTGTTTTGTGTTGGCCTTCGGGTTTGATTTGAATATGGTTGTATCCCAAAAAACCATCCATGAAAGAGAACACTTCATGTCCTGCACACGCATCAACGATTTGATCGATAAATGGTGCGGGGTAGTTATCTTTTGGAAAATATTTGTTTAAGTCCCAGAAGTCAGTACAGACTCTAATGGTACCTTGCTTTTTGTCAACTGGAACAGGATTTGAAACCCATTCTGTCATGTCGATCGGATAGATAAATCCAGCTTTGAGTAGTTTTTCAACTTCCGCCTTAATAGTGGCTGCTTTTCGAGGGTTCACCGGATGGAGATTTTGTATCATAGGTTTAGAATTAGGGTATGTTTTGATTACATGCTCGACTATGGCAGTGTCAATTCCTGGCATATCCTCGTAATACCAAGCAAAAACATCATGGAATTCTTTAAAAAGTTTGGTATACAGAATGATCTCCTCGGGAGAACAGTATGCTCCGATAAAAATATTTTCCACCACCCCAGGTTTGGTGGAAATGTTGATCGCGATGGTTTTCGATATATTCTCCATGTTCCCTTCAACAAAAATGACTTTTGAATTGGAAAGGATGGAGGACAAATCAACAATTCCACCGGGTCTCATAGAAAACTCGCCTCTCTCTATCAAGTCTAGATTGGGAAGAAAATAGGACTTGCGGTGCATATGTTCCCAAGGCTGATCCAACCCCATCATTGCTTCCAGAATTGCTTCATCAGAAGGAAATAGAGTGTCTAAAAAATCAAGAGAGTGGGTAGATTCTAATGACCATGTAGGTGCATAGTCCATATCCGACTCAGCAGAGGCTGACGGAGTTGCGATATGTTCTGTTACAGCATGTTGTGCTTCTAAGTATGCTACTTCTACAACAGATAAAGGAACTAATGGTTTTGATTCGGTAGGAAGAATCCAGGGATCGGTCCTTAAACCGACTGTGAAAGTCTCAGTAGACGAACCCTCTTTAGAACCAATAAAACAAATAGGAGGAGGTAGGTCAAAAGTGCCTATTAATGACCCATAGATTCCTACTCCTAAGCTCTAACAAACTAGGTTAGATTGATCAACCAATGGAATTGACGAATCTGATGAAGTCTGGTTGTTTCTCCGAGAGAATGAAAGTTGATCGAATGTGACGATCTTTCCTTCGTGGGGGAACATCACAACTTGGAAAATGGTTGATGGAATGGCTTGCATGGCATATGTCCAGCTCCTGCCTAACAACATGTTGTAGTCAAGCAGAGCATCCAGAACTTCAACCTCTATAGCTACTGTCTTACCAACGAGTTGGACATGAATGATGGTAGAACTCCATGTGGACGGAAGGTTCTACCATCGAAAGCGGTGAGCAGAGTATTTGAGGGGGCTAACTCAGGGGAGCCCAAATATTTCCAACAAGAAATTGGCATTACGCACGTCGACGCGCCCTCATCTACGACAGCCTGTCCAATGGTCATTGGACCATGAACTACCTCTATCTGAAGATCAACATGATACGGAAATTGGTATTTGATATCATCCATATCAAATATAGCAGTCATGTTGGATGATTTCATGCTTCCAATTGCTACCAGAAGTGCATTGCATTGTGGCAGACAACTTTGCAAGACTTCTAAAGTGGACATGGCACAAGGAGTTTGGGATAGATCTTCAACCACATTGTAGTTGGCGGCAGCCCGTGCATTAGGATTGTGCACAACCCGTTTCAAGACACCTTTTAGGATCTTGGTCAGTGTATCCACTGGTATGTGGAGAGGGGTGGAAGACTCAGGAACCTCCTTATCCTTTTGCTGAGGATCCAGGGTATAGTTCCTTGCACGCATTTGTAAAAGTGCATCCGAGTTAACCATATTAATAAAAGTTTAATCAATTGAGGCATGAGAAGTGCCCCCACTGTTGGAGGTGCTAGAAGCTGAGCCCTGTCCTTGGGGAAATGGATCCTTTAGGACAACTGGTTTCTTTTCTTGAAGCAGCTTCTGGACTTCTTTGATCAGAGGGCATTGGTGAGTAAGATGATATTGCTTGCAAAGTTTGCAAGGGAAATTGACTTTCTTTTTCTCCCCTTTTCCCTCCTCGACATTTCCCATGTTCTTGGGCTTTTAATGGTTTCCCTCTCCTTTCTTTCACTTATTTTTTTTGTTGGGCTGCCGAGGGCTCTTTTGGTTGGTCTTCACTTGTTGTACAAACTCTGTTGTAGAAGGAGAGGTTGCGACTGAAGTTTCCTCCACAGCAGACTGTTTGACAGATAAGGCATGGACCTATTTCATCAATGCTTCAAATGCTGCAGAATCGACTAAACCCACAATGCCATCAGCATGTGGTCCAAGTCTAGGTTTACCTAAGTCTATGTTAGACCTCGACACATTTGGAATAATCTCGTACAAGAGCCCAGACTAAGCGTATACTAAGTCAAGCTGTTGGGTTCTTAAAATGGCTTCCTCTTCTGAGGACACCCCTGAAGTTGCGACTTGCTTAGAGATGTAAGGAAGGAGTGATTTAAGGTACCACTCTAATAAAAATGGAGGAGGGATGTCAGCTTTAATAAGCCTCTTTCTCCTTCTCCACTCCTGAATGTGATCATATAGATGAGTGGATTTATTCTATCGAAAGGTCAACAAAAGGTCTGTGCTGGCATCGTACCGGACAAGAAGTTGAAAGTTGCTTAGAAAAACAGTGGCTAGATCCCAAAAGGTGCCATAAGTAGCTGCTGGTAGTTCGATATACCATTTGGTCGAGGCACTTGTCAAGGTTCTTTGAAAAAGCCTCAACCTGATGGAGTCATCGTTTAGTGAATTCGAGGAGCACCAGAGATGAAAAGTTGTGACATGGTCACCGGGGTCCTCACCAGTCTTGCCTTCGAACTTAGGGATGTATGAGGGAAACTTAGTGGGAACAGGTGGCCATGCAGGATCATGGCGCACAAGGTCATTCATGAGTTTTGAAAGGTATGACAAGTTTAAAGTTGCTAGAAATGTTAAACGTGGTCGTGTCGATGGCATTTCATAGACCAAAACTTGGAATTGGGTATTTCCCATCCCGTGGTTCGTGTACTATTGGTTGGGGTTGCTCCCAGCCATCGGTTGTGAAGTGAATGGATTAAAGTTGCTCCACCCAAAAGAAACGGGGTTAATTCCTTGCATGTTTGTCCATTATGGCTAGGTGTTAGCCCCTTCATACTGCTGGTTAAACATATTACCCCCTCCTCCCGCAAACAAAGAGAAGGGGATACTCCCTGTAGGTATGTTCAAAAGATTGACATTGTAACTTGCATAGGGGTTGAAACCAGGTGTGGTTGAAGTGGACGGTGCAGTCATGGTACCCATGATAGGCATAGATGCGGAGGGAATTGATCCCACATGAGAAGTGGAAGCAATTGCTTGAGTCATACCCTGGAACTGTTGTGTTACGGGAGGTTGAGTGAAATTTACTGCAGGTAACCCTGCCAAAGGGACATTATTGGGTCCAAAAGTAGGGGTGGCAATTGAGGCATATGTCGAAGCTAAGGAGCTTGGCATGCCTAGAGTACCAGCATTAAAACTAAAGGACAGAGTTGAAGCAGAAGCAGTCTGCGACGAACTCGATGTTGCATTGTTTGTGAAAGAAGGATTAACAATCCTTGTAGCCATAGAAGTTGTGGGAGTTTGAGGAACTCCCTACTCGTCTCCTGGGTTGGTCATAGTGTAACCAGGTGTAAACAAGTACGCACTGTACTCAGGTTGCTTAAAGTATACAGGGACCAGAAATGGATCGTTGGGTCCAGTAAGAGGAGGGTTGAAAAGAGTACTGAACTCTCTAGAAGTTAGATCCTCAACCTCGATAGTATCAAGAACTTGTTGATCCGGGGTTCTGGGCTATGGTTCTGCAGGAATCTCTATTTCCCCCATTAGTTCAAACGAACCACGGGAATCCATCCTCCAGGGTCGCGGTGGCAGTGGAGGATCCAAAATGAATGGGGGACAGTTTTTCTGTTGAGATATTGTAACTTCAAAGAATATTATATTTGTACTTTATTATTCCGAAGATGTTTCATTCCTCTGTGAAGATCTCATTGTATATCCGGAGATGTTTATTCCTCTGTCGGAATGTGGTAACTTGGGTTATTAGACTTCCCTAGTGGGGGTCGGCCCTGTATGTGTTATGTAGGTCAAAGGGTTGTTAGACCACCCTAGTGGGGTCGGCCCAGTCAGCTATAATAGGGTATTTAACCTAATGGTTAAATACGAGCCTACATGTACTTGTGTAAAAGATATGTCAGAGTAGTGTATAAATAGAGGAGGTGTATTCCTCATTTGATACACTCACACACTTGAGAGAGGCGCACTTGTGGAGGAGAGGTCTGCTATGGTGGAGGAGGAGATCATGTATTTGGTTTGCATCTTTGTATATTGCTGGTCATCTATATTGAGGAAGCTTTACTAGGTTTTCTACCCCATGAGGGTTTCCCAGGATAAATCTGTGTCTCTTGTGTTTATGCTATGCTTGTTGTTTCTTCAATGATCCTGTATATGCTATTATTGTGAAATGGAATGTAATGCTGCTATTTTCTGTCTTAGCATATTGAATCTTAACATTTTCAACCTCTAATACCTACGAAGATGTCGATCCTCCACAACTATAAAAAATAAACTAAGTAAAAAACCTAGTGGCCACTACGACTAAGGAGCAAACAACATACCACTAAAATATTCCTAGGTGATCAAACCAGGAAAACAATGGTAAATACTCTCAGAAGTGAGTCTGGGATGATGAGTGCCCAGAACAGACTAATAGAGTATTGACGTTCAGTTACGTGGCATCCAATGCAGTTCCACTGGGTGCAAGCACTTGAATCACCAAATCGCTTTCCCGGGATTACTACCAAAGGGTTACCTTCCACGTTTGTCCGAGGTGAAGTGGGAATAACCACCCACTCTACCTATGTAGAGACCTAAAAGGTTATGATACTAAGGCTACCACCAATACGAAATAACCTGGGGTGACAGTCGTCAGCCTAGTCAAAATGCATGGGCAGGGTAGCAAAGCCCGAAATCCGAAAGGACCCCCGTACGCAAATCAACTCTGGTTTATGGTTGAGAGGAAAGTGTGGGGATATCCTCAACAATTCCAATCGCTCACGGCCTCGTGCTTAACGGCCTCCTGCTTAACTCTGGTTTGAGTAGAGCATCCCAGGACTATTTGATACAGATGGATTTACCTAATAGATAGTCGTACTATGATTGTTGAGTAATGAAGCCAGTTTCGGATAGTTTAAGGTGATTTGAGTCTGAAACTCTAGCCTAAGCCAGTTGATGATGTGTATACCTAAAAAGAAAAATGTTGCTAGTTAATTTTATTAAGATTTCTTTTTCAGGGCTACTTTCTACTCAAGGGTTGCAGTGCGGTGTGTGGAATGGTTTCGACAGAAAGAAAAGTGCGTAAAGAAATAATGCATTCAAATTCACAAAAGACACTTTTCTTTTCGTTTATATTCTTTCAAAAACTGAAACTAGGCAATCCTAAAGCAAAATTTTTTTTTATATTTCTTTTAAATTTCAAAGCAAAGCAAATTATGCTACTTCAAAATAATGATAGACCTTACTACTAAGCTACTTAAAACACTTTTTGTCTTTTCTGATACTTGTAAAAGAAAAAGAACTTGTAAAAGAGGAAGTAAGATCTAAATGTAAAGTGAGTAAGACAAACACCTAAATGGCTCAAAATAGACAAATCGAAGACTTGACGAAAACTCAACCTACCAAGTTGTTTCAAAATAAAAACCTTTAGTCTTGGAAACACAGTGTAAAAGAAACAAGGAAAAGAGATGCTCGCAATGGAAAGGCAGACGTAACAGACTGCTCCAAAGCATCAAAACCCTAAGAAAACACTAAGCCAAGCAAAGGAGTAGGCAAGCGAACCCAAAAGTGACCCTACTAACACACAGATTCAAAAGAAAAGAAAAAGTAGAATGCTTTGACTCACTTGGACTGAACTGGAAAGACAATCAGAAAGTATCTAAACCAAGCAACCTTTCAATAGCACCCTAAGGATCAAACTTGGGGTCAAACCCTAATTTAAAGGATACGACACAGTGCGAGTGTTCCAGTGTTACCACAAACAACAGATGTTAAGAAACGCAGGTTTGTATGACTGCAACAAGTAACTAGGGAAACCGTGTGCAGCTATGTCTAAAAGAGAGTAGTGCGCAAACTTCAAAAAAGGGCTCGAAGGAAGTGAAGACACTTTAAACAAGTAGTCAAGAAAGCAAAGGCAAACTAAAGGGCTCAAGAGAGGCTAACAAGACTCAAAAGAAACATAAAAGTCTCAGAGGTCAGTCAAGAAGGCACAGAAAAAGGTTGGAAATGAAACCAAACCACTGGAAATCAAACCCTAACAGTGAACTGAAAGTTACAGGAAAATGCACTACTGTGTAGTACAGAAACCAGCACATACTAGAAAATATGCTCTACTGTTCAATGTACAAACTAGCGATCATTAGGTGGTGTGCGCTACTATTAGTAGGGTAGACCAGAGCACATGTCTCAGAAGGACAAAAATAGGCCTTGAAACAACAAACTGAAATGAATAAAGCAAGAAAGAACAGGTAACAAAGACCTATATGACCTCTCAAAGAATAAATAAACTAAAAAAGTTAGGAAGAAAACCCTAACAAGGCCTCCTACAACAGAAAAAACAACTGGTTGATCCCTAGTATGGTTGCTAGTCTGTTGTGCAGAAAAATTACCTTATAGTGAGTTGTGGACACTACTAACTTGGGTGGGGGTGACAGGTAAATCCATTCATTATGTTTCAATAACTATTACAAATGGAAAGGGATCAAAGTATCGAAAGAAGTACCTCTTTACCGACGACTGGTCCTAGCTTTCGCTTGGTCGTCCACTTGATGAACCTGCAACACAAAGGAAACCTTCCTTAGCGTATCTTGACTGCAATACATATGATGAAATTGGAAACAATTAAACATCAACTACAATCAAACACTAAACCAAATGAACATTCAATCGAATAGACATTCAATTGGGACAGGAAGGGTATTTCCACCTCTTTATTGTCAAAGAAACATGAATCAGTACAAGTATACCTGATCAATCAAGATGGTTCTGCAACCGAGTCCTGGGTTCCTGCTCTTCACAATGACTTGGGACTTTCCTCCAACGTAACAACCATTAAAGCTTTTGTTTCTAGGTGCCTCTCTCATGGATCCTCCTTGTATTTATGGGACAAGGTAGGTAGTTGAATTCGAGAGGTGGTTGGATTGGGAGGTTAGGGAAGTTGCAAAACCAAGTTAAACTAATCCCAATTCGTCAACTTAATATATTTCTGATTTCATCTTAAGATGTGCTCGAGTTTCCTCAAAGCATAGTAGCGCATAGTATGCAACTTTACTGTTTTACAACAAGTGTTTGCAACTTTTCCAAGGTGTGCGCTAGTTTCCCTTGAGTAAGTAGGGCATACTAGCATATCTGTGCTGGTTTACTGCACAAAGAGTAGCGCACATGTCAAAATGTCAGTGTAAACAGGGGTTTTCTCAGCTGAAGAGGGTAGATCCAGTCCAAACATCATCTAGGTCAACCTGGCTCTTCAATCCATGATGTCCTCTTGTGTGATCAACAGAGCAATGTGATAACGGATGGATAAGTGCAGATTTGACCTATAACATTCTTTTTAAATACAATTTCATTAATTCGTACTTAAAAAGAACCTACATATGGGAACTCTTGCACTAAACCCACATATAACATATCACTCACTTTATACCATTTTGCATCTATTGTGGTTGGAATATTTTTGCATTTGTTCAATTGTGTTTATTTCCATCATAACTCGCACTTGTCACTAAAATTTCACCGTAGATGAACAAAACCTTCTAAGGAAGTCTCGAATATTGGAAATCCTTTCCCCTCTCTTGAAGGGTTTCTTTGCACTTTCTCCCTCTGGTTCACGAGGGAGATACATTAGCCTAGGATGCTCCTTCACCACATTGATAGGATCATGCGGGAGAGGCCTCTCCTTGCTTTATTCATTTTCTCCACTTGGAGAAGTTTTAGATGATTTTTCTTCATCCTCTTGTGGAAGAGGAAACCCTTCGTTTTCTCCCCTCAAAGATACTTTAGACCCCTTTGGTTCACCCTCTCATGAACTATTCCTAGGTTTGAAATTTTGGCAAAATTGAGCAACTTTGCATAGTAGGGATGTTACAATGACTTTATTTGAGGCCTCGAGATCCATTCCATTATGAAAAAACCATTTATTATTCCCATAACCAAATTTTATCACAAAGATAGACTTTAAAGGGTTTTATGTCTCATGGCCTTGATTATTTCCCATTAAATCAATAATATTATGTTAGGGTATAATTCCCTCAATTTCTTTCCCAACCATGGTCCAAGACCCATCCTTAGTGCAAAAAATTGCATATTGCCACCCATATCCTATTTTAAGTTTAATGGTCTCCTACATAGTGCATGATCTCCTTTGTGATAGTTTGAGTCATTCCTCTTATCTCAAGCTTCCTAAAACCTTCCTTTAGGGCCTAAGTCCATTGATTCCTCCCAGAACTATGCCCAAGGTTCTAAGACCCATACCTAGTGCCACTTATATCAACACTCAGAGGACAATGGTAACGCTGGGATTTCATGGGTGTATTTCAAACCTTACCCTAGGTTTTAAGGACCATGTTTCTTCCTCTAACATTATACAAAACCATGAGATCCACATATACTAATAAAAACCTCATAATGGCATTGATGTCCTCACTTAGGGGTAAATAATACCCCTGTAATCCATGTGTAGTGGTTTTAGGTGTTTCTTTTGGCCTTGAAAGCCAAAAATATTTTATTAGGGTCTAAGGTCTAGGTTCTCCCCATAAAAAAAGTTGAGGTCCTTGAAATCCATCCATATTTCTTAAAACCCATTAGTGACACTTATACACACAATATTATGCAAATGATGCCCTTAAGATGTCATACTATGTGTTTTTTAAGGTATACTTGCTAATCTAATATTCCTAGAGATTCCCCCTAATGTCGAAGGCCTGTGTTTTCTCCCGTAACCATGTCTATGCACCAAAGACATATACCTAGTTTTGTTTCCTATAATTATCCCATATATCCATATCATAAGGCCATGGATCCTCCCAAAAATTCATTTGTGTTTTCTCAACACATCATTAGTATCACTACATGCCTAGAAGCTTCACTTAACCCAAGGAATAGGTTTCTTCTCTTAACCAGGTCAAGGGCCAATAGACCTATCATTATTGATCAAAAAGTTATAATATCATCAATTCCCACACATAGATGATAATAATACCCTTAGGAATACATGTGTGATGACCATATTTCTTGGTCCTAGATTCCGAAAACCTTCTTTTAAGGCCCAAGGTAAAGGTTTCCTCCCTCAATCATGTCCAAGGATTTGAGACCCATGCCTTCTACTCAAAACCTAATAATGATACTAATATGCATCAAGAAAATTTAATAATATCAATAAAAATATATCCAATCGAATAATCAAATTTCAATGCAAGTCACTTTTATTAGTATTTTATAATAGTAATAAATTAAAATGTTTTTCTTTAGTTATTGGTCAATATTAACAATCCAATGTATTTATTTTTTTAAATAATATTAAAAAGAAATAATTGAATTGAGTTATTTATAAAATAATTATTTATGAACTTATTGTGCTTGCGTGCAAAGTCTCATAAATGAATCATGTGAATTTATTTTTTTAATAGTATACAGATAAATAATTGAATTTGTTGTGATTGTGGACATCACTAATTAACTTCACAAGAAGCCACCTATAGACTTAAGTAATTTTGTTTTCATATTAAAATTCTTCTCAAAATATATTCCTTAAAACACGAAACAGAGACACTTACTTAAGCTAATTACGATTCTTAATTAAGTTAATGATGTTATTCCCTTCTTGAACAGTTTAGCATCAATTTTCAAATCTGATCATAGGCCATAACCTACATCCATTACAATATGGCCTATTAATCAAATAGAACATCCATCTTCACCTATGGTCATGATCAGTAAATTAAATTTCTTACAAGTTCCGAAAACACAAAACTAGTTAATAGGTTTTCGACTAATCACAAATAGTTTTCTGGAAATATTTATAGAAGGATTGTACCAGACCCAGATATTATAGAGACATCAGTGTCTCATTTAAATATACAGTTACAAAAAATAATCATTAGAAAATTATTTAGATCCAGAGAAGTATATACGAAGCATTCATATTTCTAAAGAAACTACTACACTAGTTTCTAGGAACACTAGGAACTTGTCTATAAGATCTTCAGTGATGATATGTGTGTTCTTTGTGATGATGAAAAGTAAGAAATCACACATCAATACACAACCATGTTGATGTATTTGTAACTTCAGAAGACATTCACTTGTATATTGTATGTATTACATTTGTACTTTATTTTATCCCCGATGGAGATGTATTATTCCTCCGATTGGAAGTGTCGTCAGTTGTACTTGCAAGTGTCATAACTTATACTTGATGGGTTATTAGACCACCTTGATGGGGTCGGCCCTGTATGATTCATGTGGTTCAAAGGGTTATTATACCACCCTAGTGGGGTCGTCCCAGTTAGCATTATTTTAGGTGGTTAAGTTGGGGCCGTCAAGTGAAAGTAACAGTATAAAAAGAGAGTGTGACTCTCTCATTTGATACATTCACACACTCACTCACTTTGCATTAGTGAGAGAGAGGAGGAATGCGCACAAGTGGAGGAGGAGTATGCTACTAGAGACATCTATCTTTTGGGTTTGATCTTTGTGATCCTTGTATTGGTGCTTATTCTATCTTTGAGGAAGTTGTGGGGTTTTTCACCTTTATGGTTTTCCCTGGTGAAATGCTTTGTGTCTCTTGTCTGTTGTGTTCAATATGATGTACATGTTGTTCTCTCAGTTAAGATCCTAGATCATATTGAATTAAATGATGAAAAAATAACATGGTATCAGAGCTAGCCTGAAGGAAGGCATTGTATGGCATTTATGACACTTGTTGCACTTGTGACAAATTGGAAGCTACGGCTTGATATAGAAAAAACCAAGCATAGTGGTACTTTCTCTATAAATCCATTTTGGTGAAGGTTCAGGATATGAAACATTTATAGGTTGAATTTAACATCCCCATGTACCTTGTGTTCGAAGCAAAACATCTAATTCGTTGTACGGTTTTTTTATGGTCCATACAATATAGGGTTTCTGTCTCTTCCAGATCTTAGTCATAAACAAGTGACCTAGGAAAAAAGGTCACAACTTGGGATAGGAATATCCAAACGAAATTATGTAAAAAGTGGCAGTAAGAGCATGGACTTTAGTTTCATAGGTAAAAGTTTCAGAGGCAGAAGTTGAGCCAGTGACACGTGGCACTCCGAACAAGTTCGATCTCCTATTTTATCCCATAAACAGGTCACATTGCGCCACGTGGCATAACTCTCTCTCAGAGATTCCATTTGAGGTAATATCTATGGGGTTGGAAAGATGATAGGTCGAGCTACCACAGGTAGAATTTTTAGACTCTGTAGATCCAAAATTTAAGAGATGGACCAGAAACAATAAGGTGCATATTTTTTTCAAAACAGAATTGGATTCTGAGCACCTTCATTCTTGGCTTGTCACTGCTGCGGGAATTTTGGGTTTCGGAGAAAGTTGGAATTCTTGGAATCGGAGACCACGGCTAGATGCTCCTCATCAAAATCAAAATTTAGAGACCAGGATTGAATTTTTTGGTCGGGAAGAAGGCCGAGCTTGATCAAACCCTAGTTCGGGATTTTGATCGGAAAGGTGGAAAATTAGGGCTTCTGCAAAAGTGGGAATTTTTGAAATCTGTGACCACAGCTGGATGCTCCTCAAAAAAATCGAAATTTAGAGCACAATATTGAACCTTTTGATTGGGTAGAAGACTAGGCTTGGTCAAACCCTAGTTAAGGATCCTGTCGAGAAGATCTGAAAGTTTCAAAGGCAATTTTGAGGGGTCAAATTTTGCAGTTTTCAAAATTGAAGTATACCAGCTTGATCAGCTCAACAAGGTGCATCTTTTCATCCTTTCAGAAGTTTGAAGTTCAAAGGTTGAATTTTTAGGGTTTCTCTGACAAACCCTAATCCAACTCTAGATCCAGTTTCAACAAATCAAAGTGGATTGGGTAATCCTAGAAGAGAATGAATTGGACACCTACATAAGTGAAGAAGTTCCAGTTCCAGAGGGAGATGAGGCTAAGGCCTTACATAAGAAGACCACAAGCAGGTATGACTCACAGGTATGTTTTGAAATCTGTTCATGATTAAGTTTATGATATGTTTTTCTTCATGTTATTGAGTTTAGTAACAATCTTGATTAATTTTAGACTTGTCTTATCACCCTAGTAAAAGTATGAATGCATGATATAAGACATTCATTGATTAGGGTTATGACACTTATGATTGTACTAATGCACTATGATGTTGTATGAGGTTGATATTGTCCGCTAACATGAAAGGTACATCAAGAAAGACAAATCAAGTTCTAGATCAAAGAACATATGACTATGGTGACATGAAGACAAAGACTCATCCATAGCCATTATAGAAGCTCTACTTACGAGGTATGTATATTTTGGTTCCACAATGGTTAACTTATGAGTTATGCAGGTTACTAGAATAGGTCATTGAAGAGAACAAGAAGACATTGCTAGACATAACTAGTAAACATGATAACCTGGTATGTTTTTCCTATATCAAGTTAGAATCCTACCTTGTGTTAGGATCTTATACTTTTGTATGATTGATAATGATTATTCATGAAGTCAGAAATTTAAGAAATCAAGGGTTTATGCATATTATGTCTCTTACTTTGATTGATGATATGACTAACCATAATATTTCTATGGTCAAATAAGAATATGCATGAGTAAAAGAAGTCTTCCCTAAAAACTTGAATACTAACGCTAAGTTATTACTATGTATGAAATGATCATGACCATATATATTTAAGATTATTTAGAATCGTAATGCTTTGATAGTATTGAGATTATACTAATGAATGTATGATTATGTATGAGATCTTGAGGATGACACAATCATGACACTAGTGCACACTTAAGCATGCATAGTGGTCCAAGATGAATATAATTTCAAGGACAGGTAATCTAGGAATCAAAGATCAAGAAGGAGAACACTCCAGTAGTTCCTGCAAGGAAGCAAAGATTAAGAGGGACTCCACCCTACAACCAAACAAAGATAAGTATTTGAATTATGATTACTTAAATGATGTTGTCTAGTCATGTACATACTTATGTTCCTAGATTTAAGATGTATATTATGCATTTTAGAAAATTTGCATAAATGAACAAGATACAACTAATATAGTAATGGCTAAGTGGACTATGGTATTGTACAACATCCCGTTGCTACTTATCTATAATGAAACCTCTTTGCTAACATGTTGGGAGTAGTGTACACTCTTAACAGTGTTCTTGTAGAGATGGAAGGCATCTAGAAAGTTACCGTATGATTACGTGATATGGATAAATGTTGTATTGAAGCATTGGATAAGATAAATGCATGGCTGTATGACATATGTTCTTATGTGTAAGATTTTGTTCTGAAAACTATGAGAAGTTTCTAATCATGCAATTAAATTTTACTTGTAAGAAAGATCGTGTACAATCACCTAGAAAAGAAGGACTACAACATTTGTTCCAGCAACAAAGCTATCTATTGAAGATATTGAAGAATCTGAAGTCCTCGGGATCTGGGATGCAGTAATGGAAGGATTCCATGATCAAGGAGTACCCGTCGATCATGAAGAATGATGTTTGGGATGTGCTCCCGGGACCAGAAGAGAAGCCTGTTGTGACTTCCAAGTGGATCTATAAGATCCAGCATGCTGCAGATGGTAGCATAGAGAAATATAAGGCAAGGTTTGTAGCTTGTGGCTTCTACCAGAAAGAAGGAATAGACTATGAAGAGACTTTTGCTCCTGTATCCAGATACACTTCCATCAGAACAGTACTTGCTCTGGTTGCAGTGATGAAGTGGAAGATACACCAGATGGATGTCAAGACAGCTTTCTTGGATGGTGTAGTTGAAGAGGAAGTGTATGTGAAGAAGCCACTCGATTTTGAGACACATGACAAGGAGTCATATGTGTGCAGGTTGAAGAAAGCCTTGTATGGCTTGAAGCAAGCTCCTATGACTTGGTATGGTAGGATAGACATCTTTCTATCCAGTTTGGGCTTTACCAAGAGTAAAGCGGATTCCAACCTTTATTACAAGGTTGAGGAAGGAAATCCACTGATACTTACTATTGTATGTGGATGACCTATTTATTATAGGTGAGGATAGATTGATTGCCGACACGAAGAGGAAGCTTGCTGCCGAGTTCGAGATGAAGGACTTGGGAATGATGAATTACTTTCTAGGCATGGAGGTGTGGTAGAGTGCAGATGGAATCTTCCTTGGACAATGGAAGTATGTAGTAGAGATCCTAAAGAGGTTCGGGATGATGGAATGCAAGGCCATGGCCACACCTATGGCATCGAACCTGAAGCTATTGAGTGATGCTTCATCAGATTCAGTTGATGCCACGATGTATCGTCAGATGATTCGGTCCTTGATGTACCTGACGAACACGAGACCAGATATTTTCCTTTGCGGTGAACACCTTGACCCAGTTCCTAACAGATACTAGACATGTTCACCTAATTGTTGCAAAGCATATTCTGAGGTACTTGAAGGGTACGATTGATTATGGGCTCAAGTATGATGCGAATCAAAGATTTAACCTAGAGGTTTATGTTGATTCAAATTGGGTAGGAAATGCTGCAGATAGGAAGATCACTTCGGGGTGTTGCTTCAGTATGGGATCAAGTGTGATCTCCTGGTTTAGCAGGAAGCAATCCTATGTAGCACTGAGTACAGCCGAAGAGGAGTATGTAGCAGCTTGTTTGGCTAGTTGTGAGGCAGTATGGCTAAGAAATATACTATCTGAGTTATTTGATCTCCCGTTGGATGCTACCTATATATTTTGTGACAACCAGACTTGTGTGAGGTTGTCTGAGAACTCGGTGTTCCATGACAGGTCGAAGCACATTGAAATCAAATATCACTATATCAGGGATATGGTGCAGAGAGGAGCAGTGAAGCTCCTGTATGTTGCGACAGATGAGCAGGTTGCAGATGTGTTGATGAAACCACTAGCCAGAGTGAAGTTTGAGTACTTCAGAGAGAGGCTTGGTGTTCTTTAGATAGAAGATACTTTGAGGAAGAAGTGATGGGACACATTTGCAGGATCCATTCCAAGCATGGTAATAGGAGGATCCTTCCCATGGCTGTGGATGTAAGCACTGTGTGGTGAGCATCAGGACGATGCTCTAGTTACTGCTATGTATGATGATTGGGATGATCATGTGTGATGATATGCATCAGGTGGATGCTTTGTATGATCAGTTTGATTATATGATGATGACGAGTATCAGGACGATTCTTCAGTTGATATGCATCAGGATGATGCTATGATGATGATCAGGATGATCATGCGATGATGGTGTGCATCAGGATGGTGTAATATATGATGATGATCAGTATGATCATGAGTATCAGGTTGATACTCCGTGGCCGTGGATAGGTTGTGCATGTAGCATAGAAAATATCCTGGGAGATCCTATAGTCTGAGCTACGATGCTCTTTCGAGGTTTTGCTACTAGAGGCATGTAATCAGCCCTGGAGATCTCATAGGTTGAGTAGGAAGCTTGTAATCAATCCTGGGATGCTCTTTAGAGTTCTTGCAGGTTTCAAAACACTATTTCAAGGTTTTTCCTAACAACATGTAATCATCCCTGGAGATCCAATAGGTTGATTAGTAAGCTCGTTGTTAGCACCTGATTTTTATGCAACATAAAAGACAAAGATGAAGTGAAAAGAGTTAAGAAATTACCTGATGGAAGCTTGAGGTATCCTTCAAATCCCATGGACAGATGCTAAAATATGAGAAAGGTTGATAGGGGTGCTAAATAAACAAGGCATGGCAAAGAAAACATTAAAACGCGACCAAATTAACCCAAATATGCCTAAGTCTATAGTCTGAAGGAAGTGATATAAGAGGTAACTACCATGCCAGTTTTCTCCAGCAGATAGATGCTCAGGGGAGATCAATGGTCCTCGTTGATGGTTGCGGAGATAAGATGCACGGGGGATAGTCATAAGGCTGGTCATGATGATGGATACCGCTGTCCAGATGGCAACAGGAGGAGACGTTGCGAGGAGGAACGATGGTAAGCGATATCGGTTTAATAAACACGCGATACCACCATAGTGTAAAGGTAGATCCCTGGCCATGTGGACGGCTCGGGAAGGTGGAATAGTAGCCCACGGTATAGATTAATGGACCCACAGAGGGAAGTGCAATGTGATGAGGTAAACGGTGTAGATGGGCCTTGGGAAGATCGACGATCCACGGTGACCCTCTCGTTAGAAATTTGCACGCCGATTAGACAGGAAGGTGGTCGCGATAGATGAAACCATTTGATAGGTGTCGACACAAGGGATGGTCGCGAGGAAGAAAAGTAGGATTGAAAACTGCATGGGTTGTTCACGATACCACTCCCCAGACATGTGGTGCCAAAGGAACGATGAAAATTGGGACCTACGGGACAATCCAACGGTGGGCATATGAGGGTCGTCAAATCAGATAGTTAAATAAAAGCTAGATCTAATGACAGGCGATGGGAACGTGGGAAACCAATGGCCTGGATCAACAAACAACTGGCGGATAAGATCGATAGATAAGTAAATGAAGTTTACATATATAGTTGTCCACGGGTAAAGGTGACATTTTTATTTTTGCCAAAGCCTGTCTAGACCAGGGGTTTTTTGGGCTGCATGGCGACAATGGTTTTTGAAGCTGCTGGTGCAAGAAAGGACCCTAGCTGTCACAAGGAGGCTCTTTAAAATTGTCCCTTCGGTAATTTCAGCATGTTTTCCATGAAGTGGTCGTTCTAGGAAACAGGGTTTTGGTTTTGGAGCAGCAATCACGGGGGGTTCACTCAGTGAAATTATTACATAGCACGATCGTTCGCATGATATTAAAGAATATCCCTAATTTCACTCAATATTGGAAAATTCCTCCTAAAATTTTATTTTTGAACCCCCCTCCCAATATGCATTTCCAATTAAGAAAACCCCTAGTTTCACAAGATATTGTATGTATCCATTTTTATCAACCCATTTTTAATACCCCTTTGATATCATATTATCAAGTTGTAGCAAACAGGATCCCTAAGACATCTTAGTATAAGCGACCATGATGGTAAATAAAATAATAGTACAATGCTAATAATGATCCCACTAGGATTGCAGGGGTGATTGATCAATTTGTAGCATTGGATAGTGGAAGACCCACTGAAATAGTACCGAGGAAGGAAAAAGGAAACCCAATCAAGAGATCAACATAACAAAGAATATAAAAGGATGATGGTCCAATAGTTAGTGCAATGCTTAAAAAAGATGAGAATTGCAGATGTTTCACACCACAACCTACCAATCTACCACTTTTATGTCATGTAAATATAAGTATAGGAATAGAGAGCTCATGTTTTCTATAATTTTAATAAATTAAACTCCATAAAATGGAAAATTGAAACCCTTTCGTGGATGGACTCCCATAACTTCCTATGAAAACAAACATCATTGATATTTGAACCCAAATGAACATAGAAAAATTCCTCTTACTTTCCAATAACACTATATGATCATGTGCATAGCTTGGATTTGGGTCATTCAAAAGATGCAATGAATTTCCTCCACTTCCTCTACATTTATTCTTGCAATCAAGGGAATTAACAACATTTAGTTACCTTTTCTTGGGTTATATCTAGTTTTGTTTTATCATTATAGGAAAGGGAAAAATATCCATTGTTAGGTTTTAATCATGCAATAGTTATAAAGATACACATGTGGTGAAACTTATATGATACCATTTCATGGTAACAATAACACATAGGGTATGTAAATAAGGATATAGATTTTCACCTATGTCCATGTCAGTTCCAATAAAATATTAAGACAGGTGCCTTGCATATAAGAATTGAAATTACAATTATGAATGTGCCAAGTATAACTCAATCTAACAACTATTCATAACTGGAAATGTGAAAATTTTAAAGAATAATGCACAAAGTTGAAAGAAATAATTAGTTAAGAAATATTGATCTAACTTTTCTTGGTTCTAGTGAGCCAATAAAGATTGATCTCACTTTTATTGGTTTTCATGGAGCAAGGTTTGATTTAATCTCAATACCCACCTAAACTCCAACCTAAAAAATGAAGAGTTAGATCTTTTATTTCAGAATTCCCAATTAGCTAAAATACAATACAATTGTTCAATTCCAGAACTCCCAATTAGCTAAAATACAATACAATTGTTCAACTCCGGAACTCCCAATTAGCTACATCTTTTATCTTAAAGATGAAAAACAATATAACGTAAATTCAAACCAAGCATAAATAAACTATTAAATGAGGATTGCTCAAGGCTATTAATCCAAAGAGACTTCCATCGATATTATCATTGGTACACTTTTATTAGATTTATGCAAACCTTAGGATCATAAGCAATATCAAATAAAAATTGAAAGTCCTTAATTTTAAGGTGGGTATGAATTGAGCCCATTATTTGGAGGTATGAATCGATCCCACGACTTGGAGGTTATTCCTCAATCATCCCAAATAAAATAACCCCCAATATTTATATTACTATGTCAAATTAAAAACCCCCCCTTGACCCCTTAATACAGGGCAATATATTTTTGAGGTTTTTAAGAGTATTCAAACCCCCAATATGAATGGACGTGGTATGATATTTCCTTTCTAGTGAACCCCCCGTGCTCCCAATATGCCTTCCCAATTTAAAAAAACCCTTATTTTGACTAGATATTGTATGTATCAATTTTTTGATTAATATTTTTTATACCCCTTTATATTTCTACCTAGTATATTGATATGATACCCCTCTTATGACCCCACATGCATTCGACAATGCACCTTGCTTCTTTCAATGTATAGTGTGGATGCACATTACTTCACCCACAATGCAATTACTCAACCACATATCATTATGATTTGCAACATATAATTGTCTAATGAAGAGATAGGACATCACTTCTTGTATCTCACTAGAGCCAATGCACATAGTACAACATTTAGATTGCATGTTGCAGTTCCCCAATCGCTCACTAAGCCTATTGTGGGTTATGTATCCAAGCCCCTGGGGCTTGTAACATGCTCTAGGAGACTGACTAAACCTGATCCCAAGGCCTGTAATAGGAACGAGTGGTTGGGTATTCAAGCCCCCAGGGCCTATCGAGGGCCTATAACAGGCCCTGGAGGCTTAGAGCCTCCCAAGTATATTGGTAACAACTGGCTGAGTGCTATTGGTAACAATTGGTTGTCAATGACCACTGTCTCTTGACTATGATCAACTAAAAACCCACTTCATGATGAGACCCCTGGCCTCAAGCATGCCTTAAGACACGATTTCCCTACATACTGGTAAGCTTGAGCCTTTCCTCAACCCAATTTCACATTCAGCCGTGATCCCGCTATCTCCATTTGGTCGATATTTGTCATCCTTCCCATATAAAAAAGACCCCAAAGTATTTTTGTATTGTTACATTAAATAAAAAAAACCCTTTTTGGTCCTTAATATATAAGCAATATAATTTTTAGGTTCTCATGAATATTTAATACCGCAATTTGAATGAACGTGATATTATATTGCCTTCTAGTGAAGCCCCCGTGGCAGCAATTTGGTTTCTAACCACCAAGATTAGCAAAAGACTAAAACCCTTGTAGGCGTAATAGTGTGTAGAGGGTCTCGTTTGCCCTGTATCTTGTCCCACCTCGACCATGTTGGTATGACCGGTACTTGTCCCTTGAAGCCCGCAGTATTTGGGTCTAGGAGTTCCCCCAAACATGTCAGTCGTCACCTTGTTTCATCAAATTGCTCCTGAAAGTCATCAAGCCTTTTTTAATACCAATTTCCAGATCAACCTCAAAGTTAACGATACCTCTCCAACCCTTTTGGGTGTTCAAAAGAAGCGTCAGTCCACCCAGAGCCGAATGTGGATCAATACCAGGTTTCAATTTGGGGTAGTATCTGACCAAAGGTATCTACCCACAAGCAATAGACTCCTCTAGTACTAGTGACTTCAGGCCTCGGCCCCACATGGGGGAAGGGGACTAAGATGAGGAGGCAGAGAAGACATCGCTCCCAGCCAGACGGGGGAAAGGGTACAGTTCTAAAGAAATTATAAACAGGCTAATGAAAGATTAAACTTCTATAGAGGTCCCTCATTGACCATTTTCCCTCTATAGCGTCTGTCAAGAGTGCGTTTTCCTCTGAGCCGAAGGTTTTTTCAAGGGTGTCCATTGTCACTGATCAGACAAGCATTTTCTTAGTAGAAACCACTAGAGCCTCAGTAGGTTAAGGAAGTCAGCTGCCAAAGTTGGTGGAGATAGCAGAATGGAAAAGTTGGGAGCGTGGGAAATGTTGAAATGGGGCTACAGACATGGCAGGTCACCACTTGGTCGATGATGGAGATAGTAGAGTCGGGGTAGAAGATAAAGTGGGGCAAGGTGGTGTGACCCAAGTCATCCAAAGGTCAGTTTCAAACACGATGGAAGACACCCCAACATCATCATATGCTTCGCCGTCTATCTGGAGAGGTTCGTCGCATGTGTTTCGCGTCATCTCGGACCTTGGGCATCATTGTTACTTGATTGAGGAGTCCGATCAAGTTATCATGGAAATTATCACCACACGTAGCTGATGTCATCATCACAACAGTTATGGATATGGATTTTTCATCAGCTGTACGAGATCGATGTATAGAGAAGGCGGTACACCTGGCAACTTGGGGCATATTTCAATTGAAGGGAATCATGGAGAAGGTGTCGAGATCCGGAGTGGTTTTCATGCTAGGGCAGGCATGGTCCGAGGTGGAGTAAGAGCATGCTCCTTCGTCCCCTATGTTGTTTGATCACGTAGAATCTAGCTCTGCTAGTGAGGATGAGGAGCCTAAAGGGAGACAAGTGCACAAGAGAATTCGACGTCTGAAGGAAATGAAGATTCCTAAAAATGAAGAAGACTTCCAAACGGACAAGGAGATTGTCCATGATCTCATGCTCCCTACTGAGGAAGTGACACCTACAACTCTGGCCGAAAAAGCACAAGCAGATAGATCTTTGAAGTTAGAGGATTTTTTCGATTCGCGGGGCCATTTGAAGATTCTAAAATAGGGTGGCGCCCTTTTCATTGGTATTTTTGTTTCCCATCTTCGTCAATCTATTTTGGAATGAACACGTATGTCATATTCCCGATCTGGGGCTATCAAGGTGTCATCATAATTTTTGTTTGTTTCCTCAGGACCAAGTCAAGGCCAAAAGCCTATAAAAAAGAATTGTAATAGAATAACTAAGGGTTGAAATTTTTTTGGAGAAAATATATTGCTCTATGTAATCTTTTGAGCTGCTTTTGAATAAAATTGGCAGAGCTAAGCAAGTGTTTTTGACAGGTATTCCTGTGTTATTGGTCTTCCAGTCTATACCTTCTTTTTTCCCATGTGAATTGTGTTTCTTAATTTTTCAATCCATTTTGTAATTGCTTATTCATGTTTGGTTCAATGTAGTATTTGAATGGAATTCATACAGATAATGCTCCATTTAGGTCATACCAAACATTTCACCCTTATTTTCTGCTAAAGTCGATATAGAATTCATGTTTACCATGATTTATATTGATGGACTGTTCATTTCTCTTCTAAATCACCAACTAAAAGATTTTTGACCTTGAGCTGGTGGCTACCTTGCCCCTGTATGAATGTATCTGCAAAGTATTTGTCAATGATGTTCATGTTCTGTTTAATTTGACTCCATTGGCCCAATATAGATCCATGATGTTTTCCAACCACAATTTTATGAAAAGAAATTTGTCCTGATAGATGTTTGACCTTCTAGGTATGTTATTGATTGAATATCTCAAGAAATGGATGCTGGTGTATGTTTTCACTGTTGACACCTTTGATTATTTCCAGTCTTTCATATGTTGGCCGAGAGATCCCTCTCTGACTATGCTGGGTTAGTAACATTAGTCTAAAGTTGGTTAGTCGTTACCCTGACTTGTCCTCTCCCACAACCTAAAGGGTATGATTTGGGTGTTAACAAATTGGCACCGTTGCCGGGGATCGATTATATTATCATCCCTGGAAGAATGACAAAGGATTCAGATCTAATTGTTGATGGTGGGTAGCAGTCAGACATCAAAAGGGTTATGTACCATCCACCTGGCGACTCCACTCATTATCTAATCCTATTTGTAGACTCCAATGGAGAAAGAGCCTAGTTGTTTTAAACATGGAAGAATTAAGTTTCAGGTATCAAAATACCAATATCTTCAAAGAGGCCCTATTCTTCTGTGTTTGCATCCTTTTTCCCTTATATATATGTGTCAAAAAATTGTTGTCCCGCCCAAGAGCTCTAGGTCATGAGAGAGCTTCCTTTGTATATCCTTCACTAGAATTCGAAAATGTACATTCTCTTTTCCCCCCTAGAGTCGATCCCATCCTTTCCTTTGAACCCTATATAAATCATAGCTGGCCTTATGAAACCTCCGAGAATAAAGCCAATGATATCCTGCCTACCCCTACTCCTTTACCTTCCAGAGCTCAATTAAGATATAGCCCTTTAAAGCTACCCCCTGTCCTTCATGATTTTCCTCCAGACTACCATAAACACCTCCTTGTTTTTTATGGAGAGTCCAATTTTCTCGCTGCAGAGAAACATCTGCAAGGTTTCAAGCATTTTCTAGATCTTTTTGAAATAGAGCACGATGATGTCTGTATGAGGGATTCTGCGAAACCCCTCCAAGGGGATGTGAAGAGATGGTTCATCCATTTGCAGCTTGAGTCCATTGTCACCGGGGGAGAGTTATCTGAATCCTTTTAAGGGTTCTGGGGTAAAAGAAGGTCATTGGACCTAATTCTGTTAGATTTTTACTCCATGAGAAGGAAAGAAAATGAAACTATGTCTCACTTTAACAGGAGGTTTACATGCCCAAGGAAATTTAGCCCCGAGAGGATGCTGCAAAATCATACTATGCATCTGTCTTTCCTCCTGATTTGTGTTTTCATCTTTTGGAGAGGAAGTCTTGCAATCTGCAGCTTATGTTCAGGGATGCATTGGAGGTTGAAGAGAACCTCAGGATGTCTGGGAGGCTATCAAGACAAGGTGATGATAAGAATATTGAAGAAGAAACAAGGTTCGAGAAGATACATGAGCCAAGGGAGCCTGCTTTATGCCCCAGTCCCCCCCATAAAGATCAGAGAGGTGATCAACTCAGTGAAGTTCTAGAAGAGGGGGAATCTGGTCTGTTCTATGTGGACTACGATCAGCTTGCCGAAATTCCTGTCTCCGAGGGCCCCCGTGAAGTTCTCAGTCCACCTAAATATGATGACTATGAAGAGGACCATTGGGAAAATCTCATAAGCTTTTTCGAGATAATGGATGAAGAGGCCCTCAAGGATCTAAAAGGAAAGCTACACTCCCATCCACTTAGAGAAGAAGATGGTGATTAAGAGGTCTTTGAAGATGCCCAGCAGGAAGAATTTTCCTCATGGACGGACGAAGAGGAAGAGTATGTGATCCGGGAAGAAATCCTAGAATGTGGCACGTATTCGCAGCAAGTCGCCCGGATAGCTGAAAGGCTAGGAGATGACAAGGTTGGTTCGCATGATTCTTATATGAAATCCATCTCCTAGATTGAAGATGATTATAGAATCTTTGGAGAAGTTTTCGGGCTCGGCCAATATCTCCGGCTAGATAACCAGATGATCGAGGATTTTCGAGGAGATCATGCTAGGCAACGGGATTTTCAGGCAAGTCTACCAGGATTGGAAGTCGAGTTTCAAGAAGGATGGCGTTTCCTTGACCCTTTCGGTGGAAAGGGGGGAAATTCCTTTGAAGTCCTAGGGCAGAATCGGGTTTTCAACCAAGGAATCATGAGCCACCCAAAAAGAAAGTTGTTCGGGGTCAGTTGTGTGAATCGTACCAAGTAATGCAGGGGTTTCGAAATGCATGAATTTCAAGTTTGGATGGAGGTTTGTCAGAGGCACGCAACCCTGGGGCCTGACAAGAGCACCAGGAAAACTACATGGCACCTCTACGGTTCTGTTGAAAGAACTACTGTGATGCAAGAGGAAGGAAGAGCATGCCACAATTTTTGTGATCCAGTGGCAGAATACATAGAAGAGTTCTGTAGCTAGAGGAAGGTTTCTAGTCCCACTCAAGGGGCCCTCGCCCATCGCCACCACTTTGGTCCATTGACCCTTGTTGTTCTGAAATCAGTCGAGCATGATGAGAAGACCCATCGAGAGAGTCAATTGCTGGACTGGCTACACTAGCATTTTTGCATAGCCTAAAAAGGGCAGTATCTCGAGTAGGGTAGGTTGTATATAAATAAGCCTCAAATTTTCGGCATTTTCAATTACAGTAGTGAATTTCCATTTTCAGTCTTTCCCGATCTGTTTCAAAATGTACAGCTCCACTTTTGGTTTTGATTCCAAGAAGTCTCCAGTCTAAAATAGGATAGAGCATTTGGCTGAGGTTCAAGTCATCACAAGATACATCGCACAACCGAATCCCCACCAGTTTTTGCCATGAATGGTTTCAGACAAACCCCTCCCACGTGGTCTGTCGGGGAAAATTTTCTTGCAAGAGCTGCCCAATGGATCAGGCACCTAGTCTACGAGGTTCTTTTCTACCTCACAGAGAGGATAGCATCCCTGAGTTGGAGCCAGTTGTTAACACCTGATTTTTCTGCAACATAAAAGACAAAGATGAAGGGAAGAGAGTTAAGAAATTACCTGATGGATGCTTGAGGTCTCCTTCATCTCCCATGGCCAGATGCTAAAAATATGAGAAAGGTTGATAGGGGGTGCTAAATAAACAAGGCATGGTAAAGAAAACATTAAAATGCGACCAAATTAACCCAAATATGCCTAAGTCTATAGTCTTAAGGAGGTGATATAAGAGGTAACTACCATGCTAGTTTTCTCCGGCGGATAGATGCTCAGGGGAGATCAATGGTCCTTGTTGATGGTCACAGAGATAAGACGCACGGGGGATAGTCATAAGGTTGGTCGCAATGATGGATACCACCGGCCAGATGGCAGCAGGAGGAGACGTCGCGAGGAGGAAAGATGGTAAGCGGTATCGGTTTAATAAACACGCGATACAACTAGAGTGTAAAGGTAGATCCCTGGCCACGTGGACGGATCAGGAAGGCAGAATAGTAGCCCATGGTCTAGATTAATGGACCCATGGAGAGAAGTGCAATGTGACGAGGTAAACGGTGTAGATGGGCATTGGGAAGATCAATGATCCACGGTGACCCTCTCATCTGAAAGTTGCACACCAGTTAGACAGGAAGGTGGTCGTGATAGATGAAACCATTCGATAGGTGTCAACACAAGGGATGGTCACGAGGAAGAAAAGCGGGATTGAAAACCGCGTGCAGTGTTCATGATACCACTCCCCAGACACATGGTGCCAAAGGAATGATGCAGATTGGGACCTACGGGACAATCCAATAGTGCGCATATGAGGGCCATCAAATCAGATAGTTAAATAAAATCCAGATCTAACGACAGGGGATGGCCCACGGGGGCTTCACTCAATAAACCGCTATCATAGCACGTTCGTTCGTGGCATATGAAACAATACCCCTAATTTCACTAAATATTGGAAAATACATTCCAAAATCGTTGTTTTTTTACCCCCTCCCAATCACGGGGGGTTCACTCAGTGAAATTATTACATAGCACGATCGTTCGCATGATATTAAAGAATATCCCTAATTTCACTCAATATTGGAAAATTCCTCCTAAAATTTTATTTTTGAACCCCCCTCCCAATATGCATTTCCAATTAAGAAAACCCCTAGTTTCACAAGATATTGTATGTAGCCATTTTTATCAACCCATTTTTAATACCCCTTTGATATCATATTATCAAGTTGTATCAAACAGGATCCCTAAGACATCTTAGTATAAGCGACCATGATGGTAAATAAAATAATAGTACAATGCTAATAATGATCCCACTAGGATTGCAGGGGTGATTGATCAATTTGTAGCATTGGATAGTGGAAGACCCACTGAAATAGTACCGAGGAAGGAAAAAGGAAACCCAATCAAGAGATCAACATAACAAAGAATATAAAAGGATGATGGTCCAATAGTTAGTGCAATGCTTAAAAAAGATGAGAATTGCAGATGTTTCACACCACAACCTACCAATCTACCACTTTTATGTCATGTAAATATAAGTATAGGAATAGAGAGCTCATGTTTTCTATAATTTTAATAAATTAAACTCCATAAAATGGAAAATTGAAACCCTTTCGTGGATGGACTCCCATAACTTCCTATGAAAACAAACATCATTGATATTTGAACCCAAATGAACATAGAAAAATTCCTCTTACTTTCCAATAACACTATATGATCATGTGCATAGCTTGGATTTGGGTCATTCAAAAGATGCAATGAATTTCCTCCACTTCCTCTACATTTATTCTTGCAATCAAGGGAATTAACAACATTTAGTTACCTTTTCTTGGGTTATATCTAGTTTTGTTTTATCATTATAGGAAAGGGAAAAATATCCATTGTTAGGTTTTAATCATGCAATAGTTATAAAGATACACATGTGGTGAAACTTATATGATACCATTTCATGGTAACAATAACACATAGGGTATGTAAATAAGGATATAGATTTTCACCTATGTCCATGTCAGTTCCAATAAAATATTAAGACAGGTGCCTTGCATATAAGAATTGAAATTACAATTATGAATGTGCCAAGTATAACTCAATCTAACAACTATTCATAACTGGAAATGTGAAAATTTTAAAGAATAATGCACAAAGTTGAAAGAAATAATTAGTTAAGAAATATTGATCTAACTTTTCTTGGTTCTAGTGAGCCAATAAAGATTGATCTCACTTTTATTGGTTTTCATGGAGCAAGGTTTGATTTAATCTCAATACCCACCTAAACTCCAACCTAAAAAATGAAGAGTTAGATCTTTTATTTCAGAATTCCCAATTAGCTAAAATACAATACAATTGTTCAATTCCAGAACTCCCAATTAGCTAAAATACAATACAATTGTTCAACTCCGGAACTCCCAATTAGCTACATCTTTTATCTTAAAGATGAAAAACAATATAACGTAAATTCAAACCAAGCATAAATAAACTATTAAATGAGGATTGCTCAAGGCTATTAATCCAAAGAGACTTCCATCGATATTATCATTGGTACACTTTTATTAGATTTATGCAAACCTTAGGATCATAAGCAATATCAAATAAAAATTGAAAGTCCTTAATTTTAAGGTGGGTATGAATTGAGCCCATTATTTGGAGGTATGAATCGATCCCACGACTTGGAGGTTATTCCTCAATCATCCCAAATAAAATAACCCCCAATATTTATATTACTATGTCAAATTAAAAACCCCCCCTTGACCCCTTAATACAGGGCAATATATTTTTGAGGTTTTTAAGAGTATTCAAACCCCCAATATGAATGGACGTGGTATGATATTTCCTTTCTAGTGAACCCCCCGTGCTCCCAATATGCCTTCCCAATTTAAAAAAACCCTTATTTTGACTAGATATTGTATGTATCAATTTTTTGATTAATATTTTTTATACCCCTTTATATTTCTACCTAGTATATTGATATGATACCCCTCTTATGACCCCACATGCATTCGACAATGCACCTTGCTTCTTTCAATGTATAGTGTGGATGCACATTACTTCACCCACAATGCAATTACTCAACCACATATCATTATGATTTGCAACATATAATTGTCTAATGAAGAGATAGGACATCACTTCTTGTATCTCACTAGAGCCAATGCACATAGTACAACATTTAGATTGCATGTTGCAGTTCCCCAATCGCTCACTAAGCCTATTGTGGGTTATGTATCCAAGCCCCTGGGGCTTGTAACATGCTCTAGGAGACTGACTAAACCTGATCCCAAGGCCTGTAATAGGAACGAGTGGTTGGGTATTCAAGCCCCCAGGGCCTATCGAGGGCCTATAACAGGCCCTGGAGGCTTAGAGCCTCCCAAGTATATTGGTAACAACTGGCTGAGTGCTATTGGTAACAATTGGTTGTCAATGACCACTGTCTCTTGACTATGATCAACTAAAAACCCACTTCATGATGAGACCCCTGGCCTCAAGCATGCCTCAAGACACGATTTCCCTACATACTGGTAAGCTTGAGCCTTTCCTCAACCCAATTTCTCATTCAGCCGTGATCCCGCTATCTCCATTTGGTCGATATTTGTCATCCTTCCCATATAAAAAAGACCCCAAAGTATTTTTGTATTGTTACATTAAATAAAAAAAACCCTTTTTGGTCCTTAATATATAAGCAATATAATTTTTAGGTTCTCATGAATATTTAATACCGCAATTTGAATGAACGTGATATTATATTGCCTTCTAGTGAAGCCCCCGTGGGATGGGCACATGGGAAACCAACGGCCTGGATCAACGGAGAACTAGAGGATAAGATCGATAGATAAGTAAACGAAGTTTACATATATAGTCGTCGACAGGTAAAGGTGACACTTTTATTTTTCCTAGAGCCCATCTAGACCAGGGGTTTTTTGGGCTGCATGGCGACAAGGGTTTCTGAAGCTGCTGGTGCAGGAAAGGACCCTAGCTGTCATAGGGAGGCTCTTTAAAATTGTCCCTTTGGTAATTTCAGTATGCTTGCCACGAAGTGGCCATTCTGGGAAACAAGGTTTTGGTTTTGGAGCAGCAATTTGGTTTCTAACCGCCAGGATTAGCAAAAGACCGAAAGCCTTCCAGGCATAGCAGTGTGCAGAGGGTCCCGTTCGCCCTGTATATTGTCGCACCTCGACCATGTCAATCTTCCCGGTACTTGTCCCTCGAAGTCTGCAGTATTTGGGTCTGGGAGTTCCCCCAAACATGTCGTTCGTCGCCTTGTTTCATCAAATTCCTCCTGAAATTTGGCAAGCCTTTTTTAATACAAATTTTGAGCTCAACCTCAAAGTTAACGATACCTCTCCAACCCTTTTGGGTGTTCAAAAGAAGCGTCATTCCGCCTGGAGCCGAATGTGGATCAATACCAGGTTTCAATTTGGGATAGTATCTGACCAAAGGTATCCACCCACAAGCAATAGACTCCTCCAGTACTAGTGACTTCAGGCCTCGGCCCCACATGGGGGAAGGGGACTAAGATGAGGAGGTGGAGAAGACATCGCTCCCAACCATACTGGGGAAAGGGTACAGTTCTAAAGAAATTATAAACAGGCTAATAAAATATTAAACTTCTATAGAGGTCCCTCATTGACCATTTTCCCTCTGTAGCATCTGTCAAGAGTGCATTTACCTGTAAGTTGAATGTTTTTTCAACGGTGTCCATCATCACTAATCAGACAAGGGTTTTCTCAGTAGAAACCACCAGACCCTTAGGAGGTTAACGAATTCGACTGCCAAAGTTGGTGGAGATAGCAGAATGGCAAATTTGGGAGCATGGCAAATGCTGAAATGGGGCTAGCGGACATGGCAGGTCACCACTAGGTCGACGATTGAGATAGTAGGGCCGAGACAGCAGATAAAGGGGGTCAGAGTGGTGTGACCCAAGTCATCCAAAAGATGGTTTCAAACATGATGGAAGTCACCTCAACATCATCATGTGCTCCACCTTCTATCTGGAGAGGTTCATTGCGCGTGTTTCGCGTCATCTCGAACCTTGGGCATCATTGTTACTTGATTCAAAAGTTCGATCAAGTTATCATGGCGATTATGGCCGCACGTAGCCGCTGTCATCATCACAACAGTTATGGCTATGGATTTTTTGTCATTTGTACGAGATCGGTGTATAGAGAAGGTGGTACACCTAGCAGCTCGGGGCATATTTTAGTTGAAGGGGATCATGGAGAAGGTGCCTAGATCTAGAGTGGTTTTCATGCCAGGGAAGGCATGGTTCGAGGTGGAGGAAGAGCATGCTCCTTTGTCCCCTATGGTGTTTGAGAACATAGAATCTAGCTCTACTAGTGGGGATGAGGATCCTGAAGGGAGACAAGTGCACAAGAGTATTTGGCGTCTGAAGGAAATGAAGATTCCTAAAGATGAAGAAGACTTACAGCTGGACAAGGAGATTGTCCATGATCTCGTGCTCCCTACTGAGGAAGTGACACCTCCACCTCCAGCCGAAAAAGCATAAGTAGATAGCTCTCTGAAGGTAGAGGACTTTTTCGATTTGCAAGGCCATTTGAAGATTCCGAAATAGGGTGGCGCCCTGTTCATTGGTATTTTTGTTCCTCGTCTTCGTCAGTCTATTTTGGAATGAACACGTATGTAATATTCCCGATCCGGGGCTGTCAAGGTGTCATCATAATTTTTGTTTGTTTCCTAAGGACCAAGTCAAGGCCAAAATCCTATAAAAAAGCATTGTAATAGAATAACTAAAGGTTGAAATTTTTTTGGATAAAATATATTGCTCTGTGTAATCTTTTGAGCTGTTTTTGAATAAAATTGGCAGAGCTGAGCATGTGTTTTTGACAAGGATTCCTGTGTGAATGGTCTTGTAGTCTGTACCTTCTTTTTTCCCATGTGAATTGTGTTTCTTACTTTTTCAATCCATTTTGTAATTGCTTATTCATGTTTGGTTCAGTGTAGTATTTGAATGGAATTCATAGATATAATGCTCCGTTCAGGTCATACCAAACATTTCACCCTTATTTTCTACTAAAGTCGATATAGAATTCATGTTTACCATGCTTTATATTGATGGACTATTCATTTCTCATCTAAATCACCAACTAAAAGCTTTTTGACTCTGAGATGGTGGCTACCTTGCCCCTGTATGAATTTATTTGCAAAGTATTTGTCAATGATGTTCATGTTCTGTTTAATTTGACTCCATTGGCCCAATATAGGTCCATGCTGTTTTCCAACCACAATTTTATGAAAAGAAATCTGTCTTGATAGAAGTATGACCTTCTAGGTATGTTATTGATTGAATATCTCAAGAAATGAATGCTGGTGTATGTTTTCATTGTTGACATGTTTGATTATTTCTAGTCTTTCATATGTTTGCCGAGAGAGCCCTCTTTGACAATGCTGGGTCAGTAGCATTAGTCTAAAGCTATTTCGTGGTTACCCCGACTTGCCCTCTCCCACAACCTAGAGGGTACTATTTGGGTGTTAACACTCGTAATCAGTCTTGGGATGCTCTTTAGAGTTCTTGCAGAATGCAGGACACTCTTTTAAGGTTTTTTGGTGGGGGTTACATGTAGTCAGCCTCGGAGATCCGATAGGTTGAGAAGTAAGCTTGCAATAAGTCCTAGGATGCTCTTTAGAGTTCCTGCAGGATGTAAGACACTCTTTTAAGGTTTTGTGATAGTCAACATGTAAAAGATCCTATAGTCTAATCTAGGTTTTGTTGACACACGTAATAAGTCCCGAGGATTCCACAATGTGGCCAGAGATGATGAAGACCTATAGGAGGTTAGGCCTACAACAAACATGAAAAAGGGCTGGCTCTGTAGAACTTCCTATGACGAGAAGAATGATGAGATAGCACTAGTGATCGAGATGACAAGTACAATAGCAGTGACTATGATGATCCGTGATCCAATGACGATGATCCAACTCCAGAATTGAAGACTTGTGCCTATATGTATTGATGATTTCTATCAAGAGAATACCTTCCTAGTTAAGAGGGAGTGTTGATGTATTTGTAACTTTGGAAGATATTCACTTGTATATTGTATGTATTACATTGTACTTAATTGTATCCCCAACGGAGATGTATTATTCCTCTGATTAGAAGTGTCGTCAGTTGTACTTGCAAGTGTCGCAAGTTATATTGTAAGTGTCGTAACTTATACTTGATGGGTTATTAGGCCACCTTGATGGGGTCAGCCCTGTATGAGTCATGTGGGTCAAAGAGTTATTAGACCACCCTAGTGGGGTCGGCCCAGTCAACATTATTTTACGTGGTTAAGTTGGGTCCGACCTAGTTGAGTAAAGGTCAAGTGAAAGTAAAAGTATAAATAGAGAGTGTGACTCTCTCATTTGATACATTCACACACTCACTCACTTCGCATTAGTGAGAGAGAGGAGGAATGCGCACAAGTGGAGAAGGAGTATGCTGCTGGAGACATCTATCTTTTGGGTTTGATCTTTGTGATCCTTGTATTGGTGCTGATTCTATCTCTGAGGAAGTTGTGGGTTTTTCACCTTTATGGTTTTCCCTGGTGAAATGCTTTGTGTCTCTTGTCTCTTGTGTTTAATATGTTGTACATGTTGTTCTCTCAGTTAAGATCCTAGATCATATTGAATTAAAACTAACAAACCATAGGATGTAACCTACATCAACACCAAAACCAAATCAAAGCAGAAGGCACTGACTACAATCATAGACCGCAAAATCAATTCCCAATGGCTATCCCCTACAACCCTATTTCACTAATATATTTCGGATAATATGGATGCCTCCCTACAAAAATTAATCAAATTTACATTCAAATTACATTATTCAAACTCATATATGCAAATAGAAACAGGTCCATGCACTTAACATTTCCAAACAACAATCTAGTGCACTTAACTTGGCACCGAGAAACTGCTAGGCAAAAACGGACATATCCTAGTGATATGAATTTTTTTTTCCGATGAAACGAAAATTGGTCCTTAATATAAATGTTGTTCTAGACACAATGGAACATGTACAAAAACACATAAATGAGTATATATTCTCAAACCATACAAGATGGTTTCTCTCCTCTCAATACCGTAGAGCCACTGTTACGGTTTTTGAAGAAGAGAAAAAAGATAAGAAAAAATAACATATCAGTTTTGAATCCTATGGAGTCCATTCTTACTATAATAAAATCCTAAAATAAAATAACCAAGAATACGGATAAATCAAATCAGCCACCATTGCACATATTCATCATAATATCATATTAAAACATAAATAAAAACATACGTGAAATACTTATCTCAAGATATGGGAAACTTGCTCGAATGAGACAACATTCCTCCTAGCCATAAGCATAGTCAATACATAAAATTGAACAAGAAACCCCTCATCTAAGGCCACGTATCCAAAAATAGATTACCTTGAATCTAGAAATATACTCCCATAAACTTCACATCACCATCCACTACACATCTGTCTCTACTGTCGATCGGGTCCTCGCATATATGGATGAGAACACGAAGAGCAGAGGTACCAGTGTAAAAGCATGGTAATTGTCTATCTCTACTACTGATGGGATCCTCCCATACCTGGTTGAGAAACTGTACACTAGACTAGGCTTAAAGGGAATCAAGCAACATGAACTTAGTCCGAACACAAAAATATAACTGTCAGACTCACAACCCAATGAGAGTAGCATAAGCCAAACAATCCAAGCTCAGGATTAGCTTTAACAAGGGGAGAGGCCATGAATCTATAAGGTGGAGAGGAAAATAAAACCAAGTTAAGGAAACCCAAATCAAGAGAGGGGATTAAATTTACCACAAGGGGTCAATTTGAATAAAAAGTATAATTACAAGGGAAAAATGGAGCTAATTCAAGTTGGGTGGGACCCACTCGAATTTCATGAGAGAGAAACTCAAATTTGCATGAGGGGTTGGATAAGGTGGGGCCCACTCCCAAATTCGAATTAAGAGAGTGGAGGCTCATGTAGGGGGGGTTACTTAACCCAAAATATCTTCATGAGGAAGAGTTACAACAAATTATTAGGCAAAAGCATAAAAATAGGGTCATCAATGCATTGTGTAAGAGTGGAAGCTAGAAAATAGCTTGCAAACCCTAAAAACTAGGAAGAGGGTTCATAAATGATGAAAACCACATAAATAGGGGAGAATATCTCCCAAACGGAGCACATTCACCAAGTGAATTCCACAATATCTCTATGAGGGTGTAGTAGTAACTCTTTTAGTCATAAAACATCACAATTAACTATTCCAAAGTCCCTAAATAGTTTAAAAAGTGTCGAAAATAACTCAAATAACATAAACAAGGTCCAATATAGTCTAAGTACAAGGTTTGGGTTTCCAATCAAGCACTAGGAAACAATCACCCATACCCCTCACTTTTGAAACCATGGCCTACCATACTCTTTTAGTTGCTTGTTGATCCAGTTGTTTATTTATTTAAGAGAAACATCATTAATAATACCAACATCTAAGTACATAGTCCATAGTCACATCATCAAAAATGTCATAGTCACATAATCAAATAATCAACCAAGTCATCCATCATCTTATAACGAGACATGTCATAGTCACATGAACATATAATCACATTCATGTCAACTAAACAATTAATTATAAACCATATAGTCGAACAATAATCATATAGTCATGTCATCACACAATTAATTAAATAAATCATAGTCACCTAAGCAAATTATTATAATAATTACAGGGCTTAACAATTTGGGTATTACACCCCCTCCCATCTTCCCCTAACTCTTACTAACCCCTTCTCTCACTCTCTCTCACTCCCTTACTCCTCCACTTACACCTAACCCCCACCTCTCTCTCTCTCCCCCAAGCCCCTAACACACCACCACCCTTTCAGTTCACCCCCCCCCTCTCTCTCTCTCTCTCACACACACACACACACATCTCTATGCCTCCCCTTACCACTAACCCCTGTCCTCTCCCTAACCTTTCCTAACCCTTTCTCTCATTCTCTTTCTCCCTTGATCCACTTACCCATAATATACTAACACCCCCCATGTCTCTACCCCTATACCCTTAACACCCCCTCTCTCTACCTCTAACCACCCAACAACCTCAACTCTCTATCTCGCTCACACTCTCTCTACCCCTTACGACCCCTCTCTATGTCTCTCCTAATCCCCCTACCCTTAACCCCCCCTCTATATTTGTCTCTCATAATCCCTCTCCTCGTGCCACTAAACACCCCCACTCCTCATCTATATGTCCCTTTCCGTTTAATATCCCTAGTCCTACCCAAGCCCCTAACCTACCCCCCACCCCCCTGCTCTCTCTCTCTATCTATCTATCTATCAATCTCTCTTTCTCTCTGCTTCCTATCTTTCTCTATATCCCCCCTCTCCCTAACCCTTACATATATTTAGTTTCATCCTAGATACCTATCCATCCAAATCCTTTTCATGTTATAATCACCAATCCAAGTCTAACGCACCAATTTATATTCACTTTCTTCATGAAATATGTTCATTCTATATACAAAGAAATCCATATATTTTTAATGTTCTCATTTGTTATCATCATCAATACAAGTATAATGCATCAATTCATGTTTGTTATATATATATAGCCATCTAAATAGTTTTAATGTCATCGTTTCCAAGCCAGGTCTAACACTTCAAATATTTTTAATGGTATAATCACCAAGGCAATTCTAATGCACCATGTCGTGAAGTGAAACACATCCAAAACATGTTCATTGCATATACCTAGACATCCAAATCCATGTCAATATATGTTCTTTTTATTTACCTAGCCATCCAATTCTTTTTAATGTTATCATCACCAAACCATACAATGTAATTGTAGTGTTATTCATTCTAGCATTATAAATAGAGTATGTGTTTTATCAATATATATTGGGTACTCGTTTTGTAAGTGCATATTGCGTACTCATTTTGTAACTGCATATTAGGTACTCGTTTTGTAATGTCATATCATGTACACATTTTGTTTACCACAAAACATTTTTTTGGTAAGCTCATCAATTTGAATTTAAAAGAAACACGTACTTATTTTTTAGCAGTAGGACCAACCCTCCACATATGTTGTCGTGTGATCCCTGTGCCTATGTGTATGCTTTGTATTTTTCTTTGTATTAACCAAACACGTGCCATGGAATGTGGTAAACCATGGCTAATTGAGCATTTCATCCATTTTCTCAATATGCCCATCTTTTACCGTTGGTTATAGTATTCTACATACCATAAGCTTTGATGAAAATCTAGACCTAGATAGCATTTTTATGTAGATTCCAAATAGTTTTTTTAAATATTTTTTCTATTTTTTTCTAATTTTTCTTGTGTCATGACCCCTTAACTAAAAAAACACAATGTTAGTGTTTCGTCCATAGCTTTTTCATTTCTCAAGCATTTAAAAAAAATTGTGTGTTGCACTACTAGACAATGACCTCTACATGCTATAAAAAACAATTTTATGATCATTGCATTAAGCTATTCAAAGGATGCACCCACACTTGGCATAATGTTTCTGAGGTTCGATCACTTAGATAATTAACAAATGTATATAAATTATTAAATCTATATTGGAAAAATACCGCCGCACTAGTACTAGTTGTTCTCTATATGTCTACTAGTTTTCGTAGGTTGATTCCATCATTTAGGCACTCAAAGGTTGCACCCACAAAATCATATACCTTATACATTGTCCCCCAAAAAGGTGCTTGTCAAAAAAGATCAAACTTTAGATGGTTATGAACATTCTCAATAGATAAAATTTGTATATTTAGAAATGTGATTCAATTTCCTACATTTCATCTTTATTACTCAGAGCAAGATTCATTGTGTATGTAGCTCAAAATATCCATGTAAGTTGGCAGATGCCTGCTTTTTTAGTTTTATATTGCATCTAACGTGTCAAAAGAGACCCTCATTAGCTTGAACACGCCCTTAAATCTCTATATACCTTGTGTTGTTTTAGGTTTTAGGGTTGGATATAAACAACATAAGTTGTATTATAGCATTTTCCTAAGCCAGTATGCCCTAGAAGTTTGCAATATTTTTATAGGGTAGAGACGTGTTCCAATGTATTTCAACAATACAAAGATTTGTTACTCAGTAGGTAAACGTTTGGTTGCATAAGTATAAATGAAAATAATACAGTTGGTACTTATTAACAATTATTGTTAGAAACCATTATAACCTTTTTTGCTACCCCTTGAAGTAACACTAAATCAGGCATCACCTATATATGGAATATCACTTCTACATACCCCTTAGGTATATTGAAAGTCCCCTAAGCCACTTGAAACTTATTGTACACAGTTCCATGAATCGCCTTGTTTCTATAATGGCATTGAGATTACTATTAGGATAATTAATACTCCATCCTTGTCCTAAATAGCATTATTTATTTTTCCTAGTAGTTGATGATGTAATTTCCCCCTAGTGGTGTGCAGATGTCATCTAGGATCCATCAACCACCTAATGCGCCCTACATGCATCATTTTAGGACCACTTGAGTTAGTTCCCTACATTTTAGGAGCCAACTCAATGTTCTAGTTTAATCCACTTGAGTTAACTTACTCTTGTGGGGGGTTTATGCTCTGATAGCCACTGTTTGTAGTCTCATGAACCCTTTTTTGAGTGATTTGCATACAAAAATCACGAATGCGCCTATTTTGTTAAGTTGACTGATTGTGTCTCCAGTTAATTGAGATTTGGAGTTTAACTAAGTTTGGGAGCTCCGGTGCACTAATAGAGGTGACAATTCCTATTCTAGATTGACTGAGACTCAAATTCTCCTAGGTGATTTGAATTATCCCCATTGCAACATAATTGTTGACTATACTGATTGTTGGATCATGTGACATTATTATGTTCCTATATGATTTCTCATGCATGATTAATTGTCTTCTCATTATTACTGCAATTTTCACTGTAATTCATATTTTTTGCTCATTCTTTCTCTATGAGGTATACTCAGCTCCATGATATGCTATGATTTATAATTTCACACGGTATAAGATATCAGTGAGCATAGGTTGAGAATCTACTTTGAGTAGTGCACCAGAAGCCTCTAGATTTCCACATCAAATCTCGGTGCCATTCATTGAATTCATTGGAGAAATCCTTTGAGGTCTAGCTAGGTGTGAAGGATATGGAAAAATGTGCCTATTTTCCTAAAGAAGTGCTCAGTAGTATTTTATCTCCAAAATTGAGTTTTTTTGCAGGATTCTGATGGTTTTTCAGTGCAGCAGTAGCAATAGTTTAGTTTGTATTCGCTCCAGTAGTTTATATGGAGAATTCGAATGTTCCTCTGTATTTGAGGATCCTAACACCCTTCAATTATCTTGATTGGAGGGATGATATGCATATTGTATTGCGTAAAAAGAGTCTGTAGAGGGTCACTATGGGAAAGTAGGTCGAACCTCAAGCAATTGTTGAGAAGTCCAAGTATTTGAATAGATTGGATGAAGCATTTGGTTTCATGTGTATTCATATTTCTAGATAGCTACTCTTCCGCCTTGATGGATTGAAGACTCCAAGAGAGGTTTGGTTGAATTTGGAGACCCTCTTAGGAAAACAAGATGAGATAAGGGGCCATATTATGAAGAATGAATTGATTTCTCTTCAACCTAGAAGTTTTGAAACCATTCAACATTTATTTTCTAAATTCAAATCTTTGGTCATGCAATGCAAGCAATGTGGCATTGAGAAGAAGGATGAGAAGTTGGTGCTATCAATTCTAAGTAAGCTTGGTCCGGATTTCTCCATCTTTGTTTCTACCTACCATTCAGGGAGATTGTCAATCCGTGGTTGGAAAATGCCATCCTGTCACATACCCACCCATCTATCCAAGGCAAGGGAGGGAACATGATGCCAATCTTTGGGCTTTTCATAAAAATCAGCCCACTCATTAGATTCATACCATTAAAACAGATGTGTGCAGATGGAAAACAAGAAAATTATGCACATCGGAATTAAAACATCCACACACATTACTCATGCATACAACATATCAGCAGTCGTCAAATTAATATGGTGCAGAAGTAAATACATAGGCAATAAAAACACTTATCTCCATTTTTGCAACTATCCCAAACAACTAGCTACGTCCCTGCAACGTTCCACCCAACCATAGGCTCTTCGACAGCTTATACTGAGTCCGTCTAAAGGCCACCCCCGAACTGGGCATGATTCTCACAAGGAAAGGGAACATTCAGCTCATACACAGCCCATTTCTCATTTCATCTCAGCCAAGCCAGTGCACAACTGGGTTTATCAGGATGCATTTGAACCCTAGAGGCTTCCACTCAAGTTCAATCCAAAGCAATGGATTTACCAACAGGTTGGCCATGGGTTTTCCCAAATTGTTTCCAGTCAAAGTTGGATTAAGGGATAGGAAAAACAATCACAGGGGAAAATGAATTCTTCCCTAGCTAATTAGGAATTCAATGGCCCAAAAAGACCTCTATGGAACCCCAGGTCAATTCCTCTTCTTCCCCACTGGTAGACAACACAAAAATGCCCTTCTCCTGACTGAGGAAACAAGGATAAACAGAAAAACATGGCTGCAAAGCACCCAGGTAGCTCTAAACTCGTGAGGGAGGAAGACTGGTTGATGGATAATGGCTTGGGAGAGAAAATCACGGTTCATTTCTTTCCCAAGAAGCAAAACGTGATTTCCCATGCAGGGTGGCTTGCCCATACTCGAATTTGGACAGCCATACCTCTCATCCCCCAAGGCATTAACTACCTCAACCAACTCTTGGGAGAAAATCAATGATTGGGTACAAAAGTCAACATGGGTAGTTGAGGGTTTGATGGGTTCTCTCATTGACACTTGGCTTGACTTGGTTGGCTCAAGGGTTTGAATGTTTTCCCTCCCAACTCCTTGTAAAATCATGCCCCCATCTCTTGTTGCATTGCATAGCTAGTTGTGGGTATTTTATTAAAATGCATATTACATGATGTTGAAATTCCAATGTGCCTGGCTAGCACACAAGCCATATGCATCACTAAATCGATGGCGGGGCCTTGGCCTTGAGCTCCTCACCATGATTTCATAACAATATTACATCATTTACAATTTTAATGTGATGGGTTCAAGATGGGGACGTGACACATCCTTATATTTATTCACTGAATCTCTCATCCAAGAACAAGACTAGATAATTCAAATGGGCGCCCTCAAAGCTTCAAAGAATCATGCTCTTATGGCTGGAGAGTCAAAAAGTGTGAATGCAAAGGGGAAGCACAAAGGGAAGGAAAAGAATCAATTTGGAGATGAGCCAAAAAAATAAGCTTAATCCCTCAGAAGGAGCCTACAACTCCAAGAAGGATAAGCAAAATAAGTTTGATAAAACCAAGTGCACGTACTATAAGAAAGGAAACCATCTAAAGAGTTCATGTATGAAGAAAACCATAAATCAAATGGCCAAAATTCTTCAAGAAAACCACATTTCTCTTCTAGAAGGTACAAAGAGGAATGATTTAGGAAGCAATATTGATGATCATGAGAGATGCCATGCATTCTGTAATGTCCCTACTCAAATAAATTCCTAAAGGAGAAAATTCCACCAATCTACTAGTTTACTAGGTTGGGTGGAGACATTAAATTTGGAATAAGGAGACTAATAAACCCAAATGGAATTTAGCATTGACATAAATATATTTATGTGGTGATAAATAAAAATTTATGGTGAGAAAATTAGATGGCACTTGGTTATGGAGACACATGAATGGTGTGGGACCCACACAAGCTAGATTCCCCATGCCACATGGCATTTTACTCTCACCCATTCGAATCCAAGATGGATTCCACTATTCTTGGGGGATTTGGAAAGGAAAAATACTTGGCATGACTCAATGAGGTCGAAATATTGAGGAAGAGTAACTCGCATGGGAGAGGAAGAGGCAATTTGGAGCTAGTGGGACACTTGGGCTAGAATCCCTAGCTTCTATGACACCAATGATGAATATTCCTATGACACTTATGAAAAATCAGACCTGATGGTTGGCATATTACATACATGAAATTTCAAGGCTAAAAATAGCCTCCAAGAAGGTGCACAAGTGAGTGAGGGCAGCCAAACAGACACCAAGTCGAATTTGGGGAAGGACGAAGCTAGAATTGGAGGGAGAAGTGGCATACTTGGGAATCTCTTCCCAAAGTGAGTTGGCATGAAGCTCATAGATGGAATTCAAATTGAGGAATCCTTAGGAATTTTATAAAACTCAGAAACAAAAAAGAAGAGTAGCTTCTGATCATTTTACATTTTGCATTTGCATTTGGAGAGAGATCTAGTAGAGAGTTAGTCTACTTGCCTTAGCACCAATTTCGAGGGTGAAAGATTCCCATACTAATTGGAAATTGGAGAGTACATTCAGACCTTTCATTTGGATATACAATGGAGTATTTAGTTATA
The DNA here is from genome assembly GCA_027924585.1 of Larix kaempferi. Classification (NCBI taxonomy): domain Eukaryota; kingdom Viridiplantae; phylum Streptophyta; class Pinopsida; order Pinales; family Pinaceae; genus Larix; species Larix kaempferi. The sequence continues at coordinate 807,138 of BSBM01000033.1, forward strand.
GGTTGAAGGTACAAGTAATCTCGTGGTTGATTCATATACAACTCATTCTTGCATCTCTTTCACATTTTCTTGCATATTTGGGCCCTTAGAGGAATTGCGCCTTTGGTGAGATGTTGATATATTTGTGAGAGTCTAAGAATATCCATTTATTTGTAATATGATATATATACTCTATATTTATTTATCATGAGACTCTTAGGTCTAAATACCAAGTGAAGTTATGTAAAATTACCAAACAATGCATAAATGATGCCATTTCCCCTAGATCTTGTTGTTGGAGTTTGAAGAGATATTATTTCTAGTTGTATCAGTTTATCTCTGTGATTTTGTTGATGTATGGAGTGTTATTAAAGTTCTGAATAAGTTTCATTAACAGATCATAAGCCCTTGGCATCTAAAATTCGAATTTCATAACACATGGTGAAAATTACTAGCTTTCCCCCCTATGTGAAATCTTGCATATAAACATATGATTTAAAGGAGTTACAGAAGGCCCTAAGAAATGATTAACGATACATTGGAGATATAATTAAATCCATTTATCAGTACCATACCTCTTTTCAGAAATTAGGAATGGTTTAACAACATTTGGGAAACCATCTTTGTCCACTACCCTTGGGGGTTTTGAAGCTCGAAATTACTAGTATTTCTCCCTACTTTGTCCAGATTGTAAATGAACATAAGTATTTTAAGGGTTGATAAGAATCCATTAACCTCATTTATATGTATGAATACCTTCCAAACTCATTCATACCCCATTCGGAAGCATTTGGAATCATTCAAAAGCAGTAGTGTTAAGACTAGTCTTAATTCGAATTGGGTAAAATTTGCAATTTTTCCTAGTTTGTGCAAATTATTAAAAATGGACACTACAAATTGAAGGCAGGATTCAATCAATCTAAATATTCCATCATAGATTTTGGAGACTCCAACCACATGGTTTCCTCTAGAGAGCCATTTTCTTCTCTTGATCTTGCAGATGGTCCTAGTATTCACATGGGAGATGATTCTCAAATTTCTGCTAAAGGGAAGGGCATAATATAGCTTGAGCATGAAAAGTTCAACAATATGCTATATATTCCTTCTCTAGGAACCAATTTGTTGTATATTTATCATATGAAACACACGGGTTCATCAAAGAAAGTAGTATTTGGACCTCACATAGTTGAGTTTGTAGAGATCTCATCTGGGAAGCTGATAGCCAAAAGTGTTGCAAACCATTCCCCCAAGACATATGAGTTCTCTTGATTCCTACCATATTCATATAAAAGTGCTCTCTTAACTCATGCAAATTAGAGAAGCAGTCTCTGGCATGAAATATTCGAACAACTAAACTTCAAGTACCTACAACATTTGCACAAGGAAGAGTTGGTTGAAGGTTTGTCGAACATAAAGTTCTCTCAAGGAATATGCAAAGGTGTCTCAAAAAAATGGTGTCTCAAAGATTAATAATAGGTCATTGAAAGAGATGGATACCCGCTTGCTTGAAGCAATAGATATCCCATCAAATCTCTGGGAATAAGTATTGAACTATGCCACATACATTTAGAATAAGGTATCCCATGAATCTATTAATGGGGTCACTCCATTCGAAGCATTGAAGGGACACAAAACTGATGTCTTTCACCTGAGGGTTTTGGATCCAAGGCATGGGCCAAAATACCCTTTGACAAGAGGAAATCTCTTCAACCTCAAAGTAGAGAATGCATTCTTCTTAGATATGCAGAAGATGCAAAAGCTTACAAACTGATGGATATTGCAACCAAGTGATGCTTCATTGAAAGAAGTGTTTAATTCAATCAGGATCCATTGCATGATCTACAACTAGTTGAAGAATAAGATATAACTGATTTACCTATTCCATTTGCTCCTAACGATATTTCTACAAGTGATACACGTTCAGATTCCAAAGAAGAAGATCAATATGATTCAGATCTAGATATTGAGTATGAATATCATGCAGATCAAGATCCGTATCCAAAAGCTACTCCTAATCCAAATCATAAATGGGCTCAAAATCTTATTGAGGCAATTGGGGACATTGCTAGAGATCCATCTAACTACAAAAGAACAAGATCCCAATACCAAGATGCAAAAATTTCACTTTTCCATACAGATCCACTTCTCCCTAAGAGGTGCTTCATGATGGCGGGTTTGGATCCACAGTCTTACAGAGAGGCTTTCCATGATCTGAAATTGCAAGCATCCATGGATGAAGAATACGTGTCACTGCAGAACAACGAGACATGGGATCTTGTCTCTCTTCCCCCGGGGAGGAAACTAGTTTAGTGAAAATGGATCTACAAAACAAAGCTTGCATCTGATGGATCTAAAACCAAGTACAAGGCTCAATTGGTTTCAAAGGGGTAATCACAAGTTCAAGGTTTGGATTACAATGAGACATTCACTCTTGTAGCAAGAATGGATTCAGTAAGGGTTGTTTTTTCCATTGCAGCATCGAATGCATCGGAGGTACATCACCTGGATGTAAAGAGTTTCCTCTTGCACGGTGACTTAGAAGAAGAGATATACATGAAACAGCCTGAGGGGTACACTAATGATTCTTCCTTTCTATGTATACTAAGGAGATCACTGTATGGGATTAATCAAGCCCCAAGGGCATGGTATGCAAAGATCGATTCCTTCTTACTGTCACAAAAGTCTGAAAGATGCAAATCTGATTGCAATGTTTACATGCAATAGAAGGGAGTATGTCTATTGTTGATTGTTTTGTATGTGGATGAATTTCTCATCACCGGTGGATCTGCTACTGGGTTGAAGCACATCAAGTCTTCCTTGAACAAAGCATTCACTGTGACAAAATCTAGAACTGTTAAAACAATTCAATAGTAACTCAAAATGCTTCAGGATCATGATTTCACAGTCAAGGTATGCATCTGATTTACTCACAAATTTCCATATGGAATATTGCAAAGCCACATATTTTCCCTTCATATCTAGCATTAGATTGGAAGAAGGTGGTTCTACTCCCTTGGTTGATAGCAGTCTTTACAGATAGATGATTGGTAGCTTGTTGTATTTGACACATTCGAGACCATATCTATCATATTTTTTTGGTGCTATGGCTATGTACATTCAAGAGCCACATCAAGTGCATTGGAAGGAAACAAAGAGGATCTTGCACTATGTGCAACGTACGAGAGAGTTTGGTATTCATTATTTTGCTAGTGCTAGGAAAGATCTAGTTGGTTTTACTGACTCAGATTGGGCTGGAGACAATACTGATAGGAAATATACTTCAGGGTACGTATTCATGTTGGGATTAGGACCAATCTATTGGTCAAGCAAGAAGCAGGCAGCACTCGCACCTTCTTCAGTAGAGGTGGAGTACAAAGCGACTGTGAATGCATCTATTCAGGTATTTTGGTTGCATGGGATCTTGACAGAGTTTTCCATTCGCACTTCTCCTTCAGTAGACATTTTTTGTGATAATCAAAGTGCGATCATGATCTCCAGTGAATCAATTCAGAAGCAAAGGACCAAACATATTGAGGTTCACATGCACTACATCAGAGAGCTAGTGCACAACAATACCATCTCACTGCATTATTTTCCTAGAGAGGATATTATTGTAGAAATATTCACAAAGTTTTTTACTCATAAGATATTTTTTTATCTCATATCTCTACTTGGTGTGAAAACTATTTGAGCTTCCTGTTGTCCTATTTTTGAGGGGGGTGTTTTCCCATGAGGTTTTGCCAGTTTCCTTGGTTAATGGATAGTTATTTTATTTCCATCATTTATTTTATTGTATGGGTGACCTTCGGTATTAGTAATAAGGGTCCATGATGCACAAGTTAGGATTAAGGGGGGGTTTTAGGATAATAAATACTCCATCCTTGTCCTACCTATCATTATTGTTTTTTCCTAGTAGTTGATGATGTCATTTTCCCCCTAGTGGTGTGAAAATGTCATCTAAGATCCGTCATCCACCTAATGCACCTTGCATGCATCATTTAAAAACCACTTGAGTCATTTCCCTACATTTTAGGGTCTAACTCAGTGTTCTAGTTCAGTCTTCCTGAGTTAGCTAACTCTTGTTGGGGGTTTATGCTCCGATAGCCACTGTTATTGATATCATGCACCCTTTTCTGAGTGATTTGCATGGAAAACTCACTAATGCGCCCCTTTTGGTAAGTTAATTGATGGTGTATTTAGTTAACTGAGATTTGGTTGAGTTTAACTGAGTTTGGGAGCTCTAGAGCACTGATAGAGGTGACAATTTCTATGCTATATTGACTGAGACTTGAATTCTCCTAGGTGATTCAAATTCTCTCCATTGTAACATCATTGTTTACTATACTGATTATTGGATCATGTGACATTATTCTGTTCCTATCTGAGTTCTCATGCATGATTAATTGTCTGCTCATTTTTACTGCATTTTTCACTATAATTCATCTTTTCTGCTCATTCTTTCTCTTTGAGGTATACCGAGCTCCATGATCTATTGCAATTTAGAATTACATAGATACCACTAAAGAATATTAATATCTCCAACCTAGATAGTAGGGTAGTATGAATAAGGGCATGGCCAAGCCTCCTTAGTTAGTTCCCTGAGAGATTGGGTTGAGTATTACTATTGGACCTTACATGTATATTAAAGATATATAGAACGTAAAAATATCTCATCCTTGGGTCCCTACAAACCTAAACCTCTATTTATAGCCAGAAAAATGCCTACATATTTGCATACAACAATAATTTGGGCATTTTATCGGTGTTGTAACACTATTCTCTATTACCAACTAGTGAAATTCCTACATATTTATATGTTGAAAGAATTTGCAAATTCTATCAATGTAATAATATATTGTAAGGAGTAACACGCCTCTTGTGGAAGACCTATATTTAAAGAATCCTTACACTATGCTAATTGTGTTGGTATATATCTCTCACAACTCTTTTTGGGTGGATCCGCCATTAAAATAATTGGTGATACATCTTGAAAGAATCGACTTTAGCTCCTTCAAACTTTAGGTAATCTGGTGTTAATTCGTTTTCGGTCATAAGTGGTTCCATGGTACACAAGTTCACAATCGAAAAAACATATAGGACCAAACCAAGGTTCAACCTGGGGATAATAAAAAATGACATCATTGAAGCACGCAATTGAACAAATCCCCATCAATATGGATAACCAATTGCAAGTTATATATATTCTAGTGCTCAACATGTGGGGATATCACCTAACCAAGAGGCTCACAAAATTAAAGTATTTGTTAATGAAGGACAAGACTCTCACACTCTTTTCCCTGAAACCCACCTTTACCATTTCCAGATAAAATTTCATGGAACTTCTTCCCAAACGTTAACATGAGAAAACATGATGGTTTTGATCCCTTGGGTTGTGTTATGCAAATGGATCACTACTTTAATCTCCATGGAACTGGGGATTTCATAGTTTTTTCCATTAAGAGGGGGAAACTAGGAAGAACCTTGGCTACTCATAGCCTTTTTTTACAACAAAATTCTTTGATTCTTAATCTAGTTGTGTCCTTTCCTGCTTTGTAATAATGGTCAATGCTCTATCGGGTTATCCTCCTATTCTCTATCAAGTTCTCCCTCAATGGTATAATGATTTCTTCATCTAATGATTCTATTGAGATCCTCTTCTAATGATTCTATCAAGTCCTCGGGTTGATTCTCTATAAGAATCTACTTCTGATGCTCCATGGGGTTCTCCTCCGATGCTCTATCAAGTTCTCGTCCGATAGTCTATTGCATTCTTATTCTTATGCTGTTATTGAAATCCTCCTTTGATGCTTCTATTAGGTCCGCAATATGATGCTCTATCAGAATATCCTTTTGATGCTCTATCAATTTCTCCTCCTATGGTCTATTAGGTTCTCTTTTGATGGTCTATTTGGTTCTTGTTTCGATGCTTCTATCAAGATCCTCCACCTATGCTTCTTATCGCGTTCTCATGTCAATTATATATTGGAACATCCTTTTGATGCTCTATAGGGTTCTGTTGTGATGCTCTATCAAGTTCTCCTTCAATGGTATATCAAGTTTTTTTCAATGCATATTTCGGTATTTACACTAATGTGCTTTCACTCTATTCTCCAGTGTATCTTTCAGGCTTTCTTCCGATGTGCTTTCAATCTTATTGATGTGCCTTTTGAGATTTCCTCTTATAAACTTTTAGGGTATTCTTCAATGTTCCTTTTGGGATTTCCCCAAATGTGCTTTCAAGCTCTTCTCCAATGCACCTTTCAAGCTTTCCTCATATGTGCTTTTGGGCTATTCTCTGATGCATCTTTCATGCTTTCGTCCAATTTTCTTTTGGAATCTCTTCCAATGTTCTATTAGGTTCTCGCTCTATGCTTCTTTGAAGATCACCTCCAGTGCTTTGTTGAGACCTCCTCCAATGCTCTATCCAAGATATTTGTGCAATCCATTTTTTAGCTTCCAAGAAAACAACGGCGAATATTCTAGTTGATATTTAGGAATGAAACGATATTGACTAGTGGTTCTCTTCTAGGCTTAATAGGTTTTTTGAACTGCAAACATAGTTTAGATTCTTTGGATTGATCTGTGAAACACAATCACTCTCACTCTGTCCGATCTCCTAAGTCGTGCGCAACATTTTTTCTTGCTCTCTGGATCTCAGAGGAAGCTACCTCATTTTATTCCTTAATTGATTTAATATTTAACTCTTCAATTGATCTACTATCCACTATGTGAAGAGGCTTACACCCTTATCTCTTATTTATTTAATCAATTTACTCTCCACTATGTGAAGAGTCTTAAGCATGTCGCTTTGATACCTTGTTAAATCTCAAAATAAATGGTAATATTGAAAAACAATAGAAACTATGGATCATTCACATATGCTCTTCTCATAATATAAAGGACTACATTTGTAGCTAAGTGGACCCAAAGAAAAAATTGATTTCTATCCAATTTGCTAAATATAGAAAAGACTTAACTGATTCATACTCGGTCAACCACTACTATCTAATGGACTCATAAATGAAAAGCACTACTTTTAGCTAACTAAAACATGGGAGATTACACACTTCAACAATTTGTTACTATCATTCCCTACACCTCTTCCACTTCCATGGTTGGCTTGAATTTTACATTTATGTTCTTATTGATTGTTTCTAAACCAAAAATTGCATTATTTAAGTTCCAATTTATTTAAAAATTTAGTGGAAAATTCATTGTGCTAGTTATTTTTAACCTCTACTATCATGGAAACAAATATCTTCGTATACCAATATAGGCTCATTATCTTCAAGAACTTTGTAGTTTTTCTTCTAGAGAAGCATGGATTTGAAGCCAAGGGAGTATTTCAAAATTCACTTGTTAAGTCGATGTGCCCCCTTGACTTTTCTTGACTCTTCATTGTATTTACTCAATTTCTCATTTTTATCCCATAGGAAAACCCATTGTTAATATCTCTTTGTTGCTTTTGTTGTAGAGGCTCTAACCTTGATCATTAATGGACCCAAGCCTTTACTTGAATTCTCCCTACATTTTCATGGGAACCCTTTGCATGCACCTTGGCTAATAACAATATGCCATTGCTTTATAGAGAAGCCATAAACCTATGGGTGAGTTTGTTCAGTAACTGCTTCATCTAAACTAGAAAAACAACCTACCCAACAAGCTAAGACTCCAACTACTATGATTGTTTCTTGTGAGAACATGTTACATAATAACACTTTCATAATATCCAAGACATCTTGCTTTCATAAGTTCTCAATAATTGAGAACAAATGTTAATTGAGCACAAATGTTGATAGTGAGTTCCATGTCTTTCTCCCATTACCTTAATGGTCAAGTTAGAATTGTTATTGTATTGGATGGAGAGTGTTATGGTGAGTGATGGATGCTTGACCCAGATGGCTCTCATCCTCCACTCCTCTAACTTCCATCACCTCCACTAGTGCCACTAGGGAAATCATTCCCTCTTCTCACCTCATCTTAAATCCCTAACACAATGTAGCATGTAATGTTGTTGTATATTTTGGTTTTGGTTTTATTAATTATTATGAGTGTAGCAAAATTGCATGTATAATAATTAAAATATATGTCTTTTCCTTGGGGTTACAAGTCCAAATAGAGAAGTATGGCATGCATACCTTAATAAAATAAAGTAAACAAATCAGATTTTGTTGTCATCTCAAAAATAAAGTTGATACCTTGCACATCATGCCCAGAGGAACTATTCTCAGGAAGGTGGGAATGATGATCAGTCACCGTAAGTTAACAGAGTTTATCATCCTGTTGAGAGCATTTTGATCAAACCTTCCAGAAGAAGAGTAATATTATAGGGTTTTATTTCTTTCCGCCCCTGGTGAGAAATATGAACAAAAATGGCGAGGGCGACCATGGAAAGAACTTAATAAGGAAAATAATAAACGGGAAAATGTTTTGGTGTGGCAAATTGTAGCAAGATGTCAATATTGGGAAAGAACTCCTCAGGATAGTTTCTCATAACGATCGTGTTGGAAATATCATAATTAAAGAGCTGATAGCGTATCTGATATGCTCTAGCTCTGTCAGAAGTCAGTTGGTCATTTTTTTAGTCTGCAATGTCAGACACTCAATCTATTTGTAGCCAATCTGGCTCACAGCAAGTTAGTATTTAAGGAGCCGCATTTGTAGTTTGCAGGCTCATAACTTCTTAGGTAGAAATTTATCTCTGTGTTTAATGCAACCCTGTAGCTTCCAAGTGAAGCGATCTTGAGTCTGTGATAATGAAACTCTATAAATGTAAATCATTCACAGAGATTAGATAAGAGATGAAGAGATAGAGATAAGTAAAGAAGAGAAGAAGTGAAAGACCTGTGAAGTGTATGAAGTGCCCAAGGTCTGTTAATGTAAAAGATTGAAGTAATCATCTCTTTGTATTGCGGCAAAGTTACTCTATTTCAAAGTGGTAATATATAAATCTATAGTTTTGTGAATTCATTCTCAAGAGTGTTTGTTTATGCATGTTGCACATCTATTTCATATTGACCTGTGTAAATGTTGTTTACATTTACGGTCTGTAAATCAAATCAAGATTCTCAAGTATTTGAGGGTGGTAAATGCCCTAGTTTAACGCGCAGTAACCTTTGACATATATTTTGGTTCTTATGTTTTAGCATGAAGTTCATTTATACAAAGTTTGTTTAAGTTTGGGTTGTGTGCAGTTAGATAGGTTTACAAAGTTAACCGCGCAGTTAATCTTTGTAAAAGTTAAAAGAGTGTGCAAAAGTAATTTGTATGAAGTGCGCACTCCATACAAAGTCAAGTTCATGCAAAGTAAAGTATTGCGCGAAGTTAAGATTTGTGCATTTGCACAAAGTTCAACTGCATAGTAGAAAGTGGAATCGCGCAGTTAATCTCTCCACAGTAGAAACGCACAGTTAATCTACGCGCAGTAAAAGGTGAATTGTACAACTCATATCTGCTCATTTATTTTGTGAAGTAAAGTGTTTTATAAAAAGTGGAAGAAAATTTAAAACAAAGTATTTTCTAGGTCTAGCGCATGTCTTTAGCAAAAGAAAAGAAAACATTTATCATTTGCACAGTTAATTCTTTTTAACTGCATGGTGCCCCTTTTCCCTTGATCTAGTATCAGAGCCTGGTTTACGGAAAGTAGAATTTGTATTTACATAAGGGAAAAGTGATTAAGAATGGCTTCCACTTCGGGTAATTTGCAGACCCCAATATTTTTTGGTAAAAATTATGAATATTGGTCTCTAACTATGAAGGCTTTGTTTAGAGGTCAAGATGATGGGAAATAGTCCAGAGTGGCTATGTAGAACCAGTAGATGCAGTAGCATACAACAATCTCACAAAAGCTAAGAAGGACATTTTAAGGGAACAGAGGAAGAAAGATGGAAAGGAGTTGTTCCACATACATCAAGCAACACATGAGTCCATGCTCCCAAGAGTAGCGGCAGCAAAGTCAGCAAAGGAAGCGTCGGACACACTTGAAACTTCCTATCAAGGCTTGAACAAGGTAAAGACTGCCAAACTTCAAATTCTGAGAAGAGATTTTGAATCTCTATCTATGAAAAACACAGAGTGAGTAGACTCGTTCTACACTCATGTTATTGGTCTGGTTAATCAAATAAAGTCTCATGGAGAAACTCTAACTGATCAAAGAGTTGTTGAAAAAGTTCTTAGAGTTCTGCCAAATAAATTTGAATCTTTGGTTGTAACCCTGGAGGAAAACAAAGATCTTTCCACATTTACTATTGATGAGTTGCAAGCCTCATTACATCAATGGTTCAGATACATCGCTGGAAGGTGCATTCACAGCACAGTCATCCATAAGTCGTGGAAGAGGCAGAGGAAGATCAAACTCTAGAGGCAGAGGAAGAAGTTCTTTCAGAGGATGTCATAGTAGCAGTCCTGCGCATGTCACTAGTAGAGGCCAAAATCAAACCCCCAATCAGCCAAGTAAACAAAGGTATGATAAATAAAAAATTCAATTTCATTACTGTAAGAGGTTTGGACACTTTGCATATGAATGCAGGAAGAAGCAGTATGACAGAGGAAAGTAAGGTGAAGCTCATTCAAGCGAAACCAACACTCCAAACAGCTCACTATTCTTAGCATGCGCATCTTCGTTGGAATGCAATGTTGTCCAAGAAAGTCCAAATGGCATTTGGTATTTAGACTTAGGCTGCAGAAATCATATGGCTGGTAATTTAAGTTTATTTTCCAGTCTAGATAAATCAGTTCAAACTGATGTAACACTTGGAAACAATTTTCAAGTCACTGTTTTGGGAAAGGGTACTATTGATATTCTAACCAAATAGGGGCAGCAGAAATATATGTCTAATGTTTATTATGTTCAAGGTTTGAAGCATAATTTGATGAGCACTGGAAAACTGATGGAAAAAGGTTACATAATCCATATGATAGGGAAGCGCCGTGTGATCAAGGATAGATATCCAAGCAATCAGTTGATAGCCGAAGTGTAGATGACAAGAAATCGCTTGTTTCCTTTGAGGATAAGACCCATCATAAGAGGAAAAACAACTCAAGTTGTTCATGAAAGACAGAATGGAAATTCTGGAACTGCTCCCAACGTAGAAAGCAAAGAAGCATAAATTCATTGCGCAGAGGAAGAAAAGGACAGTGCAATGCAAGTTGCATTTCAAACAAAAATTAAAGATGAATCCTGGTTATGGCACTTTAGATTTGGACATCAGAATTTTGGTGGGCTGAAGTTACTGCACACTAAGGACATGGTGAAAGGATTACCATTGATTGAAAAGCGAGAGAGAATTTGTGAAGGCTGTATTTTTGGCAAACAACACAGAGAGACTTTTCCAGTCGAAAAGTCATATCGAGCTCGCACACCACTTGAAATTGTGCACTCCGATATTTGTGGACCAATGCAAACACTGTCCATGGGAGGATGCACTTATATTCTCACATTTATTGATGATGAACAACATGGTTCTTTTTTATAAAACACAAATCTAATGCATTTGATTGTTTTCAGCAGTTTAAGGCACTCGTGGAGAAGCAAAGTGGTTACAGCATAAAGATACTAGGAACGGGCAGAGGTGGTGAGTATGTCTCAAGTGATTTCTTAAACTTTTGCACAAATCATGGCATACAGAAGCAATTCACTACGCGGTATACACCGCAGTAGAATGGTATTGCAGAGAGGAAGAATAGAACCATTATGGAAATGGCACACGGTATGTTGGTAGTCGCACATCTACCAAATGAATATTGGGATGAAGCAGTGCAACTGTTGTATACATGATGAATCGATGTCCGATGAAGAGCATGAAGAACAAGGCTCCACAGGAAGCACAGACAAGTATGAAACATAGTGTAACATGCGCACATGTTCCAGATGATCTAAGAAGGAAATTAGACAAAAAGGGACAGAAATGCATCTTTATTGGATATTCTAAAGACACACAAGCATGCAAGTTGTATGATCCTGTTGCAAGGAAAGTCATCATCAGTAGAGATGTTCAGTTTGTAGAAAATGAAGCATGGGATGGAACAGTAGAAAAGAATGTCAAAATCATGTCACATGTTGAACATGATGATAGCGCAGAAGATATGGATGAGACTCCGCATGCAAATCAGAATTGCGTAGCTCCATCTACTCCAAGGATTGCACAACATGCTCTAGCACAAGCAACTCTGAGTCAAGGCGCAGCTCAAGCTACTCCGACAGGCACACCAAGTGCGCAGCAAACTCCATCAAGCAGTGCGCGTAGCATGCGCAGTTCTACACCAGCAACTCCATCAAAGACAAGACGTCTGCACAAGATATATGATGCTGGTACATCTAACTCATTTTCATGTTTTGCATTATTTTCTCAAGTTAATGATCCTCTAACATTTGAAGAAGCTGTTAAAGAGAAAGTTTGGGCACAAGCCATGGATGAAGAATTAGAATGCATTGAGAAGAATCAAATATGGGAACTAGTTGTTGTTCCTAAGGATAAGGATGTGATAAGCGTGAAATGGATTTATAAGACCAAGCAAGATGCTGATGGAAATGTGCAGAAGCACAAGGCAAGATTGGTAGCAAGAGGGTTCACTCAGCAACCTGGCATAGATTTCAATGAAACCTTTGTACCTATAGCACGAATGGACACAATCAAAATAGTCTTGGCCATCGTAGCACAAAAGAAATGGCATGTTTATCAAATGGATGTTAAGTCTGAATTTTTAAATGATTATTTGGAGGAAGAAGTATATGTGGAGCATCCACAAGGCTATGAAGTTCCAGGACAAGGACACAGAGTGTACAGACTGAAAAAGGCACTCTATAGTTTGAAGCAAGCTCCTAGATCTTGGTACAGTCGCATTGACTCATACCTCATTCAGAATGGATTTCATAGAAGTGAATGTGAGCCAACGTTGTACACAAAAATCAACAAGCAAGGTAATAAGCTAATTGTCTGCCTATATGTAGATGATTTAATATTTACTGGTGATTTTGGGATAGAAGAATTCAGAACAGTCATGGAAAGTGAATTTGAAATAACTAATTTGGGGCTTATGAAGTATTTTCTGGGCATTGAAGTCCAGCAGACTGAAAATGGTATTTTCATATCACAGTCAAAATATGCAAATGATGTCTTGAACATATTTAAGATGTTAAATTGCAAGACAGATCTAACACCAGTAATAACAGGTTTGAAATTAAGCAAGGATGATGATGGATCCAATGTAGATCCTACACTATTTAAAAGGCTTGTTGGCAGCCTTATGTATCTTATAGCAACAAGGCCAAACATCATGTATGGTGTCATTTTAATCTCAAGATTCATGAAGTCACCAAAGAATCGCATTGGTAAGCAGGTAAAAGAATTCTGAGGTATGCAAGTGGAACAAAAGACTTTGGTATCTTGTATTCAACCTCAGAAAATTTCAAACTCATTGGATACATTGAAAACGATAATGCAGGCAGCATGGATGACAGAAAAAGCACATCTGGGAATACATTTCATGTAGGTACAGGTGTTGTATCATGGGCTTCAAAGAAACAACCCATAATAACTCTTTCTTTAGCAGAAGCAGAGTATGTTGCAGCTACAAGCGCTGCATGTCAAGCAGTATGGATGTGCAGAATGTTAAGTGATTTTTCACAGAACCAACAATAACCCACGGTCATTGACAACAATTCAGCTATCACAATGTCAAATAATCATGTGTTTCACAAGAGAACCAAGCACATCGACACAAGGTATCATTTTATTAGAGAATTGATAAACAAGAAGGAAATTTGTTTAAAATTTTGTAGGTGTGAAGATCAAGTTGCAGACATATTTACAAAAACATTGACAAAGGACCCATTCCAATTTCTGCGAAGTTGTTTGGGAGTGACAAGTTCTGCACAGTGAACTATGTCATGAACATAGCATGTTTCAGCACTGAAATATTTTGTAATATTTTATTTTTGTTTAAAGATCCCCATCCACTCATAATTAAGGGGGAGTGTTGGAAATATCATAATTAATGAGCTGATAGCATATCTAATATGCGCTGGCTCTGTCAAAAGTCAGTCGGTCATTTTGTCAGTCTGCAATGTCAGACAGTCAGTCTGTTTGCAGCCAATCTAGCTCATGGCAAGTTAGTATTTAAGGAGCGGCATTTGTAGTTCGCAGGCTCATAACTTCTTAGGTAGAAATTTATTTATGTGTTTAATGCAACCTTGTAGCTTCCAAGTGAAGCGATCTTGAGTTTGTGATAATGAAACTCTATAAATGTAAATCATTCACAAAGATTAGATAAGAGATGAAGAGATAGAAATAAGTAAAGAAGAGAAGAACTTAAAGACCCGTGAAGTGTATGAAGAGCCCAAGCTCTGTGAATGTAAAAGATTGAAGTGATCATCTCTCTATATTGCGGCAAAGTTACTCTGTTTCACAGTGGTAATATATAAATCTATAGTTTTGTGAATTCATTCTCAAGACTGTTTGTTTATGCACGCTGCGCATCTATTTCATATTGACCTATGTAAATGTTGTTTACATTTACGGTGTGTAAATTAAATCAAGATTCTGAAGTATTTCACGGTGGTAAATTCCATAGTTTAACGCGCAGTAACCTTTGACATATATTTCGGTTCTTATGTTTTAGCATGAAGTTCATTTATACAAAGTTTGTTTAAGTTTGGGTTGTGTGTAGTTAGATAGGTTTACAAAGTTAACCGCGCAGTTAGTCTTTGTAAAAGTTAAAAGAGTGTGCAAAAGTAATTTGTATGAAGTGCGTACAGTAAAAGGTGAATTACATATCTGCGCATTTATTTTGTGAAGTAAAGTGTTTTATAAAAAGTAGAAGAAAATTTAAAACAAAGTATTTGCTAGGTCTAGAGCATGTCCTTAGCAAAAGAAAAGAAAACATTTATCATCTGCATAGTTAATTCTTTTTAATTGGGCGATGCCCCTTTTCCCTTGAGATCGATTTCAAAATGTTGTAAAATCAAGTCGCTAGCGATTTTTGCACCATTGAAAGTGTAAGTTTTGAGCGATTTTGAGAACATTAAAAGTGTAAGTTTTGAACGATTTTGATAGAAAAAGGAAAATTCAGTTGGTTAATAAATAATAAATAATCAATCAAAGTTTGTATAACAAATTTTCAAAAACAATATGGCATTGTATGACTAAACTAAAATACCTAGCTGTGTGTTTATGCTATAAGCGGTGTGTGTTTATGTAATAGATAGAAAACTTTTATTACCATAAACGTTGCATTGCCATAAGATTATATGAAACACATTGCATTTCCATTGTAAAACCAAGATATATGAGTATTTCAATTGTAAGAATTTGGGGTGGATTAATTAATATATATATATATATATATATATATATATATATAATAAGTGTTAGTTAATATATGGACAATTCATTTAAATAACTAAAGAACATAATAGGTAGTTGAGGTATAGACAACATGTAATTACAAGTAAGCAATAAATAAGTTGTTTATGGCACTTGCTTATGTTGAAACTGCAGCATCTCTCAATGAGCACCTATGCTTTACTTATCGACTAGGGTCATGGGGGGATTCTTCATCCATTGTTCTTAAAATTGAGGGCTCCTCTGTTAAATGTTTACACTTATCCCATCATAAATTGGTAAAAATAGTTGTATAATTTGTTGTGTTTGGAATTGAACCAGTCTTCAAATTCATCGTGTCTTCCCTTGTTTTTTCTCTAACTTCATGGATGATTTTATGAGGCTTATTTTTCTTGTAGATCTTCTTATTCTACTATGTGTGTTTCCGATTGTCACAACAATCAATGTTAGTATCTTTTGTTTGGTTCTTTAACAATCATAAGCCAGTAAAAGAAAAAAATTACATTGCATTCTTTGTTCGCTTGACATAAACCTATAGAATGTGATTTTCAAGCAAAGTTCAACAAAAATAAGGTTATGGTGCAACCAAAATTAGTTTTTATATCCTCAAAAATGTGTGTGTGATATGTTAAAAAGACGTGTGATTTTCTGAAAACACATGTGTGTTATACTAAAAAAAAAAGTGTGATATGTTGTCATGAACTACTTGTCAATTATGTGGCCAAGTTTGGAATTGCCTAGCCTAGTTCTTATAAGCATGAGTGTGATCTTGTTTTTTATAGTGTGAGCGGGTTTTGCAGTGTTTTGGTTGCACCTAAAAGGTCCACCAACTTTGTGTGCATGTCGGAGTGTAACTAGGCATTTGTCTTTGTGTACTATCTTGTTTCACATTCTCTTAGAGTGCGCCACTTTGGAGTGTTTCTTTATTAGGTTGTTTTGCATATTTCCCACCTTTAAATCATATTCTATATTTTTTCCATCGGTTGTGACATCCATTTCCATCATCTTTTCCACTCAATTAATTATTGTGGGGGGGTGGTATAGAATGCTTCCTCAAGTTATTTTTTGCTTACCACTTTGAATGATACTAACCATACTTTGCATGAGCCTTGTACATAGAATTGGTTCCTATATTACCTCGACAGTTGCAACATATGGTGACCCATGCACACTAGTGAGATGGATTGGTGTCCATAGTGGCACTCGATATCTAATGCTTTCTTGATTGAAATTGAGTACCTAATCAAGTCTTTTGCACTAGGACTCATTTCTAAAGGATCAATTTATATTGGAGGCATGCCTTAATCTCTTGTTGCCTCAACAATTTGGAATGCATGTTTTTCAGCACTGGTGATTGACTCTCTTTTGGAGAGGAGTTCTTATCCTACAAGTTTTTTTCCTTTTCTATGCGTATGAGAGTTTGTACACATGTACCTTATTAGGCCTTGTTGTTGGGACCCATACTTGTTTTATTTTGTTTCCTCACTACATTTTACATTTTCCTTATGGGAGGGAGGGCGTGGTTAGTGTTTGTTTTCCAAATGCATATATTTCCAATGTATGATAGCTTTTATTCTTAGCTATCTATTGGGCCTCCTCATTGTTATAAATTCAAATATTTTCTTGTAATATATCAATCACACAGAAATATCAATTGTTCATTTCTTCTTTCTTATATTTAAGCTAATTTAAGATCTGAAATTGAACCCCAAATCTTTATAGCTTCTCTTCTTTATTATCAATATGTTTTTTCTAATTTCACTCCCACTTAAGTTCATCCAATAGTCATATATTTATTTTTCAAACATATATAAGAAAAAATATTTAACAATATTAGAGTATAAAATCTTTAATATGTTTTTTTGCTAATTTCACTTCCACTTAAGTTCATATATATATATATATTTCAAACATATAATAAAAATTATTTAACAATATTAAAGTATAAATTCTTTAAAGATAATTATAAAGAGAAATGGATATTAAAATATAGGGTGTGGATTTAGAGAGAGTACTCTAAATATTTTATGTTTTCAACTTTTTTTAGTTGGGAGTTGAAAACACAATTTAAACAATTTTAAATTTGAATTTTACTAAAGACCAAAACTCTCTCTAAATTCTAAAACATAGAATAAATAAACTTATCGTGAAAATATAATAATAAATATAATAAATTCATATTAATTGTTATATGTTTTTTTGTGAAATTAGTTAATGTTAAAGATTGGAAACAAATTTCAAATATTTTTAATTTTAAATGAATAATATCATAATGCATTTTGATATATACACTTAAACGAGTACATGTTAATAACGAGTATTCTATTAGTTATTTAATTTTAAGTAAAATGAATTGATGTTTTCATTTATATTAATTACTTCTAAAACCACATTTTAAAAGTGGTTGATATATGTGGATTTATTTTATTAATAAAAAAAATCTACAATAACATGATTGATGTATATCAACCATTTAAAAATAATAATTACACTAATTCTATAATACACTAAATTTTATTTCATAATGGATTATCATCTATGCTTTTCGTAAATTGAAAGAGGATGGAACAAGTGTATTGTCTAGATTAATTTTATGGGTGTCGTTCAAATCTCCAAATATACAATTATATAAAAAAATAAATATAAAAAATAACTATTAGTTGATACATGGAGAACTCGTCACTCATGCATGGATAACACGTAGTAATAGACAACCCATTTAACTAAAAAAAGTAACATGTAGCTAAGGCATCGACAATAGATGATTACAATTAAACATAAAAAACAAGTAAGAAATAAATATTCATAACACTTAACTTATGACCTGTTGATGTGGATATTCACCAACTAATTTTACATATTATGAAAAAATATATAACAAATTGTAATATATAATAACAACATAAATCATTGCAAGTCAGACACCACAAGTTGACCCAAACTAGTTAATTCCCTTGACAGACTCATAGCGAATTCATCGCATTCGGTTGCCACACTTATGCAATCCTGTTTCAACGTCATCCATCTGTCCAGTAGTCTTCGATTTAGCCTTTCATACCCTTGTCGTGCAGTGTGCAATTTATTCACCACCTGTATGACAGGAGCAAAACACGCTGCCCACCTTGGGTTCTGCAACTCTGGTAGATTTTTATTTCTCCGGATAATGTTCTGGAGCACTCGGCCTACCACCTCCAGATCCAAGGCATCTTCTGCGCATATGGAAACATTCTAATTATTTAATCTTAGATTTTTGTGTGCTCTGCATTGAGCCAAGCCAAAGCCCTAGGATTGTGGATAGATTGTAGCATATACATACCTCTCTGGTCAACCTCGTAGTCTAATTCACCCTGGTCGGGGTTCCTCGGCCTCGGCGCCCGTTCTTGTGGCTGCAGCTCGGGTGGATCCTGATTGCCCCTCCTCATGGCTCTAGGTAAGTCTTGATCACTGCCTACTGCTCCAACTTTCTCTTTACTCTTTTCTTTTCCAAGCGTCACCCTGAAATGCAATAAATAATGTGAGAGTCACCCTGAAATGCAATAAATAATGTGGAGAAGCAATACTATTATCTATCTTAAAATCTGAAACTGTATTTAAAAAAACTTTTTTTATTGAATTCTTTTTATTTTTCGTATGATTTGAACTGGTGACCTATCTCTGTTTACAACATGTAACTTCATATCAAACAAATTGCTAATAAACTATACCCATGTGAGAGACTCAAACTCAAACTATACATTAAATTAATATAATATATTAATTATAATTTACATTACGATATATTTATCTCAAATTTTAATATATTTCATTTATTAAAAATTAAAAATATAACCATTTTTATAATAAATTGTAAAACATTTATTTACTCTAGAAATACTAAACAAATATTTATAACTCTACGAAACCTCCTTTTTCATTACATCAAAGTACAAACAAGTTAAATTTTTATATTACATTTTAATTTTAATATGCCCTTTTCTTTAAGGTTTAAATCTTAATTCTACCTGTCATAATAATTATAATAATGGTTAATTTTTTTGCAATAACATTTATAAAAACTATATTAAATATTAAATTCTCATCAAAATATAATTAAAAATAAAAACTTTATAAAATTATAATAAACATTAAAAAAAACATAATAACATAATGACTAAATCAAGCACGCACATAATAATAAAAAAGGTTTTATCCTTGAAACCTTTAAATATGCTTTTTTACAAGCAATACAATGCGAAATTACCATGGGCGCAAAAAACCATGAATAAGTCAAGTTTATCTAACAAAAAGAAACAACTAGACCATCTCAAAAATTAAAATTTGACATCCTACCTTGTATTTGTCTATTTCTAATATGGAAATTTTGGCTTTTGTCATGGTCTCTCACGTCATGGTTTTTTTGGGCCTATGGTATTTGGTAGCCCATGGTAATGGCCCATTATATTACTTGTGAAGAAGCCTATTTAAAGATTTCCAAGATAAAACTTCTTTGTATTGTGGGTGATTCCGTTAATCATTATGTTTTTTTATGTTTTTTCGTTTACTATATTTTTTAAACTTTTTATTTTTGTATTAATGAGGTAAGATATGAGAGTTCAATGTTTCATATAGTTATTATAAATGTACTTAAGAAACAATTTTTATTATGACAAATAAAATTAAGATTTGAAGTCAAATAAAAGGAAATGTTAAAATTAATTCATTTTTCTAACTAATCCAAAAAAAGCTATTTAAATAAACCATAATTATAAGATATAATAAAGTTGACTAATATTTAAATATATTTACAATTTTTAACGTTTAAAAATTCAACTATTCATTAATTATTAATATAATAGTGGAACTATAATAAAAACATATATAATGATAATTCATGTCTAGTACTATTTATAAATTCACCTTCATAAAATAATGGGGCCATATTTGTGAATCTTCATCTTATATGATTTAAATTTTTTTTCATATAAATAAATATAAACTCAAACACAAGCAAAAATTATTATATAGAAAAAAACAATGTAAATTTGATAAATGAATGTTAAAGTTACGTACACTTAATCATGTTGTTATAGCATATGCTGTTTTTCAAATTTGAGATATAATTCTTATCCATTGTTAATAATGGGCATTGCTGCAAACTTCAAGGTTATTTATGTGATTAAACAATTTATAGTTGGTTTAAGGGTAAGGAGGGAGGGTGTCTATTAAGGTGGATACCTAAGTTCAGATACCTTAAATAAGCGTGGTATTATGGGTGGTATGGTATTATTAAGAATTGGGATTAATGAAGCTTTTATTAAGAAAATATATTTCTTAATAAAACTATGTTTATGAGTTATGAATAAGGTTGTATTAATATCATTTCAAAACTTGCCAGTATATTGATGATGATTATGATGATAGTTATTAACATTTGTAAATATCATCTTTGTTATATCAAACCTTAAAAAGACAAAAAATTACTTGGTGAACTCTTTAGAATTTTACTTTTATTCTTGAAACTATTTAAGTGAAGCATACGTAATTCACCATTTTCGTGATGAATTAAAATGTTAGGAAGGTCATTATTGTAGCAAATATTCTAAAATTGCACTATAGTGTGGGTTTATGGAAGACATTTTATGATAAAATAATTTTGATCTTCAACCCTCTTGGTGTCACAAAGATGACAAATTCTTTCATCCCACAATGTCCTAAGAATTGTCCACTGTCATGTTTCACTATAGAGCTCATGCGAGTTTGTTTTATTTTAGCAATGTTGATTTTCTTTCATTGCATTAGTTAAAACAAGGAGATTATTTTGATCTTCTAACTTATGGTTGATCACCTCCTTATAATATTGTAATTTTCTCTTATCCTCTAACTCTTTATCGCACCACATATTCTCTTTAAATTTAAATATAATACTTTTAATATTATCACTATTTTGAATAGTAACCTCTTCCTTGACACCCCAATTAATTAGCCACAACGTCTTTAGGCAAACCTCACTAAGTTGTAAGTGGTTTTGACTAGAGTGTGAAGCAATCTTAGGAAACCTCTTATTTCCTATGTTGTTTATCTTGGTCTTAGACATTAGGTACCTAGCTATAGTCATGCTCTCAAACGATGAGAGAGCCACTTTTATGAGGATGATAGGATATGGTGTATTGCCTTTCATTTTTAGATTATATTTTATAAAGGGATTTTGAACTTTCTCTATCCTTCACCATGATTCTCTAGAGATTTTGCAGCCCCAAACTTCACATCCATATTAAATAACATGACTGACAAGAGTCTAAATGAGGAGTCTCTTCCTATCCATAAGTCAAAGGTTTGTTGTTTACCATTATATGTCATCGATAAGTAGAATAATTCCATATAATTAAATCGCTAAAAGAGAGATAATAATAATGATCCTATAATTAGATGGATTTTTTTTTGTCTCCACTCTTAAAAAATAGGAAGAATGAGACTTTTTGTTGAAGATTCAGGAAACCCTACTTCACTACTAAATTGAAGAACCTCTTGGTATGATGAATGATGATAGGACCACCAAATTTTACTTTTTTTGCTTAAAATTCTTTGAAATCTTTAGCTTTTTTTTTTCAAGTTGTTTAATCCCAAACTCTATGTTCAACATGAGGGGATTCATAAATCCTTTTAAAGTAGGAATTACAATCATGGGAATCAAATTATTTTCTTCCACTCTACAATTTAGAATTTGCCTTAAAAAATTGAGAAGTAAAGATCACAAGAGGTTCATTTTTCTTACTTTTAATTATGAATTTATATCTATAAATCTTGTAAGTTTTTAAGAACTCATAATAAGCATGCTTAACTGGTTTTAAAACATGGTCGCACTCATTATCACGCTACCCAACTTGGTAATAGAAGTAGAGATGATACACGGGGGATTCACTAACAAGGCAATATCATATCACGTCCATTCATATTGGGGGTTTGAATACTCCTAAAATCCTAAAAAATATATTGCTTTGCATTAAGGTGTTAAGGGAGGGTTTTAATTTGACATGGTAATATAAATATTGGGGATTATTTTATTTGGGTGGGCTAAGGAATAACCTCCAAATCATGGGATGTATTCATACCTCCAAATCACGGGATCAATTCATACCTCCAATTTATTAATATTATAGAAAAATGAGCTCTATATGGCTATACTTGTATTTACATGATATGAAATTGGTAGATTCGCAGGTTGTGGTGTGAAACATCTACAATTATCATCTTTTCTAAGTATTTTATTGACTATTGGAGTATCCGTCTTTTAGATTCTTTGTTACATTGATCTCTTGACTGGGTTTTCTTTTACACATTTTTCCTTCCCCATTAATATTTCGTTGGGTATGCCACTATCCAACACTACAAATTGATCAGTCAACCCTGCAATCCCGGTGGAATCATTATTAGCATTATATTATTAGTTTATTTATCATTTTGTTTGCTTATACTAAGACGCGTTAGGGATCTTTTTCGTTACAACTTGATAATATGATATAAAGGGGATATTAAAAATGGGTTGATAAAAATGGATACCTACAATATCTAGTGAAACTAGAGGTTTTTTTAATTGGAAAGGTATATTGGGAGGAGGTTCAACAATACAATTTTAGGAGGCATTTTCCAATATTGAGTGAAATTAGGGATATTCTTTAATATCCTGTGAACTATCGTGCTATGTAACAAGTTCACTGAGTGAACCCCCATGAGATGATAGCAGTCTTCATTATTGTCCTTAATTAATACAATATTTAATTTATCACCTAAATGCTTTTAAAATATATCATAAATGATTTTGAGTGAAGATAAGTGCTTTTGTTATTATAGTTCTCTCTTATAAGGTTTAGGCCATTATGAAAGTTTAGAGTTAGGGTCCAAGATTTATGGTGGGTGCAGGGCCGTGTAAGTTACCTGGATCTGTAGCTCTGAAGTTGTAAACATGTGGCATTGCATCAATCTATGGTTTTAGTTAAAAAAATTACAAATTTATAAAATAATAATAAATTAAAAACCTCTCTTGTTTTTTTTTAAAGGTGGTTCGCCGTTTGTTAGAGGGCTAGTCCACCTGGGGAAATGGTCACCACCTACTATTCTAGAGAATCAAGGTGGCACGAATTACAATCATTACAATATGGGCTCAACAAGAGCAATATGTCACTTACAAGAATTGAACCTGGGTGGGGAGGGTAACAAACATTCCTCCCAACCACCCAAGCTACAACCAATGGACAAAAACCTTTCTTGTTTATGTAAACAGTTTAAATTATTTATCTATACATTGATTAAAATTGGAATCGTTACGAAATTGATAACTTTGAACAGCTGGACTGAACCTAACAATAAAATCCTTTATGGTAAAATGAAGTTCAAAAATTGAATTCGTATACCTCTAATCTGGCTGTGTTTCCTTATATTTTCTTGTGACGAAATGCAGTCAGTTACTCGACAGCCTGCAAATTAGAGCAAACGAGAATTTTGACGTTAAAAGTAAAACCTCAAAGGCTGTCGGTATTATTCTGCACAGATTAGACTTTCACAAAAATACAGGAGAGAACTTCGACTGCTTGCGATGGATTTCGAACAGGTTTTAACGGAATTTTAGAGAGGTAATGAACGGCCGGCTCGTTGAGTATTGTTAATGCGTTATGCTGCACGAAAGAAAACTGACAATCATACAACATAATAAATCTTGAAATTTGGCGGTGGCATAAAAGAACGAAAAAAAACAAAACGACTTCGAAGTTCTAGTTGTATCATCCTAAGTTTTGCAATCTATAGGTTAATGCCTACGTTTTGTAAACATGTCAAAATTTGGATAATCTTGTACTAAGGCATTATAAACATATAGCATGTAGTCCACCGAGTATATCCTCATCAGATCCAAAAAGCAATATGAGTCCAAATGTGTCAAAAACATTGTAGTGCACTATAGTGTGTATTATTAGTTATATGCACACACTATACTCACACGGATTTTCCTTCGAAATATGTGCGATCGTCAAAACAGTGGGACCACAACTACCCATGGCCCATTGAAGGCTCATCAAGGATCCATCACCTCTAAGAGTTTGAATTTGGCTCCTTGTGTACTTGGGTTCATTGAATGCCCCCCTTTGTGTACTTTGGATTCAAATCATTGAGTTAATGAGTCCGCATTTGGATATAGTTGATTCGTGTCCACTTCTTGGCCTATAAAAGGAATTTATGGGCATGCATCTAGGAAGGAGAAATTAGAGCAAGGTTAAATGCTGCTGAAATTGTGTTGGAATTTCTTCCACGTCTTTGTATACCTATTATCATTCTTCAATCTCCCTTTCCACCTTTCTCCAAGGGGAAAATGTTTCTCCCATTGTTCTCAAGAGTTATTTAGCATTTAGTATTGACCAAAAGGACCTCCCTAATAGGGTAATTTTTAAGGGCGAAATTTCGTCAATTGAATATTTTTTGGGCATTTTTTCAAAAAATAAATTCACTATTTAGTCATTTTTAGTCTCTAATATCACCTATATTTACATAAAATATGTTTTTTTATCATAATATTCGCCAAAATTTAGAAATTTTAGTAAAATGTATGTTTCATATTAAATATTCGTCTACCTATCTATATACATGTTTTTTTCAATCCAAAATAATCGCCTAGGATACTATACTTGGGTTTAATATTATAATCCTTAAAAAATACCCTATTCCCTAACGAAAATTGTTGGATTCCCTTTGAATCCCATACCTCCTAGGTGATACTTCATGTAACAAGCTTGAACATTGGACAATCTAAATTGATTCTTGCATTGGATTTTTATTGTGATTTTCTTATTCTAACCCCCTTTTGTTTTTACGAACAAGGACCTGCAGGACCAATTTGGGGTCACTCGGATTTGCTTTCTATACTATAATACTAGCCCTTATTGACAACCTCAAAGGATTAACATCCAAAGAGGGAATATTTCTCATTCTTGTGTCATTTTTCCTTGGAGAAGGATAAAAAATAATTCATTTTACAAACTACATCCAAATGAATTTAGGTGTTTAACCTCCATGCTTATATCTATGTGATGCATATGTATATCTAAGAGCATGAATTGCTAAAACATTGACCTAGCTAGAATTTTTACAAGGTAAGAACCATACAATTCCTTGAAAATACCACAAACAATGACGAAATGATATAGGACATCATATAATAAAGGTAATATTGGAGAAACATTATAACAATAAACAATCTACTTTAGTTGTTATAACTGTTGAGTTTATTTACAATAGATTGGTGTGCAAGAAAAACAAGTTGTAAAATCCAAAATAAAGCATTTGAAACAGTTTATGGGAAGAGCCACACTTCGACCGACACCAAAATTCCAGTGAATTCATTTGCACCATATGGATTAACACTATGAAACTCCTCCCTACTAGATATAGGGGTTGAAACTGCCATTTTGAGACACTGGCCCTGAGATGAATGCATCTGCCGTGACTACATTTATGTTTGTTTTATAATGATGGAGTCTCATCTATTTCTTCCCCTAAATTCAAAAACAACCTTGAGCATATGTAACCCCCATGAAATAGAAGGACCTTCCTTACATGCCTATTTTAGCAATCTGTGATATGAAATTACAACAAAATTGTCAAATTACAATTGACATAGACTATAATTTTTGTATAATAACTTCTTTTTTTTATATAAATTTTTATTTTTTCAATGTGTTGTGTGTGAACTCTAAATGTTGCAAAGGTATAAAACATTAATATAGTGTATTTTGAAAATCTACATTCTCACATACATATTTCCTTTAACTCCTATTGAGAACAATATTTTCAGAATAAAATAAGACCAAAATAATATATTTTCTTTCACTTCCATTTAAAATAGTATTTTAGTAGTGGAATGATGAGAATGAAAGCCAAAAGTTTAGTGTGGTTAAAAGGCTATTCCATTTTTGGGATCAAATCCCTTGAGGTGCAAATTTTTCCTTAAATTCTACACTTCAAGTGATTTTACCTTTCTTGTACTTTGTAGATTAGGAGTTAAGTTATGTATCTATACTAGTATAATATGTAAATCTCTAGTATTTGTTCGAATCTCTATTATGTAAACCAGGATTTAATTATGGTTTTAACTCACATATCTTGTACCAAGAAGTATCAAAGTTTCATTAATTTTTTAGTTTAAATTAATTGGAATATATATCTCTTTATTTTTGAAGTTTAGGTTAGAATGGACATTGTAAATTTGTTATTACTTAATGCTTTTTTACTTTTTTATTGTACCATGTGTTAACTTCATTTTAAATTTTACATTAAAGACGACATTGGACATGTAACAAACCCAACATTATGATTTTATGCATAATTGCGCAAGCATAAGGATTTTTGTGTATCAATTTTTTTTATTTTTTTTTAACAGTAACGGTTGGAATATTTATATTAAAAATTGAGAATAGGTTACAAAATGTTGGGAGACTATATCCAAAAAAGAAGAGGGGGAGTTCACCTCTGTCCCAGTCTCAGAAATTTGACTTCACCAAAAATTTGACAAAAGAGGGAACTGGACACCTCTGAGTTTTTCAGAACTACATATCCACATCTATAAACCGACTTCTAGCTCTTCAGAGCTTTTAGCATAAGAGAGGAAAAGACACCTCAGAAATTTCTTGACTTCAAACATAACATAACTGGACTTTACATAATAAGCGAGGGGAAATGGCACCTCTGTAAAAATACTAAAGTCAGATAGACAGAGTGGACTTATAAATAAACAAGACATAAAACCGAGCGGCATCACAAGTAACTGGACCTTCATCAAATTCTGGGAGACTGGTTCTTCTTCTTCTTTTTTCTAACCGCAGCACCTTCATTGTCTTCTAGGCCCAATATAACTACTGGACTATTTCTCCTGCTAGTACGAATGCAGTCAACTTTGGCCTCCATAATCCTTAACCCACTGTGCAGAGAGTCCATTTTGCTAACCAACCCTTCAAAAAATTATTGCATTTTGATGGTGTTGTTTATGATTTCCAAATTAGATATTTGGACAAAGGTGGCTAGCTTAAATATGGCCTTCTTAATGTCTTTTCTTTCCCCCCTTATCCATCCAACCTGAGCATCTATATCGTGTAGATATGAGAGCACTCCTGGTGGAGGGCTTTTCGGGCCACGAGGAGATTCAAAATTCCCAAAGCCTCCAGCACTCCCATTCACATTCCAAAATTTGTTTTCCTCAGGATTTTCATTGACCATATGCAGAGCTAGATTGTTCTAATGACCAAGTTCTTCCTCCTGCTCGTAGCCAATGTATCCTGCATTGAGACGCATCCTTTGCCTCTGAGTCATTTCCATCTACGAATTACCTCCACCAATTTCGTTATTTGGGTGACGAACACGTTTGGTTGGAATGTTCAAAGCCCCCTACAGATATTTCTCGCCATTACCATGAACCAGATCAATAGTCAGCGGGAAACGCTGCGTCCCAATTCCTCCCGCAGAGACCTACAAATTTGCCTGACAATTTTTGCACTGTAGCATCAGTAGGCATACGACTGCATTGCTTCCAACATTCCTTCTATCCATCTTGAAGCGTAAAACCGCAGGGCTAACAGAACACAATGATGGAAGGCAGAGAAGCAACAGAAGGATAATCCAGTCGACCTCCAACATTCCCTTGTTAATAAACCAACTTGCCTTCATGTCAATTAATCTTCCTGCATGCGGAACAGGTGTGGCCTGACAGGCCATGCCGTCACTTTGAGCTTGGGAATTCTCAATCAAATCCAATATGGATTTGAATATAATGTTTCTCTGACCGCGAGTGTACACGCGTTTAGACACGTCGCCAGAGCCACCAAGGCATCCGAAGTTGCCATTCAAGCCACTAAGGCACCCACACCAAAGTTTCATGTGCTCCATTTCTAGTTAGGACACCACAATTTTTCCTAGCTCCAAGGTTAGCCATGGTATCGGCTGCAGCATTGTTTTTCCTTAATACATGAAAAAAGGAAAGAGAGTCATAATTGAAGGAGCTGATCGAGCAAGCAAGAAGGGTCTGTTATTTTGAGATTGGACTTTTTTGTTTGCTTGTGATAGCCTTGGTTGTTTTGACGACAATGAGAGAATCGCCAATCACAACAAGCCTTCTGATATTCTTCTCCGGAGTGATATCAAGACCTTTTATCATGGCGAGCCACTCTGCTTGATTGTTGGTTTGATTCCCTAATCCCCAAGCGTACTCTTCCATTTTGCTTCCTTCGAAGTCCATCAGAACTCCCCCCCGCACCTGCCAACCCTGAAGTGTATCACAAAATTATCATACATATAATTATACACCATTTACAATTTAGATATTAGATTTTCCATTAATATTCATCATATCAGACAAAAAATAAACTAAGGATTTGAAAATCAATATTTCCAAACTTTTTCTTATAAATTCATTCCTAAAAACTGTGCAATAAACATGTTATTGAAATTGCATAGTAAAAACTGTAAAAGCGGTATAGTAGAAACTTTCGCAATAAAACATTATCTTAGAACTGTGCAATAAGAACTGCAGTAAAAAATTATCTTAGAACTGCATAGAAAGAACTGTAATCTTTCATGGAAACTGCACAGGAGGGATCACATAAATGGAACAACGGAATTATAGTCATATCTATAGACAAACATTTTTTCAACCTATTCATTTAAACTCCCTATGTAGTAAATTTTTTTTGAGAAACTGCTCAACAAGTGATTAAGAATTGTGCAATAAGAATCTTTCATGAAAACTACTCAGTATGGTTCACATAAATGGAACAAATAAAATTATAATTATATACATAGACAATCTTCCATTTATTTAATTTTCATATTATTAAGGTTATGCATAAATTATTGGCCCATGGTATTTTTAAAATGAACTAGTCTAAATTTAAACTTCAACATAAAGATTTAAACTTCTTTGGATAAGCAAAATTAGCTAATGGTTTCTAAATACAAAATACGATTCAATACAAGGAACAATTACCAAAGTTGAATTTAAACTTCAACAAAAACATTTAAACTTCTTTGAATAAGCAAATTTAACCTATGGTTTTTAAATACAAGATACCATTCAAAGCGAGGCATAGTAAAGAAGCCTTACCACAATGTAATTGTAAATAAAACAAGCAAAATCCACCTGTGGTTTTCAAAAAAAATAATACCACTCAATGCAAGGAATAATAAACAATCCTTAGCACATGCCAATTGTTTACAATCTACTTATTAAGCTAAAATGGGTCGAGTCTAGCTTTGAAATTTGAGGTCGACGTCCTACATTGCACGTTAAGAAGTTTTTATATGATGTTTTAATTTTAACATTGTCTTTCATTTGACATTTAAATCTTAATTTTACCCGTCATAATAATAAAAAATATTGGAAAAAACATTTATAATAACATATGAACATTGAATTCTCGTATCTTGCCTCATATAATACAAAAATATAATAAAGAAAAAAAAACATAATGAACATAATGATTAAACCAAGCATACACATAATTTACCATGGGCCACCACATACTATGGACCCAAAAAACCATGACCTAGTTAAGTTTACCTAACAAGGGGAGACAACGAGACCATGACAATAATAAAAACTTCCATATTGAAGACATACATGCATACATGGGTTTGGGATATAGATATTAATGACGTGTAAGAATAAAAATGCACTTGAAAATAACGAGTGAAATTAAAATTCACAATTCATTAATGATGCTTAATTTTATGAAGTGACACTATTTTTGTTCGGATATCCACATTGCATGCAATTAGGGTTTGCATGCAAATTCTAGGGTTTGCATGCATCCCAGTCACCAGGTTGATGCCTCCAGCACCTTAGCCACCTTATTCTAGCACCCGAGAGCCACTTACTTCAGAGTTTTAGCCCTCATAGTCTAGAAGGCGCCCACTTCTCACCTACTGCCAGAGAAGGGCGCACTTCTTCACCTACCACTGCAGTTCCACTTCAGTTACACTCAGTTAGCTCCGATTCTCCCTGATTTGAGGCTAGTTTCACTCCTGACTGACTGTTTCACTTCCGTTGGACCTCCAGATTGACTAGATGACTTGTTTTGACTTCAGTTAGCCTCCCATGCACCCCCCACTGAGCCTCTTTCCCTTAATCAGTGCTACACACTTCAGTTACACTTGTTACACTCAGTCAGACTCAGATTGACACCTGGATGACTGGTTCTTGTGCATTGATGACCACCACCGATTGATGATGAGGACTCCTAGTTGGAGTCAAGCTACTCCATTCAGTGATTCGAATGACCTCCTTAGGAAATTCGAATTGCTCAGTCATTGTTACTGTATTCTATTTTAATCATTCACCCTTACTGGGATATTGAGCACTGATGCATGTTTTGCACAGTTTTACACCATTTTTCTGAGTTTCATCTATAGTGATTGATTTACTTGTTCATTAGATCTGTTGTGACTAATTTTACATGGTATCAAAGCCATTGCAGGGACAAGATCTCTTTTCTACAGGTGTTTCTACAAGAAGATTTGAGTGAATTGCTCAAAAATTGCAAAAAGTTTTGGCATGAAAGATCTCAAGGGCATTCGCTCCTGTGCATGCAAAGCTTAAAAATACTTCCAATACCACTCCAGAAGCTTGAGTTTCCACATAATTCTTGGATCTGATACATTGGACCCATTCAACATTGTTTGATCTCCAATCCCAGGTGTGATGCAACTCTAAAAGGGTGGATTGTTCGACCTCATTGTTCTTGGTTTATTGTGATTTGCAGGTTATTGTCTCCATCATTTGCATTCGCTACACTGTGCATGCAAGCTCCTCTACATCAGTGTGCACTCGCTACTAGTAATGGAATACTCTTCTTCAAAGCCTATCCTCACCCCATTCAATTATTTTGATTGGAAAGATGATATGGAGATCATATTACGTTCAAAAGGTTACTACCAAGTCACTCTTGGTCTTGAATTGGAGCCAAACAATCTGTCAGATAGAACCAAACACTACAACAAGCTTGATGAAGCTTATGGTCTTCTTTGTCTCTCCATCTCCAAAGATCTTTACTTCCATCTCAGCGGATTGAAGACTCCAAAAGCTATATGGGAGCAACTTGAAACACTATTTGGCAAGCAGGACGAGCTTAGGGCTTTTCAATTAGAGAATGAATTGATTGCCCTTAGTCCTGAGAATTTCGAGACTATTAATGAATTCTTCACAAAATTCAAGAACTTGAACTTGCAGTTGAAGAACAGTGGAGTTATCAAAGAGGATAAACAATTGATCCTCTCCATTTTCAGCAAGCATGGTAAAGATTATTCGGTATTTGTCTCTACTTTCAATTCCGGTCGGCTAACTACCCCGAATTGGAAGATGCCTACCTTGAATGCCTTCATTGAGTCCGTCACAAAAGAGCATGACAAGTTGATTCAAATGGGGTCCATAAGCTCCAAAGATTCAGTCCTATATGTTCAAGGACCCAAGATCTCGAATGGAAAAGGAAAGCAAAAGAAGGAGAAGCCCAAATTCGAGCCTCACAAGCAAAGAGAGAAAGGCAAACTGACGGATGCACCATCCAGTTCAAAGTTCAAGCAAAAGGGCAAAGAAGGTAACCAAAAGTCTAAATGTACTTATTGTAACCGTGGCTTTCATCCCGAAAGTTCATGTATGAAGAAAACTATAGATCAAATGGCCCTTCTTTTGGAAAAGAACAACATAACTCTTCCTGACGGTGCAAGGAAGAAGGATATGAATGATGATCATGAAAGAGGACAAGCACTCATGGCAACGGTTTCGAAGCCCACTACTCTCTTGATAGATTCGGGTGCATCGAATCATATGGCTGCAAATATTGATTCTTTTTCTTCATTCGATCCAAACAGCTCTATCCCCATCCATTTGGGAGATGACTCAAAAATTTCTTCAAAGGGCAAAGGTATGATTCATGTAGATCATGGAAGCTTTCAGAATGTTCTCTATGTGCCTTCCTTGGCTTCAAATCTTCTTTCTGTGTATCAAATGACACACACTGGTGAACCGAAGCAAGTTACATTCAGCCCTAATACAGTTGAAATTTCTAATATCAAAAGTGGAAGACTTGTTGCAGTCGGAAAGGCAAACCACACTGCAAAATGCTATGAGTTTTCACACTTTATTCCGCTTGCAAAGCCCACTGCTCTTCGCACACATGGTAATGAGGTTAGTAGGCTTTGGCATGAAAGATTTGGACATCTTAATTATAAGTATTTGCTGCTGCTATCAAACAAATCCATGGTAGATGGTCTTCCACAACTCTGTTCCTCGAAGGGAATATGCATTGGTTGCATCATTGGGAAGCACCCCGAGCAAAGATTCGACCGCGGCAAAGCTAGCAGAGCTTCTACAGTTTTGGGGTTGATCCATTGTGATATCAGTGGTCCACTGCCCCATATGTCATTAAATGGTTCAAGGTATGTTTTGACATTTATTGATGATTTTTCCTGCTTTACATGGGTATTCTCTCTAAAAAACAAGTCAGAAGTGCTTGGAAAATTCAAGGATTTTAAGGCTTTTGTTGAGACCGCCACTGAGAGCAAGATCAAAGCTCTTAGATCTGATAATGGTGGAGAATATATTAAGTCCAAGTTGCTGCAACTTTGTGCCCAAAGCGAAATTCAGATCCAACATACAGTTCCCTACACACCCCAGCAGAATGGTGTAGCGGAAAGGAAAAATCGGTCACTGAAAGAGATGGCTACATGCATGATTGAATCAAAAGGTTTGGCTGCAAATATTTGGGCTGAAGCAATCAATGTTGCTGCATACATACAAAACCATGTTCCACATTCATCTGTGAAAGGTATGACTCCTTTCGAAGCATTCTTTGGTCACAAACCGGATGTGTCAAATTTGAGATTTTTTGGCTCTACTGCATGGGCTAGAATTCCTTCCAAGAAGAGACGAGCTTTGGATCCACAAAGTATTGAGTGCATACTGATAGGATATGGGGAAGAATCAAAAGAATATAAACTCATGGATATCAGATCTAAAAAGATATTCATAGAGCGCAGTGTGCAATTTGAAGAACCGCTTCAAGAATTGCAACTAGTTGAGGAAGAGACTGTCGATTCACCGCCTTCACCAGAAGAAGATCCGTGCAGCGATAATGAAGGTATGAGTTCTGATATTTCTGATATTGTAGCAGCATATGATGATCATGAAATATCAGGTTTGGAATCCAACCATTATGATCCTCCTCAGTTACCAAAGTGGGCCCAAAACACTCTTCAATCTGCTGGTTCGAACCTTGGAAATCCTGCTGATCCGAGACGAACAAGAGCAGACTTTCAAAGAGCAGGTATGGCTCTTTCTATTGCTGATCCATTACTTCCTGAGATTTGTTATTTGATGGCTGGTTCAGATCCCACATCATAATATTCTTCCCACCGAGATCTAAGATGGCAAAGTGCCATGGATGAAGAGTACAGTTATCTTCAAAAGAACAACACATGGGAGCTAGTTTCTCTTCCACCTGGAAGAAAATTAGTGAAGCATAAATGGGTCTACTGCATGAAAGTTGCTGCTGATGGCTCTATCAGCAAATAAAAAGCAAGGTTGGTGGCAAAAGGTTTCTCCCAAGTCCAAGGAGTGGACTACACTGAGACCTTTGCACCGGTTGCAAAGATGGATTCCATCCGCCTTGTTTTGGCTATTTCCACATCCAAGCACTGAGAAGTGCACCACATGGATGTGAAGAGTGCATTTCTACATGGAGACCTTGCTGAAGAGGTATATATGCAGCAGCCAGAGGGCTATACATCAGATCCATCATTAGTTTGCAGATTGAATAAATCTTTGTACGGGTTAAAGCAGGCCCCAAGAGCTTGGTACGCAAAGATGGACTCCTTCCTTCTTTCTCAAAATTTCCAAAGATGCAAATCTGATCCGAATGTGTATCTTCAGCGAGTTAAAGGTAATTTGTTGGTTAGTGTACTTTATGTTGATGATCTTCTCATTACTGGTAGCACTCTTACTTCAATAAACAAGCTAAAAACTGCCTTAAATCTAGCTTTTGACATGAGCGATTTGGGCTTGTTGAGTCCCTTTTTGGGCTTGGAGATAGCTCAAAATTTTGATGGGATCACTATATATCAAAAAAAATATGCTTCCGACCTATTATTGAAGTTTAATATGGCTGAATGTAAGGCAACCCCATTCCCATTCCTCTCAGGAATCAGTCTTGAGGAGGGAGATTCTACACCGCTTGCAGATTGCAGTATGTATCGACAGTTGATTGGTTCACTACTTTATTTGACACACTCAAGGCCTGATATTTCATATGCCGTGAGTGCCATGTCAAGGTATATGCAGCAGCCACATGAGCTTCATTGGCAAGCATCCAAGCGTATCTTGCAGTATGTGCAAGGTACGAGACAGTTTGGCATACATTATGCTGCAGATTCTGATCTTGATTTCATTGGTTTTATTGATTCAGATTGGGCAGGTGATAGCATTCAGATTGGGCAGGTGATAGCATTGATCGGAAGTCCACTTCCGGTTATGTTTTCATGATTGGTCATGGTGCTATTTGCTGGTCCAGCAAAAAGCAAGCAACCATTGCACTTTCTTCAGCAGAGGCAGAGTATCGAGGGGCAGTCAATGCCTGCATTCAGGGGCAGTCAATGCCTGCATTCAGGCAGTTTGGTTGCAGGGTATTCTTTCCAAGTTTGGTTTTGGTGGCACTACTTCGACTGTCCTATTTTGTGACAATCAAAGTGCTATCAAGATCTCCACAGATCCAGTTCAGCGGCAGAGGACCAAACACATTGAGATTCATATGCATTACATTCGACAGTTGGTGCATGACCGCACCATCATTCTGCAATATTGCCCTACTGATGAGCAAATTGCAGACATCTTCACCAAGAGCTTCACTGAGAAGAAGTTCTCTTACCTCCATTCACTATTGGGGGTGAGTTCCATCATGGTGGAGACAGATTGATTCATTATTATGCTTTAGCTTGAGGGGGGCCTTTCTTCCCACTGGGTTTTCCCTCTTTCCTCACTTAGTTTATTTTCAGCATTTTTTGGATTATTGTATTGGGGTGACCTTTGGTCTTAGTTACCAGGGCCCCACATTATTATTTGCACATCATAGTCTAGCTTGATGGGGGGTATTCGGATATCCACATCATCTTTTTCAGGATCTTGTATGCAATTAGGGTTTGCATGCAAATTCTAGGGTTTGCATGCACTTTGCATGCATCCCAATCACCAGGTTGATGCCTCTAGCACCTTAGCCACCTTATTCTATCACCCGGGAGCCACTTACTTCAGAGTTTTAGCCCTCCTAGTCTGGAAGGTGCCCACTTCTCACCTACTGCCAGAGAAGGGCGCACTTCTTCACCTACCACTGCAGTTCCACTTCAGTTACAGTCAGTTAGCTCCGATTCTCCCTGACTTGAGGCTAGTTTCATTCTCGATTGACTGTTTCACTTCCGTTGGACCTCCAGATTGACTAGATGACTTGTTCTGACTTCAGTTATCCTCCCATGCACCCCCCACTGAGCCTCTTTCCCTTAACCAGTGCTACACACTTCAGTTACACTTGTTACACTCAGTTAGACTCAGATTGACACCTGGATGACTGGTTCTTGTGCATTGATGACCACCACCGATTGATGATGAGGACTCCTAGTTGGAGTCAAGCTACTCCATTCAGTGATTCGAATGACCTCCTTAGGCAATTCGAATTGCTCAGTCATTGTTACTGTATTCTATTGTAATCATTCACCCTTACTGGGATATTGAGCACTGATGCATGTTTTGCATAGTTTTACACCATTTTTCTGAGTTTCATCTATTGTGATTGATTTACTTGTTCATTAGATCTGCTGTGACTAATTTTACAATTTTGATGTGTAAAATGGAAAATGATAGCTATTTACTTATCAAATTTCAACACTGGTTGAGCCCATCTTTGACATAAATATTTAAAATTATTTGAAAAAATATTTCAAACATTTCATTTAACTCGTTTAGGATATATTTTCTCCCAATTAAAAATATTAACAATAATAACTATCTTAAAAAATATTTTGTTCCAATTATATGGAAAATAAGACTTTTAAATTCTTTGAATAATTTGAATAAACATTTAATTTACAAACTTGTAAATTAGCAATTACTACATCGTAGAGTTAAACTTGTAGTTATTCCACACATAGGAATTCAACCAAGCAACCCATGAACTCATTATTCATATCTAATTTCACAAATTTAAACATGAGACCATGGAAATTATTTTAGCATTCATCAAATAAACAACATTGAGAAATTAAAACATATTTTCTGGGAATTAAAACTTATCTGTAAAAAACTTGATATGGGCAACTAGTTATGTGTGAGTCATGCTCCACTCAACCGTAGGAAATTTTGCTCATTAATATCTCATCAAAATTACACACCCGAGATGAGACTCATGCATTCACTAGTCATCAATCTCACCAGTCCCATAATTTTTCAAGATTAAACACTTGGAAATGGGGAAAATTGACTTAAATCCAATTCCATGGCAAAGAATGGATTTCACCTTTGTGATTTACTTATGACTACACAATAGTGAAACACATCACATCCATTTGTGCTCATAATACCACCGAGGTGACTATCTACGCCATTTTCCACTTCACTAGAATAACCAGAGAAAAAATGGACAAAGTTTCAGTGGAAATTCTCTAGCAATTTGGTTCAAGGGTTCAGGGATTAATATCATATTTCATTCTCAAACAATAATTACCTCCCTTTCTCACTCAGACCCTCCCCCACATTCCCAAAGGCAACGTAGTAATTTATTCTTACTGGAATGGGGGCCAATTTAGTTTTGAATGCATTAGTTTAATGCATGGAAAGTTTGATCCATGTGGGGAGAGCCCACATTTTTTTTTCCTTTTTTCTTTTTTATTTTTGTTCTTAAACAAAAACATATAACCTTTCCCCCTTATCTCACTTAAACCCACTTTGATCATAATCATGATTTAAAGAAATTTTTAAGTTAATTAAATGGGATTAAGACTTAATCATGACTTAGGATATTTTTAGGGATTTAAAGCATATAAAAGGGTCATAGCACATTTTTCCCCTAGGACGCTTTCAACAACTTATTGTCTCTCATGAATACATGAGTCCCCTATCTCTTCAGTGTATTTCCTCTACATTTCCAATTGTGAATTTTGTTATAAATAATTGTAAAATACAATATGGTCAGCCTCGCAGGCAGTCATAGATAGTAATTACATATTGGCATCATCAAAGTAGGGATTTCAAACTAGGGGTGTTACATTGCCCTCCCCCTTAAAGTATACACTGTCCTCGATGTTCTAATGCTTATAAATACATACAATATTTACATATATCAAAATTTTCTAAACTACAAGGCTATCCTTGCATTTACGCTTTCAAGTTGTTTATTCAAAGATGAATCGGGTTCACCAAACGCTGACATACTTCATCACATTATTTCTACTAATGATAACAAGAGATTGTCCACTCCTCTTTAAATTTTAAGATAGCAGTAACCAGCTTCCAAACAAAATATTTCATATGTAGTCAATCACCACGAATTCATTTCATTGGGCCAACATCTTAAAAATTCAATTGTTTAATTTCGTAAAATGACTAGCAATTTCATACTTTTCTCAAAATGCTTTCATAAATTTCATGCTTAATAAACATATGCATATAGATGAATCCGATCATCATCATTTATTTTATAGAAATTTAACTATTTCAACATGTATTGTTTATCTAAAAAAAGTAAACACAACAAATTTCCAGTTGTAAGCTGCATTTCAACAAATTTATCTTTCTATAAAGTAATAACATAAGCAAAAAGAGAAGATTAATAGTTCCCTCTCTTTGTTTGGTCCAATCCAGAGCTACACAATAACCGTGGTTTTGTTTGCTACTTGGTCTCTTTCTCTTTGAAATGAAGTCAATTGATTTGCATAGTCTTCATCTAGGTTGGGATCCACATTACTTGCCTCATACAACACCAGGGAGGTATTCCTTCCTCTGGTGCTATTCAATTCGTGCAAAAAAGGATTACCCAACCTTGTTCATCTCTGCGGGGCATTTTACAAGGTATTCAAGCTTTCACTATTCATCATTAATTGTTGTTCTCAACAAAAAACATAAGGAACATATCTATAAATATAATCATCTCAATCAACAGAAGAAAGAAGGGTGAGTACTAATAACAAGCTACTTATCTCCAGGACTATTGTCCTTCCATCCTGATATTTCTATAGGAATTTTCCTTTATTGTATGACTATAGCTCATCCATTTTGTTCCCATCACCATAGCAATGGTGGTTTATCACAAGAATTATTGAATGTCTTTGTACATGTTCCTCCATTATTTACAACTTGAAGACAAATAATTCACAAGTTACATCATGAACAACAATTTATGCATGTAAACATAAAACTCCAGTAGGCTTCTATGGATTATTACACATCATCTCATCATTACTCCCTTTTAGCAACAATTTTTTAGAGATTATTTTGTTTTTCAAGCCCATTTTTATCATGCTATGCATGTCACTCATGCATCTTTTGGACATTCATCCCAAAATATTAGTTCACATATACAACATATAGTTCAAGCAAATACATAAGAGTACTTAAGTCATCAAATATTCATATTATTTTGATTTTCCAATACATCTTTACCATACTATGCATGTCACACATGCATATTGTGGAAATACATCCCAAAGCATCCCTGCTTATCATGGACAATAGTCATGAAACATCAGTTCACATTAGCACATATAATCCAAGAAAGCATATAAGAGTACTATAATCATCATATATTCACATCATTTCAATTTTCAATCATAGCTTTATTAATGATGTAATCAAGTACAACACAAAATAAATCATACACCTGAACATTTTACCTTTTCAGGAGGCTTCCCTCTTACATGTGTAGAGAGTCTTCAAATTCCTTTATAGAATTATTTCCACATGTGTCATACACAAGGCATTCATTCATACCAAATAAGAGGATGGTCATTTTCCAATGTACCACTCACCTCATCATCTAGGTTGAATTCAACATCACCCAAACCTCAATCATCCTTAATCTAAGGCACTTCACAATCCAGGGTGTTCCTCGTGTGTCGCGTACCCCATTTTGACCCTTGTAATATTTGGGTTGTAATGTAAATATTGTATGCATATTATGTATGATTCCGT
Source organism: Larix kaempferi (assembly GCA_027924585.1). Taxonomy (NCBI): domain Eukaryota; kingdom Viridiplantae; phylum Streptophyta; class Pinopsida; order Pinales; family Pinaceae; genus Larix; species Larix kaempferi. The sequence continues at coordinate 846,690 of BSBM01000033.1, forward strand.
AGAGCTCAAGGCCAAGGCCTCGCTAGTGAATGCTCGATCTTGAAGAGGAAGGTATTTGAAATTATGCTACCCATGTGCTAGTGAACCATGGGAATTGTAAATATGCATCTTAATATAAATGCCCACAGCTAGCTATGCAATGAAACAAGTGATGGGGGCATGATATTGCAAGGAATTGGGAGGGAAATATTCAAACCCTTTGAGCCAATTGAGTCAATCCAAGTGTTAATGAGAGAACCCATGAACCCTCAACTACCCATGTTGAATTTTGTACCCAATCATTGATTTCTCCCAGGAGTTGGTTGAGGTAGTTAATGCCTTGGGGAATGGGAGGTATGGTTGTCCAAATTCGGGTATGGGAAATCCAACCTGCATGGAAATTCGTGTTTGGCTTCTTAGGCAAGAAAAGAGCCATGAATTTCTCCCCAAGCCATTACCCATCAACCCACTTTTCCCTCTCACGAGTTTGGAGCTACGTGGGCATTTTCCTCACTGGTTTTACTGTGTCTACATTCATTTTTTCTAGCTGGGAAGGGCATTTTTGTTGTGGCTAACAGTGGGGAAGAAGAGGAAACGATTTGGGGTTTTATTGAGGCCGTTTGGCCCACTATATGCTCATACATCTGTGGGAGAAATCGGTTTTCTTCCGTGGGGTTGGATTCCTCTTCCCACAATCCGTTTTGGTGTGCCTACGTTTTGGGAAAACCCCTCTCCATCTATTTCCTAAGTCCCATTGTTGAAAGTGTGTTCCAAAGCCATATCTGAGTTTGATGTGCAAGAGAATGCTGGGGTTGATTTGGGTATCCATTGCTTTGGCTGTGCAAGGTTTGAGAGTCCCAAGTTCCTTGTAGATATCATGCCTAGCTTGGGGGTGATCTCTGAGTGCTGAAATAATACAAGCTGGGAAGAGACTTATGGTTGGGAGGAACGTTGCAGCAACATAGCTAGTTGTTGGGACAACATTAAATCAAGAAGAGTATTTTCTTATGTAATTACTTCTGCAAATGTATTAATTTGTTGGCCATGTTAAATTGAATAACAATCATGTAACATGTGTGTGGATGAGTTAATTTCCGCTGTGCAAGTTTGTTTAATTTACATCTGCACACATTTGTTTTTAACTGTATGCATATAATGAATTGGCTGAGTTTTATGAAGAGTCCCTTAGAATGGCATCATGTTCTCTCCCTTGCCTTGGATGGATGGGTGGGTACATTACATCGTGATTTTCTCGGAGATTCCTTAGGTTACAAGAACACCACAAGTCTTCTTATCATCAATTACTTAATTATTATTATATTCATTTGTTAGGTTGGGCACCTCCCTTCCCCTCCAACTTTTCTTAGTAGGTAATATTTTTGATTAATTTATTATTCTTTATTTATTTATCATACTATTTAAACCTTTATTGCAACAACAACTTGTAAAATCATGTGCTTCTTTAGGGGAGACACATCATTAATGAAGGCGCTTGGTTATGCATAATTTTTAGTTATAGGAGACACATCCTCAATTCAAGGAGCCGAGGAGAACTCATTCTCAAATTTGCATAGTCTTCTTCTTCTTTCACTTTGCTTGTGTATGTGTTGGATACACAATAGCTAGCAACGTTAATTGGTATGATGATGTAAATCACATACCAAATAGAATCAATTAAATAAGTCCAATTAGTTGGCATTTTCACCAATTAACACAATTCTACAAGCTACAATTACTTAACATCCACATTAGTTAACAATTTATACTAGCCATCAATTCATCTCAACTAGCATCACATTCATATCTTTTACTTTGATAAAATAGCATAAGCCTAGAAGTATTAATAATTCATTTACATCTCACACAAACAATGTGAACAAGAACCCAAGCATCTTGACCCAAAACATATGAATGCAGTGTTCAATAGATAAATCTTTTTAACTGAATTCAAGCACTTCAATGCTCTATCATAATCTCTTGCACATTTAATATTGCATAAAAATATATATAATTATGCAATTACACAAATTGTCATTAAATAACAACATTACAATATTACATAAACACAAACCATTCTTACAAAGATGAACTCAAGCATAGGATCATCAAAATAATTTAGCTAGTTATCCAATATGGTCATCTACCATCGGACTTAAAATACAATCCAAGTGCAAGCTACCAACAATGGGTAAAGGAAACGAGATTTCCCAACTACAAGGATCAACATAGAACTACAGGAACCTCAAGGTCTTAGCCACCCTGACCCAATCAATACCAGTCACACACAACACCAAGAAGGTTCTCCTTCTCTCTACAACCGGTCCCTTGGGAGTTAACTCTCTCTAGGTGTTGTTCAATGTGGAAAACCATTCACTTCAGGCAATAAATTTCAAAATTCAATAACAAATGCAACCAATCAATCACCAAATATGCATATTCATACACCTCAATCACAATTAATTAGGATAAATACCCATGATCATCTAGTTTGGTTTTTTCCTGGCTGGAACATGGCATGATAGAAACAAGCATCAACATGCTTAACACACTCATGCATTAACATGCGATAAAAAAATTCCAAACACACACACCAACTAGCTATGAAGCATTCATGCATTCAACTAGTCATTGAAAATAATTTGACAGATCCCCAATTCTACTACTAGCTGAAGACTTGATGGGTCACAAGGATATAAGGATTAAATACAAACAATGCACAAAAATAAAAATGAGACTAGTCCAACATGACCCAAAAAAAAAACTAATCATCCTTGTATAAATTAAATGCGATTACTAAACATTTAAATGTGATCCCACAGGTTATGAAATCTATGTATACCACAATGATCTAACATTATGCATCTATGAAGGCAGACAAATACAAGTGCCACATGCTACTTAGCATGTTAGGGGATTGGCTACAATCAGATTCATGCCAAACAATGCATTTCCTTTCCTTGTTTTCCTTCTAGAAGCACAATGGTGACGCACATCACTATTTTCTAGTGCTCACGAGTCCCATCAGGGTCAGTGCATACACCATTCACCATATCAATGGCCATTAGCTTTGGTTTTGATATCAAAAGTCAACATCCAATAGAAAACAACTAGTTGGTTTAAGAATATTGTTACAAGGAAAGCCATAAACAATTTACAAAAAAAGTGACCCTACACAATAATTGGAGATCACGATGGGATGTAACCAAGGAAAAATAAGGTAAATATCCCTCACCATCAGCAACCCAAGACAAGGTTCCACTAGAGACTCCGTGCAACAACCAAATTGCATACAATTTAGGCTTTAAGGATATATCCCTTATACAATCATTGTCATACTATTAATAAAAAACATACAACATAAAGTGGTAATTTCTCACTTGAGAAAATAATCTTGTCAATTATAGATAGGTCCATAGCTTCACACTCTTGAGGAGACAAACAATCTTACATTTGCAATTAAATTTCCATCCTACAGTTACATGTACAAACCTGAAGCATCATAAGTTATTTATATATTAATAGATAAGCTAGGAATGTACATAACATTCCAGTAGGGGCCGAACTCTTGTTTGATCTCTACCTACAAAATATTCTTTCATAATTTCAAAAACTCAGAAATTATATTTCTATATAGAAACATAATACAAAAAAGATCTTAAATTCCAAGCAAAACTTAGGATGAAGTTCCTAGATGATTCAAACATCTTGACTCACCATAATTAACAGGATGAAAACTAAGTCAATCCATCATTTACCATACAAGATAACCATACAAGGTTTTCTTTTAATTTGCAACTCAATAAGATAAGAGTTGTAACCTCGACTACTCTTTGACTTTATACCCAGAAACTTAGTGTTGAAACCCAACTCTGTTATGTGAGGAACCTGCAATAATTAATTAATGAAAATGTACGAGATATCAAAAATAACAGAACTCGAAATCGATTTATTGATCGTGGGCCACTTCAAGGGGGAAACCTCCTTTGAGAAAGAACAATACAAATAAATTCACGGTACCTTCATTGGCCTCAACACACACTTATATACTAAATCTACGCCGAATACCATGGCTCAATACCATGGAAAATATAATACTACGGGACGACTTACAAAGCATATGTGTCCAATACTCTGGGTCAATACCATGGGGTAATACAAACTATGGATCAACAAATACTACAGAACGATTTACAAAGAATATGTGTCCAACAACAATATACTAACACAATAAAGGGAAGGTTTAACACGGGTTCCTAACACCCCCTCTCGCTTAGAAAAAGATTTGTCCTCAAATATTTAGATGTGGAAATTGATGCAGAATCAGAAGGAGTGGTTCCCCCGGAGAATCCTCTGGTTGCATTTTGTGCCACTGAAGTAATACCTATGTGATAGATTGAGAGAGAAGCTGACGCCTGTGGAGTTTCAGGGAAGATTGCTTGGAAGGTTGTAGATGAAGAATAACCATATCACTTGCTTGAAAAGTGAACTCAGAATGGTGTTGATTGACTTGTTGTTTCAGTCAAATTCTTGCCATGTGAAGATTGTCTTGCAAAATGAGAAGAATGTGATCGTGGTTTTGAAGAACCAAGTCAATTTCCTAAACTGTTGAGGGTGTATGAAATAAGAACTGGCACTGACTAACCATAGATTGCTTCATATGGAGTCATTTTAGATGCAACATTGTACCACCGTATCCCTTCAAGGAAATTCGTAGAAATATCTGTCCAATTCCGTGTAGGGATGGGAAAGGGTTCGAGCAATCCCGGAAGGTGTGTCGGTTCACCCTTGTTGACCTGGAAAGTATGACATTCAGCCACCATCTGTTGAACTGTCATTTTCAGTCCATGCCAAAAAATGTTATACTGGTCCCGCTCATACTTTCTGAGGAACCTAGAGTGCCATATTTATGGATAAGCATAGAGTTCATAGAAGAAATAGCCCTGTTGAACAGATTGCAACCAATTTGGAACAAGCATAGAAATAGATGAAAGAGAAAATAGGTCATCAAATGTGCGATAAAGAGCATCTGCCACCAAATTGTCCTTACCCTTCTTGTAAGTGATGGCAGAGGCATAACCCATGAGTTTGCTAACCCATTTCAGGTGTGCTAGGGAGGAGATTTGTGCCAGGAAAATTTTCAGACTCTAGTGATCAGTCTTGATGCAGAAAGAATTCCCTAATAGGTATGGCTACTACTTCTCTACTACATGCAAAATAGCCATCATTTCCTTCTCATATGTAGAGGCTGCTACATTCTTGCTGAAAAGGTCTCTTGAAGGCAGCAATCCCACTGGTTCAACAAAGACACCTGCATATATATCCAAGGGAGGAGTGGAGACCCTTGATGGGTGCAGCTGAATGGAATTGAGTTGAGCAATGACACCATGTGAATTCTTCTTAAGGATCTTTTCCAGACGATGTGAATTGATGATGCAGAGAGACCTTGGTTGCAAGCCCGTAAATGTGTGTTTTTTCCCATTAACTAGAAACTGCATCCAAAGTTCGAAAAAATCCCATCAGATGGGGCCAAGTGTGCATAACCATTGAGTGCCCAAAACCACATCACATCCGCCTAAGGACAAGGAAAACATGTTAGAGCGCAAGTTATAATATTCCATAGAGATACACACATTGTGACACTTCCCCTTGCAAGGTAAGGTGCCCCCATTCGTAATCATGAATTCCAAGTTGGAGCAAGGATGGACAAAATAATCAGCCTGTTTGGCTATCCGGGGGTTAATGAAGTAATGAGTGCTACCAGAATCAATGAGTATTGTAAGAGGGAGCTTCTTGAACTAACCCCTAAACCGCATTGTTTGTGGGGTGGTGACTCCAGCTAAAGCATGGAGAGATATCTCTAGGTGGTCCTCCGGAGACAGAGGGTCAATAGGCAGCTATTGAATGGTGACCTGATCATCTAGTGTATCTAGATTTTCTTCACTAGGTTCAGAGGGAGGCGGAGAATCCACATCCAAGAGATAGAGATTTTTCTCAACACATTTATGTCCTTGATTGAATTTCTCATATGAATTATAACAAAGCCCTTTTTCTCTACATGCCCACGTCTCTGCTTCAGACAAATGCTTGATAGGAGTTGTGCGAGGAGCTGGCATGATGGGAGTAGGTTGGGAAACCATATGTTTGAATCCATGGAACAAAAGTAGATTTGGAGTGTTGTTGGGCTGTGATCTTGTTGTCCACCAATTTAACCAACCCTAGGACTTCCATCATTGTGTTGGGATAGAACATTCTAACCTCCGAGTGGATTTCATCCTTGAGACCATTGATAAAACAGCTCCTGTAGAATTCATCAGACAATCCTTCTGTGTGATTGGTCAGTTTCTCGAATTTTGTCTCATACTCTCTCATAGTGCCAATTTGGCGAAGTTTAGTGAGTGCTCCTGTGAAGTCATCAAAAGCACTAAGACCAAATCGTTGCAAAAGGAGGTGGCAAAAATATATCCATTTTGGCTCGTTGTGAGCCTTGATGTACCAACAGTACCATTGAAGGGCTTCCTGTTCCAAATGAAAGGAGGCAAGTGGAACTTTTTGCACATCAAAAGTATTATGTAGACTGAAATATTGTTCTACCTGGTATATGCATCCAGTCGGATCATTTCCATTGAAGTGAGGAAAATCAAGCCTCTGCACACGAAAATTGCTGGAAGAAGAGAACTAAGTGTCTGCAGAAGAGTCTGGTTGTCATTTAGTGTTCATGGCTGAATGCTGAAGATGGAGGCTGGGAAATTTTTCATCCAAATCTTGGAGTTTGGTTTTTAGGGATGCAAGTTCTTCATCCATGATTTGTGCTCCTATGCGGGTGATAACCATAACCATGAGTTTTTTTTTGTGAATGGGTAGAAAAACACAAACAAAAGCTTCTTTAGTAAAGGGAAATTTGGATTTGGGAAAAAATTTGATGGGTAATTGGGGTTTGACTAGGTTTTGGACACTTTCCAATGGACATGGAAGCAGAAAATGAGGATTTCAGAAGCGGGGTGAAATAATGAGAAAATTGGACAGAGAGGGACAAAGAATTAGAAATAGGAAATGAACACTGTGGCAAAATTTGAAGGAAATTGGGTTAAAATTGAAGAAGTTATGGGAAACCCTAAAAATAGACAAATGTGAGATTTTTGGCTTTGGGAAGCAGAATTTGGGATAGGGTCCTCAGGAATGAAATATGCGGAATGGGATTGCAGGGGTGTGAGTGAAGTGTCAAGAGAAACAGAGTTATAACAACGGATATACGACGAAAAAACAAAATTATTGTCGTGGAAGTGATTGACAACAAAAAGGGATCTGCAACGGCTTGAGATCTGCAATGGGTCTGGATTTGGATTTGCACTAGGTCTGTATTTGTATTTGCAATGGATCTACGAGGGATCTGGATCTGGATCTACAATGGATATGGATAGATGTGATCTGCTATTTATCAGTTGACAAGATATATGGACCCGAGGTATGCTCGGCTTCCTAACGCTTCAGGGGATTCACTCGGCCACCAATGTTGTCTGACAGCTTGCGTATTGGGGCAGTAACCTTCACTCCACGGCTTAGGTAAAACTAATAATCGCTTTGCAACAAATGAAAGCCCTTGGTTTACCTCACGGGTGGGAACTAATCAATCAAGTAGGGGTCATTTCCCTTTTTGTTGATAAGTCCTCTCAATGGGCCAGCTACTTCGAGGTTTCTGTGGTACTCCTCACAATGATTTTTAGGGCTTAATATGCCCAATTACTTCCAGCAGTTAAGTGGATAGGGATTATTATCAGATCTGAACCTGCAACAAATGCGAAAAAAAAATTGGCAAAAATTCCACCCAACGAGCCCAAGAAAGTGCTTTGATACCAAATGCGAGGAACCTGCAATAATTAATTAATGAAAATGCACGAGATATCAGAAATAACAAAACTCATAATCGATTTATTGATCATGGGCAACTTCGAGGGGGCAACCTCCTTTGAGCAAGCTCAATAGAAATAACTTCACGGTACCTTCATTGGCCTCAACACACACTTATATACTAAATCTACGCCCAATACCATGGAACATATAATACTACGGGATGACTTACAAAGCATATGCGTCCCATACTATGGGTCAATACCATGGGCTAATACAAACTATGGATCAACAAATACTACGGGATGACTTACAAAGCATATGCGTCCAACAACAATATACTAACAAAATAAAGAGAAGTGTTAACAAGGGTTCCTAACATGTTAATTGTCATTAGCTACATTTACCCAAAGGCCAAGTGCTATAGCCTCACTCTGCTAATTAACATTAGCTACATTTACCCAGAAGCTGAGTATTGGAACACTCACTTTGGTAATTAACATTAACTACATTTACCTAGAGATTTAGTGTTGAAACATTCACTTTGATACCAAATTGTAACAAACCTAACATTACACTAGGCTCTAAACACTTTCTTTTTTTCTAAAATGTTGCATGCATAATGCCTATGTGCATTATTATAACCAATGCACATTAATGCTTAACAAATGCATAGTAGGAATACGTATTTTAGTGGAAGCATAATATATTCTATGAGACATAATAAAATGAAAACACATACACAGTGGTTTTATGCAAAATTGCTCAAGCATAAATATTTATGTGTATACTAAAATGAAAACACATACACATAATGGTTTTATGCATAATTGCTCAAGCATAAGGATTTCTGTGTATCTCAAAATCATCATACATAAAATTTTGCATTATTACAATTCACATATTAGATTTTCCATTAATATTCATCATACTGAACCAAAACTAAACTAAGGCTTTGAAAATCAATATCTCCAAACATTTCCTTATAAATTCATTCCTAAGTAAACATTTTATTGGAACTGTGGGCAACAAAAATAAAAACTATAAAAATTGTAAGAGTGGAAATTGTGCACAAGGGATCACATAAATGGAACGAAGGAATTATACTTTATCATATTATTATGACAAGGAATTGGAACAAAGGAATTATACTTTATCATATTATTATGCCAAGGAATTTTTTGTTTCCAACCTATTCATTTAAACTCACAATAGGGTTTCACTGTACAATAGGGTTACAAGAATAAATAAATTAGGGTAGCAATTACCAATTTATCCATAATATCGGATGTAATAACAAATTCTTTACTAATTTAATGCATGGTATTTTGCATGCAACTGTAGAATTCCTATACTTCTGAAATATAAAAAATACCATCCATTATTGGCCCATAGTATTTATAAAGGATGAATTTAAACTTCAACATAAACATTGAAACTTCTTTGAATAAGCAAATTCAGCATGAACAAGCAATTTTTTTAGTTTTCAAAATAATAATACCCCTCACTGCAATGCACAATAAAGAAGCCTTAGCACATAAAACATCATTTCTAGGAATTAAAACTTACATGTAAAAAACTTGATATGGGCAGCACTCCACAACTATAGCTAAATGCATGCACACCAAATAAGCATATAACCAGTCCCATAATTTTTCAAGATTAAACACTTGGCAATCAAGAAAAATTGCTTAAATCCAATTCCATGCAAACAGTGCATTTCACCTCCTTGATTTTGATTTCAGTCTGACTACACAATAGTATGACACATCACTGCCATCTATCCTCACAATAATATGACACATCATTGCCATCTGTTGTCATAATTCCACCAAAGCAACTATCTACACCATTTGTCACTTCACTGAAATGACGAAAGGAAAAATGAACAAAGTCTTAATAGAAATTCTCCAACAATTTAGTTCACGGATTAAGGGATTCTTATCAGATTTCATTCTCATACACTAATTACCTCCCATGATCCTTCAAACCTTCCCCAAGACTCCCACGGGCAACTTAGTCATTGATTCTTACACGAATGGAGGGCAATTTTGATTTGCATGCATTAGTTTAATGCATTGAATGTTTTTCCTTTTTTTTCTTTTTCTTGTTTTAAATAAAAAACATATAACTTCTCTCCCTAATCCCACTTAAATTACAATCACGATTTAAAATAAGTTTTAGTTAATTAAATAGAATTAAAACTTAATCACGATTTTGGATTTTTTCGGGATTTTAAGAATATAAAAAGGGCATAGCACCCTTTTCCAAGGGTTAATTCATTTGTGAATTTAATTATTGATAATTGCAAAATACAATAAGTTCATTCTTCCAAGTATTCATAGATAGTAATTACATTTTAGAAATTAGAATAGGGATTTTAAACCAAAGGTGTTATAGTACAATTTTTCTCTATTTAAAGTTTAAGATTAAACCCCTTATTTTTAAAAATAAAAATAAAAATAAAAAAATATAATGTCAACAAAAAATTAAAAAGAACCATAATATGAAAAAATATTGTAATATGACTTAAAAAATATTTTGTTTATTATTAAAACATATAACACGTTCTACTTTCATAATGATTACCATGGCTCGAAATACAAATAGAGCCAAAATACACGGGCCTCCTACCATAGCCGGGTTTCACCATTGGACAAATTAGTTAAGGCCGTTGACACGTCTTTTGCCAATTCATTGCAATGGGATATGAAGCTGCTGCACTTCACCGACAACAACGATGCTGATCTGCTGAGTAGTGTTCCCTTTACCAATCGATACCCTCGTGGTACTAAGTGCAGTTCTCTGACCACCTGTTCAAGAGGAGCAAAACACGTTGCCCACCTTGGGTCCTGCAACTCTGGTAGATCTGTATTTCTGCGGATGATATTCTCCACCACTCGGCCTACCACCTCCAGATTCAAGGCATCTCCTGCGTATATGGAAACATTTTTATTTAATCTTAGATTTTCGTGTGCTCTGTATTGAGCCAAGCCAAAGACCTAGGATTGTAGGTAGACTGTAGCATATAAATACCTCTCTGAGCTTCCGTGTTAAGTCTTTCTTCCTGATAACCCTCGTAGTCTAATTCACCCTGCTCGGGGTGCCTCGGCCTCGGCGCCCCTGCTTGTGGCAGCGGCTCAGGTGGATGCTCATGAGTGTAGTTGCCCAAATTAATTAATACGCGTGCAACCTCTTCAGCCCATTCATACCGTTCCGATTCCAGCCTACGGCATTCCCGTTTCAACTCCGTCCATCTTTCCAATAGTCTTCGATTTAGCATTTCATACGTTTGTCGTGCAGTGTGCAATTCATTAACCACCTGTTTGACAGGAGCAAAACACGTTGCCCACCTTGTGTCCTCCAACTCCTGTAGATCTCCATTTCTCAGCGTAATATTCTCGAGCACTCGGCCTATCAACTCCAGATTCAAGGCCTCTCCTGCGCATGTGGAAACATTTTTAGTTAATCATAGACTTTGTGTGCTCTGTATTGAATCAAGCCAAAGCTGAAGCTGTAGGATTGTGGATAGACTCCAGTATATACATACCTCTATGAGCTTCCATGTCAGGTCTTTCTTCCTGAGCACCCTCGTTATCAGGGTTCCTCGGCCTTGGTTCTGGGGCATCCTGATTCGCCCTCATCATGGGCCTAGGTAAGTCTCGATCACTGATTCGTCCTACTGCTCCAACCCCTAAGCAGTGCAGCAATACAAGTTACATCACATCAACTTCGGAAATCGAGAAAAAACACAAAACAAAACAGCACAGGTGGGTGTGGGTGCGGGTGCAGAGGGGTTTGGTGGGGGCTAAAGCTAAGTATTGAGTTGCAGAGCATTAAATGCCCCAGCTCAGTGCTTAGGGTTTGTTGGATCTCCAAATCCAACAGACTCTAAGCATTGAGCCGCCGCATTTAATGCTCTGCACGATGCTTAGCTTTCACAGTTTGGTGGGGTCTGATGGTTATACCAATAGAAGTACAGTTTCGATTCCTGCAGCGGAGGGGTGGCCAACATAAGCTCCTTGAGAAAACTGCACCCCAGAAAAAGCTTGTACTGGGTTTGATATCCTCGATATCCAGGTGATTCAATAACAACGCTCAGTGGACGGTTTGGAGAAGTTCCCTCAATTCATTTAAAAAAACAACAACACATACACATGATATTACCTATGTATCTGACCAGCTTACCTAGTCGTGTAAAATCCTGGAAAACCAGCTGTCGCGGATCAGTGATGCCCAATTCGAATCCAGGTTGGAAGCCGATCTTTAGAATGTCTCGTTGCGTGTATTCGAAGGACGACTTCCTTCACCCAGAATTCAGTAGCTTACTGTAATTATACAGGAGAAAACTTCGACTGCTCGCGGGGGATTTTGAAATGGTTTTAACGGGATTTTAGAGAGGTAATGAAAGGCCGGCTACTGAAGTATTGTAGATGCGTTATACTGCAACAAAGAAAACTGACAACTAAGAGAAAAAAACAAATGCAAAATGCCATATAACATAATCAGTTTTAAAATTTGGTAGTTTCGTAACAGAACGAAAGAAAACAAAACGACTTCAACTTTAATCATTCTATGATCTACGAGACTACGTGAGTTGGTCTGCATTTTTCATTACAACGGTTTCAACATGAAACATATCAAAATTATCCCTTTTACTTTTATTTCCATTTTTTCAAAAAATTCATTTATATATATATATATAAATAAAAGAGAATTAAATGTAAATATTTTTTATTTATAAAATTTTTGGAGAAAATAGCAATTGGTAAATTTTATGGATATGATTTTTGTTTCAATTTATCCTTGATGATAGTTGCACCGAGAGTAGGGATCCAAGAGGTGCTCCCAATATGTAGAGATGTTGTCACGTTCCTAACAAAATAAAAAATAATTAAAAAAATCATATCAGTTTATAAAATAAAACAAAATAAAAAATAGACTTATAAAATAAAAAATTAAAACCAAATAAAAAAATTATTAAAAAAATTCATGTTGGTTTATAAAATAAAAAAATAAAAAGCATAAATCAATCTCAAAACAGGGATCTATCAAGCAATTACATCTCAAAAAATTGCATCCCTCTTGATGTTTGATAAATCTAGGTTTGTCAAAATATAGTGTGTCTATCAGCACGAAAAAGAAATGATGATGTTTCTATGAAAAACTTAAATATATTAAGAATTTGTTGAATAAAGAGATGATGATGTTTCTATGAAAAACTTATATATTGAGAATTTGTTGAATCAATCTTATTGGCTTTTGTATTTCATAAAAGAGTTTGATTAAAAAATATTATATTATGTCTAATAAAAAATAAAAGTTGCATTTCATGGAAATCATTATAGTATGTATAATAAAATATATTGTTAAATTGGGTATGAAGATTGGTCTTTTGTATTTCATAAAAATGTTTGATAAAAATGTTTGAGGTTATGCATAATAAATTATGTTGTTAAATTTTATATGAAGTCATTGGCTTTTGGTCATGCACCATGTATTATGTCATAAGATTTATCTTTACTGTTCTAAACAAATGAAATGAAATTATGTTGTTAAATTTTATAGGAAGTCATTGGCTTTTGGTTATGCACCATGTATTATGTCATAAGATTTATCTTTATTATTCCAAACAAATGAAATTGGTTGGTACTTATTTTGTAGACCTCATATATGCAACTTCTTGGCTTAAGGATTTGTTTTAGAGGCATTATGTTTTTGTTCAAGGTTTTAATAGCTAGTTATCCATAGAAATAGCATTTAAGATCGAAGCTTCTTGTTATCAACCTTGAAGGTTTTCATGCTTTGAGAGACACACCTTAGGTGGCCCAAATATATGCGTTGAGTGACACACCTTAGGTGGCCCAAATATTACAAAATCACTCCGATGTAATCCCTTGTCAAATGATTCCTCCACAAGGGCATGTGTCAAGCTTTGAGTCCCTATGCATGTCCTTGAAGCCATATAAGAAACCTTTATGGCCCATACAATCTATTCTTTTTGCCCCAAAGCATGTTATAAGATAGGAAATCCATCTTTGATTTGTTAAAACTTGGAATAGGTATAGAATTGCATATATAAGAAAATTATTAGTTTCACACAACTTCTTTTCATGGTTTGGGGCATAATTTATGAACCACAAGACCCAAAAGTAATGTTTAAGGCCAAAGGCCCAATTGTTTATCCCCAAATAATACCCTATGGTAGGATATCCATAATTGGTGCACAAAGCATAAGAATCAAGATCATATGCAACTTATGGGGAAACAATTCCTTTGGACTTCCTTTGTCCGGATGAATTTCCTATGATTGGTTCAAGAACCCTAAAAGTAATTTCTAGTGCATCATCTCATGTTTTTTTGTCTTTCAACCATGTCCTTTAGAAGTTATGACTAATCCTCACAATCTTTCACGTGTACAACATAAGGGGTAAATATTTATCCTTCGGGAATTTTTTCACTCTCAAGGCCCTTTTTATGTCCCAAAACCCTTAGAAGTACTCTATAATTCCTAGGCCACATGTTTTGGTCACCCTTAGACCATATACTTCATTAGGAAACCTAAAAATAGTTTGTATACTTGAAATTGGGGATATATCTCACTTGTAGGATAAAGATTATGGTTTCTATACTTGAAATTGGACACAGATCTCACTTGTAGGATCAATATTATGGTTGGAGGGTCTATCTCATGGTCAAATGACCTATCCATGGTTACTTTCCTTAGTAATTGACTTTAAGACCGAAACCTGTAATATTTCTATATAAAGGATGCCTTAGATGAACATCTATACAAGGGGTTTCAAACCTTATAATTGTGTCCATATCTCACTGCTAGGAAAATATAATTTCTGAAAGATCTTAGACATGGTCTAAGGCCCCATGCATGGAAAAAGTACCTTAGATATAATGTATAGAACCTAGGACCATATTTTTTTTCCATGAATCTCTTATGTCAAGAGACATGACCATGGAATGCATACTCTTGGAATTGTAGATTTTTCTGTGTTTTATTGCTTGCTGGTTTATGTTAACTTTTCAGTGGTTTTCACCTTTAGCTGGTTATGCATAGGTTGAAAGCTACTTATGAAAAATAGTGTAACAATTAAACACACAGTAAACTACCAATAACATGCTAAAAGTAAATATTTAACACATGCACACCATAGAAAGAGACACTCAGATTTTTCGGCAACTGTGCCCTGGAAAAACCCCCACGGGGAAAACCAGTAAGAGAGAGAGAGATTATATTTCTTCAGTAAATCAAAGTACATAAATTTTATAGCAGAGTTTTACTTATCTCCACCATGAAATTTAACCCAACAAATTATCTCGAAATCTGTGCCAACTGTAGCCTCGATTTCTGTGCATACAAGTGCCTCGATTTCTGTGCAGAAAGTACAGGGTCTGTACCATATAGTTCTCCTCAAAATATGTGCAAAAAATCTCGATTTGTGTGCTTCAACCTGCCTCGAAAACCATGCAGCAAACCTTGGTTTTTGTGCCCAAACTGTCACCTCGAAAACTGTGCAACAGTCCTCGGGATTTGTTCCCAAAAATTTCTTGGGATGCGTGCAGCTGTCTAGGAAACCATGCTCAAAAAATGCATCAGGATTTGTGCTGCAAATTCACCTTGAAAACCGTGCCAACGAACTGCTGAGCTAAATGCCTCGATTTCTATGCTGTACGGACAGCATTAAATGCTGAAGTACAATGTCTCAATTTCTATGCAATATCTCACTACCTGAGGATGTGTGTCCACTGAAGAAAATACCCTGCTATTATGAATCCGTATGGTGCAATAAATGCTCAACAAACTTCCTTGGAAATCGTGCCAGCTGAAACCTGCATTAATGACTCCTTGGAATTCATGCCCTAGTCTCTTGCTCTCTCTCTATCTCTTTGCTCTCTTCTTTCCAAAATGCAAAGTGAGCTCAAATGCCTCCCTCAACCCTTTTTGTCTAACCCTAAGTGAGAATCTAATCCAACGGTGGAAAAAGATCTAATCCAATGGCTAAGATTCAATGAGAGTGAAAAATCACTTTTATTTAAATTACTTAAATAAAATTTCACTCACCCGCTTAACTTTAGCAAAAAGTGACTTTAATGTTTTTTTTTTAACAAGAACAGGGAAAATAGGTATATTTATAAAGGTTGTGCACAGCCATCCAATACAAGTTTTCAAAAAAAATTTGACAGAGTAGCAAGTGTCTGAAAGTTTAGAGCTAAAGATTCTAACTGCCTGCCTGTAAGAGTTCTAAACAAAGCCTTTCTAAAATTGTTCAAAGTAGAGCAGGGATAGACCCTGATAAACTGATTATTGAGGATTATACAAAAAAACATAGAGTCTTAAACATCAAAAAAGTGGAACCTGGACTGAGACTGCTAACTATCCACATATTTTAAAATAGACAGAGGCCGCATCCTTCCTTTCCTGCTTTATCTCCTGATTAACCGTCAGACTGTCATGGACGCAGCTTCCCTGCGTTTTCCCGGTGATGACAGCAATGTCTTCCTGCAAATTATCCACCTTGCCCATCAATTCAAACAAATTTCTCTCCAGGTCGTCAATTCTGGAGTCCTGGCATGCGAGCTGGTTCACGGTGTAGCTTAAATCCTTAGCCATTTCCTCATGCTGATCCACACTGGTGCAGACTGCGTTATAGGTGTTTCGCACAGAGAGCTTAACTTCAACCATGGTGCGGCTCAACGCGGCTATGGCCGCCATTATATTCTGCATGGTGCCCGCCCTGAGGTGAATTAACAGACCAGGACGGGAGGATGGAGAGCCCAAGTCGTCGAGAGAGAGCCGGTTCAGCGCACTGGAGAGGGGACGAGCCATTTCGTAGCACTGCGAGGGAGAGGCAGATGGATGAGTTATTAACGGCTCGTGGGAGCTGACAGCACCATGAGGGGCCATGTGCCATGTGCGGTGGAGAGGATGGCGTGTGGCAGGGGCACGAGAAACTTCACCGACGGAGGAAGACGGGGGAAGGGGGACCCTCAAGCCACAAAACCCCTCCAAATCCATAACTATAACAATTGTGACCATTAATCAAATAGATTAGGGTATGAATTGAAACCCCGAGGCACCATTGAGACCCTCCATGTGCCCAATATCTAACAACGTTCCTTTGTTGGCTGCTGCATCCGCTAACTTATTGTTCGCTCGACAGATGTGGAAGAAAGAAGACTTAGAAAAATGAGGATTAGATTTTATTCTTTGCATGTACCTGTAAGCTCTCGATCCTTGAGGGGCAACACCCCTTCTCATTGTTTGAATGACATGTCTAGAATCCCCATAAACTCTGAGATTATCAATGCTGAGGGAGGAGATCATATTGAATGAGAAGACGAGAGCAAGCCATTCAGCTTCATTGTTAGTCCTGATTCCTAATCCCCACGAGAAAGTTTCAATTTTATTTCCTCCGGGATCAAATAAGACCCCACCCGCACCTGCCACCCCAGGGTTCCCTTTGGATGCCCCATCGAAGAATATACTATAAGAATTCTACTCTTTCCACCACCTGGAGAAAGCATCAGATTCCTTCCGGATTTCCCAGTCTAAGTAGGAGTGTTTCTTTTTGGACTGAAGGGAGCCTTCTCTTACAAAGACATTGCACCATTGAAACTCAGATAGGGAGAGAGGTTCCTGAGCAGGTATGGTGACTCCTTTTGAGGATAGAGACTCAGCTATCATTGAAGTGGCTTTGATGGCTGCTCTGTAACTGTTGGGGTTCCTTCCCTCAAAAAGACTTTTGTTTCTATGTATCCAAATCTGCCAGCAGATATTCATTGGGACTATATTCCATATTCTTCGCATCGTTTTCTTGTTTTTTCCTGGAAAGGAGCATCCCCAGTGATCGCTAAGATCTTTAAAAGATTTTGGGAGGATGGATGTCCTCCATTGATTCCCCAAAACCTGAGCCCAAACGTGCTTAGCAAAGGGACATGCCAGAAAGATATGAAATGAAGTTTCCTCCTCTTGCTTGCACAAAGTACATCTTGAAGGTCCTTCTATCCCTCTAACTCTGAGATTTTCTGTCGTTAAAAGATTATTGTGAATCAAAAGCCAGAAGAAGATGCTAATTTTAGGGATACCATCCGGATTCCAGACTTTCCCCCAGTTTTTGAGAACCGGAGTGTTAGAGAATGTAAGTTTATCATAGCCTGCCTTGACAGAATAGACACCTGCTTTCCCCCAACCCCGTCGGTCTTTTTCTTTTATATTCACCGGAGCTTTTCCATGCAGGGAATTGAGGAAAATTTGATAGGCATTCATGAGATTATCAGGAGGTCTCCATTTCTTCCAGCCTTTCCAATCTCCATTATCCTTCCAATCCACTAGATCTATAAGTTTAGTGATGCCCATGTTTTGCAACCAATTGCAAATAGAATCTAGACATCTCCTTTGTCCCAGGGGCATTTCTCCATTGATTCTGTCCATCCAAATATTTATTCTTTTCTCGTTGCCCGGGATCCAATAGAGATCTTCAGTAATCAAAGTCGAGGAAGAGGAGATGAGTCTCCATATTGCCGTTCCCTTTTTGTTATTAGGCTTTTCCAGACATCTTAATCTTGAGCTTCTGGAGTATTTTTTCCTTACTACATCTTTCCACCATTCTTTCTTTCCAGAGACAATTCTCCAGGCAAGCTTGGCTCCCAATGCTTTGCTTACCAGCATAGGTTCTCGAATTCCTAGCCCTCCTCTGTTTTTCTTTTCTTTGACCACCTTCCAACTGATCAAATGAAATTTTTTATTTTGAATCTTTCCCCCTTGCCACAAGAATTTTCTTATCTCTTTGTTAAAGGCATTCTGAATAGAAACCGGGGCTGCCATTATTGCAGAGGTGAAAATGGGCAGAGAAGACAAAACAGATTTAATCAAGGTGACTTTTCCTGCTAGATTCAACCATCGGGTGCCCCACGAATTTATTTTTGATCTGAATTTCTCTAGGATAGGCAGCCAAATAGAGGAGGAAGGATATTTAAGGGAGATGGGAGTACCAAGATATTTAAAAGAAGACCAATCAAGACAGGGTTTGAAATTTAAAATAGCAGAGATGAGCCTAATGGTGGCAGGCCGACAGTTCCAAGTGTATAGATTGCATTTATTATCATTTGTTTTGCCTCCGGAGGCCCTGAGGAAGAGATCCAGGGTAGATTTAAAACGGGCTGCAATTTGGGGTGAGGCACTGTCCAGAAGGATGGTGTCATCAGCAAACTGAGCATGGTTTATGGCTTGGACATTTCAAGCGTAGGCAATACCAGGAAGTGATTCTGAAGCCAGGAGAGAGTTAAGCTTTCTGCTGAGGGAGTCAGCCATTATGACGAAAAGGAAGGGTGAAAGGGGACATCCTTGCCTCAATCCCCGAGAGAGTCGAAAAAAGGAGGTGGGCCTGCCATTTAGAAGAGGAGAGATCCACGGCGCTCCAATGCAGGCTTTCACCCATCTAATAAATTTTCCATCAAATCCAAATTTTTCCAAAATGAAATAGATGAAGACATGTCTTACTCTATCGAAAGCATTGGCCATGTCAAGCTTAATAGCCATACCTGCATCCTTGTTCATCTGGCTTGAATGAATTGCTTCCTGTACTAAAAGAATATTGTCATAATTTTTCCTGCCCGGAACAAATCCGCCCTGATTAGGTGAGATGATTCTTGGAAGCAGATTCTTGATTCTATTAGCTATGACTTTGGTAATAATTTTGTAAGAGGAGTTGCACAAAGATATGGGTCTGAATCTCCCAATCGAGGTGGCTCTTTTCTCCTTTGGAATTAAAGCTATGAACGAGGTATTGGTGCCTCCTCCAATCTTCTCACGGTTCCTTGTCCAATTTATCATTCTGAGTAGGTTTTTTTCAGCAGATGCCAGCATTTTCTGTAGAAGTGGATGGTGAAGCCATCAGGTCCTGGGGATTTTTCTGGGTGAAGAGCCCACACTGCTTTTCTAACTTCCTCTTCCGTTACCAAATTGGCGAGCATACTGTTGTCTTCTGCTGTTATGAGATTAGGAATGTCCTGACCCATTATCTCAATTTCCTCGACTGAGGGATCCCCTTCCTCACTGTAGAGTGTCTCAAAATGGCTTTTGATTTCCCTCTTGATTGCCTCAGTATCCTCTATTTTAGCTCCATCTTCCTTAGTTAGGCTGAAGATGTTGTTTTTCCTGTATCTTTCCTTACATTGTGCATGAAAGAACTTGGTGTTTCTGTCCCCTGACTTTAGCCATAAGCATCTTGAGCGCAGTCTCCATTCCTCCTCATCTCTTATGCCGCCTGTCGAATTTGTGCTTCCAAGTCATTTTCTTTTCTCAGAATGTTTTCAGTTATCTGCTCAGTTTCCATTTGATTTTGCAGAGTTTTGAGTTCCTCTTGCAGAGAGGTTATCTCTTCTCCCGATTTCTTAATGTTTTCCTTAGCCCATCTTTTTAAAACAGTCTTTGTATTTTTAAGTTTGTTTTCCCATATAAAACCTGGGGATCCTGGGATAAACTGATTCCAAATAGTTTTGACCTCTTCATAGCAGTCTTCGTTCTCTAGCCATAGCGGATTGTATCTGAAAGGTAGTGGCCCAAGGTTTCCAGGGGAGGAGAAAAAAAGGGCAATAGGACGATGGTCGGAAGCAGCAGAAGCTAAAATTTTTGAGTCGGGCAGAAGAGGCCTACTCAGGAAGGCGGAGCTGAGAAGGAATCTATCTAGTCTTGCTGCTATATGTCCGGGTCCAATTCTTTTATTATTCCAAGTATAGTTTCCTTTCCTGGGTTTTATATCCACAAGATTCCAAGATGCCTGGAGATCCTCCAAATTCTCTCCAAACTGATCTCTAACCTTCGAGCCTCCTCTACGCTCATTTGCACTTATGGTGACGTTAAAATCTCCAGCTAAAACGCAGGGAGAAAGGTTCCTTCCAGTTTGAAGATCAATAAGGTCTTTCCAAAACTTTTCCTTCAGGCCGTGAAGCGTAGGTCCATAGATGTTTCCTACCCAGTATTTTTCATTGCTTGATATATCCTCTATTTCCGTAAAAAGCCAATTTCTATTGCTAAATGAAGAGATGCATTTGAACTTACCTCTGTCCCACCAAGTGAGGAGCCCTCCCGAAGCTCCAGTAGAGTTGACTGCAATGCCTTCTCCTTTGGGCCAGATTTGGTTTAGGGCTTTGAGACAGTCTGCTTCTTGCATTTTAGTCTCCTGGAGCATGAGGATTGAGGAGGTTTCTAACTTCTTAATTCTTTTGAGTGCTTCTATCTTTTGCTTGCCTCCTAAACCTCTACAATTCCAGGAGACTATCTTCATTATTTTTTGGAGAGGTTAGAACCTGCTTTTTCCTTCTTTTCTTCTGATGTCCCTGTTGTTTGCTTTGAGCTGGATAGGATTCTTACATGCTGGTCTAAGCTGGTTTGCTTACCCGCCGCTTTCTCGCGAGTCGTTTCTTGCTCCCTTACCACTTTATTTAGTTTTCTGCCCTTTTTTGTCTGGGGTTCCATTTCTTCTTCTCTGCTTTCTGAGGTTTCTTCTTGAAATAACTTTGCTTTTGCTCATGTGACTGAGCCGCCCCGAGCTTTAAGTATCTCGCTTTCAGGCTCTTCCTGTTGTGATATAGCTGTTGTCTGGATTTCTCCTTCCTCTAGTTGCTTTTCTACGATTTCCTGCGTTCCTTCTTCCCTTGCTTGTTCTGTAGCTTCCTCCGGGGCAATGTCCAGTCCCTTTTCCTGCTCTTCCTCAGTCACTGCAGAAGATAACAGATGAAATTTGTTTGCTTCTCCAGTACTTTGTTGTTTGCCTACCGTTTCTTTTCTCTTTGGGGTTGCATGAGGGTGGTGAGCATTTGGAGCTTTCCCACTCTTTTTTCTAACCTCATTCCAATCTCCCTCTTGATTTTCTTCCATTTCCTGCAGCTTTCTCTTAGGGCATAGCTTGCCAAAGTGCCCATATTCGTGACATACCTTGCATTTAAAAGGAATCTGCTCATAATCAACAGATTACAAATGGTTCCAACCATCCATTGACAAGCTTATAGCTTCTGGGAGCCCTTTTTCAAGATCTACCTCTATGCATATTCGGGCACAGGAAAACATCGGGGGTTTAGGTTCTGATTTGTCAATATATTTCCCCAGCGAGTTACCGATAGCCTTCAAGTCTTCATCGTTCCAGCAGTGCAACGGGAGATGTGGTAGCTTGACCCATACTGGTACGGCTGAGGGGATGTCCTTCTCCGAGTCAAACGAGAGGTCCCATTTGTTGATATACATTCCTCTTGGTCCCATAAAATATGGGCCATTCCTGAATATTAAGTCCCTATCCTCCTTTTTTTCAAAATAGAAGACAAAGAATCCCTTGCCACAGAAGATCTGCTGGACTTCTCCTTGTATGAGGGGGCGCCAGTTTTTATTTAGCCACAGCTCGATCGATCTCGGAGAGGGCCATAACCCAGTAAAGTGCCCTACCAGTCCTTTTTCAGAGAGCGCAAGGGCTTTGCACTTCGAAGCCGTAGAGCCCAACTTGACCTCAGGAATGGAGGATTTTTTGACAAATCTTGAATCCGTAGATCCAGCCGAATTTGAGGGCTGGGGTTGCGCTGTGACCAATGAACGAAAAAGGGCATCGAGGGGCGCCCGTCCCGGGTCAGGAGGAGGATCCATGGCGTCTGTCTGCCCAAATCTGTAGCCTCTTCCGCCAACCAGTAGGTGAACCAGCTAGGGTTCTCTCGAGATGCCAATAAATGAGACAATTCCAGTTGGTTAACCATGACTTTAATGTTATAAATTCTCATTAATGTCTTTTAATGTGAGGGTCACATTTTTCCCCCTTCTAAGTGACATTAGGAAAATGTCACTTGGGGAACACTTCCCTAGGTACAAAACTAACACTCCCTCTTACCGAGGAAGGTGTTCCGTACCACTCCCAACTTATCTCTGAAGAAGAAAAAGTTCCCCCTCACCAAAGACTTCATCAAGATATATACTACCTGCTCATCAGTGGAAATATACTGCAACTCAACTGCCCCTCTCTGGACATAGTCCCAGATGAAATGGTACCTGATCTCAATGCGCTTCGACCTGTCATGGAACATCGGATTCTCAGAGAGTTGAATGCAACTCTGATTGTCGCAATAGATCACCGTAGGTCTCAGCTGCTGATCAAATAAATCTACCAATAACTTATGAAGCCATAGTGTTTCGCAAGTCGCCTGACTGGCTGCCATATACTCAGCCTCAGCAGAACTCAATGCAGCGGACTTCTGTTTCCAACTAAACCATGACACTGCTGCCGAGCCCAAACTGAAACAACAACCGGAAGTGCTCTTCCGATCCCTCACACAACCTACCCAGTCTGAATCTGTGAACCCAACCAAGCTGACTCCACCTAAACCCCTGTAGTCCAGACCATAATACACTGTACCTGCTAGGTATCTCAGTATGCGCTTTACGGTAGTCCAATGCACACTCCTAGGCTCCACCATGAATTGGTTAAGAGTGTTGACTGCAAAATGGTTAAGAGTGTTGACCGCAAAACACAAGTCTGGCCTGGTGTTGACCAGATACATCAACGATCCAACGAACTGACGATAGAATGTGGGATCCACCAACTTACCCTCTGAAGCATGGAGTTGCTTCAAGTTGGTGATCATCGGTGTAGACATATGCTTGCAGTCCTCCATCCGATAACTCTTCAGAATATCCACTGCATACTTCCCCTATCCTAGGAAAATATGTCAAGGCTTTTGCCAAACCTCCATCCCCAAATAGTAATGCATCAGCCCAATATTAGTCATCTCATACTCAGCTGCAAGGTCTCTCTTGCACTGTGCAATAAGACGGTCATCTCCAGTGATAAATAAGCCATCAACATATAACAGAAGAATGAGAGGATCTCCACCAACCACAATGTAGTAAAGGTTGGGATCAGCCTCACTCTTCTGAAATCCCATCGAAGTCAAATATGCATCGATCCTGGAGTACCAAGCTCTAGGAGCTTGCTTCAGACCGTACAATGCTTTCCTAAGCCTGCACACATGAGAATCTCTCCCATGTATCTCGAATCCCTGTGGCTGCTCTAAATACACCTCCTCCTGCAGAAGACCATTGAGAAATGCGGTCTTCACATCCATCTGGTGGATCTTCCAACCCATCTCTGCTGCTATAAATATCACTGCTCTGATGGAAGAATACCAAGCAACCGAAGCAAATGTCTCATCATAGTCAACTCCCTCAACCTGTGAGAACCCCCGAGCCACAAACTGAGCCTTGAATTTCTCCACACTGCCATTTGCAGCATGCTTGATCTTGTAAAGCCACTTAAAAGTCACCACTAACTTCCCCTCAGGTCTCGGCACAATCTCCCAAGCATCATTCTTCGTGATGGAATGGTACTCTTCCATCATGGCATTTCTCCATACCTGATGCTGAGAAGCCTCCTCAAATGTGGAAGGAGCAGTGTCACGAAGACTCGCAACAAGGGCCATCCCATATCTGTTTGGCTCAACTACTAACCTGATCAACTCCTGAGGTCTACCAAATGCTTCTGCTTCCTTCAAGGTGTCCTGAATCCACTTATGATTCTTCTTCCTTGAAGGCTCCTCCCAAACTGGTCTATCCTCATCCAAGGAACTCCCAGAAGCAGAAGGTCTAACACGCTGAGGACCAGTGACTGATGAACCAGTCCCTAAAGACCCTGTAACCCGTGAACTTGAACCTGTTCCTATCCCTGAACCTGTCCCTGAACCTATCCCTGAAGTACCTATCACCTGAACCATTGATCCTGTAGAAGCTGTTCCTGTACCCTGTGATCCAGTCACTCCAGAAACCTATGGACCTGAAACCTGTATCGAAGAAGCTTGTGTCCACTGAGGTGTGGGAGTTGATGGCTCCCTCTGCTCCATCTCTCTCAACTTCCTGAAGGACCTCTCCTCATCAAACTTCACTTCCTGCCTCACTACAACTCTCTTCTGGCCAGGAATGTAAAGTCGATATGCCTTCGAAGTCTCATCGTAACCCACAAAGATACCTCTCTCTGTAGTGGGCTCAAACTTCGTCCTCTTCTCAGAAGGGACGTGAGAGTAAGTCAGAGAGCCAAATATCCGAAAATGGCTCACCTTAGGCTTCTTTCCTGAATACATCTCCTCTGGATTCATCCTCCCCAAAGCACGATGAGGACTCCTGTTCTGCAGATACACTGCAGTGTTGCATGCCTCTGCCCATAAAAAGAACAGTAACCCTTGATCATGAAGCATGGCTCTCGCTGCTCCCATGATCGACATGTTCTTTCTCTCTACTACTCCATTCTGCTCAGGAGTGTAGGGAACTATCAATTGTCTCTGTATACCCTCCTGACTGCAAAAATCATTGAACTCCTTGGAGGTATACTCACCCCCATTGTTTGATCTCAGCATCCTGATCTTCCTCCCCATCTGCTTCTCCACAAGGGCTTTGAACCCTTGGAAGACACTCAACACTAATGGGGACTTCTTATTCCTCAAGAAGTAGATCCAGGTCTTCCTGGAGTATTCATCAATGAAGCTAATGTAATACTTGAGACTAGTCAAAGATACTGAAGGAATAGGACCACAAATATTAGAATGTATCAAGTCAAGCACTCCTGCTGCTCTCATGTCACTGCTTGGAAAATCAGTCTTGGTGTACTTTCCCAAAGCACACCCCCTGCACACATCACTCAGCTCGGTGTTGAACTTGGGTAAACTTGTAACCATGCTCCTCAACAATCTCAGAGCTAGGTGATGTAAGTGGGCCATCCTCCTGTGCCATAGCTCACATAGCTCACTATTGCTGCTGTGTGCTAGAGCATGCCGCGGCTGAAACAATAACTTGTACAGCCGTCCACATCTAACTCCAATATCCATGGGGGTAGATACACCTGTAGTCCTGGGGAACACCTGCACTCTCCCACTTGAGAAACACACCCCAAGACCCCTGTCCTCAATAGTGGAAACTGAAACAAGGTTCTTTTTCAACCCAGGGACGTACAACACATCCCTCAAAGTCATGGGACTCATAGACTCCCTCTGAAATGTAATGGTCCGTTAACCAACTACTCTAACAATTGTATTGTCACCAAGTACCACCTCCACATCTCTAACTGTCTGTGATAGCTCGGAGAACAACTCTCGACTACCTATCATGTGTCTCGAGGCTCCGCTGTCGATGTACCACATACTAGTGGTGGATGGACCTGTCTAATGCCCTGTCAACAATGAATGCTCACTCTCCATATCCATATCTGTGTTGGTGGCTAAAGAGACTCTCTCTCTCTCAATCTGTCCAGCATATAGGGAAAACTCCCTCTAAAACTTGTCACCAAAATCATCAGCCTCTGCTGAGGCTGCTATTTGCTGTCCCTGTCCCTTCTTCTTCTTCTTGCTTGGACACTGTGAAGCATAGTTCCCAAACGCCTGACAACAATAGCACTTGATTTTACTCAAGTCCTTCTTCTGTCCACCCTGCGGTTGCTGCTGCTGCTGCCTCTTGGCCCCACCCTTCTTGGGACCCTTCTTCATCTTCCCCTTGGCTATCAAAGCCACGTTTTCATCATCTACCCCACCATGTGATGAACTGCCCTGTACGAGACCTCTTCTGGTCTCCTCCTGCACAAAGTCATCCCACAGTCTCTCCAAAGACGGTAGGTTCTCTCTACCCACTATGGCTTGCACAAATACACTCCAGGACTTTGAAGCCCCATTCACTACTGTGCGTACAATCTCAGTAGAAGATACCACTTCACCAACCGCTGCCAGTTCATCTCGAATTGCAGAAATCCTAGTGAGGTATGCTGTGACTCCCTCTCCTCCATTCATCTTGATACTCTTGAGTTTCTCTTTGAGAACCATCTTTCTGTTCTCATTGGAACTCTCATACAAGCTAGTCAAGGCACTCCACGTCTCATGTGCCCTAGTCTTCCCAGAAATGTGAGGGATTATGTGGTCTTTAATTTCATCAAGGATAATCCTCCTAGCCTTATAGTCCTTCTTGTTGAAGGCTGAAAGAGCTACTGCATCCATACCATCTGGAATGACAACCGGATTGGCTGTAGTACTTTTAACCACCTCCACCCATAGTTCATTCTCCTCCAAAATCAATAAAATTCTGACCTTCCATGGCACAAAATTCTCCGTCCCATTCAGCCTATCCTCCAACCTCAGACCTGTAACCATCTCAACTTCAACCCAACAGAATGTTGATCACTAATAGAAGAAAATCACAAAAATGTCTAAGTTCTGGAAATTTCTGTGTGCTGCAAAAATATTACTGTTTTCTACCCCTGCGCTCTGATACCATGTAGATTTTTCTGGGTTTTACTGGTTGCTGGTTTATGTTAACTTTTCAGTGGTTTTCACCTTCAGCCAGTTATGCATAGGCTGAAAGCTACTTATGAAAAATACTGTAACAATTAAACACACAGTAAACTACCACTGACAGGCTGAAAATAAATATTTAACACATGCACACCATAAAAAGAGACACTCAGATTTTTCGGCAACTATGCCCTGGAAAAACCCCCACGGGGAAAATCAGTAAGAGAGAGAGAGATTATATTTCTTTAGTAAATCAAAGTACATAAATTTTACAGTAGAGTTTTACTTATCTCCACCATGAAATTTAACCCAGCAAATTATCTCGAAATCTGTGCCAACTGCAGCCTCGATTTTCATGCATACAAGTGCCTCGATTTTTGTGCAGAAAGTAGAGGGTCTGTACCATACAGTTCTCCTCGAAATCTGTGCAGAAAATCTTGATTTCTATGCTTCAACCTGCCTCAAAAACCGTGCAACAAACCTCGGTTTCTATGCCCAAACTGTCACCTCAAAAACTGTGCAACAATCCTCAGGATTTGTGCCCAAAAAATTCTTGGGATGCGTGCAGCTGTCTAGGAAACCATGCCCAGAAAATGCCTCGGGATTTGTGCTACAGATTCACCTTGAAAATCGTGCCAACAAACTACTGAGATAAATGCCTTGATTTCTGTGTTGTATGGACAACATTAAATGCTGAAGTACAGTGTCTCGATTTCTGTGCAATATCTCACTTCCTCGGGATGTGTGTCCACTGAAGAAAATACCCTACTGTTATGAATCCGTATGGTGCAATAAAAGCTCAACAAACTTCCTTGGAAATCATGCCAGCTAAAACCTACATTAATGGCTCCTTGGAATTCATGCCCTAGTCTCTTGCTCTCTCTCTAGCTCTTTGCTCTCTTCTTTCCAAAATGCAAAGTGAGCTCAAATGTCTCCCTCAACCCTTTTTGTCTAACCCTAAGTGAGAAACTAATCCAACAGTGGAAAAAGATCTAATCCAATGGCTAAGATTCAATGAGAGTGAAAAATCACTTCTATTTAAATTACTTAAATAAAATTTCACTCACCCACTTAACTTTAGCAAAATTGACTTTAATGTTATAAAGTCTCATTAATGTCTTTTAATGTGAGGGTCATGTTTTTCCCCCTTCTAAGTGACATTAGGCAAATGTCACTTGGGGAACACTTCCCTAGGTACAAAAATAACAAGAATTGGGTAATTCTTTTAACTATTGTGGTTCAAATAAGCCTTATGAAGGGTTACATCAAGTTATGGGGTTCCATACATGGCCAAAATGGAATAAAAACCTTATTTATGTCCTAAGAGCAATGGTTTATACTTAAATTATGTCCTATGCTAGTAGAAATGTCCCTAGTATGCCAATCATTTGAATTATTATCCATATATATGACTCATGGGAAAGAACCATACTAGAGTCCATGTGTTATGGTATATAACCTTATGAATGAACCATATGTTATATTAAAAACTTGTAGGGCCTAATACCACATTTTGTGGACTTACAACCTGTCATAAAAGTAGTTTATAATGCATAAACTAATCATTTGTACTCTCTATGAATGTATTCGGTGATTCTACCCTTCAGTCACATGATAGATCATGGATTTAGGTTTGTATCGCATCCTTAGGCGAGTGATTACATTAGATAGTTAATCTCATTGTTATGATCCTTGATCATGGCCCACATTCCTTAGTGGTTGGTTCTTCAACACCCAATCCATAGACTTCACACCTAAATATTTTTTTGGAGGAGGACACCTTTTTCTAGTGCACTAGACCTTAGAACCATGCTTGTATCTCACTCCTTGGTAACTAATTCCATTCAAAGGGAATATATTATTATCTCTCCCATGATCCTTGGAATTAATTTGTTTAGGGTCCAAGAAACCACATTTTAGCTTCAAATTAGGTACAAGGTTACAAGACCCTTGATTTCTATACAAAACCTCATAATTAAGACCCCCTCTAACTCCCACAGGATAACTCCTAAGACAAATCACTTGATGATTTGAGTCCATTTTTGTGGTCCATGTAATTTGTCAGAAGTAAGTCCCTTAGCATGCAAGATAAAATATTTTGGCCCCAAATTATGTTTTTAGAATGATATTCTTCCCTAGTTCTCTAAAAATTATTATAAGATGATATCTCAGTAATGGGAAAAATATTTACCATGTAGAGAGCCTATCTCATGGCTTAATGTTGTGTTCCTAACCACAACATAGATATTAGATATTAGGCTTAGAGATCCTATCTCATGGCTTAATGTTGTGTTCCTAACCACAACATAGATATTAGATATTAGGCTTATGTACATGAGGCACTTTTTTTATAAGCTTGAGATTTTGTAATAATGTTGTATTTGTAAACATGTCACTTTAGTATAATAAGGGCCTAGCCCTTTATTTATTGAAATGTGTTGGGTTTATTATGGATTTCTCCTCTCAATGGATATAAATAGAGGTTTTCTGATATATTATGTATCTATATCATTTTAAAAAAATAAATAAACTAGATATACTCTTTTTCAATAAGTCTTTCTCCATTACATAGATATTCAAGTGCAATCCACTCATGGTTGTGTAGGTTCCCCCATTGTTTATTTTTTATTTATTGTTATTATTATTCATTGACCATTTGGATATAAGGTTTATACTTTAAATTCCTCACTCATGGTCCATATGCCTTAGAATAGCACTTTTAGGACTCCTATATTTTGTTTCTGATGCATGTCTTGGGAAAGGATACCCTTCCTTGCCGCACCAAACCTCTTAATTGGGCATAGAATCAAATCATATTCCAACATACTTTGGGGACTTGCGCAATGCCCATTTTATTTATAAGTAGTTATTATTAGGCTTGAGCAACTAAAATGAAACCATGTTTCATGTATTGGGTGAATATGTTTCCCCATAGTTTTCTAAACAATGGATTTAGAATCCAAACATGGATTTAGAATTATAACTCATTCCTAATTCAAAAATTCTACCCAAATGGCCTTTCCCATAAGTTATGGTCATGTTCATGGCCCATGTAATGCTTTAGATGTATCCCTTTAGGTATGAAACCAATCGGTTTATTACTTGAATCATGTTATTTCCAAGGATGATACTCCTTGGATCAAACAACCAGAAACATAGGTCAACGTTCAACCGTTGGAAAAATATTTGATTGAGATGGATTTGCATACGGTTAGAATTTGAGTTCATGATGCAATTATCTTAGAAGTATCTACACTAGCACATAATCCCAAAATTTTGGCCATAAATTACTTTTTGGTTCAAGCTACTCTTTGTCACGTCCCCTCCCATCTATTAACGCAAGTACAGGAACATGGCACTAAAATTCTGGGCTTTTACAAAACTTAGCCAATTTCAACATTCATGATTCATATAAATATAAACAATTGGCATTACTATAAAATGCATATGTGTGCAGATGCAAATCAAGTGAACATGCACAACAGAATAAGATATCATCCACACACATTTCTCACATGCATTCAGCATATCACTAATAGTCATCAATTAATTAAAACAATGCAGAAGTAAATATTGATAGATAATACACTTATCTCACTGTAATGTTGTCCCAAGCAACTAGCTATGTCGTTGGAACGTTCCACCCAACCATAGGTCTTTTCTCAACCTATATTCTTTCAGCACTCAGAGACCACCCCCGAGATGGGCATGATATCTACAAGGAAAAGGGGATTCCCAAGCTCAACACAACCAAAGCAATTGATACCCATCTCAACCCCCAACATTCCTTTACACACAATAACTCAAAAATTGGGCATGAATACACATTTAAACAATGGGATTTACAAGATAGGATCCATGGGTTTTTCCCCAAGTCGTGGCACACCCGAAAATGAAATGTTTAAATGGGAAAACAACCCTGGAAGAGAAAATCGTTTTCAGAAAACGTATCTAGGCTTTCAAGGGACAGAAAAAGCCTCTATAAACCCCCATATTGTGACTCTCTTCCTCCCACCCACTGTGCAACACAAAAACGAATTCCAAGCTATAGAAAAATGTGGGAAAATGATGGAAAACATGAAGGAGAAATCCCAGCTGGTTCAGACTGCATGAGAGAGCCAATACCATGGATGAAGTATGGCAATGGGCACCATTTCGTGTGTTTTTCTTGCCCAAGAAGCAAAAATACGATTTCCCAAATTGATGGCTTGCCCATACATGAAATTGGCTGCCATACCTTCCCATTCCCAAGGCATTAACTACCTCAAGCAACTATTGGAAGAATTAAATGATTAGATGCATAAGTCAAAATGGGTAGTTGAGGGTTGATGGGTTCTCTCATTGGCACTTGGCTTGATTTGATTGGCTCAAGGGTTTGAATATTTCCCTCCCAATTTCTTGTAAACATCATGCCCCCATCTCTTGTTGCATTTCATAGCTAGTTGTGGGCATTTATATTAAAATGCATATTTACAATTCCCATGGTTCGGTAGCACATGGGTAGCATAATATCCAATACTTTCATCTTCAAGGTCAAGCGTTCACTAGCGGGGTCTTATAAGGGTCTTATAATATCCAATACATAATATGCATACAATATTTACATTATAGCCCAAAATATTATAAGGGTCAAAATGGGGGTATGACAATCCCCTCCCCCTTAGAATAACACCGTCCTCGGTGTTCCAATACTTAGGAATACATACACGCTTTTTACGTGTCCAAAATTCACAAAATATAGTAGGTCTGTCCTGCATTTCACCCTTTACTTGGGTTTTCAGGACCAAGTCCTTTGGCCTTCACAAACAGCTCCTGCTGGATGGGGCCTTCCAGCTCTGCAGGTGGGAATTGCTTCACAACAATCCCTTCCTTGTCTCCACCTTATAGCTGATCTACAAGTCTGGAAACTTTATGGCGGCTACCCTCTTGATGTTCCATTGTTGGGAAGTCGTGGCGGCAATGATTTCCTCCACACGCCCAACATTTCACTGGCTACTTCACCTTTTCCTACTCAATTTCCTTTGAATCTTCCCACCTAGAACGTTTCTTAATCGTCCAATTAGATGAATGCTTCTTCATTGATCCACTTTCCTTTCCCTTACTGACTGCTCCTAGAATGATTTTTTATCTCCCTTT
This sequence comes from Larix kaempferi, assembly GCA_027924585.1. Taxonomy (NCBI): domain Eukaryota; kingdom Viridiplantae; phylum Streptophyta; class Pinopsida; order Pinales; family Pinaceae; genus Larix; species Larix kaempferi. Next base: position 878,964 of record BSBM01000033.1, read on the forward strand.
GCAGATAAATAGAGTCCTACAAAACCTTGTGGTTCATCTCATTCTACTGCCTCTAAAGCTTCAGGATCTCTCCAAGATCTTCTTGGGTCTTGGCAATTGTTTGAAGAAGACTTTCATGCAAACCTAATAGCCCTTGGTCTGCTTCCATGGTCAATGTGCACAACTGACCACACTTTTCTTACTAGCAACACTTGCTTGTATCAGTTACAACCGATCACTTCAATTTCTTTCCTATGAAATTCATCATGGCGATTCTTTGTTAGGTCAAGCATAAATGTTGAATTGAAGCATTGGCTAAGATAATTGCATGACTGTATGACATATGTCTTTATGTGTAAGATTTTGTTCTCAAAACTATGAGAAGCTTCTAATCATGCAATTGAATTTGACTTGTAGAAAAGATCATGTACAATCATCTACAAAAGAAGGATAACAACATTTGTTCCAGCGACAAAGTTCAAGAAAACTACCTATTGAAGATATTGAAGAATATGAAGTTCCCAGGATCGAGGATACTGTAATGGAAGGATGCCATGATCGAGGAATACAGTCGATCATGAAGAATGATGTTTGGGATGTGGTCTCAAGACTAGAAAGGAAGTTTGTTGTGACTTCCAAGTGGATCTACAAGATCAAGCATGCTACAAATAGTAGCATAGAGAAATACAAGGCAAGCTTTGTGGCTCGTGGCTTCTCCCAGAAAGAAGGGATAGATTATGAAGAAAATTTTGCACCTGTATCAAGATACACTTCCATCAGAACAGTACTTTCTCTGGATGTAGTAATGAAATGGAAGATACACTAGATGGATGTCAAGACAACTTTCTTGAACGGTGTAGTCTAAGAGGAAGTGTGTGTGGAGCAACTAGTCAGTTTTGAGACACATGATAGGTAGTCATATGTGTGATGATTGAAGAAAAGCCTTGTACGGTTTGAAGAAAGCACCCAGGACATAGTACGACAGGATAGATAGCTTCCTGTCCATTTGTGGCTTTACCAAGAGTAAAGCGGATTCCAACCTTTACTACAAGGTTGAGGAAGGCAATCCAGTGACACTCCTACTATATGTGGATGACGTGTTTGTGACAGGTGAGGATACGTTGATTGCCGACACGAAGAGGAAGCTTGTTGCCGAGTTCGAGATGAAGGACTTGGGTATGATGCATTACTTTCTAGGTATGAAGGTGTGGCAGAGTGCAGATGGAATCTTCCTTGGACAAGGGATGTATGCAGTAGAGATCCTGAAGTGGTTCGGGATGATGGACTGCAAGGCCATGGCCACACCTATGGCATGGAACTTGAAGCTATTGAGTGATGCTTCAACAAAGTCAGTTGATGCCACGATGTATTGTCAGATGATTGGGTCCTTGATGTACCAGATGAGCACAAGACTAGATATTTGCTTTGTGGTAAACTGTTACAACGTAATCTTCCACCTTGTGAGCATCAGCATTATTTGGCCTGTAGGATCCATTTCACTGACTCAGATTCACTTTATATCCTTCAGACATATTTTTTTCCTCATTTTTCCTCTGACCCACTTGTTGCATCATTATAACAAGCGTACCCGTGAGTTGCATCACTATAGCCCGCGGGTATCAAGTAAAATGGTAAAAATCACTAGTTTATTACTTTTTACTCCCAAAAAGCGGTCATTGGGTGACCTTTGGCTCTCCATCTGCCCAAGTAACGTCTCAATGTGTCCTTTCACTTACCTTTGAGAGGACTATATATTGAGCACATATGGCTTATGGACGGGAGGAGAAAGAAGAGCAAGAGAACTCTAGTGGATTTTTGCTCTATCTTGAGTCGACACTCATTGATCCTTGTAGTTGTGAACCCTTTATGTTCACCTTCCAAACTCCTATCTAGTTTGAGTTTGCCATTCGTGGAGAATTGAAGTGGTCGATGCGAAGTGGATTGATCCAGATCTTGGTTCAGATTGGTTGCCGGCAAGAGGTCGTATCACTTTGTACTTCTTCTTGTTTATTAATATAAATACACATATTCTCGTCCATTAATGTTGTAAATGTTGTTTATCTTACATTGGGTTGCATTTACTTGTTATATCATGGGCCATTGCTATTGATGATGTTAATGCCGTTTATATATTATATGTACTTGTTGTATATTGGCTATCAAGACTAATTTGCAGATTCAAGTGCACAGATTGAAAAGCTCCAACGGGGATCTACATCAAATGTTTGGATCGAGGTTGGTTATCTTCTTCATTATCTTAGGATTGTCATTTATATAGCATAGTTCTGAGAATTGAGTTGATTTCTGGTAGTCATTTGTCTGTTGTGGTATAACCCAAGCCATAGCGAGTTTTCTCCAACATAGAAATGGTGACTCCACTAGGGAAAACATCCATCTTGGGGATTTTTTGAGCATTAGTCCATAATTAGAGTTGTTGTTTGTCGAAGCTTTGTGTCACTTATCTTCCATTGAGATACACTATAGAAAACTTGCTTTTTCTGAGCTACTGGACTCTCTGTTTGCTAATTTACGTTTCCTCACCCACGGGCTAGCTTAGCTCTGCCTGTGTATACCCGCCTCTATTTACTCTACTGCTCGCGGGTACCTGCAGGTATTCCTTCGACAGTAGCACACAACTACGGCTTTTGTTGGTTTATGACCTTTGGTTGTTGCCGGGTTGGTTTTGGTTGATCCCGAGTCTTTGTTGGCCTGTTTCTTGACTGTTCCATGCCTTGGTTGTGACCAGAACTCTTCGTTTCTCTTGGTTGAGCCTTGTTGGTTTTCTACCCATCTTTGGATTTAGCCTTGTTGGTTTTTTCATTTTGAGCTCATTCCTTTGGCTGAGTCTTACTGTTTGGTATTTGCCTGGTTGTCTTAGTGATCTCCTTGGCATATTAGTGACTAGATAGTAGGATTTTGCTTGCATTTTTCATTTCCATATATTGAAAAATACAAAAATACACATAGTTTTTTGCATTTTCCTTTCGTTTATAAGATAAAATACAATTTTTTTTTTGCTTTTATGTATTGCATCTTGCATTGAGTGCTTTATGCCTTCATTTAGATTCTGATTGCACATTGAAAGAAATATAAAAGGATTGCATATTTATTTCAAAATCATTGATTTGATTGTGCATATTAGGGGCATTGTTTTCATTGGATAGATGAGTCTAGGATTTGACGATTTTGCATACCATTGAGTCTTACACATCACTAGTTTCATGATCAGATCCCTTGAGTAATCACAACCATTAAAATTAATGCTTAATCTTAAAATTGATTAGACTTATTTTATTTATAGGGTACACCAACTAGCATAGGTTTAGAGTCTTGGAATAGATCATTGTGAGTTAACAATCCAAGACTATTAGACGAAACATTAGGTGTCTGACCAGGGAGTGGAGGAATCCATGGTATAGATCAGTGTTCTCGGGAAGCTCTACTCATGCCAGAGTTAAGCACGAGGTCACGGGAGGTTGGTTGAAGGGATATCCCTCTGATACCGCCTGAACGTGGGAGATATTCCAGGATTTGTTCGTATCTGGGGGTACCAGAGGTTCATCCTCTTGTGCTTTGGGCTTAGCTACCTTTCCCATATGATGGATCCCACCTGCGACTGTCCCCCTGAGCATTGGTTATATTGCGGTGACCATAGTTTCCTTACCTAGGTATCGCACAGCGTACTTGCAGTGGTTATACTGTTTGTGTCCTGAGTCAGATAGGGATTGGACAGAACAGTTGTGTTTGTGCAATGGATTTGACCCTGTAAACGCAGTGAAGCCTGGGTGTCTCTATAACTGATTCTATTACCTTCGACTATAGTTTGGGAGTCTCAAGCCTCTCCTAGGCGAAACATACCGGCTCTAGTGATGGGAGCTCATTTAGCCACTGTGTTTGTCTGCTCTTGGTTGTAGTTTCTCTAGGTGTGTGCTTTTGATTTACTATTTTTGATCGATAATTGGCCTTTAGGGGACGTTTTGATTATATTTTTTCCCCAGAGATATCGTGGCGTGAAGCCCTACTCTCCATTGATCCCATCAGTTGGCTGGTTTAAAGCCAGCTGAGGTTTCACGTCGTATTGCTAGAGGACACGAGAGGGCTTCCTCTGAGTCTTCAGATTCTTACGAGGCTTACGTCCAAGACATCATGATTGCTACACATTTCGATACTGAGGAAAAACATTTGACTCCATTGGGTAGAGTTTACCACACTTCCGATCCCCATACTCCTCGTGAGGAGTGGGGAGGTGATCCACCTAAGAATCAACCTGGTTATATTTGGCCTAATCGACTTGAACGAGATCCATTCGATCCTTTGAACCTGGATAATTATCTTTACGGAATGCCAACCTTACCCGAGGAAGAAGAACAGGATGATCCATTCGTTCCTTCGTTTCCACGCAGTTATAGACACGGGATGCTAGAGTTACATGACGACACTGGTCCTACGATCAACCCAACATCGCTCTCTTTTGGTATGCCTAGTAATAGTACAGTTGAACCTTCCACTACTTTTGGTAGTCACGCTGGCACTATTCATGGTGTTAGCCATACTATACCCACTGGGGGCACTACCCTTGTTAGGGGCACTACGTTGTCTACTCACACACATAGTATGGGGACTGGTCATGTTCCTCCTGACAATGCTAATGTTGGAAGAAGAGCACCTCCTAGGATTTCCCAACCTAATAGGAACTTTGTTTGAAACACGACTCGCCATCCACCACCTAATACACGTGCCGCTACTTGTCAACCGAGGACTACTTTTACGGATGTTAATGCTCCTCCCAACCACGGGGGTGGACGTATGCCGCATACTTTTACGTCCACTGCCGCCAATAGTAATGCTAATGTAGGGGGTGGGAATATCTCGTATCCACATGGACATCATGCCACCATCCCTGCTACTAGTCACACCAATATTGGAGTTGGGAATACTTCTCATGCTTCTGGTCACCACACAACTGCTCAAGCTAATCCTAATGCCGGGGGTGGGAACATACCATACCATTATGGTCATTACAACACAACATACCATACCATTATGGTCATTACAACATGGTTCCCGCTATGAATAGTACATATATGCCTCATACTCATGGTGGCAACCCTTACTACAACACAGTCGGTGCGGGCCACCAGTATAACCCACCACCCCAATATGGTGCCCAAAACATGCACATACTTGCTTACTCTCAAATGGGTCAGGAAGGAGGAGGTTATCAATCCTATGGCCATGGGAAATCTTATGGTCCGTCAGGTCCTTATTATCAGTAGTTTAATTCTCACGGTCAAGCTTTTGGTCCATCTTATAATACGGTTCTATTTAACCAACCTTTTATGGGGGCTTATAATCAAGCTTTCCAGCCTCAGCTCCCATTCCTTGCATGCTTGAATCTTTCGGATCTTTTGAAACTCACGAACGATCCGGTGTGTCATGCTCCTACTTGGCCCCCGGTCCCTACCAAGCTCCCTTAGGACATTCCTAAGTTTGAGGGGAAAGGTGGTGAGGACCTGGGAGATCATGTCAGGACATTTCACCTTTGGTGCTCCTCCAACTCATTGAATCATGATTTCGTTAAATTTTGACTATTTCAACGCACCCTCATGGGGGCAGGCGCAAAGTGGTACGTCGAGTTGCCTGGAAACACCTATAGGGGTTTTAACGAGATCGCTTTGGTTTTCTTAGATCATTTCCAGTTGCCGGTTCGCTATGATACTGGCACTGAACTTATATCTACCTTCCGTCAGAACAAGGCCACGCATATTTCTGACCACGTTCAAGAGTGGTGTTGGCGCAAGAGGTTAGTGAAAGCCAACATACCTCCAGAGTGCCTGTTGGAATGGTTCCTCAAGTCTCTACTCCCATACATTGCTAAGGATGTTTCGATGTTCGGCATTTTGACTGAGGAACAAGCTATCTTGAAAGTCCAGTAGTTAGACTTATTATACTCTCAGTCTGGCATTTTGTATGACATCATCCCTGACGCACCGCATACACGTCATGAGCCCATGTCAGTTCCTGGACCGCATGTCGATGGCATCGTTGGATCTGCAAGTACTCGCCCCATAGATTTGGTAGCTAATCAAATGCAGAATTTGTCACTAAACCAGTCTACTCCCGGACAGGTTCACACCTTGTCCACTTCCACCCCATCGTCCGATGTACACAGTGTGAAAACAACAAACCAGTCAGGTAACCAACAACCTAGTGGTAAGAAAAAGGGGAGAAATAATCGTAAGGGTGGAAACAATGGGAATAACAATAGAAATTGCAATACCCTCGTCCTCCTGTAAGGATAATTCCAACCCTCCTCGGGAAGGCAAAAATGCTGGTGAGGACCGTAAACCTAGGCGTAAGGTGAAGTTTCCTTGCAAGCTTTGTGGGGAAGACCATCTTACTCACTTATGTCCTTGTATTGAAGAAGCATCGAAGCACTTGGCACAGAGCCCAGCTATGTTGAAGGATCCCCTACCTCATCACCAAAACATGGCTTCGCATGCTCCCACCACCGGTTATGGACATACTGAGATGACAACATCTTCTTCCAATACTAGTGGTTATGGATGTGTGAACATGGTTCAGTCAGAGGTTAGTGTTGCCACTCATTAGCACGATTATGATGCACCACAACCTAATTTGGGGAGTGAGCCTCCCCCTTCTCCTGACAATTACTTACATATCGATAAGCCCTCTATTATGCCATGGATACTGAAAGGTGTTCTTAAGTGCTCTACGCATTATCCTAATGCTCGAGCCGCCCACAACTACTCCATCGTATAAGATCTGGGCCAAACTCCATGTGCCATGTCGGCTCTTGAACTTTTGCAATCCTGTCCTTCTCAGAAGCATGCTCTTTTGAGTGCGTTAGGAGTCCAGGATGGGGGAAGTTCCACTGTTATCAAGTTCGATACCACTGATGTCCAACCTCGCTTTCCCTACCACGTGGCTTTTCAAATCCAGGTGGTGTTCCTTCAAAGTTTTGTCAAACGTACTATGGTTGATGAAGGTTCCTCTACGTCAGTAATGTCGTTAGCTTGTTGGAAAGCTCTTGGCTCTCCTCCCCTACTCACGTCTAGAACCACGTTCACTACATTCGACCGTCTTTCATTTAAGCCGCATGGAATTATCCCTTCCCTTGTTGTCTCCTTGGGAGGTAAGTCTGTGACTATTGAAGTCGAGGTGGTTGATGCGCCCATCGAATACAACCTTTTACTGGGTCGAAATTGGATGTATGCCATGAAAGCTGTCACGTCCACTGTATTCAGAGTTATCTGCTTTCCCCACAAAGGCAAGATTGTGACCATCGAGCAGCTGGATTACATTAACTCCTCTTCCACAGCATCCACGGGATCCATAGTCTTACAGGTTACTCATTCTCAGCCAACAACTGGGAACATGGGTGTTGGCATGTACCCTTCATTGATGGGAACTTATGATTTTGCCACACCTGTGAATTTTATTGGAACCATTACCGATGATGCACCTCCTCCTTCACATAATATGTCATTCCGGACTTCCTATTTTGATGATCCATGGACTTTACCGTCCACGAGTTCCACGTCTAGTAACATTTCGCATGTCGAGATATCTATGCCATTGTCTGTAGCTGAGCTTGCTTACCGGCATATTCAACAAGCCACTACATAACTGGATCTCTCTTCTTCCTAGACAGTCGAGGAAGATCCCGTTACGCTGCCGGTTTGGATAGCCAACTCATCTTGTTCCCACAATTTCCTTGATGATATTTTGCCTTCTGATGAAGCTATTATGGAGGCCATGTGTGGTAGTGAGAGACCTTGGGAAGATATGCACCATCGCTCTTATTTCCTTCCCAAACTCGAGCTCGCTGAACGAGAAGAGTTTAAGATGACTCTAGCAGAGATGGTTGGTCACCCTGTGGCTCTTTTGGATTCGCATGATGTTTTTGCAGAAGGGAATATGGCTAACATTTCCCCAACTATGGCGATCAATATCTCTCGTACTCTCGGAATAGTTGAGAATGTCTACATCGGTGACGATTGCACTCCTGAGGAGATTGTTATTTACACTGAATTGTTTACAGAACTTCGGAAGCTTTCGCCTGGTCATATGAGGAGATGCCAGGAATAGACCCCCGCATTGTTGAACATGAGATTAGAATGTATCCCAATGCTAAACCGGTTCGACAACGCTTACGTGCTGTGAACCCTAGAAAAGCAGCTGCTATCAAGGCAGAGGTGGAGAAACTGATCAAGGCTGGTTTCATCTACCCTGTTCCCCTTACCGAATGGGTGTCAAACCCCGTTCCGGTGGATAAGAAGCAGGGAACGATCCGTTTATGCGCCGATTTTAGAGATTTGAACTGTGCATGTCCGAAAGACAACTTCCCCACACCATTCATAGATCAAATCTTGGATGCTTGCACCGGAAGTGAGATTTTTTCCTTCATGGACGGATTTTCTGGATATAACCAAATTCAAATCAAACCCGAGGATCAACATAAGACAACTTTTATTTATCCTTGGGGAACGTTTGCATATCGAAAAATGCCCTTCGGCCTTAAAAACACCGGAGCCACATTTCAGCGTGCCATGACCTATGCCTTTCACGATCTTAAAAAGATTATGGAGGTTTTCCTGGATGATCTTGTTGACCATTCCCGCAAGAGGATGGACCACCCCAAGCACCTCTGCATGATTCTCGAATGATGTATATGATACAAGATTTGATTGAATCCTAACAAATGCATCTTTGCTGTCAGGACGGGTTGCCTTCTGGACTTCATAGTTTCGAAAGAGGGTATTAGAGTCGATCCTCTCAAAGTTGAGGCAATACTTCAGTTGTCTCCTCCGCGCAATTTGTTATAGCTTCAGAGCCTCCAAGGGAGAGCCACTTTTGTACGTCGTTTCGTAGTCAATTATGCTAATCTTACCAAAGGTTTCACGTGTTTATTGAAGAAGGACACACCTTTTATCTAGGATGAGTGAGCCCAGCAGTCTTTCAACACCCTTAAGAAAGCTTTGGTATCGGCCCCTGTGCTTAGTCCACCAGACTTCGCATGAGACTTTATTCTTTATGTGGCCGCATCTCAAGAGACGATTGGCATGGTCTTGGTTCAGGTTGATGATGCGCTTGTCGAGCATGTCATCTATTATCTTAGTTGAAATCTAGTAGATGCTGAGCTAAGATATACTCATGTGGAAAAGCTAGCGCTTGTGACTGTTCATTCAGTCCAACGGTTACGACATTACATTCTGCTTAGAACCACTATAATTGTCGCGCATATCAATCCATTTCAGTTCGTGCTGTCACGATGCGTTATCAGGGGGAAGTACAATAAATGGATTATTATCCTTTAGGAATTTGATCTTGATTTTGCTTCAGCAATGTCGATGAAATCATTGGTATTTGCTGAGCTTATTTCGGACCTTCCGAGACTTAATGAGGATGTCATTCATGAAGATTCCTTTGTGGATAAGCACTTATTTCTTATCTCGTTAGAGGACCCTTGGTATGGGGATGTCATTGTATATCTCCAAACTTTGAAGTTTCCTCTGCAATATTCACGAGATGAGCGACGGCGTGTGAAACATCACACTAAATATTATACTATCATCGGTGACACTTTGTATTGCCGAGGAAAGGACTCTATTCTCCGTCGTTGCTTAACTCATGAAGAAGCAGAGCGGGTGCTTAATGATTGCCATGCTGAGGCATGTGGTGGTCACTTATCCGGGATTGCTACAACCGAATGTATTATGTGAGCTGGTTATTTTTGGCCTTCCATCTTTAAGGATTGTGTTAATGCTGTGAAGAGATGTCACCCTTTCCAGGTGTTTTCTCGGAACATACGCTTGCATCCAGCGCCCCTTCATCTGATCATCACCGTCAGTCCCTTCACCAAGTGGGGGGTGGATTTCATGGATTGCAAACCAGCTTCAGCTGGGGGGAATAACCATATCATAGTGGTCATGGACTATTTTTCCAAATGGGCTAAGGCCATGCCTACTGTTAAAACCGATGGTGCTACAGCATCCCACTTCGTATTCAATCAAATTATAACTCGGTTTGGTATTCTGAAAGAGATTGTCGCTGACCATGGCAGTCACTTTCAGAACAAGATGATGGAGGATTTGTCTCTCAAGCTTGGGTTTCGTCAAGAACACTCATCTTCTTATTATCCCCAAGCGAATGGTCAAGTAGAAGCAGTTAATAAGTCTTCGAAGACCATTCTCCAACATACCATCCAACAAAGCAAGACCAATTGGCACATCATGTTATACCCTACTTTGTGGGCGTATCGAACCGTAGTCAAGACTGCCACCAGGTTCTCACCGTTTTAGCTAGTTCACGGTGTGGAGTCACTTTTACCGATTGAATGCGAGATCCCTTCGCTTAAACTGGCCATAGAGCTCCTCCCTGATACGACGGGTCTTGAGCAACGTTTAATCCACCTTGAGCAACTTGACGAGTAGCGTCGAGATGCTGCTCTGGACATAGATGCCAAGAAACATCGTGTTAAGGTTCAATATGATAGGTCTATCTGTCCCCGACAATATGCTGAAGGTGACTTGGTCCGCTTATATGACCAAGCTAAAGAGCCCCTGGGGGTAGGCAAGTTCAACCCCATGTGGCACGATCCTTACATCGTGAGGCATGTCCTAGAAAAAGGAGCCTATGAATTATAAGACTATGAGGGGACTGTCTTGAAAGAGCTTAGAAATGGGATCTACCTCAAGCAGTATTACGCTTGAAACTCTGGTTCAGGATGATACTTTTGTATACTATTGTATAGTTGCTTCTGTACATAGTTTAGATTTCTTTTGGTTTTCGGGTCTGTTGATTAGCTTCTGTTTGATTGACAGATGTCAGCAGAGTTTCCTACGTTCTTAGGATTCACATATGGTGCTAGCCGTCACACGCAATAGCTTGTTTCTACTGCCTGGGTTATTTTCTCACCTGACCACCTAGTTGTGTCCTTAGGAGGTGCTTGTCTTGGTCCTACATCTAGCAATGCGGTTGATTATAGTGCTGTCATTGAGCTACTTCGGGATGCCATTTCCCATGGAATCCAGTCTTTAGAATTCCACCTGGATTCACAACTAGTTGTGTCTCAGCTGAATGGGCAGTACCATGTGCGAGATCCTACAATACTACGGAAATTCCTAAGGGTAAGACTCTTGGAATGATATTTTGTTGCAATTACATACATACATGTTCTGAGAAGTGTTAATTATATATCTTATGCATATGCTAACTATGTATTAGATTGGAATTTGTCACATTCATCATGAAGCACACAAATATAAAAAGACATTCATACATTTGTACATAAACACATATAGTAGAACCAGAGAACCAAATTTTTATATATAAATATGTCCAAAAATGGTAGTGTCATACAAAATTGAAGCCCATATCCCTAAAAAATATACATATCGATACAAAAAATGAGATCCTGAGATATCTACCCTCTATGAGGAGGCCTAGCTACCACCCCGACAGGATGTGTCTCGTAGAAATACTGTACTGTATTGGCTAACCGCTACAGTAGCCGCACCCAGTCACCCAGAACCTCCACTACTTGGCACTGCATGGCCTCAGGTAGTCTCGCCACCTCTATCTGTGGAACCCTAGCAACCATCCGTGTGAGGTTGCGCCGCAAGGTCTGTAGAGTGCGTCCTGCTGCAGCATCTCCTGCCTCCTCACCCCTGCCTCGACGACCATGTCTCGGGAAGCCATCATGTCTCACTGGGCCTTTGTCTGCGAGCAAACAGTCAACCATTAGCATATGATACTACCACCAAAAATATTTTTGCATTTACATCTATAATAAAAACTCCATAAAAATTTAATACACAAAAACCGAAAAGAGTACTCACTAATGTCTTCAAATGCTGCGTCTGGTGGGAGCGGCATGTCCCTATCCTGGCGGAAGTCTATCCTTGCATAGGGGTAGTCCTCTATGGCAATGACCTGCCGGTCCCACCAATGGAAAAAATCCTTGGTATATGGTGATTCAAGACGACCACCACCCTATCGTGTCAAAATCTCATCCCACCGGGTTAGGGATGGATCCCAGAGACTATGAGGAGGGACATCCACCCTCGGACTAAGCCCTGGAACCCTCTCAAAGAAGAAGCTTCATAAGATACTCCCATACCCGAAGTTTTTGGCCTTCCCTTCTTTACATTCTGTCAGTTGGGTCTTCATAGACCCCAGCAGTGTGGTACACCAGTCAATCACTATAGGCTACATGCATTGTGATGCATAGAACATCACCGGCCTGGATGCTTGGTGCAGAGCTTTGGATCCTGTGATACGCACTAAGGTAGCCACAATGATCTTCATGCTCAGATTCACTATGGCATTGATGGGAACTTGACTTCCCACCGTGCGTGTGTTTGCGGGGAAATACCATGCTATGTAGTCAAGGACGGTGATCCCACCATCCACAGTACGAGACCGAAGACTAGCCTCCTCACCTCGATGGGACAAACCGGTAATGAAGTAGATGTCGTCCAATTCCAGTGTGAGGATTTTCCCATTGAGATTGAAGTTTTGTGCATCAACATCCCAATAGTCGATCAAGTGCTAGAGTAATAGGTTTTGGGTCCTCAAACCCCCTATACTCTAGAATTTCTACAACCCACATGCTTGCAATGTCTGTTATGCTTGCACATTGTTGCGCACGGCCTCATCAACTTGGTCATGCTCCCTCTCCCTCCACTCTAGAACCATCCTCGAGTGAAGAAAAACAAGCATTTTAGTCAAATTCTTTTAAAAAACCAACTACACGGTCGTACCCGCGAGCTAACTTGTATACAGGTGCGGGTACCCGTGGTCAGCCTTTGCATTGACTGCGAGTATTTTTCCCTACCCACAACCCACATAGCTACAACCCGCGGGTAGCGCCGAAGCCATTTAGGGCTTGGCCAAACAAAAAATCCCACCATTGAAAATCAAAATGAAAGCATTGAAATGAAAGGTATGGATGAGACTACCAACCTGCTTCGGATGGTTCGATGAACGGTCGCTCGTAGCTCCCAAAATCGGCAATTGAACTTTCAGGAGAAAACTAACCACAAAAGCTCCAAATGGGTGAATAGTAAAAATGATATGTAAATTGTAATTTTTTATTACTATTTATAATTTTCAGGACCCACTTGTTTACAGTTTTTACCGTTTTGTGCCGTTATAGACTAATATAATGTCTTGGAGTAGTATTTTTCATCAGATTTCTTCACCGAAAGCTGTTCTGGACCATTTCACACCTACGGCAGGTATGTTTCACACCTGGGATATAGGTTAGATACCATTTCCATGTGCATTATGCATTTGACCTGTTGACCATTTTCATAAACCCTAGGTGCGACCCTGCTTCGTAACTGACACGGTGTTAAGATTCAATATGCTAAGACAGAAAATATCAGCATTACATTCCATTTCACAATAATAGCATATACAGGATCACTGAAGAAACAACAAGCACAACATAAACACAAGAGACACATATTTATCCTGGGAAACCCTCATGGGGTAGAAAACCTAGCAAAGCTTCCTCAATATATATGACCAACAATATACAAAGATGCAAACCAAAGACATGATCTCCTCCTCCCCCATAGCAGACCTCTCTCTCACAAGTGCGCTACATTTCAAGTGAGGGATGTGTGCCATATAATGAGGAACACACCTCCTCTATTTATACACATCTCTGACTTGTACTTTATATTAACTAGGTTGGCTCCAACTTTACCACCAGGGTATTTTTTAAGAATTATAAAAGTATACCTAAGTATAGTATTCTAGGCGATTATTTTGGATTGAAAAAAACATATATATAGATTGGTAGGTGAATACCAAATATGAAACATACAATTTACTACTAAAACTTGTAACTTTTGGCGAATATTATGATAAAAAAACATATTTTATGTAAATATAGGCGATATTAGAGTCTAAAAAAGACCAAATAGAGAATTTATTTTTTGAAAAAAGGCCCGAAAAATAGCCAATTGGCAAAATTTCGCCCCTAAAAATTTCCATGTTTACCACTGGGTTAAACACCCCACTACAATTGACTGGTCCAACCCCACTAGGGTGGTCTAAAAACCCTTTGACCCACATAGCACATATAGGGCCGACCCCCACTAGGGAAGTCTAATAACCCAAGTTACCACATTCTAACGGAGGAATAAACATTTCCGGATAATAAGAACTTCACGGAGGAATGAAACATCTCTGGAATAATAAAGTACAAATATAATATTCTTGGAAGTTACAATATTTCAACACCCCCCCTTAACGAGAAGGATATTATAACAACTTCTGCACGAGCAAGGAGTCATCAACATGATACATCTATAAATCATTGGAAGCTTTCTCAACATCATCAGTAACTCAAGCAGTTACTGGAACATCTTCAATATTGGAACATCAACATCTTCAGTACTAAGTGTTTATCTTCTGCAGCACTCGAACAACTACAACAACATCAACATCTGGATCCTCACAATCATCAGCATCACCATCGCATCATCATCAGCATACCCTACAACGGACATGATCCTTCCTTTCGGAATCACAATCATGTTTAAGACTATCTTTCCTTTTAGAATTACTGGATTTACTATCTAAGGATGATTAATCCACTCAATCTCATTTAAGACTATCCTTCCTTTCGGAATTACTGGATTTACTGTCCAAGGATGATTAATCCACTCAATCTCATTTAGGACTATCCTTCCTTTCAAAATTACTGGATTTACTGTCCAAGGATGATTAATCCACTCTATCTCATTTAGGACTATCCTTCCTTTCGGAATTACTGGATTTACTGTCCAAGGATGATTAATCCACTCTATCTCATTTCGGACTATCGTTCCTTTCGGAATTACTGGATTTACTGTCCAAGGATGATTAATCCACTCTATCTCATTTAGGACTATCCTTCCTTTCGGAATTACTGGATTTACTGTCCAAGGATGATTAATCCACTCTATCTCATTTAGGACTATCCTTCCTTTCGGAATTACTGGATTTACTGTCCAAGGATGATTAATCCACTCTATCTCATTTAGGACTATCCTTCCTTTCGGAATTACTGGATTTACTGTCCAAGGATGATTAATCCACTCTATCTCATTTAGGACTATCCTTCCTTTCGGAATTACTGGATTTACTGTCCAAGGATGATTAATCCACTCTATCTCATTTAGGACTATCCTTCCTTTCGGAATTACTGGATTTACTGTCCAAGGATGATTAATCCACTCTATCTCATTTAGGACTATCCTTCCTTTCGGAATTACTGGATTTACTGTCCAAGGATGATTAATCCACTCTATCTCATTTAGGACTATCCTTCCTTTCGGAATTACTGGATTTACTGTCCAAGGATGATTAATCCACTCTATCTCATTTAGGACTATCCTTCCTTTCGGAATTACTGGATTTACTGTCCAAGGATGATTAATCCACTCTATCTCATTTAGGACTATCCTTCCTTTCGGAATTACTGGATTTACTGTCGAAGGATGATTAATCCACTCTATCTCATTTAGGACTATCCTTCCTTTCGGAATTACTGGATTTACTGTCGAAGGATGATTAATCCACTCTCATACATTTTGAACTAAGAGCTCAGGGATGATGTAGTCCTATCAGGTCCACTAGGGACTTCATTCTTGAAGACATATATCTACGGCTTTCTTTAGGACTGAAGTCCAGGGATGATTCAATCCCCACATGTCCACCAAGGACTTCATTCTCAAAGACATACGTCCACAGCTCTTTTTAGGACTGAAGTCGAGGGATGTGAGAAATATGTTAATTAATGCAGTTGGTACTATGAAATTCTATGCGATGTGAGAAATGATCCCCACCATTGATCTTATGACAATCTCAAGCCTTGAGACTTGACCCTAATTCACCACTAAGTCTCAAAGTTATTGTTTTTGGCATTCATTGTGTAATGTTACTCGCTTAGTGTAGAGGACGAGAAGCCCAAGATAATTTAGGGTTTTGATAGTAGGTATGGAATGCTTCCTCCATGATTCGAACACGTGACCTCGAATTGGCTCTAGATACCTAAGATAGTTTAAGAGAGGAACCTGATAGTGCGAGCTTACAACAAAAGTTGAAGTTAGGAAGAGATCCAAGTTGTTGAGAGTACCATGTGTAAATCCAACTAGTATTCAGTTTCTCTGTAAGTCAAGTGATGATTCCCAGAATTTTCTCCAACCCTTGTTGCATTCGATGATGAAATGATAGTCTCGATTCGACAATGGCTAAGGCATCGTGCTCCATGAATAACTGTAAAAAGGAAAAGAACATGGTTCGAATCCCTATTAGTTTAAGAATTCCAGTTGTTGTTTGAGAAGTTTCTTTGATGATACATTTTTTTTTTACCATACTCATGGTTGTGTGGCAATTTTTACACTTCGTCGAAGGGTTACAGTGTTTTGAAAGATTGTGGAAGGTACACTGCTCGACCACCTGTAAGCCTCGGTGGTTCTCTACTTCATAGGTTCTCCTCGCTTGTCATGGCCGATGTTTGGTGTTTGAAGATGGAAAGTATTAAGTTCCTGGCAGAGTTTTGGCTAGTGTTAATGTTTTAAGAACCAAATGACTAAACACCGGAGGATAAGATCCTTTGCTGGTCTTGTTACTATGCTTTGCAGTGTTTCACTGCAAATTATTGTTGCAGAAAAAACCCTTGTTTTAAGATGTAAAGGTTAAAGGGATGAACCTTCCCTATTTTTAATGGAAGAACAGTGTTGAAACTTCAAATAGAATTCTGTGCAATGTTTAAGTTTCAAAACGTCGATAATGGATATTTAATATAGTGTATTAGGAGAGTTGAACGCCATGGTTGACTTGTTTCTGTGAAGTAGAGTTCTGTTGCTACAATGTTAAGTCTTTTGTTTTTGCTTTCAGTTTTAAATACTTGCAAAAGATGTAGACAGTTGAGAGGGTTTTATCCCTCGTCCATTCTAGTTTTAATTAAAGGAATTTGGTTCCAAACTTCATAAGTTTTGCATAATTTGAAATTGTGAGCGTTGCTCCAGTAAATGTGAAAATGCAATGTCTTGTTTTATGAACTCCTGTGTTTTTTTTTAAATGATGGCTGAGAGCCATAGATGTATAAACCTTGTGATAAGTCTGGCAAGATTCTAACTTGTAAGTTTCGATGGTAACTCTGATAGTACCGAGAATTCAAACTTGAGAACCGTGCCTTAACTTGTTCATCTATTGGTTTTTTGATACTGTTTAATATTGTACTAGGGTTATAAGCTCACTGTTAGATAACGATACTAAATTCATGTTTTTCTCTTAAGTGAGGTAAAGTATCTTGCTAGAATTCTCAACACGAAAGGTAGATAGTAAGGTTAATTAAAATGTTGTTTATATTTAATGATTGTAAATGATACTAAATTTGAATATGAGAAATGAGTATTACAAAAATAATACTATTTAATACTGAGAAAATAATTGTTTATTTATCAGTTGTAAGTAACAACTCTGTATAGAAGAATAATTGCAGCTGTTAAAATTTCTAGAATACAAAATGCCCGAAACCATTTGATTTATAATAATGGAATGCATAGTTTATCATCTGGAAATAGATAGAGTTAATTTGAAGATCTAGATCTATGCAGAAATAAAGTGTTTTTCTTTTATTATTAAGGAGAGGAAATACTATACATCTGTTTATAATATGTTGTTCTATTTCCTGAGTTTTAGACATATAATTGAAATGGCAGAATTTAAAAGAAACCCTACAGTTTGAATCTATCTAATCACTTGACATTCTGCCCTTCATTCAGCTATATTAATTTTGCTTTTCTGTACTAGAGTACTATACCGAAAATAGTATGGGAAAAATACAGAAAAGATTTTAATAATTCATCTTATTTACTTAACCATCCTTAAACCATATCATCTTTAAGTCGAAAATTGAAGCAGTTTCTTCTGTATAATTGTAACTAATAAATCTACAATGCATAAAATCATTTCACTGTAAACAATAAGCCAAAACGATAGAAACTGATTGATTGTAGGAGAAACAAACAACCTAAGGAGCCTATTCCACCCAACCTATTCCTGAAGACAGCCAAATTACTTGCCTTAGGACCCCCGAGCTGTTAAGATTCAATATGCTACGACATAAAATATCAACATTACGTTTCATTTCACAACAATAGCATATACAGGATCACTGAAGAAACAACAAGTACAGCATAAATACAAGAGACACAGATTTATCCTGGATGTAGAAAACCCAACAAAGCTTCCTCAATATAGATGACCAGCAAATACAAAGATGCAAACCCTAGACATGAGCTCCTCCTCCTCCATAGAAGACCTCTCTCACACAAGTGTGCCACTCACAAGTGAATGAATGAGTGAGTTAAGTGAGGAACATCCTCCTCTACTTATACTTGTTCCCCGACTGACTTTTACGCAAGCTAGGTCGGCCCCAACTTAATTACTGGGCTAAACACCCCATTACAACTGACTAGGCCAACCCCTCTAGGCTGGTCTAATAACCCTTTGACCCACATAACACATACAGGGCCAACCCCCACTAGGGAAGTCTAATAACCCAAGTTACCACAATCCAATGGAGGAATAAACATCTCCGGATATACAATAAGATCTTCACGGAGGAATGAAACATCTCCAGAATAATAAAGTAAAAATATAATATTCTTTGAAGTTACAATATTTCAACACTCCCCCATAACGAGAAGGATATTATAACAACATCTGCACGAGCAAGGAGTCATCAACATCATACATGATACATCTATAAATCATCGGAATCTTTCTTCAATACATAATCATCAGTAACTCAAGCAGTTACTGGAACATGGTCAATACTGGAACATCAGCATTTCAAGAGCAAGGACATGGCGAATCCGGAGATAGATGTGTTGTGGAAAAAAATGCGCAATGTGCACTATTCCACTTGGTAAGGGGCTAGTCCATGTAGGCTATAGCAAGGCCTCAGTCCTTGGAGCCCCTGTGGGTGTGAGTTGGTTTTCCTCCAAGTGATATTGCAAGATATTGTTAGTGTAATTCACATAAAAACAAATAAATATGGATAAAAAGAAAAATAAAAGAGACGGGGGGATAATGCAAACTCGAATAAAAATCCAAGATATGCCAAACCCCTTTTGTATTTCCAAATGGTCAAGATGTACAACAACTAGGATGCATGGGCTTCAAGGGAAGCCAACAATATCCCTCGGGGAGGCCTTTTCTGTATAAACTAAATGCTAAGTCAAAGGTGGAATAATGGAGAGAGTCTCTTTCCCCTTTAAGGAAGGTGGCATGGGAGCTTGGGAATTCTCACAATGATAGGAAGTGCTGGGTTATGAGGAAGCTCCAACTGAAATATAGAAGCATAAAATTTCTCTTTATTTCTCTTTACCAAATGCATGCTAATGGCTTCCTTTTATATGCCAAGATGTGGCCAACAAACAACTAGATCCAAATGTGAAGTCATCTTCTCCATGAATTAGTTCCAAGGTACACTAGGGGGGCTAGTTAATACCGCCAAGTGTGTGAGGAGCCAAATTCGGATCCTTGGATATGATTGAGCCTTCAATGCACTTTTGGAAGTAGGTGGTCTGACCATTTTTACAGTAGCGCAACTGTCGAAGGAATATCCGCACAGGTGTTGTTCTGGTAACCTGCACTATAATGTGGGTTGACAGTGTAGTAGCCACGCAACCCTTCTTTTGACTGATTTTTTGGAACTTTTGGACTCATGTTGTGTTTTGTATTTGTTGAGGATGCCTTTGGTGGAATGCATTCTCTATGTTGATGACTCCTTACGGGATTAATTGCCAAAATGCCACATATGTGTGAAATTTAGGTGTTAACAGGAAGTAGGTGAGAAATGTAATGGCCAATGTTGCAAAGGTGGCATGGACCAATATTGGTAAGTTCAAACATCATTTTGCTATTGTTCCAGTGCGGGTGCGCTGAAAGAGGTGAAGCCTCACTGAATCCTCTATTATGTTATTGGAGGAACACCATAGTTGAAAGGAAATGGCATGGTTGGAGGGATTGTCCCCTTGCTTCCCTTCGAATTCGGGAATGTCAGAGGGAAGTTTATTTGGAATAGATGGCCACGTTGGATCATGTGCAATAGGGTTGTTGACCGGTTTGGCCAAATATGGGAGATTTAGGCTAGCTATGATAGGTAGGGTAGGATTTGGTCCTATTATTGTATGTTGTGCGTGATTTTCATGAGGTGGAGACTGAGTTGGTGTTGAAAAAATAGACGGACCTCCTATAAGAGATGAGGGGTCAAAATGGCCCAAAGGATGTTTGAGGGGAGAATCCAAAGGATGGCCTCTTTCGAGAGGAGGGGAGGAAAAGGGGTCTAAATTCTCTCCGAGAGAATAAAGTGAAGGAGAAACTCTTCTTGTGGAGGATGAGGTGAAAGGATATACACTTTAACCGAGAGGAGAGAATGAGTCAAGTAAGGAGAGACCTCACCCTGGTGATCTTATCAATGTATCCTAGTAATGACCCTGGATAGAGTATCTATTGTGTGAACCATATGGAGAAAATGGGAAAACACCCCTTGAGAGAGGGTATAAGCATTGGAGTCTTTAGGACTACCTTAGGGGGTTGTTTTGTTCCTCAATGGTGAAAGCTTAGTGTCAAGTTACAGTGATGGTGGAATCAAACACAATTGAACAAATGCAAAAATACACCAACCATAACATATGCAATATGGTGCAACAAGTGATTGATATGTGCAAAGTCCGTTTAGTGCAAGAGTTCCCACATGTAGGTGCTTTCTAATTATGAGTTAGTGAACTTGCAGTTAAAAATAAAATAAGTGTAAATTCCCTAAATTACCTAATGTATTTCCTCTCAAATGTAACTAAGCCTTCCAAAAGCACAATTGATGGTGACAATGGGATCCACGCACCAATTGACTAGTGAAGTTAAGAAAGAGCCATTTCTACCGGTGATGTGGAAAATGTTGCAATCAAGAAGGCTTGGAAACAACTCCCAACGATGATAGCTTACTTTAGGAGTCAATAATGCTCCCACAATTACTCTTTGGAGATGTCCTAATTTTTGCCATTAAGATACCTTGCATCAAGTGTAGATCAATGGTTCATCCTGAACGGTATAGTATCGTCTCCCTACAATGAACTGAGTGACTGATAGGGGAGAGAAGGTTAGATATAACTCGACCTTTACCTCCTTGGTCATAGTGCACTTCTGATCTAGGTTTTCTTTTAACACTTGCTTGGATAAGGATTTTGATAGTACCCTACAAGTCAACAATGCTATGTTTCAAATAATCACTAATGAAACTAGATTGGTGGGAATTAATAGATGCATATCCCAATCAATTCTACCTAACTAAAATATTTTTGTGTGACCTCCAGTGGAGGATTTTAGTTCGTTGGAAATTTACAAAGTTGATTTTAAGGGTCTTGATTCACTTAATGAGTGTAAGGGATTTATTTCACACTTCCCTTCCTTTCTGATTCACCAAGCTCACAAGAAGTGCGAGGTGAAAAGAATAATTGGAATGAAAGATCTTTTAGGTCCCTTAGTGTGTGATAGTGATGCAAACACATGTGAGGTAAGAAAATTGATTGTTGCAAACTAACTAGAAGAGTACAAAGTAAATGCAAATGGAGATCTAACTTTTAACTCTAAAATATTCTAATGGTGCTTTGCAAAAATGAAGTGCTTTTGAAAAATAAAAATGTGCAATGGAAGTATTTCACACTTCTCACCCCTTTCTAATTCACTAAGCTCACAAGAAGTGCGAGGTGAAGAGTATACTTGGGGAGACAAGAGTCTTTGGGTGCTTTATTGTGTGCAAAAAGTGGAGTTTACAGTACTTTTGATCCTACGAACATGCCAAACAAACAAAGACAAAAGGTGTCTTGAATAATAGTGACAACAATGAGGTCCGTTGAAAACCTCAAGCAGGGATAATTTTAAGGATCCATTCTTATTTAAAAGTGTATAAACCTTGGCGAATCTTACCAATTCTTAAAATGTCAACTCTAAAATATTTTGCGATATTTTTCTAAAATTATTTCAATTTTTAAGGATTTTATATAGTTTATATAATAATTTGGCGATTTTTACAGTGAACAAATTTTACCCCATCAAAATTGGGCAAAATGGGGCTTCAAAAAATGCAAATTGGCAAATCTTTTTTTTGGAAAAAAATATGGAAAAATAGCCCATGGGATAAATTTCACCCCTAAAATTATCCTTGGCCTCAAGGTTGGTTACCTAAGTAAGTTTCAATAGAGAAGGAATATTTACTTTCTATTATTAGTCTAAGTGCGCTAATTATTATAGCACATGTAAACTATTGCAAGTTAATTAGTTTTTGTTAATTAGTGAGCAGCAATGGGGATGCAACATTGTGAAAAATAGGTATAAAGAAAATAAAGAGTAGATCTGTGTGAAAAAAAATAATAGAGGCATTGTAGCAGGGGAGAAAGACTCATTGGTGCAGTCTCATGGTTACAAAGCATAAAGGTATTGCAGGTCAGTTGTTTAGAAACCCGTGTAAGAAGAGATCTAATAATATGCGCGGAAGCGCATCTATCAAGGGATCGTCCTCATGTACAGTGTGCCCAAGACGTTGGGATCTGCGCGTCTATTGAAAGAAAAATTGCATCCTAAAGGAGGATGATTTTATGGGATGAAGGGTATGGACCTCTTCACCTACAAAGAACAAGATACTAAAAATTAACTATTCAACAAATAACAATCTAGTTTAAGAGAAATGAACTAAAATAAGAGGAGTCTCCATAAATACCGTTGTGAAAAAGATAGCACAAGGGTGAGAAATATTCCCCACTATCCTTGAAACTTGCATCTAAAGAAACAATGGTAGTTATGGGTTAGGAAAGCTAAGCCCCCACAAGCTACAACAACTTCAACAAGCCTAGACTAAGATAAAATAATGAAGAGATTGCTCCTTGAGGAAGGGAGCAACAATGGAGAAACACTTTCCCCTTGGAGGAAGGAGGCAATGGAGAAATGTGGAATGCCGATAGGTATGTGAAGAGGTGGAATAGGTTCCAACTCAATTCCAATAGGGTAACCTTGATTTTGGTTTCTCCTCTCCATAAGCATGTCCATGGCTTCCTTTTATAGGCCAAGAGGCGGCCAAAAAATAACTAGATCCCAATGTGAACTCCTTGATCTTATGATCTAGCTCCAAGGTACACAACAAAGGTCATTTAAGGAACTTAAGTTTGTGAGGCTCCAAATTCGAACTTGTGGAGGTAATGGAGCTTTCACGAGTCATTAATGCTCCATTGGTGGTTGAGATTTTGTCGTTTCTGTCAGTTACATGGATATCGGGGGATTATACCAGGGGTTGGTTCTTCAAGTTTTCTGTTTAATCGAAACTTCGATGGAGAACACGTTAATTCTAGATGAGAGGACCATACTAAAATTATGATAGGGATCTTCTATATTGTTAATCATTGATAGAGGAAGCATGTAATTTTTAACTCATTTATGTAAAGATCATCCTTATTTATGTCGAATGTCAAGCGATTTTGACAATGAGATTTTTCTTCTGTGGGATTTCTATGCATGAGAAAATTGATGATTACAATTAGGGGTCTATGATCTAAGTTAGGCAAGTGGTCATTTAAAATGTCTAGATTTATCATTCTTTGTATAAAATGATATTATATATGACATAATCTACCACAATGTTGTCAAGCACATGAATTCAAGTCATTTGGATAGAATTTGGCCATTTCATTAGACGGTTACAAATTATAAGATCTTGAGCACTACAAAGATTGATTAGCACGGAGCCAAGCAATTCTTCACCTAGATCTGTAGAACTTCTTTTGTATCGACGGTCTAGACTAGGGTCTTTGTGTAACCAAATAATATTATTGTTGGAATAATTGCTTAGAATAATAGATTTTTCACTTGAAGTTCGAGTGTTAAAGTCACCCATTAAAAGGATATTTCCTTCATTCTTTAGACTAGCAATATCATTTTCTAAGCCAATATAAGGGCATGTTTCATCTATATTTTTTTCTTATAAAAAATAGAATTAATAGGGGGTGGAATAACAAATTACTATGTGGGGTTTTTTAGCATTAATGTTAGAAATACGTATCCAAATATACTAGTTGCGAGGGTCTTTCTTATAGAGCAATTGTGAAATAACAAATTGCTATGAAGATTTTTTCAACATAATTTTATTTAGAAGTTCAAAACATTTTTAATATGTTAAAATCAATGAAAAATTACTTTAAATTTTTAATTCAAAATTATTTAATCTAAAGAGGTTTAAACAAATTCAAAATACTTAATAATGTCAGAATCAACATAAAATTTATATTTACACATTTATTAAGTCAAGATAAATTTGAAAAAAAATGGAAATGTAAAATGATATACCGAGCTAGCTTAATATATTTTAATTTAATCATTTTTTATAAAATAAAACACACACATGTAGATAGATAAATAATAAATATTAATTTAAATGAGTTGTGTCAAACTGCAAATTACTCTGTCCTTATCAATGTCTCCCCTACCAATTTTTTTCATGGATCAAGAGGCATAATACAAGGTATGGAAGTTAGCAGTTCCAAATGTGCTTTCTTCTATCATAAGGTGGATGCTCATATCCTGGAATATATTCAATCGTTTCTACCATTTTAGGATTCCATTTTAGAATATGTGTTCAAATATCTAGGGTATTTCCTAAAACCCAATTGTTACAGGATTTACGATTGGATGTGGTTGATCCAAAAATTTGAGAAAAGGATTACAACCTGGACATACAAACTTCTCTCAATGGGTGGGAGATTGACTCTTCTAAAATCAGTTTTGGTTGGTATTCCTGTATATTTCTTTTCATTGGATTATGTTCCTAAATCCATTATAAATTCATTGAGGAAAATGATGATCAATTTCCTATGGTCCGCATCTTTAGATAGGAGTAAGATACAACTTACAAGTTGGAAAAATCTGTCATAGCCTAAACAAAAAGATGGTTGGGACATTGTGAATTTGGAGTGGTTTAGCACGACTCTTCGTATGGAATGCATGTGGAGAGGTATTTGGGGGAATGGATTATGGAACCAAATATTACATGGAAAATATATAAGGGGTGGCATCTACCAATGGATTAGGAATTCCAATAAGACTACACAAAATTCCTCTAATTTCTAGACAAGTTTTATAAAGTCTTTCCACTAGATTAGCAAGAATATTTCATGGAATATGGGATGGAGGGAAAAAATATTGGTTGGTGTTGATTTGATCATTGGATGTGAGAATGGGTATAGGATCTCACATAAAATTTTGGAATATCTCAATGGGATCGGTTATAATAAGCTATCTTAGATTAAACATCTTGGTATAGAGAGATATGATGATGCTTATTGGTATTCTGCTATTGCTTTGGGTATTGGTGGGATATACCAAGTTGAATGGGATTGCTATCTCTCCATATTAGAGGCTGGTAGGATTAGGATTACAAATTCCAAGGATGAACCTCTTTGGACAGGTAATAAAAAAGATGGTCAAGTTAATGCTAAAGATGCCTATCTTTCTATTGCGTCCAATGATAATTATAATGTTCCCAAATGGTGGTATGAGAAGTTGTTGAAATGGAAGATTCCACAAAAAATAAAATGTTTTCTCTTGTTTGTTTTGGAGAATGTGATTCTTACTTGGGAAAATTTGTTAAAAAGGGGATGGAAAGGACCCAACAGATGCTCCTTATGCAGAATTGATGATGAGAGTATTGATCATATTTTCATTTATTGTTCTTTTTCACAAAACCAGTGGTTTTCTATATTCTCAAAACTTGACATGCCTATGTCATGCCGTAATGATGCTATGGACAAAAATATGTATGCTTGGTATACTTCTAGGAAGGATCATCATATGCTTCCAGCCATCATATTTTGGGTGATTTGGAACATCAGGAATGTTGCTATCTTTGAGGATAAAACTCCTTCTATTATTGCAGGGATGATGAAAGCCATAAATATGTATAAGGAATTAAGTCCTTTTCAAGCTAAATCTTTAAATAATAGAATCATTAATAAGCTACTTGTTATGGATGAGGCACATGAATTTTTTGACGGGGCAGTAGAGGATGTGTATTGTGTTGCAAGTGCCTTTCTTGTGATAAATTGTTCTCACTATTTCAAATTTAAACTAAACTGTGGATGTGGTACCAATACCAAGGCTGAATTACTTGCCTTATGGTGTTTGATCAAGTTTGCAGGGATCCTTGGAATTGACACTTTCAATATTTTTCGGGATTCCCAATTTACGACAGATAAGGAGATGATTTACCAAAGGATTGATAAAGAGATATAATCATCTTTATTTACCCTAGATTCAATCTAAAAATCACAAAACCATCTTGAGGGACCTAGGAACAAAACCCATGTGGTAGATTTCCTCCTAGAGAGGTGGTAATCCAAGGTTCTATGATAATTGACCCTAAGGTTCTGGTAATCCAATTAGTAAATGACCATTAATAAAAAATTACCTATCAAAATTAGGAAATTCGAAATAAAGATAATGTATTACCTTGGATATTATATTTATTCCATTAATCTTATAAAATTTGACTAAAAGATTTCTTTTGTAAAAATGGGAGGGAAATTGGCTTAATTGGTAGTGTTTGATAGTTTCAAAACTATGTCCCAACATCTCCCCCATATTGAGGGTATTTCATGTCCTCATGCAATTGTACCTTCAAGTAACCACATATATACTACTTTTAAAATTTATCAAAATTGCTCAAAATTGTTTCCTTATACATGCCCTGTTGGTTCTATTAAAATATTTAGGTTGCATGTTGATGTCGAAGTGAACTGTCCCCTTCTCTTCTGTGTCATTATATTTTCTTTCAATATCCTATTCCATTTCTTCAATTCCTAATTTTTATGGCACCATATCCTAGCATGCGTCCTGAGTAGTGTATGCTTTCTTTTCAATTGTTCATACTCCTCCCTTATTTTAGCACTCGACTTTTTGAATTATAATTCATTTTATGTTTTGAAACTTTTGTTTAAAACCTCTAATTCCTTAATTTATCTCTTCAATTTCTAAATTTTCTTTTTCTTTTTATACAATTTGGAAGCTAAGGAAGAAACAATTGAATTGACATGATCATTTTGTTCTTCATCTCTCTGTAGGTTTGGAAAATTATGTTTCCCATTGTTTGCTTCTTTACTCAATGTGGGACCATCAAAAGAGCTTCTATATTGAGGTTTCCTTGGTAGACTTTGAAAAAATGAAACTTGATCCATATATCTTTCAGAGATGGTATCCAAGTCCACCTATGTTTCACTAAATTTTCTTTTCACTCCTCCAGTAATTATGTGTTTTACACGCATACATTTTCTTAGAAGTCAACTCACTTTGTTTCTTTGATGGCATTGAAATTTGAGTATAATATTTCCACTAGTGAGTTTGAATCTTCATTTCCTTGGAAACCCTCTTCTCTATGGGAACCTACTGATTTCTGCTAACAGGTTCTTCATCTTATTGATTTTTAGTAATGGGTTCTTCATCTTCTTAATTTATGGGAATGGGTTCTTCATCTTCTTGATTTTTGGGAAATGGTTCATCCTCAAACATATTATGTACTAGAAAATTATCGCATGTTTCATTTCATTTCCCTAATTCCTCCATAACAATTAATTTAACTAAAGCATGATGATATGGGCTTCTTTCTAAATTCATATGGTTTTTCTGAATTCCTAATGTCATCTTGGTAAGACTTTTCAATAGGTAAAAAGGCATATTAATTTTTCTATTATCTTTCAGATGTAGAAGTAGTAGAATATGATATTGAAATATATAATGTACTTACCTTCGCATGTCAAAAATTTCTATATGAAGAAGGAAAAATCATTCCAAGGATCAAGCAACCATGCACTAGGTACCCCTTTGTCTAGCCATGGTTTCTCTTTTCTCTATCTAGGAATGACACCCATTCCCCTTTTTTCATTCTCTTATTTGTAAACAAGTTTTCACCTTATTGAGGTAACCATGTGATTGCTACTAATGAGTTCTCAGAGACAAATACTTTCATACCCCCTACCTAGGTGCTTTCACCACTGAATGTTTATGAAAAGGCCCTTGTTACTTTAACATTATATCTAAGATGGAAAAAAATAATATCATAAATACACACAGTAATTCAATAGTTGAATATCCAATTTAAGTAGGACAATAAGTTATAATTTATAAAGAACATGTAATAATTGTATAAAATATGAGATGATATACAATGACCATGTGACAATGTACATATAACATTGATTGGTCACAATGGTGAGTTTTGTATTTTAAATAGGTCGTGTCTTTTAGATAGGATGTGTCCTTTCACAAATCATTAATTATCATCATCATCATTATTTTTTATGTGTTATTTTGTTATTTATTGTTATTTATTATGTATGTTACATTGCATTCTCCTTAAAAAATATATTTTCCTAAAATTATACATACATACATACATACTGTAATATCCCCTATCTGATAATCAATGATACTAACTCAACTCCTAACTCAATAAATTAAAATTTCTCAAGACCAGGTGTTTTTGCTCCAAACTAGGCACAGAGAGACATGCCAAGAATATGATTTAGATAGTGATTTCCATGAGGAATGGTTTTGGACCTATATTAAGTAAATTTTCATGTCGTATATGAAGGATTGGAAATTTTATTTATGCAGGTATGATTTGGTACTTTTCACAAACACTTTGGATACAATCTTGACCCAATATGGTGAATAGCTAGTAATTGACAAATTGAAATTAGTCTTATACCAATTTGTTCCAAAACACTTATAGGCCTTTACAAATGTCTCATGGAGGAATATAGGGTCTGGATCACACTTAATTCAACCTGCATAAAGACTTGGAAGAAGGTGGATCAATCCCTACTTTTGAGAGTATGCACATTCTCTCAGTACATCACACCTGGGAAGATTCCTTTGGCTAAACCAAAGGCTTCAAGGAAATAACCCCAAGAATTATGTGGGAAATCAATGGATTCGAGTGAAATACTAGAAGTAAATGAAACAATAAGGGTCACAACCTAAAATTGGACTAGGTTCAACAACTAGGAGTTAAAGTGCAAGACTAGGTAACTAGGAGCAATTTCGAATCATTGGAGAAAGAACTAGTCAATTTCCAACTAGTTTCTACTAACACTTGGAGGTGATGGTATTTTGTTTTGAGGGCATGGATTGGTTCAAGTACATGCCATTTAATTGATCATACCTTTTTGTAGAAGTTTGGAATCTTTTTTGATGGAAATTATGGCCTATGACAAAACAAGTCCAATTTTTGGGCCGAGGGGCCCTTTCTACAGCCCAAAGTGGATGCGATGTTTCACATCTGTCACATGTCGGATCCAAATTTAAATTGGATAGATTATAAAAAACACTTATTGAAATATACATTGAATTTCAATTTCAATTTCCATTCACGTGTCATCAATTTTAAATATTTTTTTTCATAAATAGTTACAAGAATAACTATTTTACTTCATAATCAATAAATGAACACAATTTTTGCATATTTGTAGGGTTTATGTGTTATTGTTTAGGATCCCAAATTGGAATTGTTGGAATTTGGAATAGTTGGCATGTGGATGAATATATTGGATTATGTATTGTTAAGTTGATACTAGAACAATAAGTAAGAGATTAGTTTTGTGATAACTGCAAATTAACCAATAGTTGGGTAAATTTAAAGCATTTTACTTCACAATTAATTAATGAATGCAACTTTTGTGTATTTGCCGAATTTATATGATATAATTTACAACATGAAATAGTTGGCACTTGGACAATTAAATTTGGGTAAATAACTATTTTACTTCATAAACAATGAATGAATGCAATTTTTGTCTATTTGTAGGATTGATGTGTTATACTTTAGAACATGTAATAGTTGGCACTTCGACCATTAAATTTGGGTAAATAACTATTTTACTTCATTATTAATTAGTTAATGATTTTTTTGCTTATTTGTATTATTTATGTGTTAGCATTTACAACATTTACAACCTGATTCCAAATTGGAATAGTTGTTGGTTAGATATTAGTTTTGGGTGAATATCTATTTTACTTCATAATTAATTATTTATTTAATTAATGCAACTTTGGCCTATTTATAAGATACCCAAATTGGAATAATTGGTGCTTGAATGATTATAACCTAAAATATATTAGATTAAATGTATTTCTAAGCTGATAATATAACAATGACTTAAATCACAATAGTTAAAATTGAATTGGGGTCCGGAGCTCCGCTAGGGTTTGAGAGTCGGTCGTTCAGAACTTCGGGGGCCATGGTTCCTTCCATGGCCACCTCTCCTCTTTCCTGCATTTTCTTTTTGTCATCGATGGAGCGAGATGGATTTTTCTGAGTTTGGAGAGAGGGCGGCGCCTTTGAATGGCGACCCATTAGGTCTGTGAGCACGAGATCTAGTGGCGGTGGCGGCAGTTTCCGAGAGATCCTCGACGGCGAAGATGGTTGGCAGTTGTGGTTAGGCATGGCAGCGACGGTGTGACAACAGGCGGATGGCTGCTCCAGGGCACGTCAACGTGGGTCGGCTATGAGCAGACCCTGAGTGCGGCAGTAGTGGGGGCATCCAAGACAGGCCCCAGCCTTTCACGGCGGCAACTTCAACCTTGACGGCGTGGGGCGGCTAAGCGTACAGGCTCTTGTTCCTTTGATGGCGGTTGCTACATCCTCGATGGTGGTGGCGACTTCTTTCTTGGTTGTTTCTTCGTCGAGCATCTAGATCTGTAACCGGTGGCCCTATTTTCACCTGCTGTTCAAGATTTATCGGTTCTTCATGTGGCAACATTTTCTTTTGGTTTCTCTTTTTTGGTTTAGCTCTTTACAAGTTGATTTTTTTTCTAATGTATCTGAGCCATATTGGCTGACCTGATTTAGGGCTTTGTCATTCATGGCGGGTCTGAATCTAGGATTTTTCTCTGTTTTTCTTTGGGTGTTTTGACACTTATTTTAGATCTCAGAGATGGTACTGATTTTGTGCTTTAAACAACAAAAACACTCTTCTAGAGTGAAGATGATCTATGTAATTTTGTACTCGAAAGATGAAATAAAATTATGCTTTTTTTTCACGGAAAAAAAAAAAACAATGAGTTAAATATTAGTTTTGTAATAATTGCATATTAATAAAACATCATAGATCCATCTTAATGCTCTATCAAGCACATAGACCAGGGATCAAATCCCTTGAGGTGAAAACCCATTTTTAGATTCCTAAACTTGGTGAAGAGATTTGATCCCTATTGGCCCTTGATAGAGCCAGAGTTAAGATGGATCTATCCTGGTATAGTGCATAGCACAACCCTGTTTTCCAATTGAATCCCAATCATGCCTAAGGGTCACATATTCTTGTTCTGATGCTTGGATGGGGTTCAAATATATTTATGTAGACTATAAAAACCTTTTATTGGATTCATGGAAGATAATAAGACATATTATTACAACCAAGCTTATGATATGTTGATTATTACAATGAAATTGCACATGACAGAGGAAAGATACTGATAATAGAAGAGAGGAGAAGTAGAGGAACACAATTAATTGTTATGATTATGGAGAGGTATGCATATGCATTACATTTTTGTCGGAACAACCATAATTTCTCAATAGGGTGCAGTCCACCATTTATTCAAACTGCTGCTAGAACACCCTACTTGAAATCATATGAAACTATATCGTGCTAGCTCTAGCTCACTATCTACTACTTTATTTCTTTTTAGTGCTTTCCTGCTTTTCTACTGATTTTCCTGTTTTTCAATGCTTTCATGTTTTTATTTATCTTTCCTTCTTTCCAATTGATTTCTTTCTTTTTACTGCTTTTCTTCTAGATTCCTTTGTGGAAGACAACTCATAGGGGTCCACCTAACATCCTATGGACCCTCTATTAAGTTTTGATCTTTAATTTTTGAATTACAATAGTACTTGAAAATAATGAATGATTAGAAGCATAAACATTCACAGCCAACACACAAATTTACCCTGGCGAAACCCTCTATAGCTTAAGGGAGAAAACCCTAGCAAAATATTCCGTACTATATTGATAGATAGTAGAGAATGTTTGCATAACAATGACTAGAGTACATCAAGAACACCTTTTGAAATTACAGAGCAAGAGAGAGAGAGAGAGAGAGAGAGAGAGAGAGAGAATGAAGAGAAATCAGAATAATATTCTCCACTTAGCCAATTCACTCATATTTGGTCACATGCAAAAATTTCCTTAAGAGAACTCCCTCTGCCATTAGTTTCATCAATACTGGACAAAAAAGTGCACCATACTTCTCATGGATTGGCTCAACTTTGGCTTTTGACTTTAGGATGAAATCTCCCTTCAACTAGATGCTAGATCACTTACTTACGTGGCTAACTTAAGTGTCGTCATGCAAGTGCCAAAACTCAAGTGTCGTAAATCAATATCGCAACTCAAGTGTTGTCTTTTAGTTTAACTCAAGTGTCGTTAAGAAAAATACTTATTTAACTAAATATTCTTTATTAACACTTTAGTTAACTCTTTTTACTGAAGTCTTTCTTTTTAACACTTTAGTTAACCCTTTTATCACACTTTGATAACTGAAGTCAACAAATTTGAGTTCTCTCTTATCTTAGCTCATCTTATCTTTATCTCTTGTCTTATCTGCATGGTCCACTTGTGCCAACTTAATTACTTTTCATATCAAATATACTAGGGATATTTTACCAATGATGAGATCATCTTGTTCTACTCTCGTTCCAAGTGGTCATTTGCTAAATTAATTCACTCCATAGGTGGCCAGTCTCTAGAGGAGACTTAATAGCTTATCCATCTCTAAGACCATAGTTAGTAGTATGTCACACATCATTCATGATTTGAGAAAAAAAGTATTAACTCAACACATGAGGCACCACCTCAACACATGAGGATCTGTCTTGACACATAAGACCTTAGTCTTAAAAAAGAAGACTATACAACACCATCACTTTGACATACAAAGAAATTACCTCAACACATAAGGCTTAGTCATTCTTGATTCCAACTCAAGATTGTACTCCAAGTTTCCTGAGTCCTACTTAGGATCCTTTAAGGCACTACCTTGACACACGAGGCTCAATATTCACATAGAATATTGAATTCAAGATTGACTCATGATGATGTAACTTTCCACCGATAATGACCATGTGGGACAACAAAAGTCGTTTTGAAGCGATCTTTCGCTTCAATCCCAATATGGTAAAATCTAGATTTTAGATCAAATTTACTAAAGATCGTACGACTGACAATTCTTTGTAAAAGGATTGACTTATCAGTAAGATGGTATCTGGGATGTTGAAGGGTTCCATTCAGAGGTTTGTAATTTACAACTAACTCGGATCTTCCTCTCTTAATTTTTGAATGTTGTTTACTATAAATGCATGACAAGCCCAAGGGCTCCTAGAGGATTCAATGAGACCTTTAGAAAGAAGGTCTTTGATTTCATTGGCAAAAAACTCTTTTTCTGTAGAAGACATTAGGGATGCAAAGAATTGTTGGGCTCTAGGCTTAACCAAAGGATCATGCAGTAGAGAGACAAAATATTTTTCTCTGGTCCAAAATGAATTAGGAATTTCATAGCTGCGATATTTCTTAAGCTTTTCTAAACTTTGAGATAAGGCAGAGTCCTTGTGCATTTATGTATAAGCAATGCACCTTTCCATTTTGAGCAATTCTACAATATTAGGGGCAGGATTGAGATTCTTTATAGGAGTTGGGCATTTGGATTTATCTTCAAAGGACATGGGACAAGACACTAATCTACCATTTATTGTACATTTGAACAACATTTTACTATTACCAATAGTAACATGACTGACTGAAGTCAAAAACTTTGATCCTAAAATACAATGCTCTTTTATATTGTCTAGTCTATTTAATGATAAAACTTATGGAAAACCTTCGTGACACCAAACTGACAAATGCAAGTAAAAGATAAGATTCGATTTTATGGTCGTAGATCAAATCCCACCATTTGTCGGATAAGTCATCTGAAACATGTGAGGCAATCTAAGTACTCGTAGACCCATACTGAAAAGAGAATTAAAATTCACGGTGGAACTACTATTAGTGGCCCACGGCGCTTCCACTATGCCAAACATAAATCCAATGAAGAACATGAGTAGATCACTCTACTTAGAAATAAAATGGATCTTATTGATCATTTGTTACATGATTCTGATTAAATAAAGAGTTCTATTGTTACAACTGTAAACAAGCTAAAACAACACTTAGATGTTTTGGGAAAACTCTTCATTAAAACCCAAATCTTAGAGAAAAAGACTAATTCTGTCGGTCAAACTTCTCTAGAGATTGCCTCTAAAGGTCATAAAGAGAATATGGATAAGAAACATGCTAGAAGTTACTCATTTAGTATGTTGAGTATCAAAGAAGAAGATACTAGACCAGAGTTTACCTTTGGACAAGATGAAGAATGCAATGAAATATAGTATCTGGTCTCTCAATTTAAGAAAATGCCAAAAGATCTCCTCGAAAGATATCTTGTGGCAATGGCATTTCCAAAAAGGGAAAATTCTCCACTTCATGATGGATCTTCTTCCCATCCAAATTCTAATCCACTTGCAGGACCTCCTCCTCCCACTTTTGATGAGGTAATGATTGATGCCTCTTTGTCTTTTTCTCCTTCTCATATATTCCATTTCGACATTAATGGAATCAATAACCTTATTTCTCAAATGCTAGAATATTTGTCTTGAATATCCAATGTAAATCGAGGGATGAAATTAAGATAACCATTCAATTGATAAGCAAATGGGTTCTTTAAAAAAGGACTCACAAACCACAATATAATGTCTAAGCAATTAGCTGTCCAACTAGTAGCAAGTCTATAATCTTTGGCACATGAATGGTGGTGGTGGCTTCCTCAAGAAGCCATAGATGAAATGTTGGATGCCCAAGATGCAGATGACCAAATTATCAAAGAGTTAGGAAGAGAATTCTATGGTCTAGAAGAAACCAAAGACTTTGAACAATTGCATCTTTGTTTATGTCTGTTAAAATTTGTGATCTTAGCAAAAGTGAGCAATATTTCTATTATATGTTGAATTTGCTTATCTCTTCTGGAAATGCAAACAAGCCAGCACACTTGAAGCATTATCTCAGGATTTTCTCGAGTCATGTTCCAGATGTAGTAGAACAATTCCTTAAAGATAAAAATATTCCCTTTCAAGGACTCTCTCTTGACCAACTACATGGATTCATTATGGAAACATGGTAAGAGCATTGTTTAGAAAGTAGAGTTTCCAAAGACTTTAAAATGCATTCATCCATGTACTCCATTAGCTTTTGCAAAGCTGTGGAAAAAATGCCTGATTGGGGTTGTGGAGCTCACAATAAAGGTCAATTAGGTAAAGAATCTTATAGCTGGAAGAAAAAGAATGGAAAACCCTCCTATACTAGTGCTCCTAGATTTCACCCAGACAAAGCCTACATATATAGGAAGATGAAGAGTTTTCAGAAAAGAAAGGCTTTTGTCAAGAAACGCTATGCTCCTTCTGATAAAGAAAAATGTTTTATTTGTGGCAAGAAAGGCCAGTGGGTAAATAAATGCCCCAAGAGAAAATATTAGCCTTGGCTTGCAACAATATTTACTGATGAATTAGATCCTGCTTGGTGGGATCTTGACTATTGTGATGTTGACGAATATCCTGAAGGTTAAAAAAAATTTCTCCGAGATGAAGGATCCACTGATTTAAATGACTTAGATCCTTTCATGAATAAATTTGATCTTGCAGAATCCACCGACTCCTCTTCTAATTCCAATCAGGATGCAAATTTAGGAGGGTGTGATGGTCCTCCATAATGTTTTTATTATATGTTTTACACATCAAAGGATTATCCTCAAATCATAATTGCTGAAATATTATCTAGAACACCAACATACCAGTGTGTTCTAAGAAAGGAATTAAAATATGAAAAGAAAAAGCTTTTAGCTCAACTAAAAGCTAAAGAGAAGCAAAACGCCAGATCTGACTCTTTCTCTCCTAATATCAGCATGAATCCATCATTCTATAATCTAGTAGAGATTTACAAAGACTATCCCGATCTTCTTGAAGATAGACAAAAAATCAGAAAATATAAAGAGCACCTACTCAGGTTGCAGATCAAAGAAAATCAAATCTCTTTGAAGAAACTTGTCAAATAAATAGAAGATCTAAAATGAATGCTAGAAATAACTACAAGAAAGCAAGATCAGTCCTAAGAAGAAGAAATGTGCAAAGCCTATGAAGAATCTCTTAAGAGCCCCAAAGATAGAAGCACACCTCATATCAGTGAATAAAACTTAGCAAAAGAAGATGAAGGACCTACTCTATTTCCTGATCCAAATCCAGAGCCAATTTTGGGACTATTTACTGGTCCTAAATTATATAAAAAAAATTATTTTTCCCTCTAGCGTTCAAGCCATACCAGCTAGATTGCATGATGGACTCTGTCTATTAGATTAATTTGGTACAGGAGGTTCCATACCATCATTTTATTGGGAAGAAACTTCTGATCACATTGTAGAAATCGAAGGAACTTCTGTACAACTACTTGGAAGAGTTCCATACTTCCCAATCAAGATTGAAGGTTTGCCATAAGTTTTGTCTTTAAATAGACTAGACTGTATATAAAATCAGATGGTATTTTAGAATCATAGTTTTAGTAGATTGGGATTTTAGCAAAGGATCTCTTCAAAATGGATTTTGTTGTCCCACATGGTTAGTATCAGTGGAAATTTCTCCCATTTGGAATAAATAATGCTCCTTCTGAATTCCAGAAGAGAATGGAAGATAATTTTAGAGAAAATAAATGGGCACTTGTATATATTGATGATATCCTAATATGCTCTAATAATTTGCAGGAACATTTTAAAGCATTTACAAGAGTTCTATCAGCTCGTGCATAAACATGGATTAGTTCTTTCCAAAAGGAAAATGGAGATTGGGAAGACAAAAATTGAGTTTCTTAGTCTAAAGATCAATAAATGCCAAGTAATCCTCCAAGAGCATGTTCTAAAGGTTTTTTATCATTTCCCAAATAAAATCTTGGAGAAATTCCAGTTGTAATGCTTCTTAAGAAGCCTGATTTATATCCGGCCTTTCTAGAAGGTCTAAGATGATGACAAACATATTCTACAACAAAGATTGAAGAAACACCCTCCAAAATGGAGCAATGAAATGACATAAGTTGTTAAAATAATTAAAGAAAAAGTAAAACAACTTCCTCCTCTCTCCCTTCCCCAAGGTACGAGAGACATTTTCATAGAAACAAATGCCTCCAACAAAGCCTGGGGAGGTGTCCTAATAGAAAAGCACGGAGATAGAGAAGACATCTGTTGATATGCCCTAGGTTCTTTTAAGAATGCATAATTAAACTACCCCTCAAGCCACAAAGAGATTCTTGCTGTCAAAAAGGATGAAAACCATTTCAAACTATATCTGAAACTCATAAAATTCTTGAGCAAAACAGATTTAAAAATCATGCTAGGGATTTTTAAGAATGAAAGTTTGATGTCTGAAAATAATTCTAGAATTCTTAAATGGTTTATGTGGCTTTAGAATTTTGATTTTGATATTGTATATAAACCTGGTTATCTTAATTGTGTCGTTGACATGCTAACCAGAGAAGAATCTCATCCTAGTCTCAACATGTTCAACGTCAGTGCATTAGATGCTAGACCGTTTGATAAGAGAGAAAGCATCAAGCATGATCAAGAGAAAGACAGAGGAAAAATAATTTTCAGAGACCCCAAGAGTTCTCTAGAGCACCTAGAATTTCTAGAATATGCCAACAAAAAAGAAGCAGAAAGGAAGCCGACCATCTCATTGATAAGACCGATTCATTCTTCTCCTATGTAAATTGAAATTTTAGAAAGTTGGGAGAAAATGACATTTCTAAATTTCCAAAATGCATATTATAAGTTATCAGACTGGGACGATGTTTGATTAGATACTATTGAGTTTGATTAGAAAAAGGTTTACTTTGTTGATTTAGGCCCTAGATATTTAACATGGACAAGTTATCATATGATTCTACAATTTTGCAGAGAACAAGGAGATATCGTAATCCACGGCTATCTATCCTCCTTAGTTCAACAAAAATGGTAAGAATGGACATAAGTATTTCTTGATAAGTTCCGTCCTAGAAAATATTGGGTACAAAGATGAGATAATTTTATTTTGCATCTCTAGGCTGACATGATTGTAGCTCATCAGAACCATATGTAGTTCAAATTCAAATTGAAACACATTAGGGGGAAACATTCGCCCTTGGAACCACCTATCAAAATGACACAGAAGTTTCTCCAACGGGATAAATACAGAATGATGATTAGAAACTATACCAAAGAAGTTGTGCTCAATTACAAAGTGGAATCATGTTTTGAAGGAGAATTATGTTCATCTCTCGACGAAGTTATGATGGGGTCTGATGTAGAAAGATTCTTTTCAAATTGTTTATTTCTTGATACTAAAATATCTATCCCATCTACCTATGACAATAACGATAACAACGATAATGGATTTGTTGCATCCGGTTGTGTTTGTGGCAAAACATATCTTGGGGATGGAAAAGAAAGCGGTATATTCCTAGTAGGATATGATCCCTATGACTCATGTAAAAGCATTGTGTGACACTAATAGTAGTTCCACCTTGTGAATTTTAATTCTCTTGTTAGTATGGGTCCGCAAGTATTTAAATTCCTTCACATGGCTCGAATGACTTATCCGACAAAGGGTATGATTTGATCTAACGCCATAAAAGCGAATCTTAGCTTTCACTTGCATTTGTCAGTTTGGAGTAACTGGTTACCGGATAAATTTGTATAAGTAAATCCTCCCCCACCCACTTGGGTATTTGGGAGTTTGGGAGTTGAGAGTTCTGCAAGTGTTTGAGTTGAGGTCTGTGTATCCTCCGTGCCCGCACTTCTTGTGACCTAGCATACAAAAAACATATATCTCAAGTGTAAGAGAAAGTCAGTGGTGTATGCTCTCCCTCTACGCTTAGTGCGACCATCTGGGATCGAAATCTTGTTGATCTTCTAGTGTGTCATCTATGATGATATTTTCCATCCGAAGATGATCAGAAAAAAATGTGTTAATATCTAAAGGTTTGAGTGTTAATTTCATAGTTCAGAGATTTTGTAGTGATTGAGCCTTTTTTCTCTCACTAGGATTTCTAAAGCAGAGGCAGTTCTTGGAGTGGTTGAGAGTTCTGCAAGTGTTTGAGTTAAGGTCTATGTATCCTCTGTGCCTTTTATTTTTGTGACTTGGAATATAAAAAACAAATATCTCAAGTGTAAGAAGAATTCAATGGTGTATGCTCTCCCTTTGCACTCAGTAGGACCAGCTGGGATCAAAAGCTTTTTGATCTTCTAGTGTGTCATCTGTGATGATATTCGCCATCCGAAGACAATCAGGTAAAAATGTGTTACTATCTAAAGGTTTGAGTGTTAATTTGAGAGTTCAAAGTTTTTGTAGTGATTGAGTCTTTGTTCTGTGACTGGGAGTTCTAAAGCCAAGCCGGTCCTTGGAGTTTGAGTATGGTCCTTGGAGTTTGCAGTATCAGAGTTAGTTAGATTTCTTGAAGATGTGTAAGTTCTTGAAAAGTTTTAGCATAATACAATAATTGTCTTTCAAGTCTATGCAATCTTACTATTATGCAATTCATGAATGTATTGGATCCATATTAAAAGTTAAAGAAGGAATCTATGTGGAATAGTTTGGGTTTTCTGAGTCTAGAGTTTGTGAGGCAACAACTGTAGGATTAAGATCCATAATCCCTATGTGAGAAGTCTTATAAATACCTGTACGATACCCATGAGCTAGACTATTACTTTACTGCAAGATAAATGTAAGTGTTCCATGGACCCTTCAAAGGATTTAGTAGAGCTCACATCTCTAGATTGTGTAGAAGATTATAATAATATTTCTATAGATGAAAGGCATTCCTCTTTTGCTAATGTTGAATCTTCTTATTCGATAATCACTATTGCTGATCTCAATCCATCTGCTAACTAGGAAACTCCTGGTATCTTACCTAAGGATATATATAAAATGAGATGGTGGTGGTACTAGTCGCATTCACAAATAAAAATAAGCTCAATAGATTTTTCTTTTACTAATAAGAACTAATTCACATAAATATGATCAACAAAGAACAAATCGAATGGAAAAAATCTAAAGGTTATAAATATGCACATCTTGGTGCAGTCAAGCTTGGTCTAGGGCCTCTAGTTTGACCTTTTCTTCATGTATCTTCTCTTTGTGTAGTTATTAATAGTAGGCATAAGGCATTTGTTGATGCAGTCACCGATGGCTTTGTTGGCCCTCTTAACAATGGCCGTTGTTTTGGAATTATTTTCCTTGAAATATTATGTTGGTTTAGATGACCACCACATCTATGATTTACTTAATGCTTATATCTTACCCCAAGGATTGAAAATTGATATTGGATTTAAAATCATTCAGTTAAATTATTTGGTTGTTATTTTCTTTGGTAATGATAGTCTTTTACCCCTCACCCGTAAATTTCACAATAGCTCTCACTTGCTAAGTGTTGTGGAGTCAGACAAGTCCAAACAATCCACTCTTGTAATATTTAATTGGATTGCATAAATTACCTGAAGAAATGGGAGGTCAAATACAAAGAACTATGTCAAAAAGAAAAAATGTTGAATAATCAAACAATTGTAAATACTCTCATACTATTTGACAGATCTTCTCACTCTTTCCGATTACCTGATGGATTTCCCACTCATATGTTTACTCCTCCTCTCACTAGATCTACTTCTGTAAATTCATCCTCCTCTTCTTCATCTCAAACATCGTGGAATGAACCATACTCTTCGCGCCCTTCAACTTTCTCTTCATCTGGTGTTTTTATTACTGAACATAAAGGACAACACTCTGAATGTCCTGCTTGCAGAATATTTTTACAATGAATGAGAGCCAAAAATAAAAGCCCTAGCTTATTCATGTTCTCTCTTCCCATAAGTGGACAATGTTATGAAGTCAAAACACCAAAGGGTGATACTTCTTTCATTCCTGAAATAAATCTTCCTGATGCTCCTTTCAGACAGTTTTCACATGATGGCCAATCTAAAAGGGAGTACCTTCCTCATAGGTATTCTACTATATATGAAACTGTCTGAGATGAAATCAAACTAGAAAATTATGGAAATATGTAACATTAGTTAATAGCTCAGAATCTAGATGATATGGTTCTTGATATCCTCTTAAAAAAGAAAGGCCACTAGGAAAATAAATGACCCAAGAGAAAATCTAAGCCTCGTCTTGCAGCACTGTTTACTGATGAATTAGATCCTACTTGGTGGGATCTTGACTACTGTGACATTGACCAATATCTTAAAGGAGAAATAATTTTTCTCCTAGATGGAGGATCCTTTGATTCATACGACTTAGATCCTTCCATGAATAAATTTGATCCTGCAAAATCCACTGACTCCTTTTCTGGTTTTGATCACAACGCAAATTTAGAAGGGTGTGAAGGACCTCTAGAATTTTGTTTTTATATGTTTTCCACATCAAAGGATTCTCCGCAAATTAGAATTGATGAAATTGATGAAATATTATCTAGAACACCAGCATATGAGTATGGGTCTGTTAGTACTTACATTTCTTCACATGGCTCAGATGACTTATCCGACAAAGGGTACGATTTGATATACCACCATAAAAGTGAATCTTAGCTTTTACTTGCATTTGTCAGTTTGGTGTCACGGGTTTACTGGATAAATTTGTATAAATAAAGCCTCCCCCACCAACTTGGGTATTAGGAGTTTGGGAGTTGAGTGTTATGCAAGTGTTTAAATTGAGGTCCGTGTATCCTTTGTGCCCACACCTCTTGCGAACTGGTATACGAAAAAAAAATATCTCAACTGTCAGAAAAAGTGAGTGGTGTATGCTCTTCTTTTGCGCTTAGTGCGACTAGCTGGGATCAAAAGCTTGTTGATATTCTAGTGTGCCATCTGTGATGATATTCACCATCCGAAGACGATCAGACAAAAATGTGTTGCTATCTAAAGGTTTGAGTGTTAATTTCAGAGTTCAGATTTTTTGTAGTGATTGATTCTTTGTTCTGTGACTGGGAGTTCTAAAACCGAGCTGGTCCTTGGAGTTTTTGATAGAGCTCTACCTCTGCCCATTTGTGTGTTTGTAAGAGCTAAATCTCACTTACACTGTTCCTAAATCCTTCACATTGAATTCATTGGCATTGATCTACAATAGTAAAACCGAGAAGATGGCATCATGGAGATCAATAAATTTTTATTTGAGATTGCCCCTCTTCTACCCACATATAACTTACTTTCATGGAGGCTATCGATTACCTTATGGAATCCATAGTAACAAGCTTCTGTTAGTTTGCTATTAAGGATTTAATGGCCTACATCATTCTTAAAGTATGGTCTATATAGGTGAAAACTTCCACCCACCTACAATTGTAGTAGAGTTATAGTCGATGTTGAATAGACAAGCTATGTTAGTTTATTTATGTGGTAAAACAATGTAATCACTAATTTATCCCACCTAGCCAAATGACTGTACAAAAATAAAAGTTATAAGTTTTTTTCCGTCTGAAAATTAACACCATAACGCTATTACTCAAAATTGAAGATATTAAACAACACTTATTTAAATAATGAAATGGAATTGGTGCTTGGCAGTTTGTATGGACTTCGATATCTTCGATAAGCCTTAATTTCAAACAAAAAGGTCTTTTTTGTTCTATAGAGTATGCAGTACTTGGAAAAACATCAGCTGAAATGAACAAAATTACCGTGGGAGAATTAAAATCTCAAAGAGTGAATCCAATCAATGAAAGTGCTTGATCCATATTACAAGTAGTTTTGTAAGTGAAAATACGAAACGAATTCAGGAGAACAAACTTGGATGAAGGACTATAAGATTCAAATATGCAACGAAATAAAGAAAGAGTGTGGCTAAATCCCAAAGCGTAATGACAAGATCGAAGGTCCGTTAAATTCTTAATCAACAATGTTCTCTCTTAAGTTAGCGATTAGAATTGTATCTCCAAATGGTTGGTTGATACATGGAAAACTTAAATTTGACTTTTGATTTTATATGGAAAACTAAAATTTGACATTTGGAATGGTTAAAAAACAATACTTGCTCGAAGTATTTGAAGATTAGATGCCATTACTTAGAAGGGAGACCACTACGCATGGTTGTTACATGCCCTTCATTAATTTCACACTAATAATACATGTAATGTTAGACTTAAAATGCACAATGTAGAGTCAAAAGTAGATTCAATATATAGCACACTAGGATGAGCACCCACTATTGATTATTTCCATTCATCAAAATAAAATAATTAATTTGTGGGTTTAAAAAGTGGCTACTTGCTCACTAAAATTTCTAGGTTTAAAATTTTAATTTTCTTGAAATTCTTAGTAATTTAAAGTGGAAAATCTATATTGGTAATGTCAATAAACAACAATGTATTGTTGTTAGTTGTGAACAATGTAGAGAAATAACGTACAATGCAAAAGCTATTGTATATATGTTAAATGGTGGTTATTTGACAACAAACCCAACATCATAAAAATAAACTAATTATTTATTTATTTAGCATTCCTATAATAAGAAATAGATTAGAAACAAATGGATATAATTCAATATGTATAATAGGAAATAGATAAGAAACAAATGGATATAATTCAATATGTATAGCATTATGAGTGTGAAAAACTGGTTAAATAATGTTTTGTCGTGAGGGAAAGTTTTTTAAACTTATATAATATTATATGTTGGGTTGTTATTAAGTTAAAATAAGTTTTAAGGTATATAAAATAAATTTATTTATTAATTTATTATAAAGCATGTTATTAAAGAATAGTGAAAATAAAAGGTCATATAACCTATATATTATCTTACTTTAGGGTTTTGAGTATATATTATTTATTTATTTGGAGTTAGAAATTTAATAACTATGTGAAGAGGGTTTAAATTCCCTTATATATGATTTCGACATTTTTTTCATCTTTTTTAAGTCCATAGAATTTTATATAATCAAAACATATAAATTATGTTGTGACTTTCTTTATATTCTGAATATAACTTTGGGATGAAGTTTATTGAAAGGTGGGTATATGTAATGCTCCACATTTAGCATTATGTGGCTAGAACTATATTATCACTTTATCCTAATGTTATATTTTTCTTACTTTCTATTTTGACGAGCCACATTGATGAGACACCAATATGTGGACACCCATACGTATCCGATGCTCCAGCATATTCTAGTAGAGGAAAAGATAGGGTGTAGAAGATGGAAGTAGGTTAGGGAGGAAGGATGGT
The DNA here is from genome assembly GCA_027924585.1 of Larix kaempferi. Taxonomy (NCBI): domain Eukaryota; kingdom Viridiplantae; phylum Streptophyta; class Pinopsida; order Pinales; family Pinaceae; genus Larix; species Larix kaempferi. The sequence continues at coordinate 923,392 of BSBM01000033.1, forward strand.
TCGAAGTAATTTATATGGTTTTTGTGAGTTAATTATTTAAAGACTTGGTTACTTTTGTATGCTAAAAGTATTTCTTTACTCATGTGTGATGATACACATCAGTTTCATCATTTGCATTAAATTATTGTAAACTAGTGTGATTTTTAGTTGTTGAGATTTATATTCATTATCTTGCATACTTGGATGAAAATACAACAACTCTCCATTGGAGGAAATTATTGTTTATAATTAGTGCATGCGCAAGTATGTGTACACTAGATACGTAAACCTATATTGTGCATTTACACTAGCATAATTAATTGATGTATTAATTACGAAATGAATGGTTAATGATTGCAGACTATATATTGAATACATATAAATATATAGTAACATCAAATACCCTTCTTGACTTTCATTATTTGTTGGTATGATTAATTAATTAGTTATGGTTGGTTTCCATAATTTTTTTGGGGGAGAATGTGAAATCCATTTATAAGCTAGCATGAAAAAAAGGCTTTCTATTTTATTGTTATTGTTATTTATTTCATTATTTTATTTTAGTTATGTTTTCCATAAAATCTAAAAGGGGTGGTTCATGGCCCATAAACGATGATTGTTGAGGAGATCTGGAAAGGTGTGTATGGAAATTTCATAAATAAAGAGGGTAAAGAGGTGTTTGGGGGGGGTCATTCTTTGAAGATTTTGTTGAGAGAATGGATTGTTGAGAGGTGGAAAAATTATTGGAAGAATTTTTTTTATGGAACACTCTTCTTACAAATATTTGGCATTACTGTTCTTAGATTCACAGGGACAAATAGACAAGAAACCAAAAGGTTTCTTGGATTTAGGAAGCCGATATGCTTCTAGTTCGTTAGGATGTTTAATCCCATTATGGGCATCAGAGGAGGGTGACCTTGGACAAAGTCAACAATTAAACATGTACTTTTCCAGAAGTTAATGCCTAAATTTATGTTATACATTTATCATTTGTTATCGTCGTGGTTATAAGTATATTTCTAATATTAGTTAGTGTAGTCACTGGTATTTAATTAAGGATGTAAGGTTGAGGAGCCTTACAATTGTTGGCACTGTTATTTTTTTCTTTCATTTTTTGAAAGACTTTATGATATAAAGAAGGGAGCGAGAGCTTATTTTTAAAATCTTGTTTTTCCATGACCATAAGATAACAAGGGAGCGCTAACGAAAACAAGCGTCAAAATTTTGGAAGGAAAACCTTCCATGTGATCGTGATGTTAATACAAAGCAGGATGAAAAATAGATAATAAAGAAGTTCTAAGTGATTTCACAAAAAATCAACAGCCTATATTGAACAAAGAGGAGATCTACGATGGACAGGAGATTCGCTCAGCTAAGGTGCGAGCCATATACCATTGCGAACCCTTGGTGAAATGGCCATTAGCATGTTGTAAAGCTAGGAAACGATCGACGTCAGATGATCGAGAGGAGAGATCAACAGCTAGTGTTGATTTTGGTGTTTGAACTAGCACGGAAGATGGAAGTAGTTAGTGGTAGCGGAATTTTTACCGCTTGCCATGCATCAAGACAAGAGGCATTCTGCTAGTTGATAAACCATAAAGGAAAACCACCATTCACGATCCCGAAACTGCTTATAGGGGATAAATCAAAGGATTGAATTTTACAATGGGAACAAAGGCTATGACTAAGAGCTAGAGGAGAAAATTTCCATATTTAGCTGAGCAGATAAGTAAACTGGCATAGCTTCTAAATTTCACCAAACGAACAAAATAATGGCAAGACCTCCAAAATTTTCCAAGATTGAATTAAAATTAAAAGTGGTTTATTGTTCCACTTTTATATTACCCAAAGGATCATATTCTAAGCCTCATATGCCTGGGTCTTTATTAAAAACAAATAAAAAGTTTATTATGAATATAAATATTTAATATTTATATTAATATTTAAATCCAAAGTAATTTGGTCTTGGCACGAATCTCTATAAATATCATATTAAAGTTTGGAAAAGTCAAAAAGGGGAGATGAATGATCACTATTTATTTTGTTGTAGCAAAATAGTACGAAGGGTAATTCTTTGAGGTGGTAGCGAAATTTAAACCATTTTACATGTGTTAACTTCTCACGGCCACTCCTCTCAAGTTCTGAAACCACTCTCCATTTTGCATGTGGTAACTTCTTATGGCCACTCCTCTCAAGTTCCGAGGCCACTCCTCTCAAGTGCCGAAACCACTCTCCGCAACAATGAATAATATTATTTTTGCCAGAAAATGAAAATAATTTTCATATTTTAGAAATTCAAAACCATGGGAAGCAAACCAATAGATGGTTTTTACATAAATGGCTTTTGGATTTGGACAAAACAAGACATGTTTTTTAGAAACAGTGAATGGTTTTTGTGGAATTAGTTTTGAATTTCAACAAAGTAAATGGAGAAATGTTATTGGAGATGGTTTTATGGATGGGAAATTAAGACATGCTTTCAAGACATGGTTTTCAAAACCATAGGCATTTAAGTGGCAAGAAATAAATGATTTTGAAAATCATTTACAAAGTTTAGCAGGGAGAATATTATTTCCATATTTTAAGGTGAACAGTTCAAGATTAAATTTCACACTTGGTAGACAAAAGATTGTTTCCAGATTTGAAGGCACAAGGGTCCAATTGTAAATTTTTAGGGTATCAAAATCAATAGGTAGAAGAGATTAGTTATCAACAAACTCCAACAATTCTCAACATTTGTAGAAGAGATTAGTTATCAACAAACTCCAACAATTCTCAACATTTGTGACACTTTGCAGCATGTTCTTTGGAGATTATGAAGATTCAATTCTATACAATATTATCTAAAGATATAATAAGTAGTCATATATTTCTATTTTTAGAAAGCAAGCAGTTAGGTTTAGCTCAATGAGATTTTTATATGTAAATACATGCTTTTGCAATGTAATTATGGTTGAAACCTATGAGAACGAGACTTATTTTGTACTTAGCATAAAAAAGATTAATAGAAATATTGCAGATCCAATCAAAACTTTCTTGAGCAAAGATTCTCATGTTATTATTTTGCAGTATGTATTTCCTTTTCTCATGTAAATGTTATTCCTGTTACCTATTTCCATTATGTTATCTTTTCATGTTTGGATGAAATTGTATTGAGTCAAGATCCATACTCTTATGCTCTGATTCATGGGAGTCAAGTATCCGCAAAACTTTCCTCTAAAGTTGATATTGGATTCATCTTTATTTGGTGCCCAATGTTAATGTATTGTTCATTTTTATTCTTTTATCACCTGAAAGAAAGAACCCGACTGTAAAAGAATAGCCATCCCAACTTTGTGAAAAACTACATTTCTAAGACTTTGTTTATCTTTAAAAGATTCATGATTTTGACTCCATGCCCAATGATATCCTCTTGTTTCAACCATTTACATTATTGATTTATCTTATTTAAATATTTTTGGCCATTGCATTTATTCATTGAGAGAGCCCTCTCCGGTGGGAAAGAAGCCAGATTCCTTCCTAAAGATTGGTTTGAAAAGGTTGCCTTGGAACTATCCTTCCACAACCAAAGGAGAAATTCTGATTGATGACATCTTGGCACTATTGGCGGGGAGCGAAAGTGAAAATATTCCTTGGGAGAAATAACAAAGATGATAGTTGATTTCTAATTGTGAAAAATAGTCAGACACAAATATGGTTGTACATTATTCACCTAGGGGCTCTAGTATCAGCATAATCCAGAATTCAAAGTATCATTGGAGACTTCACTGTCTAAACATATATTCCATGGAAGCTTACAAATCTGCAAGGTATGATCCTATGAATCATTCACATATTCCATATTTTCCAAATCGTATATCTTGTATATATTGACAAACAAATTTTCCCAAATTTAAATATTGTAATGTCCCCATTCAAATAATTGCATAGCAGACAATCCCATCAATCCTACCAAGTTCCCTAGGTTGAATGGGTACATTTGGAATTGTAATAAGGGAGAAAATGAATAATGTTTATACATTATGATAGTTCAAGTATTTAATAAATAGGTTGAATAAATAAATCCAAGAGAAATTATAGGTGGAAAACGGTTGTGAAGACATATGGAGGGTGTGGGACCCACACTATCTTGGTTTCTCACTGCCACATCGCATACCTCTTTTTCCATTTCGAATCCATGGGAAGGAGAGCATTATGGAGTGAGTTGGAAAGTCATACACATGGCATTGAGCATCTTAGTTCGAAATGGGATGGAATGGTAACCTCCATGGAAGAGGAAGAGTCAAATTGGAAGCTTGTGGACACTTGGGCTAGATTCCCTAGCTCCATGACAACAATGATGAAGCATCTATGACATTTATGACAAAATTCAGATCTGACTTCTAACATATGACCATTATGATATGTCAGCCTCAAAAATAGGCTCAAAGAAGGCACTCATGGGTGTTGGAGAATCCCAAGAGACCCCTACTCAAATTGGGAGGAGATGGAAGGTTGGGAATTGTAACATCCCAAAAAATACCAAAAATTTAAAATTTTTTAAAATAGCAATAATTATCGAAGTTGTTAGTACGGAACATATAAAATAGTTAATTCTCTTAACTAGGATAATTAATAAGATGACACATCAAATTTATCATAATAAAATATGATGTTAGTTGTAATTGCTATTGTGGATTAAATGGATGCTAATCTCTTTAACGAAAGACATTTTATGATCGTAACACAAGAATGCAGTCTTCAGATTTGTCTAAGTTCTAAAAGTAATTATATGTTGTACATAGGTTTGTATTATTATAATTGTCTTGATAATGTGCTGACAGTTTGTTTGTATGATGACGAAGGGGTCCTACGAGGTACCCTGGGGTTTACTTAGCTACGTTTAGCTAAGGCATTTGAATCCTGTTTCCATGTGCAGAACGCAGGTAAGAAATTCTACGACAAACATGAGTTAAGAGTACATGTGTCTTTCAACTCATCGTCAATGTAATATGAAAATGCTAAATACTTCATTGCAAAACAGTTACTGGAGGTATGGATATTTTGGTTCTAATTCTAGTTTACGTGCTGGTTTACAAACTCTTCAGTGTTATTAAAATCACATCGTCATTTTGTTTTTACAATGATATTTCTACTATCTATGAAAAGTCATCTTAAAATGACTATTATTAAATGTCAAAATAGTGATACCAATGTCCATTTGTAATTATATTTGAGATCTTGTGGAAATAGTGTTTATACTATTTCAAATGAAACTATCATTATATTTTTGTATTAATAAAATATTAAACTAAGACTCTAGCCTTACATTTATCCAATGTTTACAATACCTAGCCAATATATGAAATATATAGTGTTTCAAGTGCTTATGCTATGAACTTAGCATTATAGTGTGTATCAACACCACTTTTAAACTATACCTATTGTCTTATATTTATCAAATGATTTGGCAATATATAGCTAATGCATGAAACCAAATAAACTTTTCCTTATGTGACTCTACATACCATATGAATGAAATATAAATAATCTACCCTAACTATGCATTTTTGCACTATACAATAGCATGTGATAAAACCTTCGAAACTATATAAAATGTAAACCATGAAACTAACAATGCAATGATTTCGATTTTTTGACAGGGTATTAAAGCTCGTACTTGGCATGCTTCCAACTGTCGATATCAAGCCCTAGCATTTACGTTGCTCAACTGTTAAGTGAGATGGAAGCTTTGTTGGATGTCTCCACGTGATTGTGTTTACAAAGAGAACAATAATTTGCTGAGCTGTGCCATGCACTAGCCCCTCGGTTTGCTGATTTGGCATCTTGGTAGATACAACAGTCAATGTGATAATAATTGCAATGATCTCCCGAATCTAAGCATGCCCAACTGGAAGCTAGTCCACTATTGATCTTCACAAGATCTAGGGCTTGGAAGAAACCCTAGTCTTGCGTTGGTAAGTAGCAATGTATTGCTTCCTGGCATTCATTTCGTATTTTTGTGGTAAGGTTTGGAGAGCTGACCGTGTTGCTGCAATGTAGGGTTTAGATTTTGCTGTGAGGAGGACTCCTTCCTCGGTTTCGAACCTTGGACCTATGAGAGAGAGTTTAAATGTTAGAGGCTTTAAGGTCTTGTGCAATGAAGCCACGATACAACCATTACAGTTGTGAGGAGGTTCTTTTGTCAGTTTGTTGAGTGTAATTTGAACTGGGGTTCGATTCTCCAATCCATAAAATTGTCTTTTGAGTTTTGAATTCGTAGTTTGCTGCAGATGCCATCAGGCTTCGTCGTTTGGCTGGTGTGGGTTGTCTAATTACAGGAGATTCTTCGTTAAAGGTGTGTTTTCAATGCTAATAACATTCATACAGTAATACTTAGTTTTAAAGCTGCGTTTCTTGTTTTAACCTCTCCGAACTGTAACTTGGCAGGTACACACTTCATAGGAGGTTTTCTATGAACAAGACTTGAAATGGGGATACTGCAGCTACTTCCTGGTAAGCCTCGGTGGTTCTTGAAACCTCATAGGTGACTTTGGCATGGTTTTTAGCTGAAGAATGCGATTTTTCGAGAGTTGGAATTACACGACCCTGCTCGGAGTAATGGCCGAGTGCTAAGTTTTAATGTTTTATTTTGCTCCATGTTGTAAAGAGGATAAACCCTCTGTGTTTAAGTTTCTATTCGGCTCTGTGATGCCTGGCTGCCTCGTTTGAAAAAGACTTTGAACTTATGTTTGTACTGTTGTTTGTTAAGGGTAACACCCTGTGTAGTTTTTGGAACCTTGAACTCGTTTTAGTGCTTCTGGTTGATAAGGGATAGACCCTGTGTAATGTTGGAACCTTTGAAAGGTCTGTAATGTAAACTCTATTAAAGTTTTACTTATAAATTTGAATGTGAAACCAAGAGCCGAGGGTTCACTTACCTCCGTAAGACAATGGCTCGTTTTGTAATGAAATGTTTTGTTTAAAATAATGGTTGAGAATCGTTTGTATAATTGTTTGATAGATAGACTGTGTACTTCGTTTCATTATTGAAATGTAAGTTTTGGAATCATGATAAGATACAGTTCGATCTGTTAGATGATTTCGAAATGGCTAGTGCCACAGGCTTCTATTTTGTATCATGAATGAAACCCTACCTGTAGTTATCGTTGGAAACCTTGCTTGTACAGAGAAGTTGAACCCACGAACTGGGCCTTAACTTGTGCATGTGATAGTTTTGACATTGTGTATGTTTTCTTGCTAGGGTTGTAAGCTATTTTGTTAGACATTGATACTAAAATCGTGCTTTCTGCTAAGTGATATTAATGTCTTAATGGTAATCTCGACATGAATAAAAGACAGTCAGTTAAATGAAATGTTGTTTAGGGTTTAGATTTCAGGTCGACTATAACTTCAGAAATAAATGTCTAATGTTGCCATGAATGGCTTGATGAGAAGTTTATGAACTGTGTACTAAATAAATGTTTCAAATCTAGGGTATGTACAATCTTAGGGTTTTGATTTTTATAGTGAATGTATTTATATCTAAAGATTGAAAACTATTTTAATATAGATGTGAAATATAGTGTTGAAAATATTAATAAGTGTTTACTTATCAATTGTAAGTAACACTCTATTATAGAGAATAGTTTTGCAGCTGCTATATATTTCTAGAATATAATGCTTGAAAACATTGAATTTATAATATTGAAATGTGTATTATTATCATTCGAAAATAAATGGAATTGAATTGGAAAATATAGATCTGTGTAGAAATAAAAATGTGTTTTTCTTTTATTTAAGAAATAGATGAATGCCATACATCTATTTATACTATGCTGTACTATTTCCTGCATTTTTAACTTATGATTGAAATGATAGAATTTAACAAGAATAACTATTGTGTTTATCCTTTCATTCAAATGACATTCTGCCTATCACTCATATCTATTAATTTTTCTTTTCTGTACTAGAGTACTATACAAATAACTGTATGGGAAAAATAAAGAAAAGAATTTAATCATTCATTTCAATTACTTAATCATTCTTGAAACATATCATCTCTAAGTCAGAAAATGAAATAGTTCTTTCTGTATAACTTTAAATAATAATTCTACCATGCAGAAAACATTTAACTGTAAACAATAGTAAGAACAGTAGAACCTGGTTGACTGTAGGAGAAACAAATAGCCCAAGGAACCTGTTCCACCCAACCTATTCCTGAAGATAGCCAAGTTACTTGCCTTAGGACCCCCAAGCCTGTTCATTGAACCACCAGGAGGAAGATTCTATAGAAGCCTTAGTACATCAACTTGCAGTAGAATATAGATTATCTAGTCATAAAGACTCAGCAGTCAAAGATACTTGCACCAGCACCTCTAGTTTTCCTTCTCAAAATAACTAGCAGACTCACAGTTGCACTCTCACATAGCCTCCCTATTCGAATCTCTCAGTGATCACCTGATACACTTGAGGAATATTTCTGCAGAAAATATTGTAGGAGCTTCCTGCCCAATTCAAATTTCCCTATCTAGGCCGCTTAGGCCTTTTAGTGGTTAACCGGTCATTAATGAGATGACTTCTCTCTTCCACACACCTGGGGGATAATGCCACAAATTTAGGGGTAGTTGTCCCATAACCAATAGATATTGGTGGAGTGCAAATGTTGTCATTTGTCCCATGCCTTCTAACAACTTCCATTCCTCCTAGTAGGTCAGTGAACACTCATTTAACAGTTCCCTTGAGATGTTTGTCTCCTATTTTAATTTATTAAATAATAATAATCAGTAATTACAATCATCCCTGACCAAACTCGGTTATAATTACAAAACTTTGTAATTATAATTTAACATAAAGTATGTTGCAAATAAAATAATATTCTCAAAATTTGGGTAGATGACAGGAATGAGGAGACAAGTGGCAAATGTGGAATATTTCCTAAGTGGAAATCTCTAGAAGCTAATGGAAGGAATTCGAAACATAGGAGGCTAATGTTGGTTATAAAATATAGAAATCAAGTATGAGAATGGCTTTTGATCATTTGAGAAAAATTCACAGGGGCTTCACTAGAAGGAAATATAATACCATGTTCATTCATATTACGGTATTAAATATTCATGAAAACCTAAAAATTATATTGCTTATATATTAAGGGAAAAATGGCTTTTTTTATTTAATGTAACAATACAAAAATACTTTGGGGTCTTTTTTATATGGGCGGGCTGACAAATATCCGCCAAATGGAGATAGCGGGATCATGGACGGATGAGAAATTGGGTTGAGGTAAGGCTCAGGCTTACCAGTACGCAGGGAAATCGCATCTTGAGGCATGCTTGAGGCCAGGGGTTTCATGGTGAAGTGGGTTTCTAGTCAATCATAGTCAAGAGACAGTGGTCATTGACAACCACTTGTTACCGATAGCACTCAGCCAGTTGTTACCAATAGCCTTGGGAGGCTCTAAGCCTCCAGGGCCCGTTATAGGCCCTCGATAGGCCTTGGGGGATTGAATACCCAACCACTTGTGCCTATTATAGGCCTTGGGAGGTTTAGTCAGCCTCCTAGAGCTTGTTACAGGCCCTAGGGGCTTGGATACCTAGCCCACAACAAGCTTAGTCAGCGATTGGGGAACTGCAACATGTAATATAAATGTTGTACTATGTGCATTGGCTCTAGTGACATACAAGAAGTGATCTCCTATATCTTCATTAGACCATTAGATGTTGCAAATCATAATGATATGTGGTTGAGTAATTGCATTGTGGGTGAAGTAATGTGCATCCACAATATACATCGAAAGAAGCAAGGTGCATTGTAGAATGCATGTGGGGTCATAAGAGGGGTATCATATCAATATACTAGGTAAAAATATAAAGGGGTATAAAAAATGTTAATGAAAAAATTGATACATACAATATCTAGTGAAAATAGGGTTTTTTTAAAATTGGGAAGGCATATTGGGAGGGGGTTAAAAAAATGATTTTGGAAGGTATTTTCAAATATTTAGTGAAATTAGGGGTATTGTTTCATACTCCACGAACGAATGTGCTATGATAGAGGTTTATTGAGTGAATCTCCCATGGAAAAATTGCATTTGTGAAGAGAGAGCTGGTGGATGACTAGTTTCTTGCCTTAGCCAATTTCGAGGGTGAAATATTCCCAGCCAAGTTGGTATTTGGAAAGGCCACTCAGGTCTTTCATGGCGATTTAATGGAGTTTGTATTTGTAGGTCTCAGCTACAAGGAAGCTCATGGTTTTTTTTACTGCAGCACTTTCTTTCATCCATTTCTAGTTTTGATGGCATATTCATGCTCCTTGAGGGATTGTGCTTTGGGTGAGCTCTTGTACTCATTGGGGGATCTTATCATTATGTATTTATGATTTTAATAATCATTATATACTCTTTCCTTCATATTCAAAAAGTATCAGGTCGAAATACCCAATGGTTTTCTGTAAAAATGATGTTTAATGAGCAAACAATGGCCATTTCCCCACTACATTGATGTATGCTATTATAATACTAATGATTTCAAATAAAAGATCGTTCTTCTGATATATTTGTGATGCATTTAATGTAATTGATGTGTATTACAAGTTGCATATTCATCACTTGAGCATTTGAAGCCATTATACTCAATTTATTTACATTTGAAGAAGATTTGGTGCCATTTCCCCAAGGGTCGAATTAGTGGTCTTTGTTGTTGTTTGGGAGAGGGTTGGAAGAGAATTAATAACTAATGAATAGTGCATTTGGGACCTTAATAACATACTTGAAACATTACCTACCTCTGTTCATAATTTCGAGTGGGTTTGGAGGCATTTGGGAAGCTATTTTCTATACTTACCCCACGGGGATTTGAACCCCAAATTATTAGTAAAATTGCATACTTGAACCAGAATCTTAAGAGAGTTTGAAGAGGCCTTTTGGTGGCCATATATCATCCCTGAACATCATATTTAAGTCTTACTATTATTCACATACCTTCTTAGAATATTTGGGATCATTTGGTGCAAAATTGGGACTTAGGCATAAAAGCTAGTCAAAGGTCGAAATTGGGAAAAAAAAAAGAAAAATTGGGCATTTTTATAAGAATTGTAAAAAGGGACATTACAAGTGGTATCAGAGCATGTTCTTGGAAACTTATGGTCTTAACAAGAAGTCAAAAGAATAAACCACCACCCTTTGAACCAATAGTTGAAGAGGGTTTTGTTGAAGAAGAGGTAGAAGAAAAATAGTCTTTTTCTAAAACCATGGGTAGAGAGGAGGATGAAAACTTAAGACATAAGGAGAAACTTGTTGAAGCCTTAAAACCATGTTTTGATGGAATTACCATGGGTATGCAAGAGATGAGTAGACAGTTGATGAAAGGATTGGAATTGTTGGGTAGCCAACTTGCAGGCAAAGGGATGATGGGAGATAGCAGTGGTTCACACTCAAGACAAAAGAAGAACGCGGGTGAGCATATTCTCTCAAGTACAGAACCTTATAATAGACCTAATGAATTTCAAATCGCACAAAGGCATACTACACCTAAATTTCTTACACCCAAAGAAGATCCTGATATTCAGGTGGATTATAGTAAACTAAAAAACAAATGGAATGAGTTGAGTGAAGAATGTAAAAGAGGTATACCATTTAGTCAATACATTGATGTTGTATATAAAATGAAAAGGAAGGATGACAATAGGAGTCCATTCCAAAACAAAGAATTAAATGGTTCTATTAGTAAAATGTCAGTTCCTACTTTTGATGGTTTCTCTCAAAATTTTGCTAATACTTGGGTGTAAAAATTAGATGTGTATTTTTAGTTGAATCCTATGTTGGAAGAGGATGCATTAAAAATGGAAATTTTTCACTTGGAAGGAGATGCCAATGAATGGTGGTTCCGTGGTCTGAAAACTTTGGGTCATGATCAGGTTAAAACATATGGAGAATTTGTTGATAGGGTACTAGAAAGATTTGAACAAAAAGATACAGAATTGTCTTTCAAAGAACTAGCTCAATTGAGGCAAACTGGGGCCCCTACTGAATATATGTTGGACTTTCAAAAATTATCAGTCAAGGTGGCTGATGTATCTATGGGAAGGTTGGTATTTATTTTTGGCTGAACCCTTAAAAGGTTTGTTCAAATCCCACAAGCTAACTACGTTAAAATATGCAATGAGCTTGACTAGGGATCTCCAAAATATGCTTCCTAGAACAAGATTTCCTCCCAAGCCTAACTTCAAATTTGAAAAGAAACCTTGGAAAATAGATGCATATGATAAGAAACCTTGGAAAAAAGATTCATTTGAAAGGAATAAAAAAGGACTAAACAGGGATGAACTTCAAAAAAAAAAATTGTGCTTCACATGCTTTCAACCATGGACACCGGGGCACAAATGTACTAAAGGAAGGGCTCAATACACAGAAGTATTTTCTGATAATGAGGGGTATGATGGGGGAAAGGATGAAGATGGACATATTTCATAACAATAGGAGGCATATGAGACAGCAGTAGAAGAGGAAAGACAAGAAGAAAATCAGCCTTCACCGAACAAAGCAAGAATGGCAGTACTTTCAGCAGTACCTCGCTATCATACTATCCAATGCAAGGGTGTGGTACTAGGACAAAGAAATTCAGTTTTGGTAGATGGAGGAGCCACCCATAAATTCATTGATGCAGATATGGTGGAGAAAATAAATATACTTATTGAACCATTTGATGGCTTCACAATTTTCATTCCCGGTCACAACACAATGCAATGCAAAACATGGGTTCCAAAGCTGCAAGTCACCGTAGGTAACTATAATTTTGTTGATAGTTTTTATGTGGTTGATGTTGCTGATACTAATGTGTTTTTGGATTGAAATGGATTTATTCAATAGGAGATCATACAATAAATTATCAAATTCCTGAAATGAAATTCCAAGATTCAAATGGAGTACTAAGAGTGGTGAGAGGGAAGCACACTTATCCAAATCTAGTAGTGACTTGCAATAGTATGAAATCTATATTGAGGCATGGGGACATAGAATGGGATGTTGAATGTCATATTACATCTCCCAAGCCAAATATAAATATTGTTGAACATCCAAAGGAGATAGAGAGACTCTTGCAAAAATATGAAAAAGTTTTTAGGGACCTTCCACATGGTAGACCACCAGATAGGGGGGTTGAGCACAACATTGTTTTGGAGGAGGGTACTTCACCCATTAAAATACCACCTTATAGAAATCCTAAAAATTTCAGATATGAGATTGAAAAATCCATCCAATAACTCCTAGAGTTGGGACTCATTAGACAAAGCTCTAGCCCTTATGCTTCTTCAGTAGTGCTAGTGAAAAAAAAAAGATGGCAGATTGAGAATGTGCATAGATTTTAGAGCCTTGACCAAAAAGACTATCAAGAATACGTATCATATTCCTAGGATTAATGAGCTCATGGATGAGATACATGGGGACAAATACTTCTCCAAAATTGACCTTAGATTAGGATATCATCAAATTCGAATGAAAGATGAAGATGTGCAAAAGACTGCTTTTCGATGTCATTATGGCCACTTTGAATTTCTTGTCATGCCTTTTGGGTTAACTAATGCTCCAGCCACATTTTAAGCATGCATGAATATGATATTTTGCAAGCAACTAAGATGGTTTGTTTTGGTTTTCTTTGATGACATTCTCATTTACAGTAAAACATGGGAAGAGCATTTGCAGCAATTAGAGATTGTGTTGAAAATTTTGCAAGAAGAGTCCTTATTTGCTAAGTTATCAAAATGTGAATTTGGGATGAAAGAACTACTGTATATTGGGCACATTGTTGGGCAAGAAGGAGTGAAGGTACACATGAAAAAAATCAGGGCTATCTTAGAATGGCCATCACCAAAAAATATTACCAAATTGAGAGGATTTATTGGCACATGCACCTATTATAGAAAATTTGTGAAAGGATTCTCCAAGTTGACTTCTCCACTCGCTGATTTGACTAAGAAGGATGCTTTCAAGTGGGATGAAGAGGCTTAAAATGCCTTCCAAAAAATGAAAGAGGTAATGAGTAGTTGTTCCATACTTGCACTTCCTGATTTTACTAAACCTATTGTTGTTGAATGTGATGCTTCAGGTGGAGGAATAGGGGTTGTCCTAAAGAAAGGCCAACAACCCATAGCCTTTGAGAGCAGAAAGTTGTAGCCTCATGAAAAAATTTACTCCATCTATGATAAAGAAATGCTGGCCATTATGTATGCATTGACCAAATTTACACAATATTTGGTGGGCAATAAGTTTTTGGTGAAAACTGACCACAATAGTCTAAGACACTTTCTCACCCAAACAGATCTAAATGAAAGGAAACAAAAGTGGGTAAGCAAGATTCAAGCTTATGATTTTGATATTAATTATGTCAAAGGAAAGAATAATATAGTCGCAAATGCTTTGTCAAGGAGACCTTCTTTTTCTCTCATGGACATTGCAAAGGATTGGAAAAACATGTTACTAGTTGAATATGCTAAAGACAAATTTGCTTGTGATGTGTTGGATGGAATCAAAGGGTATTATAACTACAAGATTTTGAATGGGATGATATATTATAAGGGAAGAATTGATTTAGTTCAGAACTCAAAGCTCAAGTACCAAATTTTGCAAGAAGCACATGATTCCCTACTAGCGGGCCATCCAAGGATCTTCAAAACTTATAGACAGATGAGGCAAAGGTTTTTTTGGAAGGGGCTGATGGAAGATGTTTAGAAATATGTGAATGAATGTAAAGTATGTCAACAAAACAAATCAGAACTTACATGCCCAACTAATATTATTACAACCATTGCACATTCCAGAGCAAAAATGGGACAATATCTCCATGGATTTCATCATCAGTTTGCCTAAATATTTGGGTAAGGATTACATATATGTGGTAGTGGATAGGTTGAAAAAAATTTCTCATTTCTTTGTTGTTACATCATCTTTTAGTGATGCACAAGTGGTTGATAGTTTTTTCAAAGAAATCTTCAGATTGCATGGGCTCCCCAAGAGCATTGTCAGTGATAGAGATAGTAGATTCGTGGGTGCTTTTTGGAGAGAAATTTTTAGATTGGTGGGAACTCAATTAAATCAAAGTACCAGATATCATGCAGAAACTGATGGAAAAATAGAGGGTGAATCAATGGTTGGAAGGGTACCTAAGAAACTGTGTCGGAGAGCAGCAAAAAGCATGGGAAAAATGGCTACACTTGGGTGAGTTTTGCTACAACACCACTTATCATATGTCAACAGGGATGTCTCCTTTCAAAGAATTATATGGTTATGATGCACTTACAGTTACTAAAATAATATTTGGTGATAGTAGAGCCCCAAAGGCTAAATATTGGGTGGAAGAGAGCCAAGAAATTTTAAAGCTCTTGAAAGACAATTTGCAGGTTGCTCAAAATCTGAAAAAAACAATATGTTGACAGACATAGAGAAGAAAGGACCTTTTAGATTAATGATTTAGTATATTTAAGGTTGCAACCATATAAACAAACATCTCTAAAAAATAATGGAGCAGAAAAATTAAAACCAAGGTATTATGGGCCATACAAGGTAGTGCGGAAGTTTGGAGAAGTAGCATATGAACTAGAACTTCCGAAAGGGAGTAAATTCCATAATGTATTTCATGTTTCTTGTCTCAAGAAAGCTCTCGGTTAGAAAATCATCACTTCAGAAATACTTCCTCCTTTGGATGATGAAGGTTAGCTCACACTTGTTCCAGAAAATATTTTGAAGACACGGGAAAGGAGGTTGAGGAATAGAATTATCAAAGAATATTTAGTGCAATGGAAGGACTTACCAAATGAGCATGCCACATGGGAAGAGGAGAATATTTTGCAACATCCAAATTGAAATTGCTTGAGGACAAGCAATCTTGGGTGGGGAGGACTGTAATGTCCCCATTCAAATAATTGCATAGCAGACAATCCCATCCAAGTTCCCGAGGTTGAATGGGTACATTTGGAATTGTAATAAGGGAGCAAATGAATAATGTTTATACATTATGATAGTTCAAGTATTTAATAAATAGGTTGAATAAATAAATCCAAGAGAAATTATAGGTGGAAAATGGTTGTGAAGACATATGGAGGGTGTGGGATCCACACTAGCTTGGTTTCTCACTGCCACATGGCATATCTCTTTTTCCATTTCGAATCCATGGGAAGGAGAGCATGATGGAGTGAGTTGGAAAGTCATACACATGGAATTGAGCATCTTAGGTTGAAATGGGATGGAATGGTAACCTCCATGGAAGAGGAAGAGTCAATTTGGAAGCTTGTGGACACTTGGGCTAGATTCCCTGGCTCTTGTAAAATTAGTCACAATAGATCTAATGAACAAGTAAATCAATCACAATAGATGAAACTCAGAAAATGGTGTAAAACTGTGCTAAGCATGCATCAGTGCTGAATATACCAATGAGGGTGAATAATTACAATACAATACAATCACAATGACTGAGCAATTCGAATTTCCTAAGGAGGTCATTCGAATCATTGAATGGAGTAGCTTGACTCCAACTAGGATTCCTCATCATCAATCAGTGGTGGTCATCAATGCATAAGAACCAGTCATCCAGGTGTCAATCTGAGTCTAACTGAGTGTAACATGTGTAACTGAAGTGTGTATCACTGATATAGGGAAGTGGGCTTAGTGGAGGGCACATGGGAGGCTAACTGAAGTCAGAACAAGTCATCTAGTCAATCTAGAGGTCCAATGGAAGTGAAATAGTCAGTCGGGAGTGAAACTAGCCTCAAATCAGGGAGAATCGAAGCTAACTGAGTGTAACTAAAGTGGAACTGCAGTGGTAGGTTAAGAAGTGCGCCCTTCTCTGGAAGTTGGTGAGAAGAGGGCGCCTTCCTGACTAGGAGGGCTAAAAATCTAAAGTAAGTGGCTCCTGGGTACTAGAATAAGGTGGATAAGGTGCTGGAGGCATCAACCTGGTGACTGGGATGCATGCAAAGTGCATGCAAACCCTAGAACTTGCATGAAAACCCTAATTGCATGCAAGATCTTGAAAAAGATGATGTGGATATCCGAACACCCCCCCTCAAGCTAGACTATGATGTGCGAAAAATAATGTGGGGCCCTGGTAACTAAGACCAAAGGTCACCCCAATACAATAATCCAAAAAATGCTGAAAATAAACTAAGTGAGGAAAGAGGGAAAACCCAATGGGAAGAAAGCCCCCCCTCAAGCTAAAGCATAATAATGGATCAATCTGTCTCCACCATGATGGAACTCACCCCCAACAGTGAACGGAGGTAATAGAACTTCTTCTTAGTGAAGCTCTTGGTGAAGATGTATGCAATTTGCTCATTAGTAGGGCAATATTGCAGAATGATGGTGTGATCATGCACCAACTGTCGAATGTAATGCATATGAATATCAATGTGTTTGGTCCTCTGCTGCTGAAATGGATCTATGGATATCTTGATAGCACTTTGATTGTCACAAAATAGGACAGTCGAAGTAGTGCCACCAAAACCAAACTCGGAAAGAATACCCTGCAACCAAACTGCCTAAATGCAGGCATTGACTGCCCCTCGATACTCTGCCTCTGTTGAAGAAAGTGCAATGGCTGCTTGCTTTTTGCTGGACCAGCAAATAACACCATGACCAATCATGAAAACATAACTGGAAGTGGACTTTCGATCAATGCTATCACCTGCCCAATCTGAATCAGTAAAACCAATGAAATCTAACTCAGAATCTGCAGCATAATGTATGCTAAACTGTCTCGTACATTGCACATAGTGCAAGATCCGCTTGGCTGATCGCCAATGAAGCTCATGTGACTGTTGCATATACCTTGATACGGCACTCACGACATATGAAATATCAGGCCTTGAGTGTGTCAAATAAAGTAGTGAACCAATCAACTGTCGATACATACTGCAATCTGCAAGCGGTGTAGAATCTCCCTCCTCAAGACTGATTCCTGAGAGGAATGGGAATGGGGCTGCCTTACATTCAGCCATATTAAACTTCAATAACAGGTCGGAAGCATATTTTTGCTGAGATATAGTGATCCCATCAAAATTTTGAGCTATCTCCAAGCCCAAAAAGTGACTCAGTAAGCCCAAATCGCTCATGTCAAAAGCTAGATTTAAGGCAGTTTTTAGCTTGTTTATTGAAGTAAGACTGCTACCAGTAATGAGAAGATCATCAACATAAAGTACAATAACCAACAACTTACCTTTAACTCACTGAAGATACACATTCGGATCAGATTTGCATCTTTGGAAATTCTGAGAAAGAAGGAAGGAGTCCATCTTTGCGTACCAAGCTCTTGGTGCCTGTTTTAACCCATACAAAGATTTCTTCAATCTGCAAACTAATGATGGATCTGATGTGTAGCCCTCTGGCTATTGCATATATACCTCTTTAGCAAGGTCTCCATATAGAAATGCACTCTTCACATCCATGTGGTGCACTTCCCAGTGCTTGGATGCAGAAATAGCCAAAACAAGGCGGATGGAATCCATCTTTGCAACCGTTGCAAAGGTCTCAGTGTAGTCCACTCCTTGGACTTGGGAGAAACATTTTTCCACCAAACTTGCTTTGTATTTTCTGATAGAGCCATCAGCAGCAAATTTCGTGCGGTAGACCCATTTACACTTCACTAATTTTCTTCCAGGTGGAAGAGAAACTAGCTCCCATGTGTTGTTCTTTTGAAGAGATCTGTCCTCTTCATCCATGGCACTTTGCAATCTCGGATCTTGGTGGGCAGAATAGTATGATGTGGGATTTGAACCAGCTGTCAAATAAAAAATCTCAGGAATTAATGGATCAGTAATAGAAAGATCCATACCTTCTCTTTGAAAGTCTGCTCTTGTTCGTCTCGGATCAGCAGGATTTCCAAGGTTCGAACCAACAGATTGAAGAGTGTTTTGGGCCCATTTTGGTAATTGAGGAGGATCATAATGGTTGGATTCTAAAATTGATATGTCATGATCATCATATGCTTCTAAAATATCAGAAATATCAGAACTCATACCTTCATTATCGCTGCATAGATCTTCTTCTGGTGAAGGCGGTGAATCGGCAGTCTCTTCCTCAACTAGTTGCAATTCTTGAAGCGATTCTTCAAATTGCACACTGTGCTCTATGAATATCTTTTCAGATCTGATATCCATGAGTTTATATGCTTTTGATTCTTCCCCATATCCTATCAGTATGCACTCAATACTTTGTGGATCCAAAGCTCGTCTCTTCTTGGAAGGAATTCTAGCCCATGCAGTAGAGCCAAAAACTCTCAAATTTGACACATCCGGTTTGTGACCAAAGAATGCTTCGAAAGGAGTCATACCTTTCACGGATGGATGTGGAACACGGTTTTGTATGTATGAAAAAACATTGATTGCTTCAGCCCAAATATTTGCAGCCAAACCTTTTGATTCAATCATGCATGTAGCCATCTCTTTCAGTGATCGATTTTTCCTTTCCGCTACACCGTTCTGCTGGGGTGTGTAGGGAACTGTATGTTGGATCTGAGTTCCAATTTGGGCATAAAGTTGCAGAAACTCGGCCTTGATATATTCTCCACCATTATCAGATCTAAGAGATTTGATCTTGCCCTCAGTGGTGGTCTCAACAGAAGCTTTAAAATCCTTGAATTTTCCAAGCACTTCTGACTTGTTTTTGACAAAGAATACCCATTTAAAGCAAGAAAAATCATCAATAAATGTCAAAACATACCTTGAACCATTTCATGACGTATGGGGCAGTGGACCACTGATATCAGAATGTATCAACCCCAAAACTGTAGAAGCTCTGCTAGCTTTGCCACGGTCGAATCTGTGCTCAGGGTGCTTCCCAATGATGCAACCAGTGCATATTCCCTTCCAGGAACGGAGTTGTGGAAGACCATCTACCATGGATTTGTTTGATAGCAGCAGCAAATACTTATAATTAAGATGTCCAAATCTTTCATGCCAAAGCCTACTAACCTCATTACCATGTGTGCGAAGAGCAGTGGGATTTGCAAGCGGAATAAAGTGTGAAAACTCATAGCATTTTGCAATGTGGTTTGCCTTTCCGACTGCAACAAATCTTCCACTTTTGATATCAAAAATTTCAACTGTATTAGGGCTGAATGTAACTTGCTTCGGTTCACCAATGTGTGTCATTTGATACATAGAAATAAGATTTGAAGCCAAGGAAGGCACATAGAGAACATTCTGAAAGCTTCCATGATCTACATGAATCGTACATTGGCCCTTTGAAGAAATTTTTGAGTCATCTCCCAAATGGATGGGGATGGAGCTGGTTGGATCGAATGAAAAAAAAGAATCAATATTTGCAGCCATATGATTCGATGCACCCGAATCTATCAAGAGAGTAGTGGGATTCGAAACAGTTGCCATGAGTGCTTGTCCTCTTTCATGATCATCATTCCTATCCTTCTTCCTTGCACCATCAGGAAGAGTTATGTTGTTCTTTTCCAAAAAGAGGGCCATTTGATCTATAGTCTTCTTTATACATGAACTTTCGGGATGAAAGCCACGGTTGCAATAATTACATTTAGATTTTTGGTTACCTTCTTTGCCCTTTTGCTTGAACTTTGAACTGGATGGTGCATCCGTCTGTTTGCCTTTCTCTCTTTGCTTGTGAGGCTCGAATTTGGGCTTCTCCTTCTTTTGCTTTCCTTTACCATTCGAGATCTTGGGTCCTTGAACATATAGGGCTGAATATTTGGAGCTTATGGACCCCATTTGAATCAACTTGTCATGCTCTTTTGTGACAGACTCAATGAAGGCATTCAAGGTAGGTATCTTCCAATTCAGGGTAGTTAGCCGACCGAAATTGAAAGTAGAGACAAATACCAAATAATCTTTACCAAGCTTGCTAAGAATGGAGAGGATCAATTGTTTATCCTCTTTGATAACTCCACTGTTCTTCAACTGCAAGTTCAAGTTCTTGAATTTTGTGAAGAATTCATTAATGGTCTCAAAATTCTCAGGACTAAGGGCAATCAATTCATTCTCTAATTGAAAAGCCCTAAGCTCGTCCTGCTTGCCAAATAGTGTTTCAAGTTGCTCCCATATAGCTTTTGGAGTCTTCAATCCGCTGGGATGGAAGTGAAGATATTTGGAGATGGAGAGACAAAGAAGACCATAAGCTTCATCAAGCTTGTTGTAGTGTTTGGTTCTATCTGACAAGTTGTTTGGCTCCAATTCAAGACTAAGAGTGACTCGGTAGTAACCTTTTGAACGTAATATGATCTCCATATCATATTTCCAATCAAAATAATTGAATGGGGTGAGGATAGGCTTCGAAGAAGAGTATTCCATTGCTAGGAGCAAGTGCACACTGATGTAGATAAGATTGCAAGGGCAGAGTAGAGAATGCAAATGATGGAGACAATAACCTACAAATCATAATAAACCAAGAACAATGAGGTCGAACAATCCACCCTTTTAGAGTTGCATCACACCTGGGATTGGAGATCAAACAATGTTGAATGGGTCCAATGTATAAGATCCAGGAATTATGTGGAAACTCAAGCTTCTGGAGTGGTATTGGATGTATTTTCAAGCTTTGCATGCACAGGAGCGAATGCCCTTGAGATCTTTCATGCCAAAACTTTTTGCAATTTTTGAGTAATTCACTCAAATCTTCTTGTAGAAACACCTGTAGAAAAGAGATCTTGTCCCTGCAATGGCTCTGATACCATGTAAAATTAGTCACAGCAGATCTAATGAACAACTAAATCAATCACAATAGATGAAACTCAGAAAAATGGTGTAAAACTGTGCAAAGCATGCATCAGTGTTGAATATCCCAATGAGGGTGAATAATTACAATATAATACAGTCACAATGACTGAGCAATTCAAATTGCCTAAGGAGGTCATTCGAATCACTGAATGGAGTAGCTTGACTCCAACTAGGAGTCCTCATCATCAATCAGTGGTGGTCATCAATGCATAAGAACCAGTCATCCAGGTGTCAATCTGAGTCTAACTGAGTGTAACTTGTGTAACTGAAGTGTGTAGCACTGATATAGGGAAGTGGGCTTAGTGGAGGGCGCATGGGAGGCTAACTGAAGTTAGAACAAGTCATCTAGTCAATCTGGAGGTCCAACGAAAGTGAAACAGTCAGTCAGGAGTGAAACTAGCCTCAAATCAGGGAGAATCAGAGCTAACTGAGTGTAATTGAAGTGGAACTGTAGTGGTAGGTGAAGAAGTGCTCCCTTCTCTGGCAGTAGGTGAGAAGAGGGTGCCTTCCTGACTAGGAGGGCTAAAAATCTGAAGTAAGTGGCTCCCGGGTGCTAGAATAAGGTGGCTAAGGTGATGGAGGCATCAACCTGGTGACTGGGATGCATGCAAAGTGCATGCAAACCCTAATTGCATGCAAGATCCTGAAAAAGATGATGTGGATATCTGAACAGCTCTATGACAACAATGATGAAGCATCTATGACATTTATGACAAAATTCAGATCTGACTTCTGACATCTGACCATTATGACATGTCATCCCCAAAAATAGGATCAAAGAAGGCTCTCATGGGTTTTGGAGAATCCCAAGGGACCCCTACTCGAATTGGGAGGAGATGGAAGCTTGGGAATGAGGAGACAAGTGGCAAATGTGGAATATTTCCTAAGTGGAAATATCTAGAAGCTAATGGGAGGAATTCAAACCATAGGAGGCTAGTGTTGGTTATAAAATATAGAAATGAAGTATGATAATTCCTTTTGATCATTTGAGAAAAATTGCATTTGTGAATAGAGAGCTAGTGGATGACTAGTTTCTTGCCTTAGCCAATATCGAGGGTGAAAGATTCCCATCCAAGTTGGTGTTTGGAAAGGCCACTCAAGTATTTCATGGAGATTTAATGTATTTTTTATTTTTAGGTCTCAACTACAAGGCAACTCATGGTTTTGTTTAGTGTAGCACTTTCTCTCATCCATTTCCAATTTTGATGGCATATTCATGCTCCTTGAGGGATTGCGCTTTGGGTGAGCTCTTGTACTCATTGGGGGAGCTTCTAATTATGTATTTATGATTGTAATAGGAATTATATACTCAGTTCTTTATCTTCAGAAAGTATCAGGTCGAAATACCCAATGGTTGTATGTGAAAATGATGTTTAATGAGCAAACAATGGCCATTTCTCCACTACATTGATGTATGCTATTATAATGCTGATGATTTCGAATAAACGATTTTTATTATGATATATTTGTGATGAATAGACTTTAATTTATGTGTATTACAAGTTTCATTTTCAACACTTGAGCATTTGAAGCCATTATACTCAGTTTATTTGCATTTGAAGAAGATTTGGTGCCATTTCCCGAAGGGTCGAATTAGTGGTTTTTGCTGTTGTTTGGGAGAGGGTTGGAATAGAATTAATAACTAATGAATGGTGCATTTGGGACATTAATAACATCCTTGAAACATCCTCTACCTCTTTTCATAAATTCGAGTGGGTTTGGAGGCATTTGGGAAGCTATTTTCAGTACTTACCCTAGGGAGATTTGAACCCCAAATTACTAGTAAAATTACATACTTGAACTAGAATCTTAAGACAGTTTGCAGAGGTATTTTGGTGGCAATATATCATCCCTGAACATCATATTTAATTCCAACTATCAGTCACATACCTTCTCAGAATATTTGGGATCATTTGGATCAAACTTGGTGCCTAGGCATCAAAACTAGTCAAAGGTCGAAATTGGGGAAAAAATGAAAAATTGGGCATTTTTATAAGAATTGTTAAAAGGGACATTACAAAGATGAGGAAAGAGATGACTCTACTATGCATTTAATTAAGTTTCATATGCATATATGTAAACTAAGGGTGAAATTTCATGAATATTGCCTTATGAAAATGTTCATGGCTACTTTGGAAGGAAAGACAAGAACATGGTATGAAAAGTTACCGGCTGCTAGGTTTTATTGCCTTGAAGATTTTGATTCAGCATTCTATGAAAATTATAAGGAAAGTTACTCATCTTTATCACTGTTTGAAAATTGATGTCAAGTTAATTTTTAAAAATTTATGCAACACATGGAAAATGAATTTGGAGATGAAGAATTAATAGATGAAGAAATAAAACAGTTTTATGAATATTATTTTCGACATCAAGAGGAAATGTTAGATGATAGTTTCCATGGTATTTAGCAAGATTTTCATAGACAATAATTTCTTCTTTGATTATAAACGAAGAAAATGGGGACCTTATTATTCAGATTCCTTCTCCTGAGAATGATGATAAAATTCAGCAGCTTTAGAAGTTTCAGAGAATATAGGAGAAGTCATTCAGTGTTCAAAAATTCTTAAGGTTCGTCCATATGAAAAGTTTAATGAAACAAATCATGGTTTTCATATTGAAATTCATGTTCATTTCCTTGAGTTTGTTGAAGATTCTCAAATTTTTAGTGACCAACAGAAGAATGTGGATAATCAATCAATATTTTATGCAGTTCATTTACCTTCTAATTAAATCATTGAAGAAGAATCTCCTCTTTGAGATCATTTTGAAAATGAATATGTTTTTTAGAATTTCGAAATGATAGATTCAGAAATTATGAAGAACCTAAATGATATTCTTGTTGAATTACATGAAGGGCCACTCTTTGATATACCTACTAAGTTGCATGAAGAAGTAAACATAATTTTTTTGCATAATAAGGAAGATAAACAAATGATTGCTATTTACTTGGAAAATGATCAAATGGAACAACAACTAGTAGTTACGAATAAAAAAACGTAATTCTTTTTTCTGATAATCAACAATAGGTAATAGTTCATGGTCGTGAAGATCCTTTTGCAAGTATGTTGCAATAATCGGGGAAGTAGAGTTTACAAAATTTATGGATTATGGGTATAAATTTCAGCTATGTGTAAAGTTGCAATCTTTCAAGATTCTATTTATGTTAGGAGAGGTTGAATGTGAGCCTAAATCCAATAGCCATTTGCTTGATTGGCTGCATTGGATCCTTCATATCACTTGATCTAGCAATTGTTTCCAGCATTTTAAATTAGGAGTGTGTGCAATAAGATTGAATATCTAGCATCCTTTCAGTTTGGTTTCTATTTTTAGTTGGATTTCAGTAGTGAGCAGTTTCGTTTTATTTTGAATTTCTAGCTTGTACAAAATATGCAATAGTTTTAGTTTTTAGCAATTGTTTTTCAGTACAAATTTCAATTTGCAGTTTGGATTTCAATAAGGTTGCAAAGTTTTCAGAGTTTGGAACAGGTTGCGGATTAAAGTTTCAGAAAAATTCAATGGATCATGCACTGGTCTATGGGTTCTTTGCTACCTCACAGGGAGGATAACATCCCCAGCTGGAGCCAGTTATTTGCATAGTTATTTTTTGCTTTGGTATTTTGAAAGAATTTGATGATATAAATAAGGGAGCGAGAGATTATTTTTAAAATTAATTTTTTTACATCACCATAAGCTAACAAGGGGAGCTCTAAAGAAAACAAGCACAAAAATTTTAGAAGGAAAATATTCCAGGTGATCATGATATTAAGACAAAGCAAGATGAAAAATAGTTATTAAATAAGTTCTATGTGATTTCACAAAAAATCAACAGCCTATATTGAACAGAGATGAGATCTACGGTGGATAGGAGATCTGCTCAGCTAAGGTGCGAGCCATATAACATTGAGATCCCTTGGAAAAATAGTTGTTGGCATGTGGTAAATCTAGGAAACGATCGACGGTCGATGATCGACAGAGGAGAGATAAATGACTAATTTTGATTCCGGGCTTTGAACTAGCGCGGAAGATGGAAGTAGTGAGTGGTAGCGGAATTTTTACCGCTTGCCAAGCATCAAGACAAGAGGCATTCCACTGGTTGATAAACCATAAAGGAAAACCACCATTCGCATTCCCAAAAACCGTTTATAGGGGCTAAATCAAAGGATCGAAGTTTACAATGGGAGCAAAGACTGTGACTGAGAGCTAGAGGAGAAAATTTCCATATTTAGTTGAGCAGATAAGTAAACTAGCTGAGCTTCTAAATTTCGCCAAGCAAACAAAATAATGGTGGGACCTCCAAAATTATCCAAGATTCTATTAAAATTAAAAGGGATTTATTGTTCCACTTTTATATTACCCAAATGATGATATTATAAGCCTCATATGCCCAAGTCCTTTTTAAAAACAAATAAAATGTTTATTATTAATATAAATATTTGATATTTATACTAATATTTAAATCCAAAGTAATTTGGTATTGGCACTAAACTCGATAAATATCATATTAAACTCTGGAAATGTCAAAAAGGAGAGATGAATGGTCACTATTTATTTTGATGTTGCAAATAGCACAAAGGGTGATTCTTTGAGGTGGTAGCCAAATTTAAACCATTTTACACATGGTAGCTTCTCATCTATTTGGCTACCAAAAATGGTTAGGAATAAACCACTCCTCTCAAGTTCCGAAACCACTCTCTGTAACAATGAATAATATTATTTTTTCCTAATGTTTAACCATGTGTTATAATAGTTGGCACTCATGAAAATGAAAATATTTTACATATTTTAGAAATTCAAAACCACGTGAAGCAAACCAATAGATGGTTTTTACAGAAATGGTTTTTTGGATTTGGACAAAACGAGACATGGTTTTTAGAAATAGTGAATGGTTTTTGAGGAATTAGTTTTCAATTTCAACAAAGTATGATGGAGAAATGTTACTGGAGATGGTTTTATGGATATGAAATTAAGACATTGTTTTCAAAACCACGGGCATTTCCTATTTCAAAGGAAATGTAGAAATATAATGATTTACAGGTTGAAGGAAATATTTGGGAAGTATTTCTTATCAAAATATATTTATTCCCAAATATTTAAAATTGTTATTTCTAAAAATTAATCAATGCAAAAAATTAAATGATTTCGAAAATCATTTACAAAGTTTAGCAGAGAGAATTATTTCCATATTTTAAGGTGAACACTTGAAGATCAAATTTCACACTTGGTAGGAAAAATATTGTTTCCAAATTTGAAGGCACAAAATCAGCACAAGGGCCAATTGTAAATTTCTAGGGTATCAAAATCAAGAGGTAGTAGAGATCAGTTATCAACAAAATCCAACAATTGTCAACATTTGTGACACTTTGCAGCATGTTCCAACATTTTTGGAGATTATGAAGATTCAATTTTTGACAATATTATCTAAAGATGTAATAAGTAGTTATATATTTTTATTTTTAGAAAGCAAGCAGTTACTGTTTATGTATAAATACATGCTTTTTCAATGTAATCAGGGTTGAAACCTATGAGAACGAGAATTATTTTGTACTAAGCATCAAAACGATTATTAGAAATATTGCATCAAGTCTTTTGGAAAACATGAAGCTTCAACTCTCGGGTGTAAGACTGGGAGAATGAATAACTTTGGATATGGGAGCATACTTTGCACTTTCTTCTTTGAGAGAGTGCCTGCTATCAGTTTGGGCATGCCTTTGCCCCCTTTCAACCCTCGTGAGCCAAGGCTGTCTCATTGGGGTGAAACCTTTATCTGCTAAGGTGGTGGTGAGAGCAACTTTTGTTACCACGGGGATGATTTATGGGGTTGGTGGGAAAGACAAGTGCCGACACTGTAGGAGTTTCCATATGCTGGTATGGACTTCCGCGACGATCTTGAGCTGATCCTTCCTTAAGGTGGAGCCTGGGGAGAGATAGGTATGTTTATGCTTTTGAAAAATTATTTAATTTTTTCAATTTTTGTATATATGATTTTTATGGTGAGTTTGAAGGACTGAAACAAAGTGTCAAATACAGATGTTGGACCAGTATGCCCTAAGGGACACCCATATACTTTTGTGAGACCAATAGAATTGGGTGCAGCTGATGCCACGCTAGGAACCATAGAGAGGAAGATGAGCTAGTTGAATCATGACGTTCCTGCATATCGGATTGAGCGGATGCCGGTTGATATGCAGGAGGATGTGGTTGGTGTGCCCCCAGCCTGGATTAGGTTACTACAGAAAGTAGCTAGGCTAGTCATTTGCTACAGAGAGGTAGCATAGGAAGATGAGGCCCCACCTTCTCCATAGGAGAAGAATATTCTATGTATATTTTTGAGGCCATCCAGCCCAATTTTGTATCTTATGACATGAATCTATGATAGACTTATTACCAAAAATCATATTTTTTTTATATAGTATCGTATATATATACAGTATCGGTTATATTTACAAATGTGTTATTGTGTTTTATGCATGAATTATTATGTGTGTGAATGATGCAAATGCCAATCTAAAACGTAGTTTACAAATGAATCAGCTAATGCATTCAAGTTCCTTGGAATATGTTGATATATGATATACTCAAACTATCTCTCAAGTAACTTAACGCGCAGAAACTGACGTAGCAAAGTAGGATCTCTAACCTGATAAACACCCATTAACTGAAAACAACTAACTACGAGTCGAGTCGTACCTCCAAACCTGAAATGCCATTGAAGAGAGCATCTCGGAGTATCTCTATGAATGCACTATATTCAGCCACATTGTTCGTTGTGGGACCTAAACAAGCCTATCCTGAAGACAATAGTTGGCCTATTGGTGAGTAAATAACCCAAGTAGTTGAGGCCAATTGACGGGTGTGGCGGCTAGCGCCATCAGCAAACCCTATGAAGTGTTCAGTTGACATCTGAAACTCAAAGCAATAGATGCATAAGACGTAACTACAATCGTAAAAAAAACTAACTCTACAAAATGTACAACTATAATACATGAAAAAGCACAAATGCCTAAGCATATTACTTCTTCAGGTAGAGCCCATTTCTGGGCTCCGACAACTTATTACCTTCATCGTCTGTTAACTCATATGCACATTTCTTCAGTACCTTAGAAACTATGTAGGGACCGAGCCACATGGACTTGAACTTGCCAGGTCCTAAAGGTTCCTTGTCCAGATCCCAGAGCAAAACAAGGTCTCCTTCGAGAAACACCCTAGGTCTGACAGACTTATCATACTGTCTCTTGAATCAGTTTTTATGTGCTTCATTTGTTGTGAGCGCGTTGTGGTGCTGCTCATCCAGATGTTCTAAATGCAACAAACGTTCTTCCAAGGATGAAGTGTCAGGTAAAAGTTGGATAGCCAACTTCAATGAAGGAATCTCGCATTCAATCGGAATGACTACCTCTATCCTGTGTACCAGTTGGAAGGGAGACAACCCGATAGCGGTCTTTACATTGGCTTGGTAAGCCCAAAGAGCAGGATACAGCATAATGTGCCAGTTAGTTCTACTAGCATTAATAGTCCTTTGTAGGATAGTCTTCAAAGTTTTATTGACTGCTTTGACTTGACCATTTTCCTGGGGGTAAAATGAAGACGAATGCTCCTGCCGAAAACCTAGCATAGTGTATAGATCGGTCATCATGCTATTCTAAAAATGACAACCGTGATCAGTCATGATCTCTTTGGGTATACCAAATCTTGCAATGATCTGGTTGAAAATGAAATAAGTGGCCATTTCCCCATCCGCTTTAACAGTAAGCATTGCCTCGGCTCACTTGGTGAAGTAGTCAACGACAACGATAATATAATGATGGCCTCCAACCGAAGCTGGATTACAAGTCATATAATCAACCCCCCACTTGGTGAAGGGGCCTGCTGTTATTACAGGATGGAGAGGATCTGGGTGTGCTTGCATCTTCCTGGCGAAAAGCTGACATCTATGGCAGTGTTTCATAGCTTCCACACAATCTTTGAAGATTGTGGGCCAAAAATAACCGGCACGTAGTATTTTCTGAGTTGTTTCCAACCCAGAAAGATGACCCCCATAAGCTCCATTGTGGGCATCATTCAATACTAATTATGCTTCCTCTAAGGTTAAACAACGACGTAGGATGGAATCTACCCCACGTCTGTACAAAGTGTCAGAAATGATGAGGTAATTCTTCGCATAGATTATAAGCTTACGTCGTTCATCCTTAGAGAAAGTGGTGGGACACCTCAAAGTCTAGAGATATGCCAAAATATCCCCATACGATGGGTCAGAGGATGCGATGAGAAAGATATGTTCATCCGGGAATGATGACTCTTCCTCAATGTGTACTATGGCACTCGAAAATTCTGAAATCAATTCAGCGAACACTAGTGACTTCTTCGGCTTAGCGGACTGAAAAACCAAGTTGAATTCCTCCAGGATGACAATCCATTTGTTGAATTTCCCATCGATAATACGTCGGGTGATAACATATTGAAAAGGATTGACTTTTGCAATCACAGTAGTATTTCATAATAAAATGTAGTGACGTAGCCTTTGGACCACATAGGCAGCAGCTAGGGCTAAATTCTCTACGTGAGAATACTTAATATCACGAGCTATCAATGCGCATGAGAGATAATAAATGACATGCTCTTGGAGCGTGTCATCCTCCTGAACAACTACTATGCCGCTTGTGGATAGTGATGCGGCCAGATATAGGAGGAAATCCTTCGTATAATCTGGCGGGCTTAACAAGGGGGCTGATAATAACACCTTTTTCAAGGCTTCGAATGATGCTTGAGCAGCCTCGTCCCACAAAAAGTAGGTGTCTTGTTTAAGCAGTCTCGTGAAACCCTTTGTGATTTTAGCATAGTTAATAATAAAGTGTCTCAAGAAGTTAGACATACCCAACAAACTTTGCAGTTGTCTCATGGTGCGAGGAGAGGGAAATTTTACAATTGCTTCAACTTTTAATGGGTCCACCATTATGCCACGATTGGATACTATAAAAACCAGTAGTTGTCCAGATTCAATGCAAAATACACATTTGTTGGGATTCAGACGAATCTTGTATTGTTTGCATCGCTCAAACACAAGTCTTAAATGGTCCCGTCTCTTGCGAGATCGCACCAGGAGATCATCCATATAGGGTTCCACTATGTGTTTGATGTCGTGAAAACAAAAATTCATAGCTTGTTGGAAGGTGGCTCCAACATTTTTCAATCCAAACGGCATCTTCCGATATGCAAAGGTTCCCCAAGGACAAATAAAAGTTGTTTTGTGTTGGCCTTCGGGTTTGATTTGAATATGGTTGTATCCCAAAAAACCATCCATGAAAGAGAACACTTCATGTCCTGCACACGCATCAACGATTTGATCGATAAATGGTGCGGGGTAGTTATCTTTTGGAAAATATTTGTTTAAGTCCCAGAAGTCAGTACAGACTCTAATGGTACCTTGCTTTTTGTCAACTGGAACAGGATTTGAAACCCATTCTGTCATGTCGATCGGATAGATAAATCCAGCTTTGAGTAGTTTTTCAACTTCCGCCTTAATAGTGGCTGCTTTTCGAGGGTTCACCGGATGGAGATTTTGTATCATAGGTTTAGAATTAGGGTATGTTTTGATTACATGCTCGACTATGGCAGTGTCAATTCCTGGCATATCCTCGTAATACCAAGCAAAAACATCATGGAATTCTTTAAAAAGTTTGGTATACAGAATGATCTCCTCGGGAGAACAGTATGCTCCGATAAAAATATTTTCCACCACCCCAGGTTTGGTGGAAATGTTGATCGCGATGGTTTTCGATATATTCTCCATGTTCCCTTCAACAAAAATGACTTTTGAATTGGAAAGGATGGAGGACAAATCAACAATTCCACCGGGTCTCATAGAAAACTCGCCTCTCTCTATCAAGTCTAGATTGGGAAGAAAATAGGACTTGCGGTGCATATGTTCCCAAGGCTGATCCAACCCCATCATTGCTTCCAGAATTGCTTCATCAGAAGGAAATAGAGTGTCTAAAAAATCAAGAGAGTGGGTAGATTCTAATGACCATGTAGGTGCATAGTCCATATCCGACTCAGCAGAGGCTGACGGAGTTGCGATATGTTCTGTTACAGCATGTTGTGCTTCTAAGTATGCTACTTCTACAACAGATAAAGGAACTAATGGTTTTGATTCGGTAGGAAGAATCCAGGGATCGGTCCTTAAACCGACTGTGAAAGTCTCAGTAGACGAACCCTCTTTAGAACCAATAAAACAAATAGGAGGAGGTAGGTCAAAAGTGCCTATTAATGACCCATAGATTCCTACTCCTAAGCTCTAACAAACTAGGTTAGATTGATCAACCAATGGAATTGACGAATCTGATGAAGTCTGGTTGTTTCTCCGAGAGAATGAAAGTTGATCGAATGTGACGATCTTTCCTTCGTGGGGGAACATCACAACTTGGAAAATGGTTGATGGAATGGCTTGCATGGCATATGTCCAGCTCCTGCCTAACAACATGTTGTAGTCAAGCAGAGCATCCAGAACTTCAACCTCTATAGCTACTGTCTTACCAACGAGTTGGACATGAATGATGGTAGAACTCCATGTGGACGGAAGGTTCTACCATCGAAAGCGGTGAGCAGAGTATTTGAGGGGGCTAACTCAGGGGAGCCCAAATATTTCCAACAAGAAATTGGCATTACGCACGTCGACGCGCCCTCATCTACGACAGCCTGTCCAATGGTCATTGGACCATGAACTACCTCTATCTGAAGATCAACATGATACGGAAATTGGTATTTGATATCATCCATATCAAATATAGCAGTCATGTTGGATGATTTCATGCTTCCAATTGCTACCAGAAGTGCATTGCATTGTGGCAGACAACTTTGCAAGACTTCTAAAGTGGACATGGCACAAGGAGTTTGGGATAGATCTTCAACCACATTGTAGTTGGCGGCAGCCCGTGCATTAGGATTGTGCACAACCCGTTTCAAGACACCTTTTAGGATCTTGGTCAGTGTATCCACTGGTATGTGGAGAGGGGTGGAAGACTCAGGAACCTCCTTATCCTTTTGCTGAGGATCCAGGGTATAGTTCCTTGCACGCATTTGTAAAAGTGCATCCGAGTTAACCATATTAATAAAAGTTTAATCAATTGAGGCATGAGAAGTGCCCCCACTGTTGGAGGTGCTAGAAGCTGAGCCCTGTCCTTGGGGAAATGGATCCTTTAGGACAACTGGTTTCTTTTCTTGAAGCAGCTTCTGGACTTCTTTGATCAGAGGGCATTGGTGAGTAAGATGATATTGCTTGCAAAGTTTGCAAGGGAAATTGACTTTCTTTTTCTCCCCTTTTCCCTCCTCGACATTTCCCATGTTCTTGGGCTTTTAATGGTTTCCCTCTCCTTTCTTTCACTTATTTTTTTTGTTGGGCTGCCGAGGGCTCTTTTGGTTGGTCTTCACTTGTTGTACAAACTCTGTTGTAGAAGGAGAGGTTGCGACTGAAGTTTCCTCCACAGCAGACTGTTTGACAGATAAGGCATGGACCTATTTCATCAATGCTTCAAATGCTGCAGAATCGACTAAACCCACAATGCCATCAGCATGTGGTCCAAGTCTAGGTTTACCTAAGTCTATGTTAGACCTCGACACATTTGGAATAATCTCGTACAAGAGCCCAGACTAAGCGTATACTAAGTCAAGCTGTTGGGTTCTTAAAATGGCTTCCTCTTCTGAGGACACCCCTGAAGTTGCGACTTGCTTAGAGATGTAAGGAAGGAGTGATTTAAGGTACCACTCTAATAAAAATGGAGGAGGGATGTCAGCTTTAATAAGCCTCTTTCTCCTTCTCCACTCCTGAATGTGATCATATAGATGAGTGGATTTATTCTATCGAAAGGTCAACAAAAGGTCTGTGCTGGCATCGTACCGGACAAGAAGTTGAAAGTTGCTTAGAAAAACAGTGGCTAGATCCCAAAAGGTGCCATAAGTAGCTGCTGGTAGTTCGATATACCATTTGGTCGAGGCACTTGTCAAGGTTCTTTGAAAAAGCCTCAACCTGATGGAGTCATCGTTTAGTGAATTCGAGGAGCACCAGAGATGAAAAGTTGTGACATGGTCACCGGGGTCCTCACCAGTCTTGCCTTCGAACTTAGGGATGTATGAGGGAAACTTAGTGGGAACAGGTGGCCATGCAGGATCATGGCGCACAAGGTCATTCATGAGTTTTGAAAGGTATGACAAGTTTAAAGTTGCTAGAAATGTTAAACGTGGTCGTGTCGATGGCATTTCATAGACCAAAACTTGGAATTGGGTATTTCCCATCCCGTGGTTCGTGTACTATTGGTTGGGGTTGCTCCCAGCCATCGGTTGTGAAGTGAATGGATTAAAGTTGCTCCACCCAAAAGAAACGGGGTTAATTCCTTGCATGTTTGTCCATTATGGCTAGGTGTTAGCCCCTTCATACTGCTGGTTAAACATATTACCCCCTCCTCCCGCAAACAAAGAGAAGGGGATACTCCCTGTAGGTATGTTCAAAAGATTGACATTGTAACTTGCATAGGGGTTGAAACCAGGTGTGGTTGAAGTGGACGGTGCAGTCATGGTACCCATGATAGGCATAGATGCGGAGGGAATTGATCCCACATGAGAAGTGGAAGCAATTGCTTGAGTCATACCCTGGAACTGTTGTGTTACGGGAGGTTGAGTGAAATTTACTGCAGGTAACCCTGCCAAAGGGACATTATTGGGTCCAAAAGTAGGGGTGGCAATTGAGGCATATGTCGAAGCTAAGGAGCTTGGCATGCCTAGAGTACCAGCATTAAAACTAAAGGACAGAGTTGAAGCAGAAGCAGTCTGCGACGAACTCGATGTTGCATTGTTTGTGAAAGAAGGATTAACAATCCTTGTAGCCATAGAAGTTGTGGGAGTTTGAGGAACTCCCTACTCGTCTCCTGGGTTGGTCATAGTGTAACCAGGTGTAAACAAGTACGCACTGTACTCAGGTTGCTTAAAGTATACAGGGACCAGAAATGGATCGTTGGGTCCAGTAAGAGGAGGGTTGAAAAGAGTACTGAACTCTCTAGAAGTTAGATCCTCAACCTCGATAGTATCAAGAACTTGTTGATCCGGGGTTCTGGGCTATGGTTCTGCAGGAATCTCTATTTCCCCCATTAGTTCAAACGAACCACGGGAATCCATCCTCCAGGGTCGCGGTGGCAGTGGAGGATCCAAAATGAATGGGGGACAGTTTTTCTGTTGAGATATTGTAACTTCAAAGAATATTATATTTGTACTTTATTATTCCGAAGATGTTTCATTCCTCTGTGAAGATCTCATTGTATATCCGGAGATGTTTATTCCTCTGTCGGAATGTGGTAACTTGGGTTATTAGACTTCCCTAGTGGGGGTCGGCCCTGTATGTGTTATGTAGGTCAAAGGGTTGTTAGACCACCCTAGTGGGGTCGGCCCAGTCAGCTATAATAGGGTATTTAACCTAATGGTTAAATACGAGCCTACATGTACTTGTGTAAAAGATATGTCAGAGTAGTGTATAAATAGAGGAGGTGTATTCCTCATTTGATACACTCACACACTTGAGAGAGGCGCACTTGTGGAGGAGAGGTCTGCTATGGTGGAGGAGGAGATCATGTATTTGGTTTGCATCTTTGTATATTGCTGGTCATCTATATTGAGGAAGCTTTACTAGGTTTTCTACCCCATGAGGGTTTCCCAGGATAAATCTGTGTCTCTTGTGTTTATGCTATGCTTGTTGTTTCTTCAATGATCCTGTATATGCTATTATTGTGAAATGGAATGTAATGCTGCTATTTTCTGTCTTAGCATATTGAATCTTAACATTTTCAACCTCTAATACCTACGAAGATGTCGATCCTCCACAACTATAAAAAATAAACTAAGTAAAAAACCTAGTGGCCACTACGACTAAGGAGCAAACAACATACCACTAAAATATTCCTAGGTGATCAAACCAGGAAAACAATGGTAAATACTCTCAGAAGTGAGTCTGGGATGATGAGTGCCCAGAACAGACTAATAGAGTATTGACGTTCAGTTACGTGGCATCCAATGCAGTTCCACTGGGTGCAAGCACTTGAATCACCAAATCGCTTTCCCGGGATTACTACCAAAGGGTTACCTTCCACGTTTGTCCGAGGTGAAGTGGGAATAACCACCCACTCTACCTATGTAGAGACCTAAAAGGTTATGATACTAAGGCTACCACCAATACGAAATAACCTGGGGTGACAGTCGTCAGCCTAGTCAAAATGCATGGGCAGGGTAGCAAAGCCCGAAATCCGAAAGGACCCCCGTACGCAAATCAACTCTGGTTTATGGTTGAGAGGAAAGTGTGGGGATATCCTCAACAATTCCAATCGCTCACGGCCTCGTGCTTAACGGCCTCCTGCTTAACTCTGGTTTGAGTAGAGCATCCCAGGACTATTTGATACAGATGGATTTACCTAATAGATAGTCGTACTATGATTGTTGAGTAATGAAGCCAGTTTCGGATAGTTTAAGGTGATTTGAGTCTGAAACTCTAGCCTAAGCCAGTTGATGATGTGTATACCTAAAAAGAAAAATGTTGCTAGTTAATTTTATTAAGATTTCTTTTTCAGGGCTACTTTCTACTCAAGGGTTGCAGTGCGGTGTGTGGAATGGTTTCGACAGAAAGAAAAGTGCGTAAAGAAATAATGCATTCAAATTCACAAAAGACACTTTTCTTTTCGTTTATATTCTTTCAAAAACTGAAACTAGGCAATCCTAAAGCAAAATTTTTTTTTATATTTCTTTTAAATTTCAAAGCAAAGCAAATTATGCTACTTCAAAATAATGATAGACCTTACTACTAAGCTACTTAAAACACTTTTTGTCTTTTCTGATACTTGTAAAAGAAAAAGAACTTGTAAAAGAGGAAGTAAGATCTAAATGTAAAGTGAGTAAGACAAACACCTAAATGGCTCAAAATAGACAAATCGAAGACTTGACGAAAACTCAACCTACCAAGTTGTTTCAAAATAAAAACCTTTAGTCTTGGAAACACAGTGTAAAAGAAACAAGGAAAAGAGATGCTCGCAATGGAAAGGCAGACGTAACAGACTGCTCCAAAGCATCAAAACCCTAAGAAAACACTAAGCCAAGCAAAGGAGTAGGCAAGCGAACCCAAAAGTGACCCTACTAACACACAGATTCAAAAGAAAAGAAAAAGTAGAATGCTTTGACTCACTTGGACTGAACTGGAAAGACAATCAGAAAGTATCTAAACCAAGCAACCTTTCAATAGCACCCTAAGGATCAAACTTGGGGTCAAACCCTAATTTAAAGGATACGACACAGTGCGAGTGTTCCAGTGTTACCACAAACAACAGATGTTAAGAAACGCAGGTTTGTATGACTGCAACAAGTAACTAGGGAAACCGTGTGCAGCTATGTCTAAAAGAGAGTAGTGCGCAAACTTCAAAAAAGGGCTCGAAGGAAGTGAAGACACTTTAAACAAGTAGTCAAGAAAGCAAAGGCAAACTAAAGGGCTCAAGAGAGGCTAACAAGACTCAAAAGAAACATAAAAGTCTCAGAGGTCAGTCAAGAAGGCACAGAAAAAGGTTGGAAATGAAACCAAACCACTGGAAATCAAACCCTAACAGTGAACTGAAAGTTACAGGAAAATGCACTACTGTGTAGTACAGAAACCAGCACATACTAGAAAATATGCTCTACTGTTCAATGTACAAACTAGCGATCATTAGGTGGTGTGCGCTACTATTAGTAGGGTAGACCAGAGCACATGTCTCAGAAGGACAAAAATAGGCCTTGAAACAACAAACTGAAATGAATAAAGCAAGAAAGAACAGGTAACAAAGACCTATATGACCTCTCAAAGAATAAATAAACTAAAAAAGTTAGGAAGAAAACCCTAACAAGGCCTCCTACAACAGAAAAAACAACTGGTTGATCCCTAGTATGGTTGCTAGTCTGTTGTGCAGAAAAATTACCTTATAGTGAGTTGTGGACACTACTAACTTGGGTGGGGGTGACAGGTAAATCCATTCATTATGTTTCAATAACTATTACAAATGGAAAGGGATCAAAGTATCGAAAGAAGTACCTCTTTACCGACGACTGGTCCTAGCTTTCGCTTGGTCGTCCACTTGATGAACCTGCAACACAAAGGAAACCTTCCTTAGCGTATCTTGACTGCAATACATATGATGAAATTGGAAACAATTAAACATCAACTACAATCAAACACTAAACCAAATGAACATTCAATCGAATAGACATTCAATTGGGACAGGAAGGGTATTTCCACCTCTTTATTGTCAAAGAAACATGAATCAGTACAAGTATACCTGATCAATCAAGATGGTTCTGCAACCGAGTCCTGGGTTCCTGCTCTTCACAATGACTTGGGACTTTCCTCCAACGTAACAACCATTAAAGCTTTTGTTTCTAGGTGCCTCTCTCATGGATCCTCCTTGTATTTATGGGACAAGGTAGGTAGTTGAATTCGAGAGGTGGTTGGATTGGGAGGTTAGGGAAGTTGCAAAACCAAGTTAAACTAATCCCAATTCGTCAACTTAATATATTTCTGATTTCATCTTAAGATGTGCTCGAGTTTCCTCAAAGCATAGTAGCGCATAGTATGCAACTTTACTGTTTTACAACAAGTGTTTGCAACTTTTCCAAGGTGTGCGCTAGTTTCCCTTGAGTAAGTAGGGCATACTAGCATATCTGTGCTGGTTTACTGCACAAAGAGTAGCGCACATGTCAAAATGTCAGTGTAAACAGGGGTTTTCTCAGCTGAAGAGGGTAGATCCAGTCCAAACATCATCTAGGTCAACCTGGCTCTTCAATCCATGATGTCCTCTTGTGTGATCAACAGAGCAATGTGATAACGGATGGATAAGTGCAGATTTGACCTATAACATTCTTTTTAAATACAATTTCATTAATTCGTACTTAAAAAGAACCTACATATGGGAACTCTTGCACTAAACCCACATATAACATATCACTCACTTTATACCATTTTGCATCTATTGTGGTTGGAATATTTTTGCATTTGTTCAATTGTGTTTATTTCCATCATAACTCGCACTTGTCACTAAAATTTCACCGTAGATGAACAAAACCTTCTAAGGAAGTCTCGAATATTGGAAATCCTTTCCCCTCTCTTGAAGGGTTTCTTTGCACTTTCTCCCTCTGGTTCACGAGGGAGATACATTAGCCTAGGATGCTCCTTCACCACATTGATAGGATCATGCGGGAGAGGCCTCTCCTTGCTTTATTCATTTTCTCCACTTGGAGAAGTTTTAGATGATTTTTCTTCATCCTCTTGTGGAAGAGGAAACCCTTCGTTTTCTCCCCTCAAAGATACTTTAGACCCCTTTGGTTCACCCTCTCATGAACTATTCCTAGGTTTGAAATTTTGGCAAAATTGAGCAACTTTGCATAGTAGGGATGTTACAATGACTTTATTTGAGGCCTCGAGATCCATTCCATTATGAAAAAACCATTTATTATTCCCATAACCAAATTTTATCACAAAGATAGACTTTAAAGGGTTTTATGTCTCATGGCCTTGATTATTTCCCATTAAATCAATAATATTATGTTAGGGTATAATTCCCTCAATTTCTTTCCCAACCATGGTCCAAGACCCATCCTTAGTGCAAAAAATTGCATATTGCCACCCATATCCTATTTTAAGTTTAATGGTCTCCTACATAGTGCATGATCTCCTTTGTGATAGTTTGAGTCATTCCTCTTATCTCAAGCTTCCTAAAACCTTCCTTTAGGGCCTAAGTCCATTGATTCCTCCCAGAACTATGCCCAAGGTTCTAAGACCCATACCTAGTGCCACTTATATCAACACTCAGAGGACAATGGTAACGCTGGGATTTCATGGGTGTATTTCAAACCTTACCCTAGGTTTTAAGGACCATGTTTCTTCCTCTAACATTATACAAAACCATGAGATCCACATATACTAATAAAAACCTCATAATGGCATTGATGTCCTCACTTAGGGGTAAATAATACCCCTGTAATCCATGTGTAGTGGTTTTAGGTGTTTCTTTTGGCCTTGAAAGCCAAAAATATTTTATTAGGGTCTAAGGTCTAGGTTCTCCCCATAAAAAAAGTTGAGGTCCTTGAAATCCATCCATATTTCTTAAAACCCATTAGTGACACTTATACACACAATATTATGCAAATGATGCCCTTAAGATGTCATACTATGTGTTTTTTAAGGTATACTTGCTAATCTAATATTCCTAGAGATTCCCCCTAATGTCGAAGGCCTGTGTTTTCTCCCGTAACCATGTCTATGCACCAAAGACATATACCTAGTTTTGTTTCCTATAATTATCCCATATATCCATATCATAAGGCCATGGATCCTCCCAAAAATTCATTTGTGTTTTCTCAACACATCATTAGTATCACTACATGCCTAGAAGCTTCACTTAACCCAAGGAATAGGTTTCTTCTCTTAACCAGGTCAAGGGCCAATAGACCTATCATTATTGATCAAAAAGTTATAATATCATCAATTCCCACACATAGATGATAATAATACCCTTAGGAATACATGTGTGATGACCATATTTCTTGGTCCTAGATTCCGAAAACCTTCTTTTAAGGCCCAAGGTAAAGGTTTCCTCCCTCAATCATGTCCAAGGATTTGAGACCCATGCCTTCTACTCAAAACCTAATAATGATACTAATATGCATCAAGAAAATTTAATAATATCAATAAAAATATATCCAATCGAATAATCAAATTTCAATGCAAGTCACTTTTATTAGTATTTTATAATAGTAATAAATTAAAATGTTTTTCTTTAGTTATTGGTCAATATTAACAATCCAATGTATTTATTTTTTTAAATAATATTAAAAAGAAATAATTGAATTGAGTTATTTATAAAATAATTATTTATGAACTTATTGTGCTTGCGTGCAAAGTCTCATAAATGAATCATGTGAATTTATTTTTTTAATAGTATACAGATAAATAATTGAATTTGTTGTGATTGTGGACATCACTAATTAACTTCACAAGAAGCCACCTATAGACTTAAGTAATTTTGTTTTCATATTAAAATTCTTCTCAAAATATATTCCTTAAAACACGAAACAGAGACACTTACTTAAGCTAATTACGATTCTTAATTAAGTTAATGATGTTATTCCCTTCTTGAACAGTTTAGCATCAATTTTCAAATCTGATCATAGGCCATAACCTACATCCATTACAATATGGCCTATTAATCAAATAGAACATCCATCTTCACCTATGGTCATGATCAGTAAATTAAATTTCTTACAAGTTCCGAAAACACAAAACTAGTTAATAGGTTTTCGACTAATCACAAATAGTTTTCTGGAAATATTTATAGAAGGATTGTACCAGACCCAGATATTATAGAGACATCAGTGTCTCATTTAAATATACAGTTACAAAAAATAATCATTAGAAAATTATTTAGATCCAGAGAAGTATATACGAAGCATTCATATTTCTAAAGAAACTACTACACTAGTTTCTAGGAACACTAGGAACTTGTCTATAAGATCTTCAGTGATGATATGTGTGTTCTTTGTGATGATGAAAAGTAAGAAATCACACATCAATACACAACCATGTTGATGTATTTGTAACTTCAGAAGACATTCACTTGTATATTGTATGTATTACATTTGTACTTTATTTTATCCCCGATGGAGATGTATTATTCCTCCGATTGGAAGTGTCGTCAGTTGTACTTGCAAGTGTCATAACTTATACTTGATGGGTTATTAGACCACCTTGATGGGGTCGGCCCTGTATGATTCATGTGGTTCAAAGGGTTATTATACCACCCTAGTGGGGTCGTCCCAGTTAGCATTATTTTAGGTGGTTAAGTTGGGGCCGTCAAGTGAAAGTAACAGTATAAAAAGAGAGTGTGACTCTCTCATTTGATACATTCACACACTCACTCACTTTGCATTAGTGAGAGAGAGGAGGAATGCGCACAAGTGGAGGAGGAGTATGCTACTAGAGACATCTATCTTTTGGGTTTGATCTTTGTGATCCTTGTATTGGTGCTTATTCTATCTTTGAGGAAGTTGTGGGGTTTTTCACCTTTATGGTTTTCCCTGGTGAAATGCTTTGTGTCTCTTGTCTGTTGTGTTCAATATGATGTACATGTTGTTCTCTCAGTTAAGATCCTAGATCATATTGAATTAAATGATGAAAAAATAACATGGTATCAGAGCTAGCCTGAAGGAAGGCATTGTATGGCATTTATGACACTTGTTGCACTTGTGACAAATTGGAAGCTACGGCTTGATATAGAAAAAACCAAGCATAGTGGTACTTTCTCTATAAATCCATTTTGGTGAAGGTTCAGGATATGAAACATTTATAGGTTGAATTTAACATCCCCATGTACCTTGTGTTCGAAGCAAAACATCTAATTCGTTGTACGGTTTTTTTATGGTCCATACAATATAGGGTT
Organism: Larix kaempferi; assembly: GCA_027924585.1. Taxonomy (NCBI): domain Eukaryota; kingdom Viridiplantae; phylum Streptophyta; class Pinopsida; order Pinales; family Pinaceae; genus Larix; species Larix kaempferi. Next base: position 965,559 of record BSBM01000033.1, read on the forward strand.
TCTGTCTCTTCCAGATCTTAGTCATAAACAAGTGACCTAGGAAAAAAGGTCACAACTTGGGATAGGAATATCCAAACGAAATTATGTAAAAAGTGGCAGTAAGAGCATGGACTTTAGTTTCATAGGTAAAAGTTTCAGAGGCAGAAGTTGAGCCAGTGACACGTGGCACTCCGAACAAGTTCGATCTCCTATTTTATCCCATAAACAGGTCACATTGCGCCACGTGGCATAACTCTCTCTCAGAGATTCCATTTGAGGTAATATCTATGGGGTTGGAAAGATGATAGGTCGAGCTACCACAGGTAGAATTTTTAGACTCTGTAGATCCAAAATTTAAGAGATGGACCAGAAACAATAAGGTGCATATTTTTTTCAAAACAGAATTGGATTCTGAGCACCTTCATTCTTGGCTTGTCACTGCTGCGGGAATTTTGGGTTTCGGAGAAAGTTGGAATTCTTGGAATCGGAGACCACGGCTAGATGCTCCTCATCAAAATCAAAATTTAGAGACCAGGATTGAATTTTTTGGTCGGGAAGAAGGCCGAGCTTGATCAAACCCTAGTTCGGGATTTTGATCGGAAAGGTGGAAAATTAGGGCTTCTGCAAAAGTGGGAATTTTTGAAATCTGTGACCACAGCTGGATGCTCCTCAAAAAAATCGAAATTTAGAGCACAATATTGAACCTTTTGATTGGGTAGAAGACTAGGCTTGGTCAAACCCTAGTTAAGGATCCTGTCGAGAAGATCTGAAAGTTTCAAAGGCAATTTTGAGGGGTCAAATTTTGCAGTTTTCAAAATTGAAGTATACCAGCTTGATCAGCTCAACAAGGTGCATCTTTTCATCCTTTCAGAAGTTTGAAGTTCAAAGGTTGAATTTTTAGGGTTTCTCTGACAAACCCTAATCCAACTCTAGATCCAGTTTCAACAAATCAAAGTGGATTGGGTAATCCTAGAAGAGAATGAATTGGACACCTACATAAGTGAAGAAGTTCCAGTTCCAGAGGGAGATGAGGCTAAGGCCTTACATAAGAAGACCACAAGCAGGTATGACTCACAGGTATGTTTTGAAATCTGTTCATGATTAAGTTTATGATATGTTTTTCTTCATGTTATTGAGTTTAGTAACAATCTTGATTAATTTTAGACTTGTCTTATCACCCTAGTAAAAGTATGAATGCATGATATAAGACATTCATTGATTAGGGTTATGACACTTATGATTGTACTAATGCACTATGATGTTGTATGAGGTTGATATTGTCCGCTAACATGAAAGGTACATCAAGAAAGACAAATCAAGTTCTAGATCAAAGAACATATGACTATGGTGACATGAAGACAAAGACTCATCCATAGCCATTATAGAAGCTCTACTTACGAGGTATGTATATTTTGGTTCCACAATGGTTAACTTATGAGTTATGCAGGTTACTAGAATAGGTCATTGAAGAGAACAAGAAGACATTGCTAGACATAACTAGTAAACATGATAACCTGGTATGTTTTTCCTATATCAAGTTAGAATCCTACCTTGTGTTAGGATCTTATACTTTTGTATGATTGATAATGATTATTCATGAAGTCAGAAATTTAAGAAATCAAGGGTTTATGCATATTATGTCTCTTACTTTGATTGATGATATGACTAACCATAATATTTCTATGGTCAAATAAGAATATGCATGAGTAAAAGAAGTCTTCCCTAAAAACTTGAATACTAACGCTAAGTTATTACTATGTATGAAATGATCATGACCATATATATTTAAGATTATTTAGAATCGTAATGCTTTGATAGTATTGAGATTATACTAATGAATGTATGATTATGTATGAGATCTTGAGGATGACACAATCATGACACTAGTGCACACTTAAGCATGCATAGTGGTCCAAGATGAATATAATTTCAAGGACAGGTAATCTAGGAATCAAAGATCAAGAAGGAGAACACTCCAGTAGTTCCTGCAAGGAAGCAAAGATTAAGAGGGACTCCACCCTACAACCAAACAAAGATAAGTATTTGAATTATGATTACTTAAATGATGTTGTCTAGTCATGTACATACTTATGTTCCTAGATTTAAGATGTATATTATGCATTTTAGAAAATTTGCATAAATGAACAAGATACAACTAATATAGTAATGGCTAAGTGGACTATGGTATTGTACAACATCCCGTTGCTACTTATCTATAATGAAACCTCTTTGCTAACATGTTGGGAGTAGTGTACACTCTTAACAGTGTTCTTGTAGAGATGGAAGGCATCTAGAAAGTTACCGTATGATTACGTGATATGGATAAATGTTGTATTGAAGCATTGGATAAGATAAATGCATGGCTGTATGACATATGTTCTTATGTGTAAGATTTTGTTCTGAAAACTATGAGAAGTTTCTAATCATGCAATTAAATTTTACTTGTAAGAAAGATCGTGTACAATCACCTAGAAAAGAAGGACTACAACATTTGTTCCAGCAACAAAGCTATCTATTGAAGATATTGAAGAATCTGAAGTCCTCGGGATCTGGGATGCAGTAATGGAAGGATTCCATGATCAAGGAGTACCCGTCGATCATGAAGAATGATGTTTGGGATGTGCTCCCGGGACCAGAAGAGAAGCCTGTTGTGACTTCCAAGTGGATCTATAAGATCCAGCATGCTGCAGATGGTAGCATAGAGAAATATAAGGCAAGGTTTGTAGCTTGTGGCTTCTACCAGAAAGAAGGAATAGACTATGAAGAGACTTTTGCTCCTGTATCCAGATACACTTCCATCAGAACAGTACTTGCTCTGGTTGCAGTGATGAAGTGGAAGATACACCAGATGGATGTCAAGACAGCTTTCTTGGATGGTGTAGTTGAAGAGGAAGTGTATGTGAAGAAGCCACTCGATTTTGAGACACATGACAAGGAGTCATATGTGTGCAGGTTGAAGAAAGCCTTGTATGGCTTGAAGCAAGCTCCTATGACTTGGTATGGTAGGATAGACATCTTTCTATCCAGTTTGGGCTTTACCAAGAGTAAAGCGGATTCCAACCTTTATTACAAGGTTGAGGAAGGAAATCCACTGATACTTACTATTGTATGTGGATGACCTATTTATTATAGGTGAGGATAGATTGATTGCCGACACGAAGAGGAAGCTTGCTGCCGAGTTCGAGATGAAGGACTTGGGAATGATGAATTACTTTCTAGGCATGGAGGTGTGGTAGAGTGCAGATGGAATCTTCCTTGGACAATGGAAGTATGTAGTAGAGATCCTAAAGAGGTTCGGGATGATGGAATGCAAGGCCATGGCCACACCTATGGCATCGAACCTGAAGCTATTGAGTGATGCTTCATCAGATTCAGTTGATGCCACGATGTATCGTCAGATGATTCGGTCCTTGATGTACCTGACGAACACGAGACCAGATATTTTCCTTTGCGGTGAACACCTTGACCCAGTTCCTAACAGATACTAGACATGTTCACCTAATTGTTGCAAAGCATATTCTGAGGTACTTGAAGGGTACGATTGATTATGGGCTCAAGTATGATGCGAATCAAAGATTTAACCTAGAGGTTTATGTTGATTCAAATTGGGTAGGAAATGCTGCAGATAGGAAGATCACTTCGGGGTGTTGCTTCAGTATGGGATCAAGTGTGATCTCCTGGTTTAGCAGGAAGCAATCCTATGTAGCACTGAGTACAGCCGAAGAGGAGTATGTAGCAGCTTGTTTGGCTAGTTGTGAGGCAGTATGGCTAAGAAATATACTATCTGAGTTATTTGATCTCCCGTTGGATGCTACCTATATATTTTGTGACAACCAGACTTGTGTGAGGTTGTCTGAGAACTCGGTGTTCCATGACAGGTCGAAGCACATTGAAATCAAATATCACTATATCAGGGATATGGTGCAGAGAGGAGCAGTGAAGCTCCTGTATGTTGCGACAGATGAGCAGGTTGCAGATGTGTTGATGAAACCACTAGCCAGAGTGAAGTTTGAGTACTTCAGAGAGAGGCTTGGTGTTCTTTAGATAGAAGATACTTTGAGGAAGAAGTGATGGGACACATTTGCAGGATCCATTCCAAGCATGGTAATAGGAGGATCCTTCCCATGGCTGTGGATGTAAGCACTGTGTGGTGAGCATCAGGACGATGCTCTAGTTACTGCTATGTATGATGATTGGGATGATCATGTGTGATGATATGCATCAGGTGGATGCTTTGTATGATCAGTTTGATTATATGATGATGACGAGTATCAGGACGATTCTTCAGTTGATATGCATCAGGATGATGCTATGATGATGATCAGGATGATCATGCGATGATGGTGTGCATCAGGATGGTGTAATATATGATGATGATCAGTATGATCATGAGTATCAGGTTGATACTCCGTGGCCGTGGATAGGTTGTGCATGTAGCATAGAAAATATCCTGGGAGATCCTATAGTCTGAGCTACGATGCTCTTTCGAGGTTTTGCTACTAGAGGCATGTAATCAGCCCTGGAGATCTCATAGGTTGAGTAGGAAGCTTGTAATCAATCCTGGGATGCTCTTTAGAGTTCTTGCAGGTTTCAAAACACTATTTCAAGGTTTTTCCTAACAACATGTAATCATCCCTGGAGATCCAATAGGTTGATTAGTAAGCTCGTTGTTAGCACCTGATTTTTATGCAACATAAAAGACAAAGATGAAGTGAAAAGAGTTAAGAAATTACCTGATGGAAGCTTGAGGTATCCTTCAAATCCCATGGACAGATGCTAAAATATGAGAAAGGTTGATAGGGGTGCTAAATAAACAAGGCATGGCAAAGAAAACATTAAAACGCGACCAAATTAACCCAAATATGCCTAAGTCTATAGTCTGAAGGAAGTGATATAAGAGGTAACTACCATGCCAGTTTTCTCCAGCAGATAGATGCTCAGGGGAGATCAATGGTCCTCGTTGATGGTTGCGGAGATAAGATGCACGGGGGATAGTCATAAGGCTGGTCATGATGATGGATACCGCTGTCCAGATGGCAACAGGAGGAGACGTTGCGAGGAGGAACGATGGTAAGCGATATCGGTTTAATAAACACGCGATACCACCATAGTGTAAAGGTAGATCCCTGGCCATGTGGACGGCTCGGGAAGGTGGAATAGTAGCCCACGGTATAGATTAATGGACCCACAGAGGGAAGTGCAATGTGATGAGGTAAACGGTGTAGATGGGCCTTGGGAAGATCGACGATCCACGGTGACCCTCTCGTTAGAAATTTGCACGCCGATTAGACAGGAAGGTGGTCGCGATAGATGAAACCATTTGATAGGTGTCGACACAAGGGATGGTCGCGAGGAAGAAAAGTAGGATTGAAAACTGCATGGGTTGTTCACGATACCACTCCCCAGACATGTGGTGCCAAAGGAACGATGAAAATTGGGACCTACGGGACAATCCAACGGTGGGCATATGAGGGTCGTCAAATCAGATAGTTAAATAAAAGCTAGATCTAATGACAGGCGATGGGAACGTGGGAAACCAATGGCCTGGATCAACAAACAACTGGCGGATAAGATCGATAGATAAGTAAATGAAGTTTACATATATAGTTGTCCACGGGTAAAGGTGACATTTTTATTTTTGCCAAAGCCTGTCTAGACCAGGGGTTTTTTGGGCTGCATGGCGACAATGGTTTTTGAAGCTGCTGGTGCAAGAAAGGACCCTAGCTGTCACAAGGAGGCTCTTTAAAATTGTCCCTTCGGTAATTTCAGCATGTTTTCCATGAAGTGGTCGTTCTAGGAAACAGGGTTTTGGTTTTGGAGCAGCAATCACGGGGGGTTCACTCAGTGAAATTATTACATAGCACGATCGTTCGCATGATATTAAAGAATATCCCTAATTTCACTCAATATTGGAAAATTCCTCCTAAAATTTTATTTTTGAACCCCCCTCCCAATATGCATTTCCAATTAAGAAAACCCCTAGTTTCACAAGATATTGTATGTATCCATTTTTATCAACCCATTTTTAATACCCCTTTGATATCATATTATCAAGTTGTAGCAAACAGGATCCCTAAGACATCTTAGTATAAGCGACCATGATGGTAAATAAAATAATAGTACAATGCTAATAATGATCCCACTAGGATTGCAGGGGTGATTGATCAATTTGTAGCATTGGATAGTGGAAGACCCACTGAAATAGTACCGAGGAAGGAAAAAGGAAACCCAATCAAGAGATCAACATAACAAAGAATATAAAAGGATGATGGTCCAATAGTTAGTGCAATGCTTAAAAAAGATGAGAATTGCAGATGTTTCACACCACAACCTACCAATCTACCACTTTTATGTCATGTAAATATAAGTATAGGAATAGAGAGCTCATGTTTTCTATAATTTTAATAAATTAAACTCCATAAAATGGAAAATTGAAACCCTTTCGTGGATGGACTCCCATAACTTCCTATGAAAACAAACATCATTGATATTTGAACCCAAATGAACATAGAAAAATTCCTCTTACTTTCCAATAACACTATATGATCATGTGCATAGCTTGGATTTGGGTCATTCAAAAGATGCAATGAATTTCCTCCACTTCCTCTACATTTATTCTTGCAATCAAGGGAATTAACAACATTTAGTTACCTTTTCTTGGGTTATATCTAGTTTTGTTTTATCATTATAGGAAAGGGAAAAATATCCATTGTTAGGTTTTAATCATGCAATAGTTATAAAGATACACATGTGGTGAAACTTATATGATACCATTTCATGGTAACAATAACACATAGGGTATGTAAATAAGGATATAGATTTTCACCTATGTCCATGTCAGTTCCAATAAAATATTAAGACAGGTGCCTTGCATATAAGAATTGAAATTACAATTATGAATGTGCCAAGTATAACTCAATCTAACAACTATTCATAACTGGAAATGTGAAAATTTTAAAGAATAATGCACAAAGTTGAAAGAAATAATTAGTTAAGAAATATTGATCTAACTTTTCTTGGTTCTAGTGAGCCAATAAAGATTGATCTCACTTTTATTGGTTTTCATGGAGCAAGGTTTGATTTAATCTCAATACCCACCTAAACTCCAACCTAAAAAATGAAGAGTTAGATCTTTTATTTCAGAATTCCCAATTAGCTAAAATACAATACAATTGTTCAATTCCAGAACTCCCAATTAGCTAAAATACAATACAATTGTTCAACTCCGGAACTCCCAATTAGCTACATCTTTTATCTTAAAGATGAAAAACAATATAACGTAAATTCAAACCAAGCATAAATAAACTATTAAATGAGGATTGCTCAAGGCTATTAATCCAAAGAGACTTCCATCGATATTATCATTGGTACACTTTTATTAGATTTATGCAAACCTTAGGATCATAAGCAATATCAAATAAAAATTGAAAGTCCTTAATTTTAAGGTGGGTATGAATTGAGCCCATTATTTGGAGGTATGAATCGATCCCACGACTTGGAGGTTATTCCTCAATCATCCCAAATAAAATAACCCCCAATATTTATATTACTATGTCAAATTAAAAACCCCCCCTTGACCCCTTAATACAGGGCAATATATTTTTGAGGTTTTTAAGAGTATTCAAACCCCCAATATGAATGGACGTGGTATGATATTTCCTTTCTAGTGAACCCCCCGTGCTCCCAATATGCCTTCCCAATTTAAAAAAACCCTTATTTTGACTAGATATTGTATGTATCAATTTTTTGATTAATATTTTTTATACCCCTTTATATTTCTACCTAGTATATTGATATGATACCCCTCTTATGACCCCACATGCATTCGACAATGCACCTTGCTTCTTTCAATGTATAGTGTGGATGCACATTACTTCACCCACAATGCAATTACTCAACCACATATCATTATGATTTGCAACATATAATTGTCTAATGAAGAGATAGGACATCACTTCTTGTATCTCACTAGAGCCAATGCACATAGTACAACATTTAGATTGCATGTTGCAGTTCCCCAATCGCTCACTAAGCCTATTGTGGGTTATGTATCCAAGCCCCTGGGGCTTGTAACATGCTCTAGGAGACTGACTAAACCTGATCCCAAGGCCTGTAATAGGAACGAGTGGTTGGGTATTCAAGCCCCCAGGGCCTATCGAGGGCCTATAACAGGCCCTGGAGGCTTAGAGCCTCCCAAGTATATTGGTAACAACTGGCTGAGTGCTATTGGTAACAATTGGTTGTCAATGACCACTGTCTCTTGACTATGATCAACTAAAAACCCACTTCATGATGAGACCCCTGGCCTCAAGCATGCCTTAAGACACGATTTCCCTACATACTGGTAAGCTTGAGCCTTTCCTCAACCCAATTTCACATTCAGCCGTGATCCCGCTATCTCCATTTGGTCGATATTTGTCATCCTTCCCATATAAAAAAGACCCCAAAGTATTTTTGTATTGTTACATTAAATAAAAAAAACCCTTTTTGGTCCTTAATATATAAGCAATATAATTTTTAGGTTCTCATGAATATTTAATACCGCAATTTGAATGAACGTGATATTATATTGCCTTCTAGTGAAGCCCCCGTGGCAGCAATTTGGTTTCTAACCACCAAGATTAGCAAAAGACTAAAACCCTTGTAGGCGTAATAGTGTGTAGAGGGTCTCGTTTGCCCTGTATCTTGTCCCACCTCGACCATGTTGGTATGACCGGTACTTGTCCCTTGAAGCCCGCAGTATTTGGGTCTAGGAGTTCCCCCAAACATGTCAGTCGTCACCTTGTTTCATCAAATTGCTCCTGAAAGTCATCAAGCCTTTTTTAATACCAATTTCCAGATCAACCTCAAAGTTAACGATACCTCTCCAACCCTTTTGGGTGTTCAAAAGAAGCGTCAGTCCACCCAGAGCCGAATGTGGATCAATACCAGGTTTCAATTTGGGGTAGTATCTGACCAAAGGTATCTACCCACAAGCAATAGACTCCTCTAGTACTAGTGACTTCAGGCCTCGGCCCCACATGGGGGAAGGGGACTAAGATGAGGAGGCAGAGAAGACATCGCTCCCAGCCAGACGGGGGAAAGGGTACAGTTCTAAAGAAATTATAAACAGGCTAATGAAAGATTAAACTTCTATAGAGGTCCCTCATTGACCATTTTCCCTCTATAGCGTCTGTCAAGAGTGCGTTTTCCTCTGAGCCGAAGGTTTTTTCAAGGGTGTCCATTGTCACTGATCAGACAAGCATTTTCTTAGTAGAAACCACTAGAGCCTCAGTAGGTTAAGGAAGTCAGCTGCCAAAGTTGGTGGAGATAGCAGAATGGAAAAGTTGGGAGCGTGGGAAATGTTGAAATGGGGCTACAGACATGGCAGGTCACCACTTGGTCGATGATGGAGATAGTAGAGTCGGGGTAGAAGATAAAGTGGGGCAAGGTGGTGTGACCCAAGTCATCCAAAGGTCAGTTTCAAACACGATGGAAGACACCCCAACATCATCATATGCTTCGCCGTCTATCTGGAGAGGTTCGTCGCATGTGTTTCGCGTCATCTCGGACCTTGGGCATCATTGTTACTTGATTGAGGAGTCCGATCAAGTTATCATGGAAATTATCACCACACGTAGCTGATGTCATCATCACAACAGTTATGGATATGGATTTTTCATCAGCTGTACGAGATCGATGTATAGAGAAGGCGGTACACCTGGCAACTTGGGGCATATTTCAATTGAAGGGAATCATGGAGAAGGTGTCGAGATCCGGAGTGGTTTTCATGCTAGGGCAGGCATGGTCCGAGGTGGAGTAAGAGCATGCTCCTTCGTCCCCTATGTTGTTTGATCACGTAGAATCTAGCTCTGCTAGTGAGGATGAGGAGCCTAAAGGGAGACAAGTGCACAAGAGAATTCGACGTCTGAAGGAAATGAAGATTCCTAAAAATGAAGAAGACTTCCAAACGGACAAGGAGATTGTCCATGATCTCATGCTCCCTACTGAGGAAGTGACACCTACAACTCTGGCCGAAAAAGCACAAGCAGATAGATCTTTGAAGTTAGAGGATTTTTTCGATTCGCGGGGCCATTTGAAGATTCTAAAATAGGGTGGCGCCCTTTTCATTGGTATTTTTGTTTCCCATCTTCGTCAATCTATTTTGGAATGAACACGTATGTCATATTCCCGATCTGGGGCTATCAAGGTGTCATCATAATTTTTGTTTGTTTCCTCAGGACCAAGTCAAGGCCAAAAGCCTATAAAAAAGAATTGTAATAGAATAACTAAGGGTTGAAATTTTTTTGGAGAAAATATATTGCTCTATGTAATCTTTTGAGCTGCTTTTGAATAAAATTGGCAGAGCTAAGCAAGTGTTTTTGACAGGTATTCCTGTGTTATTGGTCTTCCAGTCTATACCTTCTTTTTTCCCATGTGAATTGTGTTTCTTAATTTTTCAATCCATTTTGTAATTGCTTATTCATGTTTGGTTCAATGTAGTATTTGAATGGAATTCATACAGATAATGCTCCATTTAGGTCATACCAAACATTTCACCCTTATTTTCTGCTAAAGTCGATATAGAATTCATGTTTACCATGATTTATATTGATGGACTGTTCATTTCTCTTCTAAATCACCAACTAAAAGATTTTTGACCTTGAGCTGGTGGCTACCTTGCCCCTGTATGAATGTATCTGCAAAGTATTTGTCAATGATGTTCATGTTCTGTTTAATTTGACTCCATTGGCCCAATATAGATCCATGATGTTTTCCAACCACAATTTTATGAAAAGAAATTTGTCCTGATAGATGTTTGACCTTCTAGGTATGTTATTGATTGAATATCTCAAGAAATGGATGCTGGTGTATGTTTTCACTGTTGACACCTTTGATTATTTCCAGTCTTTCATATGTTGGCCGAGAGATCCCTCTCTGACTATGCTGGGTTAGTAACATTAGTCTAAAGTTGGTTAGTCGTTACCCTGACTTGTCCTCTCCCACAACCTAAAGGGTATGATTTGGGTGTTAACAAATTGGCACCGTTGCCGGGGATCGATTATATTATCATCCCTGGAAGAATGACAAAGGATTCAGATCTAATTGTTGATGGTGGGTAGCAGTCAGACATCAAAAGGGTTATGTACCATCCACCTGGCGACTCCACTCATTATCTAATCCTATTTGTAGACTCCAATGGAGAAAGAGCCTAGTTGTTTTAAACATGGAAGAATTAAGTTTCAGGTATCAAAATACCAATATCTTCAAAGAGGCCCTATTCTTCTGTGTTTGCATCCTTTTTCCCTTATATATATGTGTCAAAAAATTGTTGTCCCGCCCAAGAGCTCTAGGTCATGAGAGAGCTTCCTTTGTATATCCTTCACTAGAATTCGAAAATGTACATTCTCTTTTCCCCCCTAGAGTCGATCCCATCCTTTCCTTTGAACCCTATATAAATCATAGCTGGCCTTATGAAACCTCCGAGAATAAAGCCAATGATATCCTGCCTACCCCTACTCCTTTACCTTCCAGAGCTCAATTAAGATATAGCCCTTTAAAGCTACCCCCTGTCCTTCATGATTTTCCTCCAGACTACCATAAACACCTCCTTGTTTTTTATGGAGAGTCCAATTTTCTCGCTGCAGAGAAACATCTGCAAGGTTTCAAGCATTTTCTAGATCTTTTTGAAATAGAGCACGATGATGTCTGTATGAGGGATTCTGCGAAACCCCTCCAAGGGGATGTGAAGAGATGGTTCATCCATTTGCAGCTTGAGTCCATTGTCACCGGGGGAGAGTTATCTGAATCCTTTTAAGGGTTCTGGGGTAAAAGAAGGTCATTGGACCTAATTCTGTTAGATTTTTACTCCATGAGAAGGAAAGAAAATGAAACTATGTCTCACTTTAACAGGAGGTTTACATGCCCAAGGAAATTTAGCCCCGAGAGGATGCTGCAAAATCATACTATGCATCTGTCTTTCCTCCTGATTTGTGTTTTCATCTTTTGGAGAGGAAGTCTTGCAATCTGCAGCTTATGTTCAGGGATGCATTGGAGGTTGAAGAGAACCTCAGGATGTCTGGGAGGCTATCAAGACAAGGTGATGATAAGAATATTGAAGAAGAAACAAGGTTCGAGAAGATACATGAGCCAAGGGAGCCTGCTTTATGCCCCAGTCCCCCCCATAAAGATCAGAGAGGTGATCAACTCAGTGAAGTTCTAGAAGAGGGGGAATCTGGTCTGTTCTATGTGGACTACGATCAGCTTGCCGAAATTCCTGTCTCCGAGGGCCCCCGTGAAGTTCTCAGTCCACCTAAATATGATGACTATGAAGAGGACCATTGGGAAAATCTCATAAGCTTTTTCGAGATAATGGATGAAGAGGCCCTCAAGGATCTAAAAGGAAAGCTACACTCCCATCCACTTAGAGAAGAAGATGGTGATTAAGAGGTCTTTGAAGATGCCCAGCAGGAAGAATTTTCCTCATGGACGGACGAAGAGGAAGAGTATGTGATCCGGGAAGAAATCCTAGAATGTGGCACGTATTCGCAGCAAGTCGCCCGGATAGCTGAAAGGCTAGGAGATGACAAGGTTGGTTCGCATGATTCTTATATGAAATCCATCTCCTAGATTGAAGATGATTATAGAATCTTTGGAGAAGTTTTCGGGCTCGGCCAATATCTCCGGCTAGATAACCAGATGATCGAGGATTTTCGAGGAGATCATGCTAGGCAACGGGATTTTCAGGCAAGTCTACCAGGATTGGAAGTCGAGTTTCAAGAAGGATGGCGTTTCCTTGACCCTTTCGGTGGAAAGGGGGGAAATTCCTTTGAAGTCCTAGGGCAGAATCGGGTTTTCAACCAAGGAATCATGAGCCACCCAAAAAGAAAGTTGTTCGGGGTCAGTTGTGTGAATCGTACCAAGTAATGCAGGGGTTTCGAAATGCATGAATTTCAAGTTTGGATGGAGGTTTGTCAGAGGCACGCAACCCTGGGGCCTGACAAGAGCACCAGGAAAACTACATGGCACCTCTACGGTTCTGTTGAAAGAACTACTGTGATGCAAGAGGAAGGAAGAGCATGCCACAATTTTTGTGATCCAGTGGCAGAATACATAGAAGAGTTCTGTAGCTAGAGGAAGGTTTCTAGTCCCACTCAAGGGGCCCTCGCCCATCGCCACCACTTTGGTCCATTGACCCTTGTTGTTCTGAAATCAGTCGAGCATGATGAGAAGACCCATCGAGAGAGTCAATTGCTGGACTGGCTACACTAGCATTTTTGCATAGCCTAAAAAGGGCAGTATCTCGAGTAGGGTAGGTTGTATATAAATAAGCCTCAAATTTTCGGCATTTTCAATTACAGTAGTGAATTTCCATTTTCAGTCTTTCCCGATCTGTTTCAAAATGTACAGCTCCACTTTTGGTTTTGATTCCAAGAAGTCTCCAGTCTAAAATAGGATAGAGCATTTGGCTGAGGTTCAAGTCATCACAAGATACATCGCACAACCGAATCCCCACCAGTTTTTGCCATGAATGGTTTCAGACAAACCCCTCCCACGTGGTCTGTCGGGGAAAATTTTCTTGCAAGAGCTGCCCAATGGATCAGGCACCTAGTCTACGAGGTTCTTTTCTACCTCACAGAGAGGATAGCATCCCTGAGTTGGAGCCAGTTGTTAACACCTGATTTTTCTGCAACATAAAAGACAAAGATGAAGGGAAGAGAGTTAAGAAATTACCTGATGGATGCTTGAGGTCTCCTTCATCTCCCATGGCCAGATGCTAAAAATATGAGAAAGGTTGATAGGGGGTGCTAAATAAACAAGGCATGGTAAAGAAAACATTAAAATGCGACCAAATTAACCCAAATATGCCTAAGTCTATAGTCTTAAGGAGGTGATATAAGAGGTAACTACCATGCTAGTTTTCTCCGGCGGATAGATGCTCAGGGGAGATCAATGGTCCTTGTTGATGGTCACAGAGATAAGACGCACGGGGGATAGTCATAAGGTTGGTCGCAATGATGGATACCACCGGCCAGATGGCAGCAGGAGGAGACGTCGCGAGGAGGAAAGATGGTAAGCGGTATCGGTTTAATAAACACGCGATACAACTAGAGTGTAAAGGTAGATCCCTGGCCACGTGGACGGATCAGGAAGGCAGAATAGTAGCCCATGGTCTAGATTAATGGACCCATGGAGAGAAGTGCAATGTGACGAGGTAAACGGTGTAGATGGGCATTGGGAAGATCAATGATCCACGGTGACCCTCTCATCTGAAAGTTGCACACCAGTTAGACAGGAAGGTGGTCGTGATAGATGAAACCATTCGATAGGTGTCAACACAAGGGATGGTCACGAGGAAGAAAAGCGGGATTGAAAACCGCGTGCAGTGTTCATGATACCACTCCCCAGACACATGGTGCCAAAGGAATGATGCAGATTGGGACCTACGGGACAATCCAATAGTGCGCATATGAGGGCCATCAAATCAGATAGTTAAATAAAATCCAGATCTAACGACAGGGGATGGCCCACGGGGGCTTCACTCAATAAACCGCTATCATAGCACGTTCGTTCGTGGCATATGAAACAATACCCCTAATTTCACTAAATATTGGAAAATACATTCCAAAATCGTTGTTTTTTTACCCCCTCCCAATCACGGGGGGTTCACTCAGTGAAATTATTACATAGCACGATCGTTCGCATGATATTAAAGAATATCCCTAATTTCACTCAATATTGGAAAATTCCTCCTAAAATTTTATTTTTGAACCCCCCTCCCAATATGCATTTCCAATTAAGAAAACCCCTAGTTTCACAAGATATTGTATGTAGCCATTTTTATCAACCCATTTTTAATACCCCTTTGATATCATATTATCAAGTTGTATCAAACAGGATCCCTAAGACATCTTAGTATAAGCGACCATGATGGTAAATAAAATAATAGTACAATGCTAATAATGATCCCACTAGGATTGCAGGGGTGATTGATCAATTTGTAGCATTGGATAGTGGAAGACCCACTGAAATAGTACCGAGGAAGGAAAAAGGAAACCCAATCAAGAGATCAACATAACAAAGAATATAAAAGGATGATGGTCCAATAGTTAGTGCAATGCTTAAAAAAGATGAGAATTGCAGATGTTTCACACCACAACCTACCAATCTACCACTTTTATGTCATGTAAATATAAGTATAGGAATAGAGAGCTCATGTTTTCTATAATTTTAATAAATTAAACTCCATAAAATGGAAAATTGAAACCCTTTCGTGGATGGACTCCCATAACTTCCTATGAAAACAAACATCATTGATATTTGAACCCAAATGAACATAGAAAAATTCCTCTTACTTTCCAATAACACTATATGATCATGTGCATAGCTTGGATTTGGGTCATTCAAAAGATGCAATGAATTTCCTCCACTTCCTCTACATTTATTCTTGCAATCAAGGGAATTAACAACATTTAGTTACCTTTTCTTGGGTTATATCTAGTTTTGTTTTATCATTATAGGAAAGGGAAAAATATCCATTGTTAGGTTTTAATCATGCAATAGTTATAAAGATACACATGTGGTGAAACTTATATGATACCATTTCATGGTAACAATAACACATAGGGTATGTAAATAAGGATATAGATTTTCACCTATGTCCATGTCAGTTCCAATAAAATATTAAGACAGGTGCCTTGCATATAAGAATTGAAATTACAATTATGAATGTGCCAAGTATAACTCAATCTAACAACTATTCATAACTGGAAATGTGAAAATTTTAAAGAATAATGCACAAAGTTGAAAGAAATAATTAGTTAAGAAATATTGATCTAACTTTTCTTGGTTCTAGTGAGCCAATAAAGATTGATCTCACTTTTATTGGTTTTCATGGAGCAAGGTTTGATTTAATCTCAATACCCACCTAAACTCCAACCTAAAAAATGAAGAGTTAGATCTTTTATTTCAGAATTCCCAATTAGCTAAAATACAATACAATTGTTCAATTCCAGAACTCCCAATTAGCTAAAATACAATACAATTGTTCAACTCCGGAACTCCCAATTAGCTACATCTTTTATCTTAAAGATGAAAAACAATATAACGTAAATTCAAACCAAGCATAAATAAACTATTAAATGAGGATTGCTCAAGGCTATTAATCCAAAGAGACTTCCATCGATATTATCATTGGTACACTTTTATTAGATTTATGCAAACCTTAGGATCATAAGCAATATCAAATAAAAATTGAAAGTCCTTAATTTTAAGGTGGGTATGAATTGAGCCCATTATTTGGAGGTATGAATCGATCCCACGACTTGGAGGTTATTCCTCAATCATCCCAAATAAAATAACCCCCAATATTTATATTACTATGTCAAATTAAAAACCCCCCCTTGACCCCTTAATACAGGGCAATATATTTTTGAGGTTTTTAAGAGTATTCAAACCCCCAATATGAATGGACGTGGTATGATATTTCCTTTCTAGTGAACCCCCCGTGCTCCCAATATGCCTTCCCAATTTAAAAAAACCCTTATTTTGACTAGATATTGTATGTATCAATTTTTTGATTAATATTTTTTATACCCCTTTATATTTCTACCTAGTATATTGATATGATACCCCTCTTATGACCCCACATGCATTCGACAATGCACCTTGCTTCTTTCAATGTATAGTGTGGATGCACATTACTTCACCCACAATGCAATTACTCAACCACATATCATTATGATTTGCAACATATAATTGTCTAATGAAGAGATAGGACATCACTTCTTGTATCTCACTAGAGCCAATGCACATAGTACAACATTTAGATTGCATGTTGCAGTTCCCCAATCGCTCACTAAGCCTATTGTGGGTTATGTATCCAAGCCCCTGGGGCTTGTAACATGCTCTAGGAGACTGACTAAACCTGATCCCAAGGCCTGTAATAGGAACGAGTGGTTGGGTATTCAAGCCCCCAGGGCCTATCGAGGGCCTATAACAGGCCCTGGAGGCTTAGAGCCTCCCAAGTATATTGGTAACAACTGGCTGAGTGCTATTGGTAACAATTGGTTGTCAATGACCACTGTCTCTTGACTATGATCAACTAAAAACCCACTTCATGATGAGACCCCTGGCCTCAAGCATGCCTCAAGACACGATTTCCCTACATACTGGTAAGCTTGAGCCTTTCCTCAACCCAATTTCTCATTCAGCCGTGATCCCGCTATCTCCATTTGGTCGATATTTGTCATCCTTCCCATATAAAAAAGACCCCAAAGTATTTTTGTATTGTTACATTAAATAAAAAAAACCCTTTTTGGTCCTTAATATATAAGCAATATAATTTTTAGGTTCTCATGAATATTTAATACCGCAATTTGAATGAACGTGATATTATATTGCCTTCTAGTGAAGCCCCCGTGGGATGGGCACATGGGAAACCAACGGCCTGGATCAACGGAGAACTAGAGGATAAGATCGATAGATAAGTAAACGAAGTTTACATATATAGTCGTCGACAGGTAAAGGTGACACTTTTATTTTTCCTAGAGCCCATCTAGACCAGGGGTTTTTTGGGCTGCATGGCGACAAGGGTTTCTGAAGCTGCTGGTGCAGGAAAGGACCCTAGCTGTCATAGGGAGGCTCTTTAAAATTGTCCCTTTGGTAATTTCAGTATGCTTGCCACGAAGTGGCCATTCTGGGAAACAAGGTTTTGGTTTTGGAGCAGCAATTTGGTTTCTAACCGCCAGGATTAGCAAAAGACCGAAAGCCTTCCAGGCATAGCAGTGTGCAGAGGGTCCCGTTCGCCCTGTATATTGTCGCACCTCGACCATGTCAATCTTCCCGGTACTTGTCCCTCGAAGTCTGCAGTATTTGGGTCTGGGAGTTCCCCCAAACATGTCGTTCGTCGCCTTGTTTCATCAAATTCCTCCTGAAATTTGGCAAGCCTTTTTTAATACAAATTTTGAGCTCAACCTCAAAGTTAACGATACCTCTCCAACCCTTTTGGGTGTTCAAAAGAAGCGTCATTCCGCCTGGAGCCGAATGTGGATCAATACCAGGTTTCAATTTGGGATAGTATCTGACCAAAGGTATCCACCCACAAGCAATAGACTCCTCCAGTACTAGTGACTTCAGGCCTCGGCCCCACATGGGGGAAGGGGACTAAGATGAGGAGGTGGAGAAGACATCGCTCCCAACCATACTGGGGAAAGGGTACAGTTCTAAAGAAATTATAAACAGGCTAATAAAATATTAAACTTCTATAGAGGTCCCTCATTGACCATTTTCCCTCTGTAGCATCTGTCAAGAGTGCATTTACCTGTAAGTTGAATGTTTTTTCAACGGTGTCCATCATCACTAATCAGACAAGGGTTTTCTCAGTAGAAACCACCAGACCCTTAGGAGGTTAACGAATTCGACTGCCAAAGTTGGTGGAGATAGCAGAATGGCAAATTTGGGAGCATGGCAAATGCTGAAATGGGGCTAGCGGACATGGCAGGTCACCACTAGGTCGACGATTGAGATAGTAGGGCCGAGACAGCAGATAAAGGGGGTCAGAGTGGTGTGACCCAAGTCATCCAAAAGATGGTTTCAAACATGATGGAAGTCACCTCAACATCATCATGTGCTCCACCTTCTATCTGGAGAGGTTCATTGCGCGTGTTTCGCGTCATCTCGAACCTTGGGCATCATTGTTACTTGATTCAAAAGTTCGATCAAGTTATCATGGCGATTATGGCCGCACGTAGCCGCTGTCATCATCACAACAGTTATGGCTATGGATTTTTTGTCATTTGTACGAGATCGGTGTATAGAGAAGGTGGTACACCTAGCAGCTCGGGGCATATTTTAGTTGAAGGGGATCATGGAGAAGGTGCCTAGATCTAGAGTGGTTTTCATGCCAGGGAAGGCATGGTTCGAGGTGGAGGAAGAGCATGCTCCTTTGTCCCCTATGGTGTTTGAGAACATAGAATCTAGCTCTACTAGTGGGGATGAGGATCCTGAAGGGAGACAAGTGCACAAGAGTATTTGGCGTCTGAAGGAAATGAAGATTCCTAAAGATGAAGAAGACTTACAGCTGGACAAGGAGATTGTCCATGATCTCGTGCTCCCTACTGAGGAAGTGACACCTCCACCTCCAGCCGAAAAAGCATAAGTAGATAGCTCTCTGAAGGTAGAGGACTTTTTCGATTTGCAAGGCCATTTGAAGATTCCGAAATAGGGTGGCGCCCTGTTCATTGGTATTTTTGTTCCTCGTCTTCGTCAGTCTATTTTGGAATGAACACGTATGTAATATTCCCGATCCGGGGCTGTCAAGGTGTCATCATAATTTTTGTTTGTTTCCTAAGGACCAAGTCAAGGCCAAAATCCTATAAAAAAGCATTGTAATAGAATAACTAAAGGTTGAAATTTTTTTGGATAAAATATATTGCTCTGTGTAATCTTTTGAGCTGTTTTTGAATAAAATTGGCAGAGCTGAGCATGTGTTTTTGACAAGGATTCCTGTGTGAATGGTCTTGTAGTCTGTACCTTCTTTTTTCCCATGTGAATTGTGTTTCTTACTTTTTCAATCCATTTTGTAATTGCTTATTCATGTTTGGTTCAGTGTAGTATTTGAATGGAATTCATAGATATAATGCTCCGTTCAGGTCATACCAAACATTTCACCCTTATTTTCTACTAAAGTCGATATAGAATTCATGTTTACCATGCTTTATATTGATGGACTATTCATTTCTCATCTAAATCACCAACTAAAAGCTTTTTGACTCTGAGATGGTGGCTACCTTGCCCCTGTATGAATTTATTTGCAAAGTATTTGTCAATGATGTTCATGTTCTGTTTAATTTGACTCCATTGGCCCAATATAGGTCCATGCTGTTTTCCAACCACAATTTTATGAAAAGAAATCTGTCTTGATAGAAGTATGACCTTCTAGGTATGTTATTGATTGAATATCTCAAGAAATGAATGCTGGTGTATGTTTTCATTGTTGACATGTTTGATTATTTCTAGTCTTTCATATGTTTGCCGAGAGAGCCCTCTTTGACAATGCTGGGTCAGTAGCATTAGTCTAAAGCTATTTCGTGGTTACCCCGACTTGCCCTCTCCCACAACCTAGAGGGTACTATTTGGGTGTTAACACTCGTAATCAGTCTTGGGATGCTCTTTAGAGTTCTTGCAGAATGCAGGACACTCTTTTAAGGTTTTTTGGTGGGGGTTACATGTAGTCAGCCTCGGAGATCCGATAGGTTGAGAAGTAAGCTTGCAATAAGTCCTAGGATGCTCTTTAGAGTTCCTGCAGGATGTAAGACACTCTTTTAAGGTTTTGTGATAGTCAACATGTAAAAGATCCTATAGTCTAATCTAGGTTTTGTTGACACACGTAATAAGTCCCGAGGATTCCACAATGTGGCCAGAGATGATGAAGACCTATAGGAGGTTAGGCCTACAACAAACATGAAAAAGGGCTGGCTCTGTAGAACTTCCTATGACGAGAAGAATGATGAGATAGCACTAGTGATCGAGATGACAAGTACAATAGCAGTGACTATGATGATCCGTGATCCAATGACGATGATCCAACTCCAGAATTGAAGACTTGTGCCTATATGTATTGATGATTTCTATCAAGAGAATACCTTCCTAGTTAAGAGGGAGTGTTGATGTATTTGTAACTTTGGAAGATATTCACTTGTATATTGTATGTATTACATTGTACTTAATTGTATCCCCAACGGAGATGTATTATTCCTCTGATTAGAAGTGTCGTCAGTTGTACTTGCAAGTGTCGCAAGTTATATTGTAAGTGTCGTAACTTATACTTGATGGGTTATTAGGCCACCTTGATGGGGTCAGCCCTGTATGAGTCATGTGGGTCAAAGAGTTATTAGACCACCCTAGTGGGGTCGGCCCAGTCAACATTATTTTACGTGGTTAAGTTGGGTCCGACCTAGTTGAGTAAAGGTCAAGTGAAAGTAAAAGTATAAATAGAGAGTGTGACTCTCTCATTTGATACATTCACACACTCACTCACTTCGCATTAGTGAGAGAGAGGAGGAATGCGCACAAGTGGAGAAGGAGTATGCTGCTGGAGACATCTATCTTTTGGGTTTGATCTTTGTGATCCTTGTATTGGTGCTGATTCTATCTCTGAGGAAGTTGTGGGTTTTTCACCTTTATGGTTTTCCCTGGTGAAATGCTTTGTGTCTCTTGTCTCTTGTGTTTAATATGTTGTACATGTTGTTCTCTCAGTTAAGATCCTAGATCATATTGAATTAAAACTAACAAACCATAGGATGTAACCTACATCAACACCAAAACCAAATCAAAGCAGAAGGCACTGACTACAATCATAGACCGCAAAATCAATTCCCAATGGCTATCCCCTACAACCCTATTTCACTAATATATTTCGGATAATATGGATGCCTCCCTACAAAAATTAATCAAATTTACATTCAAATTACATTATTCAAACTCATATATGCAAATAGAAACAGGTCCATGCACTTAACATTTCCAAACAACAATCTAGTGCACTTAACTTGGCACCGAGAAACTGCTAGGCAAAAACGGACATATCCTAGTGATATGAATTTTTTTTTCCGATGAAACGAAAATTGGTCCTTAATATAAATGTTGTTCTAGACACAATGGAACATGTACAAAAACACATAAATGAGTATATATTCTCAAACCATACAAGATGGTTTCTCTCCTCTCAATACCGTAGAGCCACTGTTACGGTTTTTGAAGAAGAGAAAAAAGATAAGAAAAAATAACATATCAGTTTTGAATCCTATGGAGTCCATTCTTACTATAATAAAATCCTAAAATAAAATAACCAAGAATACGGATAAATCAAATCAGCCACCATTGCACATATTCATCATAATATCATATTAAAACATAAATAAAAACATACGTGAAATACTTATCTCAAGATATGGGAAACTTGCTCGAATGAGACAACATTCCTCCTAGCCATAAGCATAGTCAATACATAAAATTGAACAAGAAACCCCTCATCTAAGGCCACGTATCCAAAAATAGATTACCTTGAATCTAGAAATATACTCCCATAAACTTCACATCACCATCCACTACACATCTGTCTCTACTGTCGATCGGGTCCTCGCATATATGGATGAGAACACGAAGAGCAGAGGTACCAGTGTAAAAGCATGGTAATTGTCTATCTCTACTACTGATGGGATCCTCCCATACCTGGTTGAGAAACTGTACACTAGACTAGGCTTAAAGGGAATCAAGCAACATGAACTTAGTCCGAACACAAAAATATAACTGTCAGACTCACAACCCAATGAGAGTAGCATAAGCCAAACAATCCAAGCTCAGGATTAGCTTTAACAAGGGGAGAGGCCATGAATCTATAAGGTGGAGAGGAAAATAAAACCAAGTTAAGGAAACCCAAATCAAGAGAGGGGATTAAATTTACCACAAGGGGTCAATTTGAATAAAAAGTATAATTACAAGGGAAAAATGGAGCTAATTCAAGTTGGGTGGGACCCACTCGAATTTCATGAGAGAGAAACTCAAATTTGCATGAGGGGTTGGATAAGGTGGGGCCCACTCCCAAATTCGAATTAAGAGAGTGGAGGCTCATGTAGGGGGGGTTACTTAACCCAAAATATCTTCATGAGGAAGAGTTACAACAAATTATTAGGCAAAAGCATAAAAATAGGGTCATCAATGCATTGTGTAAGAGTGGAAGCTAGAAAATAGCTTGCAAACCCTAAAAACTAGGAAGAGGGTTCATAAATGATGAAAACCACATAAATAGGGGAGAATATCTCCCAAACGGAGCACATTCACCAAGTGAATTCCACAATATCTCTATGAGGGTGTAGTAGTAACTCTTTTAGTCATAAAACATCACAATTAACTATTCCAAAGTCCCTAAATAGTTTAAAAAGTGTCGAAAATAACTCAAATAACATAAACAAGGTCCAATATAGTCTAAGTACAAGGTTTGGGTTTCCAATCAAGCACTAGGAAACAATCACCCATACCCCTCACTTTTGAAACCATGGCCTACCATACTCTTTTAGTTGCTTGTTGATCCAGTTGTTTATTTATTTAAGAGAAACATCATTAATAATACCAACATCTAAGTACATAGTCCATAGTCACATCATCAAAAATGTCATAGTCACATAATCAAATAATCAACCAAGTCATCCATCATCTTATAACGAGACATGTCATAGTCACATGAACATATAATCACATTCATGTCAACTAAACAATTAATTATAAACCATATAGTCGAACAATAATCATATAGTCATGTCATCACACAATTAATTAAATAAATCATAGTCACCTAAGCAAATTATTATAATAATTACAGGGCTTAACAATTTGGGTATTACACCCCCTCCCATCTTCCCCTAACTCTTACTAACCCCTTCTCTCACTCTCTCTCACTCCCTTACTCCTCCACTTACACCTAACCCCCACCTCTCTCTCTCTCCCCCAAGCCCCTAACACACCACCACCCTTTCAGTTCACCCCCCCCCTCTCTCTCTCTCTCTCACACACACACACACACATCTCTATGCCTCCCCTTACCACTAACCCCTGTCCTCTCCCTAACCTTTCCTAACCCTTTCTCTCATTCTCTTTCTCCCTTGATCCACTTACCCATAATATACTAACACCCCCCATGTCTCTACCCCTATACCCTTAACACCCCCTCTCTCTACCTCTAACCACCCAACAACCTCAACTCTCTATCTCGCTCACACTCTCTCTACCCCTTACGACCCCTCTCTATGTCTCTCCTAATCCCCCTACCCTTAACCCCCCCTCTATATTTGTCTCTCATAATCCCTCTCCTCGTGCCACTAAACACCCCCACTCCTCATCTATATGTCCCTTTCCGTTTAATATCCCTAGTCCTACCCAAGCCCCTAACCTACCCCCCACCCCCCTGCTCTCTCTCTCTATCTATCTATCTATCAATCTCTCTTTCTCTCTGCTTCCTATCTTTCTCTATATCCCCCCTCTCCCTAACCCTTACATATATTTAGTTTCATCCTAGATACCTATCCATCCAAATCCTTTTCATGTTATAATCACCAATCCAAGTCTAACGCACCAATTTATATTCACTTTCTTCATGAAATATGTTCATTCTATATACAAAGAAATCCATATATTTTTAATGTTCTCATTTGTTATCATCATCAATACAAGTATAATGCATCAATTCATGTTTGTTATATATATATAGCCATCTAAATAGTTTTAATGTCATCGTTTCCAAGCCAGGTCTAACACTTCAAATATTTTTAATGGTATAATCACCAAGGCAATTCTAATGCACCATGTCGTGAAGTGAAACACATCCAAAACATGTTCATTGCATATACCTAGACATCCAAATCCATGTCAATATATGTTCTTTTTATTTACCTAGCCATCCAATTCTTTTTAATGTTATCATCACCAAACCATACAATGTAATTGTAGTGTTATTCATTCTAGCATTATAAATAGAGTATGTGTTTTATCAATATATATTGGGTACTCGTTTTGTAAGTGCATATTGCGTACTCATTTTGTAACTGCATATTAGGTACTCGTTTTGTAATGTCATATCATGTACACATTTTGTTTACCACAAAACATTTTTTTGGTAAGCTCATCAATTTGAATTTAAAAGAAACACGTACTTATTTTTTAGCAGTAGGACCAACCCTCCACATATGTTGTCGTGTGATCCCTGTGCCTATGTGTATGCTTTGTATTTTTCTTTGTATTAACCAAACACGTGCCATGGAATGTGGTAAACCATGGCTAATTGAGCATTTCATCCATTTTCTCAATATGCCCATCTTTTACCGTTGGTTATAGTATTCTACATACCATAAGCTTTGATGAAAATCTAGACCTAGATAGCATTTTTATGTAGATTCCAAATAGTTTTTTTAAATATTTTTTCTATTTTTTTCTAATTTTTCTTGTGTCATGACCCCTTAACTAAAAAAACACAATGTTAGTGTTTCGTCCATAGCTTTTTCATTTCTCAAGCATTTAAAAAAAATTGTGTGTTGCACTACTAGACAATGACCTCTACATGCTATAAAAAACAATTTTATGATCATTGCATTAAGCTATTCAAAGGATGCACCCACACTTGGCATAATGTTTCTGAGGTTCGATCACTTAGATAATTAACAAATGTATATAAATTATTAAATCTATATTGGAAAAATACCGCCGCACTAGTACTAGTTGTTCTCTATATGTCTACTAGTTTTCGTAGGTTGATTCCATCATTTAGGCACTCAAAGGTTGCACCCACAAAATCATATACCTTATACATTGTCCCCCAAAAAGGTGCTTGTCAAAAAAGATCAAACTTTAGATGGTTATGAACATTCTCAATAGATAAAATTTGTATATTTAGAAATGTGATTCAATTTCCTACATTTCATCTTTATTACTCAGAGCAAGATTCATTGTGTATGTAGCTCAAAATATCCATGTAAGTTGGCAGATGCCTGCTTTTTTAGTTTTATATTGCATCTAACGTGTCAAAAGAGACCCTCATTAGCTTGAACACGCCCTTAAATCTCTATATACCTTGTGTTGTTTTAGGTTTTAGGGTTGGATATAAACAACATAAGTTGTATTATAGCATTTTCCTAAGCCAGTATGCCCTAGAAGTTTGCAATATTTTTATAGGGTAGAGACGTGTTCCAATGTATTTCAACAATACAAAGATTTGTTACTCAGTAGGTAAACGTTTGGTTGCATAAGTATAAATGAAAATAATACAGTTGGTACTTATTAACAATTATTGTTAGAAACCATTATAACCTTTTTTGCTACCCCTTGAAGTAACACTAAATCAGGCATCACCTATATATGGAATATCACTTCTACATACCCCTTAGGTATATTGAAAGTCCCCTAAGCCACTTGAAACTTATTGTACACAGTTCCATGAATCGCCTTGTTTCTATAATGGCATTGAGATTACTATTAGGATAATTAATACTCCATCCTTGTCCTAAATAGCATTATTTATTTTTCCTAGTAGTTGATGATGTAATTTCCCCCTAGTGGTGTGCAGATGTCATCTAGGATCCATCAACCACCTAATGCGCCCTACATGCATCATTTTAGGACCACTTGAGTTAGTTCCCTACATTTTAGGAGCCAACTCAATGTTCTAGTTTAATCCACTTGAGTTAACTTACTCTTGTGGGGGGTTTATGCTCTGATAGCCACTGTTTGTAGTCTCATGAACCCTTTTTTGAGTGATTTGCATACAAAAATCACGAATGCGCCTATTTTGTTAAGTTGACTGATTGTGTCTCCAGTTAATTGAGATTTGGAGTTTAACTAAGTTTGGGAGCTCCGGTGCACTAATAGAGGTGACAATTCCTATTCTAGATTGACTGAGACTCAAATTCTCCTAGGTGATTTGAATTATCCCCATTGCAACATAATTGTTGACTATACTGATTGTTGGATCATGTGACATTATTATGTTCCTATATGATTTCTCATGCATGATTAATTGTCTTCTCATTATTACTGCAATTTTCACTGTAATTCATATTTTTTGCTCATTCTTTCTCTATGAGGTATACTCAGCTCCATGATATGCTATGATTTATAATTTCACACGGTATAAGATATCAGTGAGCATAGGTTGAGAATCTACTTTGAGTAGTGCACCAGAAGCCTCTAGATTTCCACATCAAATCTCGGTGCCATTCATTGAATTCATTGGAGAAATCCTTTGAGGTCTAGCTAGGTGTGAAGGATATGGAAAAATGTGCCTATTTTCCTAAAGAAGTGCTCAGTAGTATTTTATCTCCAAAATTGAGTTTTTTTGCAGGATTCTGATGGTTTTTCAGTGCAGCAGTAGCAATAGTTTAGTTTGTATTCGCTCCAGTAGTTTATATGGAGAATTCGAATGTTCCTCTGTATTTGAGGATCCTAACACCCTTCAATTATCTTGATTGGAGGGATGATATGCATATTGTATTGCGTAAAAAGAGTCTGTAGAGGGTCACTATGGGAAAGTAGGTCGAACCTCAAGCAATTGTTGAGAAGTCCAAGTATTTGAATAGATTGGATGAAGCATTTGGTTTCATGTGTATTCATATTTCTAGATAGCTACTCTTCCGCCTTGATGGATTGAAGACTCCAAGAGAGGTTTGGTTGAATTTGGAGACCCTCTTAGGAAAACAAGATGAGATAAGGGGCCATATTATGAAGAATGAATTGATTTCTCTTCAACCTAGAAGTTTTGAAACCATTCAACATTTATTTTCTAAATTCAAATCTTTGGTCATGCAATGCAAGCAATGTGGCATTGAGAAGAAGGATGAGAAGTTGGTGCTATCAATTCTAAGTAAGCTTGGTCCGGATTTCTCCATCTTTGTTTCTACCTACCATTCAGGGAGATTGTCAATCCGTGGTTGGAAAATGCCATCCTGTCACATACCCACCCATCTATCCAAGGCAAGGGAGGGAACATGATGCCAATCTTTGGGCTTTTCATAAAAATCAGCCCACTCATTAGATTCATACCATTAAAACAGATGTGTGCAGATGGAAAACAAGAAAATTATGCACATCGGAATTAAAACATCCACACACATTACTCATGCATACAACATATCAGCAGTCGTCAAATTAATATGGTGCAGAAGTAAATACATAGGCAATAAAAACACTTATCTCCATTTTTGCAACTATCCCAAACAACTAGCTACGTCCCTGCAACGTTCCACCCAACCATAGGCTCTTCGACAGCTTATACTGAGTCCGTCTAAAGGCCACCCCCGAACTGGGCATGATTCTCACAAGGAAAGGGAACATTCAGCTCATACACAGCCCATTTCTCATTTCATCTCAGCCAAGCCAGTGCACAACTGGGTTTATCAGGATGCATTTGAACCCTAGAGGCTTCCACTCAAGTTCAATCCAAAGCAATGGATTTACCAACAGGTTGGCCATGGGTTTTCCCAAATTGTTTCCAGTCAAAGTTGGATTAAGGGATAGGAAAAACAATCACAGGGGAAAATGAATTCTTCCCTAGCTAATTAGGAATTCAATGGCCCAAAAAGACCTCTATGGAACCCCAGGTCAATTCCTCTTCTTCCCCACTGGTAGACAACACAAAAATGCCCTTCTCCTGACTGAGGAAACAAGGATAAACAGAAAAACATGGCTGCAAAGCACCCAGGTAGCTCTAAACTCGTGAGGGAGGAAGACTGGTTGATGGATAATGGCTTGGGAGAGAAAATCACGGTTCATTTCTTTCCCAAGAAGCAAAACGTGATTTCCCATGCAGGGTGGCTTGCCCATACTCGAATTTGGACAGCCATACCTCTCATCCCCCAAGGCATTAACTACCTCAACCAACTCTTGGGAGAAAATCAATGATTGGGTACAAAAGTCAACATGGGTAGTTGAGGGTTTGATGGGTTCTCTCATTGACACTTGGCTTGACTTGGTTGGCTCAAGGGTTTGAATGTTTTCCCTCCCAACTCCTTGTAAAATCATGCCCCCATCTCTTGTTGCATTGCATAGCTAGTTGTGGGTATTTTATTAAAATGCATATTACATGATGTTGAAATTCCAATGTGCCTGGCTAGCACACAAGCCATATGCATCACTAAATCGATGGCGGGGCCTTGGCCTTGAGCTCCTCACCATGATTTCATAACAATATTACATCATTTACAATTTTAATGTGATGGGTTCAAGATGGGGACGTGACACATCCTTATATTTATTCACTGAATCTCTCATCCAAGAACAAGACTAGATAATTCAAATGGGCGCCCTCAAAGCTTCAAAGAATCATGCTCTTATGGCTGGAGAGTCAAAAAGTGTGAATGCAAAGGGGAAGCACAAAGGGAAGGAAAAGAATCAATTTGGAGATGAGCCAAAAAAATAAGCTTAATCCCTCAGAAGGAGCCTACAACTCCAAGAAGGATAAGCAAAATAAGTTTGATAAAACCAAGTGCACGTACTATAAGAAAGGAAACCATCTAAAGAGTTCATGTATGAAGAAAACCATAAATCAAATGGCCAAAATTCTTCAAGAAAACCACATTTCTCTTCTAGAAGGTACAAAGAGGAATGATTTAGGAAGCAATATTGATGATCATGAGAGATGCCATGCATTCTGTAATGTCCCTACTCAAATAAATTCCTAAAGGAGAAAATTCCACCAATCTACTAGTTTACTAGGTTGGGTGGAGACATTAAATTTGGAATAAGGAGACTAATAAACCCAAATGGAATTTAGCATTGACATAAATATATTTATGTGGTGATAAATAAAAATTTATGGTGAGAAAATTAGATGGCACTTGGTTATGGAGACACATGAATGGTGTGGGACCCAC
Source organism: Larix kaempferi (assembly GCA_027924585.1). Lineage (NCBI taxonomy): Eukaryota > Viridiplantae > Streptophyta > Pinopsida > Pinales > Pinaceae > Larix > Larix kaempferi. Next base: position 994,931 of record BSBM01000033.1, read on the forward strand.
ACAAGCTAGATTCCCCATGCCACATGGCATTTTACTCTCACCCATTCGAATCCAAGATGGATTCCACTATTCTTGGGGGATTTGGAAAGGAAAAATACTTGGCATGACTCAATGAGGTCGAAATATTGAGGAAGAGTAACTCGCATGGGAGAGGAAGAGGCAATTTGGAGCTAGTGGGACACTTGGGCTAGAATCCCTAGCTTCTATGACACCAATGATGAATATTCCTATGACACTTATGAAAAATCAGACCTGATGGTTGGCATATTACATACATGAAATTTCAAGGCTAAAAATAGCCTCCAAGAAGGTGCACAAGTGAGTGAGGGCAGCCAAACAGACACCAAGTCGAATTTGGGGAAGGACGAAGCTAGAATTGGAGGGAGAAGTGGCATACTTGGGAATCTCTTCCCAAAGTGAGTTGGCATGAAGCTCATAGATGGAATTCAAATTGAGGAATCCTTAGGAATTTTATAAAACTCAGAAACAAAAAAGAAGAGTAGCTTCTGATCATTTTACATTTTGCATTTGCATTTGGAGAGAGATCTAGTAGAGAGTTAGTCTACTTGCCTTAGCACCAATTTCGAGGGTGAAAGATTCCCATACTAATTGGAAATTGGAGAGTACATTCAGACCTTTCATTTGGATATACAATGGAGTATTTAGTTATAGGTTGAAGGTACAAGTAATCTCGTGGTTGATTCATATACAACTCATTCTTGCATCTCTTTCACATTTTCTTGCATATTTGGGCCCTTAGAGGAATTGCGCCTTTGGTGAGATGTTGATATATTTGTGAGAGTCTAAGAATATCCATTTATTTGTAATATGATATATATACTCTATATTTATTTATCATGAGACTCTTAGGTCTAAATACCAAGTGAAGTTATGTAAAATTACCAAACAATGCATAAATGATGCCATTTCCCCTAGATCTTGTTGTTGGAGTTTGAAGAGATATTATTTCTAGTTGTATCAGTTTATCTCTGTGATTTTGTTGATGTATGGAGTGTTATTAAAGTTCTGAATAAGTTTCATTAACAGATCATAAGCCCTTGGCATCTAAAATTCGAATTTCATAACACATGGTGAAAATTACTAGCTTTCCCCCCTATGTGAAATCTTGCATATAAACATATGATTTAAAGGAGTTACAGAAGGCCCTAAGAAATGATTAACGATACATTGGAGATATAATTAAATCCATTTATCAGTACCATACCTCTTTTCAGAAATTAGGAATGGTTTAACAACATTTGGGAAACCATCTTTGTCCACTACCCTTGGGGGTTTTGAAGCTCGAAATTACTAGTATTTCTCCCTACTTTGTCCAGATTGTAAATGAACATAAGTATTTTAAGGGTTGATAAGAATCCATTAACCTCATTTATATGTATGAATACCTTCCAAACTCATTCATACCCCATTCGGAAGCATTTGGAATCATTCAAAAGCAGTAGTGTTAAGACTAGTCTTAATTCGAATTGGGTAAAATTTGCAATTTTTCCTAGTTTGTGCAAATTATTAAAAATGGACACTACAAATTGAAGGCAGGATTCAATCAATCTAAATATTCCATCATAGATTTTGGAGACTCCAACCACATGGTTTCCTCTAGAGAGCCATTTTCTTCTCTTGATCTTGCAGATGGTCCTAGTATTCACATGGGAGATGATTCTCAAATTTCTGCTAAAGGGAAGGGCATAATATAGCTTGAGCATGAAAAGTTCAACAATATGCTATATATTCCTTCTCTAGGAACCAATTTGTTGTATATTTATCATATGAAACACACGGGTTCATCAAAGAAAGTAGTATTTGGACCTCACATAGTTGAGTTTGTAGAGATCTCATCTGGGAAGCTGATAGCCAAAAGTGTTGCAAACCATTCCCCCAAGACATATGAGTTCTCTTGATTCCTACCATATTCATATAAAAGTGCTCTCTTAACTCATGCAAATTAGAGAAGCAGTCTCTGGCATGAAATATTCGAACAACTAAACTTCAAGTACCTACAACATTTGCACAAGGAAGAGTTGGTTGAAGGTTTGTCGAACATAAAGTTCTCTCAAGGAATATGCAAAGGTGTCTCAAAAAAATGGTGTCTCAAAGATTAATAATAGGTCATTGAAAGAGATGGATACCCGCTTGCTTGAAGCAATAGATATCCCATCAAATCTCTGGGAATAAGTATTGAACTATGCCACATACATTTAGAATAAGGTATCCCATGAATCTATTAATGGGGTCACTCCATTCGAAGCATTGAAGGGACACAAAACTGATGTCTTTCACCTGAGGGTTTTGGATCCAAGGCATGGGCCAAAATACCCTTTGACAAGAGGAAATCTCTTCAACCTCAAAGTAGAGAATGCATTCTTCTTAGATATGCAGAAGATGCAAAAGCTTACAAACTGATGGATATTGCAACCAAGTGATGCTTCATTGAAAGAAGTGTTTAATTCAATCAGGATCCATTGCATGATCTACAACTAGTTGAAGAATAAGATATAACTGATTTACCTATTCCATTTGCTCCTAACGATATTTCTACAAGTGATACACGTTCAGATTCCAAAGAAGAAGATCAATATGATTCAGATCTAGATATTGAGTATGAATATCATGCAGATCAAGATCCGTATCCAAAAGCTACTCCTAATCCAAATCATAAATGGGCTCAAAATCTTATTGAGGCAATTGGGGACATTGCTAGAGATCCATCTAACTACAAAAGAACAAGATCCCAATACCAAGATGCAAAAATTTCACTTTTCCATACAGATCCACTTCTCCCTAAGAGGTGCTTCATGATGGCGGGTTTGGATCCACAGTCTTACAGAGAGGCTTTCCATGATCTGAAATTGCAAGCATCCATGGATGAAGAATACGTGTCACTGCAGAACAACGAGACATGGGATCTTGTCTCTCTTCCCCCGGGGAGGAAACTAGTTTAGTGAAAATGGATCTACAAAACAAAGCTTGCATCTGATGGATCTAAAACCAAGTACAAGGCTCAATTGGTTTCAAAGGGGTAATCACAAGTTCAAGGTTTGGATTACAATGAGACATTCACTCTTGTAGCAAGAATGGATTCAGTAAGGGTTGTTTTTTCCATTGCAGCATCGAATGCATCGGAGGTACATCACCTGGATGTAAAGAGTTTCCTCTTGCACGGTGACTTAGAAGAAGAGATATACATGAAACAGCCTGAGGGGTACACTAATGATTCTTCCTTTCTATGTATACTAAGGAGATCACTGTATGGGATTAATCAAGCCCCAAGGGCATGGTATGCAAAGATCGATTCCTTCTTACTGTCACAAAAGTCTGAAAGATGCAAATCTGATTGCAATGTTTACATGCAATAGAAGGGAGTATGTCTATTGTTGATTGTTTTGTATGTGGATGAATTTCTCATCACCGGTGGATCTGCTACTGGGTTGAAGCACATCAAGTCTTCCTTGAACAAAGCATTCACTGTGACAAAATCTAGAACTGTTAAAACAATTCAATAGTAACTCAAAATGCTTCAGGATCATGATTTCACAGTCAAGGTATGCATCTGATTTACTCACAAATTTCCATATGGAATATTGCAAAGCCACATATTTTCCCTTCATATCTAGCATTAGATTGGAAGAAGGTGGTTCTACTCCCTTGGTTGATAGCAGTCTTTACAGATAGATGATTGGTAGCTTGTTGTATTTGACACATTCGAGACCATATCTATCATATTTTTTTGGTGCTATGGCTATGTACATTCAAGAGCCACATCAAGTGCATTGGAAGGAAACAAAGAGGATCTTGCACTATGTGCAACGTACGAGAGAGTTTGGTATTCATTATTTTGCTAGTGCTAGGAAAGATCTAGTTGGTTTTACTGACTCAGATTGGGCTGGAGACAATACTGATAGGAAATATACTTCAGGGTACGTATTCATGTTGGGATTAGGACCAATCTATTGGTCAAGCAAGAAGCAGGCAGCACTCGCACCTTCTTCAGTAGAGGTGGAGTACAAAGCGACTGTGAATGCATCTATTCAGGTATTTTGGTTGCATGGGATCTTGACAGAGTTTTCCATTCGCACTTCTCCTTCAGTAGACATTTTTTGTGATAATCAAAGTGCGATCATGATCTCCAGTGAATCAATTCAGAAGCAAAGGACCAAACATATTGAGGTTCACATGCACTACATCAGAGAGCTAGTGCACAACAATACCATCTCACTGCATTATTTTCCTAGAGAGGATATTATTGTAGAAATATTCACAAAGTTTTTTACTCATAAGATATTTTTTTATCTCATATCTCTACTTGGTGTGAAAACTATTTGAGCTTCCTGTTGTCCTATTTTTGAGGGGGGTGTTTTCCCATGAGGTTTTGCCAGTTTCCTTGGTTAATGGATAGTTATTTTATTTCCATCATTTATTTTATTGTATGGGTGACCTTCGGTATTAGTAATAAGGGTCCATGATGCACAAGTTAGGATTAAGGGGGGGTTTTAGGATAATAAATACTCCATCCTTGTCCTACCTATCATTATTGTTTTTTCCTAGTAGTTGATGATGTCATTTTCCCCCTAGTGGTGTGAAAATGTCATCTAAGATCCGTCATCCACCTAATGCACCTTGCATGCATCATTTAAAAACCACTTGAGTCATTTCCCTACATTTTAGGGTCTAACTCAGTGTTCTAGTTCAGTCTTCCTGAGTTAGCTAACTCTTGTTGGGGGTTTATGCTCCGATAGCCACTGTTATTGATATCATGCACCCTTTTCTGAGTGATTTGCATGGAAAACTCACTAATGCGCCCCTTTTGGTAAGTTAATTGATGGTGTATTTAGTTAACTGAGATTTGGTTGAGTTTAACTGAGTTTGGGAGCTCTAGAGCACTGATAGAGGTGACAATTTCTATGCTATATTGACTGAGACTTGAATTCTCCTAGGTGATTCAAATTCTCTCCATTGTAACATCATTGTTTACTATACTGATTATTGGATCATGTGACATTATTCTGTTCCTATCTGAGTTCTCATGCATGATTAATTGTCTGCTCATTTTTACTGCATTTTTCACTATAATTCATCTTTTCTGCTCATTCTTTCTCTTTGAGGTATACCGAGCTCCATGATCTATTGCAATTTAGAATTACATAGATACCACTAAAGAATATTAATATCTCCAACCTAGATAGTAGGGTAGTATGAATAAGGGCATGGCCAAGCCTCCTTAGTTAGTTCCCTGAGAGATTGGGTTGAGTATTACTATTGGACCTTACATGTATATTAAAGATATATAGAACGTAAAAATATCTCATCCTTGGGTCCCTACAAACCTAAACCTCTATTTATAGCCAGAAAAATGCCTACATATTTGCATACAACAATAATTTGGGCATTTTATCGGTGTTGTAACACTATTCTCTATTACCAACTAGTGAAATTCCTACATATTTATATGTTGAAAGAATTTGCAAATTCTATCAATGTAATAATATATTGTAAGGAGTAACACGCCTCTTGTGGAAGACCTATATTTAAAGAATCCTTACACTATGCTAATTGTGTTGGTATATATCTCTCACAACTCTTTTTGGGTGGATCCGCCATTAAAATAATTGGTGATACATCTTGAAAGAATCGACTTTAGCTCCTTCAAACTTTAGGTAATCTGGTGTTAATTCGTTTTCGGTCATAAGTGGTTCCATGGTACACAAGTTCACAATCGAAAAAACATATAGGACCAAACCAAGGTTCAACCTGGGGATAATAAAAAATGACATCATTGAAGCACGCAATTGAACAAATCCCCATCAATATGGATAACCAATTGCAAGTTATATATATTCTAGTGCTCAACATGTGGGGATATCACCTAACCAAGAGGCTCACAAAATTAAAGTATTTGTTAATGAAGGACAAGACTCTCACACTCTTTTCCCTGAAACCCACCTTTACCATTTCCAGATAAAATTTCATGGAACTTCTTCCCAAACGTTAACATGAGAAAACATGATGGTTTTGATCCCTTGGGTTGTGTTATGCAAATGGATCACTACTTTAATCTCCATGGAACTGGGGATTTCATAGTTTTTTCCATTAAGAGGGGGAAACTAGGAAGAACCTTGGCTACTCATAGCCTTTTTTTACAACAAAATTCTTTGATTCTTAATCTAGTTGTGTCCTTTCCTGCTTTGTAATAATGGTCAATGCTCTATCGGGTTATCCTCCTATTCTCTATCAAGTTCTCCCTCAATGGTATAATGATTTCTTCATCTAATGATTCTATTGAGATCCTCTTCTAATGATTCTATCAAGTCCTCGGGTTGATTCTCTATAAGAATCTACTTCTGATGCTCCATGGGGTTCTCCTCCGATGCTCTATCAAGTTCTCGTCCGATAGTCTATTGCATTCTTATTCTTATGCTGTTATTGAAATCCTCCTTTGATGCTTCTATTAGGTCCGCAATATGATGCTCTATCAGAATATCCTTTTGATGCTCTATCAATTTCTCCTCCTATGGTCTATTAGGTTCTCTTTTGATGGTCTATTTGGTTCTTGTTTCGATGCTTCTATCAAGATCCTCCACCTATGCTTCTTATCGCGTTCTCATGTCAATTATATATTGGAACATCCTTTTGATGCTCTATAGGGTTCTGTTGTGATGCTCTATCAAGTTCTCCTTCAATGGTATATCAAGTTTTTTTCAATGCATATTTCGGTATTTACACTAATGTGCTTTCACTCTATTCTCCAGTGTATCTTTCAGGCTTTCTTCCGATGTGCTTTCAATCTTATTGATGTGCCTTTTGAGATTTCCTCTTATAAACTTTTAGGGTATTCTTCAATGTTCCTTTTGGGATTTCCCCAAATGTGCTTTCAAGCTCTTCTCCAATGCACCTTTCAAGCTTTCCTCATATGTGCTTTTGGGCTATTCTCTGATGCATCTTTCATGCTTTCGTCCAATTTTCTTTTGGAATCTCTTCCAATGTTCTATTAGGTTCTCGCTCTATGCTTCTTTGAAGATCACCTCCAGTGCTTTGTTGAGACCTCCTCCAATGCTCTATCCAAGATATTTGTGCAATCCATTTTTTAGCTTCCAAGAAAACAACGGCGAATATTCTAGTTGATATTTAGGAATGAAACGATATTGACTAGTGGTTCTCTTCTAGGCTTAATAGGTTTTTTGAACTGCAAACATAGTTTAGATTCTTTGGATTGATCTGTGAAACACAATCACTCTCACTCTGTCCGATCTCCTAAGTCGTGCGCAACATTTTTTCTTGCTCTCTGGATCTCAGAGGAAGCTACCTCATTTTATTCCTTAATTGATTTAATATTTAACTCTTCAATTGATCTACTATCCACTATGTGAAGAGGCTTACACCCTTATCTCTTATTTATTTAATCAATTTACTCTCCACTATGTGAAGAGTCTTAAGCATGTCGCTTTGATACCTTGTTAAATCTCAAAATAAATGGTAATATTGAAAAACAATAGAAACTATGGATCATTCACATATGCTCTTCTCATAATATAAAGGACTACATTTGTAGCTAAGTGGACCCAAAGAAAAAATTGATTTCTATCCAATTTGCTAAATATAGAAAAGACTTAACTGATTCATACTCGGTCAACCACTACTATCTAATGGACTCATAAATGAAAAGCACTACTTTTAGCTAACTAAAACATGGGAGATTACACACTTCAACAATTTGTTACTATCATTCCCTACACCTCTTCCACTTCCATGGTTGGCTTGAATTTTACATTTATGTTCTTATTGATTGTTTCTAAACCAAAAATTGCATTATTTAAGTTCCAATTTATTTAAAAATTTAGTGGAAAATTCATTGTGCTAGTTATTTTTAACCTCTACTATCATGGAAACAAATATCTTCGTATACCAATATAGGCTCATTATCTTCAAGAACTTTGTAGTTTTTCTTCTAGAGAAGCATGGATTTGAAGCCAAGGGAGTATTTCAAAATTCACTTGTTAAGTCGATGTGCCCCCTTGACTTTTCTTGACTCTTCATTGTATTTACTCAATTTCTCATTTTTATCCCATAGGAAAACCCATTGTTAATATCTCTTTGTTGCTTTTGTTGTAGAGGCTCTAACCTTGATCATTAATGGACCCAAGCCTTTACTTGAATTCTCCCTACATTTTCATGGGAACCCTTTGCATGCACCTTGGCTAATAACAATATGCCATTGCTTTATAGAGAAGCCATAAACCTATGGGTGAGTTTGTTCAGTAACTGCTTCATCTAAACTAGAAAAACAACCTACCCAACAAGCTAAGACTCCAACTACTATGATTGTTTCTTGTGAGAACATGTTACATAATAACACTTTCATAATATCCAAGACATCTTGCTTTCATAAGTTCTCAATAATTGAGAACAAATGTTAATTGAGCACAAATGTTGATAGTGAGTTCCATGTCTTTCTCCCATTACCTTAATGGTCAAGTTAGAATTGTTATTGTATTGGATGGAGAGTGTTATGGTGAGTGATGGATGCTTGACCCAGATGGCTCTCATCCTCCACTCCTCTAACTTCCATCACCTCCACTAGTGCCACTAGGGAAATCATTCCCTCTTCTCACCTCATCTTAAATCCCTAACACAATGTAGCATGTAATGTTGTTGTATATTTTGGTTTTGGTTTTATTAATTATTATGAGTGTAGCAAAATTGCATGTATAATAATTAAAATATATGTCTTTTCCTTGGGGTTACAAGTCCAAATAGAGAAGTATGGCATGCATACCTTAATAAAATAAAGTAAACAAATCAGATTTTGTTGTCATCTCAAAAATAAAGTTGATACCTTGCACATCATGCCCAGAGGAACTATTCTCAGGAAGGTGGGAATGATGATCAGTCACCGTAAGTTAACAGAGTTTATCATCCTGTTGAGAGCATTTTGATCAAACCTTCCAGAAGAAGAGTAATATTATAGGGTTTTATTTCTTTCCGCCCCTGGTGAGAAATATGAACAAAAATGGCGAGGGCGACCATGGAAAGAACTTAATAAGGAAAATAATAAACGGGAAAATGTTTTGGTGTGGCAAATTGTAGCAAGATGTCAATATTGGGAAAGAACTCCTCAGGATAGTTTCTCATAACGATCGTGTTGGAAATATCATAATTAAAGAGCTGATAGCGTATCTGATATGCTCTAGCTCTGTCAGAAGTCAGTTGGTCATTTTTTTAGTCTGCAATGTCAGACACTCAATCTATTTGTAGCCAATCTGGCTCACAGCAAGTTAGTATTTAAGGAGCCGCATTTGTAGTTTGCAGGCTCATAACTTCTTAGGTAGAAATTTATCTCTGTGTTTAATGCAACCCTGTAGCTTCCAAGTGAAGCGATCTTGAGTCTGTGATAATGAAACTCTATAAATGTAAATCATTCACAGAGATTAGATAAGAGATGAAGAGATAGAGATAAGTAAAGAAGAGAAGAAGTGAAAGACCTGTGAAGTGTATGAAGTGCCCAAGGTCTGTTAATGTAAAAGATTGAAGTAATCATCTCTTTGTATTGCGGCAAAGTTACTCTATTTCAAAGTGGTAATATATAAATCTATAGTTTTGTGAATTCATTCTCAAGAGTGTTTGTTTATGCATGTTGCACATCTATTTCATATTGACCTGTGTAAATGTTGTTTACATTTACGGTCTGTAAATCAAATCAAGATTCTCAAGTATTTGAGGGTGGTAAATGCCCTAGTTTAACGCGCAGTAACCTTTGACATATATTTTGGTTCTTATGTTTTAGCATGAAGTTCATTTATACAAAGTTTGTTTAAGTTTGGGTTGTGTGCAGTTAGATAGGTTTACAAAGTTAACCGCGCAGTTAATCTTTGTAAAAGTTAAAAGAGTGTGCAAAAGTAATTTGTATGAAGTGCGCACTCCATACAAAGTCAAGTTCATGCAAAGTAAAGTATTGCGCGAAGTTAAGATTTGTGCATTTGCACAAAGTTCAACTGCATAGTAGAAAGTGGAATCGCGCAGTTAATCTCTCCACAGTAGAAACGCACAGTTAATCTACGCGCAGTAAAAGGTGAATTGTACAACTCATATCTGCTCATTTATTTTGTGAAGTAAAGTGTTTTATAAAAAGTGGAAGAAAATTTAAAACAAAGTATTTTCTAGGTCTAGCGCATGTCTTTAGCAAAAGAAAAGAAAACATTTATCATTTGCACAGTTAATTCTTTTTAACTGCATGGTGCCCCTTTTCCCTTGATCTAGTATCAGAGCCTGGTTTACGGAAAGTAGAATTTGTATTTACATAAGGGAAAAGTGATTAAGAATGGCTTCCACTTCGGGTAATTTGCAGACCCCAATATTTTTTGGTAAAAATTATGAATATTGGTCTCTAACTATGAAGGCTTTGTTTAGAGGTCAAGATGATGGGAAATAGTCCAGAGTGGCTATGTAGAACCAGTAGATGCAGTAGCATACAACAATCTCACAAAAGCTAAGAAGGACATTTTAAGGGAACAGAGGAAGAAAGATGGAAAGGAGTTGTTCCACATACATCAAGCAACACATGAGTCCATGCTCCCAAGAGTAGCGGCAGCAAAGTCAGCAAAGGAAGCGTCGGACACACTTGAAACTTCCTATCAAGGCTTGAACAAGGTAAAGACTGCCAAACTTCAAATTCTGAGAAGAGATTTTGAATCTCTATCTATGAAAAACACAGAGTGAGTAGACTCGTTCTACACTCATGTTATTGGTCTGGTTAATCAAATAAAGTCTCATGGAGAAACTCTAACTGATCAAAGAGTTGTTGAAAAAGTTCTTAGAGTTCTGCCAAATAAATTTGAATCTTTGGTTGTAACCCTGGAGGAAAACAAAGATCTTTCCACATTTACTATTGATGAGTTGCAAGCCTCATTACATCAATGGTTCAGATACATCGCTGGAAGGTGCATTCACAGCACAGTCATCCATAAGTCGTGGAAGAGGCAGAGGAAGATCAAACTCTAGAGGCAGAGGAAGAAGTTCTTTCAGAGGATGTCATAGTAGCAGTCCTGCGCATGTCACTAGTAGAGGCCAAAATCAAACCCCCAATCAGCCAAGTAAACAAAGGTATGATAAATAAAAAATTCAATTTCATTACTGTAAGAGGTTTGGACACTTTGCATATGAATGCAGGAAGAAGCAGTATGACAGAGGAAAGTAAGGTGAAGCTCATTCAAGCGAAACCAACACTCCAAACAGCTCACTATTCTTAGCATGCGCATCTTCGTTGGAATGCAATGTTGTCCAAGAAAGTCCAAATGGCATTTGGTATTTAGACTTAGGCTGCAGAAATCATATGGCTGGTAATTTAAGTTTATTTTCCAGTCTAGATAAATCAGTTCAAACTGATGTAACACTTGGAAACAATTTTCAAGTCACTGTTTTGGGAAAGGGTACTATTGATATTCTAACCAAATAGGGGCAGCAGAAATATATGTCTAATGTTTATTATGTTCAAGGTTTGAAGCATAATTTGATGAGCACTGGAAAACTGATGGAAAAAGGTTACATAATCCATATGATAGGGAAGCGCCGTGTGATCAAGGATAGATATCCAAGCAATCAGTTGATAGCCGAAGTGTAGATGACAAGAAATCGCTTGTTTCCTTTGAGGATAAGACCCATCATAAGAGGAAAAACAACTCAAGTTGTTCATGAAAGACAGAATGGAAATTCTGGAACTGCTCCCAACGTAGAAAGCAAAGAAGCATAAATTCATTGCGCAGAGGAAGAAAAGGACAGTGCAATGCAAGTTGCATTTCAAACAAAAATTAAAGATGAATCCTGGTTATGGCACTTTAGATTTGGACATCAGAATTTTGGTGGGCTGAAGTTACTGCACACTAAGGACATGGTGAAAGGATTACCATTGATTGAAAAGCGAGAGAGAATTTGTGAAGGCTGTATTTTTGGCAAACAACACAGAGAGACTTTTCCAGTCGAAAAGTCATATCGAGCTCGCACACCACTTGAAATTGTGCACTCCGATATTTGTGGACCAATGCAAACACTGTCCATGGGAGGATGCACTTATATTCTCACATTTATTGATGATGAACAACATGGTTCTTTTTTATAAAACACAAATCTAATGCATTTGATTGTTTTCAGCAGTTTAAGGCACTCGTGGAGAAGCAAAGTGGTTACAGCATAAAGATACTAGGAACGGGCAGAGGTGGTGAGTATGTCTCAAGTGATTTCTTAAACTTTTGCACAAATCATGGCATACAGAAGCAATTCACTACGCGGTATACACCGCAGTAGAATGGTATTGCAGAGAGGAAGAATAGAACCATTATGGAAATGGCACACGGTATGTTGGTAGTCGCACATCTACCAAATGAATATTGGGATGAAGCAGTGCAACTGTTGTATACATGATGAATCGATGTCCGATGAAGAGCATGAAGAACAAGGCTCCACAGGAAGCACAGACAAGTATGAAACATAGTGTAACATGCGCACATGTTCCAGATGATCTAAGAAGGAAATTAGACAAAAAGGGACAGAAATGCATCTTTATTGGATATTCTAAAGACACACAAGCATGCAAGTTGTATGATCCTGTTGCAAGGAAAGTCATCATCAGTAGAGATGTTCAGTTTGTAGAAAATGAAGCATGGGATGGAACAGTAGAAAAGAATGTCAAAATCATGTCACATGTTGAACATGATGATAGCGCAGAAGATATGGATGAGACTCCGCATGCAAATCAGAATTGCGTAGCTCCATCTACTCCAAGGATTGCACAACATGCTCTAGCACAAGCAACTCTGAGTCAAGGCGCAGCTCAAGCTACTCCGACAGGCACACCAAGTGCGCAGCAAACTCCATCAAGCAGTGCGCGTAGCATGCGCAGTTCTACACCAGCAACTCCATCAAAGACAAGACGTCTGCACAAGATATATGATGCTGGTACATCTAACTCATTTTCATGTTTTGCATTATTTTCTCAAGTTAATGATCCTCTAACATTTGAAGAAGCTGTTAAAGAGAAAGTTTGGGCACAAGCCATGGATGAAGAATTAGAATGCATTGAGAAGAATCAAATATGGGAACTAGTTGTTGTTCCTAAGGATAAGGATGTGATAAGCGTGAAATGGATTTATAAGACCAAGCAAGATGCTGATGGAAATGTGCAGAAGCACAAGGCAAGATTGGTAGCAAGAGGGTTCACTCAGCAACCTGGCATAGATTTCAATGAAACCTTTGTACCTATAGCACGAATGGACACAATCAAAATAGTCTTGGCCATCGTAGCACAAAAGAAATGGCATGTTTATCAAATGGATGTTAAGTCTGAATTTTTAAATGATTATTTGGAGGAAGAAGTATATGTGGAGCATCCACAAGGCTATGAAGTTCCAGGACAAGGACACAGAGTGTACAGACTGAAAAAGGCACTCTATAGTTTGAAGCAAGCTCCTAGATCTTGGTACAGTCGCATTGACTCATACCTCATTCAGAATGGATTTCATAGAAGTGAATGTGAGCCAACGTTGTACACAAAAATCAACAAGCAAGGTAATAAGCTAATTGTCTGCCTATATGTAGATGATTTAATATTTACTGGTGATTTTGGGATAGAAGAATTCAGAACAGTCATGGAAAGTGAATTTGAAATAACTAATTTGGGGCTTATGAAGTATTTTCTGGGCATTGAAGTCCAGCAGACTGAAAATGGTATTTTCATATCACAGTCAAAATATGCAAATGATGTCTTGAACATATTTAAGATGTTAAATTGCAAGACAGATCTAACACCAGTAATAACAGGTTTGAAATTAAGCAAGGATGATGATGGATCCAATGTAGATCCTACACTATTTAAAAGGCTTGTTGGCAGCCTTATGTATCTTATAGCAACAAGGCCAAACATCATGTATGGTGTCATTTTAATCTCAAGATTCATGAAGTCACCAAAGAATCGCATTGGTAAGCAGGTAAAAGAATTCTGAGGTATGCAAGTGGAACAAAAGACTTTGGTATCTTGTATTCAACCTCAGAAAATTTCAAACTCATTGGATACATTGAAAACGATAATGCAGGCAGCATGGATGACAGAAAAAGCACATCTGGGAATACATTTCATGTAGGTACAGGTGTTGTATCATGGGCTTCAAAGAAACAACCCATAATAACTCTTTCTTTAGCAGAAGCAGAGTATGTTGCAGCTACAAGCGCTGCATGTCAAGCAGTATGGATGTGCAGAATGTTAAGTGATTTTTCACAGAACCAACAATAACCCACGGTCATTGACAACAATTCAGCTATCACAATGTCAAATAATCATGTGTTTCACAAGAGAACCAAGCACATCGACACAAGGTATCATTTTATTAGAGAATTGATAAACAAGAAGGAAATTTGTTTAAAATTTTGTAGGTGTGAAGATCAAGTTGCAGACATATTTACAAAAACATTGACAAAGGACCCATTCCAATTTCTGCGAAGTTGTTTGGGAGTGACAAGTTCTGCACAGTGAACTATGTCATGAACATAGCATGTTTCAGCACTGAAATATTTTGTAATATTTTATTTTTGTTTAAAGATCCCCATCCACTCATAATTAAGGGGGAGTGTTGGAAATATCATAATTAATGAGCTGATAGCATATCTAATATGCGCTGGCTCTGTCAAAAGTCAGTCGGTCATTTTGTCAGTCTGCAATGTCAGACAGTCAGTCTGTTTGCAGCCAATCTAGCTCATGGCAAGTTAGTATTTAAGGAGCGGCATTTGTAGTTCGCAGGCTCATAACTTCTTAGGTAGAAATTTATTTATGTGTTTAATGCAACCTTGTAGCTTCCAAGTGAAGCGATCTTGAGTTTGTGATAATGAAACTCTATAAATGTAAATCATTCACAAAGATTAGATAAGAGATGAAGAGATAGAAATAAGTAAAGAAGAGAAGAACTTAAAGACCCGTGAAGTGTATGAAGAGCCCAAGCTCTGTGAATGTAAAAGATTGAAGTGATCATCTCTCTATATTGCGGCAAAGTTACTCTGTTTCACAGTGGTAATATATAAATCTATAGTTTTGTGAATTCATTCTCAAGACTGTTTGTTTATGCACGCTGCGCATCTATTTCATATTGACCTATGTAAATGTTGTTTACATTTACGGTGTGTAAATTAAATCAAGATTCTGAAGTATTTCACGGTGGTAAATTCCATAGTTTAACGCGCAGTAACCTTTGACATATATTTCGGTTCTTATGTTTTAGCATGAAGTTCATTTATACAAAGTTTGTTTAAGTTTGGGTTGTGTGTAGTTAGATAGGTTTACAAAGTTAACCGCGCAGTTAGTCTTTGTAAAAGTTAAAAGAGTGTGCAAAAGTAATTTGTATGAAGTGCGTACAGTAAAAGGTGAATTACATATCTGCGCATTTATTTTGTGAAGTAAAGTGTTTTATAAAAAGTAGAAGAAAATTTAAAACAAAGTATTTGCTAGGTCTAGAGCATGTCCTTAGCAAAAGAAAAGAAAACATTTATCATCTGCATAGTTAATTCTTTTTAATTGGGCGATGCCCCTTTTCCCTTGAGATCGATTTCAAAATGTTGTAAAATCAAGTCGCTAGCGATTTTTGCACCATTGAAAGTGTAAGTTTTGAGCGATTTTGAGAACATTAAAAGTGTAAGTTTTGAACGATTTTGATAGAAAAAGGAAAATTCAGTTGGTTAATAAATAATAAATAATCAATCAAAGTTTGTATAACAAATTTTCAAAAACAATATGGCATTGTATGACTAAACTAAAATACCTAGCTGTGTGTTTATGCTATAAGCGGTGTGTGTTTATGTAATAGATAGAAAACTTTTATTACCATAAACGTTGCATTGCCATAAGATTATATGAAACACATTGCATTTCCATTGTAAAACCAAGATATATGAGTATTTCAATTGTAAGAATTTGGGGTGGATTAATTAATATATATATATATATATATATATATATATATATAATAAGTGTTAGTTAATATATGGACAATTCATTTAAATAACTAAAGAACATAATAGGTAGTTGAGGTATAGACAACATGTAATTACAAGTAAGCAATAAATAAGTTGTTTATGGCACTTGCTTATGTTGAAACTGCAGCATCTCTCAATGAGCACCTATGCTTTACTTATCGACTAGGGTCATGGGGGGATTCTTCATCCATTGTTCTTAAAATTGAGGGCTCCTCTGTTAAATGTTTACACTTATCCCATCATAAATTGGTAAAAATAGTTGTATAATTTGTTGTGTTTGGAATTGAACCAGTCTTCAAATTCATCGTGTCTTCCCTTGTTTTTTCTCTAACTTCATGGATGATTTTATGAGGCTTATTTTTCTTGTAGATCTTCTTATTCTACTATGTGTGTTTCCGATTGTCACAACAATCAATGTTAGTATCTTTTGTTTGGTTCTTTAACAATCATAAGCCAGTAAAAGAAAAAAATTACATTGCATTCTTTGTTCG
This sequence comes from Larix kaempferi, assembly GCA_027924585.1. Classification (NCBI taxonomy): domain Eukaryota; kingdom Viridiplantae; phylum Streptophyta; class Pinopsida; order Pinales; family Pinaceae; genus Larix; species Larix kaempferi. The sequence goes on from BSBM01000033.1 coordinate 1,011,442, forward strand.
CTTGACATAAACCTATAGAATGTGATTTTCAAGCAAAGTTCAACAAAAATAAGGTTATGGTGCAACCAAAATTAGTTTTTATATCCTCAAAAATGTGTGTGTGATATGTTAAAAAGACGTGTGATTTTCTGAAAACACATGTGTGTTATACTAAAAAAAAAAGTGTGATATGTTGTCATGAACTACTTGTCAATTATGTGGCCAAGTTTGGAATTGCCTAGCCTAGTTCTTATAAGCATGAGTGTGATCTTGTTTTTTATAGTGTGAGCGGGTTTTGCAGTGTTTTGGTTGCACCTAAAAGGTCCACCAACTTTGTGTGCATGTCGGAGTGTAACTAGGCATTTGTCTTTGTGTACTATCTTGTTTCACATTCTCTTAGAGTGCGCCACTTTGGAGTGTTTCTTTATTAGGTTGTTTTGCATATTTCCCACCTTTAAATCATATTCTATATTTTTTCCATCGGTTGTGACATCCATTTCCATCATCTTTTCCACTCAATTAATTATTGTGGGGGGGTGGTATAGAATGCTTCCTCAAGTTATTTTTTGCTTACCACTTTGAATGATACTAACCATACTTTGCATGAGCCTTGTACATAGAATTGGTTCCTATATTACCTCGACAGTTGCAACATATGGTGACCCATGCACACTAGTGAGATGGATTGGTGTCCATAGTGGCACTCGATATCTAATGCTTTCTTGATTGAAATTGAGTACCTAATCAAGTCTTTTGCACTAGGACTCATTTCTAAAGGATCAATTTATATTGGAGGCATGCCTTAATCTCTTGTTGCCTCAACAATTTGGAATGCATGTTTTTCAGCACTGGTGATTGACTCTCTTTTGGAGAGGAGTTCTTATCCTACAAGTTTTTTTCCTTTTCTATGCGTATGAGAGTTTGTACACATGTACCTTATTAGGCCTTGTTGTTGGGACCCATACTTGTTTTATTTTGTTTCCTCACTACATTTTACATTTTCCTTATGGGAGGGAGGGCGTGGTTAGTGTTTGTTTTCCAAATGCATATATTTCCAATGTATGATAGCTTTTATTCTTAGCTATCTATTGGGCCTCCTCATTGTTATAAATTCAAATATTTTCTTGTAATATATCAATCACACAGAAATATCAATTGTTCATTTCTTCTTTCTTATATTTAAGCTAATTTAAGATCTGAAATTGAACCCCAAATCTTTATAGCTTCTCTTCTTTATTATCAATATGTTTTTTCTAATTTCACTCCCACTTAAGTTCATCCAATAGTCATATATTTATTTTTCAAACATATATAAGAAAAAATATTTAACAATATTAGAGTATAAAATCTTTAATATGTTTTTTTGCTAATTTCACTTCCACTTAAGTTCATATATATATATATATTTCAAACATATAATAAAAATTATTTAACAATATTAAAGTATAAATTCTTTAAAGATAATTATAAAGAGAAATGGATATTAAAATATAGGGTGTGGATTTAGAGAGAGTACTCTAAATATTTTATGTTTTCAACTTTTTTTAGTTGGGAGTTGAAAACACAATTTAAACAATTTTAAATTTGAATTTTACTAAAGACCAAAACTCTCTCTAAATTCTAAAACATAGAATAAATAAACTTATCGTGAAAATATAATAATAAATATAATAAATTCATATTAATTGTTATATGTTTTTTTGTGAAATTAGTTAATGTTAAAGATTGGAAACAAATTTCAAATATTTTTAATTTTAAATGAATAATATCATAATGCATTTTGATATATACACTTAAACGAGTACATGTTAATAACGAGTATTCTATTAGTTATTTAATTTTAAGTAAAATGAATTGATGTTTTCATTTATATTAATTACTTCTAAAACCACATTTTAAAAGTGGTTGATATATGTGGATTTATTTTATTAATAAAAAAAATCTACAATAACATGATTGATGTATATCAACCATTTAAAAATAATAATTACACTAATTCTATAATACACTAAATTTTATTTCATAATGGATTATCATCTATGCTTTTCGTAAATTGAAAGAGGATGGAACAAGTGTATTGTCTAGATTAATTTTATGGGTGTCGTTCAAATCTCCAAATATACAATTATATAAAAAAATAAATATAAAAAATAACTATTAGTTGATACATGGAGAACTCGTCACTCATGCATGGATAACACGTAGTAATAGACAACCCATTTAACTAAAAAAAGTAACATGTAGCTAAGGCATCGACAATAGATGATTACAATTAAACATAAAAAACAAGTAAGAAATAAATATTCATAACACTTAACTTATGACCTGTTGATGTGGATATTCACCAACTAATTTTACATATTATGAAAAAATATATAACAAATTGTAATATATAATAACAACATAAATCATTGCAAGTCAGACACCACAAGTTGACCCAAACTAGTTAATTCCCTTGACAGACTCATAGCGAATTCATCGCATTCGGTTGCCACACTTATGCAATCCTGTTTCAACGTCATCCATCTGTCCAGTAGTCTTCGATTTAGCCTTTCATACCCTTGTCGTGCAGTGTGCAATTTATTCACCACCTGTATGACAGGAGCAAAACACGCTGCCCACCTTGGGTTCTGCAACTCTGGTAGATTTTTATTTCTCCGGATAATGTTCTGGAGCACTCGGCCTACCACCTCCAGATCCAAGGCATCTTCTGCGCATATGGAAACATTCTAATTATTTAATCTTAGATTTTTGTGTGCTCTGCATTGAGCCAAGCCAAAGCCCTAGGATTGTGGATAGATTGTAGCATATACATACCTCTCTGGTCAACCTCGTAGTCTAATTCACCCTGGTCGGGGTTCCTCGGCCTCGGCGCCCGTTCTTGTGGCTGCAGCTCGGGTGGATCCTGATTGCCCCTCCTCATGGCTCTAGGTAAGTCTTGATCACTGCCTACTGCTCCAACTTTCTCTTTACTCTTTTCTTTTCCAAGCGTCACCCTGAAATGCAATAAATAATGTGAGAGTCACCCTGAAATGCAATAAATAATGTGGAGAAGCAATACTATTATCTATCTTAAAATCTGAAACTGTATTTAAAAAAACTTTTTTTATTGAATTCTTTTTATTTTTCGTATGATTTGAACTGGTGACCTATCTCTGTTTACAACATGTAACTTCATATCAAACAAATTGCTAATAAACTATACCCATGTGAGAGACTCAAACTCAAACTATACATTAAATTAATATAATATATTAATTATAATTTACATTACGATATATTTATCTCAAATTTTAATATATTTCATTTATTAAAAATTAAAAATATAACCATTTTTATAATAAATTGTAAAACATTTATTTACTCTAGAAATACTAAACAAATATTTATAACTCTACGAAACCTCCTTTTTCATTACATCAAAGTACAAACAAGTTAAATTTTTATATTACATTTTAATTTTAATATGCCCTTTTCTTTAAGGTTTAAATCTTAATTCTACCTGTCATAATAATTATAATAATGGTTAATTTTTTTGCAATAACATTTATAAAAACTATATTAAATATTAAATTCTCATCAAAATATAATTAAAAATAAAAACTTTATAAAATTATAATAAACATTAAAAAAAACATAATAACATAATGACTAAATCAAGCACGCACATAATAATAAAAAAGGTTTTATCCTTGAAACCTTTAAATATGCTTTTTTACAAGCAATACAATGCGAAATTACCATGGGCGCAAAAAACCATGAATAAGTCAAGTTTATCTAACAAAAAGAAACAACTAGACCATCTCAAAAATTAAAATTTGACATCCTACCTTGTATTTGTCTATTTCTAATATGGAAATTTTGGCTTTTGTCATGGTCTCTCACGTCATGGTTTTTTTGGGCCTATGGTATTTGGTAGCCCATGGTAATGGCCCATTATATTACTTGTGAAGAAGCCTATTTAAAGATTTCCAAGATAAAACTTCTTTGTATTGTGGGTGATTCCGTTAATCATTATGTTTTTTTATGTTTTTTCGTTTACTATATTTTTTAAACTTTTTATTTTTGTATTAATGAGGTAAGATATGAGAGTTCAATGTTTCATATAGTTATTATAAATGTACTTAAGAAACAATTTTTATTATGACAAATAAAATTAAGATTTGAAGTCAAATAAAAGGAAATGTTAAAATTAATTCATTTTTCTAACTAATCCAAAAAAAGCTATTTAAATAAACCATAATTATAAGATATAATAAAGTTGACTAATATTTAAATATATTTACAATTTTTAACGTTTAAAAATTCAACTATTCATTAATTATTAATATAATAGTGGAACTATAATAAAAACATATATAATGATAATTCATGTCTAGTACTATTTATAAATTCACCTTCATAAAATAATGGGGCCATATTTGTGAATCTTCATCTTATATGATTTAAATTTTTTTTCATATAAATAAATATAAACTCAAACACAAGCAAAAATTATTATATAGAAAAAAACAATGTAAATTTGATAAATGAATGTTAAAGTTACGTACACTTAATCATGTTGTTATAGCATATGCTGTTTTTCAAATTTGAGATATAATTCTTATCCATTGTTAATAATGGGCATTGCTGCAAACTTCAAGGTTATTTATGTGATTAAACAATTTATAGTTGGTTTAAGGGTAAGGAGGGAGGGTGTCTATTAAGGTGGATACCTAAGTTCAGATACCTTAAATAAGCGTGGTATTATGGGTGGTATGGTATTATTAAGAATTGGGATTAATGAAGCTTTTATTAAGAAAATATATTTCTTAATAAAACTATGTTTATGAGTTATGAATAAGGTTGTATTAATATCATTTCAAAACTTGCCAGTATATTGATGATGATTATGATGATAGTTATTAACATTTGTAAATATCATCTTTGTTATATCAAACCTTAAAAAGACAAAAAATTACTTGGTGAACTCTTTAGAATTTTACTTTTATTCTTGAAACTATTTAAGTGAAGCATACGTAATTCACCATTTTCGTGATGAATTAAAATGTTAGGAAGGTCATTATTGTAGCAAATATTCTAAAATTGCACTATAGTGTGGGTTTATGGAAGACATTTTATGATAAAATAATTTTGATCTTCAACCCTCTTGGTGTCACAAAGATGACAAATTCTTTCATCCCACAATGTCCTAAGAATTGTCCACTGTCATGTTTCACTATAGAGCTCATGCGAGTTTGTTTTATTTTAGCAATGTTGATTTTCTTTCATTGCATTAGTTAAAACAAGGAGATTATTTTGATCTTCTAACTTATGGTTGATCACCTCCTTATAATATTGTAATTTTCTCTTATCCTCTAACTCTTTATCGCACCACATATTCTCTTTAAATTTAAATATAATACTTTTAATATTATCACTATTTTGAATAGTAACCTCTTCCTTGACACCCCAATTAATTAGCCACAACGTCTTTAGGCAAACCTCACTAAGTTGTAAGTGGTTTTGACTAGAGTGTGAAGCAATCTTAGGAAACCTCTTATTTCCTATGTTGTTTATCTTGGTCTTAGACATTAGGTACCTAGCTATAGTCATGCTCTCAAACGATGAGAGAGCCACTTTTATGAGGATGATAGGATATGGTGTATTGCCTTTCATTTTTAGATTATATTTTATAAAGGGATTTTGAACTTTCTCTATCCTTCACCATGATTCTCTAGAGATTTTGCAGCCCCAAACTTCACATCCATATTAAATAACATGACTGACAAGAGTCTAAATGAGGAGTCTCTTCCTATCCATAAGTCAAAGGTTTGTTGTTTACCATTATATGTCATCGATAAGTAGAATAATTCCATATAATTAAATCGCTAAAAGAGAGATAATAATAATGATCCTATAATTAGATGGATTTTTTTTTGTCTCCACTCTTAAAAAATAGGAAGAATGAGACTTTTTGTTGAAGATTCAGGAAACCCTACTTCACTACTAAATTGAAGAACCTCTTGGTATGATGAATGATGATAGGACCACCAAATTTTACTTTTTTTGCTTAAAATTCTTTGAAATCTTTAGCTTTTTTTTTTCAAGTTGTTTAATCCCAAACTCTATGTTCAACATGAGGGGATTCATAAATCCTTTTAAAGTAGGAATTACAATCATGGGAATCAAATTATTTTCTTCCACTCTACAATTTAGAATTTGCCTTAAAAAATTGAGAAGTAAAGATCACAAGAGGTTCATTTTTCTTACTTTTAATTATGAATTTATATCTATAAATCTTGTAAGTTTTTAAGAACTCATAATAAGCATGCTTAACTGGTTTTAAAACATGGTCGCACTCATTATCACGCTACCCAACTTGGTAATAGAAGTAGAGATGATACACGGGGGATTCACTAACAAGGCAATATCATATCACGTCCATTCATATTGGGGGTTTGAATACTCCTAAAATCCTAAAAAATATATTGCTTTGCATTAAGGTGTTAAGGGAGGGTTTTAATTTGACATGGTAATATAAATATTGGGGATTATTTTATTTGGGTGGGCTAAGGAATAACCTCCAAATCATGGGATGTATTCATACCTCCAAATCACGGGATCAATTCATACCTCCAATTTATTAATATTATAGAAAAATGAGCTCTATATGGCTATACTTGTATTTACATGATATGAAATTGGTAGATTCGCAGGTTGTGGTGTGAAACATCTACAATTATCATCTTTTCTAAGTATTTTATTGACTATTGGAGTATCCGTCTTTTAGATTCTTTGTTACATTGATCTCTTGACTGGGTTTTCTTTTACACATTTTTCCTTCCCCATTAATATTTCGTTGGGTATGCCACTATCCAACACTACAAATTGATCAGTCAACCCTGCAATCCCGGTGGAATCATTATTAGCATTATATTATTAGTTTATTTATCATTTTGTTTGCTTATACTAAGACGCGTTAGGGATCTTTTTCGTTACAACTTGATAATATGATATAAAGGGGATATTAAAAATGGGTTGATAAAAATGGATACCTACAATATCTAGTGAAACTAGAGGTTTTTTTAATTGGAAAGGTATATTGGGAGGAGGTTCAACAATACAATTTTAGGAGGCATTTTCCAATATTGAGTGAAATTAGGGATATTCTTTAATATCCTGTGAACTATCGTGCTATGTAACAAGTTCACTGAGTGAACCCCCATGAGATGATAGCAGTCTTCATTATTGTCCTTAATTAATACAATATTTAATTTATCACCTAAATGCTTTTAAAATATATCATAAATGATTTTGAGTGAAGATAAGTGCTTTTGTTATTATAGTTCTCTCTTATAAGGTTTAGGCCATTATGAAAGTTTAGAGTTAGGGTCCAAGATTTATGGTGGGTGCAGGGCCGTGTAAGTTACCTGGATCTGTAGCTCTGAAGTTGTAAACATGTGGCATTGCATCAATCTATGGTTTTAGTTAAAAAAATTACAAATTTATAAAATAATAATAAATTAAAAACCTCTCTTGTTTTTTTTTAAAGGTGGTTCGCCGTTTGTTAGAGGGCTAGTCCACCTGGGGAAATGGTCACCACCTACTATTCTAGAGAATCAAGGTGGCACGAATTACAATCATTACAATATGGGCTCAACAAGAGCAATATGTCACTTACAAGAATTGAACCTGGGTGGGGAGGGTAACAAACATTCCTCCCAACCACCCAAGCTACAACCAATGGACAAAAACCTTTCTTGTTTATGTAAACAGTTTAAATTATTTATCTATACATTGATTAAAATTGGAATCGTTACGAAATTGATAACTTTGAACAGCTGGACTGAACCTAACAATAAAATCCTTTATGGTAAAATGAAGTTCAAAAATTGAATTCGTATACCTCTAATCTGGCTGTGTTTCCTTATATTTTCTTGTGACGAAATGCAGTCAGTTACTCGACAGCCTGCAAATTAGAGCAAACGAGAATTTTGACGTTAAAAGTAAAACCTCAAAGGCTGTCGGTATTATTCTGCACAGATTAGACTTTCACAAAAATACAGGAGAGAACTTCGACTGCTTGCGATGGATTTCGAACAGGTTTTAACGGAATTTTAGAGAGGTAATGAACGGCCGGCTCGTTGAGTATTGTTAATGCGTTATGCTGCACGAAAGAAAACTGACAATCATACAACATAATAAATCTTGAAATTTGGCGGTGGCATAAAAGAACGAAAAAAAACAAAACGACTTCGAAGTTCTAGTTGTATCATCCTAAGTTTTGCAATCTATAGGTTAATGCCTACGTTTTGTAAACATGTCAAAATTTGGATAATCTTGTACTAAGGCATTATAAACATATAGCATGTAGTCCACCGAGTATATCCTCATCAGATCCAAAAAGCAATATGAGTCCAAATGTGTCAAAAACATTGTAGTGCACTATAGTGTGTATTATTAGTTATATGCACACACTATACTCACACGGATTTTCCTTCGAAATATGTGCGATCGTCAAAACAGTGGGACCACAACTACCCATGGCCCATTGAAGGCTCATCAAGGATCCATCACCTCTAAGAGTTTGAATTTGGCTCCTTGTGTACTTGGGTTCATTGAATGCCCCCCTTTGTGTACTTTGGATTCAAATCATTGAGTTAATGAGTCCGCATTTGGATATAGTTGATTCGTGTCCACTTCTTGGCCTATAAAAGGAATTTATGGGCATGCATCTAGGAAGGAGAAATTAGAGCAAGGTTAAATGCTGCTGAAATTGTGTTGGAATTTCTTCCACGTCTTTGTATACCTATTATCATTCTTCAATCTCCCTTTCCACCTTTCTCCAAGGGGAAAATGTTTCTCCCATTGTTCTCAAGAGTTATTTAGCATTTAGTATTGACCAAAAGGACCTCCCTAATAGGGTAATTTTTAAGGGCGAAATTTCGTCAATTGAATATTTTTTGGGCATTTTTTCAAAAAATAAATTCACTATTTAGTCATTTTTAGTCTCTAATATCACCTATATTTACATAAAATATGTTTTTTTATCATAATATTCGCCAAAATTTAGAAATTTTAGTAAAATGTATGTTTCATATTAAATATTCGTCTACCTATCTATATACATGTTTTTTTCAATCCAAAATAATCGCCTAGGATACTATACTTGGGTTTAATATTATAATCCTTAAAAAATACCCTATTCCCTAACGAAAATTGTTGGATTCCCTTTGAATCCCATACCTCCTAGGTGATACTTCATGTAACAAGCTTGAACATTGGACAATCTAAATTGATTCTTGCATTGGATTTTTATTGTGATTTTCTTATTCTAACCCCCTTTTGTTTTTACGAACAAGGACCTGCAGGACCAATTTGGGGTCACTCGGATTTGCTTTCTATACTATAATACTAGCCCTTATTGACAACCTCAAAGGATTAACATCCAAAGAGGGAATATTTCTCATTCTTGTGTCATTTTTCCTTGGAGAAGGATAAAAAATAATTCATTTTACAAACTACATCCAAATGAATTTAGGTGTTTAACCTCCATGCTTATATCTATGTGATGCATATGTATATCTAAGAGCATGAATTGCTAAAACATTGACCTAGCTAGAATTTTTACAAGGTAAGAACCATACAATTCCTTGAAAATACCACAAACAATGACGAAATGATATAGGACATCATATAATAAAGGTAATATTGGAGAAACATTATAACAATAAACAATCTACTTTAGTTGTTATAACTGTTGAGTTTATTTACAATAGATTGGTGTGCAAGAAAAACAAGTTGTAAAATCCAAAATAAAGCATTTGAAACAGTTTATGGGAAGAGCCACACTTCGACCGACACCAAAATTCCAGTGAATTCATTTGCACCATATGGATTAACACTATGAAACTCCTCCCTACTAGATATAGGGGTTGAAACTGCCATTTTGAGACACTGGCCCTGAGATGAATGCATCTGCCGTGACTACATTTATGTTTGTTTTATAATGATGGAGTCTCATCTATTTCTTCCCCTAAATTCAAAAACAACCTTGAGCATATGTAACCCCCATGAAATAGAAGGACCTTCCTTACATGCCTATTTTAGCAATCTGTGATATGAAATTACAACAAAATTGTCAAATTACAATTGACATAGACTATAATTTTTGTATAATAACTTCTTTTTTTTATATAAATTTTTATTTTTTCAATGTGTTGTGTGTGAACTCTAAATGTTGCAAAGGTATAAAACATTAATATAGTGTATTTTGAAAATCTACATTCTCACATACATATTTCCTTTAACTCCTATTGAGAACAATATTTTCAGAATAAAATAAGACCAAAATAATATATTTTCTTTCACTTCCATTTAAAATAGTATTTTAGTAGTGGAATGATGAGAATGAAAGCCAAAAGTTTAGTGTGGTTAAAAGGCTATTCCATTTTTGGGATCAAATCCCTTGAGGTGCAAATTTTTCCTTAAATTCTACACTTCAAGTGATTTTACCTTTCTTGTACTTTGTAGATTAGGAGTTAAGTTATGTATCTATACTAGTATAATATGTAAATCTCTAGTATTTGTTCGAATCTCTATTATGTAAACCAGGATTTAATTATGGTTTTAACTCACATATCTTGTACCAAGAAGTATCAAAGTTTCATTAATTTTTTAGTTTAAATTAATTGGAATATATATCTCTTTATTTTTGAAGTTTAGGTTAGAATGGACATTGTAAATTTGTTATTACTTAATGCTTTTTTACTTTTTTATTGTACCATGTGTTAACTTCATTTTAAATTTTACATTAAAGACGACATTGGACATGTAACAAACCCAACATTATGATTTTATGCATAATTGCGCAAGCATAAGGATTTTTGTGTATCAATTTTTTTTATTTTTTTTTAACAGTAACGGTTGGAATATTTATATTAAAAATTGAGAATAGGTTACAAAATGTTGGGAGACTATATCCAAAAAAGAAGAGGGGGAGTTCACCTCTGTCCCAGTCTCAGAAATTTGACTTCACCAAAAATTTGACAAAAGAGGGAACTGGACACCTCTGAGTTTTTCAGAACTACATATCCACATCTATAAACCGACTTCTAGCTCTTCAGAGCTTTTAGCATAAGAGAGGAAAAGACACCTCAGAAATTTCTTGACTTCAAACATAACATAACTGGACTTTACATAATAAGCGAGGGGAAATGGCACCTCTGTAAAAATACTAAAGTCAGATAGACAGAGTGGACTTATAAATAAACAAGACATAAAACCGAGCGGCATCACAAGTAACTGGACCTTCATCAAATTCTGGGAGACTGGTTCTTCTTCTTCTTTTTTCTAACCGCAGCACCTTCATTGTCTTCTAGGCCCAATATAACTACTGGACTATTTCTCCTGCTAGTACGAATGCAGTCAACTTTGGCCTCCATAATCCTTAACCCACTGTGCAGAGAGTCCATTTTGCTAACCAACCCTTCAAAAAATTATTGCATTTTGATGGTGTTGTTTATGATTTCCAAATTAGATATTTGGACAAAGGTGGCTAGCTTAAATATGGCCTTCTTAATGTCTTTTCTTTCCCCCCTTATCCATCCAACCTGAGCATCTATATCGTGTAGATATGAGAGCACTCCTGGTGGAGGGCTTTTCGGGCCACGAGGAGATTCAAAATTCCCAAAGCCTCCAGCACTCCCATTCACATTCCAAAATTTGTTTTCCTCAGGATTTTCATTGACCATATGCAGAGCTAGATTGTTCTAATGACCAAGTTCTTCCTCCTGCTCGTAGCCAATGTATCCTGCATTGAGACGCATCCTTTGCCTCTGAGTCATTTCCATCTACGAATTACCTCCACCAATTTCGTTATTTGGGTGACGAACACGTTTGGTTGGAATGTTCAAAGCCCCCTACAGATATTTCTCGCCATTACCATGAACCAGATCAATAGTCAGCGGGAAACGCTGCGTCCCAATTCCTCCCGCAGAGACCTACAAATTTGCCTGACAATTTTTGCACTGTAGCATCAGTAGGCATACGACTGCATTGCTTCCAACATTCCTTCTATCCATCTTGAAGCGTAAAACCGCAGGGCTAACAGAACACAATGATGGAAGGCAGAGAAGCAACAGAAGGATAATCCAGTCGACCTCCAACATTCCCTTGTTAATAAACCAACTTGCCTTCATGTCAATTAATCTTCCTGCATGCGGAACAGGTGTGGCCTGACAGGCCATGCCGTCACTTTGAGCTTGGGAATTCTCAATCAAATCCAATATGGATTTGAATATAATGTTTCTCTGACCGCGAGTGTACACGCGTTTAGACACGTCGCCAGAGCCACCAAGGCATCCGAAGTTGCCATTCAAGCCACTAAGGCACCCACACCAAAGTTTCATGTGCTCCATTTCTAGTTAGGACACCACAATTTTTCCTAGCTCCAAGGTTAGCCATGGTATCGGCTGCAGCATTGTTTTTCCTTAATACATGAAAAAAGGAAAGAGAGTCATAATTGAAGGAGCTGATCGAGCAAGCAAGAAGGGTCTGTTATTTTGAGATTGGACTTTTTTGTTTGCTTGTGATAGCCTTGGTTGTTTTGACGACAATGAGAGAATCGCCAATCACAACAAGCCTTCTGATATTCTTCTCCGGAGTGATATCAAGACCTTTTATCATGGCGAGCCACTCTGCTTGATTGTTGGTTTGATTCCCTAATCCCCAAGCGTACTCTTCCATTTTGCTTCCTTCGAAGTCCATCAGAACTCCCCCCCGCACCTGCCAACCCTGAAGTGTATCACAAAATTATCATACATATAATTATACACCATTTACAATTTAGATATTAGATTTTCCATTAATATTCATCATATCAGACAAAAAATAAACTAAGGATTTGAAAATCAATATTTCCAAACTTTTTCTTATAAATTCATTCCTAAAAACTGTGCAATAAACATGTTATTGAAATTGCATAGTAAAAACTGTAAAAGCGGTATAGTAGAAACTTTCGCAATAAAACATTATCTTAGAACTGTGCAATAAGAACTGCAGTAAAAAATTATCTTAGAACTGCATAGAAAGAACTGTAATCTTTCATGGAAACTGCACAGGAGGGATCACATAAATGGAACAACGGAATTATAGTCATATCTATAGACAAACATTTTTTCAACCTATTCATTTAAACTCCCTATGTAGTAAATTTTTTTTGAGAAACTGCTCAACAAGTGATTAAGAATTGTGCAATAAGAATCTTTCATGAAAACTACTCAGTATGGTTCACATAAATGGAACAAATAAAATTATAATTATATACATAGACAATCTTCCATTTATTTAATTTTCATATTATTAAGGTTATGCATAAATTATTGGCCCATGGTATTTTTAAAATGAACTAGTCTAAATTTAAACTTCAACATAAAGATTTAAACTTCTTTGGATAAGCAAAATTAGCTAATGGTTTCTAAATACAAAATACGATTCAATACAAGGAACAATTACCAAAGTTGAATTTAAACTTCAACAAAAACATTTAAACTTCTTTGAATAAGCAAATTTAACCTATGGTTTTTAAATACAAGATACCATTCAAAGCGAGGCATAGTAAAGAAGCCTTACCACAATGTAATTGTAAATAAAACAAGCAAAATCCACCTGTGGTTTTCAAAAAAAATAATACCACTCAATGCAAGGAATAATAAACAATCCTTAGCACATGCCAATTGTTTACAATCTACTTATTAAGCTAAAATGGGTCGAGTCTAGCTTTGAAATTTGAGGTCGACGTCCTACATTGCACGTTAAGAAGTTTTTATATGATGTTTTAATTTTAACATTGTCTTTCATTTGACATTTAAATCTTAATTTTACCCGTCATAATAATAAAAAATATTGGAAAAAACATTTATAATAACATATGAACATTGAATTCTCGTATCTTGCCTCATATAATACAAAAATATAATAAAGAAAAAAAAACATAATGAACATAATGATTAAACCAAGCATACACATAATTTACCATGGGCCACCACATACTATGGACCCAAAAAACCATGACCTAGTTAAGTTTACCTAACAAGGGGAGACAACGAGACCATGACAATAATAAAAACTTCCATATTGAAGACATACATGCATACATGGGTTTGGGATATAGATATTAATGACGTGTAAGAATAAAAATGCACTTGAAAATAACGAGTGAAATTAAAATTCACAATTCATTAATGATGCTTAATTTTATGAAGTGACACTATTTTTGTTCGGATATCCACATTGCATGCAATTAGGGTTTGCATGCAAATTCTAGGGTTTGCATGCATCCCAGTCACCAGGTTGATGCCTCCAGCACCTTAGCCACCTTATTCTAGCACCCGAGAGCCACTTACTTCAGAGTTTTAGCCCTCATAGTCTAGAAGGCGCCCACTTCTCACCTACTGCCAGAGAAGGGCGCACTTCTTCACCTACCACTGCAGTTCCACTTCAGTTACACTCAGTTAGCTCCGATTCTCCCTGATTTGAGGCTAGTTTCACTCCTGACTGACTGTTTCACTTCCGTTGGACCTCCAGATTGACTAGATGACTTGTTTTGACTTCAGTTAGCCTCCCATGCACCCCCCACTGAGCCTCTTTCCCTTAATCAGTGCTACACACTTCAGTTACACTTGTTACACTCAGTCAGACTCAGATTGACACCTGGATGACTGGTTCTTGTGCATTGATGACCACCACCGATTGATGATGAGGACTCCTAGTTGGAGTCAAGCTACTCCATTCAGTGATTCGAATGACCTCCTTAGGAAATTCGAATTGCTCAGTCATTGTTACTGTATTCTATTTTAATCATTCACCCTTACTGGGATATTGAGCACTGATGCATGTTTTGCACAGTTTTACACCATTTTTCTGAGTTTCATCTATAGTGATTGATTTACTTGTTCATTAGATCTGTTGTGACTAATTTTACATGGTATCAAAGCCATTGCAGGGACAAGATCTCTTTTCTACAGGTGTTTCTACAAGAAGATTTGAGTGAATTGCTCAAAAATTGCAAAAAGTTTTGGCATGAAAGATCTCAAGGGCATTCGCTCCTGTGCATGCAAAGCTTAAAAATACTTCCAATACCACTCCAGAAGCTTGAGTTTCCACATAATTCTTGGATCTGATACATTGGACCCATTCAACATTGTTTGATCTCCAATCCCAGGTGTGATGCAACTCTAAAAGGGTGGATTGTTCGACCTCATTGTTCTTGGTTTATTGTGATTTGCAGGTTATTGTCTCCATCATTTGCATTCGCTACACTGTGCATGCAAGCTCCTCTACATCAGTGTGCACTCGCTACTAGTAATGGAATACTCTTCTTCAAAGCCTATCCTCACCCCATTCAATTATTTTGATTGGAAAGATGATATGGAGATCATATTACGTTCAAAAGGTTACTACCAAGTCACTCTTGGTCTTGAATTGGAGCCAAACAATCTGTCAGATAGAACCAAACACTACAACAAGCTTGATGAAGCTTATGGTCTTCTTTGTCTCTCCATCTCCAAAGATCTTTACTTCCATCTCAGCGGATTGAAGACTCCAAAAGCTATATGGGAGCAACTTGAAACACTATTTGGCAAGCAGGACGAGCTTAGGGCTTTTCAATTAGAGAATGAATTGATTGCCCTTAGTCCTGAGAATTTCGAGACTATTAATGAATTCTTCACAAAATTCAAGAACTTGAACTTGCAGTTGAAGAACAGTGGAGTTATCAAAGAGGATAAACAATTGATCCTCTCCATTTTCAGCAAGCATGGTAAAGATTATTCGGTATTTGTCTCTACTTTCAATTCCGGTCGGCTAACTACCCCGAATTGGAAGATGCCTACCTTGAATGCCTTCATTGAGTCCGTCACAAAAGAGCATGACAAGTTGATTCAAATGGGGTCCATAAGCTCCAAAGATTCAGTCCTATATGTTCAAGGACCCAAGATCTCGAATGGAAAAGGAAAGCAAAAGAAGGAGAAGCCCAAATTCGAGCCTCACAAGCAAAGAGAGAAAGGCAAACTGACGGATGCACCATCCAGTTCAAAGTTCAAGCAAAAGGGCAAAGAAGGTAACCAAAAGTCTAAATGTACTTATTGTAACCGTGGCTTTCATCCCGAAAGTTCATGTATGAAGAAAACTATAGATCAAATGGCCCTTCTTTTGGAAAAGAACAACATAACTCTTCCTGACGGTGCAAGGAAGAAGGATATGAATGATGATCATGAAAGAGGACAAGCACTCATGGCAACGGTTTCGAAGCCCACTACTCTCTTGATAGATTCGGGTGCATCGAATCATATGGCTGCAAATATTGATTCTTTTTCTTCATTCGATCCAAACAGCTCTATCCCCATCCATTTGGGAGATGACTCAAAAATTTCTTCAAAGGGCAAAGGTATGATTCATGTAGATCATGGAAGCTTTCAGAATGTTCTCTATGTGCCTTCCTTGGCTTCAAATCTTCTTTCTGTGTATCAAATGACACACACTGGTGAACCGAAGCAAGTTACATTCAGCCCTAATACAGTTGAAATTTCTAATATCAAAAGTGGAAGACTTGTTGCAGTCGGAAAGGCAAACCACACTGCAAAATGCTATGAGTTTTCACACTTTATTCCGCTTGCAAAGCCCACTGCTCTTCGCACACATGGTAATGAGGTTAGTAGGCTTTGGCATGAAAGATTTGGACATCTTAATTATAAGTATTTGCTGCTGCTATCAAACAAATCCATGGTAGATGGTCTTCCACAACTCTGTTCCTCGAAGGGAATATGCATTGGTTGCATCATTGGGAAGCACCCCGAGCAAAGATTCGACCGCGGCAAAGCTAGCAGAGCTTCTACAGTTTTGGGGTTGATCCATTGTGATATCAGTGGTCCACTGCCCCATATGTCATTAAATGGTTCAAGGTATGTTTTGACATTTATTGATGATTTTTCCTGCTTTACATGGGTATTCTCTCTAAAAAACAAGTCAGAAGTGCTTGGAAAATTCAAGGATTTTAAGGCTTTTGTTGAGACCGCCACTGAGAGCAAGATCAAAGCTCTTAGATCTGATAATGGTGGAGAATATATTAAGTCCAAGTTGCTGCAACTTTGTGCCCAAAGCGAAATTCAGATCCAACATACAGTTCCCTACACACCCCAGCAGAATGGTGTAGCGGAAAGGAAAAATCGGTCACTGAAAGAGATGGCTACATGCATGATTGAATCAAAAGGTTTGGCTGCAAATATTTGGGCTGAAGCAATCAATGTTGCTGCATACATACAAAACCATGTTCCACATTCATCTGTGAAAGGTATGACTCCTTTCGAAGCATTCTTTGGTCACAAACCGGATGTGTCAAATTTGAGATTTTTTGGCTCTACTGCATGGGCTAGAATTCCTTCCAAGAAGAGACGAGCTTTGGATCCACAAAGTATTGAGTGCATACTGATAGGATATGGGGAAGAATCAAAAGAATATAAACTCATGGATATCAGATCTAAAAAGATATTCATAGAGCGCAGTGTGCAATTTGAAGAACCGCTTCAAGAATTGCAACTAGTTGAGGAAGAGACTGTCGATTCACCGCCTTCACCAGAAGAAGATCCGTGCAGCGATAATGAAGGTATGAGTTCTGATATTTCTGATATTGTAGCAGCATATGATGATCATGAAATATCAGGTTTGGAATCCAACCATTATGATCCTCCTCAGTTACCAAAGTGGGCCCAAAACACTCTTCAATCTGCTGGTTCGAACCTTGGAAATCCTGCTGATCCGAGACGAACAAGAGCAGACTTTCAAAGAGCAGGTATGGCTCTTTCTATTGCTGATCCATTACTTCCTGAGATTTGTTATTTGATGGCTGGTTCAGATCCCACATCATAATATTCTTCCCACCGAGATCTAAGATGGCAAAGTGCCATGGATGAAGAGTACAGTTATCTTCAAAAGAACAACACATGGGAGCTAGTTTCTCTTCCACCTGGAAGAAAATTAGTGAAGCATAAATGGGTCTACTGCATGAAAGTTGCTGCTGATGGCTCTATCAGCAAATAAAAAGCAAGGTTGGTGGCAAAAGGTTTCTCCCAAGTCCAAGGAGTGGACTACACTGAGACCTTTGCACCGGTTGCAAAGATGGATTCCATCCGCCTTGTTTTGGCTATTTCCACATCCAAGCACTGAGAAGTGCACCACATGGATGTGAAGAGTGCATTTCTACATGGAGACCTTGCTGAAGAGGTATATATGCAGCAGCCAGAGGGCTATACATCAGATCCATCATTAGTTTGCAGATTGAATAAATCTTTGTACGGGTTAAAGCAGGCCCCAAGAGCTTGGTACGCAAAGATGGACTCCTTCCTTCTTTCTCAAAATTTCCAAAGATGCAAATCTGATCCGAATGTGTATCTTCAGCGAGTTAAAGGTAATTTGTTGGTTAGTGTACTTTATGTTGATGATCTTCTCATTACTGGTAGCACTCTTACTTCAATAAACAAGCTAAAAACTGCCTTAAATCTAGCTTTTGACATGAGCGATTTGGGCTTGTTGAGTCCCTTTTTGGGCTTGGAGATAGCTCAAAATTTTGATGGGATCACTATATATCAAAAAAAATATGCTTCCGACCTATTATTGAAGTTTAATATGGCTGAATGTAAGGCAACCCCATTCCCATTCCTCTCAGGAATCAGTCTTGAGGAGGGAGATTCTACACCGCTTGCAGATTGCAGTATGTATCGACAGTTGATTGGTTCACTACTTTATTTGACACACTCAAGGCCTGATATTTCATATGCCGTGAGTGCCATGTCAAGGTATATGCAGCAGCCACATGAGCTTCATTGGCAAGCATCCAAGCGTATCTTGCAGTATGTGCAAGGTACGAGACAGTTTGGCATACATTATGCTGCAGATTCTGATCTTGATTTCATTGGTTTTATTGATTCAGATTGGGCAGGTGATAGCATTCAGATTGGGCAGGTGATAGCATTGATCGGAAGTCCACTTCCGGTTATGTTTTCATGATTGGTCATGGTGCTATTTGCTGGTCCAGCAAAAAGCAAGCAACCATTGCACTTTCTTCAGCAGAGGCAGAGTATCGAGGGGCAGTCAATGCCTGCATTCAGGGGCAGTCAATGCCTGCATTCAGGCAGTTTGGTTGCAGGGTATTCTTTCCAAGTTTGGTTTTGGTGGCACTACTTCGACTGTCCTATTTTGTGACAATCAAAGTGCTATCAAGATCTCCACAGATCCAGTTCAGCGGCAGAGGACCAAACACATTGAGATTCATATGCATTACATTCGACAGTTGGTGCATGACCGCACCATCATTCTGCAATATTGCCCTACTGATGAGCAAATTGCAGACATCTTCACCAAGAGCTTCACTGAGAAGAAGTTCTCTTACCTCCATTCACTATTGGGGGTGAGTTCCATCATGGTGGAGACAGATTGATTCATTATTATGCTTTAGCTTGAGGGGGGCCTTTCTTCCCACTGGGTTTTCCCTCTTTCCTCACTTAGTTTATTTTCAGCATTTTTTGGATTATTGTATTGGGGTGACCTTTGGTCTTAGTTACCAGGGCCCCACATTATTATTTGCACATCATAGTCTAGCTTGATGGGGGGTATTCGGATATCCACATCATCTTTTTCAGGATCTTGTATGCAATTAGGGTTTGCATGCAAATTCTAGGGTTTGCATGCACTTTGCATGCATCCCAATCACCAGGTTGATGCCTCTAGCACCTTAGCCACCTTATTCTATCACCCGGGAGCCACTTACTTCAGAGTTTTAGCCCTCCTAGTCTGGAAGGTGCCCACTTCTCACCTACTGCCAGAGAAGGGCGCACTTCTTCACCTACCACTGCAGTTCCACTTCAGTTACAGTCAGTTAGCTCCGATTCTCCCTGACTTGAGGCTAGTTTCATTCTCGATTGACTGTTTCACTTCCGTTGGACCTCCAGATTGACTAGATGACTTGTTCTGACTTCAGTTATCCTCCCATGCACCCCCCACTGAGCCTCTTTCCCTTAACCAGTGCTACACACTTCAGTTACACTTGTTACACTCAGTTAGACTCAGATTGACACCTGGATGACTGGTTCTTGTGCATTGATGACCACCACCGATTGATGATGAGGACTCCTAGTTGGAGTCAAGCTACTCCATTCAGTGATTCGAATGACCTCCTTAGGCAATTCGAATTGCTCAGTCATTGTTACTGTATTCTATTGTAATCATTCACCCTTACTGGGATATTGAGCACTGATGCATGTTTTGCATAGTTTTACACCATTTTTCTGAGTTTCATCTATTGTGATTGATTTACTTGTTCATTAGATCTGCTGTGACTAATTTTACAATTTTGATGTGTAAAATGGAAAATGATAGCTATTTACTTATCAAATTTCAACACTGGTTGAGCCCATCTTTGACATAAATATTTAAAATTATTTGAAAAAATATTTCAAACATTTCATTTAACTCGTTTAGGATATATTTTCTCCCAATTAAAAATATTAACAATAATAACTATCTTAAAAAATATTTTGTTCCAATTATATGGAAAATAAGACTTTTAAATTCTTTGAATAATTTGAATAAACATTTAATTTACAAACTTGTAAATTAGCAATTACTACATCGTAGAGTTAAACTTGTAGTTATTCCACACATAGGAATTCAACCAAGCAACCCATGAACTCATTATTCATATCTAATTTCACAAATTTAAACATGAGACCATGGAAATTATTTTAGCATTCATCAAATAAACAACATTGAGAAATTAAAACATATTTTCTGGGAATTAAAACTTATCTGTAAAAAACTTGATATGGGCAACTAGTTATGTGTGAGTCATGCTCCACTCAACCGTAGGAAATTTTGCTCATTAATATCTCATCAAAATTACACACCCGAGATGAGACTCATGCATTCACTAGTCATCAATCTCACCAGTCCCATAATTTTTCAAGATTAAACACTTGGAAATGGGGAAAATTGACTTAAATCCAATTCCATGGCAAAGAATGGATTTCACCTTTGTGATTTACTTATGACTACACAATAGTGAAACACATCACATCCATTTGTGCTCATAATACCACCGAGGTGACTATCTACGCCATTTTCCACTTCACTAGAATAACCAGAGAAAAAATGGACAAAGTTTCAGTGGAAATTCTCTAGCAATTTGGTTCAAGGGTTCAGGGATTAATATCATATTTCATTCTCAAACAATAATTACCTCCCTTTCTCACTCAGACCCTCCCCCACATTCCCAAAGGCAACGTAGTAATTTATTCTTACTGGAATGGGGGCCAATTTAGTTTTGAATGCATTAGTTTAATGCATGGAAAGTTTGATCCATGTGGGGAGAGCCCACATTTTTTTTTCCTTTTTTCTTTTTTATTTTTGTTCTTAAACAAAAACATATAACCTTTCCCCCTTATCTCACTTAAACCCACTTTGATCATAATCATGATTTAAAGAAATTTTTAAGTTAATTAAATGGGATTAAGACTTAATCATGACTTAGGATATTTTTAGGGATTTAAAGCATATAAAAGGGTCATAGCACATTTTTCCCCTAGGACGCTTTCAACAACTTATTGTCTCTCATGAATACATGAGTCCCCTATCTCTTCAGTGTATTTCCTCTACATTTCCAATTGTGAATTTTGTTATAAATAATTGTAAAATACAATATGGTCAGCCTCGCAGGCAGTCATAGATAGTAATTACATATTGGCATCATCAAAGTAGGGATTTCAAACTAGGGGTGTTACATTGCCCTCCCCCTTAAAGTATACACTGTCCTCGATGTTCTAATGCTTATAAATACATACAATATTTACATATATCAAAATTTTCTAAACTACAAGGCTATCCTTGCATTTACGCTTTCAAGTTGTTTATTCAAAGATGAATCGGGTTCACCAAACGCTGACATACTTCATCACATTATTTCTACTAATGATAACAAGAGATTGTCCACTCCTCTTTAAATTTTAAGATAGCAGTAACCAGCTTCCAAACAAAATATTTCATATGTAGTCAATCACCACGAATTCATTTCATTGGGCCAACATCTTAAAAATTCAATTGTTTAATTTCGTAAAATGACTAGCAATTTCATACTTTTCTCAAAATGCTTTCATAAATTTCATGCTTAATAAACATATGCATATAGATGAATCCGATCATCATCATTTATTTTATAGAAATTTAACTATTTCAACATGTATTGTTTATCTAAAAAAAGTAAACACAACAAATTTCCAGTTGTAAGCTGCATTTCAACAAATTTATCTTTCTATAAAGTAATAACATAAGCAAAAAGAGAAGATTAATAGTTCCCTCTCTTTGTTTGGTCCAATCCAGAGCTACACAATAACCGTGGTTTTGTTTGCTACTTGGTCTCTTTCTCTTTGAAATGAAGTCAATTGATTTGCATAGTCTTCATCTAGGTTGGGATCCACATTACTTGCCTCATACAACACCAGGGAGGTATTCCTTCCTCTGGTGCTATTCAATTCGTGCAAAAAAGGATTACCCAACCTTGTTCATCTCTGCGGGGCATTTTACAAGGTATTCAAGCTTTCACTATTCATCATTAATTGTTGTTCTCAACAAAAAACATAAGGAACATATCTATAAATATAATCATCTCAATCAACAGAAGAAAGAAGGGTGAGTACTAATAACAAGCTACTTATCTCCAGGACTATTGTCCTTCCATCCTGATATTTCTATAGGAATTTTCCTTTATTGTATGACTATAGCTCATCCATTTTGTTCCCATCACCATAGCAATGGTGGTTTATCACAAGAATTATTGAATGTCTTTGTACATGTTCCTCCATTATTTACAACTTGAAGACAAATAATTCACAAGTTACATCATGAACAACAATTTATGCATGTAAACATAAAACTCCAGTAGGCTTCTATGGATTATTACACATCATCTCATCATTACTCCCTTTTAGCAACAATTTTTTAGAGATTATTTTGTTTTTCAAGCCCATTTTTATCATGCTATGCATGTCACTCATGCATCTTTTGGACATTCATCCCAAAATATTAGTTCACATATACAACATATAGTTCAAGCAAATACATAAGAGTACTTAAGTCATCAAATATTCATATTATTTTGATTTTCCAATACATCTTTACCATACTATGCATGTCACACATGCATATTGTGGAAATACATCCCAAAGCATCCCTGCTTATCATGGACAATAGTCATGAAACATCAGTTCACATTAGCACATATAATCCAAGAAAGCATATAAGAGTACTATAATCATCATATATTCACATCATTTCAATTTTCAATCATAGCTTTATTAATGATGTAATCAAGTACAACACAAAATAAATCATACACCTGAACATTTTACCTTTTCAGGAGGCTTCCCTCTTACATGTGTAGAGAGTCTTCAAATTCCTTTATAGAATTATTTCCACATGTGTCATACACAAGGCATTCATTCATACCAAATAAGAGGATGGTCATTTTCCAATGTACCACTCACCTCATCATCTAGGTTGAATTCAACATCACCCAAACCTCAATCATCCTTAATCTAAGGCACTTCACAATCCAGGGTGTTCCTCGTGTGTCGCGTACCCCATTTTGACCCTTGTAATATTTGGGTTGTAATGTAAATATTGTATGCATATTATGTATGATTCCGTAGAGCTCAAGGCCAAGGCCTCGCTAGTGAATGCTCGATCTTGAAGAGGAAGGTATTTGAAATTATGCTACCCATGTGCTAGTGAACCATGGGAATTGTAAATATGCATCTTAATATAAATGCCCACAGCTAGCTATGCAATGAAACAAGTGATGGGGGCATGATATTGCAAGGAATTGGGAGGGAAATATTCAAACCCTTTGAGCCAATTGAGTCAATCCAAGTGTTAATGAGAGAACCCATGAACCCTCAACTACCCATGTTGAATTTTGTACCCAATCATTGATTTCTCCCAGGAGTTGGTTGAGGTAGTTAATGCCTTGGGGAATGGGAGGTATGGTTGTCCAAATTCGGGTATGGGAAATCCAACCTGCATGGAAATTCGTGTTTGGCTTCTTAGGCAAGAAAAGAGCCATGAATTTCTCCCCAAGCCATTACCCATCAACCCACTTTTCCCTCTCACGAGTTTGGAGCTACGTGGGCATTTTCCTCACTGGTTTTACTGTGTCTACATTCATTTTTTCTAGCTGGGAAGGGCATTTTTGTTGTGGCTAACAGTGGGGAAGAAGAGGAAACGATTTGGGGTTTTATTGAGGCCGTTTGGCCCACTATATGCTCATACATCTGTGGGAGAAATCGGTTTTCTTCCGTGGGGTTGGATTCCTCTTCCCACAATCCGTTTTGGTGTGCCTACGTTTTGGGAAAACCCCTCTCCATCTATTTCCTAAGTCCCATTGTTGAAAGTGTGTTCCAAAGCCATATCTGAGTTTGATGTGCAAGAGAATGCTGGGGTTGATTTGGGTATCCATTGCTTTGGCTGTGCAAGGTTTGAGAGTCCCAAGTTCCTTGTAGATATCATGCCTAGCTTGGGGGTGATCTCTGAGTGCTGAAATAATACAAGCTGGGAAGAGACTTATGGTTGGGAGGAACGTTGCAGCAACATAGCTAGTTGTTGGGACAACATTAAATCAAGAAGAGTATTTTCTTATGTAATTACTTCTGCAAATGTATTAATTTGTTGGCCATGTTAAATTGAATAACAATCATGTAACATGTGTGTGGATGAGTTAATTTCCGCTGTGCAAGTTTGTTTAATTTACATCTGCACACATTTGTTTTTAACTGTATGCATATAATGAATTGGCTGAGTTTTATGAAGAGTCCCTTAGAATGGCATCATGTTCTCTCCCTTGCCTTGGATGGATGGGTGGGTACATTACATCGTGATTTTCTCGGAGATTCCTTAGGTTACAAGAACACCACAAGTCTTCTTATCATCAATTACTTAATTATTATTATATTCATTTGTTAGGTTGGGCACCTCCCTTCCCCTCCAACTTTTCTTAGTAGGTAATATTTTTGATTAATTTATTATTCTTTATTTATTTATCATACTATTTAAACCTTTATTGCAACAACAACTTGTAAAATCATGTGCTTCTTTAGGGGAGACACATCATTAATGAAGGCGCTTGGTTATGCATAATTTTTAGTTATAGGAGACACATCCTCAATTCAAGGAGCCGAGGAGAACTCATTCTCAAATTTGCATAGTCTTCTTCTTCTTTCACTTTGCTTGTGTATGTGTTGGATACACAATAGCTAGCAACGTTAATTGGTATGATGATGTAAATCACATACCAAATAGAATCAATTAAATAAGTCCAATTAGTTGGCATTTTCACCAATTAACACAATTCTACAAGCTACAATTACTTAACATCCACATTAGTTAACAATTTATACTAGCCATCAATTCATCTCAACTAGCATCACATTCATATCTTTTACTTTGATAAAATAGCATAAGCCTAGAAGTATTAATAATTCATTTACATCTCACACAAACAATGTGAACAAGAACCCAAGCATCTTGACCCAAAACATATGAATGCAGTGTTCAATAGATAAATCTTTTTAACTGAATTCAAGCACTTCAATGCTCTATCATAATCTCTTGCACATTTAATATTGCATAAAAATATATATAATTATGCAATTACACAAATTGTCATTAAATAACAACATTACAATATTACATAAACACAAACCATTCTTACAAAGATGAACTCAAGCATAGGATCATCAAAATAATTTAGCTAGTTATCCAATATGGTCATCTACCATCGGACTTAAAATACAATCCAAGTGCAAGCTACCAACAATGGGTAAAGGAAACGAGATTTCCCAACTACAAGGATCAACATAGAACTACAGGAACCTCAAGGTCTTAGCCACCCTGACCCAATCAATACCAGTCACACACAACACCAAGAAGGTTCTCCTTCTCTCTACAACCGGTCCCTTGGGAGTTAACTCTCTCTAGGTGTTGTTCAATGTGGAAAACCATTCACTTCAGGCAATAAATTTCAAAATTCAATAACAAATGCAACCAATCAATCACCAAATATGCATATTCATACACCTCAATCACAATTAATTAGGATAAATACCCATGATCATCTAGTTTGGTTTTTTCCTGGCTGGAACATGGCATGATAGAAACAAGCATCAACATGCTTAACACACTCATGCATTAACATGCGATAAAAAAATTCCAAACACACACACCAACTAGCTATGAAGCATTCATGCATTCAACTAGTCATTGAAAATAATTTGACAGATCCCCAATTCTACTACTAGCTGAAGACTTGATGGGTCACAAGGATATAAGGATTAAATACAAACAATGCACAAAAATAAAAATGAGACTAGTCCAACATGACCCAAAAAAAAAACTAATCATCCTTGTATAAATTAAATGCGATTACTAAACATTTAAATGTGATCCCACAGGTTATGAAATCTATGTATACCACAATGATCTAACATTATGCATCTATGAAGGCAGACAAATACAAGTGCCACATGCTACTTAGCATGTTAGGGGATTGGCTACAATCAGATTCATGCCAAACAATGCATTTCCTTTCCTTGTTTTCCTTCTAGAAGCACAATGGTGACGCACATCACTATTTTCTAGTGCTCACGAGTCCCATCAGGGTCAGTGCATACACCATTCACCATATCAATGGCCATTAGCTTTGGTTTTGATATCAAAAGTCAACATCCAATAGAAAACAACTAGTTGGTTTAAGAATATTGTTACAAGGAAAGCCATAAACAATTTACAAAAAAAGTGACCCTACACAATAATTGGAGATCACGATGGGATGTAACCAAGGAAAAATAAGGTAAATATCCCTCACCATCAGCAACCCAAGACAAGGTTCCACTAGAGACTCCGTGCAACAACCAAATTGCATACAATTTAGGCTTTAAGGATATATCCCTTATACAATCATTGTCATACTATTAATAAAAAACATACAACATAAAGTGGTAATTTCTCACTTGAGAAAATAATCTTGTCAATTATAGATAGGTCCATAGCTTCACACTCTTGAGGAGACAAACAATCTTACATTTGCAATTAAATTTCCATCCTACAGTTACATGTACAAACCTGAAGCATCATAAGTTATTTATATATTAATAGATAAGCTAGGAATGTACATAACATTCCAGTAGGGGCCGAACTCTTGTTTGATCTCTACCTACAAAATATTCTTTCATAATTTCAAAAACTCAGAAATTATATTTCTATATAGAAACATAATACAAAAAAGATCTTAAATTCCAAGCAAAACTTAGGATGAAGTTCCTAGATGATTCAAACATCTTGACTCACCATAATTAACAGGATGAAAACTAAGTCAATCCATCATTTACCATACAAGATAACCATACAAGGTTTTCTTTTAATTTGCAACTCAATAAGATAAGAGTTGTAACCTCGACTACTCTTTGACTTTATACCCAGAAACTTAGTGTTGAAACCCAACTCTGTTATGTGAGGAACCTGCAATAATTAATTAATGAAAATGTACGAGATATCAAAAATAACAGAACTCGAAATCGATTTATTGATCGTGGGCCACTTCAAGGGGGAAACCTCCTTTGAGAAAGAACAATACAAATAAATTCACGGTACCTTCATTGGCCTCAACACACACTTATATACTAAATCTACGCCGAATACCATGGCTCAATACCATGGAAAATATAATACTACGGGACGACTTACAAAGCATATGTGTCCAATACTCTGGGTCAATACCATGGGGTAATACAAACTATGGATCAACAAATACTACAGAACGATTTACAAAGAATATGTGTCCAACAACAATATACTAACACAATAAAGGGAAGGTTTAACACGGGTTCCTAACACCCCCTCTCGCTTAGAAAAAGATTTGTCCTCAAATATTTAGATGTGGAAATTGATGCAGAATCAGAAGGAGTGGTTCCCCCGGAGAATCCTCTGGTTGCATTTTGTGCCACTGAAGTAATACCTATGTGATAGATTGAGAGAGAAGCTGACGCCTGTGGAGTTTCAGGGAAGATTGCTTGGAAGGTTGTAGATGAAGAATAACCATATCACTTGCTTGAAAAGTGAACTCAGAATGGTGTTGATTGACTTGTTGTTTCAGTCAAATTCTTGCCATGTGAAGATTGTCTTGCAAAATGAGAAGAATGTGATCGTGGTTTTGAAGAACCAAGTCAATTTCCTAAACTGTTGAGGGTGTATGAAATAAGAACTGGCACTGACTAACCATAGATTGCTTCATATGGAGTCATTTTAGATGCAACATTGTACCACCGTATCCCTTCAAGGAAATTCGTAGAAATATCTGTCCAATTCCGTGTAGGGATGGGAAAGGGTTCGAGCAATCCCGGAAGGTGTGTCGGTTCACCCTTGTTGACCTGGAAAGTATGACATTCAGCCACCATCTGTTGAACTGTCATTTTCAGTCCATGCCAAAAAATGTTATACTGGTCCCGCTCATACTTTCTGAGGAACCTAGAGTGCCATATTTATGGATAAGCATAGAGTTCATAGAAGAAATAGCCCTGTTGAACAGATTGCAACCAATTTGGAACAAGCATAGAAATAGATGAAAGAGAAAATAGGTCATCAAATGTGCGATAAAGAGCATCTGCCACCAAATTGTCCTTACCCTTCTTGTAAGTGATGGCAGAGGCATAACCCATGAGTTTGCTAACCCATTTCAGGTGTGCTAGGGAGGAGATTTGTGCCAGGAAAATTTTCAGACTCTAGTGATCAGTCTTGATGCAGAAAGAATTCCCTAATAGGTATGGCTACTACTTCTCTACTACATGCAAAATAGCCATCATTTCCTTCTCATATGTAGAGGCTGCTACATTCTTGCTGAAAAGGTCTCTTGAAGGCAGCAATCCCACTGGTTCAACAAAGACACCTGCATATATATCCAAGGGAGGAGTGGAGACCCTTGATGGGTGCAGCTGAATGGAATTGAGTTGAGCAATGACACCATGTGAATTCTTCTTAAGGATCTTTTCCAGACGATGTGAATTGATGATGCAGAGAGACCTTGGTTGCAAGCCCGTAAATGTGTGTTTTTTCCCATTAACTAGAAACTGCATCCAAAGTTCGAAAAAATCCCATCAGATGGGGCCAAGTGTGCATAACCATTGAGTGCCCAAAACCACATCACATCCGCCTAAGGACAAGGAAAACATGTTAGAGCGCAAGTTATAATATTCCATAGAGATACACACATTGTGACACTTCCCCTTGCAAGGTAAGGTGCCCCCATTCGTAATCATGAATTCCAAGTTGGAGCAAGGATGGACAAAATAATCAGCCTGTTTGGCTATCCGGGGGTTAATGAAGTAATGAGTGCTACCAGAATCAATGAGTATTGTAAGAGGGAGCTTCTTGAACTAACCCCTAAACCGCATTGTTTGTGGGGTGGTGACTCCAGCTAAAGCATGGAGAGATATCTCTAGGTGGTCCTCCGGAGACAGAGGGTCAATAGGCAGCTATTGAATGGTGACCTGATCATCTAGTGTATCTAGATTTTCTTCACTAGGTTCAGAGGGAGGCGGAGAATCCACATCCAAGAGATAGAGATTTTTCTCAACACATTTATGTCCTTGATTGAATTTCTCATATGAATTATAACAAAGCCCTTTTTCTCTACATGCCCACGTCTCTGCTTCAGACAAATGCTTGATAGGAGTTGTGCGAGGAGCTGGCATGATGGGAGTAGGTTGGGAAACCATATGTTTGAATCCATGGAACAAAAGTAGATTTGGAGTGTTGTTGGGCTGTGATCTTGTTGTCCACCAATTTAACCAACCCTAGGACTTCCATCATTGTGTTGGGATAGAACATTCTAACCTCCGAGTGGATTTCATCCTTGAGACCATTGATAAAACAGCTCCTGTAGAATTCATCAGACAATCCTTCTGTGTGATTGGTCAGTTTCTCGAATTTTGTCTCATACTCTCTCATAGTGCCAATTTGGCGAAGTTTAGTGAGTGCTCCTGTGAAGTCATCAAAAGCACTAAGACCAAATCGTTGCAAAAGGAGGTGGCAAAAATATATCCATTTTGGCTCGTTGTGAGCCTTGATGTACCAACAGTACCATTGAAGGGCTTCCTGTTCCAAATGAAAGGAGGCAAGTGGAACTTTTTGCACATCAAAAGTATTATGTAGACTGAAATATTGTTCTACCTGGTATATGCATCCAGTCGGATCATTTCCATTGAAGTGAGGAAAATCAAGCCTCTGCACACGAAAATTGCTGGAAGAAGAGAACTAAGTGTCTGCAGAAGAGTCTGGTTGTCATTTAGTGTTCATGGCTGAATGCTGAAGATGGAGGCTGGGAAATTTTTCATCCAAATCTTGGAGTTTGGTTTTTAGGGATGCAAGTTCTTCATCCATGATTTGTGCTCCTATGCGGGTGATAACCATAACCATGAGTTTTTTTTTGTGAATGGGTAGAAAAACACAAACAAAAGCTTCTTTAGTAAAGGGAAATTTGGATTTGGGAAAAAATTTGATGGGTAATTGGGGTTTGACTAGGTTTTGGACACTTTCCAATGGACATGGAAGCAGAAAATGAGGATTTCAGAAGCGGGGTGAAATAATGAGAAAATTGGACAGAGAGGGACAAAGAATTAGAAATAGGAAATGAACACTGTGGCAAAATTTGAAGGAAATTGGGTTAAAATTGAAGAAGTTATGGGAAACCCTAAAAATAGACAAATGTGAGATTTTTGGCTTTGGGAAGCAGAATTTGGGATAGGGTCCTCAGGAATGAAATATGCGGAATGGGATTGCAGGGGTGTGAGTGAAGTGTCAAGAGAAACAGAGTTATAACAACGGATATACGACGAAAAAACAAAATTATTGTCGTGGAAGTGATTGACAACAAAAAGGGATCTGCAACGGCTTGAGATCTGCAATGGGTCTGGATTTGGATTTGCACTAGGTCTGTATTTGTATTTGCAATGGATCTACGAGGGATCTGGATCTGGATCTACAATGGATATGGATAGATGTGATCTGCTATTTATCAGTTGACAAGATATATGGACCCGAGGTATGCTCGGCTTCCTAACGCTTCAGGGGATTCACTCGGCCACCAATGTTGTCTGACAGCTTGCGTATTGGGGCAGTAACCTTCACTCCACGGCTTAGGTAAAACTAATAATCGCTTTGCAACAAATGAAAGCCCTTGGTTTACCTCACGGGTGGGAACTAATCAATCAAGTAGGGGTCATTTCCCTTTTTGTTGATAAGTCCTCTCAATGGGCCAGCTACTTCGAGGTTTCTGTGGTACTCCTCACAATGATTTTTAGGGCTTAATATGCCCAATTACTTCCAGCAGTTAAGTGGATAGGGATTATTATCAGATCTGAACCTGCAACAAATGCGAAAAAAAAATTGGCAAAAATTCCACCCAACGAGCCCAAGAAAGTGCTTTGATACCAAATGCGAGGAACCTGCAATAATTAATTAATGAAAATGCACGAGATATCAGAAATAACAAAACTCATAATCGATTTATTGATCATGGGCAACTTCGAGGGGGCAACCTCCTTTGAGCAAGCTCAATAGAAATAACTTCACGGTACCTTCATTGGCCTCAACACACACTTATATACTAAATCTACGCCCAATACCATGGAACATATAATACTACGGGATGACTTACAAAGCATATGCGTCCCATACTATGGGTCAATACCATGGGCTAATACAAACTATGGATCAACAAATACTACGGGATGACTTACAAAGCATATGCGTCCAACAACAATATACTAACAAAATAAAGAGAAGTGTTAACAAGGGTTCCTAACATGTTAATTGTCATTAGCTACATTTACCCAAAGGCCAAGTGCTATAGCCTCACTCTGCTAATTAACATTAGCTACATTTACCCAGAAGCTGAGTATTGGAACACTCACTTTGGTAATTAACATTAACTACATTTACCTAGAGATTTAGTGTTGAAACATTCACTTTGATACCAAATTGTAACAAACCTAACATTACACTAGGCTCTAAACACTTTCTTTTTTTCTAAAATGTTGCATGCATAATGCCTATGTGCATTATTATAACCAATGCACATTAATGCTTAACAAATGCATAGTAGGAATACGTATTTTAGTGGAAGCATAATATATTCTATGAGACATAATAAAATGAAAACACATACACAGTGGTTTTATGCAAAATTGCTCAAGCATAAATATTTATGTGTATACTAAAATGAAAACACATACACATAATGGTTTTATGCATAATTGCTCAAGCATAAGGATTTCTGTGTATCTCAAAATCATCATACATAAAATTTTGCATTATTACAATTCACATATTAGATTTTCCATTAATATTCATCATACTGAACCAAAACTAAACTAAGGCTTTGAAAATCAATATCTCCAAACATTTCCTTATAAATTCATTCCTAAGTAAACATTTTATTGGAACTGTGGGCAACAAAAATAAAAACTATAAAAATTGTAAGAGTGGAAATTGTGCACAAGGGATCACATAAATGGAACGAAGGAATTATACTTTATCATATTATTATGACAAGGAATTGGAACAAAGGAATTATACTTTATCATATTATTATGCCAAGGAATTTTTTGTTTCCAACCTATTCATTTAAACTCACAATAGGGTTTCACTGTACAATAGGGTTACAAGAATAAATAAATTAGGGTAGCAATTACCAATTTATCCATAATATCGGATGTAATAACAAATTCTTTACTAATTTAATGCATGGTATTTTGCATGCAACTGTAGAATTCCTATACTTCTGAAATATAAAAAATACCATCCATTATTGGCCCATAGTATTTATAAAGGATGAATTTAAACTTCAACATAAACATTGAAACTTCTTTGAATAAGCAAATTCAGCATGAACAAGCAATTTTTTTAGTTTTCAAAATAATAATACCCCTCACTGCAATGCACAATAAAGAAGCCTTAGCACATAAAACATCATTTCTAGGAATTAAAACTTACATGTAAAAAACTTGATATGGGCAGCACTCCACAACTATAGCTAAATGCATGCACACCAAATAAGCATATAACCAGTCCCATAATTTTTCAAGATTAAACACTTGGCAATCAAGAAAAATTGCTTAAATCCAATTCCATGCAAACAGTGCATTTCACCTCCTTGATTTTGATTTCAGTCTGACTACACAATAGTATGACACATCACTGCCATCTATCCTCACAATAATATGACACATCATTGCCATCTGTTGTCATAATTCCACCAAAGCAACTATCTACACCATTTGTCACTTCACTGAAATGACGAAAGGAAAAATGAACAAAGTCTTAATAGAAATTCTCCAACAATTTAGTTCACGGATTAAGGGATTCTTATCAGATTTCATTCTCATACACTAATTACCTCCCATGATCCTTCAAACCTTCCCCAAGACTCCCACGGGCAACTTAGTCATTGATTCTTACACGAATGGAGGGCAATTTTGATTTGCATGCATTAGTTTAATGCATTGAATGTTTTTCCTTTTTTTTCTTTTTCTTGTTTTAAATAAAAAACATATAACTTCTCTCCCTAATCCCACTTAAATTACAATCACGATTTAAAATAAGTTTTAGTTAATTAAATAGAATTAAAACTTAATCACGATTTTGGATTTTTTCGGGATTTTAAGAATATAAAAAGGGCATAGCACCCTTTTCCAAGGGTTAATTCATTTGTGAATTTAATTATTGATAATTGCAAAATACAATAAGTTCATTCTTCCAAGTATTCATAGATAGTAATTACATTTTAGAAATTAGAATAGGGATTTTAAACCAAAGGTGTTATAGTACAATTTTTCTCTATTTAAAGTTTAAGATTAAACCCCTTATTTTTAAAAATAAAAATAAAAATAAAAAAATATAATGTCAACAAAAAATTAAAAAGAACCATAATATGAAAAAATATTGTAATATGACTTAAAAAATATTTTGTTTATTATTAAAACATATAACACGTTCTACTTTCATAATGATTACCATGGCTCGAAATACAAATAGAGCCAAAATACACGGGCCTCCTACCATAGCCGGGTTTCACCATTGGACAAATTAGTTAAGGCCGTTGACACGTCTTTTGCCAATTCATTGCAATGGGATATGAAGCTGCTGCACTTCACCGACAACAACGATGCTGATCTGCTGAGTAGTGTTCCCTTTACCAATCGATACCCTCGTGGTACTAAGTGCAGTTCTCTGACCACCTGTTCAAGAGGAGCAAAACACGTTGCCCACCTTGGGTCCTGCAACTCTGGTAGATCTGTATTTCTGCGGATGATATTCTCCACCACTCGGCCTACCACCTCCAGATTCAAGGCATCTCCTGCGTATATGGAAACATTTTTATTTAATCTTAGATTTTCGTGTGCTCTGTATTGAGCCAAGCCAAAGACCTAGGATTGTAGGTAGACTGTAGCATATAAATACCTCTCTGAGCTTCCGTGTTAAGTCTTTCTTCCTGATAACCCTCGTAGTCTAATTCACCCTGCTCGGGGTGCCTCGGCCTCGGCGCCCCTGCTTGTGGCAGCGGCTCAGGTGGATGCTCATGAGTGTAGTTGCCCAAATTAATTAATACGCGTGCAACCTCTTCAGCCCATTCATACCGTTCCGATTCCAGCCTACGGCATTCCCGTTTCAACTCCGTCCATCTTTCCAATAGTCTTCGATTTAGCATTTCATACGTTTGTCGTGCAGTGTGCAATTCATTAACCACCTGTTTGACAGGAGCAAAACACGTTGCCCACCTTGTGTCCTCCAACTCCTGTAGATCTCCATTTCTCAGCGTAATATTCTCGAGCACTCGGCCTATCAACTCCAGATTCAAGGCCTCTCCTGCGCATGTGGAAACATTTTTAGTTAATCATAGACTTTGTGTGCTCTGTATTGAATCAAGCCAAAGCTGAAGCTGTAGGATTGTGGATAGACTCCAGTATATACATACCTCTATGAGCTTCCATGTCAGGTCTTTCTTCCTGAGCACCCTCGTTATCAGGGTTCCTCGGCCTTGGTTCTGGGGCATCCTGATTCGCCCTCATCATGGGCCTAGGTAAGTCTCGATCACTGATTCGTCCTACTGCTCCAACCCCTAAGCAGTGCAGCAATACAAGTTACATCACATCAACTTCGGAAATCGAGAAAAAACACAAAACAAAACAGCACA
The DNA here is from genome assembly GCA_027924585.1 of Larix kaempferi. Taxonomy (NCBI): domain Eukaryota; kingdom Viridiplantae; phylum Streptophyta; class Pinopsida; order Pinales; family Pinaceae; genus Larix; species Larix kaempferi. Next base: position 1,046,747 of record BSBM01000033.1, read on the forward strand.
GGTGGGTGTGGGTGCGGGTGCAGAGGGGTTTGGTGGGGGCTAAAGCTAAGTATTGAGTTGCAGAGCATTAAATGCCCCAGCTCAGTGCTTAGGGTTTGTTGGATCTCCAAATCCAACAGACTCTAAGCATTGAGCCGCCGCATTTAATGCTCTGCACGATGCTTAGCTTTCACAGTTTGGTGGGGTCTGATGGTTATACCAATAGAAGTACAGTTTCGATTCCTGCAGCGGAGGGGTGGCCAACATAAGCTCCTTGAGAAAACTGCACCCCAGAAAAAGCTTGTACTGGGTTTGATATCCTCGATATCCAGGTGATTCAATAACAACGCTCAGTGGACGGTTTGGAGAAGTTCCCTCAATTCATTTAAAAAAACAACAACACATACACATGATATTACCTATGTATCTGACCAGCTTACCTAGTCGTGTAAAATCCTGGAAAACCAGCTGTCGCGGATCAGTGATGCCCAATTCGAATCCAGGTTGGAAGCCGATCTTTAGAATGTCTCGTTGCGTGTATTCGAAGGACGACTTCCTTCACCCAGAATTCAGTAGCTTACTGTAATTATACAGGAGAAAACTTCGACTGCTCGCGGGGGATTTTGAAATGGTTTTAACGGGATTTTAGAGAGGTAATGAAAGGCCGGCTACTGAAGTATTGTAGATGCGTTATACTGCAACAAAGAAAACTGACAACTAAGAGAAAAAAACAAATGCAAAATGCCATATAACATAATCAGTTTTAAAATTTGGTAGTTTCGTAACAGAACGAAAGAAAACAAAACGACTTCAACTTTAATCATTCTATGATCTACGAGACTACGTGAGTTGGTCTGCATTTTTCATTACAACGGTTTCAACATGAAACATATCAAAATTATCCCTTTTACTTTTATTTCCATTTTTTCAAAAAATTCATTTATATATATATATATAAATAAAAGAGAATTAAATGTAAATATTTTTTATTTATAAAATTTTTGGAGAAAATAGCAATTGGTAAATTTTATGGATATGATTTTTGTTTCAATTTATCCTTGATGATAGTTGCACCGAGAGTAGGGATCCAAGAGGTGCTCCCAATATGTAGAGATGTTGTCACGTTCCTAACAAAATAAAAAATAATTAAAAAAATCATATCAGTTTATAAAATAAAACAAAATAAAAAATAGACTTATAAAATAAAAAATTAAAACCAAATAAAAAAATTATTAAAAAAATTCATGTTGGTTTATAAAATAAAAAAATAAAAAGCATAAATCAATCTCAAAACAGGGATCTATCAAGCAATTACATCTCAAAAAATTGCATCCCTCTTGATGTTTGATAAATCTAGGTTTGTCAAAATATAGTGTGTCTATCAGCACGAAAAAGAAATGATGATGTTTCTATGAAAAACTTAAATATATTAAGAATTTGTTGAATAAAGAGATGATGATGTTTCTATGAAAAACTTATATATTGAGAATTTGTTGAATCAATCTTATTGGCTTTTGTATTTCATAAAAGAGTTTGATTAAAAAATATTATATTATGTCTAATAAAAAATAAAAGTTGCATTTCATGGAAATCATTATAGTATGTATAATAAAATATATTGTTAAATTGGGTATGAAGATTGGTCTTTTGTATTTCATAAAAATGTTTGATAAAAATGTTTGAGGTTATGCATAATAAATTATGTTGTTAAATTTTATATGAAGTCATTGGCTTTTGGTCATGCACCATGTATTATGTCATAAGATTTATCTTTACTGTTCTAAACAAATGAAATGAAATTATGTTGTTAAATTTTATAGGAAGTCATTGGCTTTTGGTTATGCACCATGTATTATGTCATAAGATTTATCTTTATTATTCCAAACAAATGAAATTGGTTGGTACTTATTTTGTAGACCTCATATATGCAACTTCTTGGCTTAAGGATTTGTTTTAGAGGCATTATGTTTTTGTTCAAGGTTTTAATAGCTAGTTATCCATAGAAATAGCATTTAAGATCGAAGCTTCTTGTTATCAACCTTGAAGGTTTTCATGCTTTGAGAGACACACCTTAGGTGGCCCAAATATATGCGTTGAGTGACACACCTTAGGTGGCCCAAATATTACAAAATCACTCCGATGTAATCCCTTGTCAAATGATTCCTCCACAAGGGCATGTGTCAAGCTTTGAGTCCCTATGCATGTCCTTGAAGCCATATAAGAAACCTTTATGGCCCATACAATCTATTCTTTTTGCCCCAAAGCATGTTATAAGATAGGAAATCCATCTTTGATTTGTTAAAACTTGGAATAGGTATAGAATTGCATATATAAGAAAATTATTAGTTTCACACAACTTCTTTTCATGGTTTGGGGCATAATTTATGAACCACAAGACCCAAAAGTAATGTTTAAGGCCAAAGGCCCAATTGTTTATCCCCAAATAATACCCTATGGTAGGATATCCATAATTGGTGCACAAAGCATAAGAATCAAGATCATATGCAACTTATGGGGAAACAATTCCTTTGGACTTCCTTTGTCCGGATGAATTTCCTATGATTGGTTCAAGAACCCTAAAAGTAATTTCTAGTGCATCATCTCATGTTTTTTTGTCTTTCAACCATGTCCTTTAGAAGTTATGACTAATCCTCACAATCTTTCACGTGTACAACATAAGGGGTAAATATTTATCCTTCGGGAATTTTTTCACTCTCAAGGCCCTTTTTATGTCCCAAAACCCTTAGAAGTACTCTATAATTCCTAGGCCACATGTTTTGGTCACCCTTAGACCATATACTTCATTAGGAAACCTAAAAATAGTTTGTATACTTGAAATTGGGGATATATCTCACTTGTAGGATAAAGATTATGGTTTCTATACTTGAAATTGGACACAGATCTCACTTGTAGGATCAATATTATGGTTGGAGGGTCTATCTCATGGTCAAATGACCTATCCATGGTTACTTTCCTTAGTAATTGACTTTAAGACCGAAACCTGTAATATTTCTATATAAAGGATGCCTTAGATGAACATCTATACAAGGGGTTTCAAACCTTATAATTGTGTCCATATCTCACTGCTAGGAAAATATAATTTCTGAAAGATCTTAGACATGGTCTAAGGCCCCATGCATGGAAAAAGTACCTTAGATATAATGTATAGAACCTAGGACCATATTTTTTTTCCATGAATCTCTTATGTCAAGAGACATGACCATGGAATGCATACTCTTGGAATTGTAGATTTTTCTGTGTTTTATTGCTTGCTGGTTTATGTTAACTTTTCAGTGGTTTTCACCTTTAGCTGGTTATGCATAGGTTGAAAGCTACTTATGAAAAATAGTGTAACAATTAAACACACAGTAAACTACCAATAACATGCTAAAAGTAAATATTTAACACATGCACACCATAGAAAGAGACACTCAGATTTTTCGGCAACTGTGCCCTGGAAAAACCCCCACGGGGAAAACCAGTAAGAGAGAGAGAGATTATATTTCTTCAGTAAATCAAAGTACATAAATTTTATAGCAGAGTTTTACTTATCTCCACCATGAAATTTAACCCAACAAATTATCTCGAAATCTGTGCCAACTGTAGCCTCGATTTCTGTGCATACAAGTGCCTCGATTTCTGTGCAGAAAGTACAGGGTCTGTACCATATAGTTCTCCTCAAAATATGTGCAAAAAATCTCGATTTGTGTGCTTCAACCTGCCTCGAAAACCATGCAGCAAACCTTGGTTTTTGTGCCCAAACTGTCACCTCGAAAACTGTGCAACAGTCCTCGGGATTTGTTCCCAAAAATTTCTTGGGATGCGTGCAGCTGTCTAGGAAACCATGCTCAAAAAATGCATCAGGATTTGTGCTGCAAATTCACCTTGAAAACCGTGCCAACGAACTGCTGAGCTAAATGCCTCGATTTCTATGCTGTACGGACAGCATTAAATGCTGAAGTACAATGTCTCAATTTCTATGCAATATCTCACTACCTGAGGATGTGTGTCCACTGAAGAAAATACCCTGCTATTATGAATCCGTATGGTGCAATAAATGCTCAACAAACTTCCTTGGAAATCGTGCCAGCTGAAACCTGCATTAATGACTCCTTGGAATTCATGCCCTAGTCTCTTGCTCTCTCTCTATCTCTTTGCTCTCTTCTTTCCAAAATGCAAAGTGAGCTCAAATGCCTCCCTCAACCCTTTTTGTCTAACCCTAAGTGAGAATCTAATCCAACGGTGGAAAAAGATCTAATCCAATGGCTAAGATTCAATGAGAGTGAAAAATCACTTTTATTTAAATTACTTAAATAAAATTTCACTCACCCGCTTAACTTTAGCAAAAAGTGACTTTAATGTTTTTTTTTTAACAAGAACAGGGAAAATAGGTATATTTATAAAGGTTGTGCACAGCCATCCAATACAAGTTTTCAAAAAAAATTTGACAGAGTAGCAAGTGTCTGAAAGTTTAGAGCTAAAGATTCTAACTGCCTGCCTGTAAGAGTTCTAAACAAAGCCTTTCTAAAATTGTTCAAAGTAGAGCAGGGATAGACCCTGATAAACTGATTATTGAGGATTATACAAAAAAACATAGAGTCTTAAACATCAAAAAAGTGGAACCTGGACTGAGACTGCTAACTATCCACATATTTTAAAATAGACAGAGGCCGCATCCTTCCTTTCCTGCTTTATCTCCTGATTAACCGTCAGACTGTCATGGACGCAGCTTCCCTGCGTTTTCCCGGTGATGACAGCAATGTCTTCCTGCAAATTATCCACCTTGCCCATCAATTCAAACAAATTTCTCTCCAGGTCGTCAATTCTGGAGTCCTGGCATGCGAGCTGGTTCACGGTGTAGCTTAAATCCTTAGCCATTTCCTCATGCTGATCCACACTGGTGCAGACTGCGTTATAGGTGTTTCGCACAGAGAGCTTAACTTCAACCATGGTGCGGCTCAACGCGGCTATGGCCGCCATTATATTCTGCATGGTGCCCGCCCTGAGGTGAATTAACAGACCAGGACGGGAGGATGGAGAGCCCAAGTCGTCGAGAGAGAGCCGGTTCAGCGCACTGGAGAGGGGACGAGCCATTTCGTAGCACTGCGAGGGAGAGGCAGATGGATGAGTTATTAACGGCTCGTGGGAGCTGACAGCACCATGAGGGGCCATGTGCCATGTGCGGTGGAGAGGATGGCGTGTGGCAGGGGCACGAGAAACTTCACCGACGGAGGAAGACGGGGGAAGGGGGACCCTCAAGCCACAAAACCCCTCCAAATCCATAACTATAACAATTGTGACCATTAATCAAATAGATTAGGGTATGAATTGAAACCCCGAGGCACCATTGAGACCCTCCATGTGCCCAATATCTAACAACGTTCCTTTGTTGGCTGCTGCATCCGCTAACTTATTGTTCGCTCGACAGATGTGGAAGAAAGAAGACTTAGAAAAATGAGGATTAGATTTTATTCTTTGCATGTACCTGTAAGCTCTCGATCCTTGAGGGGCAACACCCCTTCTCATTGTTTGAATGACATGTCTAGAATCCCCATAAACTCTGAGATTATCAATGCTGAGGGAGGAGATCATATTGAATGAGAAGACGAGAGCAAGCCATTCAGCTTCATTGTTAGTCCTGATTCCTAATCCCCACGAGAAAGTTTCAATTTTATTTCCTCCGGGATCAAATAAGACCCCACCCGCACCTGCCACCCCAGGGTTCCCTTTGGATGCCCCATCGAAGAATATACTATAAGAATTCTACTCTTTCCACCACCTGGAGAAAGCATCAGATTCCTTCCGGATTTCCCAGTCTAAGTAGGAGTGTTTCTTTTTGGACTGAAGGGAGCCTTCTCTTACAAAGACATTGCACCATTGAAACTCAGATAGGGAGAGAGGTTCCTGAGCAGGTATGGTGACTCCTTTTGAGGATAGAGACTCAGCTATCATTGAAGTGGCTTTGATGGCTGCTCTGTAACTGTTGGGGTTCCTTCCCTCAAAAAGACTTTTGTTTCTATGTATCCAAATCTGCCAGCAGATATTCATTGGGACTATATTCCATATTCTTCGCATCGTTTTCTTGTTTTTTCCTGGAAAGGAGCATCCCCAGTGATCGCTAAGATCTTTAAAAGATTTTGGGAGGATGGATGTCCTCCATTGATTCCCCAAAACCTGAGCCCAAACGTGCTTAGCAAAGGGACATGCCAGAAAGATATGAAATGAAGTTTCCTCCTCTTGCTTGCACAAAGTACATCTTGAAGGTCCTTCTATCCCTCTAACTCTGAGATTTTCTGTCGTTAAAAGATTATTGTGAATCAAAAGCCAGAAGAAGATGCTAATTTTAGGGATACCATCCGGATTCCAGACTTTCCCCCAGTTTTTGAGAACCGGAGTGTTAGAGAATGTAAGTTTATCATAGCCTGCCTTGACAGAATAGACACCTGCTTTCCCCCAACCCCGTCGGTCTTTTTCTTTTATATTCACCGGAGCTTTTCCATGCAGGGAATTGAGGAAAATTTGATAGGCATTCATGAGATTATCAGGAGGTCTCCATTTCTTCCAGCCTTTCCAATCTCCATTATCCTTCCAATCCACTAGATCTATAAGTTTAGTGATGCCCATGTTTTGCAACCAATTGCAAATAGAATCTAGACATCTCCTTTGTCCCAGGGGCATTTCTCCATTGATTCTGTCCATCCAAATATTTATTCTTTTCTCGTTGCCCGGGATCCAATAGAGATCTTCAGTAATCAAAGTCGAGGAAGAGGAGATGAGTCTCCATATTGCCGTTCCCTTTTTGTTATTAGGCTTTTCCAGACATCTTAATCTTGAGCTTCTGGAGTATTTTTTCCTTACTACATCTTTCCACCATTCTTTCTTTCCAGAGACAATTCTCCAGGCAAGCTTGGCTCCCAATGCTTTGCTTACCAGCATAGGTTCTCGAATTCCTAGCCCTCCTCTGTTTTTCTTTTCTTTGACCACCTTCCAACTGATCAAATGAAATTTTTTATTTTGAATCTTTCCCCCTTGCCACAAGAATTTTCTTATCTCTTTGTTAAAGGCATTCTGAATAGAAACCGGGGCTGCCATTATTGCAGAGGTGAAAATGGGCAGAGAAGACAAAACAGATTTAATCAAGGTGACTTTTCCTGCTAGATTCAACCATCGGGTGCCCCACGAATTTATTTTTGATCTGAATTTCTCTAGGATAGGCAGCCAAATAGAGGAGGAAGGATATTTAAGGGAGATGGGAGTACCAAGATATTTAAAAGAAGACCAATCAAGACAGGGTTTGAAATTTAAAATAGCAGAGATGAGCCTAATGGTGGCAGGCCGACAGTTCCAAGTGTATAGATTGCATTTATTATCATTTGTTTTGCCTCCGGAGGCCCTGAGGAAGAGATCCAGGGTAGATTTAAAACGGGCTGCAATTTGGGGTGAGGCACTGTCCAGAAGGATGGTGTCATCAGCAAACTGAGCATGGTTTATGGCTTGGACATTTCAAGCGTAGGCAATACCAGGAAGTGATTCTGAAGCCAGGAGAGAGTTAAGCTTTCTGCTGAGGGAGTCAGCCATTATGACGAAAAGGAAGGGTGAAAGGGGACATCCTTGCCTCAATCCCCGAGAGAGTCGAAAAAAGGAGGTGGGCCTGCCATTTAGAAGAGGAGAGATCCACGGCGCTCCAATGCAGGCTTTCACCCATCTAATAAATTTTCCATCAAATCCAAATTTTTCCAAAATGAAATAGATGAAGACATGTCTTACTCTATCGAAAGCATTGGCCATGTCAAGCTTAATAGCCATACCTGCATCCTTGTTCATCTGGCTTGAATGAATTGCTTCCTGTACTAAAAGAATATTGTCATAATTTTTCCTGCCCGGAACAAATCCGCCCTGATTAGGTGAGATGATTCTTGGAAGCAGATTCTTGATTCTATTAGCTATGACTTTGGTAATAATTTTGTAAGAGGAGTTGCACAAAGATATGGGTCTGAATCTCCCAATCGAGGTGGCTCTTTTCTCCTTTGGAATTAAAGCTATGAACGAGGTATTGGTGCCTCCTCCAATCTTCTCACGGTTCCTTGTCCAATTTATCATTCTGAGTAGGTTTTTTTCAGCAGATGCCAGCATTTTCTGTAGAAGTGGATGGTGAAGCCATCAGGTCCTGGGGATTTTTCTGGGTGAAGAGCCCACACTGCTTTTCTAACTTCCTCTTCCGTTACCAAATTGGCGAGCATACTGTTGTCTTCTGCTGTTATGAGATTAGGAATGTCCTGACCCATTATCTCAATTTCCTCGACTGAGGGATCCCCTTCCTCACTGTAGAGTGTCTCAAAATGGCTTTTGATTTCCCTCTTGATTGCCTCAGTATCCTCTATTTTAGCTCCATCTTCCTTAGTTAGGCTGAAGATGTTGTTTTTCCTGTATCTTTCCTTACATTGTGCATGAAAGAACTTGGTGTTTCTGTCCCCTGACTTTAGCCATAAGCATCTTGAGCGCAGTCTCCATTCCTCCTCATCTCTTATGCCGCCTGTCGAATTTGTGCTTCCAAGTCATTTTCTTTTCTCAGAATGTTTTCAGTTATCTGCTCAGTTTCCATTTGATTTTGCAGAGTTTTGAGTTCCTCTTGCAGAGAGGTTATCTCTTCTCCCGATTTCTTAATGTTTTCCTTAGCCCATCTTTTTAAAACAGTCTTTGTATTTTTAAGTTTGTTTTCCCATATAAAACCTGGGGATCCTGGGATAAACTGATTCCAAATAGTTTTGACCTCTTCATAGCAGTCTTCGTTCTCTAGCCATAGCGGATTGTATCTGAAAGGTAGTGGCCCAAGGTTTCCAGGGGAGGAGAAAAAAAGGGCAATAGGACGATGGTCGGAAGCAGCAGAAGCTAAAATTTTTGAGTCGGGCAGAAGAGGCCTACTCAGGAAGGCGGAGCTGAGAAGGAATCTATCTAGTCTTGCTGCTATATGTCCGGGTCCAATTCTTTTATTATTCCAAGTATAGTTTCCTTTCCTGGGTTTTATATCCACAAGATTCCAAGATGCCTGGAGATCCTCCAAATTCTCTCCAAACTGATCTCTAACCTTCGAGCCTCCTCTACGCTCATTTGCACTTATGGTGACGTTAAAATCTCCAGCTAAAACGCAGGGAGAAAGGTTCCTTCCAGTTTGAAGATCAATAAGGTCTTTCCAAAACTTTTCCTTCAGGCCGTGAAGCGTAGGTCCATAGATGTTTCCTACCCAGTATTTTTCATTGCTTGATATATCCTCTATTTCCGTAAAAAGCCAATTTCTATTGCTAAATGAAGAGATGCATTTGAACTTACCTCTGTCCCACCAAGTGAGGAGCCCTCCCGAAGCTCCAGTAGAGTTGACTGCAATGCCTTCTCCTTTGGGCCAGATTTGGTTTAGGGCTTTGAGACAGTCTGCTTCTTGCATTTTAGTCTCCTGGAGCATGAGGATTGAGGAGGTTTCTAACTTCTTAATTCTTTTGAGTGCTTCTATCTTTTGCTTGCCTCCTAAACCTCTACAATTCCAGGAGACTATCTTCATTATTTTTTGGAGAGGTTAGAACCTGCTTTTTCCTTCTTTTCTTCTGATGTCCCTGTTGTTTGCTTTGAGCTGGATAGGATTCTTACATGCTGGTCTAAGCTGGTTTGCTTACCCGCCGCTTTCTCGCGAGTCGTTTCTTGCTCCCTTACCACTTTATTTAGTTTTCTGCCCTTTTTTGTCTGGGGTTCCATTTCTTCTTCTCTGCTTTCTGAGGTTTCTTCTTGAAATAACTTTGCTTTTGCTCATGTGACTGAGCCGCCCCGAGCTTTAAGTATCTCGCTTTCAGGCTCTTCCTGTTGTGATATAGCTGTTGTCTGGATTTCTCCTTCCTCTAGTTGCTTTTCTACGATTTCCTGCGTTCCTTCTTCCCTTGCTTGTTCTGTAGCTTCCTCCGGGGCAATGTCCAGTCCCTTTTCCTGCTCTTCCTCAGTCACTGCAGAAGATAACAGATGAAATTTGTTTGCTTCTCCAGTACTTTGTTGTTTGCCTACCGTTTCTTTTCTCTTTGGGGTTGCATGAGGGTGGTGAGCATTTGGAGCTTTCCCACTCTTTTTTCTAACCTCATTCCAATCTCCCTCTTGATTTTCTTCCATTTCCTGCAGCTTTCTCTTAGGGCATAGCTTGCCAAAGTGCCCATATTCGTGACATACCTTGCATTTAAAAGGAATCTGCTCATAATCAACAGATTACAAATGGTTCCAACCATCCATTGACAAGCTTATAGCTTCTGGGAGCCCTTTTTCAAGATCTACCTCTATGCATATTCGGGCACAGGAAAACATCGGGGGTTTAGGTTCTGATTTGTCAATATATTTCCCCAGCGAGTTACCGATAGCCTTCAAGTCTTCATCGTTCCAGCAGTGCAACGGGAGATGTGGTAGCTTGACCCATACTGGTACGGCTGAGGGGATGTCCTTCTCCGAGTCAAACGAGAGGTCCCATTTGTTGATATACATTCCTCTTGGTCCCATAAAATATGGGCCATTCCTGAATATTAAGTCCCTATCCTCCTTTTTTTCAAAATAGAAGACAAAGAATCCCTTGCCACAGAAGATCTGCTGGACTTCTCCTTGTATGAGGGGGCGCCAGTTTTTATTTAGCCACAGCTCGATCGATCTCGGAGAGGGCCATAACCCAGTAAAGTGCCCTACCAGTCCTTTTTCAGAGAGCGCAAGGGCTTTGCACTTCGAAGCCGTAGAGCCCAACTTGACCTCAGGAATGGAGGATTTTTTGACAAATCTTGAATCCGTAGATCCAGCCGAATTTGAGGGCTGGGGTTGCGCTGTGACCAATGAACGAAAAAGGGCATCGAGGGGCGCCCGTCCCGGGTCAGGAGGAGGATCCATGGCGTCTGTCTGCCCAAATCTGTAGCCTCTTCCGCCAACCAGTAGGTGAACCAGCTAGGGTTCTCTCGAGATGCCAATAAATGAGACAATTCCAGTTGGTTAACCATGACTTTAATGTTATAAATTCTCATTAATGTCTTTTAATGTGAGGGTCACATTTTTCCCCCTTCTAAGTGACATTAGGAAAATGTCACTTGGGGAACACTTCCCTAGGTACAAAACTAACACTCCCTCTTACCGAGGAAGGTGTTCCGTACCACTCCCAACTTATCTCTGAAGAAGAAAAAGTTCCCCCTCACCAAAGACTTCATCAAGATATATACTACCTGCTCATCAGTGGAAATATACTGCAACTCAACTGCCCCTCTCTGGACATAGTCCCAGATGAAATGGTACCTGATCTCAATGCGCTTCGACCTGTCATGGAACATCGGATTCTCAGAGAGTTGAATGCAACTCTGATTGTCGCAATAGATCACCGTAGGTCTCAGCTGCTGATCAAATAAATCTACCAATAACTTATGAAGCCATAGTGTTTCGCAAGTCGCCTGACTGGCTGCCATATACTCAGCCTCAGCAGAACTCAATGCAGCGGACTTCTGTTTCCAACTAAACCATGACACTGCTGCCGAGCCCAAACTGAAACAACAACCGGAAGTGCTCTTCCGATCCCTCACACAACCTACCCAGTCTGAATCTGTGAACCCAACCAAGCTGACTCCACCTAAACCCCTGTAGTCCAGACCATAATACACTGTACCTGCTAGGTATCTCAGTATGCGCTTTACGGTAGTCCAATGCACACTCCTAGGCTCCACCATGAATTGGTTAAGAGTGTTGACTGCAAAATGGTTAAGAGTGTTGACCGCAAAACACAAGTCTGGCCTGGTGTTGACCAGATACATCAACGATCCAACGAACTGACGATAGAATGTGGGATCCACCAACTTACCCTCTGAAGCATGGAGTTGCTTCAAGTTGGTGATCATCGGTGTAGACATATGCTTGCAGTCCTCCATCCGATAACTCTTCAGAATATCCACTGCATACTTCCCCTATCCTAGGAAAATATGTCAAGGCTTTTGCCAAACCTCCATCCCCAAATAGTAATGCATCAGCCCAATATTAGTCATCTCATACTCAGCTGCAAGGTCTCTCTTGCACTGTGCAATAAGACGGTCATCTCCAGTGATAAATAAGCCATCAACATATAACAGAAGAATGAGAGGATCTCCACCAACCACAATGTAGTAAAGGTTGGGATCAGCCTCACTCTTCTGAAATCCCATCGAAGTCAAATATGCATCGATCCTGGAGTACCAAGCTCTAGGAGCTTGCTTCAGACCGTACAATGCTTTCCTAAGCCTGCACACATGAGAATCTCTCCCATGTATCTCGAATCCCTGTGGCTGCTCTAAATACACCTCCTCCTGCAGAAGACCATTGAGAAATGCGGTCTTCACATCCATCTGGTGGATCTTCCAACCCATCTCTGCTGCTATAAATATCACTGCTCTGATGGAAGAATACCAAGCAACCGAAGCAAATGTCTCATCATAGTCAACTCCCTCAACCTGTGAGAACCCCCGAGCCACAAACTGAGCCTTGAATTTCTCCACACTGCCATTTGCAGCATGCTTGATCTTGTAAAGCCACTTAAAAGTCACCACTAACTTCCCCTCAGGTCTCGGCACAATCTCCCAAGCATCATTCTTCGTGATGGAATGGTACTCTTCCATCATGGCATTTCTCCATACCTGATGCTGAGAAGCCTCCTCAAATGTGGAAGGAGCAGTGTCACGAAGACTCGCAACAAGGGCCATCCCATATCTGTTTGGCTCAACTACTAACCTGATCAACTCCTGAGGTCTACCAAATGCTTCTGCTTCCTTCAAGGTGTCCTGAATCCACTTATGATTCTTCTTCCTTGAAGGCTCCTCCCAAACTGGTCTATCCTCATCCAAGGAACTCCCAGAAGCAGAAGGTCTAACACGCTGAGGACCAGTGACTGATGAACCAGTCCCTAAAGACCCTGTAACCCGTGAACTTGAACCTGTTCCTATCCCTGAACCTGTCCCTGAACCTATCCCTGAAGTACCTATCACCTGAACCATTGATCCTGTAGAAGCTGTTCCTGTACCCTGTGATCCAGTCACTCCAGAAACCTATGGACCTGAAACCTGTATCGAAGAAGCTTGTGTCCACTGAGGTGTGGGAGTTGATGGCTCCCTCTGCTCCATCTCTCTCAACTTCCTGAAGGACCTCTCCTCATCAAACTTCACTTCCTGCCTCACTACAACTCTCTTCTGGCCAGGAATGTAAAGTCGATATGCCTTCGAAGTCTCATCGTAACCCACAAAGATACCTCTCTCTGTAGTGGGCTCAAACTTCGTCCTCTTCTCAGAAGGGACGTGAGAGTAAGTCAGAGAGCCAAATATCCGAAAATGGCTCACCTTAGGCTTCTTTCCTGAATACATCTCCTCTGGATTCATCCTCCCCAAAGCACGATGAGGACTCCTGTTCTGCAGATACACTGCAGTGTTGCATGCCTCTGCCCATAAAAAGAACAGTAACCCTTGATCATGAAGCATGGCTCTCGCTGCTCCCATGATCGACATGTTCTTTCTCTCTACTACTCCATTCTGCTCAGGAGTGTAGGGAACTATCAATTGTCTCTGTATACCCTCCTGACTGCAAAAATCATTGAACTCCTTGGAGGTATACTCACCCCCATTGTTTGATCTCAGCATCCTGATCTTCCTCCCCATCTGCTTCTCCACAAGGGCTTTGAACCCTTGGAAGACACTCAACACTAATGGGGACTTCTTATTCCTCAAGAAGTAGATCCAGGTCTTCCTGGAGTATTCATCAATGAAGCTAATGTAATACTTGAGACTAGTCAAAGATACTGAAGGAATAGGACCACAAATATTAGAATGTATCAAGTCAAGCACTCCTGCTGCTCTCATGTCACTGCTTGGAAAATCAGTCTTGGTGTACTTTCCCAAAGCACACCCCCTGCACACATCACTCAGCTCGGTGTTGAACTTGGGTAAACTTGTAACCATGCTCCTCAACAATCTCAGAGCTAGGTGATGTAAGTGGGCCATCCTCCTGTGCCATAGCTCACATAGCTCACTATTGCTGCTGTGTGCTAGAGCATGCCGCGGCTGAAACAATAACTTGTACAGCCGTCCACATCTAACTCCAATATCCATGGGGGTAGATACACCTGTAGTCCTGGGGAACACCTGCACTCTCCCACTTGAGAAACACACCCCAAGACCCCTGTCCTCAATAGTGGAAACTGAAACAAGGTTCTTTTTCAACCCAGGGACGTACAACACATCCCTCAAAGTCATGGGACTCATAGACTCCCTCTGAAATGTAATGGTCCGTTAACCAACTACTCTAACAATTGTATTGTCACCAAGTACCACCTCCACATCTCTAACTGTCTGTGATAGCTCGGAGAACAACTCTCGACTACCTATCATGTGTCTCGAGGCTCCGCTGTCGATGTACCACATACTAGTGGTGGATGGACCTGTCTAATGCCCTGTCAACAATGAATGCTCACTCTCCATATCCATATCTGTGTTGGTGGCTAAAGAGACTCTCTCTCTCTCAATCTGTCCAGCATATAGGGAAAACTCCCTCTAAAACTTGTCACCAAAATCATCAGCCTCTGCTGAGGCTGCTATTTGCTGTCCCTGTCCCTTCTTCTTCTTCTTGCTTGGACACTGTGAAGCATAGTTCCCAAACGCCTGACAACAATAGCACTTGATTTTACTCAAGTCCTTCTTCTGTCCACCCTGCGGTTGCTGCTGCTGCTGCCTCTTGGCCCCACCCTTCTTGGGACCCTTCTTCATCTTCCCCTTGGCTATCAAAGCCACGTTTTCATCATCTACCCCACCATGTGATGAACTGCCCTGTACGAGACCTCTTCTGGTCTCCTCCTGCACAAAGTCATCCCACAGTCTCTCCAAAGACGGTAGGTTCTCTCTACCCACTATGGCTTGCACAAATACACTCCAGGACTTTGAAGCCCCATTCACTACTGTGCGTACAATCTCAGTAGAAGATACCACTTCACCAACCGCTGCCAGTTCATCTCGAATTGCAGAAATCCTAGTGAGGTATGCTGTGACTCCCTCTCCTCCATTCATCTTGATACTCTTGAGTTTCTCTTTGAGAACCATCTTTCTGTTCTCATTGGAACTCTCATACAAGCTAGTCAAGGCACTCCACGTCTCATGTGCCCTAGTCTTCCCAGAAATGTGAGGGATTATGTGGTCTTTAATTTCATCAAGGATAATCCTCCTAGCCTTATAGTCCTTCTTGTTGAAGGCTGAAAGAGCTACTGCATCCATACCATCTGGAATGACAACCGGATTGGCTGTAGTACTTTTAACCACCTCCACCCATAGTTCATTCTCCTCCAAAATCAATAAAATTCTGACCTTCCATGGCACAAAATTCTCCGTCCCATTCAGCCTATCCTCCAACCTCAGACCTGTAACCATCTCAACTTCAACCCAACAGAATGTTGATCACTAATAGAAGAAAATCACAAAAATGTCTAAGTTCTGGAAATTTCTGTGTGCTGCAAAAATATTACTGTTTTCTACCCCTGCGCTCTGATACCATGTAGATTTTTCTGGGTTTTACTGGTTGCTGGTTTATGTTAACTTTTCAGTGGTTTTCACCTTCAGCCAGTTATGCATAGGCTGAAAGCTACTTATGAAAAATACTGTAACAATTAAACACACAGTAAACTACCACTGACAGGCTGAAAATAAATATTTAACACATGCACACCATAAAAAGAGACACTCAGATTTTTCGGCAACTATGCCCTGGAAAAACCCCCACGGGGAAAATCAGTAAGAGAGAGAGAGATTATATTTCTTTAGTAAATCAAAGTACATAAATTTTACAGTAGAGTTTTACTTATCTCCACCATGAAATTTAACCCAGCAAATTATCTCGAAATCTGTGCCAACTGCAGCCTCGATTTTCATGCATACAAGTGCCTCGATTTTTGTGCAGAAAGTAGAGGGTCTGTACCATACAGTTCTCCTCGAAATCTGTGCAGAAAATCTTGATTTCTATGCTTCAACCTGCCTCAAAAACCGTGCAACAAACCTCGGTTTCTATGCCCAAACTGTCACCTCAAAAACTGTGCAACAATCCTCAGGATTTGTGCCCAAAAAATTCTTGGGATGCGTGCAGCTGTCTAGGAAACCATGCCCAGAAAATGCCTCGGGATTTGTGCTACAGATTCACCTTGAAAATCGTGCCAACAAACTACTGAGATAAATGCCTTGATTTCTGTGTTGTATGGACAACATTAAATGCTGAAGTACAGTGTCTCGATTTCTGTGCAATATCTCACTTCCTCGGGATGTGTGTCCACTGAAGAAAATACCCTACTGTTATGAATCCGTATGGTGCAATAAAAGCTCAACAAACTTCCTTGGAAATCATGCCAGCTAAAACCTACATTAATGGCTCCTTGGAATTCATGCCCTAGTCTCTTGCTCTCTCTCTAGCTCTTTGCTCTCTTCTTTCCAAAATGCAAAGTGA
Source organism: Larix kaempferi (assembly GCA_027924585.1). Classification (NCBI taxonomy): domain Eukaryota; kingdom Viridiplantae; phylum Streptophyta; class Pinopsida; order Pinales; family Pinaceae; genus Larix; species Larix kaempferi. The sequence goes on from BSBM01000033.1 coordinate 1,063,214, forward strand.
GCTCAAATGTCTCCCTCAACCCTTTTTGTCTAACCCTAAGTGAGAAACTAATCCAACAGTGGAAAAAGATCTAATCCAATGGCTAAGATTCAATGAGAGTGAAAAATCACTTCTATTTAAATTACTTAAATAAAATTTCACTCACCCACTTAACTTTAGCAAAATTGACTTTAATGTTATAAAGTCTCATTAATGTCTTTTAATGTGAGGGTCATGTTTTTCCCCCTTCTAAGTGACATTAGGCAAATGTCACTTGGGGAACACTTCCCTAGGTACAAAAATAACAAGAATTGGGTAATTCTTTTAACTATTGTGGTTCAAATAAGCCTTATGAAGGGTTACATCAAGTTATGGGGTTCCATACATGGCCAAAATGGAATAAAAACCTTATTTATGTCCTAAGAGCAATGGTTTATACTTAAATTATGTCCTATGCTAGTAGAAATGTCCCTAGTATGCCAATCATTTGAATTATTATCCATATATATGACTCATGGGAAAGAACCATACTAGAGTCCATGTGTTATGGTATATAACCTTATGAATGAACCATATGTTATATTAAAAACTTGTAGGGCCTAATACCACATTTTGTGGACTTACAACCTGTCATAAAAGTAGTTTATAATGCATAAACTAATCATTTGTACTCTCTATGAATGTATTCGGTGATTCTACCCTTCAGTCACATGATAGATCATGGATTTAGGTTTGTATCGCATCCTTAGGCGAGTGATTACATTAGATAGTTAATCTCATTGTTATGATCCTTGATCATGGCCCACATTCCTTAGTGGTTGGTTCTTCAACACCCAATCCATAGACTTCACACCTAAATATTTTTTTGGAGGAGGACACCTTTTTCTAGTGCACTAGACCTTAGAACCATGCTTGTATCTCACTCCTTGGTAACTAATTCCATTCAAAGGGAATATATTATTATCTCTCCCATGATCCTTGGAATTAATTTGTTTAGGGTCCAAGAAACCACATTTTAGCTTCAAATTAGGTACAAGGTTACAAGACCCTTGATTTCTATACAAAACCTCATAATTAAGACCCCCTCTAACTCCCACAGGATAACTCCTAAGACAAATCACTTGATGATTTGAGTCCATTTTTGTGGTCCATGTAATTTGTCAGAAGTAAGTCCCTTAGCATGCAAGATAAAATATTTTGGCCCCAAATTATGTTTTTAGAATGATATTCTTCCCTAGTTCTCTAAAAATTATTATAAGATGATATCTCAGTAATGGGAAAAATATTTACCATGTAGAGAGCCTATCTCATGGCTTAATGTTGTGTTCCTAACCACAACATAGATATTAGATATTAGGCTTAGAGATCCTATCTCATGGCTTAATGTTGTGTTCCTAACCACAACATAGATATTAGATATTAGGCTTATGTACATGAGGCACTTTTTTTATAAGCTTGAGATTTTGTAATAATGTTGTATTTGTAAACATGTCACTTTAGTATAATAAGGGCCTAGCCCTTTATTTATTGAAATGTGTTGGGTTTATTATGGATTTCTCCTCTCAATGGATATAAATAGAGGTTTTCTGATATATTATGTATCTATATCATTTTAAAAAAATAAATAAACTAGATATACTCTTTTTCAATAAGTCTTTCTCCATTACATAGATATTCAAGTGCAATCCACTCATGGTTGTGTAGGTTCCCCCATTGTTTATTTTTTATTTATTGTTATTATTATTCATTGACCATTTGGATATAAGGTTTATACTTTAAATTCCTCACTCATGGTCCATATGCCTTAGAATAGCACTTTTAGGACTCCTATATTTTGTTTCTGATGCATGTCTTGGGAAAGGATACCCTTCCTTGCCGCACCAAACCTCTTAATTGGGCATAGAATCAAATCATATTCCAACATACTTTGGGGACTTGCGCAATGCCCATTTTATTTATAAGTAGTTATTATTAGGCTTGAGCAACTAAAATGAAACCATGTTTCATGTATTGGGTGAATATGTTTCCCCATAGTTTTCTAAACAATGGATTTAGAATCCAAACATGGATTTAGAATTATAACTCATTCCTAATTCAAAAATTCTACCCAAATGGCCTTTCCCATAAGTTATGGTCATGTTCATGGCCCATGTAATGCTTTAGATGTATCCCTTTAGGTATGAAACCAATCGGTTTATTACTTGAATCATGTTATTTCCAAGGATGATACTCCTTGGATCAAACAACCAGAAACATAGGTCAACGTTCAACCGTTGGAAAAATATTTGATTGAGATGGATTTGCATACGGTTAGAATTTGAGTTCATGATGCAATTATCTTAGAAGTATCTACACTAGCACATAATCCCAAAATTTTGGCCATAAATTACTTTTTGGTTCAAGCTACTCTTTGTCACGTCCCCTCCCATCTATTAACGCAAGTACAGGAACATGGCACTAAAATTCTGGGCTTTTACAAAACTTAGCCAATTTCAACATTCATGATTCATATAAATATAAACAATTGGCATTACTATAAAATGCATATGTGTGCAGATGCAAATCAAGTGAACATGCACAACAGAATAAGATATCATCCACACACATTTCTCACATGCATTCAGCATATCACTAATAGTCATCAATTAATTAAAACAATGCAGAAGTAAATATTGATAGATAATACACTTATCTCACTGTAATGTTGTCCCAAGCAACTAGCTATGTCGTTGGAACGTTCCACCCAACCATAGGTCTTTTCTCAACCTATATTCTTTCAGCACTCAGAGACCACCCCCGAGATGGGCATGATATCTACAAGGAAAAGGGGATTCCCAAGCTCAACACAACCAAAGCAATTGATACCCATCTCAACCCCCAACATTCCTTTACACACAATAACTCAAAAATTGGGCATGAATACACATTTAAACAATGGGATTTACAAGATAGGATCCATGGGTTTTTCCCCAAGTCGTGGCACACCCGAAAATGAAATGTTTAAATGGGAAAACAACCCTGGAAGAGAAAATCGTTTTCAGAAAACGTATCTAGGCTTTCAAGGGACAGAAAAAGCCTCTATAAACCCCCATATTGTGACTCTCTTCCTCCCACCCACTGTGCAACACAAAAACGAATTCCAAGCTATAGAAAAATGTGGGAAAATGATGGAAAACATGAAGGAGAAATCCCAGCTGGTTCAGACTGCATGAGAGAGCCAATACCATGGATGAAGTATGGCAATGGGCACCATTTCGTGTGTTTTTCTTGCCCAAGAAGCAAAAATACGATTTCCCAAATTGATGGCTTGCCCATACATGAAATTGGCTGCCATACCTTCCCATTCCCAAGGCATTAACTACCTCAAGCAACTATTGGAAGAATTAAATGATTAGATGCATAAGTCAAAATGGGTAGTTGAGGGTTGATGGGTTCTCTCATTGGCACTTGGCTTGATTTGATTGGCTCAAGGGTTTGAATATTTCCCTCCCAATTTCTTGTAAACATCATGCCCCCATCTCTTGTTGCATTTCATAGCTAGTTGTGGGCATTTATATTAAAATGCATATTTACAATTCCCATGGTTCGGTAGCACATGGGTAGCATAATATCCAATACTTTCATCTTCAAGGTCAAGCGTTCACTAGCGGGGTCTTATAAGGGTCTTATAATATCCAATACATAATATGCATACAATATTTACATTATAGCCCAAAATATTATAAGGGTCAAAATGGGGGTATGACAATCCCCTCCCCCTTAGAATAACACCGTCCTCGGTGTTCCAATACTTAGGAATACATACACGCTTTTTACGTGTCCAAAATTCACAAAATATAGTAGGTCTGTCCTGCATTTCACCCTTTACTTGGGTTTTCAGGACCAAGTCCTTTGGCCTTCACAAACAGCTCCTGCTGGATGGGGCCTTCCAGCTCTGCAGGTGGGAATTGCTTCACAACAATCCCTTCCTTGTCTCCACCTTATAGCTGATCTACAAGTCTGGAAACTTTATGGCGGCTACCCTCTTGATGTTCCATTGTTGGGAAGTCGTGGCGGCAATGATTTCCTCCACACGCCCAACATTTCACTGGCTACTTCACCTTTTCCTACTCAATTTCCTTTGAATCTTCCCACCTAGAACGTTTCTTAATCGTCCAATTAGATGAATGCTTCTTCATTGATCCACTTTCCTTTCCCTTACTGACTGCTCCTAGAATGATTTTTTATCTCCCTTTGCAGATAAATAGAGTCCTACAAAACCTTGTGGTTCATCTCATTCTACTGCCTCTAAAGCTTCAGGATCTCTCCAAGATCTTCTTGGGTCTTGGCAATTGTTTGAAGAAGACTTTCATGCAAACCTAATAGCCCTTGGTCTGCTTCCATGGTCAATGTGCACAACTGACCACACTTTTCTTACTAGCAACACTTGCTTGTATCAGTTACAACCGATCACTTCAATTTCTTTCCTATGAAATTCATCATGGCGATTCTTTGTTAGGTCAAGCATAAATGTTGAATTGAAGCATTGGCTAAGATAATTGCATGACTGTATGACATATGTCTTTATGTGTAAGATTTTGTTCTCAAAACTATGAGAAGCTTCTAATCATGCAATTGAATTTGACTTGTAGAAAAGATCATGTACAATCATCTACAAAAGAAGGATAACAACATTTGTTCCAGCGACAAAGTTCAAGAAAACTACCTATTGAAGATATTGAAGAATATGAAGTTCCCAGGATCGAGGATACTGTAATGGAAGGATGCCATGATCGAGGAATACAGTCGATCATGAAGAATGATGTTTGGGATGTGGTCTCAAGACTAGAAAGGAAGTTTGTTGTGACTTCCAAGTGGATCTACAAGATCAAGCATGCTACAAATAGTAGCATAGAGAAATACAAGGCAAGCTTTGTGGCTCGTGGCTTCTCCCAGAAAGAAGGGATAGATTATGAAGAAAATTTTGCACCTGTATCAAGATACACTTCCATCAGAACAGTACTTTCTCTGGATGTAGTAATGAAATGGAAGATACACTAGATGGATGTCAAGACAACTTTCTTGAACGGTGTAGTCTAAGAGGAAGTGTGTGTGGAGCAACTAGTCAGTTTTGAGACACATGATAGGTAGTCATATGTGTGATGATTGAAGAAAAGCCTTGTACGGTTTGAAGAAAGCACCCAGGACATAGTACGACAGGATAGATAGCTTCCTGTCCATTTGTGGCTTTACCAAGAGTAAAGCGGATTCCAACCTTTACTACAAGGTTGAGGAAGGCAATCCAGTGACACTCCTACTATATGTGGATGACGTGTTTGTGACAGGTGAGGATACGTTGATTGCCGACACGAAGAGGAAGCTTGTTGCCGAGTTCGAGATGAAGGACTTGGGTATGATGCATTACTTTCTAGGTATGAAGGTGTGGCAGAGTGCAGATGGAATCTTCCTTGGACAAGGGATGTATGCAGTAGAGATCCTGAAGTGGTTCGGGATGATGGACTGCAAGGCCATGGCCACACCTATGGCATGGAACTTGAAGCTATTGAGTGATGCTTCAACAAAGTCAGTTGATGCCACGATGTATTGTCAGATGATTGGGTCCTTGATGTACCAGATGAGCACAAGACTAGATATTTGCTTTGTGGTAAACTGTTACAACGTAATCTTCCACCTTGTGAGCATCAGCATTATTTGGCCTGTAGGATCCATTTCACTGACTCAGATTCACTTTATATCCTTCAGACATATTTTTTTCCTCATTTTTCCTCTGACCCACTTGTTGCATCATTATAACAAGCGTACCCGTGAGTTGCATCACTATAGCCCGCGGGTATCAAGTAAAATGGTAAAAATCACTAGTTTATTACTTTTTACTCCCAAAAAGCGGTCATTGGGTGACCTTTGGCTCTCCATCTGCCCAAGTAACGTCTCAATGTGTCCTTTCACTTACCTTTGAGAGGACTATATATTGAGCACATATGGCTTATGGACGGGAGGAGAAAGAAGAGCAAGAGAACTCTAGTGGATTTTTGCTCTATCTTGAGTCGACACTCATTGATCCTTGTAGTTGTGAACCCTTTATGTTCACCTTCCAAACTCCTATCTAGTTTGAGTTTGCCATTCGTGGAGAATTGAAGTGGTCGATGCGAAGTGGATTGATCCAGATCTTGGTTCAGATTGGTTGCCGGCAAGAGGTCGTATCACTTTGTACTTCTTCTTGTTTATTAATATAAATACACATATTCTCGTCCATTAATGTTGTAAATGTTGTTTATCTTACATTGGGTTGCATTTACTTGTTATATCATGGGCCATTGCTATTGATGATGTTAATGCCGTTTATATATTATATGTACTTGTTGTATATTGGCTATCAAGACTAATTTGCAGATTCAAGTGCACAGATTGAAAAGCTCCAACGGGGATCTACATCAAATGTTTGGATCGAGGTTGGTTATCTTCTTCATTATCTTAGGATTGTCATTTATATAGCATAGTTCTGAGAATTGAGTTGATTTCTGGTAGTCATTTGTCTGTTGTGGTATAACCCAAGCCATAGCGAGTTTTCTCCAACATAGAAATGGTGACTCCACTAGGGAAAACATCCATCTTGGGGATTTTTTGAGCATTAGTCCATAATTAGAGTTGTTGTTTGTCGAAGCTTTGTGTCACTTATCTTCCATTGAGATACACTATAGAAAACTTGCTTTTTCTGAGCTACTGGACTCTCTGTTTGCTAATTTACGTTTCCTCACCCACGGGCTAGCTTAGCTCTGCCTGTGTATACCCGCCTCTATTTACTCTACTGCTCGCGGGTACCTGCAGGTATTCCTTCGACAGTAGCACACAACTACGGCTTTTGTTGGTTTATGACCTTTGGTTGTTGCCGGGTTGGTTTTGGTTGATCCCGAGTCTTTGTTGGCCTGTTTCTTGACTGTTCCATGCCTTGGTTGTGACCAGAACTCTTCGTTTCTCTTGGTTGAGCCTTGTTGGTTTTCTACCCATCTTTGGATTTAGCCTTGTTGGTTTTTTCATTTTGAGCTCATTCCTTTGGCTGAGTCTTACTGTTTGGTATTTGCCTGGTTGTCTTAGTGATCTCCTTGGCATATTAGTGACTAGATAGTAGGATTTTGCTTGCATTTTTCATTTCCATATATTGAAAAATACAAAAATACACATAGTTTTTTGCATTTTCCTTTCGTTTATAAGATAAAATACAATTTTTTTTTTGCTTTTATGTATTGCATCTTGCATTGAGTGCTTTATGCCTTCATTTAGATTCTGATTGCACATTGAAAGAAATATAAAAGGATTGCATATTTATTTCAAAATCATTGATTTGATTGTGCATATTAGGGGCATTGTTTTCATTGGATAGATGAGTCTAGGATTTGACGATTTTGCATACCATTGAGTCTTACACATCACTAGTTTCATGATCAGATCCCTTGAGTAATCACAACCATTAAAATTAATGCTTAATCTTAAAATTGATTAGACTTATTTTATTTATAGGGTACACCAACTAGCATAGGTTTAGAGTCTTGGAATAGATCATTGTGAGTTAACAATCCAAGACTATTAGACGAAACATTAGGTGTCTGACCAGGGAGTGGAGGAATCCATGGTATAGATCAGTGTTCTCGGGAAGCTCTACTCATGCCAGAGTTAAGCACGAGGTCACGGGAGGTTGGTTGAAGGGATATCCCTCTGATACCGCCTGAACGTGGGAGATATTCCAGGATTTGTTCGTATCTGGGGGTACCAGAGGTTCATCCTCTTGTGCTTTGGGCTTAGCTACCTTTCCCATATGATGGATCCCACCTGCGACTGTCCCCCTGAGCATTGGTTATATTGCGGTGACCATAGTTTCCTTACCTAGGTATCGCACAGCGTACTTGCAGTGGTTATACTGTTTGTGTCCTGAGTCAGATAGGGATTGGACAGAACAGTTGTGTTTGTGCAATGGATTTGACCCTGTAAACGCAGTGAAGCCTGGGTGTCTCTATAACTGATTCTATTACCTTCGACTATAGTTTGGGAGTCTCAAGCCTCTCCTAGGCGAAACATACCGGCTCTAGTGATGGGAGCTCATTTAGCCACTGTGTTTGTCTGCTCTTGGTTGTAGTTTCTCTAGGTGTGTGCTTTTGATTTACTATTTTTGATCGATAATTGGCCTTTAGGGGACGTTTTGATTATATTTTTTCCCCAGAGATATCGTGGCGTGAAGCCCTACTCTCCATTGATCCCATCAGTTGGCTGGTTTAAAGCCAGCTGAGGTTTCACGTCGTATTGCTAGAGGACACGAGAGGGCTTCCTCTGAGTCTTCAGATTCTTACGAGGCTTACGTCCAAGACATCATGATTGCTACACATTTCGATACTGAGGAAAAACATTTGACTCCATTGGGTAGAGTTTACCACACTTCCGATCCCCATACTCCTCGTGAGGAGTGGGGAGGTGATCCACCTAAGAATCAACCTGGTTATATTTGGCCTAATCGACTTGAACGAGATCCATTCGATCCTTTGAACCTGGATAATTATCTTTACGGAATGCCAACCTTACCCGAGGAAGAAGAACAGGATGATCCATTCGTTCCTTCGTTTCCACGCAGTTATAGACACGGGATGCTAGAGTTACATGACGACACTGGTCCTACGATCAACCCAACATCGCTCTCTTTTGGTATGCCTAGTAATAGTACAGTTGAACCTTCCACTACTTTTGGTAGTCACGCTGGCACTATTCATGGTGTTAGCCATACTATACCCACTGGGGGCACTACCCTTGTTAGGGGCACTACGTTGTCTACTCACACACATAGTATGGGGACTGGTCATGTTCCTCCTGACAATGCTAATGTTGGAAGAAGAGCACCTCCTAGGATTTCCCAACCTAATAGGAACTTTGTTTGAAACACGACTCGCCATCCACCACCTAATACACGTGCCGCTACTTGTCAACCGAGGACTACTTTTACGGATGTTAATGCTCCTCCCAACCACGGGGGTGGACGTATGCCGCATACTTTTACGTCCACTGCCGCCAATAGTAATGCTAATGTAGGGGGTGGGAATATCTCGTATCCACATGGACATCATGCCACCATCCCTGCTACTAGTCACACCAATATTGGAGTTGGGAATACTTCTCATGCTTCTGGTCACCACACAACTGCTCAAGCTAATCCTAATGCCGGGGGTGGGAACATACCATACCATTATGGTCATTACAACACAACATACCATACCATTATGGTCATTACAACATGGTTCCCGCTATGAATAGTACATATATGCCTCATACTCATGGTGGCAACCCTTACTACAACACAGTCGGTGCGGGCCACCAGTATAACCCACCACCCCAATATGGTGCCCAAAACATGCACATACTTGCTTACTCTCAAATGGGTCAGGAAGGAGGAGGTTATCAATCCTATGGCCATGGGAAATCTTATGGTCCGTCAGGTCCTTATTATCAGTAGTTTAATTCTCACGGTCAAGCTTTTGGTCCATCTTATAATACGGTTCTATTTAACCAACCTTTTATGGGGGCTTATAATCAAGCTTTCCAGCCTCAGCTCCCATTCCTTGCATGCTTGAATCTTTCGGATCTTTTGAAACTCACGAACGATCCGGTGTGTCATGCTCCTACTTGGCCCCCGGTCCCTACCAAGCTCCCTTAGGACATTCCTAAGTTTGAGGGGAAAGGTGGTGAGGACCTGGGAGATCATGTCAGGACATTTCACCTTTGGTGCTCCTCCAACTCATTGAATCATGATTTCGTTAAATTTTGACTATTTCAACGCACCCTCATGGGGGCAGGCGCAAAGTGGTACGTCGAGTTGCCTGGAAACACCTATAGGGGTTTTAACGAGATCGCTTTGGTTTTCTTAGATCATTTCCAGTTGCCGGTTCGCTATGATACTGGCACTGAACTTATATCTACCTTCCGTCAGAACAAGGCCACGCATATTTCTGACCACGTTCAAGAGTGGTGTTGGCGCAAGAGGTTAGTGAAAGCCAACATACCTCCAGAGTGCCTGTTGGAATGGTTCCTCAAGTCTCTACTCCCATACATTGCTAAGGATGTTTCGATGTTCGGCATTTTGACTGAGGAACAAGCTATCTTGAAAGTCCAGTAGTTAGACTTATTATACTCTCAGTCTGGCATTTTGTATGACATCATCCCTGACGCACCGCATACACGTCATGAGCCCATGTCAGTTCCTGGACCGCATGTCGATGGCATCGTTGGATCTGCAAGTACTCGCCCCATAGATTTGGTAGCTAATCAAATGCAGAATTTGTCACTAAACCAGTCTACTCCCGGACAGGTTCACACCTTGTCCACTTCCACCCCATCGTCCGATGTACACAGTGTGAAAACAACAAACCAGTCAGGTAACCAACAACCTAGTGGTAAGAAAAAGGGGAGAAATAATCGTAAGGGTGGAAACAATGGGAATAACAATAGAAATTGCAATACCCTCGTCCTCCTGTAAGGATAATTCCAACCCTCCTCGGGAAGGCAAAAATGCTGGTGAGGACCGTAAACCTAGGCGTAAGGTGAAGTTTCCTTGCAAGCTTTGTGGGGAAGACCATCTTACTCACTTATGTCCTTGTATTGAAGAAGCATCGAAGCACTTGGCACAGAGCCCAGCTATGTTGAAGGATCCCCTACCTCATCACCAAAACATGGCTTCGCATGCTCCCACCACCGGTTATGGACATACTGAGATGACAACATCTTCTTCCAATACTAGTGGTTATGGATGTGTGAACATGGTTCAGTCAGAGGTTAGTGTTGCCACTCATTAGCACGATTATGATGCACCACAACCTAATTTGGGGAGTGAGCCTCCCCCTTCTCCTGACAATTACTTACATATCGATAAGCCCTCTATTATGCCATGGATACTGAAAGGTGTTCTTAAGTGCTCTACGCATTATCCTAATGCTCGAGCCGCCCACAACTACTCCATCGTATAAGATCTGGGCCAAACTCCATGTGCCATGTCGGCTCTTGAACTTTTGCAATCCTGTCCTTCTCAGAAGCATGCTCTTTTGAGTGCGTTAGGAGTCCAGGATGGGGGAAGTTCCACTGTTATCAAGTTCGATACCACTGATGTCCAACCTCGCTTTCCCTACCACGTGGCTTTTCAAATCCAGGTGGTGTTCCTTCAAAGTTTTGTCAAACGTACTATGGTTGATGAAGGTTCCTCTACGTCAGTAATGTCGTTAGCTTGTTGGAAAGCTCTTGGCTCTCCTCCCCTACTCACGTCTAGAACCACGTTCACTACATTCGACCGTCTTTCATTTAAGCCGCATGGAATTATCCCTTCCCTTGTTGTCTCCTTGGGAGGTAAGTCTGTGACTATTGAAGTCGAGGTGGTTGATGCGCCCATCGAATACAACCTTTTACTGGGTCGAAATTGGATGTATGCCATGAAAGCTGTCACGTCCACTGTATTCAGAGTTATCTGCTTTCCCCACAAAGGCAAGATTGTGACCATCGAGCAGCTGGATTACATTAACTCCTCTTCCACAGCATCCACGGGATCCATAGTCTTACAGGTTACTCATTCTCAGCCAACAACTGGGAACATGGGTGTTGGCATGTACCCTTCATTGATGGGAACTTATGATTTTGCCACACCTGTGAATTTTATTGGAACCATTACCGATGATGCACCTCCTCCTTCACATAATATGTCATTCCGGACTTCCTATTTTGATGATCCATGGACTTTACCGTCCACGAGTTCCACGTCTAGTAACATTTCGCATGTCGAGATATCTATGCCATTGTCTGTAGCTGAGCTTGCTTACCGGCATATTCAACAAGCCACTACATAACTGGATCTCTCTTCTTCCTAGACAGTCGAGGAAGATCCCGTTACGCTGCCGGTTTGGATAGCCAACTCATCTTGTTCCCACAATTTCCTTGATGATATTTTGCCTTCTGATGAAGCTATTATGGAGGCCATGTGTGGTAGTGAGAGACCTTGGGAAGATATGCACCATCGCTCTTATTTCCTTCCCAAACTCGAGCTCGCTGAACGAGAAGAGTTTAAGATGACTCTAGCAGAGATGGTTGGTCACCCTGTGGCTCTTTTGGATTCGCATGATGTTTTTGCAGAAGGGAATATGGCTAACATTTCCCCAACTATGGCGATCAATATCTCTCGTACTCTCGGAATAGTTGAGAATGTCTACATCGGTGACGATTGCACTCCTGAGGAGATTGTTATTTACACTGAATTGTTTACAGAACTTCGGAAGCTTTCGCCTGGTCATATGAGGAGATGCCAGGAATAGACCCCCGCATTGTTGAACATGAGATTAGAATGTATCCCAATGCTAAACCGGTTCGACAACGCTTACGTGCTGTGAACCCTAGAAAAGCAGCTGCTATCAAGGCAGAGGTGGAGAAACTGATCAAGGCTGGTTTCATCTACCCTGTTCCCCTTACCGAATGGGTGTCAAACCCCGTTCCGGTGGATAAGAAGCAGGGAACGATCCGTTTATGCGCCGATTTTAGAGATTTGAACTGTGCATGTCCGAAAGACAACTTCCCCACACCATTCATAGATCAAATCTTGGATGCTTGCACCGGAAGTGAGATTTTTTCCTTCATGGACGGATTTTCTGGATATAACCAAATTCAAATCAAACCCGAGGATCAACATAAGACAACTTTTATTTATCCTTGGGGAACGTTTGCATATCGAAAAATGCCCTTCGGCCTTAAAAACACCGGAGCCACATTTCAGCGTGCCATGACCTATGCCTTTCACGATCTTAAAAAGATTATGGAGGTTTTCCTGGATGATCTTGTTGACCATTCCCGCAAGAGGATGGACCACCCCAAGCACCTCTGCATGATTCTCGAATGATGTATATGATACAAGATTTGATTGAATCCTAACAAATGCATCTTTGCTGTCAGGACGGGTTGCCTTCTGGACTTCATAGTTTCGAAAGAGGGTATTAGAGTCGATCCTCTCAAAGTTGAGGCAATACTTCAGTTGTCTCCTCCGCGCAATTTGTTATAGCTTCAGAGCCTCCAAGGGAGAGCCACTTTTGTACGTCGTTTCGTAGTCAATTATGCTAATCTTACCAAAGGTTTCACGTGTTTATTGAAGAAGGACACACCTTTTATCTAGGATGAGTGAGCCCAGCAGTCTTTCAACACCCTTAAGAAAGCTTTGGTATCGGCCCCTGTGCTTAGTCCACCAGACTTCGCATGAGACTTTATTCTTTATGTGGCCGCATCTCAAGAGACGATTGGCATGGTCTTGGTTCAGGTTGATGATGCGCTTGTCGAGCATGTCATCTATTATCTTAGTTGAAATCTAGTAGATGCTGAGCTAAGATATACTCATGTGGAAAAGCTAGCGCTTGTGACTGTTCATTCAGTCCAACGGTTACGACATTACATTCTGCTTAGAACCACTATAATTGTCGCGCATATCAATCCATTTCAGTTCGTGCTGTCACGATGCGTTATCAGGGGGAAGTACAATAAATGGATTATTATCCTTTAGGAATTTGATCTTGATTTTGCTTCAGCAATGTCGATGAAATCATTGGTATTTGCTGAGCTTATTTCGGACCTTCCGAGACTTAATGAGGATGTCATTCATGAAGATTCCTTTGTGGATAAGCACTTATTTCTTATCTCGTTAGAGGACCCTTGGTATGGGGATGTCATTGTATATCTCCAAACTTTGAAGTTTCCTCTGCAATATTCACGAGATGAGCGACGGCGTGTGAAACATCACACTAAATATTATACTATCATCGGTGACACTTTGTATTGCCGAGGAAAGGACTCTATTCTCCGTCGTTGCTTAACTCATGAAGAAGCAGAGCGGGTGCTTAATGATTGCCATGCTGAGGCATGTGGTGGTCACTTATCCGGGATTGCTACAACCGAATGTATTATGTGAGCTGGTTATTTTTGGCCTTCCATCTTTAAGGATTGTGTTAATGCTGTGAAGAGATGTCACCCTTTCCAGGTGTTTTCTCGGAACATACGCTTGCATCCAGCGCCCCTTCATCTGATCATCACCGTCAGTCCCTTCACCAAGTGGGGGGTGGATTTCATGGATTGCAAACCAGCTTCAGCTGGGGGGAATAACCATATCATAGTGGTCATGGACTATTTTTCCAAATGGGCTAAGGCCATGCCTACTGTTAAAACCGATGGTGCTACAGCATCCCACTTCGTATTCAATCAAATTATAACTCGGTTTGGTATTCTGAAAGAGATTGTCGCTGACCATGGCAGTCACTTTCAGAACAAGATGATGGAGGATTTGTCTCTCAAGCTTGGGTTTCGTCAAGAACACTCATCTTCTTATTATCCCCAAGCGAATGGTCAAGTAGAAGCAGTTAATAAGTCTTCGAAGACCATTCTCCAACATACCATCCAACAAAGCAAGACCAATTGGCACATCATGTTATACCCTACTTTGTGGGCGTATCGAACCGTAGTCAAGACTGCCACCAGGTTCTCACCGTTTTAGCTAGTTCACGGTGTGGAGTCACTTTTACCGATTGAATGCGAGATCCCTTCGCTTAAACTGGCCATAGAGCTCCTCCCTGATACGACGGGTCTTGAGCAACGTTTAATCCACCTTGAGCAACTTGACGAGTAGCGTCGAGATGCTGCTCTGGACATAGATGCCAAGAAACATCGTGTTAAGGTTCAATATGATAGGTCTATCTGTCCCCGACAATATGCTGAAGGTGACTTGGTCCGCTTATATGACCAAGCTAAAGAGCCCCTGGGGGTAGGCAAGTTCAACCCCATGTGGCACGATCCTTACATCGTGAGGCATGTCCTAGAAAAAGGAGCCTATGAATTATAAGACTATGAGGGGACTGTCTTGAAAGAGCTTAGAAATGGGATCTACCTCAAGCAGTATTACGCTTGAAACTCTGGTTCAGGATGATACTTTTGTATACTATTGTATAGTTGCTTCTGTACATAGTTTAGATTTCTTTTGGTTTTCGGGTCTGTTGATTAGCTTCTGTTTGATTGACAGATGTCAGCAGAGTTTCCTACGTTCTTAGGATTCACATATGGTGCTAGCCGTCACACGCAATAGCTTGTTTCTACTGCCTGGGTTATTTTCTCACCTGACCACCTAGTTGTGTCCTTAGGAGGTGCTTGTCTTGGTCCTACATCTAGCAATGCGGTTGATTATAGTGCTGTCATTGAGCTACTTCGGGATGCCATTTCCCATGGAATCCAGTCTTTAGAATTCCACCTGGATTCACAACTAGTTGTGTCTCAGCTGAATGGGCAGTACCATGTGCGAGATCCTACAATACTACGGAAATTCCTAAGGGTAAGACTCTTGGAATGATATTTTGTTGCAATTACATACATACATGTTCTGAGAAGTGTTAATTATATATCTTATGCATATGCTAACTATGTATTAGATTGGAATTTGTCACATTCATCATGAAGCACACAAATATAAAAAGACATTCATACATTTGTACATAAACACATATAGTAGAACCAGAGAACCAAATTTTTATATATAAATATGTCCAAAAATGGTAGTGTCATACAAAATTGAAGCCCATATCCCTAAAAAATATACATATCGATACAAAAAATGAGATCCTGAGATATCTACCCTCTATGAGGAGGCCTAGCTACCACCCCGACAGGATGTGTCTCGTAGAAATACTGTACTGTATTGGCTAACCGCTACAGTAGCCGCACCCAGTCACCCAGAACCTCCACTACTTGGCACTGCATGGCCTCAGGTAGTCTCGCCACCTCTATCTGTGGAACCCTAGCAACCATCCGTGTGAGGTTGCGCCGCAAGGTCTGTAGAGTGCGTCCTGCTGCAGCATCTCCTGCCTCCTCACCCCTGCCTCGACGACCATGTCTCGGGAAGCCATCATGTCTCACTGGGCCTTTGTCTGCGAGCAAACAGTCAACCATTAGCATATGATACTACCACCAAAAATATTTTTGCATTTACATCTATAATAAAAACTCCATAAAAATTTAATACACAAAAACCGAAAAGAGTACTCACTAATGTCTTCAAATGCTGCGTCTGGTGGGAGCGGCATGTCCCTATCCTGGCGGAAGTCTATCCTTGCATAGGGGTAGTCCTCTATGGCAATGACCTGCCGGTCCCACCAATGGAAAAAATCCTTGGTATATGGTGATTCAAGACGACCACCACCCTATCGTGTCAAAATCTCATCCCACCGGGTTAGGGATGGATCCCAGAGACTATGAGGAGGGACATCCACCCTCGGACTAAGCCCTGGAACCCTCTCAAAGAAGAAGCTTCATAAGATACTCCCATACCCGAAGTTTTTGGCCTTCCCTTCTTTACATTCTGTCAGTTGGGTCTTCATAGACCCCAGCAGTGTGGTACACCAGTCAATCACTATAGGCTACATGCATTGTGATGCATAGAACATCACCGGCCTGGATGCTTGGTGCAGAGCTTTGGATCCTGTGATACGCACTAAGGTAGCCACAATGATCTTCATGCTCAGATTCACTATGGCATTGATGGGAACTTGACTTCCCACCGTGCGTGTGTTTGCGGGGAAATACCATGCTATGTAGTCAAGGACGGTGATCCCACCATCCACAGTACGAGACCGAAGACTAGCCTCCTCACCTCGATGGGACAAACCGGTAATGAAGTAGATGTCGTCCAATTCCAGTGTGAGGATTTTCCCATTGAGATTGAAGTTTTGTGCATCAACATCCCAATAGTCGATCAAGTGCTAGAGTAATAGGTTTTGGGTCCTCAAACCCCCTATACTCTAGAATTTCTACAACCCACATGCTTGCAATGTCTGTTATGCTTGCACATTGTTGCGCACGGCCTCATCAACTTGGTCATGCTCCCTCTCCCTCCACTCTAGAACCATCCTCGAGTGAAGAAAAACAAGCATTTTAGTCAAATTCTTTTAAAAAACCAACTACACGGTCGTACCCGCGAGCTAACTTGTATACAGGTGCGGGTACCCGTGGTCAGCCTTTGCATTGACTGCGAGTATTTTTCCCTACCCACAACCCACATAGCTACAACCCGCGGGTAGCGCCGAAGCCATTTAGGGCTTGGCCAAACAAAAAATCCCACCATTGAAAATCAAAATGAAAGCATTGAAATGAAAGGTATGGATGAGACTACCAACCTGCTTCGGATGGTTCGATGAACGGTCGCTCGTAGCTCCCAAAATCGGCAATTGAACTTTCAGGAGAAAACTAACCACAAAAGCTCCAAATGGGTGAATAGTAAAAATGATATGTAAATTGTAATTTTTTATTACTATTTATAATTTTCAGGACCCACTTGTTTACAGTTTTTACCGTTTTGTGCCGTTATAGACTAATATAATGTCTTGGAGTAGTATTTTTCATCAGATTTCTTCACCGAAAGCTGTTCTGGACCATTTCACACCTACGGCAGGTATGTTTCACACCTGGGATATAGGTTAGATACCATTTCCATGTGCATTATGCATTTGACCTGTTGACCATTTTCATAAACCCTAGGTGCGACCCTGCTTCGTAACTGACACGGTGTTAAGATTCAATATGCTAAGACAGAAAATATCAGCATTACATTCCATTTCACAATAATAGCATATACAGGATCACTGAAGAAACAACAAGCACAACATAAACACAAGAGACACATATTTATCCTGGGAAACCCTCATGGGGTAGAAAACCTAGCAAAGCTTCCTCAATATATATGACCAACAATATACAAAGATGCAAACCAAAGACATGATCTCCTCCTCCCCCATAGCAGACCTCTCTCTCACAAGTGCGCTACATTTCAAGTGAGGGATGTGTGCCATATAATGAGGAACACACCTCCTCTATTTATACACATCTCTGACTTGTACTTTATATTAACTAGGTTGGCTCCAACTTTACCACCAGGGTATTTTTTAAGAATTATAAAAGTATACCTAAGTATAGTATTCTAGGCGATTATTTTGGATTGAAAAAAACATATATATAGATTGGTAGGTGAATACCAAATATGAAACATACAATTTACTACTAAAACTTGTAACTTTTGGCGAATATTATGATAAAAAAACATATTTTATGTAAATATAGGCGATATTAGAGTCTAAAAAAGACCAAATAGAGAATTTATTTTTTGAAAAAAGGCCCGAAAAATAGCCAATTGGCAAAATTTCGCCCCTAAAAATTTCCATGTTTACCACTGGGTTAAACACCCCACTACAATTGACTGGTCCAACCCCACTAGGGTGGTCTAAAAACCCTTTGACCCACATAGCACATATAGGGCCGACCCCCACTAGGGAAGTCTAATAACCCAAGTTACCACATTCTAACGGAGGAATAAACATTTCCGGATAATAAGAACTTCACGGAGGAATGAAACATCTCTGGAATAATAAAGTACAAATATAATATTCTTGGAAGTTACAATATTTCAACACCCCCCCTTAACGAGAAGGATATTATAACAACTTCTGCACGAGCAAGGAGTCATCAACATGATACATCTATAAATCATTGGAAGCTTTCTCAACATCATCAGTAACTCAAGCAGTTACTGGAACATCTTCAATATTGGAACATCAACATCTTCAGTACTAAGTGTTTATCTTCTGCAGCACTCGAACAACTACAACAACATCAACATCTGGATCCTCACAATCATCAGCATCACCATCGCATCATCATCAGCATACCCTACAACGGACATGATCCTTCCTTTCGGAATCACAATCATGTTTAAGACTATCTTTCCTTTTAGAATTACTGGATTTACTATCTAAGGATGATTAATCCACTCAATCTCATTTAAGACTATCCTTCCTTTCGGAATTACTGGATTTACTGTCCAAGGATGATTAATCCACTCAATCTCATTTAGGACTATCCTTCCTTTCAAAATTACTGGATTTACTGTCCAAGGATGATTAATCCACTCTATCTCATTTAGGACTATCCTTCCTTTCGGAATTACTGGATTTACTGTCCAAGGATGATTAATCCACTCTATCTCATTTCGGACTATCGTTCCTTTCGGAATTACTGGATTTACTGTCCAAGGATGATTAATCCACTCTATCTCATTTAGGACTATCCTTCCTTTCGGAATTACTGGATTTACTGTCCAAGGATGATTAATCCACTCTATCTCATTTAGGACTATCCTTCCTTTCGGAATTACTGGATTTACTGTCCAAGGATGATTAATCCACTCTATCTCATTTAGGACTATCCTTCCTTTCGGAATTACTGGATTTACTGTCCAAGGATGATTAATCCACTCTATCTCATTTAGGACTATCCTTCCTTTCGGAATTACTGGATTTACTGTCCAAGGATGATTAATCCACTCTATCTCATTTAGGACTATCCTTCCTTTCGGAATTACTGGATTTACTGTCCAAGGATGATTAATCCACTCTATCTCATTTAGGACTATCCTTCCTTTCGGAATTACTGGATTTACTGTCCAAGGATGATTAATCCACTCTATCTCATTTAGGACTATCCTTCCTTTCGGAATTACTGGATTTACTGTCCAAGGATGATTAATCCACTCTATCTCATTTAGGACTATCCTTCCTTTCGGAATTACTGGATTTACTGTCCAAGGATGATTAATCCACTCTATCTCATTTAGGACTATCCTTCCTTTCGGAATTACTGGATTTACTGTCGAAGGATGATTAATCCACTCTATCTCATTTAGGACTATCCTTCCTTTCGGAATTACTGGATTTACTGTCGAAGGATGATTAATCCACTCTCATACATTTTGAACTAAGAGCTCAGGGATGATGTAGTCCTATCAGGTCCACTAGGGACTTCATTCTTGAAGACATATATCTACGGCTTTCTTTAGGACTGAAGTCCAGGGATGATTCAATCCCCACATGTCCACCAAGGACTTCATTCTCAAAGACATACGTCCACAGCTCTTTTTAGGACTGAAGTCGAGGGATGATCCAATCCCCACATGTCCACCAAGGAATTCATTCTCGAAGACAACTGTCTACGGATCAATTTAGAACATGTGTTCAAGGATGATGCAATCCCTCTTCTTTCTCGGAGACAACTATCTACGGATCCTTTTAGAACATATGTTCAAGGATGATGCAATCCCCCTTCTTTCTCGGAGACATATGTCTACAAATCCTTTTAGAACATGTGTTCAAGGATGATGCAATCCCCTCATCAACTTAGACCCTATCTAAGGACCATCCACCAACCTCTCTGTTGGCATCACCAATATAGGTATCCACATCATTGAGCTCACTGTCGATGCAGGCAATCTCATCATAAGTGACCACATCACTCCCCCTTTCGAGGAGGGTCCTTCTAAACTACACCAAGCTTGTTTCGGAAGTACTCAAACTTTACTTGAGGTAGAGGTTTGGTTAGTACATCGGTAACTTGTTCTCTTGAGGTAGAGGTTTGGTTAGTACATCGGTAACTTGTTCTCTTGAGGTAGAGGTTTGGTTAGTACATCGGTAACTTGTTCATCAGTGCCTACAAATTCGATCTTTATAATTCCTTTCTGCACCATATCTTGTATATAGAAATATTAGATCTCTATGTGCTTTGACTTATCATGGAACACTAGATTCTCTTCCATCTTGATACAACTCTGTTTGTCATATAGGATCACAGTTGGGTCTATCTCTAAGTCAAACAATCCTGAAGCCATACTGCTTCACAACTAGCAGAACAAGCAGCCATATATTCCGCTTGTGCTGAGATCCACACTAGACTATTTCTTGCTAAACCACGAGATCATGGTTGATCCCAGACAACAACATCCTCTCGATGTGCTCTTCCTGTCGAATACACTTCCTTCCCAATCAACATCTATGTAACCATCTAAAGTCATTGATGGGTCCAATTTTCAGGTATTTGATAACCCTTTTTCCACAGTCCAGCTCAAGCAATGGCGAGGAAACACACTCAATTGTGGGAAAAGTGTTTTACTTTAATTATTTAATGAAATTGTTTTTATGATTATTCTTGTATGTTAGAATGCATATCAAATAAACTAATTATATGGAAACCAAGCGTGATTGAGCAGGTTCAGGGTCATTAAAGGATGAACGTGTAAAAGTCTAAAGGATCACCAAGCTCGGCGCCCTGTTTCCTGATTTATAGAGGACGCACTCCCACTTTCAAGAAGAATCGGCATTTTGACAATCAGTTAGGATCAGCATTAAATCATATAAATATGGACCTCTTGGGTAGCAAGAGGCCCCTGCTGTTATTTTGAGAAAAACATTGTTTTAACGTTTTCTTCCCTATCAATACTAAGAAGTACAGACCTTTGTTTTGACATGGATTTTATATTTTAATAAGAGATTGATGATTAATTCCAGCCAACGTTTCTAAGTTTTATTCTCTCCTGAGTATGGGTTGGGGAGGGCCCCTCCAACACGTAGGTCAGGAGATTTCTATTTGCAGGTATTTCTTTCAATTATGCGTTTTACATTGATGAACAGTTCTATTACATATGGAAGCGCTTGAATGATTTATTATTTCTGTAGTAGTTTATAATACATTATGTAGTATAGCAGAACAATTTCAGTAGTCCTGTAGGTTCTTTCTTTCAATGCATATTTGAATCAACGATTGCATGTGTATAAGCTTTGCTTTCAATATCATGGTTTATATCTGAGGTTTTTGACTATTTCTCATTGTGATCAATTTCTTTAGTAGTAGATGGGTAGCTTGAAATGATTGCACTTCAATGCTAGTCTTGGGATTTAAAATGTTTTAGATCAAAATTCTAGTTTTAGGTATAACGTAACTATAGACTTCGTTTTCCCAAATCTTAGAATAGATCTGTTATGACATTTTCATTTTCTAGATTTACCATTCCACATTGAGTAATTTCATAAGATCATCTCCTTCACTTTTAGCATTTTAATTATTTAAAATAGATTTACTGCTTTATCCTTAGAACAAATTTACTACTTTTGGTATCCTTATTTCTTAGAACAGATTTACTGCTTTTGGTACTTTAATTCTTTTAAATAGATTTATTACTTTCCAGTATTTAATTCTGTAGCATAACCAGTTTTACATATTTAGTAGGCAACCTTTAGAACATCAATACCGACATCTAACTGTGACAAAGATTATCCTATAAGAGCACAGATAGTGCATGCATCTCTAAAATTTGTACGTTCCCTGGGTTGAAATTCAAAGTAGGCTCTTGAGCTGCCCTCATTAGGCATCCATATTAGGAGCTCACCAGTCATGATCTCCAAGATAACATAGATCAAATTCTATCGTACCCTTTAGGTACCTTATCACATTCTTTGCAACTATAAGGTGAACACATCTAGTTTCCACTAGATATTGAATCAAGGTGTTCACAGCAAGGCATATATTTGGCCTGGTATTCGTCAGATACATCAATGAATCAATACTCTATCTGTATAGAGTCACATCCACTAACTCTAATGAGTCATCAACTAACAACTTCAAGTCAGAACCCATGAGAGTTGCCATGGTTGTATATTCCAAGATGTCAAATCTTCTCAAGATTTCCACAGCATACTTTCCCTGGTTGATAAAGATTCCTTTTGAGCCTTGCCATACTTCCAGACCTAGGAGGTAAAGCATCAATCCGAGATCATTCATCTCGAACTCTGTAGCTAGCTTCTTCTTGCTTTCCATGAACTGTTTCTCATTCCCTGTCAGAAAGAGATCTTCTACATACAATAATAGTATGATCCATAACCTTAAGGTAAAGGTTATGAACAACTTTACTTCTGGTAAAACCCAAGTTTGTCAAGAAACTGTCAATTCTCCCTATGTGACTGAACATCATTAACACTCTGCATTGAGTGATCTTCTACATATCTATTTGGGCCATCTCCCATCATATGGGTCTACTGATATGAGATCATTCGAACTCTATGGTGAGTTCCTTTTTGCATCCATGTCATCTGTATAAAGAAACCATCTTCAACCTTATAACAAGGGTTGAAATCTGCATCACCCATGGTGATCATTTAGGCTCATCAATTGACTATCGATCCTGGGTACCCAAACAAAGCTTTCTTCAATTGAATCCTTGATTCACACTTCTTCTTCAATTACATCATTAAGATAATGGTCTTATCTAGCCACTTGGAGCAAACATCTCGTCATGATTCTCTTCCTCTTTCTAAGAGAATCTTCTATCCATGAGCCTTCTATATTATGTTTGATTTGTAAATATTGTTGTTGAACATCCATCACTTGTTTAGTGTTC
Organism: Larix kaempferi; assembly: GCA_027924585.1. NCBI lineage: Eukaryota > Viridiplantae > Streptophyta > Pinopsida > Pinales > Pinaceae > Larix > Larix kaempferi. The sequence goes on from BSBM01000033.1 coordinate 1,086,495, forward strand.
ATCATTCTTCATGATCTTTCCTACAAGTCAAAATTAAGTACATGATTAGTAATACTTCATAATCATCATGTTGACATGATAACCTATTATGCATACAGATATCATTTACATAGTTATGAAACTATCTTGACCAATACTTTGGTACAACACTTTTCCATATCCTGTATGCATACAGTGGCTATCTAGATGCTTTCCATATCTATCAGAACATACTATCGAGAGTGTGCACAACTCTCAGCATGTCAACAAAGAGGTTTCATTCTAGACAAGCAACAATGAAATGTTTGTCCAATTTACCATTCATATACATATTAGTAGTATACTGTTCAATGCTATATGAATGTTTACACTCAGCATGATATATTCTAGGAATATAAATATGTATACAACTTTTACAAGCAATATCATTTACTATTTCAAATAACAACTCAAACACTTATCTTTTATGTTTGTGTGGTTGCCTCTCGCTTGATCTTCTATATGTCTTTTGAACTTCTATTCATTCTGTACCACTGTGCATGCTCGAGTGTGCACTAGTGTCATCCTCATGATCTCATACACAAACATACATTCATTAGTATATTCTCAATATTATCAAAACATTATAATTCTAAATAATCTTGAATATGTATAGTCATGATCATAGATAATAAACATTAGTATTCAAGGTTTCAGGGAAGACTTCTTTTACTCATGCATATTCTTGTTTGATCATAGGACTCTTCTGGTTAGTTAAATCATCAATCAAGATAAGAGACATAATATGCATAAACCCTTGATTACTAAATTTATGAATAAGCATAACCAATCATACCAAGTATACTTATATAAGCGATCCTAACACAAGGTAAGATCTTGACATAGGAAAAACATACCTGGATTAGTATACCTACTTAGTTATGTCTAACATACCTAATCAATATCTTCTTTGTTCTCTTCAATGATTTAGAGATCCTATGCTAGAACCTGCATATCTCATAGGTTAAGCGTAATAGAACAAAGTCATACATACCTCGCAAGTAGAACTTCTATGTGATCAAAGATTATGGAGGAGTCTTTGTCTTCATGTTGTCATGGTCATGGAACTAGATTTGTCTTTCGTGATGTACCTGTATCTTGTTAGCAGACAACATCAACATCATACAACACCACAGTGCATTAGTACAATCATATAACCCTAATCAATGAATGTCTTCTATCATTGACATTCATACTTTTATTAGGGTGATAAGACAATTCTAACATTGTACTAACCTAAATAATATGAAGCCAAACATATTATGAACTTAATCAAGAATCATATTTCAAGACATACCTATATCTCCTTAAGTCATACTTGTCGAGATTTCTTGTAGTCTTCTTATGTAAGGACTTAGCCTCAACTCTCCCTGAAACTAGATTTGGAGCTTGATTAGGGTTTGTTAGAGAAACCCTAAAAATTCAATCTTTGACTTTCACACTTCTGAATGGAAGAAAGTGTCTTACTGAGCTGATCAAACTTGCATACTTCATTTTTGAAATCTCCAAAATTTGACCCCTCAAAAATTGCCTTTGAAACTTCTGGATCTTCTGGATAGGATCCCGAACTAGGGTTTGATGGAGCCCACCCTTTTGCCTAATCAGAAGGTTCGATCCAAGGCTCTAAACTCTTATTTTTCTGACGAGCTTCCAACCGTGGTCATAGACTTCAAAAATTCCAACTTTTGCTGAAGCCCTAATTTTCCATCTTTCCGATCAAAATCCCGAACTGGGATTTGATCAAGCCCGGTCTTCTACCCAACCAAAAAAATTGATCTTGGTATCTAAATTTTGATTTTCCTGAGTAGCATTCAGCCATAGACTTTGATTCCAAAAATTCCAACTTTCTCCGAAACCCTAAATTCCGGAAGCCATGAATGAAGGTGCTCCAAATATAATTCTGTTTCGACAGAAATATGTACCTGATTGTTTCTGCTGTAACTCCAAACTTTTTGATCCACAGGGTCTGAAAACATTTTTTGTGGTAGCCTAACCTATCATATTTCCATCCCGATAGGTCTAACCTCAATTGGATTTCCTGAGAGAGAGTTATGCTAAGTGTCGCAACGTGACCTATTTATGGGATAAAACAGGAGAGCGAACTTGTTTGGTGTGCCCCGTGTCACTCGTTCAACTTCGGAATCTAAAAATGTTTCCTAAGATAGTATAGTCTATGTACTACATGTAACATTTTACGAAATTTCATTTGGAGCTTCCTAGCCCAAGTTATGACCTTTTTTCCTAGGTCACCTGATTTTGACTGAGATCTGGAAGAGGCAGAAACCCTAACTTGTACTGATCATAACTCACAAAGTGCAACGAATATGAGGGTTTCCTTTGGAAACAAGGTACTTGGGGATGTTATCTACGACTTGTAAAGGTTTCAGATCCTAAACCTTCGCCAAAATGGATTTATAGCGAAAGTTCCACGATGACTGGTTTTTTCTATATAAAACCCTAACCTTCAAATTGTCGCTAGTGAAGCAAGTGTCGTAAGTGCCATACATTGCCTTCCTTCAGGTTAGCTCTGATACCATGTTAGATTCAATATTCTAAGACAACAAATATCATCATTACATTCCATTTCACAATAATATCATATACTGAATCACTGAAAAAACAACAAGCACAGCATAAACACAAGAGACACAGATTTATCCTGGGAAACCCTCATGGGATAGAAAACCCAGGAAAGCTTCCTCAATATAGATGACCAGCAATATACAAAGATGCAAACCAAATACATGATCTCCTCCTCCTCCATAATAGACCTCTCTCTCACAAGTGCACTACATTTCAAGTGAGGGAAGTGTGTGTATAATGAGGAACACACCTCCTCTATTTATACACATCTCCGACTTGTACTTTATATTAATTAGGTCAGCTCCAACTTTACCACTGGGTTAAACACCCCACTACAACTGACTAGGCTAACCCCACTAGGGTGGTCTAACAACCGTTTGACCCACATAACACATACAGGGCCGACCCCCACTAGGGAAGTCTAATAACCCAAGTTACCACATTCCGACGAAGGAATAAACATCTCCAGATAATAAGAACTTCACGGAGGAATGAAACATCTCCGGAATAATAAAGCACAAATATAATATTCTTAGAAGTTACAATATTTCAACACACGGAAACTTCACATTGCTATAAAAGTGTTGTTATGTGGCGGTAGGGCTTTTCCGAACATGGGTACCCTATTTAGAACCCTTTTGTGCATTCTGGTGCCCATGCCGTTGTTTGTCCTTAGGATTGGGAGTCCTTTGTAGTTACACCATGACATTGCGATAAAGACTCATACTCTACTTTGTCTTATGATGGCCATTTTCCTTAAGGACTCCCCTCAGTTATATCATGTTGTGATTGCATTGCATCATCCTACTTGCCGCTTGAGCCTTATGCTGGCTCCCACTTACTCAGTTGTTAGCCTGGTGCCTGAGCACTTTTCCCTGTCGATCCCTACAAAGCTTATATTTTCCCTTCACAATTTGATGACCTTTAGACCCCGAGGGAACAACCTCCCCCAAGTGTCCACATCCTGCATGCACTTCCTTGGATTGATCATAGGTATGTTCCACTGCTTGGAACTAGCCTGTTCGCTATTTGACACTCGTTCCCTCACTTGTTGTACTACAAGCAATTTTATTCTTTTTCAAGCTTTTCCCAAATATGAAAAAGACCAAAAAATAAAATATTCCAAAAATTCGGACGGGATTATGGTTACTACTTCATATTGGAAGCTGTTGTGTCTCCTTTGAATAGAGCACTCATTCCACTTCGTACATTATGAGTCGGGACTATAGTTGGACCTTAGGAGTTGTACTTGTTTCTCAGTTTTCTCCACCAATTGGTTAAGCTTCCAGTCATTATGGAGACCTCTGTAATGCCTCCTACATTGCACAGTTTATGTCAAGTCTATGCTGCCCGAGTCTATCCATCTACTCATGCTCTTGTTCAAAGGAAGTCCTGAACCAATGTCGACCACTCCTCAGATCTCTTGACTATTGCATGTCGACCATCCTTATTGAGTCAATCCATTTTACCTGAGTTCTTCCAAATCTTTCAGCGTAGATGGTACCTCATGCTGGTTGATGGGGGATTCCTTAATGCCCTCCTTCCAGCGAGTCTCGTTCCGTTGACTTCAACCCATTTATTCCAGGACTTGAGGCTTAGAGTTCGATTGAGTACCTTGAGGCTTGCAGTCATTAGTGGCAGGTTCTCTCACCATTGACAATTTTGGGAATACATCAATGTCCCCTGATCGATGGATTCATCCTAGTGTTTGACTTCAACTCATTTATTCACACTCCGATGATTGTGCTCTATGCCTTGATACCCATTTTCATTATTGGTGGGTTATCTCGCATCTGTTAACGGTATACATCATTGACCGGTAATTAGATGATGTCACATCAGGTTTATCCCCAACTCCTTTATTCACTTGATGGGACTTGCACCGTCGAAGACTTGTGTAGAAGACCCCAGGCGATAGTGGCATTCGGTATGCTACTTATGACTTTAACTTTACATCTGAGTTATCACCTCTCAGATATCAGCAGTTTGTACCTCCAGTTTGCACCAGTTGTTTTCTTTTCAGCAGGAGACAATATCTTACTGTAGAGGGATCATGGCTATGATCACTTATGACATGTATTCACTATGTACTGCCTATTCATGGCCATTGTATCAGATTGTTGTATTACCGACATGTATTTAGGGATACTATTGTATTATGACGAGTGAGATGCCCTTTCCACTTGTGTCTCCATCACTCCACTTCTGAGTTTTATAATGTATTTCGGACATCGTAGCATCAGTCTTTGACCTCACACATTAGGGGGCATCTGTTACAACATAATCTTCCACCTTGTGAGCATCAGCATTCTTTGGCCTGTAGGATCCATTTCACTTACTCAAATTCACTTTATATCCTTCAGACATATTTTTTCCTCATTTTTCCTCTGACCCATTTGTTGCATCATTATAGCAAACATACCCGCGAGTTGCATCACTATAGCTCGCGGGTATCAAGTAAAATGGTAAAAATCACCAGTTTATTACTTTTTACTCCCAAAAAGTGGTCATTGGGTGACCTTTGGCTCTCCATCTGCCCAAGTAACGTCTCGATGTGTCATTTCACTTACCTTTGAGAGGACTATATATTGAGCACATATGGCTTATGGACGGGAGGAGAAAGAAGAGCAAGAGAACTCTAGTGGATTTTTGCCGTATCTTGAGTCTACACTCATTGATCCTTGTAGTTGTGAACCCTTTATGTTCACCTTCCAAAATCCTATCTAGTTTGAGTTTGCCATTCATGGAGGATTGAAGTGGTGGAGGTGCAAGTGGATTGATCTAGATCTTGGTTCAGATTGGTTATCGGCAAGAGGTCATATCACTTTGTACTTCTTCTTGTTTATTAATGGAAATATTCATATTCTCGTCCATTAATGTTGTAAATGTTGTTTATCTTACATTGGGTTGCATTTACTTGTTATATCATGGGCCATTGCTATTGATGATGTTAATGCCATTTATATATTATATGTACTTGTTGTATATTGGTTGGCAAGACTAATTTGCAGATTCAAGTGCACGGATTGAAAAGCTCCAACGGGGATCTACATCAAAGGTTTGGATTGAGGTTGGTTATCTTCTTTATTATCTTAGCATTGTCATTTATATAGCATAGTTTTGAGAATTGAGTTGATTTCTGGTAGTTATATGTCTGTTGTGGTATACCCCAAGCCATAGTGAATTTTCTCCAACACATGAACACCTTGAGCTAGTTCCTCACGGATCCTAGACATGTTCACCTGATTGCTGTCAAGCATATTCTGAGGTACTTGAAGGGTACGGTTGATTATGGGCTCAAGTATGATGCGAATCAAAAGTTTAACCTGGAGGGTTATGTTGATTCAGATTGGGCAGGCGGTGCTGCAGATAGGAAGAGCACTTCGGGGTGCTGCTTCAGTATGGGATCAGGTGTGATCTCTTGGTTTAGCAGGAAGCAATCCTATATAGCACTGAGTACAGCTGAAGCAGAGTATGTCACAGCTTGTTCGGCTAGTTGTGAGGCAGTATGGCTAAGGAAGCTACTATCTGATTTGTTTAATCTCCAGTTGGATGCTACTTGTATCTTCTGTGACAACCAGAGTTGTGTGAAGTTGTTTGAGAACCCAGTGTTCCATGACAAGTCAAAGGACATCAAGATCAAGTATCACTATATCAGGGATATGGTGCAGAGAGGAGCAATGAAGCTCCAGTATGTTGCGATGGATGAGTAGATTGCAGATGTGTTGACCAAACCACTAGCGAGAGTGAAGCTCGAGTACTTTAGAGAGAGACTTGGTGTTCTTTAGATAGAAGATACTTCGAGGAGGAAGTGATGGTACACATTTGCAGGGGCCATTCCAAGCATGGTGGTAGGAGGATCCTTCCCATGGTTGTGGATGTAAGTGCTGTGTGATGAACATCAGGATGATGCTCCGGATGATGTTCTGTATGATGATGATCAGGATGATCATGTTTGACTATATGCATCAGGATGATGCTATGATAATGATCAAGATGATCATGTGATGATGATATGCATACTGTGATGATGCTATGATGATGATCAGGATGATCATGTGATGATGATGATCGGGATGATCATGTATTGATGCTATGATGATGATGATCATGATGATCAATATGATGATATACTAGATCATATTGAATTAAATGATGAAAAACTAACACAAAATTTAGATTTTACCAAAACAATTTACTAACAAAAACTACCATAAAATCCAAAATATAGAATAATAAATACACTAATTCGATTCGAATGGATACAAGTGTAACGCGGAAGGTACTCAAACTCCAAGGCTTACGCAGCCCCTTAAATCATAGGATGATAGAAACTTGAAGTCGTTTTGTCTTCTCTAATTTCTCTAATTTCAAGAGTCATTTAGATATAGTTGTCAGTTATCATTCCTGCAGTGTAACGCATTTCCAATACTCACGAGTCGGCTGTTCATTACCTCTATAACTCCGTTTAAAACCCTTTTCAAAATCTGCCGGAAGCAGTGGAAATCACTGAACTACTCAACTCTGGGTGGAAGCAAGTAGTCGTTGGAATTCACGGGCACGAGACATTCTAAATATCGGCTACCATCCAGGATTGAAATTGAACTACGTAGTTAGTGGAGAACAATCAACCCTAAGGCTGCTACAGCTGGTTTTCCATGATTTTACACTACTGGTTGAGCTCGTCGGATACACAAGTAATGCCATGATCGCTGACATATCATGTGTGTATGTTGTTTTATATTTTTTAGGGTTTCAGAAGTTGATGTAGCTTGTATTGGTGTATTGAATTATTCTGCTGTATATAATTCAAGCTAGCACACCTTTTGTAGTTTGCTCAGCAGGCACAGTTCACTGATGTATGCCTATTTTCATCGAGTATCATGTGTAGAATAATACTAACAGCCTCATACTTATAACTCTTTAAATTCTTCTTTGTTTCTGAAGGTTAATGGGAAACGGTTACATGATTGCTTTTGATTACAAGGATCGTTAACTAATTACAAGAAGCGAGGTATGTGAATTCAAAAACTCTCTTCTTTTTCGCTTAAAAAACAAAGGGGTGCCCTAAATTCCTGGTTAAGTGTAATATAAGTATTTACAAAGTTAGAAGAGCGCATGTAGAACGTCAAAGTACTGCACGCGATTGTTTGAGATAAACATGGAATACAGAACAGCGATGGTTAAAAGAATGCACGGAGATGAATAGATGTCGACTGCAGAAGGTGAAGAGACACTCATGTCTCTATTTGGCACACGACCTTGCAATCTTATTCTCTTCCACACATGGAAGTGGAAGTGAGCTGAGATTATTTCTCATAAGAACGATATTTTCTTTCATTTAGTACAGATATTTTGGTGAAGATTTCAATCACCGTTATAATAAACATAATCTAAATAAAGATATAATAAACATAATCTAAATAAAGATTGGTTTTATAATTTCCAGCTTAACAAATTAATATAATATCTTTTTGTTAAGAGACTTTGATATTAGAATAGTAAATTGTGACATCTTCCATTAAATTACCATTAGGCTGACACCCACCATAAACTTTCATAGTGGCATAAACCCTATAAGAGAGAACTATAATAGCAAAAGCACTTATCTTCACTGAAAATAATTAAATGATATATTTTAAAGGCATTTAGGTGATAAATTAAATGTTGTATTAATTAAAGACAATATTGAAGACTGTTTATAGAGTGCCATACGCAGAGATATAGTTTAAGAAAAAAGGAGAGGATCTGCGTGATAATGAGTGTGATAACCAGTTAAGCATGCTTATTATGAGTTTTAAAAAACTTACAAGATTTATAGATATAAATTCATAATTAAAAGTAAAAAAAAAAACTTTTTGTGCATCTTTACTTGATTTTAGAGAGGCAAATTCTAAATTGTAGAATTGAAGAAAATAATTTGATTCCCATGATTGAGTGTAATTTCTAGTTTAAAAGGTTTATGAATCTCTTCAACATAGAGTTTGGGATTAACCAACTTGTAAAAAGATAATTAAGGATTTCAAAGAATTTTAAGTTAAAATAGTAAAAATTGGTGGTCCTATCATCATTCATCCTACCAAGAGGCTCTTCATTTTAGTAGTGAAGTAAAAAGTCTCATTCTTCCTATTTTTCAAGAGTGGAGACAAAAAAAAATCTATCTAATTATAGGGTCATTATTATTATCCCTCTTTTAGAGGTTTAATTATATGGAATTATTCTAGTGATTGATGCCATATTATGGTAAAACAAGAAACCTTTGACTTATGGATAGGAATAAACTCCTCATTTAGAATCTTGTTAGGCATGCTATTTAATATGGATGTGAAGTTTAGGGCTGCAAAATCTCTAGAGAGTCATGATGAAGGATAGAAAAAGTTCAAAATCCCTTTATAACATATAATCTAAAAATTAAAGACAATACACCATATCCTATCATCCTCATAAAAGTGTCTCTCTCACACTTTGAGAGCATGGCTATAGCTAGGTACCTAATGTCTAAGACCAAGATAAAAAAACATATGAAATAAGAGGTTTCCTAAGATTGCTTCACATTCTAGACAAAACCACCTACAACTTAGTGAGGTTTCCATAAAGACCCCAAGTTGTGGCTAAATAATTGGAGAGTCAAGGAAGATGATACTATTCAAAATAGTGATAATATTACAAGTATTATATCTAAATTTAAAGAGAATATGTGGTGCCATAAAGAGTTAGAGTATAAGAGAAAATTAAAATATTATAAGGAGGTGACCAACCCTAAGTTAGAAGATCAAAATAATCTCCTTGTTTTAACTAATGTAATGAAGAAAATCAACATTGCTAAAATATAAGACAAACTCACATGAGCTCTATAGTGAAACATGACACTGGACAATTCTTAGGACATCATGGGATAAAATAATTTGTCATCTTTGTGACACTAGGAGGGTTGAAGATGAAAATTATTTTATCATAAAATGTCTTCCATAAACCCACACTATAGTGCAATTTCAGAATATTTGCTACAATAATGACCTTCCTAACATTTTAACTCTTCACAAAAATGGTGATTTAGGTATGCTTTCACTTAAATAGTTTCAAGAACAAAAATAAAATTCTAAAAAGAACCAAGTGATTCTTTGCCTTTTTTAAGGTTTGATAGAAAAAAGATGATATTTACAAATGTTAATAACTATCATCATAATCATCATCAATATATTAGCAAGTTTTGAAATGATATTAATACACCCTTATTCATAGCTCATAAACATAATTTCATTAGGAAATATATCTTCTTAATAAAAGCTTGATTAATTCCAATTCTTAATAATACCATACCGCCCATGATGTCACGGTTATTTAAGGTATTTGAACTTAGATATCCACCTTAATAGACACCCTCCCTCCTTACCCTTAAACCAACTATAAATTGCTTAATCACATAAATAACCTTGATGTTTGCACCAATGCCCATTATTAACAATGGATGAGAATTATATCTCAAATTTGAAAAATAACATATCCTATAACAACATGATTAAGTAATTTATGCGACTCCAACATTCATTTATCAAATTTACATTGTTTTTCTCTATATAATTATTTTTGCTTGTGTTTGAGTTTATATTTATTTATATGAAAAAAATTTAAATCATATAAAATGAAGATTCCCAAATATGACCATTTTCTTGTGAAGGTGAAATTATAAATAGTACTACATAGGTTATCATTATATATATTCTTATTATAGTTCCACTATTATATTAATAATTAATGAATAGTTGAATTTTTAAAAGTTAAAATTGTAAATATATTGAGTTATTAGTCAACTTTATTATATCTTGTAATTATGGTTTATTTAAATAGTTTTGAATTTTCGATTAGTTAAAAAAATGAATAATTTAAGTAGCAAGCTTGGTTGAAATTTGACGTCTTACCTTGCACATTAAGAAATTTTTATATCATGTTTTAATTTTAACATTGCCTTTCATTTGACTTCAAATCTTAATTTTACATGTCATAGTAAAAATTGTTTTTGTAAGTACATTTATAATAACTATATGAAACATTGAACTCTCATAACTTACATCATATAATACAAAAATAAAAAGTTTAAAAAATGTAATAAACAAAAAAAATACAATGATTAAACCAATCACCCACAATAAAAAAGAAGTTTTATCTTGGAAATCTTTAAATAGGCTTCTTCAGAAGTAATATAATGGGTCATTACCATGGGCTACCAAACACCTATGTCCAAAAAACCATGACGAGAGACAACGAGATCATGACCAAAATCAAAATTTCCATATTAAAAATAGAAACATGCAAATGTCAAATTTTAATTTTTGCCATGCTCTCGTTGTCTCTTTTTGTTAGGTAAACTTAAATTATTCATGGTTTTAATTTCGCAGTATATTGTTTGTAAAAAAACATATTTAAAGGTTTCAAGGATAAAGCTTTTTTTATTATTATGTGCATTCTTGGTTTAGTCATTATGTTATTATGTTTTTCGTTTTACTGTTTATTATAATTTTGTAAAGATTTTATTTTTTAATATATTTTGATGAGAATTCAATACTTAGTATAGTTATTATAAATGTTATTGCAAAAAAACAACTATTATCATAATTATTATGATAAGTAGAATTAAGATTTAAACCTTAAATAAAAGAACATATTAAAATTAAAATATTATATAAAAATTTAATTTATTAACGTGAAGTAAAAACATTAAATTTCACATAATCAATTACATTAAAATTATCTTTGTATAAGAGAGGATACTTAGATTGTACTTTGATATACTTAAGAATTATATTTGAACAAGGGACTACCTATATTAACTTGTTTGTACTTTGATGTAATGAAAAAGGAGAACTTGTTTGTACTTTGATGTAATGAAAAGGGAGGTTTCGTAGAGTTATAAATATTTGTGTAGTACTTTTAGAGTAAATAAATGTTTTAAAATTTATTATTAAAATAGTTATATTTTTAATTTTTAATAAATGAAATATATTAATATTTAAGATAAATATATTTTAAAGTAAATTATAATTAATATATTATATTAATTTAGTTTAAAGTTTGAGTTCAGTATGGGTGTGGCTTATTGGCTATTTACTTAATATAAAATTAAGTATTGTAAACAGAGGCCATGACTTTAATGGCATTGCGGTTTACCCATATCTCATACTTGCCGACAGTTTTGGGACACCTAGAGATATATTAGTAACTGGATTAGATAAAAAAAAAAAATTATTATTATAATATCATTTAAGAAATTTAAAAAGCCTATAAATTTAACAAACTTACAAAATCACATAGATTTCCAATAAACTTTTAAAATTCTTTTTATTCAAGTTGACTTCCTTAATTAATGACCGTACTCTATACCTTTTCCATAAATTTATTGCGATTTCATTTTGAAGTCAAGAAAAACCAAGTTTCTTCAATTGATAGTACGAAGAATGGAGGGAAAGAATTTCAGTGTAAATTCAATAAAGAAGTTTTTTAAATATAATAAAAATCTGTCTCTTCAATGGCCGGTTTCAAGTTTAAGGGTAGGTAATAGCGTTGCTTCTCCACATTATTTATTGCATTGCAGGGTGACGCTTGGAAAATAAAAGAGTACAGAGAAAGTTGGAGCAGTAGGCAGTGATCAAGAGTTACCTAGAGCCATGAGGAGGGGCAATCAGGATCCACCCGAGCCACCGCCACAAGCACGGGCGCCGAGGCCGAGGAACCCCGACCAGGGTGAATTAGACTACGAGATTGATCAGAGAGGTATGTATATGCTGCAATCTATCCACAATCCTACGGCTTTGGCTTGGCTCAATACAGAGCACACAAAAATCTAAGATTAAATAATTAGAATGTTTCCATATGCGCAGAAGATGCCTTGGATCTGGAGGTGGTAGGCCGAGTGCTCCAGAACATTATCCGAAGAAATACAAATCTACCAGAGTTGCAGAACCCAAGGTGGGCAGCGTGTTTTGCTCCTGTCATACAGGTGGTGAATAAATTGCACACTGCACGACAAGGGTATGAAAGGCTAAATCGAAGACTACTGGACAGATGGATGACGTTGAAACAGGATTGCATAAGTGTGGCAACCGAATGCGATGAATTCGCTACGAGTCTGTCAAGGGAATTAACTAGTTTGGGTCAACTTGTGGTGTCTGACTTGCAGTGATTTATGTTCTTATTATACATTATTGTTATATGTTTTTTCATAATATGTAAAATTAGTTGGTGAATATCCACATTAACAGGTCACAAGTTAAGTGTTATGAATATTTATTTCTTATTTGTTTTCCATGTTTAATTATAATCATCTATTATCGATGCCTTAGTTACATGTTACTTTTTTTAGTTAAATAGGTTGTCTATTACTACGTGTTATCCATGCATGAGTGACGAGTTCTACATGTATCAACTAATAGTTATTTTTTATATTTCTTTTTTTATATAATTGTATATTTGGAAATTTGAACGACACCCATAAAATCAAACTAGACAATACACTTGTTCCATCCTCTTTCAATTTACGAAAAGCATAGATGATAATCCATTATGAAATAAAATTTAGTGTGTTATAGAATTAGTGTAATTATTATTTTTAAATGGTTGATATACATCAATCATGTTATTGTAGATTTTTTTTATTAATAAAATAAATCCACATATATCAACCACTTTTAAAATGTGGTTTTAGAAGTAATTAATATAAATGAACGATATTTTCTTTCATTTAGTACAGATATTTTCTTTCATTTAGTACAGATATTAGAATAGTAAATTGTGACATCTTCCATTAAATTACCATTAGGCTGACACCCACCATAAACTTTCATAGTGGCATAAACCCTATAAGAGAGAACTATAATAGCAAAAGCACTTATCTTCACTGAAAATAATTAAATGATATATTTTAAAGGCATTTAGGTGATAAATTAAATGTTGTATTAATTAAAGACAATATTGAAGACTGTTTATAGAGTGCTATACGCAGAGATATAGTTTAAGAAAAAAGGAGAGGATCTGCGTGATAATGAGTGTGATAACCAGTTAAGCATGTTTATTATGAGTTCTAAACAACTTACAAGATTTATAGATATAAATTCATAATTAAAAGTAAAAAAAAAAGAACTTTTTGTGCATCTTTACGAATTGAAGAAAATAATTTGATTCCCATGATTGAGTGTAATTTCTATTTTAAAAGGTTTATGAATCACTTCAACATAGAGTTTGGGATTAAACAACTTGTAAAAAGATAGCTAAGGATTTCAAAGAATTTTAAGTAAAAATAGTAAAAATTGGTGGTCCTATCATCATTCATCATACCAAGAGGCTCTTCAATTTAGTAGTGAAGTAAAAAGTCTCATTCTTCCTATTTTTCAAGAGTGGAGACAAAAAAAATCTATCTAATTATAGGGTCATTATTATTATCCCTCTTTTAGAGGTTTAATTATATGGAATTATTCTAGTGATTGATGTCATATCATGGTAAAACAAGAAACCTTTGACTTATGGATAGGAATAAACTCCTCATTTAGAATCTTGTTAGGCATGTTATTTAATATGGATGTGAAGTTTGGGGCTGCAAAATCTCTAGAGAGTCATAATGAAGGATAGAAAAAGTTCAAAATCCCTTTATAACATATAATCTAAAAATTAAAGACAATGCACCATATCCTATCATCATGATAAAAGTGTCTCTCTCACTGTTTGAGAGCATGTCTATAGCTAGGTACCTAATGTCTAAGACCAAGATAAAAAACACATGAAATAAGAGGTTTCCTAAGATTGCTTCACACTCTAGACAAAACCACCTACAACTTAGTGAGGTTTCCATAAAGACCTCAAGTTGTGGCTAAATAATTGGGGAGTCAAGGAAGATGATACTATTCAAAATAGTGATAATATTACAAGTATTATATCTAAATTTAAAGAGAATATGTGGTGCCATAAAGAGTTAGAGGATAAGAGAAAATTAAAATATTATAAGGAGGTGACCAACCCTAAGTTAGAAGATCAAAATAATCTCCTTGTTTTAACTAATGTAATGAAGAAAATCAACATTGCTAAAATAAGACAAACTCACATGAGCTCTATAGTGAAACATGACACTGGACAATTCTTAGGACATCATGGGATAAAATAATTTGTCATCTTTGTGACACTAGGAGGGTTGAAGATGAAAATTATTTTATCATAAAATGTCTTCCATAAACCCACACTATAGTGCAATTTCAGAATATTTGATACAATAATGACCTTCCTAACATTTTAACTCTTCAAAAAAATGGTGATTTAGGTATGCTTTCACTTAAATAGTTTCAAGAACAAAAATAAAATTCTAAAAAGAACCAAGTGATTCTTTGCCTTTTTAAAGTTTGATAGAAAAAAAGATGACATTTACAAATGTTAATAACTATCATCATAATCATCATCAATATATTGGCAAGTTTTGAAATGATATTAATACAACCTTATTCATAGCTCATAAACATAGTTTCATTAGGAAATATATCTTCTTAATAAAAGCTTGATTAATTCCAATTCTTAATAATACCATGCCACCCATGATGTCATGCTTATTTAAGGTATTTGAACTTAGTTATCCACCTTAATAGACACCCTCCCTCCTTACCCTTAAACCAACTATAAATTGCTTAATCACATAAATAACCTTGATGTTTGCACCAATGCCCATTATTAACAATGGATGAGAATTATATCTCAAATTTGAAAAATAACATATGTTATAACAACATGATTAAGTAATTTATGTGACTCCAACATTCATTTATCAAATTTATATTGTTTTTCTTTATATAATTATTTTTGCTTGTGTTTGAGTTTATATTTATTTCTATGAAAAAAATTTAAATCATATAAAATGAAGATTCTCAAATATGACCATTTTCTTGTGAAGGTGAAATTATAAATAGTACTACATAGGTTATCATTATATATATTCTTATTATAGTTCACTATTATATTAATAATTAATGAATAGTTGAATTTTTAAAAGTTAAAATTGTAAATATATTGAATTATTAGTCAACTTTATTATATCTTGTAATTATGATTTATTTAAATAGTTTTGAATTTTCGATTAGTTAAAAAAATGAACAATTTAAGTAGCAAGCACGGTTGAAATTTGACGTCCTGCCTTGCACATTAAGAATTTTTTATATCATGTTTTAATTTTAACATTGCCTTTCATTTGACTTCAAATCTTAATTTTACCTGTCATAATAAAAATTGTTTTTTTAAGTACATTTATAATAACTATATGAAACATTGAACTCTCATAACGTACATCATATAATACAAAAATAAAAAGTTTAAAAAATATAATAAACAAAAAAACATAATGATTAAACCAATCACCCACAATAAAAAAGAAGTTTTATCTTGGAAATCTTTAAATAGGCTTCTTCACAAGTAATATAATGGGTCATTACCATGGGCTACCAAATACCATAGGCTCAAAAAACCATGACGAGAGACAACGAGATCATGACAAAAGTCAAAATTTCCATATTAGAAATAGAAACATGCAAATGTCAAATTTTAATTTTTGCCATGCTCTCGTTGTCTCTTTTTGTTAGGTAAACTTGACTTATTCATGGTTTTAATTTCGCAGTGTATTGCTTGTAAAAAAACATATTTAAAGGTTTCAAGGATAAAGCTTTTTTTATTATGATGTGCATGCTTGGTTTAGTCATTATTTTATTATGTTTTTTGTTTTAATGTTTATTATAATTTTATAAAGATTTTATTTTTTAATATATTTTGATGAGAATTCAATACTTTGTATAGTTATTATAAATGTTATTGCAAAAAAAAACTATTATCATAATTATTATGATAAGTAGAATTAAGATTTAAACCTTAAATAAAAGAACATATTAAAATTAAAATATTATATAAAAATTTAATTTATTAACGTGAAGTAAAAACATTAAATTTCACATAATCAATTACATTAAAATTATCTTTGTATAAGAGAGGATACTTAGATTGTACTTTGATATACTTAAGAATTATATTTGAACAAGGGACTACCTATATTAACTTGTTTGTACTTTGATGTAATGAAAAAGGAGAACTTGTTTGTACTTTGATGTAATGAAAAAGGAGGTTTCGTAGAGTTATAAATATTTGTTTAGTACTTTTAGAGTAAATAAATGTTTTAAAATTTATTATTAAAATAGTTATATTTTTAATTTTTAATAAATAAAATATATTAATATTTAAGATAAATATATTTTAAAGTAAATTATAATTAATATATTATATTAATTTAGTGTAGAGTTTGAGTTCAGTATGGGTGTGGTTTATTGGCCATTTGCTTGATATAAAATTACATGTAAACAGAAGCCACAACTTTAAATGGCACTGGGGTTTACCCATATCTCATACTTGCCGACAGTTTTGGGACACCTAGAGATATAATAGTAACTGGATTAGATCCAAAAAAAAAATAATTATTATTATAATATCATTTAAGAAATTTAAAAAGCCTATAAATTTAACAAACTTACAAAATCACATAGATTTCCAATAAACTTTTAAAATTCTTTTTATTCAATTTGACTTCCTTAATTAATGACCGTACTCTACACCTTTTCCATAAATTTATTGCGATTTCATTTTGAAGTCAAGAAAAACCAAGTTTCTTCAATTGATAGTACGAAGAATGGAGGGAAAGAATTTCAGTGTAAATTCAATAAAGAAGTGTTTTTAAATATAATAAAAATCTATGTCTCTTCAATGGCCGGTTTCAAGTTTAAGGGTAGGTAATAGCAGACTACTGGACAGATGGATGGCGTTGAAACAGGATTGCATAAGTGTGGCAACCGAATGCGATGAATTCGCTATGAGTCTGTCAAGGGAATTAACTAGTTTGGGTCAACTTGTGGTGTCTGACTTGCAGTGATTTATGTTGTTATTATACATTACAAATTTGTTATATGTTTTTTCATAATATGTAAAATTAGTTGGTGAATATCCACATCAACCGGTCACAAGTTAAGTGTTATGAATATTTATTTCTTACTTGTTTTCTATGTTTAATTGTAATCATTTATTGTCGATGCCTTAGTTACATGTTACTTTTTTTAGTTAAATGGGTTGTCTATTACTACGTGTTATCCATGCATGAGTGACGAGTTCTCCATGTATCAACTAATAGTTATTTTTTATATTTCTTTTTTTATATAATTGTATATTTGGAAATTTGAACGACACCCATAAAATCAAACTAGACAATACACTTGTTCCATCCTCTTTCAATTTACGAAAAGCATAGATGGTAATCCATTATGAAATAAAATTTAGTGTATTATAGAATTAGTGTAATTATTATTTTTAAATGGTTGATATACATCAATCATGTTATTGTAGATTTTTTTTATTAATAAAATAAATCCACATATATCAACCACTTTTAAAATGTGGTTTTAGAAGTAATTAATATAAATCAAAACATTTCATTTTACTAAAAATTAAATAACTAATAGAATACTGGTTATTAACATGTCCTCATTTAAGTGTATTTTTTTTTCAATTGTATATATCAAAATACATTATGATATTATTCATTTAAAATTAAAAATATTTGAAATTTGTTTCCAATCTTTAACATTAACTAATTTCAAAAAAACTTTTAAAATGTGGTTTTAGAAGTAATTAATATAAATGAAAACATCAATTCATTTTACTTAAAATTAAATAACTAATAGAATACTCGTTATTAACATGTACTCATTTAAATGTATATATCAAAATACATTATGATATTATTCATTTAAAATTAAAAATATTTGAAATTTGTTTCCAATCTTTAATATTAACTAATTTCAAAAAAACCATATAACAATTTATATGAATTTATTACATTTATTATTATATTTTTTGGATGGGTTTATTTATTCTATGTTTTAGATTTTAGAGAGAGTTTTGGTCTTTAGTAAAATCCAAATTTGAAATTGTTTAAATTGTGTTTTGGATTCCCAACTTAAAAAAAGTTGAAAACATAAAATATTTAGACTACACTATATTTTAATATCTATTTCTCTTTATAATTATCTTTAAAGATTTTATACTTTAATATTGTTAAATACTTTTTATTATATGTTTGAAATATATATATATATATATATATATATATATATATATATATATATGAACTAGAGTGGAAGTGAAATTAGCAAAAAAAAAACATATTAAAGATTTTATACTTGTTAAATATTTTTTCTTATATATGTTTGAAAAATAAATATATAACTATTGGATGAACATAAGTGGAAGTGAAATTAGAAAAAAACATATTGATAATAAAGAAGAGAAGCTATAAAGATTTGGGGTCCAATTTGGATCTTAAATTAGCTTAAATATAAGAAAGAAGAAATGAACAATTGATATTTCTGTGTGATTGATATATTACAAGAAAATATTTGAATTTATAACAATGAGGAGGCCCAATAGATAGCTAAGAATAAGAGCTATCATACATTGGAAATATATACATTTGGAAAACAAACACTAACCACACCCTCCCTCCCATAAGCAAAATGTAAAATGTAGTGAGGAAACAAAATAAAACAAGTATGGGTCCCAACAACAAGGCCTAATAAGGTACATGTGTACAAACTCTCATAAGCATAGAAAAGGATAAAAACTTGTAGGATAAGAACTCCTCTCCAGAAGAGAGTCAATTACCAGTGCTGAAAAACATGCATTCCAAATTGTTGAGGCAACAAGAGATTAAGGCATACCTCCAATATAAATTGATCCTTTAGAAATGAGTCTTAGTGCAAAAGACTTGATTAGGTACTCAATTTCAATCAAGAAAGCATTAGATATTGAGTGTCACTACGGACACCAATCCATCTCACCAATGTGCATGGGTCACCATATGTTGCAACTATTGAGGTAATATAGGAACTAGTTCTATGTACAAGGCTCTTGCAAAGTATGATTAATATCGTTCAAAGTGGTAAGTAAAAAATAACCTGAGGAAGCATTCTATACCATCCCCCCACAATAATTAATTGAGTGGAAAAGATGATGGAAATGGATGTCACAACCGATGGAAAAAGTATAGAATATGATTTAAAGGTGGGAAATATGCAAAACAACCTAATAAAGAAACACGCCAAAGTGGCGTGCTCTAAGAGAATGCGAAACAAGATAGTACACAAAGACAAATGCCTGGTTACACTCCGACTTGCACACGAAGTTGGTGGACCTTTTAGGTGCAACCAAAACAATGCAAAACCTGCTCACACTATAAAAAACAAGATCACACTCATGCTTATAAGAACTAGGCTAGACAATTCCAAACTTGGCCACGCAATTGACAAGTAGTTCATGACAACATATCACACTTTTTTTTTTTAGTATAACACGCATGTGCTTACAGAAAATCACACGTGTTTTGAACATATCACACACACATTTTTGAGGATATAAAAACTACTTTTGGTTGCACCATAACCTTATTTTTGTTGAACTTTGCTTGAAAATCACATTCTATAGGTTTATGTCAAGCGAACAAAGAATGCAATGTAATTTTTTTCTTTTATTGGCTTATGATTATTAAAGAACCAAAAAAAAGATACTAACATTGATTGTTGCGATAATCGGAAACACACATAGTAGAATAAGAAGATCTACAAGAAAAATAAGCCTCATAAAATCATCCATGAAGTTAGAGAAAAAACAAGGGAAGAAACGGTGAATTTGAAGACTGGTTCAATTCCAAGCATGTTTGGCCCAAGTTGCGACAAAGTTTTGGTAACACTTTTTTATAAGTAGGACAAGCAGAGCTGAGCGCAGCTCAGAAAAAGATGTAATTTTGTCTAAGTGTTGAGGGTGTTGTGAAGTTGTGCGCAGCATCCAAGTTGTCACCATGCTGCGAAGTTGTGTGCAACATCCGAGTTTTGGAAGTACCGCGAAGACTAGCGCTGCGAGGAAGCAGTGCTGCGAAGCAGGAAGGCCACGTGGAGCCAGCAAAGCGGAGTGCTGGACGAGGATCAGGTGCAAGTACCGGATGGACCAGCAGTGGTCTAATTTTGGAAAGATGCTCCAGGAGTGCCGAGCGGCGGGCACGAGCAAATCAGGAAGGCGACCAATGCACGAGTTTGTTAAGGAAAGGACAACTCAGGGAAAGCGATGGCTTGGCATGCCTAGTGGGCGAGACCGTCAGAGATGAACGGTTCAGTGAAAGAGACCTATTGGTACGCATGCGACAGGAAGGTCGATAGTGATAGAGTGAAGACGTGGAGAACTGCGACGATGAAGCAGACGCTACCAGATGCCAGCAAGCCAGTTTAGGGAAACCAACACAGTTTTTGTAAACACTAAGGGTTTTTGGGTTTATGTCTTCGACATTGTAAAGACATGACCTTCGGGAATGGTCTATTTAAGAAGACAATTTTGTATGGGATGGGGTTACTGTGTGGTTACTTTTGTTGCGACATTTTTGGGTTCTGGATGTTATAGTGTGAAATCTCTTTTGAGCTAAGAAGATTGTAAAGGCTCTGCAGCTGTGTGCACAGAGACCTATCTGAGAGGAAGGAGAGTCTGCAGCTAAGTGCGCAGACTAAGAATGGTTGTCCTCGTCCCTTTTTTAAGATATATATTACCAACCATTCTTTTGGACGTAGCTTCCCACCTGGGGGAGTGAACCACGTTAAATATTGTGTTGTGCGATTGTGTTTTATGGATGAATGCTTATTTGTGTTTCTATAAATGAATGTCTAGATGTTTCCTTGCATGCTGTTATGAGAGAACTGTTGTATGCATTTGCCATGAGAAGAAGTATGGAGATGATATGTTAAGTTCTGCATGAATAGATGAATGGTGGACATTTAGTTTATGTTTGAGAGCAGGAATTCAGTTAGTTGCTTAAGTATTAAGAGATCAATTAAGTATTTCCTTATGCGCAACAGAACAAATGCATAACAATCAGATGGTATCGGTGGAATATGCCCAAGTCATAACCATACTCAGTGGATGAACAAATAGTAGATGGATAATCGGCTGAGGAGTTAATTGAGTGGATGAGTGATACTCAATTCAGCACTTCAAGTAATTTCAAGATAGTTGAGTATAAAGTTGCACTGCATAGTTCGCAGTTTCAGTAGAAGCTCCGTAGTAAAAGAACTTAGTGGTGCGGACCGCAGTGTTACCCATCGCTACGAAGTCTCACCTCGCAGCACATCCCCCTTATTGTGCTACGCAGTACGTTCGTCCAAGCAACTTATCACTTACTGTGGAAACCTGATTCCGCAGTACCCCATGGATACACCTCGGTTGAGACCTCAACCTGCTTGCCTGTTGTTGCCAAAAGGGCCGGTGTGAAGGGGTTTTTGTTGGTCAAAGGGAAACCGTGAAGAACCTGGGTCTTATAGAAAACCTATGGGTCAGTTATTTCCAACAAATGATTCTGTTGCCGTGCTAGAATCCGTGATGAGTTGCAATCGTGATGTGTGACGAAGAATACCAGTTCCCAGAAGGCTCTGACAACTGGCATCTTGAAAAGACAAAAATCCAAGCTTGTGGGACAAGACCAGAAGAGACTTTGCAAGGAAAGAGAATAGACATCCGTGTCTATGTGACACACAGTGGTCGGATAGATATTTGTGGGAAGATATTCATGAGATTTTCTGGGCATCATTTCCAAACGAGCTGCACGCGTGGATCTCGCGGCTCGTAGAAAAGAAAACCTGTTTTCAAGGAGGAGTTCCTATAGAGTGGACTCCTGAGCTCATAGCGCAACTCAAAGCAATAGACAGATCGTTGACACATGCAGTTGATTTTTGGGTCGATCATATGCTAGAAGGCTTCGTAACAGAATTTGCTGTAGACACACTCAAATCCTACAACCAAGCAGAAGCATACTTTTTCGAAGGATTTTAAGGTAAGTTGCTGAACAATCTCAGTCTATACATTAAGATGTTGTAGCTGAGAAAGGTGTTCTAAGAATGCAGTAATATTCTTAAGTTTGTCATGGTAAACAGTATATATAGTGATTCCGACGAAGATACCCATAATCTTAGAAGTGGTAAGAGGTATAAATTTAATAAGAATCTTGGAGGCCCTGGACTCCATATTGATATTGAGATTCCTTGTGACCTTGACAACGATGCCGCACCACCATTTAGCCCTAAGAACCCACCAGCTGTAGAGACTGCACCACCTTTATCTCAAAACCCACCCGCTACGCAACCCACCCCGCAGAATTCATCCCAGTGCATCTATCTTGATAAGCCAATTTGTTTTCAGCGCGCAGAGCCCTTTACAGCAGCCGCGCACTAATTCGGGCACCCCACCACCTAATATAACAATGAAAAACACTTATATGAAGCTACCAATATTCAAAGGAACTGGCCTAGAAGACCCTGATCAACATTGGTTTCTTTGTTAGCCATATGGAGTCTAAGACAAATCCAGGATGATGCCGTGAAGAGAGCATAAATCATCACCACTTTCAGGGACAAAGCTTTACATTGGTTCGTGAAGTACTCTAACACATAGCCGATAACCCTCGCAGAGATTAAAGGTGCGCTTGTGGCAGAGTTTAAGAAACCTAAATCTGAATCTCAATGTATAACTGAGTTGAAAGAAATAAAGCAGAAATCGACTGAAATGGTTTGGGAATTTGATCAGAAGTTCAAGACCATATTGGACCAAGTGAGCTTTGTTATAGCTCTGGAACAGCACAAGAAATGGTTCATTGCTGCACTGTTGCCCCATATTATATTACCATTGATGTAGCAGAAGGTTATGTCGCAGGCAGAGGCCTTGGAGATCGCAATGAAGCTATAGGCTTTGCCAATTGGTGAGACTAGTTCTGGAATGTCTCAGATCCAGAACCAACTGACCACCCTGACACTAGAGCTGCAAAGCATGAAGAATGGAAAAGAACAAAGGTATGAACCTAGACATGAGGTCTGGTGTACAAGTTGTAAAGGAGAAGGCCATGACCGGGAGCATTTCCCTTTATTCCGCGACTATCTTAATAGTGGTGCGCCCAACCCAATAAATCAGAATCAGGCCCCATGGTGTGAAATTTGTAGAACTACAGGGCACCGACCTGAAGACTGCTATCTTATACAGAAATATGTTAAAACACCTAAAAATTTATACTGCAACTTCTGTAAATCAGTTGGACATGATGAATCCAACTGCCGCACATATGAGCTAATGAATGAAAGAAAACAAGATATGCACTCAATGAGAGGCGCTGGCTTGTACCACGTACAAGAAGATAACTAGCCGAAACAAGAGAATGCACAATATGACCAAGGAGGATACATAGGTCGTGGTGCTGGATACCGCGGCAGAGGAAGAAATGCTGGCCTGGCGTAGGGAAGAGGCCATGGCCAGGTCATTTGTTATAATTGTGGCCAGCCAGGTCACGTATCTAGATATTGTGTTAACCCATGCACTACGTGCAATTATTGTAAATCATTTGAGCATGTTATTGAATATTTCCCAGTGCTAGAGGTGGAACTGCAGAAAAGAAGATGAACGGACGCACCAAACACGAACGTCCAGTGGATCGCAGCAGAGAACATACCAGTAGACCCGAGCATCAATGTGGTCACGTGCAGTGGCACTCACACAGGCCGCAATAGGGGAGCAGAAGCTTCCACGTTAGGGGAGGCTCACACAAAGCAGTCTCCTATTGAGACAATATGGATAAGGAAAGCTCCGGGAAAAATACCTGCTCTCGACCTACGAAAGAACAAGGAAGTCTTTATCGACGCGCGGGATAACTTCAAAGAGCCAAAAAAAAAATCACAGAGGATCCCGTTGCGCAGTGAAGTGCCGCATGTTAAAGACATGCCAGTGGCCTATGACAAAACAAGCACTGCGACGGATGTCAGCACTTCCATTGCGTAGTTCCTGCGGAGCTGCATGAAGCTACTCAAAAGTGAAAATGCCATAGTAGAGCTACAGAAGCTATAAACCAGTATGAGCTGCAGACTAGAAAAGAGACTGTTGATAGCGCAGTACATCACATAAGGAAGCATAAAAGAACAGGCCGAGAAATGAGGCTTACTGCGCAGATAGGAGATTTTGAAATGGATGAAGTCATCCTTGATCTGGGATCTGAAGTAAATGTCCTAACTAAGCAGACATGGTAGTAGATGGGTCGACCAAAGTTGTCATGGTCACCTATCCAACTGAGAATGGCTAACCAAGAGAAAGTCATACCTTTTGGCCGGTTAGCTAATGTGATAGTCAACATCAATGGAGTCCAAAGTCATGCAGACTTTGAAGTTATCGAGATTGTGGATGATAGCCAGCCTTTTCCTGCACTGCTAGGAATTGACTGGACTATTGATAACTTGGCTATCATCAACTTAAAAACAAATAAGATGATATTTGAAGGAAAGCATCTTAGGGTCATCTCACCGTTGGATCCTGCAGATGGCGATAGATATAGCGATACGATTCAGGAGGAATCCAAGGCTCAAGACTTGGACAGACTATACCAGCTCACAACGAACCAGGAAGATTATATTAATCCTACTGTAGATGGTACACTCAGCTGGAGATGTGACAGCTCCTGCGTCTCTGATTCGGAGGCAGGCCTGGAAAATTGGCAAAGCCGCATGCATGAAGTATCAGCAAGAAGGTGCGCGCAGGTTACGAAATCACTGTGCTGGATCGGGAAGGAGGTAAGTCCTATTCCTACATATGATGGTTCTGCTAATGTTTATACTTTCATCCAGGAATACACTGCAGCTATTGTAGATGAGCACAGATTACCAGCATTGGATATGGCACTACGCGACACACCCGCTAGATGGTGGTATGCGCACAAGCAGACATTGACCACTTGGGATCAATGTAGAATTAAGATGCAGATCCGATTTGCTGAAAGGGTTACCTTACCCTTTGAAAAGTTTAATGGACAGACAGATCCTAGTCAACACATTGAAGTCTGTTCACAGGCATGGGAGGAAAGGCCACACACAGAATGGGTGCATCTATTTGTACATATGCTGGATGATGACATTCCAAAGAAATTCTACCTAGACCTGGAGTTGCGCAGAGAAACCACTGATTGGGAAATGTTGACTACGAACTTCCATAGGGACTTCAGCTTCGAGGACGAGAACCCGCTGATCCATGAGGAATTGCAGATAATTAAGGATCGCATATTCAGGGAAGACTATCCTCACAAAAATATGACGTTGGAGGAATTCTTCAGGACAGATCACATTCCTGCACACCTACAGTCAGAATGCAAGGAACATGAAGAACACCCCATCGAGTGTTACAACCTAGCTGAAGACATCGATGATAGAAATGAAGACGATGATGACAATATGCACAACATAAACATACCAGAATCAAAGGGTATGTGCGACGTAGAAGGACCTATGTTAGAAATCCCAGATATGAGCAGACCAGTAAAAACACAGAAGGTGAATATTGGCACAAGCGAAGAACCAAATTTTGCAGCAATCAGAGATGATTGGGATGATCAGAGTGTTGCAGAGATCGCAGACACCTTGCATGAGTATCAGGAGCTGTTTCCGACAAAATTTACAGAAATGAAAGGAATTCTAGGAGACCTAGGAGTCATGAAAATACCTTTGAAGCCAGGCACAAATCCTATGAAGCAGAGACTGTACAGACTAAATCTACGCTACAAAGAAAGAGTACACGCAGAACTGGATA
This sequence comes from Larix kaempferi, assembly GCA_027924585.1. NCBI lineage: Eukaryota > Viridiplantae > Streptophyta > Pinopsida > Pinales > Pinaceae > Larix > Larix kaempferi. The sequence continues at coordinate 1,112,799 of BSBM01000033.1, forward strand.
AGATGCTTGAAGCAGGAATCAGTGAACCTATCGAGGAATCAGAGTGGATAAGTCCCATGGTCGTTCAAGACAAGAAAGTGAAGGGTGATATTAGGATTTGTGTTGATCTCAGAAAACTGAATGATGCTTCCATGCACGACCCATTCCCTACTCCATTCACGGACGAAGTGCTTGATAATGTTGGAGGGAATGAGGCCTATTCTTTTACTGATGGTTTTTCGGGGTATCATCAGATAAGGATTGATCTCGCAGACAGGCATAAGACGACTTTTTCCACAGAATGGGGGTCGTTCCAGTACATAGTAATGCCTTTTGGCTTGAGGAACGCACCTGCCATATTTTCCAAAGTGGTCGTCGCAGCATTCAAAGAATTTATGCATAAGTTTCTTGAAGCCTATTTTGATGATTGGACTGTATTTGGTATATTGAAGAACCATTGCGCGAACCTCAGAATGATGCTTGAGAAATGTCGACGGCATCAGATCTCTTTAAATCTAAAGAAGTGTATTTTTTGTGTTCCTTATGGGATTCTACTTGGACAGATTGTTTGTAAGCAAGGACTGATGGTGGACCCTGCGAAGATTGCCATTATTGTGGACTTGCCAACACCAAATTAAGTCAAGATGTTGCGCTCTACGTTAGGCAATACAAGATACTATAGGAAATTTATAAAGGGTTACGCGCAGATAACTGCAGCAATGGAAAAGATGCTAAAGAAAGATGCACCGCTCATTTGGAACGCGGAATGCGAACAAGGTTTTGATACACTGAAAGAAAAGATGGTGACTGCGCCAATTCTAGTCTTTCTAGATTGGACAAAGCCATTTCATGTCCATGTTGATGCATCATGCATTGCATTGGGAATCGTATTAGCTCAGCCAGGAGAAGGAGGTATTGACCACCCTATTGCATTCTCGAGCAGGAAGCTCTCAACAGCAGAAAAAAACTATACTACTACCAAGAGGGAAGGCCTTGCGATGGTATATACCCTATAGAAATTCAGACATTACTTGCTTGGTGCGCACTTCCTTATGTTCACTAACCATTCTGCATTGAAATACTTGGTCAATAAGCTAGTGTTAGGGGGACACATATGCAGATGGTTACTGCTGTTCCAGGAATATGACTTTGAGATTATTGTTAATCCAGGTAGACTGAACTTGGGACCTGATCATCTGTCAAGGATTGAGTCAGGAGAAGAACCGACGAACATTGAAGACAGTCTGCCTAATGCACAACTATTCACTATATAGGTTGCTGGTGATTATTATAAGGATATCATTAATTTTTTAACAACAGGGCTAGCACCGAAGGAATTATCTGTCCAGCAGAAGAAGCAGCTAGTGGTGCACGCCGCAGACTTCACTATAATTGCAGGTTAGTTATACAAACTCGGGCTGGATCAAGTCCTGTGCAGATGCGTACTAGATCATGAGAAACCGTTTATTCTAGCAGACGCGCATTCAGGGATCGCAGGAGGTCACTATGCAGGAAGGGATACCGTATAGAAGATATTGTGCGCAGGGCTATGGTGGCCCACGATCCACAAAGATTCCAAAGAACACTGCAGTAACTATGATGTCTGTTAGAGGACAGGGAAACCTTCGCGAAGAGATGAGATGCTGTTAAACCCACAGTTGACCTTGCAGGGGTTTGATAAATGGGCAATTGATTTTGTGGGTCCTATAAACCCACCAGGAAAAAGAATTGGTGCGAGGTATATCATTACTACTACTGATTACCTCACCAGATGGGCAGAAGCAAATCCAGTAAAGGACTGCAGTGCAGTTCATTTTCGAAGAAATATTGTCAAGATTTGGCTGTCCAAAGATTTTGATGAGTGACCAAGGTACTCACTTTTTGAACAAGACCATTGAGGCACTTACAAAGGAATTTCACATTTGTCATTAGTGCAGTACTCCATATCATCCACAGGCGAATGGCACTGTTGAGGCTTGCAATAAAATATTGGAGAACGCACTCACTAAGGTCTGCAACGTAAATAGAGATGATTGGGATCTGCGTGTCTCTTCTGTGTTATGGGCATATAGGACTACATGCAAGAAATTGACAGGACATACACCTTTTCAGTTGGCTTATGGGCAGTAAGCTATAATGCCAATGGAGTAAATTTTCCCTAGTTTAAGGATCGTTGCGTTCACAGGGATGGCAGACCATGCAGCATTAGAAGAAAGGTTGCTACACCTTCTTGGGTTGGAGGAAGATCGCTTCCATGCCGACTTCACCAGCAAGTTCAGAAAGACCGTGAGAAAGCCTGGCATGATCGCCATATAAAGAACAAGTGCTTTCAGGTAGGTGACCTAGTCCTCCTGTATGATAGCAAATTCATGAAGTTTCCTAGTAAATTTAAGATGCATTGGCTTGGTCCATATACTGTGATACATGTTACTAACACTAGTGGAGTCCAGTTAGCCAATTTAGCTGGCGATACTCTACCAACTTTGATAAATGGAAGCAGGCTAAAGTTGTATCATGACAGCCTTGCTTCGCAGAATCTTGAATAACAAGCAGAGAAAGAGGTTTCCAAGTGTCAGGTACAGTTGAAATTGGACACTGGAATTGTTAAGGAGTCTGTACATGTATGATAAGTAGAACAATGTGTGTACCGTGCAGCACTGTTGAATTTGCGCGGAAGAAAAAAAAAAAGAGAGAGAAGTAAGAAAAGAAAAAGGAAACCGTGTAGTTGAAAATTTTTGGCACTGCGAAGTAACTGTGCAGGATCGCAGATGGCTTTCCACACAGCTCGGTACAGCACTCAGAAAAATAACCGTTACACTGACTTTGGAAAAAATAGCCGTTAGGTGACCGTTGCAAGCACTCGCTTCAGCATTTAACGAAAAGATAGCCATTCTGAACACACTGACAACGGAAGGGACCGAAGGATTTGTTCAAATTGGCCAATGGACACCACATTAAATGCTAATATAGCCGTTGAAAGGCGTGGGGGGGGGGGACTCAGCTATGCTTATAAATAACGCCACATAAGGACTTCCGGGCATTACTAGACACTTAGAATTTTCATGCATTCGCTCCTATGTTAGCAATCCTCAGCTATATCTCAGAAATAGTTTCCTACTCTCGCCAGTGAATGTCCAAATCACCAAACAGAGAAGAAGAGCTTACACTTCAAGAAGTAATCCGAGTCTTTCAGCACGGGGGGATTCCAGAGTTAACGAAAACCCCTTCCAAGAAGGTTGTACTTGAACCTGGTCAAGCATCCAGAAGATCACCTCGCCATAATCCAATCATGCAGGACAAAGGGAAAGACGTAACTGCACCACGAAGCAAGATTCAAAAGATGGTCCAGACGGTGCAAAGATCGCCGGTCTTTCAGAAGGAACCCTTGAAGTCGACACCAGAGTATATATCACTAGGGGCGTTGGATGCCCCAGTCTTTAAATTGACCAAGAATGCTAGATATGAAATCCCATTGTCACAGATTTCAAAACATGTAGAGGTTTCCAAGAACCTACTTGGAAAGATCGCAGACTGTAAGTGGGAAGACTTTCACCTCCTAGGCATGCAAAAGGAAGAGCCCCATGCACCTAAGTACCCACAGTTCCAACCTGACCAGTATATGTGCTGGAAAAAGGATGCCAAGGGAAATTTTAACTTGGTTGCCGAAAGCTGGTTGACACCCGTCGTTCAGTCAGGACTGTTGAACTTGTTAAGGTTGCCACATTTTGATCGATCACCAGAAGTGAATGTGGTGGTTCGCACGCTGATGGTGCAAATCCACCAGTGATATCTGTGGCTCGACAGAAATGTCGATGTAAACATTGATTTAATCCACCGCATTACAGGGTTAAGCAAGCGCGGTAAGGATCCCAAGCAATTCTTCCAGGGGAAGAATAAAGAAAAAGAAGCTGTCGCGAAAATGAAGCAGAGCCATGCATTGGTGAAGGGGAAAAGAGGGTTTCCCACAGACGAAATCGAAGATAGAGCAACGAATTTTGTCACACAGTTGCTCGCAGGAAAAGTCATAAGAACAGCTAGGCCTCCAGAGGTGCCTACGGGCATAGTACTACTCGGTGCCGTACCGACTGAAGGCACCGAATTCAATTGGTGTCAGTATATTCTTAATGAGTTCTTGGATGAACTCCATGATACCCAGGAGAATGGCAGACAGTTCCACTTTACATGGTTGATCATCCTCATCGCCTTTTCTGGATGGAAGGAGCCAAAGGACTATATGGGTGTCATTATAGAAAGCAACGATCCTAGAGGGTTCCGTTATGCCAACCTTTGGGCAAACATCAACGCAGAACGACAACATGCCACCGCTAAAGTTTTCTATCAGTATTACACTCAGCTGCGCGATGTGATCACCCATACAGCCCGCATCACAAAGAAGGTAACGTCAAACTACATTCGCGTTCTTGATTTCATGGCGGACATGGGATGTATCTTTATTTCATCCAAAGCGAGAATGAAGAATCCAGAATGGTATGGGGGTAACTACCATATGTATGAGGACATTGACATCCTCATGAAGGACTGGATGGATGACTTCCGGGTTGAAGTCATGGATGTTGAGATAGACTCTGAAGAAGACGATCCAATCCCGCTATCATGCCTGATTGTTGAAGAAACAGGGAAGCAGAAAGAGCCTGAGACCTCGCAGAAGCCAAAGGCGCGGAAGAAGATGAAGGCCACAAAGACTGAGTCTGAGATAGTGCTGAACGAAGACAACTTTGAGATGATAGCAGAAAAGGTCTCAGACCAAATGAAGGAGCTCATGACTGACAAAGACAAAAAGGATAAGGTCATCCAGGATGACTTGTAAAAGACTAGGTTCGCACTGCAAGGTCTCATGAAAAAAATGGACGATGTCCAGAAGAGCCTAACTTTGTCGTGCGACACAACTGCTGAAGGGAGGTCGGTAGGAACCTCGCAGTAAACACCGCCGCAGCTAGCAATAATGTTGCCTTCTAAGACCAGGGTTGTTCATTTGGACCCATTGGCTATTTCATTACCAATGACAGAATAGATCGTCCTGGACACAAAGGGAGCCGAGCGAGTAGAGATCGACTTGGCCAAGACTCGTTTGCCTGGCTTACACTTTATCCACACGCAGATCATCGATGAGATGCATGAAAGAACAGTAGAATCCATGAAGTCTCAAGCGGAGCTGCACGCAGCAAACAAGTAGCTCGAGTTGTACGTAGAAATGCATCTACATGATGAACAGGACCACCGGAAACAATTGGAGACTACCATATCTACTGTTACCTAAGATATTGAAGGCGTAGAACTCTAGGATGATCCTGGGGACACAGTTCTGAGGATTGGAGAAAAGGTGAGATCTTTGAAGAGGGAGATGCAGGATAGGGACATCCTTTATGAGGTCGAGATTGAAGCCTTGAAGGAAAAACTGAACACAAAGGAGCCATTAACTGAGCAGCAGTTAAGAGAGCAAGCACTGAGTGCTGCCGTGCAGAGTATAACGAGTGACATGACTAAGTGCCAAGATCTCTTGGAAAAGGTTTCAAAGGCATTCACTGCCCTTGAAGAGGATCAAGGCCTATTGCAGGTGAAGACCACGGTAAAAGAAAAGAAGACTGCGCTAGAAAATTTGGACATAGAAGTCAAGGCTCTACCACCCAGGGAGAGGTTGTCGAGTTATAAGGAGATATCAGGCTTGAAGAAGGAAGTCCAGGAATTAAGAGAAAAAGAGACTAAGATGGATAATCAGTCGCAACAACTCTTGGAGGATGCCATGGGGGTGTCACAGCAGATAGAAGATAAGTTGAAGGAACTGCGCGACAACCAGGAGCAGGTACAGGGACAGATTGGAGAAGAGATAACTCCAGCACTGCTTGAGGCAGTAAAACAAGTTGAACAAGATACCATAGAAGTAGTGGAATAGTTGTTCGGCACATATAATGAGTTCGCGAAAAAATTAGTTCCACCAGTCGCGGAGCAGAGCGAGACGACCGAAACAGCAAGTGGCTCGAGGACGAGCCACATGTAAGTGTTAGGGGCATGTTGGGCCCATGTTGGGACAAATTTTTGGTAACACTTTTTGATAAGAAGGACAAGCAGAGCTGAGCGCAGCTCAGAAAAAGATGTAATTTTGTCTAAGTGTTGAGGGTGATGTGAATTTGTGCACAGCATCTAAGTTGTGACCATGCTGCGAAGTTGTGCACAACATCTGAGTTTTGGAAGTACCACGAAGACCAGCATTGCAAGGAAGCAGTGCTGCGAAGCAGTCAGGCCATGTGGAGCCAGCAAAGCGGAGTGCTGGGCAAGGATCAGGTGCAGGTACCGGATGGACCAGTAGTGGTCTAATTTTCGAAAGATGCTTTAGGAGTACCGAGCAACGGGCACAAGCAAATTAGGAAGGCGGCCAATGCACAAGTTTGTTAAGGAAAGGACAACTCAGGGAAAGCGATGGCTTGGCATGCCTAGTGGGCGAGACCGTTAGAGATGAACGGTTCAGTGAAAGAGACCTGTTGGCACGTGTGCAACAGGAACCCCGATAGCGATAGAGTGAATATGTGGAGAGCTTCCATGATGAAGCAGACGCTACCAGATGCCAGCAAGCCGGTTTAGGGAAACCGGCACAGTTTTGTAAACCCTAAGGGTTTTTAGGTTTAGGTCTTCGGCATTGTAAATACATGACCTTCGGGCATGGTCTATTTAAGAAGACAATTTTGTATGGGATGGGGTTACTATGTGGTTACTTTTGTTGCGACATTTTTGGGTTCTGGATGTTATAGTGTGAAATATCTTTTGAGCTAAGAAGATTGTAAAGGCTCTGCAGCTGTGTGTGCAGAGACCTATCTAAGAGGAAGAAGAGTCTGCATCTGAGTGCCGAGACTAAGAATGGTTGTCCCCATCCCTTTTTAAAGATATATATTACCAACCGTTCTTGTGGACATAGCTTCCCACCCGGGGGAGTGAACCACGTTAAATATTGTGTTGTGCGATTGTGTTTTATGGATGAATGCTTATCTATGTTTCTGTAAATGAATGTCTAGATGTTTCCTTGCATGTTGTTATGAGAGAACTGTTGTATGCATTTTCCATCAGAAGAAGTATGGAGATGATATGTTAATTTCTGCATGAATAGATGAATGGTGAACATTTAGTTTATGTTTGAGAGCAGGAAGTCAGTTAGTTGCTTAAGTATTAAGAGATAACTTAAGTATTTCCTTATGCACAATAGAACAAATGCATAACAATTAGATGGTATCAGTGGAATATGCCCAAGTTGTAACCATACTGAGTGGATGAACGAATAGTAGATGGATAATCAGCTGAGTAGTTAATTGAGTGGATGAGTGATACTCAATTCAACACTTCAAGTAATTTCAAGATAGTTGAGTATAAAGTTGCACTACATAGTTCGCAATTTCAGTAGAAGCTCCGTAGTAAAAGAACTTAGTGGTATGGACCACAGCGTTGCCCATCATTGTGGAGTCTCACCTCACATCACATACCCACTGTTGTGCTATGCAGTACGTCCGTCCAAGCAAATTATCACTTACTGTGGAAACCTTATTCCGATGTACCCCATAGATACACCTCGGGTGAGACCTCAACCTGCTCGCAGGTTGTTTCCGAAAGGGCCGGTGCGAAGGGGTTTTTGTTGGTCAAAGGGAAACCGTGAAGAACCTGGGTCTTATAGAAAACCTCTGGGTCTGTTATAGACCACAAAGCACAACAAATTATAAAACTATTTTTACCAATTTATGATGGGATAAGTGTAAACATTTAGCAGAGGAGCCCTCATTTTTAAGAACAATGGATGAAGAAGCCCCCCATGACCTTAGTCAATAAGTAAAGCATAGGTGCTCATTGAGAGATGCTACAATTTCAACATAAGCAAGTTCCAAAAAAATACACTATTTCAAGATGATTTGAAAGAGGAAATAGAAGCACTTTTGGCTTATATTTGTTATGAAAATCATGAAATTTTATATTTAAATCATGAAGGGCATTTTGATGAAGAACAAGTAAATGTTGTTCAGACCACCAATGAGGTACAACCTACTATTGAACAAGTAAAGGTGTTTTAGAGCACCTATGAGGATGCCGCGATTCCTCCATCTAGATATCAACAATGGGATGAACAACCAAAATTTCCTGTTGAATCGTCATGGCCTATTGATAAAGTGTTCCATGCTACAAATTCTACTCCATTACCTCGACTGACCCTAGTGCATCGAAGAACTCCATAACGTATCTAGGTGGATGAAAGTGTCATTAGATCACTTAAAGGTGAGTTATCTAAATTTACTATTGCATATAACACTTGAAAAATAATTAATTTACTTTAATCCAAAATGTTATGCTGACAAATGTAGGTTATTTTTACCTTTGTTAAAAAAGGTATTTTATTGAACTGTTAGAAAACAATTATGCATCAAGGTAATAAAATAATTCTGGCCCAAGTAGTCATATTCTTAAATCCCTAGTAGATGTTCTTAGCATGCAATCAGTAAGAAAATTCATTAGATAAAGATCCTAATCTAGCTCGTTGTGTATTGTCATAAGAAATTGTAAACAAGAATACAAGAAATATTCATTTGTTGAATCCTTCATCCAAAATTGTTAAGTTGAATGTTAAAACACTATGTAAATATTGTATTAGAAGAGAACATCTTCACACAATCAAATAGATATATTTTTGGCCCTTTACTACTAGGTTTTTGTGTTCAGACATTAAACTAATCAATGTAGTCAAGGGACTAGTGCATATTTTTTGGCATGGTAACACCAGGCATTATTATAACCAAAACGATGCACTAAAAATGAGAAAGGGATTTTAGATACCGTCAGCCACATATTAAATACCTTGTTGGCACAACACAAATAGAACTATATGAGAGATTCAAGAACAAACACAAGTAACTGAGTTTGAACAAAATATATTTTGAGAAGTAGAAGCCTTGGTATGTTTGAATAGGCACACTTTGTAACACTTATTGTTGTATATACCATGTAGAATATGCTTATTATTATGACACATTTGTATATATTCTTTTTGTTTTGCATACTAATGTTTGCAGGATTGTTCAATGTTAATAGCACTGAATTCATCAATAGAATTCATTCATAGAATCATGTGTAATGAGGAAGAGGGGAAACATATTATGCAAAAAACTTGTTTAGATGGGACATGCTCTAGGTGTGGTGGAATGAATTTATTGAGCCAATGCATTCACAAGAGTGTATTGTCACAAGAGTAGATTTTCTGTCTAGACTAACCCATGGACAGGAAAGTGAAATGGTAAATGATAACTTCCCTGATGAACACCTCTTTGAAATCTCAACAAAAAGCCCATGGTTTTCTGACATAGCAAACTACTTAGTATCTAGTAAATTTCCACAATATTACAGCTACCAGGAGAAGTGCAGAATCATAAGACAAAGTGCAACATACACCTAAATAGAAGGGATGCTTTTCAAAAAAGGGCCACACAAAATATTGAGAAGATGCATCAGAGAAGATGAAGTCCATGACATACTGCATGCCACTCACAATGAGCCATGTGGAGGACATTATGCTGCAAAAAGAAAAGCCTATAAAGTATTGCAAACTAGATTTTATTGGACAACACTTCACAAGGACTCCTATGAATATGTGTCACATTGTGATGATTGCCAACGAATGGGGAATCCTACACAACGAGAAGAAATTCCTCTACATCCACAAATATATTTAGAATAATTTGAGAAATGGGGATTTGATTTTGTTGGTTCGTTCAACCCCCCATCAAATCAGAAAAGCTATATTCTAGTATGCATTGACTACCTCTAAAAGTGGACAGAAGTGGTAGCACTTGCAGCATCAAATGAAACAAATGTAGCAATTTTTTTTACAGAACAAATCTTCCACAGATTTGGAGTCCCAAGAGAGTTAGTTTCTGACCAAGGAACACATTTTACCTCCAACCTTATCGAGGACCTGGCTTGAAGAAACAATGTTAAACATCGAAGTTCCTCCTCCTACCACCCTCAAGATAATGGTCAAGTTGAGGTGACAAACAGAGAACTAGAAAGAATTTTGACAAAAATAATACAACTACACAAGAGAGATTGGGCAGACAGATTGAGCGAAGCAGTTTGGGATTATAACACAACATGGAAGACAACAATAGGCTTTACCCCACATGAGTTGGTATATGGAAAGAAAATAATGTTGGCCATTGAGTTCGAAATGAATAAATTGAGAATTGCAGCCAATTTAAACATGGAACTTTCAGAAATTCAACAGGAATGCATGCTACAACTAAATCAGCTAGATGAGCAATGCCAACAATCGTTTAGCCACACTGAAATCATCCAGCAACAGAGGAAGAAATGGCATGATAAAAGCATCAAGCAAAAGAAATTCAAAGAAGGTGACTAGGCACTACTATATGACTCCAGGTTTCAAATTTTTAAAGGCAAACTCACCACCAAATGGCTTGGACCCTACATCATTGACACAATCTATGACAATGGAGCAGTCAGAATTACAGAAATCGATGAAACATAATTCCCCATGTTGGTGAATGGACATAGACTCAAGCTATATAAGAAACCACAGTCCAAAGGGGAGTTCACACAAACACTCTATCAACAAAATCTAATGCTGATCGAGAGCATAGATAATCACTGATTACTGTTAGAAATAAATAAATAAAAATAAAAAAAAGAGAGAGAGAAAAAAAATCAAGATAAAAGAAAAAAGAAAAAAGAATATATATATAAGAAAAAAAGAAAAAAGAAAAAATTATGAAATCCGCTCAGGATTACATGAAGAGAGAAATGGATGGACTAGATCTATACAAATGAAGATCTACGGTCTCAAAAAGATCTCGCAAAAGAGAGATAATGGTCTAAACAGGAGCAAAATGATGTTAACACTACACAGAAAGCACTTGTCAGATCAAACACAATAAACAAATCTGCGTCCAATAGCTCTTGCGTAGATTAAACATGCACGAATAAATGCACTTCTCAAATTAGCGAAGTTTTGGTAGACTCCACATACGTCAACAGTGCAGATCTTATGAACAAGTGAATCTACGGTCGTTGCTCACTTCGCGGATACAACAAGCATGGGAAAAATAAAGTTTTTAAATTCACGAAGTTTGGTAGGGACCGCGCACCTAGACGGTCGAGATGGGGATTGAATTCCGATCAATGGTTGACAAAAGAATCAAGCAAGCTAGTAAGAAAATTTAAGAGAGAACGAATGAATCAAGTGAGCCAGCAAGCAAATTTCAACAAAGAGAACAAACGAATCAAGTGATACAGCAGAAAAACTAGCAGGCAAATTTCAGCAACACTGATAAAAAATCAAGAGAGCCAGCAAAACAAATTTCAGCAAAGAAAAAATAAAATCCGGCAATGCAGAAATCAAATCAAGCAAGTTGGAAGAACCATTACAAAGAAACATTCAACACAATTTAAGGTCAAATCAACCAAACTTGCATAGAAACTTAAGCAAGCAATAACTAACTATTGACATGAAAAAAATAAATACAGATGCAGATGAAATCTACTACGGAATCTCGCGCCCATGCAATCAAGCTCACATCATACACTCAGGTATGCTAGCATAGCAGGTAATCACTGAACTCTTTGTTTTATTTTCAAATCAAATCATTCTCCCCACAAAACCGTTATTTTTCAAGTTGAGGACAACTTTTAAGTCAGTTTGGAAGTAGGGTTCCATTAGGGAAGTTTTGAGGTCTAAAATGGGCCTCCTAAGGGAAACAATAAAATAATAGTTTTAATAATAAAATAAGAGTTCTAAATTTTAGAGAGGAAGAAGAAAAACTATTTTTTCTTATCGTATTTTTGACATATCTCCTTAACGGTTCAACCAAATTTCAAGTTTGGGCACTCGTTGTATGTGGATTTTAATTCCGCATCCATCCCGTACCCACACTGCATATGTCTGAGGCACCCATGACATGAAAAAATGAACATTTCAATAAAAAAAACATATTTTAATATTAAAATATGTTTTTTAATTGAAATTTTCATTTTTTCATGTCGTGGGTGCCTCAGTTGTATGCAGTGTGGGTATGGGTTGGATGCGGAATTAAAATCCGCATCCAACGAGTGCCCAAACTTGAAATTTGGGTGAATCGTTAAGGAGATATGTCAAAAATACGATAATAAAAAGTAGTTTTTTTCTTTTTCCCTCCAATTTGTTTTACAAATTTTACCCTTATGGTTGACATCATCATCTTGAATCCTATTGGTTCTTATAAAGTGAATTTTTGTGGTATATTATTTGTTTTGATTCCCATTTTTTACCTCAAAACTCCCCTAATGAGGGTAACCTTACTGAGTCATGATGACCTACCTTAGCCACGCCAGGGAATGTCGACCTCCGTATCTCGCTACTATATGCCCTGATGATCAAAGCACTAAGGCAATGTGCAATGATGTAAAGGAATGTAATGAGCAATAATGAAAAGGAATGCATAAGACGACAGACATGATGCACAATAATGAGGATGAGTGCATAAAAATAGCAAACTAATACAGCGGGATATGTAGGAAAGCCCAATTTAGCAATACAAGTCTCTTTGAAAGGAAGAAAACTGGAAGTTGGACTCACCACTTAGTCAACAAGCCACCCACAAGCCGGTGATCGATCTCAAACAGACTGGTAAGTCGTCCACCGCTCAAAGCTTTGTGGTTTGTTGATTATTTAGCAAACTCATAAATGACGAAGGGATTCAAGAAGAGTGAGCCAGAAGACCATACGCCGATATATGAAAATCTGCAAGTGTTAGCCATCCTCCGCATAGCGGGATGGATGCCATTTATCATGGGCCTGAGAGGACCCAATATAGAGGTAAAAGCATGGTAATGTGTCTCACTATGCGGCAAGATAATTTATGCTATTATTATAAATTTATTCAAAATATCTATTATAAAAAATAAAAAAATGTATTTTAAAAAAATATTAGAAATAATTTTCACAATCACTTGTATATTATTTCCATATTCAAATAAAAAACTATTGATTTTGAATTCTTAAAATGATAGTTTTTTGGGTCGCGCTTTTACGTACAAATAATTATTTATTTATATTAATAATTCAATAATAATGAAATTATATCATAAAAAAATATTTAAAAATATGTACAACAATCTTAAAAGTGTCTATAAAAGACTTGTTAAAAAAAATTGGAATTAAAAACGTAAATGAAGATAGATATGGGGGGGTCACGGTTTTGTGAATACTTATGAGATGCTGAAATAACAGTAAATGGACTTTAAAGAAAATGAAATAAATAAGATAAAAATTATTATTTTTATTTGAAAAAAAATACCATATAAAAGCTCATTCACAATGAAAACTTTTGTTTCATTACACCATTATCTAATTCTCAATGGATTTGTAGTTTTATGAAAAAAAAAATTTAGTTCATGAGTTCATCTCCACAATAGGTTAAAAAGTGAGACACATTAACATGCTTTTACCCATAGAAGTAGCCTTAGAATTTGCCTGGAACCTAAAGAGCATAAAGGATGAACAGTATGTCACGCAGGTGAGGGGATTATGCATCAGGCTCGATGAAGAAGCAATTGCGACGTATATAGGATTTCCCATGGGGATACATTGGGACAGAGATGATAGGGAAGCTAACTAGAGGGCGAATGTAGCTTTCTTTAGACAGGGGAAAATCTATGAGGAAGACAAGAACGGGGTTAAAAGAAACACCATGCCTGTGTCCTGGGACGAGGTAGCTTTCGTTGTCCCGAAGTATATAACATGCACATGGAGGCCCAGTTACATCCCAACTTTCCATTTCAAAATTTTGGAGCTCTTAAGACATAGGGGACACATTACACCAAACAATAATATCGGCATTCCCTGCTACCTTCTGCAATATCTCTGGGAAATGAGCAAGATGGTAGTGCAAGGGAAGGAGGATGCACTGGATCACCATGGACTCATCATGTTAATTATTTGTGAAGAATTGAAGGTGAAAATTCCAGAGTTCTGGTGGGAAGAATTTGTGCTGGTGTCGGCTAAAGATGTGCAAAGGATGAAAGGCACGCCTAATCCGTTAATACCCCTGGCCTCTGGATCAAAAGAAAAATACACCTCTGCATCGGGATATGAACGCAAAATTGACCTGGACAACGATAACGAAGTCATGGCTGACACTCTGATCAGAATAAAACATTCCCATGATGCCTCTTTCTCAAAAACCATAAGGGTTTATGCTAGCAAACAAGGGTCAAAACGGCAGAGTAGAGGGTTGGCACAACAGACCAAAGCCAAGCATTCAAAGAAGGAAGAAAAAGAGGCCAACCCCGTAATACATGACCTATCTAACTCTGAAGATTTTGGGGCAGAGAAGGATGACCCTTCTACACCTGTAGATGAAGATACGTTCCATTTGAACCCTACATATGAAAATGTAAACACTAGAATCAATGACCAGCTGACTGAGGCATTGGCCAAGCTAGCAAAAGTCAGAGAAGAGATGGCTTCCTTAAAAATTGAAGAAAAGCGCCACAGAAGCCAGCTAGTTTCACCAGCATCCCCACCATTAATACATGAAAAGACTCAAATATTAAAAATGCAGCATGCAAGAGAATTGAAGCTGGCGGAGCAGCAAAATTCAACACTAAAATAAAAATTGGTCCAAGCCGACGAGGAGTTGGCTCAGAGAGATCAGAAAATACTACAGTTCGAGGTTACCTTGACCATCACTGCGAAAATTTATGATGATATATTGGGGCTCAGACCACTATCCATGGTCTACACTATTTACCTAAGAGAGAAATGGGGTGAGTTCCAGTTACACAGGCTGAAGCAAGGCCTACCTTTGGAATTAACCACTCCAAAGGAGTCTGTAGACACCTCTCTTGGTTGCAAAGAATTAGAAAAAGATCAATTATGTGAATTTTTCATGCATAATGTTGTGGTACCGAACTCACCCAATTGGTCATTGAATCCCTATATGGGCGACTTCCAATTAAGAGCACTATGCTCTTGGATGAACCATAAAATAGAGAGAGCCCAAGATGCTCATCTCTACCTTGCAGAAGAATGGTAGAACCCGTTGTGGACTAGAGATGAGGCAACTCATCCTACGAAAGTAATTCAGGATCACCGTGCCATCACCTCCAATGAAGATATGATTCCCATAGTTCTCGAAAAACAGCAGGAAGTAGTATCACATTTTGACCTCACCACTCAATGCACCTACAAAGAAGTTCACGAAGGCATCGGTGAGAGGTGGACATGAATCTCACAAGATTTGAAAATGAGGGATCCTCACTCACCTATTAGGCTGGAAATTGCACTCACTAGAGCCAAGTTTTATAGAGAATATTTGATAAAGGACTAGCTCAGGTGGATAGGCATGAAATTGAGCCCTCCATTCATTCTCCCTTTGACTATTAAGGATCAGGTCGATGAAGAGGAGGAATGAAGAGCATGGACTAAGGAAGATCATAATCAAGGGTATTATAGACAGGAAGGAGCCCCTCGAGTGGTTGCCTAGGATATCAGGGAGGCTGTCATGAAATAAGATGTGTCACCCAAGGATGGGTGACTTCTTCAAGTCCGGGAGAGATGATGAGCCCATAATATAGGTACTCTATATCCCCCTTTATGCCACACAAGCACAAGAAAGGATAAGAAAATACCTCTATTGGTAGGGGAGAATGCATTTGTTTTGATTATTTAATGAAGTAGTTTAGAGATTATTTTTCTTATGCTTAAAGCATTTTATATGCTAATTATATGAAAATAGGCATGCATGAGCAGGGAGCAGGTGATTTAGAAAACAACAAGTAAATCAAGCTCAAGACTGAATATCATGAGTGACTCAGCGTTCTCATTTTCCTGATTTATAGAAAGAACTCCTGCTAAACAAGATCAGTGTTTACAATGTAGAGCTATGTTAGAATTAGGAATAAATAGGGACCTCTTGAATAGAAGGGGGTTATGTTGACATTTTTGAGAAACAATCTTCAGCATATTTTGTATTCGAGACAGTTCTGTTTTAAGTTTTTCCTGGACACATGAAGTGATGATTTGATAATGGAAGACTAGCGTTATTTTATTTCCTTGAGTTTAGAAGTCTCTTTTACTCCTGAAATACGTGTTGGGGAGGGCCCCCTCAATACGTAGATCAAGAGCCTCGTGTTTTATTATAGGTATTTCTCATGCATTTTATTAATTGTTTCAATCACCATGATGTGTGAAAGTACTTTGATATTTGTTGAGATATTAGATTTTGAATTCAGTATCAACAATTTTCTATTGTAGTTTGATAACACTCATTCCGTATTTCTGCAACACATTGTCCGTAGTCCTATGTGTGCTATCTGCGCAGGCATATTTTATATCTAAGTTCCAACATTTTTATACCATTTCTAGATAATGATTCATATCTATGATTTCACCCACACTTTCCTTATTTAAGTTTGATTGCATAAAGGTTAAATATTTCAACATTTGATTTGAATAGAACAGGGTTTAATCGCTTTCAGTATTTGATTTGGTAGATCGAATGTGATCGTTTTCCAGCATTGAAATTCCTAGAATAGATTTACCATCTTTCAGTATTCAATTCCTAGAATAGATTTACCAGCTTTCAGTATTCAATTCCTAGATTAGATTTATCAGCTTTTAGCATTTAATTCCTAGAGTAAATTTCCAGTTTTCCAGTATTCAATTCCTAAGATAAATCTATGAGTTTGCAGCATTTTCAGTTTATAGATTTACATCCTTTCATATTTCCATCTTCTTAGCTTTTAGAACAATACTTCCATTTCCCTTAAATAAATCTTTAGGATATATTGAACATTCAGAACGACAAAGATCACCCTATAGCACACATATAGTGCTTAGCATCTCTTAAGTTTGTACGCTCCCTGGTCCATAATTAAAGTATACTTCCAGTATAGCTACCTTTATTAGGTACCCATTCCAGGAGTTCACCAAAGTTTGTGGGAGAGAAAGTTAATTTGATACATCAATGTTCTTTAAATCCACATTATGTTGCTTGGGGAATAGTGTCAAGTGTTTTTGAAGGAGACATTATACAATTCAAACCACTAGATGCTGGTGAGTTTGGTATTTTAGTTCATAAAGTATTTTGCAATTGTGAGGATTGTGGTGTATTTGAAGGCTCTCTTGTAAGATGGCCTACAAACAATTTGCTTGACCTCAATGATGTTCCTTTGGATGTTATACTAAACAAGAACGCAGACGAAGACATGGTCAACATTTGGAAGATTTTTGAATAATGTCCTTTATAGGTGGCCCTTCTAGGTACTCCCCATTGTGAATATACAAATGTTAAAGGGAATGGAACAAGGCCATACAATTCCGTAAAGCGACAAGCTGGAACTAAAATTTCTGAAATAAATTCAAGCTCAGTACCTTACAGGATTGGAATAGATCAGGGTGCATTCCTTTCAAAAATTGTCACTGGACATTATTGCTCAAATCATTGTATATCAACGATTTCACTTCAATCGATATTTGAATGTGTGTATAGATTTAATAGTATGAATGGAAATTCAAGAAGACTGTATGTTACAAATTCTATGGGATCAAATGTTCCTATCGCCAAAGAAGGAGACGAGATAGAAAGAATAATGTTTACAGTGAGTTTAGACACAATAGACATTTGTCAAAATGCATGGTATAAATGCCATGGGATAAGAAGGAGCACTTTATATAATTATAAAAGCATGTCCTTGAATGGTGATGTGAGAGTTGTGCATGGTAACACTAGCTTGGAAAAATCTAGGGAAGACATTGTTGCATTGGTAGCTACTATTAATAAAATTGTAGAAGAGAATTCAAAAAAATATCCAAATATTACACGATTAATCAGTAAAGATGGAACAATGACAACCTTGAAATTATTGTCATCTAATATGTCCCATGGTTTGCTGCAAAAAGTGGCAAATGAAGAAATCGAAACTATTGGTTTTCCTCCAATATCACAATCCTCCTTTAGCAAGGTGGTGACAGAATATTTTCGAGATGTTAAAATTTCTAAAGCAAACTCCTTTGCAAGGTGTAATGAGTACATTACAATATAGGATAAGCTAAAGGGGACCACTGATCCAACTGAGGTGGAAAGGTTTTGAGGACATCGGGAATCTCATAATAAATATATCGTAAGTTGTCTCCAAGTGTATTATTCTCACAGATTAGCTTCACAAAAAATTGAAAGATTTTCTTGAGTATTGTTCATGACAAAATGGATAAGTCAAAGACTTCCATTCCAAGGATGGGTAAGAAGGAAAAATATTTTAGTAATGTTATCGCTATTCCTATATCATTGATTGGAATGTTGACTCATGGGCACAAGATTGTGGTTTTGGCCATTTCAACCTCACATTTTTAGAGATGGGATTGAATTTCACTGTGAGATCCCTGGCTAAATGCTTGAAGAGTCTTGAAGAACTAGTGGTTGATAAATATGGCGAGTTTCTCTACAAAGGAAGAACATCTAAGAACCAATTGCATGATGCTCTATTGCAATCAAAGTCATATGAAAAGTGCGATATACAAACAAGATGTAATGCAACATGATATATTTTGTGTTGATGGTACTGATCAATGCATGCCAAATAGAAAACTACCACCCATATTGTTGTTGCAAATGGATAATTGTTCAGGCGATAACAAAAACCGTTTTGTATTCTCATATTTATCTCTTTTAACAACATTGAGAGTGTTTGAGATTGTTGAATTTGGATTCCTCCCGGTTGGACACACCCATGAAGACATAGATGGAACTTATGGAAGGTTATTAGTAAATCTAATGTGCAATGATATATTTCCACTCTCAGAAATTATGGATACGTATAGAACATGTGAAGATCAAAATTTCTATGTCCCTTATATAATTGATGAACTTTATGATTTTAATAGTTTTGTGAAACCCCACCTTTTGGATGGAAATTCCAAGATCATCGGTATCAAAAAATGCCATTTTTAAAAATTTTAGCTCATAGATAACATTCTAGAGATGCAATGGCATCACTTCGGGATGACTCTTGGTCATATCCTATTCATCTGTGGTGGTCATTTCCAGATGGTAACGCATAATTTCCAGTGGGGCAGCCTAGGTTATTAAATTTGCAATAAAAAAGACCTTCAGACATTGTCAAAATAAAAAAGGAATAGAAATATATATTTCATTCTGGAATCAAGAGGTTGAGAAGGGAGGTGAACAAGTTTTATGTCCCAAGTTAAATTATTGGGAGTCTGTATATAAATATTTGGACAATCCCTTTGATAGTTTTGATCAGTCAACAACTAACTTTTGGCAATCGGCAAGCCATGATATTCATAGTAGTGAACCTACAATATATGAACATGAAATTATGGATTCCTATTTGAAAGAAAATGTTCCAGCTTTGCAGGATTGCTATGTTTGACCAATATGCAATAAGTCTACAGATGAATTCATGACAAATGGTCATTGTGCAATCACCATAGACATATTGTACAATATGGTTGGGTAGGGAGATTGGTAATATTTATCAGGATTCAAATGCTAATACTATTGGGTCTTACAAAGTAGAGGTGCAATGGTGGAAGCCAACAGGAGCATCGAAGGATCTAAAGGTCTTGTACAAAAACTATTTAAATAAAAAGAAATAATGGGTTGCTGGTGTAGAAGAAAATATGATGATCGATGTAAATAGCATCATATGGACATGGTCACCAAGGCTAGGATGGACAGGAGAAAAAATTAGATTAAACGAGAAGGGACTTATATAGAAGTTAAGGGACAATGAGAACAGATGGGGGAATAGTGTTGAGAGTGGGATGGATGTTCCTATGGATATCGTTTGATGAGATCTTAGCCCTACAAATTTATATTTTGTTACAATCCTTCTAGTCTGTCTATCAACCTGGTTGGGTGAGAAAATGTCGAGCATCAGGAATGTCCACGAGCTTCTAGGAATTTGAGGAAAATTACTACTTTGAAGTAGAATACATTGTTTACTAGTTACTACTATGTAAGTAAGGTGTGCCTATACAGATTATGCAAAGAATTCTTTCGTCATTTGGAAACTACTGAAATTATCTATGTAAAAAGCTAGATATCATTGATACTGTATCAAAAAATAAGCAAGAACTCATAAAATGTATATTCAAACAAGGACTGAATATTATAGACATTGCACTTTTCACCGTAAAAGATTGCCCATTTCCAAATGAAAATTGCACTTTTCAAATCAAAATTTGCATTTTTTAATTTGAAATTCACACTTTTTTAATTGAAATTCATAGTTTGATAATAAAAAAATGCAATTTTAGGGTTCATAAGAAGTCAAAAGACACACTATTTGAATATAAAAGCACACTTTTCAAAGCCAATTTTTCCACTTTCAAAACCTAATTTTGCACTTTAGAAAGGTTGATATTGACACTTTCAAAGTTTAAATGCACACTTTTTTACTCCAATTTTTTCCTAATATGTCCAAATTTAATTAAATAGGCATTAAGTGTTTACAACAGTCCAATATCACCAGAACTTGCGAACAAACTCCAAAAATCTAAGCAAGCTAGAGAAAAACCTTAAGCAAATAGGCTTCTCTCCAATAGAGTTTCCACTTCTATTGTGAGGAAATTTATCATATGACTCGGGTTGAGGTCACCAACATATTGGGTTTGTAAAAGAAGACATATAAGGGTTGATTATAAACAAAAAACACTCTTGATTATCTATTAGGATCAAAGCAAAATCATATAAAGGGTTTAGAAGAGGAATAATGTGAACCTTTTTATGAAGGTCGGTCCTAGATTTCTTTGAATACTTGACCTTTTCTCCTAAGCCTCAGTCCAAGAACCTACAAAACCAATAATAAACCCTCCTTAAACACATTTGGATACAAATAGATGGTTGAAATTCAAATAAATCATAATAAGCTAATCAAATGAATAACAACAAGTAACCAAATCTTAAACAATATTGAACACAACTATTAGTGAAGGGAACAATGTCTATTCTATCATTAATAATAGAAACAAGTACAATGTTACCTTCTTTCCATTATGGCAGCCCATGAAACCTTGACTCTGGATCTCTTTACTTCTCTTCACCAACACACCCAATCAATTTCCAAATCTTCTAGGGATAGGATATCACATGTACAAAGCAATAGGGGAGGGAGATAGCATAATTTCTCTAGAATAACCTAATCCAAAAGGTTCCCCTCCATGGCCAACCTCTCTTGATCTTATAGTTAAAGGAGATATTTGCCATTGGGAGAAGTCAGTTGTAACTGATAAGGAGGTTTCCAAAACCACCCAAATTACCCCAATTTCGAGATTGTTTATGTTTTTTGTCATTTTTTAAGCCACGAGAAGGTAGGACAAAGGAAAGGTGCACGTTTGGGGGGGTAGGGAATATTTTTTAGGTGTTTTGATAGGTGTTTTGGACTCCAAATGTGGTCACAAGTTCCCTAACTATTGAATAATCATTGAATAAGTTAAGGATACAT
This sequence comes from Larix kaempferi, assembly GCA_027924585.1. NCBI lineage: Eukaryota > Viridiplantae > Streptophyta > Pinopsida > Pinales > Pinaceae > Larix > Larix kaempferi. The sequence continues at coordinate 1,134,285 of BSBM01000033.1, forward strand.
TACTAAGAACCAAATTAGGGCTCTTCAATCCATAGTGCCCTTTTGTGTGACCAAGAGTGGCTTGATGAAAGTGTCATCATGAGAACATCATCGTGCAAGTGTTGTCACAGAAAAATAAGTGTCGATTTGGGATATAACAATATGAAACCAATTGCAATAGACACACACTTCCATAGTATGTCCAAATTTTTCACCCCAATTCGTTTCATATGTACCTTTATAATAAATTATTCATAAAAGGTTTAAAGCATTTAGCATTTTGACAAATCAAGAAAAGCAATTATAGGATTTCAAAACAATGATTTCATAATTTTTTTACCTGACAATGACGAATATTGATTAACAAGAGCCACGAGGTGGTAATGTCCCCGACATTGCACCTGTATTGGCTTTTTTGCTTGTCAACAACCACATTCATGCTTAAGCATGGACACAAATTCAGAGTATGAAAATTGTGTTTGTATGTTGTTTATGCATTTAGACATTAACATAATATTGTATATATTGCAAAAGTGGATCACTAGACATACACATAAACATTTAAGTTTCACCTCTTGTATGTATTGCCACTGCTTTGAGTCTTTTAAGAAGTCCAACACCAGAGGTTTCATCCAATGTGTATTATGCTAAGTTTCAGGTTTTGCCGAAGTCTAAGATGATTGATGGGTTGACAACTGGCGATAATTGAGTAGGTATCGTGTGTCATTCAGAGGTGTCAACAAGTGTGATTAGGAGAAGTCTCGGTGGAGCAAGTCTAATAGTGTATCAAATCTTAGAGGAAGCGCCAAAGCGTAGCAGAGGAAATGTCGAAGAGTAAGGAAAGATACATCATAGCTAATGTATTAGAAGTCTATAGAGAGGCCATCACAAGGAGTGTCCATAGTGCATCGAAGTATTGGCATTAGAAGTGCCATTTCTGTGAGTGCAGTGATTATGTTTCTGAACTTTTTTTAAAGTGATGGAAATTCAAATTGCCCATAAAAATATATTGCTTATATTATTGTTATTATAATATAAAAGAGTAAGTAATTTCATCTTTAAAAAAGAAGATAATGAGCGTGTGAAAGAAGATTCTTCGTAAGCCTTGTTACGTGTCTCACATTGTATTGTGGAAAGCTATTGATAAAGTACCTCTCAATATAATAAAAAAAAACCTTGATCTTATATTTAAAAATAAAAATAAAAATAATCTTTCAAAATGTTTGAAATTTTTTCATTATATACATTACTTAAAAAATAAAAATAAAAATAAAAATAATCTCTCAAAATGTTTGAAATTTTTTCAGTATTACATTACTTAAAAATTTTACTAAAAGTTTTTTATTGTGTGGTCTTTTCCTATGCTAATAAATGAACCTATCAAATTTTCATATATTTCCAAAGACTTGATTGTCCTTTTATCATTACTGTGGGTAACCCAAAAAAAGGTGTAGGTAAGCACAAAATCAAAATCTACCCACTAATAAAATCTCGCTACTTTAGGTCAATTTTTCTACCTTACATTTTCAAATAAGAGCAAAAAATTTTATCTCAAAAACTTATATGTTGACATGAAAATGGAAACAAGATATCTACAAATGATTTTTTTCTGCATGCATTTATTACATCGTTATTCCATATTTTCTTTTGTATACATCACTTCGTTCAATTGCTTCTCCCTTCCATGTCTGGTGGCTTCATTTTCATCATGTTGTTGGTTGATATTATGTTTTTCTTTTCCATATAATCCAGTATTATGACATCCACATACATTGTTTTTTTTTTGCAAATTCCACATACAGTATTATGAAATCAGAATTTCTGCATGGTTTCTCAATGGATGAATGCAATTTTTCCACATGGTTTCTAAATTTCCAGGTACTTTTCCAATTAGCATCCACTGGATTGTACTTATATCATCCGGACCCAAACGTTCAGTAGGTATAATTTAAGTAAAAACTAAAATTCAAGTTGCACATCACGTCTCCATGACAATAATGCGTATGGGCAACGCTGAATAATGCGTATGGGCAACGCTGGTTTGTAATGTTCCTTTCTACCTACTCATCTCCTTGAAATGCAGATGTCCAACATGAATTCATGCCAAAGGCCAGATCATATATTATCTAGGGCTGATCCAGCGCTATCAAAATAGTTCGAGCCCACCCCAAAACGTTTATTTTTGTCACATTTGTTTTGTCGATTCTGTTTAACAATCTCCCTCTAGCGAACTATTACTTTTATTCGATTTGCCTACCCATCCCCACAGTTGGCATATTTGCAGTCGTTTATATAATATTATTCTGTATTATATATACAGAGATAATTTTTTGCCAATATAGTATTCTTGAAATCTACTAGCTATGCAACATCAACTTTTCATATGACTTTTTCATATAACCATAGCATTCTTGAAATCTGCTAACTATACAACATCAACTTTTCATATGACTTTTTCATATAGCCATAGCATTCTTGAAATATGCTAACTATACAACATCAATTGTTTATATGATTGTAGGAATTTTTCATATAGCCATTAATATTTTTACCATTGATAACAGATCATTGGTTATTAATAATAACCTGATTAGGGTTCTTGTTAATCTGCACACTCCATACTGTGAGTTCACGTTCTAGGAAATTGTTGAATCTTCATCGAATATATTGAATTCATCAAAAATATATATTTCTCAGTGATATCGGTGTAGTTTATCATATGCCATAAATATTTTAGTGTATATGTCTGAGGATGTATGAATTCAAGGAAGTTTATTTGAAAAACTGAAGCAACACGCAATCTGATAAAGACTATTTCATCAAATAGATATTGCAATTCAAGATTAATTTCATCAAATAATATTGCAATTCACGATAGGATTGGTAGGGTGATAGATTAATATATATTTCTCTCCCCACTATTGTGTCGTCCCCACTAGTGTGCTGTCAATATTGAGTAAAGGCTGGGCCAAACAAAATTTGACACAAAAATTTATGGCTTTAAAAAAACAGTAACAGCTTCAACACATACCTTTTTATCCATAGGTCAATTTAGTTAAATGCATATCTCTATATATAATTGTTTCAACCAAAATCATCCAAATTTCAATAAAATTTAAAGAAAAAAAACAAAGAAAATTTCTAAATTTAATATTTGCGGAGAGGAAAAGCTTAGAAGTAAAAATTATGGAATTCTCGGCCGCCGAAGAGTCCTATCCGCCTCTATTTCACATTGTAAACATGTTGTATGAAAGCATGAAACATAAGATTGAACATAGCCGAACTCTGGATGTGATGTAATTAGTAACCGCAAAGGATTTGCATGTATTATAACATTACATACTCACGTGGGAAGGGAAGAAAGAGTAAGTATTGTATACAGTATTAAAAATTAGCGGCAGTTTGGATGTGATGTAATAGTTAGTAACGGCCAACGATTTGCAGGTGTGCATTACAGGCCAATATTCAACCATCAACAACAACTGATACGTCAGCTAGCAGCCAGCGGAAGGGAAGAAAAAATAAATATTGGATACATCTTCAGACAAGTATTAAAAATTATGACTGGAGATGTAATCTCGTGAACGTCAAATGAATTTTTTTATGCCCGTAGTCATTGACCAACTGTCAAATACGTTCCAGAAAGAAAAAATGTTCAACAGGCCGTCAAATTCCAGACCTGGTTGCACCAGATGGACGGCTTTACCATCAAAGTATCCTGCAAAGCAGGTTACGAAGGGTACCTTTGCCATGTCACAAAACTTGTCAAATAATAGTTCTAGGGTTAGCAATACCTAAGTAAAAAAAGAAACCTAAAGTGAAGAAAAACACAAGAACACAAGGACACAAGTAATCAATGTTGAGAGGGCACAAGCAAGCCCAGTCGCCATTGTTTCATTCTTTGTGAAATTGAAGAGCGTGGTTTTACACTTTGGGCAAGCAAAGCATGGATCCAAAAATGGACAAACAACAAACTAAAACCCTCTGAATTGAATGAAAAAAATCATTTACAACAAAGATAAGTATCACCGTGAGCCAATAGATTGGTGTGGCACAATTGCCATCGAAGCAATGAAAATAGAACCTGCAAACAAGCAATTTAATGAAAATAGAACCTGCAAACAAGCAATTTAATAGGCAGTAAGGACTTGTTATAGTGTAAGCACCTCATATTGGGTTGTTCTTTCTGAATTTCTTACCAAACATGTGCCACTTACAACCTCTTCCAGAATGTTAGTCTCAGATAGTCGCCCAACACAGGAGGCATGCACCTGCCACGTTCCCTGCACGCACTACATCAATTGTAACAAAAGTGTTCTGCACAATGCACTGACACGCCAGATCAGTTCCAAGGCTGTCTGTACATGCACTTAACTGTCAAGTGCATCGAGATCAACTCCATGGAAAAATGAAAATCCTATGTCACAATAAAAGGTCACACTGTAAGAATGTTAGATAGTTGAAGCCAACCCGTATGTACTATGTATTGTTAGGTATATGTGGGAACCCCACCATCACCTGCGCAGAACTGTAGAGCCATAACGAAAACCTAAAAAAAACCATTCATTTTCATTAACTAGTCTGGGGGAGGTGTGGAGGTTTTACTAATGAAAGCTGGCACATTTAGCAGATTCATCCTTATCATTGGACGTCCCATCACAGGTCTGGCTTTGGCCCTTAGAGGAATCGCCATCGTTGAATCCACTAATGAAAGCTGAGCACATTTATCTCTGAAACATTAAATGACAACTAGGGCTTATATTTTTTTTGAGAAATTGTGGCAGTCTGTCAGACCTCTGCAGGACCTTATGTCAGCTGGCCGTCCCCTTCTGGGCACCAAAAAAGAGGATGACTTTTGGTTTTGCAACCAATCAAATTTAAGAAAAATCATTTTTAAAATTCAAAGTTATAAAAAAAATATTCCAATATTTGTCTATACTATAGGCAATGACAAATAATTTATAGGTTAGCATAGACTAGCCCACATTAATAGGGTTTGAACGATCTATATATATGATCCACTTTAGGGACATAATAACATAAAGCAACCGAGACGCTCTAAAAAAAGGTAATAATAACGGTATACAAAGAATATCTAAAAACAAATTTATTTAAAATGTACTCAAAGAACTTGTGAAAATAACTTTTGAGCTTATACATACAAAGGAAAACATCCTTACATTTTCCTTTTACTTTCATGGTAACCTTCAAATTTAGTCAACAAGATTTCCCATTGGGAATGAAGTCATTTATGCATTCCCAAAAAGGCCTACAATGGAAACCCTTTTCCTATGTTTAGATACCTAATGATACATGGTAGGTTTAATAAAGAAAATATTTGCATCTTTAGCGATGGCTATAGAATTCACAAGCTTATCAAAGGCAAGCTTGACATTATTCTTGCGAAATTCATATTTTTGGAAATTAAACTCCTTAAGCATCACTACCCCAGATTTTTCAATTTTGAAGACATTAACAACTAGGTAAGGATCAAGATGATGATTCGGATCCTTCAAATCTTTACTCTCGAACGCGAGGTGCTTGCAGAAGAAAATCCACTTCAGTTGGTGTCATTGCTTCCTCCTGTAGTACATCACATGTAACATTACAAAATATATAAAATAATAACCTTAGAAAGGATATCTAAAAGTTAGATAACAAGTTTTAAAACAAGACACCAAGTATTCATCTTATAATAATAAAAATTTCAAAACAAATAACCAAATATGTTAGTTTTTAAAAATAATTTCCTCTTCATTAAGCAAGGCTTTCCATCAAAAATATTTAAATGCATCCATTTATATATATAGTCAAATTCCATATTTTCAGTAACTACATGAAGTACTGAAGTACTGTCGTAGTCTTTGATGTTGTAGAATATTCATTGCTCGTGCCATAATGTAGCATGGAAAAGGGAATCAAAACCATTAGTGAGAGAAGGAAGTTGATGGTGATTAGCTTCCATGGAAACTACCTTATCAATGCACTGTGACGAAACAATTCCAACAACCAATACCATGACCAATGGGAGGAGTGGCTTTATTCATTGACCATGCGTTTATTCAATTGGCCCCCAACATCCTTGCAACAGGCTATTGCAGCTACCACGATTGAAGCCACTCCTCCCATTGACATGGCGGCTTGCAAAACAGCATAGAGTTGCACTCTCAGACCTTGCAGACTATTAGTTGACCTAATAAAAATAAATACATTAATTCATGGATGAATCTAACTTGTCATGTGTGTTCAATAAAGGATTTGGATTGTTTTGGGGAAAATTGCGTGGATGAAGATAAAATGAAATTATAACAAGGAAAAACCCTGTAAATTTTGAAATTAAATTTTCACCAAAAAATAATGGATTTTCTTATTGACTAAATTACTCCCACTTTTCAAATCATTATGCTCCCATATACAGAGTTTAAAGGTTTTGGACTCCTTGAGAAGAGTATATTGGGTTAAATTTGAATGGATCAAAATTGAATTGTAACTTTCTACAAAACTTAAAATATTTTTTTTTCCCAAAATAAAATGAATTTAGTTATTTTGAGACAACACATAGTCAATTTTAAATCAATAACTTGAATTGATTGTTTCAATTTCCTAACTGATACAATAAAATATTAATCATTGGATGACCTTAAAAATCAAGTTTCCTATGTATTATAGTCCATTTGAATTAAAAAATTGACATAGAAATTTGTTGTAATTTATATGTCATTGTCGTGGCGTTTCTAGTTTAATATTATTATCATCAAACTTGGTTTTAAAAGTGGGTCGGCAAGGAGAAAGGAATGTTTTTTATTGAAAAGCCCATCCTTATGGCCACTCAAAGATGAAAATTTATAATTTGTTTATAAAAAAATTACAATTTGTTTAGATAAAGTTTTGATTTAGATCTTGAGGGTTGAGATCCAGAAGGATTGAATGTTGGGAGAGGATGAGAGAAAACATATAGATGTACTATGAAATTCATGCAAGGAACATAAAAAATATAAATATAATTGAAATACACCATGAAAATGCATGACAAAGTTAGAGAAAAAATATTTCATTAAGGTTGACCATTACATGCAATGAGACCAATTTTGGGACCTCTCCTTCCCCATTCTAACTCTTCCCCTACTACCTTTTTATAAGGTCTATTGTTCACAATTTCAACATTGAATAACTAACTTCATTAATTACATGAGTGATGTGCTCCCTTTTGCATTTAATAAAAATATGGCATTTTGACTTTCACACCCGAACTTAGACTATAAGCCCCCAAGATTCAGATCAATTCTCTCCCCTTAATAAATGATGGTTCACGTCATTTCAGTGGCCAAGAAAACCAATACCTCGTTATATATCATACCAATATGTTTAGATTTGTCAATTGCCAATGAAAATAAGGGTTTTATGTGGTTTACCCGTAACCATGGGTTTGTGGATCTCCCATAACCGAGTTGGAAATGACAATATCAATATTTCTCTTGGTACCGAATTAAATTAGAAGAAATTTACATGTCTAGTAACAATCATAAAAATAAAATTACAATAGGATTTAATAAATCCGAATATTAAAAAAACTCATAAGAAATTTGTGACTTTTCTTACACGTGATGTCTTGTTGCAAATTCGTCCAAAACTTTGGTTATGGGCAACAAAATTAAAATATGTCAAACACCCATTTGATTTATCGAATAGATATTTCCATCGATATATGGAACTTATTTTGTGGTGGATTTTGGAGTGACAAAATATGTGTTGAATTTGAAGGTGTGTGTGGTTGTCTTGGAACAAATTCATGCAGTACTTCAATAACCAATACCTTTTTTACTAGGAAACAAAACGAAATTCCATAAAATACCCATTTTAGACGACGGAAATTCCATTCCAATGATCTATGGTAGACACTCTAAAATTCCTTGTAGAGCTCACAACATCCATCCAAATCTTGCAGAGGTGGTTTTTCCTCCCATTTTTCAATCAGTGTGCTTCTATGGCGGCCCTACAACAATGGTTGAGTTGATACAGGGTTGGAAGGAGGTCTCTCAAGCTCCAATATGCATGAAAAATTTATTTTAATCCATTCCATGGTCATATAAAGAAGAAATAATGTTCGATGTGAGAGTGCATAGGGCCGGAAAATATGTCAAGGGTTTGTAGAGAAACATGGGTTGTTGAAGATATCAAGGAAGCTCTGGTTGCAGCATAAAAACCCTATGAAATTTCTAAAAAAATTTCAAACCAATGGATGTAGTGAAGTCCATGTATGATGCTCCTGCAATGATGAACGAATATCCAAGGGTAGAAAAACCATGTAGTGCCTGAGGACCAACTTTGATGCTTATAGTGTATGGCCTAGAAAATAGACTTAGAGAGTGCAAAAGGAAGTTGTATATTCCTACAAATATTTGAACTTGAACAATGCTTCAAACTCTCATACCAATCGAGTGGTTACCTGCTATGATACAAATTATTTGGATCTTGAGGGATGAAATCCATAAGCCTTGAATATTGAGAGATAAGGAGATAAAAAATATAGATCTTCTATGGAATTCATATAAGGAACATAAACAAGAAACACATAAATGAAATACACCATGAAAATACAAGAGAGAGTTGGAGAATAAGGATTCCATTAAGATTAACCATTACATGCAATGAGGCCAATTTTCAGACCTCTCCTTCCACATTCTAACTCTCCCTCTACTACTTTTTTATAAGGCATCTTAGTGACAATATCAACTTTGAATAATTAACTCCATCAATTACATGTCCATCATGCTCTCTTTTACATTTAAAAAAACACATGGCCTTTTGACATTCACATTCGAACTTAGACTATAAGCCCCCCAAGGCTCGGATCATGTTTCCAATAAAATTTCACATATACTTTGTTTATATAAAAAATTTACAAAAAATTATAATTTGTTTATAAAAAAATTACAATTTGTTTAAATAAAATTTTCAAAAAAATTCACATTTCTTAAAGTAAAAATTAAACATTTTTTTATTAAAATTAAATAATTAGATTATAAAGAAATATAGATTATTTTTTTTTATTAAAATTAAATAATTAGATTATAAAGAAATATAGATTATCAATTTTGGTGAGATATCATAAATTTTTGTTATTAAAATTAAATGATTAGATTATAAATAAATTCATATTAACAATTTTAGTGAGATTTGATATTTAATTATGTTAAAATGGCCTTTAGTTTGTTACTAAAAAAGTAGCTAAATTAGTTTTTCTACCGATCTTTTCATGTATAAAAAGGATCCTAATTTTATTCAAACTCACAAAATTACATTTAGTATATCCTCTACAACATGCCTAACTCACTCTCATGATATAAAGGTTTTCATCTTTAGGCTATAAGGTATTCTCATTACAACAATAAAGTTATACATCCTCATCTAGTATCTCATACAAAATTTCACTAGACCGAAGATAAATGAAGGTGGAAAAATGTGGGAAACATATTTCGAATTCCATAAAATAACATTGTCTAATTATTAGAAGGGATGTAGCGCAATTTGGTAGAGTGTTTTTTTTGTACAAAATGTCGCAAGTTCAAATCTTGTCATCCCTACCCTTTTCATTCTTTTCTTCAAATATGCATCTTTGAATAAAATATCATGAAACTAGCTTATTAATGTTTTTTTTTTACAAAATGTCGCAAGTTCAAATCTTGTCATCCCTACCCTTTTCATTCTTTTCTTCAAATATGTATCTTTGACTAAAATATCATGAAACTAGCTTATTAAACATTCGATAAATTAAAAGAGATAAGGTTGGACATATTCAAATGTTTAATTAAAAGAAAGTGGGTTGGACATTTTTAGATGTTCAATTAAAATAAATAGGGTTGGACATATTCATATGTCTATCCATTTTCATTTCCATGGATGATCTAATGTCCATGTGCTAGAAGAATATGAAGCTTTCATAAACCATCGATGGTCTCATTCATTTCCGTGTAAACATGTTGAAAATATATATTATTAAATATCAGGATTATACCTATGATGTCACATAATAAAGGTTGCAAGAACAAATTCTTTAGTTTATTTTGGCCCCTCGTCCCATTTATCACTAGAAGTGAGTCTCTAAAAGATTTGTATATTTGTTACACATTGTTTTGTAGGAAAGCCAACTTTGAACTTTAAAATGTGAGATTCATTTAAGAAAATAACTCAAATTCCACATACTTGTGGTTCTCCTTGTGAGTCACCATCAATGTATGCCCAAGTACTTGAATTATCAATATTCTTAATAACAAATTATCTAGTAGGTTTGTCCTTCTTCATTTTAGGGAAGTTATTTAGAATGGTTGTTCTATGTATTACACATTGAATTGGGGAGATGATTTGGTCTTCAAACATACTAATATTCCTTGAAAGCCAAATTCCCCGAGCTAATATCAATGACAAAGCCCCGAACCTCTTCACAATAACATTTTCAAACTAGATTTTTAGGCCTTCTTTAGTAGTGGAGCCTCCCCATACATTTTTTGTTCAAATATAATCCCCACTTCATGCCAAACCTACACTGCATGCGCACAAGACATTAGGAAGTGATTGTTTGATTCTTCTAAGTGACTTGTTATAGAGGGCATATCCTAAGAATATAAGTATTCCTTATCTTGGGAGAAACCACATGAATATGGAAGATTATGATGGACGTATGAACTTCCATACTTGCTTCCAGAACCACATTAGTTTTCCCAAGTCCATTCTAGTGCTCCGCACTTTAAAATCTACCTTTGGGAAATAAACCTTTGTAGGATTCTTTGACCAAAGTAGACTATCATTCCTCATCTTTTCATCTAACATGGATATATTTTAGTGTTCTTGTATAAGCATACCATAAACATGCTTCTTGATCCCCTCTCAAACCTCAATGTCACAAACCTATAGTCTACGTGAACTTTTTTCTTCAATGTTAGGAATTTCTCAACTTTGTTTTGAAACTTGAAGTTGCTTGGTCAACCTATGCCAACTACAACCAAACGACACCTCTTCGCCTAAGGTCTACCCATAATTTTGTCTTAGACTACAAACCATAAGTCTTACTTTCATTCAACAATGCCTCATGTGTCTGACCACAACCCACAACAAATATATTGTAGATCCATGAAGTATATATATGGTGTAAAATGACGAACACAAAAAATGACACAACACCAATATGTCAAAATAATATTATAGCCATAAGCGAAAAATCCATTTCAATGTCTCACTAGTTCATACTCTCAAAAGTTTCCAATGAACATTTCACTCAGATAACATCCTCTAAACGAGGGTAAGTTCAGATTTCCCATTATGTACATTTTGTTGAAAAAAATAAGAAAAACATCCTCTAAATAAAAGTAAGTTCAGGTTTTGAAAAAAAAAATAAACTATATAATACAACCACACTATCACTATCATATACACATGATGATTCCTCTTAAAATAAATTTAACTATACTCATCTACCAATTTTGTTTGCTTTTTACGTTTACTTTTATTCATTTACATCTTCTAATACACTACTTGCCACCTTATAATTATGACATACCAAAAATCGTCTCGTATAAAACCTCATTTATTATTTGCTAAAAAATTAAATTAATAATAAATATATTGTGAAACAATATTATACTATATATTATATCATTAAAAAAATATTTTATTTGGATGAATTATAAACACAGTCATAAAGAGTTATTGAATTTAAACACTGTGATTGCAAGTTTTAAGAATTCCCGCAATATGGATTTCGTAGAAATCACATCAGAATAATTCGTCGGGAATGGTCAAAATCGTCAGGCGTTTATGCTACGCTTTTGATTTCTTATCGGGTTTAGCCGTCGGATAAATCAGTTTAATCCACTTGACAGGTCCATAACGATTGTATTCAATTCGAATGTCAAACTGTCGCAATACTTTTTCAACTCCAACTGTCTGTTATTTATTCTTCGACTTACCATATCATACCCTCGTCGTGCACAATGCAGTTCTCGCACCACCTGCTCGAGAGGAGCAAAACAAGTTGCCCACCTTGGGTCTTGCAACTCCGGTTGATTTGTATTTCTGCTGATAATATTTTCCAGCACTCGGCCTACCACTTCCAGATTCAAGACCTGTCCTGCGTATGTGGAAACAATATTTTTATTTAGTCACAGACTTTGTGTGGTCTGTATTGAGTCAAGCCAAAGCTGAAGCTGTAGGATTGTAGATATATACCTGTTTGATCTTCCATGTCAGGTCTTTCTTCCCGATCACCCTCGTTATCAGGGTTCCTCGGCCTCGGAATTCGTGGTTCTGGCCGCTGCGGCTCATCCTGATTTGCAGTCATCATGGGCCTAGGTAAGTCTCGATCAGTGGTTCGCCCTACTGCTCCAACCCCTAAGCAGTGCACTGCAGCTGTGGGAAACTAATCCTTAGTGATTGGTGTGTACATTCATGTGTAAAGAATATTAATAGTTGTGAGGGTAGACAAAGAGTTACTGTAGAGTTCAAGAGTCTACTTGGGAATATGAAACCCAAAGGACAATTCTCATTGTATATATGTGTACATTTGGTTAATGACAAAATATAGTGTACATTCACCCCTATTCAATTGTCTTTGTGTTTGTTATTTGTCTTTGTGAGTAAACCAATCTACCTATTTGCCCAATGGGCAACCTAACAGTGGTATCAGAGCACATACACATGATATAACCTGTGTATCTGACCAGCTTACCCAGTCGTGTAAAATCCTGGAAAACCAGTTGTAGCATATGTTTAGAATGTCTCTAAGCCGTGTGTATTCGAATGATGGCTTCTTTCCATGCAGAATTGAGGCCTGAGCTTATTTTGATTGCTATTTCTTTCATCGGGCATGGAGCAAGGTCAATTTTTTATTTTGCTCCATGTCCATTGGATGGAGGGAATCAACCATCGAGATAAGGATGCCTAAAATTGAGTAGATAATTGTAATACATTAGAGAGCTTCAACTGTTTGAGGGGGATTTCGAAAAGGTTTTAACTGGATTTGAGAGAGGTAATGAAAGGCCGACTACGTCTACCATCCTTATCTCGATTGTTGATTCCCTCCATCCAATAGGCATTGAGCAAAGTCAGCCTTTGACCTTGCTCCATGTTCGTTGGATAGAAGGAATCAACAATCAAGATAAGCTCAAGAGACTACGTTATACTGCACCAAAATAACCAAAGAAAAGAGAGACATATATTGCTATAGTGTATCTATCACGAAGAAAAATATATGATAATGTTTCTATAAAAAACATATATATTGAGAGTTTGTAGATTCAATCCTATTCATTTCTGCATTTCATAAAATAAAAAAATTGCATTTTATGAAAAAATGATATTCTCCATAATAAAATATAACATATTGTTAAATTTGGTATGAAGTCATTGGCTTTTGGTTATGTAAAGGTTTGTATTTTATTAAGAAAATATTATTTTATACAAAATAAATTATATTGTTAAATTTCATATAAAGTTATTGCCTTTTAGTTATGCACCAAGTTGGTATTTCATTAAAAAAATATTATTTTATGTATAATAAATCATAATTTTAAATTTCACTTTAAGTTATTTCTTTTTAGACCGTAACTATCTATTAGGTTGGATAAGATTTACTATTCCAAACAAATGAAATTGGTGGGTACTTATTTGCAAGATCTCATATATGGAACTTCTTGCTTTATTGATTTTTGTTAGAAGCTTTACGTTCTTGTTCAAGGCTTCAATAGCTAGTTATTCATGGAATCCTTTTGTTATCAACCTTAATGCTTCAATAGCTAGTTATTCATGCAATCCTTTTGTTATCAACCTTAATGTTTTGATGCTTTCAGAGACACACTTTAGGTGGGCCCTTAGATGTAGTCTATGGTTCAAAGATTCCTTGGAAAGGACATGTGTCAAGTTATCCTTAACTTATCAAAACTTAGAATAGGTATAGAATTGTTCCCATGGTCCAAACAAACCTTAAGAAGGGTTATATCAGGCTATGGGGATCCATGCATGGCCAACATGGAATAGAAACCTTATTTATCTCCTATGGCTAATGTTTTATACTTAAATGATGTCATATGCTAGTAGAAACATCCTTAGTATGCCAATCATTGGAATTATTAGCCATATGTAACTCATGGGAAAGAATCATACTAGAGTGCATGTGTTATAGTATAGAACCATATTCATGGACCACATTTTATATAAACAACTCATTGGGCCTAATACCACAATTCATGCACTTACAAAATGTCGTAAAAGTAGTGTATAATCCTAAACAAATATTGTATTCTATATGCATGTATTAGGTGATGCTACCCTTCCCTTGTGTGATAGATCATTTAGTCAGGTTTATAACCCTTTCTTAGGACAAATATTCCATTTAGACAATCAATTTCATTGTTTCAGTCCTTTCTCATAGCCCACATTCCTTAGCGGTTAACTCTTAAAGGCCCAGTCCCTAGACTTCATCCCTAAATCTTGTTTTGGAGCAGGATACCTTGTTGTATTGTACTAGACCTTAGAACTATGCTCGCATCTCACTCCCTGGTAAATGATTCCATTCATAGGGAATATCTTAATTTTTTTTCCAATGCTCATGACCCATGATCCTTAGAAGTAGTTTGTTTAGTTTCCAAACCACCAAATTTTAGCTTCAAAGTATATACTAAGCTAGGAGACCCTTCATTTCTATGCAAAACAAGAAAATCAAGACCCTATCTAACTCCTAAGACAAATCATTTGACGATTTGAGTGCATTTTTATGGTCCATAAAAATAATTCCTTAGAAGTAGGTTGCTTTGCATGCAAGCTACAATATTTTTCCCCGAAATCATGTTTTTAGAAGGATATCCTTCCCTATATTTCCAAATATTTTTATCATGCTCATATCATGCTAATGGGAAAAATATTTACCCTGTGGAGAGCCTATGCCATGGTTTAGTGTTGTGTGCCTAACCACAACATACATGTTAGATATTAGAATTATGTATATAGGATCCATTTTTCTTATAAGCTGATGATTTGGTAATAATGTTATATTTGTAAATATGCCACTTTAGTAATAATAACCGCCTAGTTCCTCATTTCATGACATGTGTCTTTTGTTAGTGATTTATTCGGGATTTTTCTTCTCAATGGATATAAATAGGGGGTTTTGAATATATTGTGTATCTATATCATTTTATCAATATACACCAATTAGATTATAGTCTTTTTTCAAGAATTCTTTATGAGATTTGAACATATATATCTTGAAACATAAACTAAAGAGATATAGTGAAAGTCAAATAGTAAAGCAACTAATCATGTAACAAATGTTCTTATCATCGATCATTACACAAAAACTAGAAGAATATATGAAGAAACTAATGATGTATTTGATTAACTTGAATGAATTAAGGTGAACAATATTTAATGGAAGGAAATTCAAATTAGTTCAAGAGGAAAATCAAATTGCTCATCTAGTGTAAGAGAGTCTAGTCAAGCTTAAATAGAGAAAAGAACTCTTAGTTAGGAATGCTTACTCTCCTTAAATATGTTACACCGACTCATGACTTCAAAACCACTATTTTTGACTGAATGAACATGAAAAACCCTAAAATCACTCAAGGAGGGTGGAACTATCTCATAATAGGTAAACAAGAGGTGCATAGAGTCCCTGAATAGTGGAGTAAACTCCTCAAATTCACTCCATAACTCACACATGCAACGTGGAACCCTAAAATCAAGGAAAATAAGCTCTAATTGAACAAACTCACCCTCATATGCCAAAATAGACTTCATGAGTTCTAAAAAGGTAGATAAGGTAGTTTAGGACCCTTATAGTTTAGAAGTAAGCTCTAGGGTGACTCAGGTGGTCAATATGAGTGAGGTTTGGCCCACTAGAGTAATGAAGTCAATCACTAGGTTACTAGGCAGGATACTTATTGTATGGATAAGGTATTTTTCTCCAACACCCCTCGATGAAGATGTTGAACAATGGTTGGAATGTAAGGATGATGAATTCATGCAGAAAGAGAGTAGAGAATTGAAGATATGGCATCAAGACTAGAAAGAAAGGTACATTTACTCTGATCTGCATGAAATTTTCTTTTGCGAGTTTCCAATTTTGCTGTATGAATTGGTAAAGATGTAGTCTAAGATAAATATTAACTAAAGTGCACCTTGGCCAATAGTCTATGCTGAGGAAAAGGTTCAAGAGATAAAATATTTGAACAATAACTAGTCTAGAGTTGTTGATTTGTTGTTTTTGCGCATGAAAGAAGGATATATCATAGAGTTTGTTATAGGATCAAGTGAGTCATATAGCCATGAACCCTTATAGTATGGAAGTGTAAGCACTACGTTGCGGGGGTGGGGCATGAAGAAGTGGGAAAATTGCTAGGAACAAGTATGGATCCAGAAGAGCAGAGGCTCTAGAGGGAGAAAATACATGAAATACGAGTTGAGGTAAGCAAGGAATCAAGAGAAATAAACAAGAAAAGCAGTTGAAGGGGGAATATAAGTTTGATTGAAGAAGAAAGAATAATGCCAAAAATGGGACTGCGGGAAGAGAATGTGCATGAGGTTCCTCTATTCAAGAACGGTGCACAAAATCTAGGTAAGAAGACTGGTTAGAGGATGAGATACCTCCTAAGAGGCGTGGAATGGAAGAGAGTGATAGCTCTGGTTATAATAGTGATATCGCACCTATAAGGCTAGAAGAAAGAAAGAATCAAGAATATTTGCAAGAAGATGGAGTACATACGAATGTAGTGTAAACCCTGCCTTAGTAATTATTGGCCTCAATGTAAATATTGTGTTTATTCAATGTATGTCGATCCTAGTGTGGAGCTCAAGGCCAAGGCCCCACTAGTGGATGTTTAAGTTTTGCTTTCATAGGCAAGTATTGGATGGTGAAACTATGCATGTGTTGTTAAGCCAT
The DNA here is from genome assembly GCA_027924585.1 of Larix kaempferi. Classification (NCBI taxonomy): domain Eukaryota; kingdom Viridiplantae; phylum Streptophyta; class Pinopsida; order Pinales; family Pinaceae; genus Larix; species Larix kaempferi. Next base: position 1,151,191 of record BSBM01000033.1, read on the forward strand.
GAAATTTTGTAATATATGTAAATGTTTAATATTGCAATGAAAATAATCAGAACTGGCTAAGTGAGGCAGCTAATGAGAAGGGTGCGAAGGTATCCACTAGGGAGAGGTGAGGGGGTTGTGGGATGGTGACCCATCCTACCACTTGGGCAGGAGTAACATATTTGATTCCCTGTACGGGTACGGATTCGGTTACAGAACGTGGAGAAGGTAATCCCGCAGGGATATTCTCAGTAGGATAAAAACGATGCAGATATCTGAGTCAGGGGGTTGGAAATTCAACATTTTGGTGTGGGTCATTCATTTGGGAGTGAAGGATCGGTTTTGCACAAGGGCTTTGTTCATGGAGTTTGTTGCATTCTGTTGGGGAGAGACCCTGAGACGCAGAGAGAGAGCCGAGGAAGTAGAGCCGAGTACCAGAGGGATCCCGTGCATATGCATGATCCTTGAGTAAAGACCTGAATATGAGTTCGAAGGTGAACTACAGGACGTGAATAGCTTGAGGAAGCTGTGTGCAGTCTTCAATCCACAAGTATGGATCTGAGTTGCAGGACAGAGTTTAGTCCACAACCTTGCAATGAACTAGCTTGTTTAAGTGGACGTAGGAGATATAGTTAAGGGTTGGGAATGCTTGATAAACTATGTGAGGATTAGGGTCTCATATAACTAGCAATAGGACCTTCTTATGCCTACCCTGAATAGCACTGGAAGGGAAGGGGCCTTGAGGTACTATGTAGCAGAGAAGAGTGTCTTCCTTGTGTTGGGTGAGGTTGATAATGTGGGTTCCTAATCTGCGGAGTGATTGAGATGTTTGTAGCTCTATGGTTGAGCTCACTGACTTAGAAATAACCTCCCTTTTTCCCTGTATGCTTAGTAAACCCATCTATAGGTTGGCTTAACAGGTGTATGCTTAACAAACCCAACTGCAAGGTGGCTTAACATGAGTATGTTTCCTGAATTGCTTGATAAACCCAGCCAGAGGTTGGCCTAGCATTGGATTGGATCTTGACTATTGGAGAGCCTACCTAGCCCTCCTTAGTGGATACATATCCAAGCTTGGGGGTGGTATCTCAGCTGAAATAGTATAGGATGGACAGAGACCTAAGGTTGGGTGGAACGTTTCTCTCACTTAGCCAGTTGCTAGGGCAACTTCAAGATACAAAAGATAAGTGTTCTATGGAATGAATGGTGTTATTTATATGTTATTATTATGTTGTTTTTCTCAAGCTATTAAATGAATGTTATATGAATGTGAACAATAAGTAGACCATGTGTAAACATGAGTAGAAGGTTGAAATACTTCATACAGTTGCATGAGTTAATGCGTTGTTAATCTTACATGTGTTAAATGTATGGATAGACTTAACTTATTGTAGTATGTGCATTTTATATGAGATGTTAACCCTGTAATGGAATGCCAACCTCATTGAATCATGGGATGGTTAGGGGGCATGTGGCATCCTTAAACTGCTCTATGAGTTAGAGAAAGATAGGTTATGGCAGGAGACAAGTAGAAATCAGTTAAAGGTTGGAAGTTGCCTTAGAGTAATTATAAACCAAATTTTAGGGAAGAAAATGAAGAGGTTGGATACCTCAGTTGGGAAGGGGATTATACCAAATGATGGAGCTCTCAAAGAGCTTTCCAACAGTACCAACCTTGTTTCATTTGGACCAAGGGTGAAGAAGTTATGACCCTTGGAAGTTGCTTAGGATAAAGGTCTGGAGTATGGCCATTTCCGCATCCGCAATTGCGGATTGCGAAAATGCCATTTAGCGTGAAACTTAGATTTATGCATTCCCGCACCCGCAATTGCAGATTGTGGGTTGCAGAAAGGCTGTTTAGAGGACAAGATACATTTACGCATTCCCACGCCCGCAATTGTGGATTGCAGAAGGTCACTTAGAGGAAAAGTTATATTCCACATTTCCACACCCGCAATGCGGATTGTGGAAGGTCACTTAGCAGAAAAGTTAAATTCCATATTTCCGCACCCGCAATACGGATTGTGGATTGCGGAAGGGCGCAATTGTCGATTGTGGATTGCAGAAGGTCACTTAACAGGAAAGTTATATTCCACATTTCTGCACCCGCAATTCGGATCACAGATTGCGAAAGGGCGCGATTGCAGATTGCGGGAAGTTTCAGTTGCGGGTTGCGGATCGTAGAGGCGAGATGCGGATCTGAGCCCAGTGCGAATGTGGGTAATTTTGGAAACAAATAAAGAAGAAAACAAATTAACAGAGGGTCTTATGTGGCCTAAGGAGGCCATGGGGACGTTACATAGTGGTATCCGAGCTTCAGTTGCAACACTAGGGTTGTTAGGGTCGAACTGTGGGAGAAATCCAATGCAAAGAAATGCCCATGGCATTGTTTAATCTAACAGAACTTTAATAATTTACTGATTAATGGATAATTTCCAGATTTTGTAGATGTTTCAAGTTCTATGCCATCTAATAAGCATTTGTATCATCCACAATGATTGCAGCAAGTTACAGTTGAAACGAACAAGAAAGACCATGTGTCAGCAATCAAGAATGGTGACCGTTAATGATGCAAAAAATCCCTACGATCCTGAAGAGGATGTGTTGGGGGAAAACGTGTAGGAAGAACATGCTGAAACAACGTCTAATGGAAGAAGGGAGCGGGTGACCCCCTAGGACTCAGTTGAGACCATGGTAAGCTTTAATGAGAGGCTGATAAAGGCACAAGAGGAGCAACACCAGCTCAATGCATCCATTCTGTAGAGCCTCACTGACATGCATCAAAAAGTAAGCATGGGGTCCAATCCAAGCAATATGGGCCGAGAAGAAAGGAATGCAGATAGCCATTCTCGAGGCCATTCTAGGAAGAGGAATCCAAGACATAAAGGGGGTGCTGTGAGCAGAAAGCATAGAACATCCTCTTCGGGATCTCCTTCTAGCAGGTCAGAACACTCCAGAGACTCTCCAGGAAGTCCAAGACACACTTACAATCAGACTGAGAAAAGAAGGAGGTTCAGAGGGATCCCACAAGGAGAATTTAAGAAAGCAAGAGCTCCTACCTTTGATGGAGAAAGAAAGACAGGACAAGAGGCTGAGGCATGGCTACTTGGAATGAAAAAGTATTTCAAAATGCATGATTATTCAGAAAGTGAGAAGGCTAGAGTTGCCATTTACAATCTAAATGGCAGAGCTTCCATTTGGTGGGAACACCTCATGAAAGTAAAGAGGACTAGTGAAAGAAGGACCAGCTGGGAGCGATTTAAAAGATACTTCAAGGAGAAATACATATCAGCTAGGTATTATGACAACAAGAGAAAGGAGTTCAATAAACTCAGGTTGGGGAAAAATTCCATGAAGGAACATGTTCATAAATTCTTGGAATTGTTAAGGTATGTGGACTACATCAAGGATGAAAGGGTAAAGATTCAGTGCTTCCTTGGAATCCTAACACATAACTATAGGGATAGGATTGAGTTTGTCCATCCACCAAGTTTGGATGAAGCCATCAGGATGCCTATGCTCTATTATGATCAGAATAAAGGGAAGACAGATACCTAAACAACGTGGAAAGGAAAACCCAAAGGAGGATTTGAACCAAGGAGAAGTGGCTTCAAGCCACCTTTCAAGAATCAGTCCATAAACTTCCCACAAGGATAGCCAGTAGGAAGTGTGTTCAAACCAGCTGCAACAACAGAGAAAACATCAAAAGGACCACTCAGTGTTAGGGATGTGGGGACAACCACATGCTTAGATATTTCCCAAATCGAAGAGGGAACACCCAAAGCTTGCACAACTTGGGAGAAGCAACCACAATAGAAGATATGGCTAGAGCCACACCTCAAATCTATGCAACACTGGTTGATCATTAGGAAGACCACCAATCAGTAGTGGTAGAAGTTGAAGGTAAGATTGCTAAGCAAACTATTTCTATTTTAATTGATCCAGGATCCACCCATAGTTATGTGTCCCCTAAGGTGGTTGAAAGTTGTTCACTTGGTAAAGTGAAACATAGTTAGTCTTGGTTAGTTCAACTAGCCGCTGGGACTAAGAGAAAGTGAGTGAAGTAGTGGTGGAATGTCCCATATAGCTTAATGGACTTCCCACCAAGGTAAAATTGAATGTACTACCATTAGGATATTATGATGCCTTGATAGGCATGGACTGGTTGGAGAAGCATATTGCCAAACTTGACGGCTACATGAAAGTACTTGCGTGTATTGATGATGAAGAAAGGCCAAGGTTGGTTAAAGGAATACCAAAACAAGTTTTAGTAAGGCAGATCTCATCCTTACAGCTGAGAAAGTTCTATAAAAAGTGTTGTCCATTATATGATGTGCATATATTAGACTCAGTAGAAGATAAAGGGCCAAATTTGGAAGACTTTCAACTGCTACAGGAGTTCCAGTATGTATTCCCAAATGAAGAACCAAGACTACCACCCAAGAGGGACATTGGTTTCTCCATTAACCTTGGTCAAGGAGCAGCACCAAGCTCCAAATCCCCTTATAGAATGAGTACACCTGATCTAATAGAACTAAAAATGAAGCGACAAGAATTAATGGACAAAGAGTATATCAGACTGAGTGTGTCTCCTTCGGGTGCACCTGTGTTGTTTGTTAAGAATAAATGTGGGAATTTAAGGCTATGTATAGATTATAGATAGCTAAACAAAGTAACCATCAAGAACAAGTATCCATTGCCAAGAATTGATGACTTGTTCGACTAGATGAAGGAAGCTAAAGTGTTCTCCAAGATTGACTTGAGGTCTGGCTACCATCAAGTGAGGATAAAGGCTGAAGACATTCACAAAACAACTTTCCAAACTAGATATGGACACTATGAGTTCACGGTGGTGCCATTTGGCCTAACCAATGCACCTGCTACTTTCATGACGTATTACACAAGGGATTAACCAAGATTTACAAAGTTCGAGAAGTATTACTATTATGAGTCCCTAGTTGTGAGTAGACGTACTAGTCCTCCTATACCAACAAGGATGGTGACTACATCAGATTCTACTATGGGATTTCTCGAGTTTCATGGGACATGTAAAGATAATGTAGAGAAGCATTGGTTTACATGTGAAGCAATTTGAGCTGTAAGGAATGTCACAAATGAGGCTGCTAATATTGCGCAGCTGGAAACCACATTTAGATACAAATATCTAACATGGTACATGAAGTATAAGACCACGTCCATCGCAGGTTAGATTCACTCATTGGATATAATTAAAACTGATTTTCTAAAATAATTTCAAAAGTTGAAGTCCAAGTTGCAATGTATTATTGAGATTAAGGGGATCAAGCAAATAATTGGCGAGTCTGTTTGGAAATATGACCAAGGGTTCAAGATCCTCTTGGACTGTCAGAGTTTTCAGATTCTAGACATGCGACACCCTGAATGGTTTACTGTGGGATTATTTCCACATATCAGAGTTCCCCTGACCCAGGAAAAGGTGAATACTTAGTCAGATTCCCTTGATATTTCCATCAGATTGGAAGCGACTCCTAGATGGGATGTTTCAAAAGGAATGGCATAGGTTTAGACAAAACTTGCTTCCCTAACTGAGCAGTTACAACAATTATCTAATAGTAAGGAAGTATGGGAAATCATATGGTGTAGATTTTGCAAAATGAGAGTACATCACAAAAACGAATGCCCGACATTGAATAATTATCTAGGTATAGGTGTGCCTAGTCGTTTTCCAACAGTTCCTAAGTCGAAGTGGTGTGATATTTTTAGAACTTGGGGTCATGTGCCTCCTAACTTCCCAACATTATAGAAGTACCAGAGCTCTGTGCATGCACCATTCTGTGAGTTTTGCAAGTTTGTTTTCCATGACGTGAACAACGGGTGTGCTCTATAATTGATGAAAGATAATACAATGGATTCCTACCGTGATCAGGGTACATAAGAAAATAGACCATCTGACTTGGGAAAATGGTAGGGAGAATCACGTGAATGGTTTCAAGGTCACGAAAGAGGCTATGGTGGTAGCGGAAGATGGGTAATTTGCTTCAATTCTAGAGAACCATGCCACTTGGCGAGATATTGTACTAAGCATTGTGTGTTGTGCACATATTTACATAGCACAAAACATGAGCACAGAGGAGTACCTAGGCCTAGTCAAGAAGAGAAAAAAGGTTGTTGCAACCTTGTTATGGTTGAAGCAAGGAAAAAAAATAATGGGAAGGGTCTGACAAGTAAACATAGTGACTAGAGGAGGCACGTGGACAGGTGAAGATATTCATGGATATTGCATTACTAGACTACCATTTGAGTAGAAGGTTAAGATAGTTGCACAACCTTCACCTATGTTTAAAGAAAAGGACTAGTTACAGATCCTACACGAGGTGTAGAGAGTGGTCGAGGAAGATGTGTAATGAGAAAATGAAATATACCAACTACACAAGGAAGAATTACTACGTAGCCTACACAATGAATAGTTAAGGCATACCATACAATGAAAAATTATACAACTCAACAAAGACTAGCCTGGAGGAATGTACAAAAGTCACCGGAAGATACAGTAAGTACTTTCATGTGAAGTTGTATACATATATTGAATGATCGTCATGTTGTCAATAAAATAATCAGTATTCTTGCAAAGCTACTAACGTCCAGTGAAGCTGAAGAACCTATTTTTGTGCCACTTCCTAAAAGGAAATCACATAGAGCGGGAAAGAGACAAAGAAATAGGAAGGAATTTATGTTGTCCCTTGAATTTGGGGGATTTCAGATGACATATGTTATGATCAAATTAGGTTAAGATGTGAATATTATTTCTAAGAATATGTGGAATTTGATGGGAAAGCCAAAGATGGTATAGTATCCCATAGAACTCAGAATAGTTGACTAGTACAAATTGTTCTCTATTGGAAGTTTGACCGATGTGGAAGTAACAATTGATGGACTAAAGACAATGGTGGAGTTCAAGGTGATTGAAATATTGGAGGATACTAATTCCTACCCAATGTTTTTGGGGATGGATTTGGAATATGATAATAATATGATTTTGAACCTGAAAAAATGCCATATGTTCTTTGAATCTGAGGAACTGTGCATGATATCTCTGTTGGGTGCCACAAAAGGTGAAATATATATCGAGTTGGTTAAAAATGACATTGGCAGTGTGGAAATTTAAAACATATACAATGTGACTGGTAGAAAGGAAAATATATAAACCCCATGGCGGATGGATAAATCAGTCGGCGCAATATCCGTTCACTTAATATGGATTCACAAGATGTGATGGACCGATAGTAGGACCAGTTGTACGAAGTGTCCACAAGGATATGTTCGTGCATTACAAAGTTGGTGTGTCAGATTGGGTCATAAATATGATATCCACTGGTTCTCAATGGAATCGTGAAAGTACATGATTTCCTCGAACAAATGGAAGCCCGATTTATGGAGGATCGACGCGTAGAAGAAATGGATTTCATCAAGTGAGGAACGTATGCACGATGGTGGAAAATGCACAAAAAGGAGATGAACAACTAGGGAACCATGGAGACATGTCTTAAGGAGAGGTTCGACCTTGTTACAGACTTGGAATTTCTAAAAATATTCAAGTGAACTGCGAATCCCATCAAACACCTTGAATTCTGTCAACAAAGATGGGAGATGAAGATTGTACTGCAAAGTCAATGTGTATATATATTCTACCATACATTGGATGTTATACGTAGAAGTTAGTATGTTTAGCAGGAGAGAAGAAAACAAACAAATGATTGGGAGAAAGTTCCTACCGATTTTACTCCCACATTCTAGTTCATTACTAAAGATCTGAACATGGACAAAGTTGTCCATAGGATCAAGCAAGTTATCTTTGGAGAAAGATCATAGTAGGATCTGACTTGCAGAGGATCGTCTACGCTTATCATCAGGACTTGGAAATCCTAAAGAAACCAATACATTATTGGAAAGTTAATAGTAAAGATCCTAGTGAAGAGGAGGATCTACGTAGCATATAGATTAAAGAAACTAGGAGGGAACGCACAGTGTAGGATGAGCCATCTTCCATCACCATGCCAGAGTTATGAGATCCCCTCAAGACAAATAAAAATAACATCGACATTGAAGAGGACCCAAATATGGCCACAATAGGAGGCTACTGGGACCAGCATATATATACTAAAATAGTATACCTACTAAATGAATATGAAGATATTTTTCCTCAGAGATGAAGGGGATTGTAGGAGTACTTAGAGAAATGAAGATTCAGTTAAAAGAATTGGAAAATATAATGGATAAAATTCCATACAAAGTGAACCCCAAGTACAAGGAGAAAGTGTGAAAAGAGATAGATCACATGTTGGATGCGGGGATTATCTTCCTAGTGGAGGAGTTAGCGTTGATAAGTCCAATGGGTGTCTAGGACGAGAAGATGATGGAAATCGACATCTATGTGGATCTATGCAACTTAAATGTTGCTTGCATACATGACCTGTTCCCTATGCCTTTAACAGATGATGTGCTAGAGAATGTAGGGGGTCCAAAATCCTGTTCATTCACTGATGGATTCTCTAGTTACCTTCAAGTGTGTATATTATAGAAAGATCGAATGAAAAACAATTTTGCAACCGAGTGGCGCTCTTTTGTTTATAATGTGATGCCCTTTGAATTGAATAACACACCATTTATGTCCTCCTTGATAGTGGTGTCCATGTTCAAATAATTTATGCATAAATTTTTGGAGGTCTATCTAGATGAATGGATAGTGTTCAATCTATTAAAATATAACCTACAGATCCTACACCTCATGCTAAATCATTGTAGGAAGATGCATATTTCATTAAACCTTAAGAAGTGCATTTTTTGCACCCCATTTGGTATATTGTAGGGGCATGTTGTGTGTAAAGAAGGTATGTTAGTCGACACATCTAAGATTGCAGTCATAGTCAATTTGTCGATCGCAACACATGTGAAAGGTTTACAGGTAACTTTGGGACGTATCATATACTAAGAAATTTTATAAAAAATTATGCCAGTATAAATATAGATTTGGACAAACTTTTGAGAAAAAATGTTAAGTATGAATGGACATCAGAGTGTTAGCAAGCGCTTGATACTCTGAAGGAGAAATTGGTGACTGCGCCCGTTCTCATATTTCCATATTGGATGCGCATATTCCACGTGCATGTAGATGTGTCATCAATTGCGTTGGGATTAGTATTAGCCCAACCCAGGGAAGGAGAAATTGATCACCCTATCTCCTTTGCAAGTTGTCCACAGCCGAGAAGAATTATGCCATGACTGAGCACAAAGGCTTGGCAATGGTATATTCTTTGTGGAAGTACTGACATTAATTTTTGTGGAGTTCCTTCAAGTTTTTTAGAGACCCCTCTTCTTTGAGGTACTTAGTCAACAAGCTAGTGTTGAGGGGGTGCATCTGTCAATTGTTTCTCATGCTTCAAGAGTTTTAATTTGAAGTTGTTGTCAAGCTAGGTAAGCATAATGTTTATCTAGATCATCGGTCAATACTAGAATATGGTGAGGTAGGAGGTAGCTTGGATGACGATATATCAGACACACAATTGTTTCATGTTGAGGCAGTACCAGACCGGTTTAATGAGATAGTAGTGTTTTTGGATTTTGGTCATGTGTTGGTAGAGTACACAGTTGTGTACTGCAGATAGCTGGTGACGTGCAACACATATTTCCATATGATAGCGGGACATCCCTATAAGTTGGGAGCTTATGGAATACCATGCAGATGTGTGTTGGAACATGAAACACCACTTCTTCTTATGGAAGCACATGAAGGCCTAGATGGAGGACATTATGAAAGGAAGGATACTACACATAAGGTGCTTTGAGTAGGGCTATGGCGGCCTTCACTGTTCCAAGAAGCTAATATGTACTGCAAATAGTGTGATGTTTTTCAGTGAGTAGGAAATTCGTCACGCATGGATGATATGCCTCTCTTCTCTTTCACTACACTTGAGCCTTTGAGAAATGGTCTACTGAATTCGTGGGTCCAATCAACCCACCATCACTCAGAACTGGCACTAGATACATCATCGATGCAATCGATTACTTAAAAAGATGGTAAGAGGATGGACTAGTGAAATATTGTACGGTAGAGATAGTTAGACAGTTCATATTGGAGCATATTATCACCAGATTTGGATTCCCAAAAGGTATTGATGAGCGATCAGAGAACACATTCCCTGAAATCGAAAATATGTGCGTTAACTAAATATTTCATGATACACCATCAAAAAAGCACATAGTATCATCCTGTAATGTCCCCATTCTTGACCCTTATGATATTTGGGCAATAATTTAAATATTATATGCATATTTTGTATGATTCCTAGCGTGGAGCTCAAGGCCAAGGCCCCACTAGTGAACGCTCGATCTTGAAGAGGAAAGTATGTTGGTATTAATTAACCCATGTGCTAGTGAGCCATGGGAATTGTAAATATGCATTTTAATATAAATGCCCACAACTAGCTATGCAATGCAACAAGAGATGGGGGCATGATATTGCAAGGAATTGGGAGGGAAATATTCAAACCCTTGAGCCAATGGTGTTAATCCATGTGTCAATGAGAAAACCCATAAACCACCAACTACCCATTTGGGGTTATGCACCTAATCATTTAATGCTTCCAAGAGTTGGTTGAGGCAGTTAATGCCTTGGGGATTGGGGAGGTATGGCTGTCCAAATTTGAGTATGGGCAAGCCACCCTCATGGAAAATCGTGTTTTTCCTTCTTGGGCAAGAAAACACCCACGAATTGCCTTCCCAAGCCATTATTCATGACTAGACTTCACTCTCTCACGTTTTTAGCTTGCTGGGCATTTTTGTTGAAGCCTGCTGGGCATTTTTGGCTTGTTGGGAATTTTTGTTGAAGCCTGCTGGGCGTTTTTGGTTTGCTAGGCGTTTTATTTTGAAGCTTGCTGGGAATTTGGGAGCTTGCTGGGTGTTTTTGGAACTTGCTGGGTGTTTTTAGCTTGCTGGGCATTTTTGTTGAAGCCTGCTAGATGTTTTTGGCATTGCTGGGAACTCGTTTTAGTGTTGCAGACCTGTTGGGAAGGAGAGAGCACGATTTGGGGGTTTGTAGAGACCATTGCTGCTCTTTGAATGCCCATGGACATTTTCTGAAAACGAAATTGCCTTCCAGGGATGTTTTCCCATTTTCCACTTTGTTTTTGGGTTGCCCACGTTTTCCATCCATACCCAACACTTGGGGTTTTGCTGTTATGTGTACCCATGCCCAGTTTATGAGTTTTCTGTGTGTAGGATATTGTTGGGGTTGAAATGGGTTTCCATTGTTTTGGATTGAACTTGAGTGGAAGCATCCACAATTAAAGAGGGTTCAGATTTAGCCTGATAAACCTAGCAGTGGTCTAGCTTGGCTTAGATCCAAATGACTATTTGGTTGTTTGGCTGTGTATGAGCTTAAAATTCCCTTTTCCTTGTAGATATCATGCCCAGCTTGGGGGTGGCCTTCAGACGGAATCAGTATATGCTATCGAAGAGCCTACGGTTGGGTGGAATGTTGCAACGACATAGCTAGTTGCTTGGGGCAATTGCGAAAGGAAGATATGTGTACTATGTCTCTGTATTTTACTTCTGCAATGTCTAATTTGATGTTTATATTGATATGCTGTATGCATATAAAATGTGTGTGGATTATTTGTTTATTTCTGCTGTGCATATTCAATTGAGTTGCATCTGCACACAATGGATTTTAATTCCTAAGAGTTTGAATGGGTTGAGTCTTTTAGGAACAGCCCCATAGATTGGTAGCATATTCCCTTCCAGGATTTGGGTCCGCGGGAGGGGACATTACACATCCACAATCCAATGGTATAGTGGAAGCATTCAATAATATTATAGAAAAGGAACTTACAAATGTTTGTAACATCTAGCACTACAACTGGGACGAGCATATTCCAATAGTATTGCAGGAATATAGGACAACATCTAAGAGGCTCATGAAGCAAACGCTATTCAGATTGGTATATGATAAGGAAACAATCATGCCGTTGGAATTTGTTGTACCTACTATGTGCATAGATATAGCCACAAAAATGACGGATGATGAATCAATACCATGCGGATTCAAAGACCTATTGGCACTAGAAGAAGACAGGTTCATTGCAGGGTTCAAATAGGTCATGGAGAAGTAGTGACAGAAATATTGGCATGACAAGAACATCAAGAGTAAGACCCTAGAACTTGGTGTTCTTATGTTGATGTATAATGATAAATTTTTAAAGAACCAAGTAAAGTTACGCATGATATGGTTGGGATCAATCAAGATCTTGTTTAACACTGAAGAAGGTGCAACAAAGCTTTCCACCTTGGTATGAAAATTGATGAAGAGTATGATCAATGGCAATCGCTTGAAACCCTACCACGGCCCACAATGACAAGAACCCTTTAAAAAAAAATAATATCTATTTCAATGTTCAAATTTAGGCCAATTATGAGTTAAGTCGCTAGACCAACATCATAGCATGCCTATCATCAATGAACACCACCTAGTTAGTGAACAACTATTAGTTCACATTCATAACTCGTTAGTCGACATAGTCATAAGTCTTTCATTCATAAACAAAGTTAGAATAGGTTATAGTCTAGACGACAATTTCCATCATGAAGGGACTTAATTAGAAAATATGTAACAGTCAATTCGAGAATAGTTCTATCCAAATCGATCTAGCAAAGAAAGTGAGAAAGTACCCACTAAGGAGGAATTTCAGTGCTAGGTCTAGTTGTCAAGAGTCAACGTCATCTCCATGGGGCATAAAAGTCATAGTTAATGAAAAATCACAGTGGGAACATCAAGTAAATTTCATGCTTGCTGTAAGAGGTAATACATTAGAGTCATTTTTTCCAAATATGGTCAGTTTAATAAGTCGGGTGACTTGGTGAGATTCACAGTTTTAAAACAAGGAAGATCTCATAAACGGAAGCAACATGTCATGTTCAATATGACATTTTCTAGTTTGAAATGTATGTAGTGGATGTTATGACATGAGATGTTGTCAAAAGGCCGCATCGGGTTTAAAAAAGGGAGTGCTTGCATAAGAGAGCCATTTTAACCTGAGAGCAGATACAAAAGATAAACAAGAGTGTTTATCTTAGAGCAGAGAAGAGTTTTGATCTCAAAATAGAGAGAGAGAGAGAGAGAGAGAGAGAGAGAGAGAGAGAGTAAAGTTATTAGCAAAGAGGGTGCAGAGCTTAAGCATGAGGATTGTAGAGGTGAGTGAGAAGAGGGTTGTATATCCAAGGGGAAAGATAGTTGTAGAGGCGAGTAGGGAGGAACCGACAAAGCAAGAAGGCATGTTTACCCCGGTGCATCAAGTACAGAGAATTAAGACCAAAGTGCTAAATCCAATGGGCATACCGATCATAAAGATGGATACCCCAATTACAATACAAAATGAAGAAGAAAGACCAAGAGTGAGCCTCAGGAACTGCTGGGATCCAGAACAATAAGTATCTTCACAAGCTCATTTTGACCTCTAAGACAGAGGAAGAAGATTAGGAGAAAAATATGGAGAAAATTCTACATGAAGAACAAGAGATTCTTATAGGGGATAGGTCAGCTAACCACACCTTATCTCTAAAGGGACAAACATAGCAACTTCTCTCTATTGAGAAGCAAGAGAAGGATCAACACAAACTAGCACTCCAAAGACTCATTAGCACTATTCAAGTCAATCTATATTCATAGCACATGCTACACTTGGATTCGACCAAGAAACTCGTCAAGATGAAAAGTAGATTGCAACTGTCCAATCCAATCCTTGGAAGTTCCATCATGGAAATTGAATAGACTCTGCGAGAACTAGCACATGACACTTAGTAACACATGAGGCCTAGTGATGAAAAAATATTGTTGAACATTGACGCCTAGTTTGTTACAGTAAGGGAAGAAGAAGCTTCCACTTCAATAACACTAAGTTGTACAGGATTTCAGGTAAATTTGATCCAAGTTCCATTTCAACAATTGTAGGAGTATATGTTTAGTTTAACAAATGAAATGGGATCCTACCATCTCGAATTGAGTTGACAATATAGTGGGTTACAATAGACACATTCAACAAAAGTTGGGGCACACACAACCCTAGCATTAGCAGTAGAGAACCTATTTCTCTCTATGCGAGAGGAAGAAAGATACAACGATTGTGCTAGAATCTATTGAGGAGTAGTGTGAAGAAGTCACGATATTGGTCATAGGACTGCACGTCCACAACTAGATTTTGAAAAAAACTGTTGGATGCTAAGGAGACTCGAGAGGATTTGGATATGAAGGAAAATATTGTGCAAGTGGAAGGCACCTTCTAGAGGGATAAGGAACATGTATAGGTTATGATGAAGTTGGTTAATACCAGTTTCAACTTATGGAATTACTTGCAAGAGACGCTAGAGGTCACTCAGAAAGACGACCATATTAGACTGCTGGAAAAAAGAAATCAAGATGAAAAATAAATCAGCCATAAGTCTACTGGTTATGAAACACATTGAATCCCTGAAATACATCTTGGCCTTAACAAAGCAGATAGCTACAAGCCAAGCCGAGGAACAACGGATCACCATGCAGGTTATACCTCCAAACAAAAGATGTCATGTAGTACCAAAATGTTGTTGAGGTGCATGAGAATTCATGGGAGGTTGTTGAGCTGGGAGATTCCACGTGCCCACATCCATAGTATACAACACCGGAATAGATTCCTAAGTCAATTATTATTTTGAACAATTGATAGAGGTAGTGGGCCAACTCGAGGTGCAGGTGTATGACTTAACTGCGTATATCACTAGAGTATTTCCTTCATTCCAACAAGAAATATTTAAGAATTGACAAATGGGTCGGGATGAGCCACATATTAGTGTTGGGTCCTTTGGGTTCCCAAGTTTAGAGCAGTACTTATGCACCAAGCATGATAATTACAATGCAGTGGCTTGCTAATAGAATTCAGTTACACTGTGCACCGATAGACAGTTTTGCAGTTTTCTATCTTCCAACCTATATGAGGCTTCTTTTGTAAAGGGTTGGGGTTGTTTCATTCAGCCAGTCCGTCAGAGTGTGTAGTAGGATTATGGTTATGTTGCTATGTAATGCGACTACCTCCTTTGTGATTTTAAGATGTATCATTTTCTGGTTCAGTTAATGATGCAATGTTGTGTTGATGATCATAAGCTTGATGTAATTATTCTACCATGGAGATATAACATATGGAGAAAGCTAAGTTTTTGAGCTAAATAATGTAATTTTGTATAAGTGATACTCAATTTTGTGAATGAATAGAATGAAGGTCTTGTTTCTTTATATAATATGCACACTATCTCTATGAATAAATGTCTCTAGAATGTGTATTATTTGAAGGATGAATGGTTGTATAATAAATAATTTATAGATGTTTATATTATAAGTGTTTATATGTAAACTGAAGAGAGCTTAGTCCATCCTACAAAACCTTGATTCAAGTCTTTGTATTTCCTGTGTGCATATTGGGTGAGACTGTACTCTGTTGGCAGAGTATTGAAAGATGTTAATGCATATCGGGTTTTTATTGGTCGCACAAGTCAAATCCCGAATCTGACATACTATAACCAAAAACAACTAATCTTGTAACAATTTTTTTTATCATAGATTATTGCACACAAAATAGAAGCAGATATGAAAAAAAGAATGGTGTATTTCATTAACTTGAATGAATGGAGGTGAAAAATATTTAAAGGGATGAAATTCAAGTTAGTTCAAGAGGAAACTTCAGTTTCTCATCTAGTCTACGAGAGTCTAGTCAAGCTTAACTAGAGTAAATAACCCTTAGTTATCCATTCTTCTTTCCTTAATTTAGTTACACTGACTCATGACTTCACAACCACTAATTTTGACTGAAGGATGCTAAGTTAACTGATTTAATTAACATCTAAAAGCCTAAAATCAATCAAGGAGGGTGGAATTGTCTCATAATAGCTAAAAAAGAGGTGCATGGAGTCCCTAAACAATGTATTAAACTCCCCATATTTACTTCATAATTGAAACTTTGAATGTGGGACCCTAAAATCAAGGAAAATAAGCCTTGATTGAAGCAATTCTAGTCTTTCATATGCCAAAATAGACTTCATGACTTCTAAAAAGGGAATATAAGGTAGTTCACAACCCTTAGAGTTTAGAAGTAATCTCCAAGTTACCCTAGTGGTCAATATGAGCGAGGTTTGGGCCACTAGAGTAATGAATTCAACGTATAGGTTATTAGGTAGGAGAAGTATGCTACATAGAAGGTATTTTTCTCCAACAATATTCCTCCATTACTTAGTCTTGCAAGTGCAATTTACTTATGGGGTGTCAACATTCCCCCATTGTTTGTTTTTTATTTATTGTTATTGTTATTCATTTACCATTTATGTTGCAATTGTGATTCTATTTGGTTATAGGATTTATGATTTCATGTCGTCACTCCTGGTACATAAGTGTTAGAATAACATTTTTATGTTTCATGTCCACATCCATCAATTGAACCAACTGAGGGGAGATTTATGAATTTTAGGGCTCTAAATTTATCCCCATGGACGTAATACAAAATTAATGAACAATAAAATGCATATGTAGAAGCATAAATAAAAAAAAATGGAAATAAATTCTATCCACATACACACACCATGCATATACAACATATTCAACACAAATAAAACTAAAAAAACTCATTGCACATTCAAATACAAAGAGAGTACATATAATCATTAAACAAAAAGGATCCAAGCATATGGATGTGTAAGAGAAATCTTCCACCCAAGAATAGGCACTCTTCCTATCATATAATCTTTTTTCTAAGAGGTAACCTTGAAGGTGGGCTATGAGGCCACCAGGTTGAAGGGAGCACCTGCATGATTTTCTCTCTCATCGCACAACCCATTATTCTCTCAATGCTTAGCTAAATTCTCATCCATATCTCTATAGAGATATCACTTAAGAATCTCATCCATGGCACTCCTTTCAACTACCCAAAACAACCCAAGGAAGGGATTCCCCTTCACTGATACACAATTCCCTCAAGAAATCCAACCCTTTTAATGCTTACTAGTGTGGGCAGTAAGAGTTCAATCTATTGTCTGCTATTGGACAACCTGTTGTAGCATTAATTCATTATTTATCAAGTATTCTAGATTAAAAAAACTAATTGTGTACGAGTTCCTAGCTTTACTAACCTCTATGCTCACCTCTATCCATCTAACTTCTCTCTGTGAGTATTTTGATCACAGAAGATCGAGGAGCTATGGATAACCTCACAAAATCGAATTAGTTTGCAAAAACTGTGGAAAAACTTGAAAAAAGAGATAAAATTTACACACAATGTATGCTCAAATCTTTGATTAACTGACTGTCTAACATGTGAAAATGTTAGTAACAGGTTTTTATTACATCCATGAGAAAATCGAGAGCATTAGGTGGCTCAAGCTGAGTGTACAAGTCATCAATGCCAAATTGGCCTCAATCCCCCCTAGGTGGGTCCAACTCAATCCCAATCACCCCAAACAGCTACGAATTCTGGTGTGGAGGTGGCTGAAGCATGCTGAGTCATTAATTAGCTCAAGGCAGGCGTGGGTGAGCAAATAGAGGAGGTTTGGGGGCCCAAGGGAGCATTAAATGCTCCAAATCTAGCCAAAAGTGGGCAAAAATCCACCCTAGCGCCCTTGGTCAACTAAATTCACCAAAACAAGGAGAGAGGGTGCACTAGCAATAAATGAGGGCGCACTTGTGGACAAAACTGGAGGCTGGGTGAGCTGGTTTGCTCAGAAGTGGGTGTGAACACTCTCAAAGTGGGTTTTTGACCAACTATAGTCACTTAATCCAAAACATGGTTTAATTAAGCACATGGATAATTAAAATTTATGGATTATGGTACTAAGTGTGGTTACTGTTCTAACACCCCCCCTTAACCATAACTTTGTACATCTCATGAAAGATAAGTGGGAGGCCTTGGCAACAAAGGCTCAAGTCACCTCAATACAAACAGAAATTTTATTTGTCCATATGAACCGAGGAAAAGAAGTAAAACCTCATCGGATAAAAACTTCCCTCAAAAATGGACATGGGGCTGAACCTGCAATTAAATTGCAGCAATCACCATCCATCACTCACTCCAATCAAAGATCTCAAGTAAGTGAAGGTCTTCTCTGTAAAGCACTTGGTGAAAATATCAGCAGTTTGCTCGGTGGATGGGCAATACTGCAGTGAAATCACCCTGTCATGCACCAAGCCCCGAATGTAATGCATGTGGATCTCAATGTGCTTTGTTCTTTGCCTCTGTACTGGATCAGTAGATATCTTGATGGCACTTTGATTATCCACCCAAATATTGGTTGGAGAATCAATAGCAACACCAAACTCCCGAAGAATGCCTTGCAACCAAACACACTGTGTGGCTGCGTTCACTGCTGCCTTGTACTCGGCCTCTGCTGATGAAAGAGAAATTGTATGCTGTTTCTTACTTGACCAGCAAATAGGACCTTCAACAAACATAAACACAAAACCTGAAGTGGACTTTCTATCGATGGGATCTCCCACCCAATCGGAATCAGAAAATCCAGCTAGTTGAAGTGAAGAACCAGCTGCATAGTGTACCCCGAAGCTCTTAGTTCCTTGGACATAATGAAGGATTCTTTTGGCTGCCTTCCAATGGATCTCATGTGGCTGCTGCATATACCTTGCTACAGCACTTACAGCATAAGACAAATCAGGTCTTGTATGTGTAAGGTACAGCAAACTTCCAACTAGCTGCCTATAGAGTGTGCAATCCACCACCGGAGAGTCTTCAAATTCACCTAGTTTTATGCCTGAAAGGAATGGGCACTTGGCTGCCTTACATTCAGCCATTTTGAACTTGAATAACAGGTCTGAAGCATACTTAGATTGACTCATCAAAATACCTCTCTCAGATTGCTCAATTTCCAAACCCAAAAATTGCCTTAGCAATCCTAGGTCGCTCATGGCAAATTCACTGTGCAAAGAAGCTTTAATTGAGCCAATTTGTTTGGTGCAGCTCCCTGTAATTAAGAGATCATCAACATACAGTACAATGACCTGCAAATTACCATCACAATGCTGCAAATAAACATTTGGATCAGACTTGCATCGACAGAAACCAATTGAGAGCAAAAAAGCATCCATTTTGGCATACCAAGCCCTGGGGGCTTGCTTGAGTCCATAGAGTGACTTCTTCAACCTGCATACAAGTGTGGGATCCTCTTGGAATCCTTCAGGCTGCTGCATATATATCTCTTCCTGTAGCTCACCATGCAAGAATGCACTTTTGACATCCATGTGGTGAACTTCCCAACCTTTACTAGCTGCCATGGCTAGAGCTAGTCTAATTGAGTCCATCTTTGCAACCGGTGCAAAGGTCTCTGTATAATCCACACCATGGATTTGTGAGTAGCCCTTAGCCACTAACCTAGCCTTATATTTCAGATCAGAACCATCAGCAACAGGTTTGGTTCGAAAAATCCACTTACATTGCACTAGTTTCCTCTTGGGAGGAAGAGGCACCAAATCCCATGTTTTGTTCTCTTGCAGAGATTGGAATTCTTCTTGCATTGCTGCCCTCCACCTTGGATCATGATGAGCTTCCTGATATGATGTTGGATCAGATCCAATCATCATATAACAGTGATCAGCAAGCTCACTCTCATTTGCAAAGGAAGCATTGATTGTTTGGGATCTAGTCTTCCTAGGCTCTTGGGGATTGCCTGCCAATTCACCTGCAGCTTCTATGATTTTTTCAGCCCACTTGGGCCTTGATGGTGACTCATGTACAGAAATGTCATCTTCAGCTATGTCATCTTCAGCAATATCAGAAAAATCAGAGGAAGAATCATCACTAATCTCATTGAGGTGTGGAGGAGAGGAGCTTTCCCCCGGTGCAAGCTCAAAATCTGGAATTGGTTCTTCTTCGAATTGCACACTTCTCTGAATGAAAGTTTTAAGTGTGGATGTGTCAAAGAGCTTATAGCCCTTTGTGTCCTCACCATAACCAACCATGATACATTCCCTGCTCTGTGGCTCCAAAGCCTTCCTCTTTTCTGATGGAATTCGAGCCCATGCTCTAGACCCAAAAATCCTGAAATTTGACACATTTGGTTTTTGGCCAAACCATGCCTCATAGGGGGTTTTTCCTTTGACTGATTTGTGAAAGGCTCTGTTCTGAATATGAGCAGCACAATTGATGGCTTCAGCCCATAGCTTAGGGCTTAGATCCCTAGCTTCAATCATGCAAGTAGCCATCTCCTTGAGAGATCTATTCTTCCTCTCTGCCACACCATTTTGCTGAGGTGTGTAGGGGATTGAATGTTGCATTTGGATGCCACATTCCTCACAAAGGTGCTGAATGTTATTATTCACATATTCCTTTCCATTATCAGTCCTAAGGATCTTTATCTTATGACCACTATGGTTCTCCACTAGGGCTTTCCAAATCTTCAGTTTCTCAAACACTTCTGACTTCAATTTAAGGAAGTAAACCCAGCAGAATCGAGAGTAGTCATCTATGAATGTAAGTACATACATTGATCCACCATATGATGGAGTGGGAAGAGGACCAATGAGGTCTGAATGTACCAATCCAAGTGGTTGAGTGGCTCTCCTTGCCATTCCCTTCTCATAGCTGCGCTCAGGATGCTTTCCAACTACACACCCAATGCATGCACCATTCGATGATCTGATTTCTGGAAGCCCTTCCACCATCTCGTCCCTGTGCAATTGCTGGAGATATTTGTAGTTCATGTGGCCAAATCTTTCATGCCATAACTTGGAGGTCTCGTTGGCATGAGAGACAAGAGCATGGTCACTAGAATTTGGAATGAAATTTGAGAATTTGTACATTCTCTCATCATGATCTGCATACCCTACTGCCACAACTTGATTTGAGGAGATTTCTGAGATTTCTACCAAATCTGGAGTGAATGTCACTCTCTTGGCTTCTCCTGTATGGGTCATTTGATAGACTGATAGCAAATTTGCAGCCAATGAAGGTACATAGAGCACATCACTGAAATAGCCATGCTCCATGTCAATCCTTCCAATCCCCTTGGTTTGGAGTTCTGAATCATCTCCCATTCGAACTGTTGGGCCACCATTCGAATGCAAAGAGGAGAAGAGCTCTCTGGATGAAACCATATGTCTGGAAGCTCCTGAATCAATGATGAAGGAAGAGGGATTCGAAGTACCTGCTACCAAAGCATGACACTTCTCCTTATTGTCAGGGTTTGAGGTGCTCTCTTTCTTCCTTGCGCCCTCAGGGACTGGGATGTTGTTCTTCTCCAGCAGCTGCGCCATTGAGTCAATGGTTTTCTTCATACATGAGCTCTCTGGATGCCATCCCCTATGACAATAGGTGCATTTGGTCTTTTCCTTTCCCTTCTTGTCCTTCTCCTTTGACAGATTCGAACCCCCATCTGCAGACTTGGTCTTGTCAAACTTTCTCTTCTCTTGCTGCTTCGAATTCTTGGCTTTCTGCTTTCCTTTGCTTGCATTTGAAACACCCATTGCCAATGCTTGGTCCTTTGATTTTATGTTGCCCATCTGAACTAGTTTGTCCTGCTCCTGAGTGAGACACTCCATGAAGGTAGCTAGTGATGGCATTTGCCAATTTCGAAGGGTCATTTTGGCTGAGTGAAATGTGCTAACAAATACTGAAAACTCTGGGCCTAGCTTCGAAAGGATGGACAGAATCAGTTGTTCCTCCTTCTTAACAATTCCACATTGTTGCAGTTGAAGCACCAGTGACTTGAATTTCGTGAAGAACTCCTGGATGGTTTCAAAATGCGCTGGGCTCAAGCTAATGAGCTCGTTTTCAAGCTGGTGGCCTCTCAGTTCATCAGTTTTCCCAAAGAGTGATTCTAGCTTCACCCATACTTCATTGGGAGTTGTCAAACTGTCTATATGAAACAAGAGTTCCCTTGAAATGCTCAGGCATAGCAATCCATAAGCTTCATCAAGTCGATTGTAGTACTTTGCTTTCTCCACAGCAGAATTTGGCTCCACTTCTGTGCCCATGGTCACTCTATAGAGACCCTTAGATCTCAGCTTGATGACCATCTCAGCCTTCAAATCGAAAAAATTGAAGGGTGTGAGCAACATTTGGTTTGCTTCCATGACTGCTGCGTTGATGGTGAGAAAACTACTGAAACACCTGCAAAAAACACTCAATTTTTGTCTGGAAATCCTCTCTAGAATGCAGTTCAACGCTCAATGTTGGCCTGCAACTCACTAACTCCACGATGGCTCTGATACCATGTGAGTATTTTGATCACAGAAGATCGAGGAGCTATGGAGAACCTCACAAAATCGAATTAGTTTGCAAAAACTGTGGAAAAACTTGAAAAAAGAGATAAAATTTACACACAATGTATGCTCAAATCTTTGATTAACTGACTGTCTAACATGTGAAAATGTTAGTAACAGGTTTTTATTACATCCATGAGAAAATCGAGAGCATTAGGTGGCTCAAGCTGAGTGTACAAGTCATCAATGCCAAATTGGCCTCAATCCCCCCTAGGTGGGTCCAACTCAATCCCAATCACCCCAAACAGCTACGAATTCTGGTGTGGAGGTGGCTGAAGCATGCTGAGTCATTAATTAGCTCAAGGCAGGCGTGGGTGAGCAAATAGAGGAGGTTTGGGGGCCCAAGGGAGCATTAAATGCTCCAAATCTAGCCAAAAGTGGGAAAAAATCCACCCTAGCGCCCTTGGTCAACTAAATTCCCCAAAACAAGGAGAGAGGGCGCACCAGCAATAAATGAGGGCGCACTTGTGGACAAAACTGGAGGCTGGGTGAGCTGGTTTGCTCAGAAGTGGGTGTGAACACTCTCAAAGTGGGTTTTTGACCAACTATAGTCACTTAATCCAAAACATGGTTTAATTAAGCACATGGATAATTAAAATTTATGGATTATGGTACTAAGTGTGGTTACTGTTCTAACACTCTCAAATTTGTATCTATATTTCTAAATTTGAGTTTATGGGGTTTTCACATTGTCATAATTGGTATTGAACAACAAAATGATAGCTTTGTATAGTTTGAACTCTATTATTAAAATCTGCATAATGAAAATGGATGCCAGAATCTAAAAGGTGAAAGAATGGGGGAAAAGAGAATGGTGCAAAATATAGCTGGCATATCTTCTGAACATGGAAGAGAGGAGTCTTACAATAATCACAGAAGTATACTCATCCCATGCTTCTGGAAATACATGAGAATAATTTTCTCACCAACCTTATAATCCATTCAATGATTAGATAAAATATTTTAAAAATAAGTAATTGTATCATTTAAGACATATCGTAACAAATGGATGAGTTCTAAGGTTGACACATGGAAAAAGATGATTTAATTTCCCACAGGCCCCCTTTCCTCTTCCCCTGTAGTGGAATCAAATCCCTTCTAGTTCTCTTTACACAACCATATTGGACCATTTTATTATTTTCCAACATAATATTTACATATCATTTGAATTGACATTAAAGGTAAACGACCCTTTTTATATTTAAAGGGTGAAATAATGAAGCTGGGTGTCTATTTTGGGGGGTCTTGTGAGAAAATAAATCTCATTTTTTCATGTTTTTCAACTTTGGGCGAAAAAAGTGATATTTTTGTTTAGAATTTGATTTTGTAGTAAAAAGAAAACTTTTAGAGAATTATGTTAGCTTTCTATTCATAATTTTTTCAATTTTTTTTTATTGAGATTTGATATATCGATTTCATAAATGTTTGACAGTGTGTTCTTATAAAATGAAAGGACTACAAAATAGTTATGTTTTGTTGTGCCCGTAAAATCATTATTAAACTTGTTTTTTGAAAAAACAAAATATGCTACGACAATCTACACATAATGTACTAGTGCATGACTATATGTTTGTAACCAATGGATCTATATACTAATTATTATATGTTTTTGAATTCAATCAATGTGGAAACCTAGTCGATTTTCATCATGTTTTTTGTTGCGCCACTTTTATCTCAATTTACTTTAAAACTAAAAAATCTACAAATACCCTTTTGAAGTAGACACTCCAATTAAGTGCACCATATTTGTTTCAATTTTTTTGGTGGTGTATTGTTAAAGTTATGTATTTTTCATTTCATTGCTTTTTGAAAGAGATGAATCCAAAATCGACACATGTTACAAAACAAAAAAAATATATCATATCTTACCTATATTCAACAAAATCTATACCTACGAAAAGTAGATTCAATGTTGAAACTAATGGTATCAAGTCCGACAGTCATTTTCTAGTGTAAGAGGTTGTTTTTACCTTCCGAAAATGGAGAAACTTGAAAATTGTGCAGAACCGTAAAGTGTTCAGGTCTCAGAGATTATTCGGCCGAATAAATATTCGGCCGAATAAGCTTTTTCCCTAACAACATCGTTATTTAGAACAAAGGTTGTTTGGCCGAATAACCAAACGTAGAAAAAATTTCGTCGGTAGGAAAAAAAAAATTGCGTTGTCTATACTCGTATAAATAAACCTAAATTGATTCATTATTTTCGCATATTTTTGGTCAAAATATTTTTGAAGGAGTTTTCAAAGGAGATTTCTTTTGCAAAATGAGTTTTTTTTACAAGATATTTTTTTTTCTTTCCAAAGGCACATTGAAGGAGGCTTTTTCTAAGGCATTTTCCCAAAGAAGTTATTTCTTTGCAAGGTGTTTTTTCAAAGTATTTTTTCCTAGATATTTTTGCAAAGGATTTTTGTTTTATAAAGTATTTTTCCAAGTGGTTTTTTTACATAGTATCTTTCCAAAGAGGTTCCTTCCAAGGGTTGTATTTAAAGAGTTTTTATCCCAAAGTATTTTTGCAAAGGAGTTGTATTTTTCCTTCTTATTTCTTTGGAAGGGTTTTTTTTAAAGAATTGTTTTCCCAAGGTATTTTGCAAAGAGTTTTTTTCCAAGGTATTTTTGCCCTTCTTATTTCTTTGAAAGGGATTTTTTCAAAGAGTTGTTTTGCTAAGCTATTTTGCAAAGAGTTTTTTTCAAAGAAATTTCTGCATTTCTTATTTCTTTACAAAGGGTTTTTTCAAATAGTTTTTTTCCAATATATTTTTCCAACGAAGTTATTTCTTCGCAAGTTGTTTTTTCAAAGTACTTTTTCCTAGATATTTTTGGAAAGGAGTTTTTTTACAAAGTATTTCTCCAAGTGGTATTTTCAAAGAAGATTTATTTCCAAGGGGTGCATTTAAAGAGTTTTTTTTCGAAGGTATTTTGCAAAGAAGTTTTTATTTCAAGGTATTTTGCAAAGGAGATGTATTTTTCCTTCTTATTTCTTTGAAAGGGTTTTTTTCAAAGAGTTGTTTTCCCAAAGTATTTTTGCAAATGACTTATTTCTTTAGAAGGGTTTTTTTCAAGATATTTTTGCAAAGAAGTTTTTTTTCCAAAGTAGTTTTCCTAGTGGTTTTTTCAAAGAAAGTTTTTTTTTTAGTTATTTTTTCAAAGAAGTTTTTTTTTTCCAGTGGTTTTTACAAAGAAGATTTCTTTACAAGGTGTTCTTTTTATTTTCCAATGGGTTTTTTCAAAGGTGATTTATTGTCAAGGAGTTCTTATTTCTTTCCAAGAAGGTTTTTTTCAAAAGGGATTTCTTTTGAAGGGGTTTTTTCAAATAAAATTTATTTCCAAGGATTTTTTCTTTAAAAGACTCTTACAAGATTTTGATAAGGTGAAGTAAATTTCAATTCATGTTTTTATAAATTATGTAACTATTTTTAAATCTTAATTTTTTTTTTTTACTATAAAGTGATGATTCTTTAATTTATCATCTATAGATTAAACAATCATGGGTAGTAAGAGAAACCGTAAAAAAAAGGTGATCGTAGACGTGATGATGATGCTAATAGAGAAAAACAAAAACTCAGATATAATGTCAAAAAAGCAAGGGTTGCTGAAACAGAAGAGATAATTATTGAAGATATAAATACAGATTTACATGATAATGTTGATGAAATGGAAATTGAAAATAGAGTACAAGAAGAACAAATTGAAGTTGAAGAGACCATTGCTGAAGTTGTAAATAGTGATTTACATGCTAATGTCGATGAAGTCAATATTGAAGATCAAGTTCAAGATCCAAAAATTGGACCTGGTATGTATATATCATGTATTTTCCAAATTCATTTTTTTATAATGAATTGTATTTTTGGATATATGTTAAATTAAATTTAACTTGATGTATACGTATGTTCACCATTGATGATGAAATGTTAGAAGACATTGATTACGACAAATATGGAGAAAAAATACCAATACATGTTGCACGATATCGTGCTACAAAAATTTATGATGATATTTTCAAGGATTATTCTATAGCAGGACAAGCACAAATTTTTAGATGTTTATTAATGTCCAAGAAGTTAGAAGGTGCTATGTTATTATTGGGTATTCACAAGGCGACAAAAGAGTCAAAATTGAAACATAATGTGATAGAACATATAGGTGATGCAATAAAATTTTTTGGAAAATCCAGGAAGAAAGATACTAGTGCTGCACGTAAAGCAATTTAGACAACAATTGTTTCAGCTAGTACTAGACAAAAAAGTTTGACAACACAAGTAGCAAAAGCAATTGGAACCTCAGGAAAGACATTATACAAACATAGAAAATTCAGAATGCAAATAGATAAAAATCATGAATTTGCTTGTTGGAAATTATTTGCAGACAGCCTTACAGAGATAGAACCAGAACAGGTGTTAAAGATATTGTACGCGAATATTGGTTGGAACATGCTCGTGTTTCATCAAATTTAAGAGATGTGATACATAAAAGAGTATCACGAAATGTATATGAAAGCCAACCAAAACATATAATGGACATGACACAAGTACAATTGTTCAATAAATTCAAGGAAGATCATCGTGGAATTAATATATCAATCACTACATTTATGCAACAAAAACCATGGTATGTTAGACCTGTTACTATACATGACACATGTTGTTGTCGTTATCATGTGCAATTTCACTTATATTACAACATGTTTATTGAATTTGGTAAAATGTTTTGGACAAATTCACCACCTCCGCCCATAATATGTGAATTCATATCTCAAACTCTATTTGAGAGAGATCACGATGAAGTATTTTATAATAAGAAATGTGTCAATGGAAAACATTGTCATCGTTGTGGAAATCTGGTGTTATTCCACAATAAATATCCTATCGATAATGATCAGTCACTGTCAAATGTAACCTTTGATTGGAGAAGATACGAATACAACAATTATGCTACAAGTTCCAGTGATGCACATTCCAAAAGAATTGATTTGCGAGAAGATAAAATATGTGTGACAGATTTTCTCAAAAAAATTGAAAGTGAAATTTATAAATAAACCAAGCATTCACGTAGAGCACGATGGCAAGACCTTCAATTCAAACCATCTCGTGAAAGTTTTCCACCAGGAACAATTTTGTCAATGGTTGATTTTGCAGAAAACTACACATTTGCTGCACAAAAAGAGATATAGAGTGAATACTATCATTTTGACCAAGTTTCGATATTTGTCCATGTTCTATATAGACATTTTCAACAGGATGTTGATGGCATTGAAAGCATGTGTGACAATCGAGATGTGATTAAAGAATATCACTTTTATATCAGCGATGATAGTACACACAACACACATTTTGTTCAACATTGTATTGAAAATATTTTCTACGATTCACTAAAAGGACGTGAAGTTAAATTCAATGAACATTGGATATGGTCGGATGGATGTGCAGGACAATTTAAATCTTTGCAATCATTTTATTGGTTATGTCGACTTCATAAAGCATTGAACATTAAACATCGCTGGAATTTCTTTGAAACTGGACATGGAAAAGGTGAACCTGATGGTGCAGGAGCATGCGTAAAAATAGCACTTCGAAGATGGAAAATGAACCATTCTTTTGAACGATTTCATTCAGCTGTAGAGGTTTTCCAATGGTGTAAATTACATCTAAGCCATGATTATAATAACAAAACAAAAGATGTGCGCATGTATGTACACGATTTTTTTAATTTATATTAATTGTCAATTTAAAAAAATGTGCACTAACATTTAAGTATATGTACACTAACATCAAAAGTTGTCATTTGTGATTTATCATTAATTGTCTATATCGTCACCCTCAATTTCCATATGTTCTCTCTCCTAAAATTTAAATTTTGTTAATAAATAAAACATAGTGCAAGAAAACTAAAAATTAAGCAATTAACTTAAAACCGAAACAAAAAAATTAAAATCATTAGCTCAGAAGAGATGGTAAATCATCTAAAAAGTTCGTATTTAAAGAAACCTGTATGAATAAGTGAGATTAACAATAAGATGCATAGTTAAATTAAAATTCAAAAAAAGGATAAAATATCAAGTTCAAACATAGATATAAATATGTAAATAATAAATATACCTCTCCAATATGCTCTACATTTTCTACATTTTGACTAGTGGAGAGTCAAAAATTATGTTCATTCATCATTCTGGAAAACTACAACCAACAAACATTTACATAATGTACTTATTACTATACATCAAAAAAGACATAATATCATACATATAATGTAACAAAAAGTTCAATTCAAAATGAATAAAAGATTAAATAGTTTGTCATATCTTGATTACCAAACCTCTCATAAACTCGATGTGTCATTGGATATAACATCTGAAGCTATGTCAGGACAAACCTTGGCATAAGCCCTGAGATGTCCAATGCTCATTCCATTTACCTCATCATTCATTTTGTAAACAAAATTTTGACGAATAGTGGCACGAGCCCTCTCTCGAACCAATCCCACATCTACTCCAACTAATGTCGACGTTAAACCATCGCCAACAAAATCCCTTGCAGTTGTCCCAAGTTGGGATGTGGGATCCATCCCTGATCTTAATGCCACAACCCTGGGTGGGCGAGATATTTGGGGTGGAGGTTGAAGAGTTGTAGGGTCTCTAAGAGCACATTTTTTATTATATATTCGACCCTTTCCAACTCCATAAAATTCAGAATGAAGATCAGTATAGTTTGGCTTCATCTTTAAAAAAACTCCGCATAAAAAAATCTAGCCAAGTAATTAGGAACCTCATCGTTCCATGGAAATCGACCATAGGCTACAAGGAACCGATCATATATTAGATGTGCAAGTTCAGGGTGCTTGAAATATTGCACTTTCAATATTTTCGCTTTAGGCCTTCTTTGAAATTAAACATTGAATTGGCCTATTCTTTGGTCACTCTCTCCTTCACAACATCCCACTTGTCCGGACCCATCACCTGTTCCCTTCGTCTTCGCATCAAATCAGCAAAACCATTCGTAGTTGGTCCGATATCCTCATATGCCTCAATGAATTTTTGCAATGATCCCAAAACAATCTCTAGACTTTGTTTGCTCTCTGGAGGGAGATTGATAGTAGAAAAATCATTTTGCAACTTGTCATAGTGGGATTTACAACATTCAAAAGTCGTTTGATGAACACCACTTTCCCATGGAAGCTCCTCAGGTAAATCAGATGGATACGTTGTCATGGGTGTATAACCCTCAACTAGTTCAACATATTGTGTCCTTGCTTGACCATCATCACTTTGTGTAGAATGACGAGCCTCTTGGGAGCCTTGCTCTGCACCCACATATGTCTCCCTTGCTCGATCTTCCTCCCTCTCTGATGAATTACGAGCCTCTTCTGAACCATGCTCTCCTTCAAATACAAACAGTGTTATGTGTAAACATGTACAAACTTTGTGCACACACAAAAAATCAATTTGTACATGTATTAAAATATTGATGTTCATACCAACAAAAGGTCGAGATCGACGCTCTCCAACAGAAGATAAAGGGGAGTCATTTGTACCCCTATCTCCTCACCGATGATTAGATGAATGTGAACTGTACAAGAAACTTGTATCCCGAGGGGAAGTCGACAACCTCAGATTATCAATTGGGACACCAACTCCCGAAGAATGTGAAGATCTCCTACGCTTTCACCTCAAAGTCTCCTCTCTTTCCATTTGATGTGATATCTACACTTGCACAAAATTATATCAACTCATAACATATTCAAATTCTACATGTTAATTCTACAAATTCTAAGACCTAGCTTCTAAAGAAACTAAGTTATTTAATAAGGACCTAGATATACCTAATATCGTCTAATAGTTTTTAAAATGAGTATAGCTAATATTGTTGGATGTATGAGGAATTAACGTGCCTATCTTCTAAGTGTTTTTTATGTTTAAAATGAATGGAACCAATATGGTTAAATAATAAGTGAAGGTTACATTTCTTTATGTCAACGAATGAGTTCATGAACATGTTAAATTTTAATTTAAATCCTAAATTAATAACTTAATTGACACTTTAATAATTTAAACATAAATTATATCTACAAATATTTTCATTATTCCATAGATTCATAAAAAATTGACGATTCATGGTATTATGTTTCCCAAGTTTTCCATGTTTCCCAAGTTTGCCATGTTGCACAATGGTCTTTAGTTTCAGCCTGATAACAGTGACGATTCATGGTATTATGTTTCCCCAGTTTGCTATGTTGCAACCAAAGAAAGACATAATCCTAGGAATCGTCACCTTTACAAGGCTAAAACTCAAGACCATCGTTTTCCATCAATTATTTTTTCAATTCAAAATGCACAATCATAAAGCATGACATTCTCAAAAAAAAAAATGCACGATGTTATCTCTACGACAACGTTTTCTATGGTTTAACGACCACAGGAAGGAGAGGGTGTTTTATAGAAAAATCAATGCACAATCAAATAATAAATTAGCCCATAGTATTTCCCTCTAATAGTAGTGTAGGGTTATAAAAATTAGCCCATACTATTTCCCTCTAATAGTAGTTTAGGGTTATAGTATGTAACATTGGAACCACTTCTAAATGGGCATGAGGTTGGATTGTGGGTGGGGACAATCACCCACTACCCTTATTCTTAGAATCTTTGTGTGGAGTCTCTTTTTTATTAAAGAAGGTGTTTCAATTTCAAACCACTAGGTGAAATCCAAAAAACCTGGACACTTGCATGTGTTGATTCTATAAGATAGGATATAAATAAGAGAGTTTATTGCCTTGCTTAAAGCTTTATTTTTCTGTTTTGTTTACCCGAATATCTTATGATAAATCTTGTTTCAGTAGTTTTCAAATTATAGCTCTAGTGTACAAATATAAACATTGAATTATCTCAAGGTGCTTTGCTTTCAACTTTTTCACTAGACAAGGCTCTAATTGTATGATCAAGGTTGTTGGAACTATGGGGAAATTACATGAAGTTGGTTAGTGGCAAAGATAATAATATTGTTAAGGAAAAGTACATAACAGTATGATGTTCTCTGTTTTCCTGTAGCTTGCTGCTCATATTTTCATCTTAAACTTGTTTGTGTTTGTATATCTAACATTCAGAGTCTATTGTTTTGATAGGAGTTTGAAAGTTTCAGTTTCTCAACTGTTAGGTTTAAGTTTTCTGACTGCAAATCTGCCTACCATGCATTGAAATTTAACTCCATCCACATGGATGGAGTTCACAAGATCATGTAGAGTAACTACTTAGTTAAATTCATAGTGTTTATTGGTTACTACTTAGTTCTCTTTTTCTATAACTACTTACTACCGGTTCCATTGACTTTAATAGCTCATAAATTAGACCTCTAATAAAGACTATTATGATTACGACAAGGATTAATTAGAGAAAGAAATGTAAATGTTACTATAATCTCTCTGAGATATGATAACAGAGTTCATGAACTCTGTCCATGTGGGCAGAGTTCATGAAATCTGCCCACATGGACATAGTTCATGAACTCTGCCCATGTGGACAGAGTTCATGGATCATGAATAGAGTTCATGAACTCTATCCATGTGGGAAGAGTTCATGGATCATGAAAAGAGTTCATGAACTCTGCCCAGATTGGCAGAGTTCAAACTCACCAACTTATAAAACCGTTTATCAAAAACTAAATTAACATCTTCATTGAGTTCAGCAAATTACAAGACATACCTGTTTATTTTTCACAGATGAAAGACAACGACGAAACCGAACTCCAGAGACCAAAGCCGAACAACAAGGGAAGCAAAATGAAGCCCAACACTAAAAAAATGAAACAACACCTACCAAACATGTAAGATAATTAGAAATAACATGGAACCGAAAATATTAAAACTAACAAAAAGAAAAAAAAGAAAAAAATTACCTTCGGTGGATGCTGTCCAACTCCCTGAACTGCTAGACTCCACACCACACCAATTTCGCGATCCACATCAAAAGAGGCGACATAATGACATTGACAAGGGCAACAAAAATTGGACGAGAGGAGGTCGAAAGTGGCAACAAAACCAGGCCAAAAGGAGGCCGAGAGTAGCGATGAAACCTGGCTGAAAGGAGGTTGAAAAGAGGCCGAATGGAGTGATGGAACAGCACCGAGATCAGGCCGAGAGGACGCCAAGAGCAGGTCGAGAGGAGGCCGAAAGAGCCAACAGAAGCAGGCCGAGGGCAGGCCGAAAGAGCCAACAGAACCAGGCCGAGAGCAAGCCGAGAGGAGGCCGAAAGGGCCAACAAAACCAGGCCTAAAGGGCCAATAGAACCAGGTCGAAAGGGTGATGGCTCTCCACGACAGGGAGGAGGCCGTTAAGGTGGCGGATCTACACGACGAGAGGGTGGCGGAACTCCACGGGGATGACAGATGGAAACAAACGATGGGGAAACAAGCGGGGTCTAGCAGTGGCTGGCGAGGACTAGCCAACTGCACAGAGGAAAATGACAAGTGTGGGCTGCAGTGGACCTTTTATGCAGAATAATTATTCGACCGAATATTTGTTCGGCCGAACAATTATTCAGCCAAATAATTATTCAATCGAACAATTATTCGGCCGAATAATTATTCGGCCAAATAAACATAGAACCACCGTGCAAAATTATTGACCGGCTATGCCTTTGCACACATTTCGAGGTCCCCGTCAATCCAAACGGTTCTCCATTAAACATTATTCTGCTGAATAATGTATATATTATTCGGCCGAATAACTATAGGTATTCGGTGGAATAACAAACGTTATTCAGCTGAATAGCTTCCGCCATGTTGCTTGGACACCTGATTCTCACGGAAGTGTTACCCACCTTCGCGTTTTCACCCATAAAAATATTTATGTTATACATGCCTATCCATTCACTAGTCAGGACTTAGCTTTGAGCTCCACACTAGGAATCAATACTGGCATATTTACATCATTTACATTATTTGATTTAATAATATTGTAAGTCAAAATCAGGGGTATTACAATCCCCCCCCTTGGTAGAACATCATCCTCGGTGTTTTCTCAAAATCAGAACAAAAATGGGTATGCCTCTCTCTTGGAACCCTTCATCTCCCATCTAGCATCAACATGACAAAAGTGCATCTATAGCACATTTAGCTGTCCGACAGATCCGTTCTGGAGCAATGCTACCTTCTTGGAAATGATGTGTAGTGGATTTGTTTGGAAATATCGCTCAGGTTTGATCCAGGAGGATCTTCACTGATCAAAAGTGGTTAAAAGGTGGTCATAAATTTACAGTATCAGAATCTAAAATAGACAGAACCACATCAAAGATCTCTTCTATATGAATCCAATGGTGTGAACGACACATCAAACAGACTCCATATGCAAAAGTTATGTAGTTCTGAAGTTTAGGCCAAATAGACAAAATGGGAAAAAGCGGTGTCACGTGGCATCCGTATAGTCTGTAAAAATTACATGGGACAATTGCATTCTGACACGTGGTAGTATGTACTAATGACATGGCAGTCTAGTTAATGCCTGTAGTGATGACATGGAGGTGATGTGGCTGATGACATGGCAGTGACATGGACGATGACATGGCTTGAAGGACACCAATGAGAAGGCACACCATGTCCCAATGAGGGGCTACCATGTGGAACCCCTATGAGGTTCCAAAATGGGTCTAATATACCTTCACAAGTATTGAACCCAAGACCTCCTCCATGCAAATCCTTTGATTTACCATTATGCCAAAAGTCATTCATTTGAAAAGTATGTGAATAACACTTTATTTAAATGATATTAATTATTTAATGATTTGGAAGGTTCACCAAACTTAGAGAAAGTTCCACCAAATATAGTGATTCTGCTAGATTTAGTTACAACCATCTAAAGTTATCCGAAAAAAAGTCAAGATTTAAAGAATCGTATGGATTGGATTTGGTATATTGGTGGGAT
The DNA here is from genome assembly GCA_027924585.1 of Larix kaempferi. Taxonomy (NCBI): domain Eukaryota; kingdom Viridiplantae; phylum Streptophyta; class Pinopsida; order Pinales; family Pinaceae; genus Larix; species Larix kaempferi. The sequence goes on from BSBM01000033.1 coordinate 1,185,383, forward strand.
TTTGGTTGAAACATGTGTTTATCACATAGTTGGAGGTGGTTCAAAACAACATAGTATATTTTATGTTTAAAATAACGCATGCCACCATGGATTCCACCCAATGAATCTCCATATGGTTTTGGATATGACCAATATTACATTATATGATTGTTTTGTTCCAAAAGGATGTTATATGGTTATTTGACTATATATTTTATCTTTTAATTTTGGGGATCAGATATTTTAAATTTGTATTGAAGTTATGAACACTTGGGTATTTAAACCAAAGTTTTTTTTCCATGTAATGAGGCCAAGCTTTGGGGGATGCCTGAGAGGTATTTTGGGAGGAAAATTCTTGGAAGTCATGTGAGGATTATTTTATTCTTCTTAGAGAGGGAGAGATTTTAAATAAGATTAGTGAAGCTTCTTTGGAAATATTTACAAAGACAAATTGTACTTGTCGAATATTGTATTTTGGTGCATCCAGCATTTTGACCACATTAATAAGATTGGTCCTCAATGGACAAGCGGACCCAGAGACGTAGTCCCTGTGTGGACAGACTCCGTTAACAAGCTTGGTTTATCATGTTTTTCATGCTTTGCTTTTAATATTGTCATAATTGTTGCATTTAACTTATTTATGCTTTTTAAATCATTAATTAAGAATTATGTTATGAATTTGTAACATTATTATGTAAGAATGCAAAGCATGATGACATTTTTATACTCACATTGAAATGCATTTTAGTCACTAGGTCCTTGGGTCGTTTCCCGGATCAAGTTGGTATCAGAGCAGGTTTGACTGCATTGTGAGTGTGGATGCTTATTAGGTCCAATGAGCCTTTCAACCTAGATATTGGACGTGCACATCAAAGAAAGAAAATGGAAGATGAAGACCTTCGTGTAGACAATGAGAAAGATTTCCAAAAGGACTTCAACCAGATGGCAGATAGGGTAGAAAATTTGTTTGCAGACTATGAAAAAATAATGGCAAAGAAGGAAAAGAAGAAGGCAACACAAATAAAAAATGTTGCTTATGTAAACTAGGGAAATGGAGGAGACCCTCCTGAACCTCCATCTTCAAGTTCAAGCTCTTCTTCTTCCTCGTCTTCTAATCATTCTAGTTTTCATCAGAAAGATTCTTTTAAGAATCCATTATTGAAGATTGATGTCAAATTTGATTTGTCGATATATAATGGAGAGTTGGATGCAGAAAAATGTGATAATTGGATCAAACAAATTGAGGTTTACTACAAGGTTCAACAAATTGTGGATCAGTCTACAAAGGTTCAACTCGCTACTCTTCATTTGGGAAGCACTGCTTTAATTTGGTGGGAGGGTAGGCTTCAACAAGTCATCCTTACACAAGGTAAGCTAATCTCATCTTGGTTTGAATTTCTATCTGCATTGAAGAAACAATTATATCCTTTAGGATACATGCAACAAGCCATTATGGATTGGCATAAATTGAGGAAAAAAAAGGACAGGGGGTGCAAGATTATACTTGTGAATTATGGAATAAAGAATTAATGTTGGGGTATTCCTTTGTACACAAAAGAAAATTTGTTGAATTATGTAGGTGGATTACATGATTATTTAATGCATCATATACTTATATTTAGTCCAACTAAAATTTATGAAGTTAGTGTGCAAGCTATTCACCTTGAGGAAAGTAAAAGGAATGACCATGGCAGTTCTTCGAAGCAATTTTTGTGGCTGAAAGAAGGCAAGCTCAAAATATATATACCGTGAAGGAGGGTGATGACAAACCTACTTGTTCTCATTGTACAAATAAGGGCCATGAAGAGGATCATTGTTGGAAGTTGCACCTATAATTAAAACCAAAGTGGGCTAAGCATAAGAAATCTAACAAAAAGACTGTTGCTACAATTTAGGATCATGGATCTGATTCAGGGGATGAGTCCAAGATAATGGCCATGAGTCTTCAAGGTAAAAATTATATTTCTAGTTGTTCATATGCTTCTACTTATGTTAATTTGTGCCATGATGAAAGCAAGAAGACATAACTATTCCATATTCGAGTGGTTTCCCATCATACTAAGATTGATACACTTGTACATAGTGGATCTTGAGTTAATCTTAACTCTAAATACATTGTTGAGAAACTAGTGTTGGAGACTAAACCACATCCAAAACCTTATCCTTTAGGACGGGTTCATGATAATGCTCACTTGCGTGTATCTAAGCAATGTAAGGTTCGCTTTTCCATTTTTGATAAAATTGTGGATGAGGTGGAATTGGATGTGATTCTACTCGATATATGTGGGATTGTGTTGGGCATCCCATATCTTTATGACAGGAAAGAAGTGTTTTACAGGGAGTATAACAAGTATCATCTCTTCAAGGATGGGATGGATTTCATCGTAAGAGTTCACAAGATAAAACATGATTTATCCGTTGTTGCTACAGGGAAAACGAAGATGTTGATAAATGCCACACCATAGGTAGAACATGATAGAGTGTAGAATGAAGGCATCATTGACAGCAAATCATAACCTACTGAGAAGCGCAAGCTTCATATTGGTTTATTTTCTTACACATCTGCATTTTCAGTTTTATGCTTGATTATGCTGCTATTTAGTTTTACTTGGATGGTAGAAACAACATTAAACGTAGATTTGTGTACACTAGTAGAAAAATGGGTGATAAATGACCAGGTCACCAAAAAATTTGGTCACCATGTGAAATACATGATGAAACCACCTAAACAGTTGGTCACCACAGTATTTTTAAGTGAAATATGACCAATTTTGAGCAATTTTAAGTGATTACAACTAAAAATGACTAATTTAGTTACGGGATAAAAAATATGACTAATTTAGTCATGAGATAAAAAATGAGTAAATAGTCTAATTTGATAATTATTTATGATGTCATAATTATCAAATATTTCCTTATACGCCACACACAAATTAAGAGTGTCTATATATAATATAACATATGATTTTATAATTATATATAACATGTTTCTATATGTCTCTAGATATGTCAATATTGTAATTGATGTAACAAACCTAAATAGTTTGCAATGACTAAGAGGGTCCTTCAATCCATCTGCAACATCAAAGTTTATGAAATTGTAAGAAAATTACAATTTCATAAATTTTAATGTTACTAATGGATTCAAAGACTCCTTCTAAGGGCATCTCTGAATCCATCTACAACGTTAAAATTTACAAAATTGTAAAAAAAATTAGAATTTCATAAATTGTAAGGTTGAAGATGGATTCACAGACCCCTTAGAATGTGTCTCTAAATCCATCTGAAGCATTAAAATTTACGAATCATGATGATGAGGATGACCTTGATGACAATTTGAGTGAAATAACAAGCCTATGAACTGTTATGATTTGAAATTCATAAGAAGTCGATCTAGACCTCCCAAGCAAGGGTGCCCAATTAATAAGTATGGATCAGTTGGCTTTGAGATTCAAACTAAAAATTATATTGTGGTTAAATATTCCCTAACCTATGGCAATGCAAATATATGAGTGTGGAAGGTGTTGATTTTCAACATTACCATGATTCTGAAGTGTCAAAAGTACATGACACTAGAGGCAAACCTATTAAATTTTGTTGCATAACTATTCCATCTTCACTATCATATCTAGGGCAATGTGCTTGTCATTTCTATATCTTGTTTCCTCATTTTTGCTTCCATATGCCCCCTTCAGCACACTTTCCAAGTTTAATCTCGTGTGATGTCATGTCATGCTCGAGTCAAGTTTGTAGTCTGTTGTTTATTATTAGTTTCTTTGTCATACTACGGAATCAATGTCATTGCATTCAGGTTGTCATGCTAGTCATGCTCATATATGATTTGGAAAAAACTGTCATTATTTTGATCCTCTCGGCACTTGGTTGAAATTTCGACAAGTTAAATTATTTGTGACATGTTAGTTGAAATATGTTGATTTTGCATTGTCCATTAATTCGTTGGATGCATCCATTTTTCATTATTCTCCTTGTGCCTAAGCTCAAAGTCCCCCTGCATGTGTCTCTTCACTAAAAAAATGCCAATGTCTTTCAATTTTGAAAAGAAAAGAATGCTCACCCATGCTTTTCCTTAGTACTGTTCCTTTTTCCGACCTTTTTGCCTTTTATAAACCAGTATAATCTCATTTATCACCCATGATGTGTTGACCATTCTACCATGCCCATAATCATTTTGTAGTCATCTGTATATCATTAAAATATATATTAAAAATATATAATAAACACATAATAGTTTTATATAGTATAAAATAATTTACAATATATAATGTTTATATATTATAAGTTACGGAACTTACAGTTACCTAGGTGCCATTGACTTCAATTACAAGGATGCCCATAATGTGACAATTAATGAATCAATCAAGGCTATAATGTTTCTTCATATAAAAACCTTCAATTATAGGATCATTTTAAAAATGATTGGCTAAAATAATTTTTTACTACTACTTAAAGGTCATATAGTTTTTTCTATTTCCTCCCTATTGAACTATTTTATTTAAAGACACAAGTGTGACATTTCATCAAAATTTCATGGCATAACTTGGCAGCTGAGACAATAAGGCCAATGTTTACCTCATAATTTCATGATATTCAACTCTTTCAATATTGTAAGAGTAAGGAGACACTAAGGAGGAGTGTGGTTGTTTATGCGCTCTAAGTAGAAGTCCAGGTCAGTTGGAGAACTGGAGAATGTTTGCTATTGTCTATATAAAAGTTGCAGTTGCATAATACATGTTCAATGTCCCACTGTTAAGAGACAGGTTTTGTAACATCCCAAAAATCGCTAAAAATTTAAAATTTTTGATATAGAAAAATCATAAAGAAAATGCTAAGTACGGAATGAAATATATTTAACTAATTAACTAATGGCAGCTTCACATCATTACCATTGTTATTCCTAAACATAAAAGACAACAGATTATAAATCAAATGCGATAAAACAATGTTTATCTTCTCATGTGTTATGGTTCTAGTAATAATACTGACAACTTGTTTGCATATTTCTGAAGGGGTTCCTATAGGGTGCCCTTGGGTTTACTTATCTTGATAGCTAAAGCATTGGACCTTTTCTTTCGTAGATCTGCAGGTAAGATAATAAAATAATTCAAGTACTTCAGGAAATGTTATACGCTTCAGCTAGCCGTCTCTGTTTTTAAGATAGATGTGTGTACTACAGTGCATGAAGGTATCGATGGTATGCAGTTTCAGTTTCTCTTTTATCCACTTATACTTTTTTTATCCTAGCATGGGAAAGTGTAGCTAGAGATATTTCATACTAAACTTCTGTTATAATCGTTGATAGAAATCATTGGGATTATAATTGATATGAATATTATGAGAGTTCTAACATTCTAAATAATGCGACAATGGCAACATCACTTAGCGAAGAGTTTTCATAGTTCATTAACAATATGCATATGATGATATCTACCATTATGACGAGGCTGAACATTATGTGACCTTAGTGAATAATGCTTCAATCGATTCTAGTGGGACTTCATAGAATTTGGATTCTACCGTATTTAATTCAATAATGCAATTATATAATAATGTTAGCATTATTACAATGCTATGGTGCATGAATGAAAGTTGGCCTTCAAAACTATATGTCCTATATCACATGCATCCTAAAATACTATATGCTTTTACAATCCTAATCTACTATATCACTGTATAGACAAGATATTGATTTGTTATGTAATTGTGATATATATCCATTTGTCACAATATCCTATTGTCTAAATGGAATAATGGTAATGCATAGACTCTATGCGAAATATAACTTAGCATTGATATTATATTACATGCATTCTATATGAAATAAAACTTAACATTAGAATTGTAATGCAGGCATACTATGCGAATTGAAACTTTAACATTTGAATTATGTTACATGCATAATATATGAAAGAAGACTTAACCTTGGAAATATATAACATGGTTATGGTTATATAACATGGATACTATTGCGAAATTGTAAACAAAGTTTGGAACTATATATAACATGATTATATGATATAGGGTTGTGTTATTGCCACTTAATACGATGCTGACATGAATTTAATACCATCGCAGGCGTAGTCTGGCAAGGTGATACATAGGATCGAGCAATTATGAAAACCCTGTGTCTTGTTAATGGATTTCCCCATTGGCTATTACTTGTAACAGCTCCAAGTGATGGACTTTGTATAAAATCGTGGGAACCTGCCGGGCTGTATGCTACACCGTGGTGATATGGCCTCCAACTAGGCTTGATATTAAATGAACCATTAATGAGTAGGTTGATCGTATCACTGTCTTGGTAGTGGCATTGCTTGGCTGGCCCGATCTCACCCGTTGATCTACCTGTCTCGATTTTTGAGAACTAAAAACCCTAATGCATTTTCCATACCGTTGTTTGTTTTCCCTTCGCATTCATTTGGAACCCTGGCTTTGGGGGAAGAGGCCGACAAGCCACTGAATAGTAGGGTTCGACCTCGGGTTGTTTCTTGGGTGGCTCTGAAACTTCCATCTCCAGAAAATAATAGTGGAAACCTGTTGTATAAGTTACTATGGTTCGAATGGAGAATATGTGTTGAAGCCGTGTGGCTTTCGTCATGTAACAGGTTAGGGTTTACATTGAAATTATATTCAGAGCCTGAGATTTTTCGTAGCTGCATGCTGTCCCTGTTGCACCGGTTGGATGATTTGGAAACTGGAAGTGTGAAGCATTCCATCTGCCTGTTCTTACAAAGGTGAGCTTGGTTTTTATATGAAGACTGTTTGCTATATTTATAGTTTTGGACTTGTGTATAGTATTCGTTTTGGAAATGTTGTAACCTCGTTGTAGTTTTATGTGGCAGGTACTGCCTTCGTCGTGGAGTTATAGAGTTAAAGCTTGCTGGCAGTTGATGGCTCGCTCAAATGGTAAGCCCCGGTGGCAAAACCCTTCGTAGGTTCTCCTGTCAGAATGGCCATCGTTGATGTTTGAACCATTTTGTGGTTTTTGCAATGAGATTCTAGTACTGTGTTGTATTTGATGTTTGTAGTATGGATGCCTTTTGGCTTACCTGGTTAGAATAACAGGTTACTTAGATTTTTGTGTCCAATGGACAATGTAACTATTGTCGTCGAATTTTTATTAAACAAGACTGTAATAAGTTTGTTCTGTAACAATTGTCTCGTTTTTCTTTTGGGGTTTCAAACCTTGGATGTCTCCTATGATTTGAATGTGTAAAATGTAGGAGTAAAAACTTGTTTTAAAATGGTTCTGCATTTAAGCTTTGATGTATAAAAAGGTTATGGTTTTGCAAACAAAGATTTGGTACTTCCTTGCTATCATTTCCTTCGTAGAATAATGAACTACAATATGTAACAGTTGTGGGGAAATCGTTCTTATCCACAGACTAGGGTAATGTAAAATTTATGAGTTTCAATGAACCATGGGTACATGTTTGAAATATATGGAAGGCTTCGGCCTGTGTGTAGTTCATTGATGTTATAAACACTGCATTTTTTATTCTATAAGAAAATCAAGGGTAGGGTTTGACTTTGTTTACAATGTATTATTTCGATTTTACTCCTCATTGAGATCTATAGGAAACAAATACTGTTTATATATTTAAATTTGTAGCAATAGAATATGTGGTTGACATTATGTTTTATGAACTGTTTAAATGTTGGCCAAGAGTCGAGAATTGATGATTCTATGAAGGAAAAATGAAATCTTAAGTTTGGAAACCTGTTGTGATGTTGAATCCATATCTCGGTTCTGTCTGGAATTTATTGAAATAAAGAATAGCAATAGTCGTAGGTAGTTCTGTGCACTGTTTTTAAAAGGGAAAAATAACAATATACCGTATGTTGAGATTGAATATGCAACTGTTATGATATAAACATATACATTTTAACTACTATAATACAAAGAGACAATTCTTATATTGTTAGAAAAGAAAAATATTTGTTTCGAGACAAAAGATATTTATGGAATGAAGAAAACATTATTGTTCATTTAGGAAAACAATTATCTATAAATAAAATGATAAAGAAGACACTCATACATGTATACACAGAAATTTAACAGTAAACAGAAACTTAAGAAAACATAACAATTTTATCTTCTCAATCACCTAGCTATTTGTCTATCTTTGATCTATCTGACTTAATTTATCTCTATACAAGAGTACGATGCAGATTCATTTGCATGGGGAAAAATGCAGAGACTATTTTATTCAATCAAAATCATTCATATACATAATCTTAACTTACTCAGGAAACTGAAATAAATTTATAAAATAAAACAGTAAAAGTTACTATGCAACAGAATTTTAAAATGTATGAAAATAGAAAAGCTAATGGAACCTGTAGATGAAGATAGGGCCGACAAACACCCAAGGAGGCCTATTCCTCCCAACCTAAGGAGGCCTATTCCTCCCAACCTATTCCAGAAGAAGCATCCCAACTGCTGGCTTCTTGTGAACCCCCGAGCCTGATTACTGAACCACTAAGTATCTGGAATCTGTGTAGAAGCAAGGCACTCAAAAATGCCTTCAGCACTCAGCATCAAACTCCTGTAAAAACATGCCTTTATCACTCAGCATCAAACTCCTGAACTCAATAGAGTTTGGCAGACTCACAACATGATCAACAAGTTAGCATATCCCCTCACCAAATCTCTTGGGTGCAAATAGAGCAAAACCCCAAGGTAAATTTCTTCGTCAGGAAAAGTGATGAACTTCAGTTCATAATTTGATGGCTATTATATAGACTGCCTACGTCTTTAGTGGTCAGTTGGAATAAATGAGCCTCAAGCTCCAGTCCCATCTTTCAGGGCACTATGACCACATTTCAAGGGAGTTGTCCCATACCAACAGCTAGTTAGTTATATCATGATGCTGCCACTTGTCCATTGCCTTCTACCCCAGATTCCATTCCACCTAGTGGATTAGTAACCGCTCTTTCAACAGTCCTCTTAGGTGTTTGTCTCCTATTTTATTTATTAAATAATAAAATATTGTGCAAATTACAATCATCCCTGGACACCTGTCCAACATAAAACTTTACAATAAAAGTTATCATAATGTTTTCTAACACAAAATGTTTTCCAACAAAAAGGGTATGTTACAGGTTTTCAAAGTAGCCATTTTTTTTTCTTCACAAAATGGCATACTGAAATTCAGAAAATCTCTCTCTATATAGCAAGTGGCGAGCAGTTGAAGTGGACGATGCTGGCAATAGTGTAGAGTCTAGATGACATAATTGTGAGTTTGTATAAGTCATGATGCAATCTGTTGACATAATTGTGAGTTTGTATAAATCATGATGCAATCTGTTTACAAGATACTTTTCCAACATTAAACTATATACGTTTATGTATTTAAATCTATTTTATTCCACCTGGTTTGACATTCGATTTATATAGTACATAGTAGCTTCTAGCAGGAGTACGTTGAAGGAATGACATAGGGAACAAAGTTTAAAGCTAGGTTTTTTTAAAGTTTAAAGTTAGTATATTGATTTTACTAATTATAATTATCTATAACAGTTTATATTTTAATACTTAACTTTCAGGTTAGTTTTATGTAGCTAGTATATTAATTATAGAAGTGAATTCTTTAATAATATAATCCTATAAATGCAAAAAGGTTATAGGTTAGTGTCTAGTTTTATATATTAATTATAGAAGTTAATTCTTTAATAATATAGAATCCTATAAATGCAAAAGAGTTATAGGTTAGTGTCTAGTTTTATATTAGGGGTAGTTTTTATTTAGTTAGTATATTTTTCAGTAGGTAGGTCAGTATTTTATATTAATAAGTTATGTTAATTTAACTTATAGTTTAGGTTAGTTTTTTATTTATATATTGTTAGTATATTATCTAATTAATTAGGTTTATTATTTGAGGGAACGTTAGTATATTAGTTATAAACTAGTTTTTTGTTAAATATTTAAGTTAGGATTAGTTATTTAAACTAATAGTATAGTTTAGTTTTTTTCATACAGTTATTATATCATCTTGAAAAAAAATTAGGGTATTTATTTAATCTAGTATTACTATATTGGTTAAGTAGGTATAAAGTTTTAAGTTAATTGATAAAAAAAGATAAAGTTAGTACATTAATATATTTATATCAGTAAAATAATATATTTACATTAAATTACATTAAAAAGGTATTAGTACATATTAACATACATTAAAAAAAGTTATGTTAATTTTACTTATAGTTTAGGTTAGTTTTTTATTTATATATTGTTAGTATATTATCTAATTAATTAGGTTTATTGTTTGAGGGAAGGTTAGTATATTATTTATAAACTAGTATTTTGTTAAATATTTAAGTTAGGATTAGTTATTTAAAAGAATATTATAGTTTAGTTTTTTTTATATAGTTATTATATCATCTTGAAAAACAATTAGGGTATTTATTTAATCTAGTATTAGTATATTGGTTAAGTAGGTATAGATTTTTAAGTTAATTGATAAAAAAAAGAGATAAAGTTAGTACATTAATATATTTACATAAGTAAAATAATATATTTACATTAAATTACATTAAAAAGGTATTAGTACATTAAAACTTATGTTAATATATTTATTAGATTTTAATGTTAGCAATTAAATTGTTAAGTTAGGGTTAAATAAAATTCCAATTAGAATTTTAGTTGTAAAAATTACGGTTTATATATATATATATAACTCTAATTTTCCATGAGAACTCTAAAACTAGTAGGTCAAGCCCAAAATCATTAAAAAAACAATAATTAGTTGGCTTTTTTTCCTATAATTCTATATCTTAATGGACTCTATTAATCTAAGCTATTCTCCTAAACCTGGGATCTATGGCTATCCATTGGTTGTAGCTTGGGTGGTTAGGAGGAAAGATTTTTCCCTCCCCACCCATGTTCAATTCTGGTAAGTGACATGATGTTCTTGTTGAGCCCTATTGTAATGATTGTATTTCAAGCTTTCCTTGATTCCATCGGAATAACAGGAACCATGCCAGGATGTTGTCTTATTACACTATGCATGATTATTTTTTACACTTGTAAGAGTATAAGATTTCACAATTTGAAACGAAATTGCTAGGGTATATGAAAACGTAATTCAAGAAAACAAAATGCAAACATAAATGAAAATGCTAGGGTATATGAAAATGAAATTCAAGCAAACCAATTTCTAAGGGTTATCTCTTCATGGCGAGGTCGTGGGTATTTCTTCTTTGGGTTGCTTAAATGGACTTTGACAACTACTTTTCCTATTGCAGAGCTGGTAGATTCATCCTTGTTCAATTCAATATGTGAGATTCTCCCTTGTCGTAGATTAAAGTTTCAATTTCAATGGCTAGATAGTTAAATATTTACAATTTGGACTAAGTTTTGATATATACAATATATTTATATAGTTATTAACTGAAAGACATGGCTTATTTCAGGTTGACATTTAATTTTTTAGCAACATTAATATTTTTTTTATTTCTTTATTATTATATGTTAGGAACGTGACAACTTCGCCCCCTTACTAGGCCACATAGCACCTCTCAGTGCAACAATGTTGTCACCTAACAACATGTATTTCACTTAGAACTTGTAACTGATTGATGCACGCATGAAAGAAAACTGTAAAATGTAGAAGATTACAATCGTATTCTCAGCCATTGTGTTTTGTAATTTTTCATTGTAGCCTTGTCTTCTATGGTTGATGGTTCATTAAGCCATTTCCTTCCATTCCTTTTTTGGAAAATATTTCTTACATAAATTTACAGTGCTTCCATTCCTTTTTTGGAAAATATTTCTTACATAAATTTACAGTGCTTCCTTTCACTAGCTTCCATGCTATGAACGGTGTATCTATGTTGTCAAAACCACCCAGGACTTTCACCTAGCCTCATCTGTACCCATTCAAGGTGGGTGGGGCGGGGATTTGAACCCAAGTCTCCACATTAATACATGTCTTATCACTTCACTTCTTGCTTGCCTCTAGACCATACACTCCTGTGGCCTTCCTTCAATTTATGTAGTTACTAAATCCAAGTAGTTGTGTTTCTTTGTTCATTAGAATGAGAACCTTCGGATGGTAAGTAATGACAGTATAGAGTTTCTTGCTAATGCAATTGATGAGGTAATATAGATTTAACTTTATTATAAAATCAGTTAATGTCAAGCATTTGTTCAATTTTTCATGTCATTTTTTAATACTTGTTTTCTATTCGATGAAATATTATTATTAATCTATTTTGAGGCTATTAGTTGTCAACTTGATCGTGTCATCATACTAGGAAATAAGTAAATTTACATCTCATAATTTTGTCATATTTTTCATAGCATAATGCACAAAGTTGACTTTATTTCCATTCAATCTTCACAATTCACTATATATCATTCAGATTCAAAATGGTGCAACTTTTGTCATTGTGGAAAAAATTAAGAACCCTAGGGACAACAATCCCACTCTTCTTTTCCAAGGTATGTCGAGAATGCACTCAAGAATACTTGGGTGTTTTTAAGGCTTGATGTTTTTGGTTCATTTTCTCCCAAAGAGAATGGATACTCTTTTATTGAAATGTTTAATTATTAGATTGGTTTTCTATCTTCCATTCTTATTTAGGAAGTGATTTATTGTGAACAATTAAAATTAACAAATATGTTTTGGTATTTTTAAATATTTAAGCTAGGACCATCAACAATTAACATAGTTTATAAAAGGTTCATAAAGTATGATAGAGTATCATGATATCATTAGTACAGAGTGCTCCTTTTGCAATGGGTCTCATTTATTGAAAAAAATAATTTTCTATCAATGGGTGTGTGAGAGATATGGTTCGTTATTCACTTAGATGGTGCATTTATTACATGATATAGGATTCTATTTAAGGATGCTAGCTTGCCTTACACGCGGGTGGTTGGTGGTTCGATTCCTTCATGCCCTATCTACATAAATCACTGACTAATTAAATGACCAATTAACAACAATCAATGACTACATAAATGAGACCGATTAACAACAATCAATGACTAAATAAATGGCCATTTAAGAATAATCAATGACTAACTAGTTAACAACAATCAATGACTAAATGTACTACTAAATAGTTAATGACCAAATAAATTACTAAAAACAACAATTAATGACCAAATAAACGACCAAATAGCAACAATTAATGACCAAATAAATGACTAAATATATGACCAAAGCTTGAAGTAATTCAATAAATTTATGACCAAATGATAACTAACCAATTTGGTTGGGTGATAAGTGACTTCTAATTTATGACCAGCGGTCATGTGACCAAATTTAGTCATTTATCATTGATTTTTACTCATTTTTTTAGTCACTTATAACCCATTTTGTACTAGTGGTAGGAATGGATCCATGTTTAAGTTTGTCAATAGTTTTATGGGTACATGTTTATCTTTATGATTTTGAGCCAGGTGATCATGACTCGAGAAGGATGGATGAAGGATATAGGGAAAGTGGAGATAGATTGTCGTCCCTCTTCTTCTGAATAAGAATAGGATTTTGGGGTCCAAAAGATTCCCAGTGGGGAGGCATGATCCAAGAGAATCTTCACTGATCAAAAGTGGTTAACAAGTGGTCAGAAATTTATAGTCTCAGAATCTAAATAGACAACATCATGTCAAAGAGATCATCGATATGAATCCAATGGTGCGAATGACATGTTGAACGAACTCTGTATGCAAACGTTTTGCAGTTCAGAAGTTCGTTCCAAACAAGCAAAATGGGAAAAAGAGGTGCCACGTGGCATCCGTATAGTCTGTATAGATGATGTGGTCCAATTGCATGCTGACACATGGCAATCTGCACTGATGATGTGGGAGGCCAGTTAACATTCATACTAATGATGTGGCGATGATGTGGCAATGATGTGACCGATGACATGGAAGTGATGTGGATGATGACATGGCTAGAAGGCAGCCAATGAGAAGGTGCCACATGGCCCAATGATAGGATGCCACTTGGCACCCCCATGGGAACAAAAATGGGTCTAATATACCTTCACAAGTAATGAACCCAAGACCTCCATGCAAATCCTTTGACTTACCATTATGCCAAAAGTCATTCATTTGAAAAGTATGTGAATAACATTTTAATTAAATGATATTTATTATTTAATGAATTGGAAGCTCCGCCAAACTTCGCATACCTTCCACCAAATCTAGTGATTCCTCCAAATTTAGTTACAACCAACTGAAGTTATCCAAAAAAAAAATCAAGATTTGAAGAATCTTATGAATTGGATTTGCGATTTTGGGTGAACCACGTGTTTATCACATAGTTGGCATGAATTATAGTTGAAGGTGGTTCAAAACAACATAGTATATTTTATGCCCAAAATAAGGTATGCCACCATGGATTCCACTCAATGAATCTCCATATGGTTTTGGATATGACCATTATTACATTATATGGTTGCTTTGTTCCAAAAGGGTATCATATGGTTATTTGACTATATATGTTATCTTTTAATTTTGGGGATCAAATATTTTAAATTTGGATTGAAGTTATGAACACTTGGGTATTTAAGCCAGGTTGTTTTTCCATGTAAGGAGGCCAAACTTTGAAGGAGCCAAGCTTTGGGGGATGCTTGAGAGGTAGTTTTGGAGGAGAATTCTTCGTGGGAATTCTTGGAAGTTGTGTGACGCTTATTTTATTATTCTTAGAGTGAGAGATTTTGAAGAATATTAGTGAAACTTCTTTGGTAATATTTCCAAGCCAAATTGTACTTGTCAAATATTGTATTTTGGTGCATCCAACATTTTGACCACATTAATAGGATTGGTCTTCATTGGAGAAGTGGACCTGGATAGTCCATGTGTTGACGAAATCTGTTAACAAGTTTGGTTTGTCGTGTTTTTTATGCTTTGATTTTAATATTGTCATAATTGTTGCATTTAACTTACTTATGCTTTTAAATCATTAATTAAGCATTATGTTATGAATTTGCAACATTATTATGTAATAATGACAAGCATGATGACATTTTTATACTCACATTGAAATCCATTTTAGTCATTGGATCCTTGGGTCGTTTCCCGGATCAAGGTTCCACTTGGATCATTTCCCAATCAATCACATGGTTAGGATCATGTACATATTCCGTCAGAGAAGAAACATGAAAAACATTATGAGCTCTAGTGTTGATAAGAAATGTAATTCTATATGAAACTGATCCTATCCTCTCAAGCACTTCAAATGGTCCATAATATCTTGGTTATAGCTTGGCATAACTCCCAAGCTTCAACGAAATTTTCCTTGGCATCATTATAAGGAAAAAATGATCCCTAACATGAAATTCCATATGCACTATATTCATATCGATATAGATTTTATGTTTATCTTGGGGTGCCTTCGAATTATGCCTAATTTTTGCAACCTCTTGTTCCATTTCCTTGGTCAATTATGTCCTACGCATAATTCTTCTCATTGGATTATCCCAAGTCACGAGTGTACTACACCTTCCATACAAATATTCAAATGCACTCATTCACACCGATGCTTGTTGACCATTCTTATATGAAAACTCTACCAAGTGTATATAATATCACCACTTAAATGGTTTTTCCATCAGATACATGTGCAACATGTCTTCACCTTATTTACTCTTTACATTTTCCCATCCATTTGTGGGTGGTATGGAGTGCTACAATTTAGTAGTGTACGCAAACTTGAAAATAGGATATTTAATAAATTATAAGTATTTTTTTTCTCATGGCCAAATACAATTGCTTTGGGTAACTCATGCAACCTCAATATATCCTTCATGAAAATATTTGCAATGTCAACCACTTTATCTACAAACTTAACTGGTATGAAATGTGTTTCCTCTATTAACTTGTCCACCACCACCATGATCGAGTCATGATGTCTCACTATCATTGGCAACCATGTATTAAAATCCATGGAGATCACTTCACATTTCCATTCTACAATTGGCAAAGACTGCAATAAACATGTTGGATGTTGATGCTCATCCTTCACTTGTTGACATTGCATATATTTAGAAATGTACTCAACAATATCTTATGTGTTCTTGGCCAAAAATACTACTTACTTGCTATAGAAATTGTTTTATGGTATCCTTGGTGACCGAAATATGACATCTTATGTAATTCATCCATAACAATTATCCTCAATTATTGCACATTCAAAATACACATTCTATTTTTATAGGTAATAATTCCATTGCTCAAATGATAACCTTCATACCTCTTTTCTAAATTATGTTGTAATTTGTCTTTTACTTACACATATTTCCCATCTCCAGCAAGAGAGTCAATAATCAGTTGCCTCAAATATGATTAAAAATTGCTCATGGATGCCACATACATTGGATTCACTTTTGCTACAACAATAAAAAAGTAATAAATAGGTAACTATTCATAATAGAAGTTAATAATATTAAAATATAGTTTATGAAGAGAAGTGTCTCTTCAATATGTGATGGCCAAGCCATATTTAAGGCAACCATATCCTTTGTAATTTAATCATCATCGATTATATATTATTATTTTATCAAATGGAGTTATTTTCCATTGGAGGATTATTCGCTTGAATAATCACTGAGTATATCCAGACACGGATATAGCATTCTGTTGAGTGCATAAACCACTTTATTTTCTTTCCATTTTATGTGTTTGATCTCAAAATCAAATTGACATAAAAATTCCAGACACCTAGCTTTCTTCGCATTTAATGTTGGATGCTTAAATAAATATTTTAGACCGTGACAATGGTTTGTTCTTAGTTCAAATTTCCTTCCTATAAAACAATGCCTCGTAAAAGTTGGAATTCTTGATTAGTAATTTTCTATGATATATCGAGCACCCTAAACAAATATCATATGTAAATATTGTGTCCCTGGGAAGTTGATATATCAACTAACCACCTCACATCCTACAAATCCTTTCAACACTTTATCTCCTAGGGTTAGGTTTTTGGATGTTACGGTTTTTACCTCTATATGATTATGATAAAAAGTCCCTTTATAGTCTCTTTATAATTATCTCTTGCGAATGAGCATAGGTTACACATCTCTCTTCAGAGATAAGCTACCTCCGTTAGATCTAGTTTGTATTGCTTTGCAATTTACAATGTTTTTCCATTCCATTCATTAATAGAACTTGGGTTTTAATATACTACTTTGCTTCCTGCAAAACATGCGATCGTGTGTTTCCATTTTATATTGCTTCCTTCATTTCATTCTACAAATAATCCATATCTTCAACTCAATCATGTGCATAGCTTCCACAATCTGACTTTAATTGTCTTTTCTTTCCTTAATTACATCACGATTCTCTATCTAGCAATACTAACCTTTATGTTTAGTGAATTTGTTCATTCTCATTTGTGACTCTTCATTGTACCCTTTAGTTTCTATATTTTTGTTTTTTTTAGATATTAAATGTGACAGGGCGATTTCCATGAAATCGTCGAATTAAATAATTAAATTGTTCCAACAATTTTCAAGGGTAATACTTATCCAATTCCCCCCACTTTTTGATATTTGATTCCAGATATTGGTTATTACTTATCTATTTTCATCCAGTCGTCTCTCAAGGAAGAACCATGTAATACCCTCAATTTTGGCATTGAATGTATTAAATGAGACTATCTAAATCATTTAATTATGCTAGTATGGAGATCAAGGTTGAGGCCCAACTAGTGAGTGGTTAGGCATTTATAATGTAAATATATCTATATTGACCACATGGTTTCTTTTTCATGATAATTAGAAAGCTAGATGTTAATAGTATGTTGGAAAAATAATGAAATGGTCCAAGATGGTTGTGTAAAGAGAACTATAGGGGCTATGATTCCACTAGAGGGGAAGAGGAAAGGGGGCTGATGGGATATTAAATCATCTATTTCCAAGTGCTAGCGTTAGAAATCGTCCATTTTCTTCCTTATGTCCTAAATGAGCCAATTACTTCCATTTGACTATTAAATCCAATCATTAAATGCATGTGGAAAGTTGGTGGGGGAATTCTTCTCATATAGTTATGGAAGCATGGGATGCATATACTTCTATGACTACTATAATAGTCCTCTGTTCTATGGTTAGAAGTTATGTCTGATATCTTGTCACCATGGTCTTGTCTCTTTTGGAGAGTATCATCCATTTTTCACAAGCATATTTTACACTACACATAGTTTTTCCTTTTTCATATTCATGTCATTTCCATCACCATTACCAGGCCGAGTAATAACCATAAATTCAAAATTGTAAATGAAAATTGTATATTTGAGAGAAAATAGATGGTTGTAGATGAACATTGAGGTTGGGAAAGATAGGAGCATTTTCCCATTAAGTTTTGCTAATACTAAATTCTTGAGAAACCATGAATTAATACTATGGGAGATTCTCCAACAATGTCACACAATAGATTGGACTCTTTCTACATACACTACTAAGCACTATAAGGGTTGTATTACCTAAGGGAACAATTTATCAGTAAACGGAAATTCCTTCCTTGTGTTGTGTGGGGAAGTAGAAAAGAGTGCCATGGATGCAATGGCTAAGTGAGATTCATGCAAATTCCCAAAGGTGGGCAATTTGGCTCAACATGAGAGAAAATGGGTTATGAGCTAAGAGAGAGAAGCATGTAGGTGTTCCCTTCACCTTGGTGGCTTCATATCCCATATTGGGGGTGGTATCTATAACCGATACCTATGGTTGGGTGAAAAATATCTCTTACACAACCAGTTGCTTAGATCTTCCATGTTAAAAGATAAGTATTCTCTTGTATTTGAATGCAACATGATTTTATTTTATGTTTGTGATAATTATGCTTGTTTATGCATGTTGTATCTATGGATAGAGTTTTATTTTTGTTTTTTTTTACAATTATGCATATGCAGATACATTTCATATTAAAAATCCATCATTCTATCTATGGGGTGAAATTTGAAACTTGTAATTGGTAAATATCCCCCTATATCCGTAGAATGGATGGAGGGGGATGTGACACACCATGTTCCAAACAAAAAAAGATGACTTAAAATATAGTTGACTATGATAACATTTTATCTAGGAGAATTTACTAGAGGAGAATCATCAATCTTCATTTCATCTCATGGGATGTGCATAACATTGAGGCTTGTTTCAATCATTTGTACTTATTCTTCTAAACTACTAACTGTCATGAAAGCTTCCTCTTCCACATTTGGTCAAGCATTCCTAAACTCATATAAGGTTAGTATATTTTCAACATGTCGGTCATCATGAGTTACATTTGGAGGAACCATCATAGCTACCTCACGTTCCACACATATTCGATGCACAAAATACTTAGGTGGGGTTGGTATATTATGGATCCATTGCTCTATGCATTTATTTGGTGAATTGAGTCGGAACATATTTGCAATTTACCGCATTTATGCTCTCCTTTTTTCTCTACTCTCTCTCCCCAATTTGTGCATGTCAAGGGGTGGTTTGTAGACATCCATCCTTATTGGTATTATATTTTGTGCTTCTTTGTCAAGTTCACTTCAAGTGTATATTTTTTTAAGGTGGTAATACTTTTCTAAGCATATTCAATCTACTTGGTCTTCTTCTATTGTGGGATGACTAGGTATTGTATCGATCAAGGAATTTCATAGTTTTCGTAGCCCCCCATGTCAGAACTTAATTTTACGCACTATCAATGATCATATCCATTATGACTATTTGCTTAGAAAATATTCCTGCTCTTGTTGTGTCCTTCCCTAGTTAGTTGTATGTAGGTGTTAATTAGTGGTCTTTCTTCTACTATGTGACCCATACATGTTAGAGCATAATAACCCTCTCCATATATTCATTCTCCTACCTAGGGACTTAGTCTATGATCTCATGAGTCTACTAGAACAAATCCCATTCAATTCGGCCCTCTATGTAATGTCCCCATTCAAATAAATTTCAAGAAGAGAAAATTCCACCAATCTACTAGTTTCCTAGGTTGGGGTGGAAACATTAGATTTGGAATAAGGAGACTATAAAACCACCAAATGGAAATTAGCTTGACAAAATATATTAAATGGGTAATAAATAAATATTTAAGATAGGAAAATAAGGTGGCACTTGGTCATGAGGGAACATTGGAGGTGTGGGGCCCACTCAAGCAAGATTCCCCATGCAACATGGAATTCCACTCTCACTCATTCGAATCCAAGGTGGAGTCCAATGTTCTTGGGGGATTTGGAAGGGAATAATACTTGGCATGACTCAATGAGGTCTAAATGGAGAGGAAGAGTAACTCCCAAGGAAGAGGAAGAGGCATTTTAGAGCTGTGGGACACTTGGGCTAGATTCCCTAGCTTCTATGACAACAATGATGAAGATTCTATGACACTTATGACAAAAATTAGACATGATTGCTGAAATATGAAATATATGACATGTCAGGGATAAAAATAGCCTCCAAGAGAGCTCACAAGGGAGTTAGGGCATCCAAAGAGTCACCCATTCAAATTGAGTGAAGGAGGAGGCTAGGAATGGAGGCACAAGTGGCACACATTGGAATCTCTTGCCAATTCGAGTTGGCATGAAGATCATAGATGGAATTAGAGTTAAGGAAGCCTTTGGAAGTTTATAACAGTCAAGAACAAAGAAGGAGACCAGATTTTAATCATTTCTCATTTTGCAAATTGGATAGCATAGCTTGTCCATGCTAGTGGAGTGTTTACTCTACTTGCCTTAGGACCAATTTCGAGGGTGAAAGATTCCCATCCTAATTGGAAATTGGAGAGGCCATTCAGACCTTTAATTTGGAGCTACAATGGATTCATTTGGTTCAGGTTGAATCTACAGGGCTGCCCATGACATTCTCATCGTCAACTTGCTTCCACACCTTTCTCACTTTTCTCTTCATATTTTGGCTCTTGGAGGAAGGGCACACTTGGTGAGATGTTCTCCTTGGGGGAGCTCTCACTAGTACAAAATGAGAGATAAGTGACCAGGAGACCAAAAAATTTGGTCACCACGATTTTTTCAAGGGATAAATGACCAAAATTGAGAAATTTTAAGTGAGCTAACTATAAATGACCAATTTGGTCATGTGATAAGAACTAAACTAAAAATAACCAATTTGGTCATGGGATGCAAACTAAACTAAAAATTACAACATAACAATTGGTCATTTATTTGTTCATTTTTAGTTGTGTCACTCCGATAATGAAAAATTACAATTTTAACAATGAATTTGTACATTTTACTAAATTTTAACACTGTTGATGGATTCAGACTAAATTTTAACACTGCTGATGGATTCAGAGACCCCCCTAGGGGGGGATTCAGACTAAATTTTAACACTGCCAATGGATTCAGCGACCCCCCTAGGGGGAGTCTCTAAATCCATCAGCAGTGTTAAAATTTAGTAAAATGTAGACCCCCTCGTTAAATCATTGAATTAGTCCAAATATAATTAATATTCCCTTGACTGATGATATAACCAGATGGCCCATGAACATGTTTAACATAGATAACTAATGGAATTATACCCATGTATTATACATATAGGTATCTAATTATAAGCCGAAACTTGCTCAAGCCACTGCAAAATTACAAAATTTGCAGTTTATTAAATTTTAACACTGCGGATGGATTCAAAGACTCCCTCATGGGATCTTTGAATGCATCCGCAATGTTCAAATTTACTGAAAATTGTAGTTTTCTATTGCCTAATTCCATCAAATAACGTACCAAAAACGAAAAAATGCTACTCAAAATTGGTTATGACTAGTTACATTAAAACATGCCAATTATATGCCCCTCGCCCTCAAAAATATAATATGCGCTTTCTATCATATAATATAATATACTATTAATATAGGGGTCTATAATATAATAATATTAACCGTTTTTAAAAACTCAGACGGAATTAAAAATTGGGGAAAATGAAAATTGGGAATTAAAAATAGAGGCAAATGAAAATTGGGAAGCAAAAAATAAATTTTGGAAGAAATAGAAATTGGTGGAAGTAGAAATGGGGAAAAAGTTTTACATTCCCAACTAAGCAAATATGGAATGCCTAACTAAGAAAATATGGAATGGCCATGGCTGATATTCAATATATTATTTACTTTGCAATGGATCTCTGAGCTCTGGAGGGTCTTGGTTAAAGGTAAGCATTTGGATTCAATTTTTTGATGTAAGCATATGAATTCAAATTTTTTTATGTAGGGTTTCTATCTATTGGATGTGGAAATATAATCCCTATCATGAGTGTGTCTACGCCCCGCAAAATGAATTGAACAGAACCCTTGTCAACCAGCTACCAACACCTTTACCATCACCTCCTGAGACCACTAAGACGTATCCTCTACGGGATCCAAGTTGTCCCACCAAACTGGCAACTAGCCTAAGTGCTGTGAAAACCCAGGACATAGAGAAGTGAACTCTGGAAGGGTAGTGAACTTGGAGCTTTCGTGGAGAAGTTGCAGATTGATAAGGTGAGAATACCGGAGAAAAAATAAAACAACTGTCCAAACCAGTGAAACCACCAATTTTCATAATCCCAGGCTACGATAGACCATTTAATAGCCTACTCCTCGTATCATGAATTGTGTATCATGAGTGCATGAAGGTGCTTTCATTACTAGGATTTATGGAGCTGTACAGAGTTGCAACGTGATGGACAAAACCCATTCAATATACGATTTACTCTGCAATGGATCTCTGGAGGGTCTTGGTTAAGGGTTTTTACATGACCAACTGAGCAAATATATGATATTTTCCATGGTTTCAAGCCCAAATACCCATAGAACAATGGATATTGGCAGGATATCATCTGAGCGTAGTACCATGGGTAGCGTGAGGACCAAACCTTATGGGTACGTCTTTATATGTTAACAAATGAACACCATGAAAAAGTGGTGCAAGCTATATAATAGATTTTCACAAACTGAGAAGAAACACCAAAATGTCAAAACCCTTCTAAACTTGCAAACACCACAAAAAAATGACACATTTGTCAAACTTGACAAATATTAGAACTTCCAAATTTCAAGTTTTAAAATTTTATTAGAACTTCTAAATTTAAGTTTTAAAATTAAAATTTTAAAACCCCTGTGCATAAAAAAAAAACCTTTTTATATTCACGCCCATTCAAATTTATGCATAAGAGGCAAGAGCCATTGAATTAAATAAATGATAAACTTGAAATTATGTAAAGTAATTTTAATAAAGTTAACCATTCTAATATAAAGTTGACTCTCGTCAGTTTCAGGGCAGAACATATTAGATCAAGGATGTTGATTGATCTATGCATCATGCACATTTGGTAAGATTATTTGTCAATTATTCTATTTTTCTCACTCCCAATTGTTATTCAACATCCTCCATGGATTTTTATTTGCTCAACCGCCACGTCCTGCACATCTTTTCCTTCCTCTATGCTCCTACCTCTCCTCCTCTACAACCGAAAAGGTCTTGGAAAATCTTCCATGAGGATAAGTATGACTGGGAGTCGGAGCAACCTACAACTCAGAAAAGGTGGGAACTGAAGCAGGAGTAGATTACCCAAGATACCGTATACTATTGCGAAGCCTGGAGATTCGGCGTAGAAACAAACACTGTACGCTTATGGACCCAGGTTCCTTCAGATTGCGTGGAATACGTACAAAACTAGATGATCGGAAGCCAATACTCGAGGGACCTACAGATGGTGGCCAACGAATCAATAAGTTACGTTAGCGCCCTCATGGCCTCAACCTCAGGCAATGGGAAGGACGCCTGGGTGTTTGATATTGATGAAACCCTTCTTTCCAATTTTCCCTATTACGTTGCCCATCATTTCGGGTAAGACTGAGAGACGCTCACCTACCCCCATTTTTTATTTTCTTTCTTGTCGTCTTTTAGCACCCGGTCATATGAGTGCCTAATTTTTTGTTGGACTTGCCTTGGCTTATCCTCATTTGCAGAGGCGAGGTGTTTGATGATAGCACTTTTAATAACTGGGTGGATCTGGAAAATCCCCCGGTATTGGTTTCTATGCATAGATTGTACGTCCATCTACTTGAATTTGTATGCCCATCTGCTTGAATTTGGGTTGAAGATCTTTTTATTGACAGGTAGGGACGAGACCCAGAGGAATGCCACTGAGAAAAATATGGTCCAAGCTGGTTATCATATGTGGGAGGCATTATTGTTGAGGTAATCACGACGCCTAGTGTCACTTCACACCCGTGTGCTTACCAATTAAATTTTTTAATGTATGTGCAAATTTTAATTGCCATTGCGTACTAGGGGCCTGTATTCAGTTATTTAGGTCACTTCTGCATTTTTGTTTTCATCGTAGAATTTTGATGGGTAATGCAGGGGAATGATTCTAATTGAGGTGATTTGAAAACGCCTGTTAGTTTTGCTTCATATTTTCCTGGGTGGAGTTTGAGGGGTATTAAATTGGAAAATAGTGTGTTGAGGTAATCAGTCCGGCTATTTAGATCAACGAAAATCTCCTGTTTTTCTTCATTTTTCTTTGGAAATGCTTTTGACAAAAGGGAAAAGAAGGTTACACCACATAAAGCAGACCTTTTAGGTGTGCCAAGTCCTCGGGGTAACCATTCCACCAAAATCATCAGATTTACACCCAGCCTAATCGCTCTTGAAAGTCAAGCCATTAGCTTGGGACAGACAAAAATTGAGTCTTGCTGACCAACCGTGAATTGAACCATTGTCCCATTGGTACCATTTTTTTAGGAACTTGGTGGATGTTTTAAAATATGGTAGGTGCATTTTGATCGATGATGCAACAAGAAAACCTCATATGGAGATAATTGGAATACCAATTTGTTTGTTTAATCTCAACAAGGCTTCCCTAGTTGGAGAAAGCTAGCTGGGTGTTGTTATTGTTTTAGTCAATTTTCAATTCTCCCAAGTGACAGGTTAGCCCCTGTAGGCCAAAATTCCTCCATAAGGGGTATTTATTGCAGATGAAGCCAGATCTTAAGTCCTTGGTGACATTGGTGAAATAGATACCCTAGTCCCGGTTTCTTAGCTGAAGTGAGGGTGGGGGGTGAGACATCTCATGCTGTGGGATTGCATGTCCTTGAAAGTGGGTTGTTTATTGCAGATGTGGGCAGGTTCCAGTCCTTGCTGACACTTGCTCAATAGATAGGTGCAAGTACTTGCTGACACTTCCAGAATAGATAGCATGGTGCACGTCCCTTGGTGACTTTGATGGAATATATACACTCAGTTGTAGTTGCTGAAGTGAAGGTGGGGGGAGTGTATAAGATGTATGACACGAATAGTTTCAACTTGTTGGTGTGCATTGGAAGCATTTCAACCCAATTTTTTTTTTTGTTTAATGATTTTGTCAGTTACTTTTGAGGGATAATGCATGTAAAGATCTTGTGTTTGAGTTTATGAGATTTCATGTGTATTTTATTTGATGATTTTTTGGGTGAATATTTATGAGTAATTTGTGTTGCAGGGGGGCAAATGATCATGGGAAGACTGTTGTGCTTTATAAGTATGAGAAGGGATTGCATATTGAGCAAGATGGGTTTAAGATTCGAGGGAATTCTAGTGATCAGTGGAGTGATGTATATGGATATTCTATTGGAGATAGAACTTTCAAGCTTCCCAATCCCATGTATTACATTGCCTTATTTTAATATTTACTGTGTTTCACTGGGGCATGGAAAAAAAAATTTCAGTCTCTGGAAATTAACATTCTAGGTATTTAAAGGGATACCATCATATATTTAAATATTTTCCTTCAGTCTCTCAATGTTTTCAATCTCATTACTCTCCCTCCTGTGATGAATGATAAAAAAATCATGCAACCTCTCTTATGTGCTTCTGCTTTTTCCATAGAGCGTTCTTTATATATCTCATATATAACATTCCTATTGACTGGTGGTTGTACTTATAATTGCGTAATGTTGAGGCTGTGTGCGACCTATGTACACTACACATCTCAAGGCTCGAACATAACTTGTTTCCAGCTCTTGGCCACTCAACAACAGTCGTTCAGTTTGTATTCTTTATGCAAATTTGGTCTTTACGGTTTTTTTTTTTAATATAGTAGGTGCAGTTACATTTCGGTGGTTGAAGATATTTTTCAAACTAAATTGTAGGCGTATCTCTCTGAAGAAACAATAATTATTAGTAGACAGGTATGATAAATTCGACCCCAATGTTGTATGAATTAATGCTTAAGTTTGTTTTATGTTCGTGCTTTACCGACGTTATTGGTTCTCCCATACTATATCTGATCCATCTTTATCCTAATAAATTCTCCCTTCAACCCTTATTTATTCAACTCTTTGCATCGTTTCTCCTTTCCTGTCACATTCTTAAGGTAGAGATATTGATCTATGCACATTCTATAAATAATCTTACCAAATTTGTTTGTGACAGAGATTTGAGGACATATATGGTGGAAAAATATATCACAACATTATTTTTGAGCTTTATGGCCATATGTGCAAATACAGTGAGGTAAATGTGGACTCTTAAATTAAAAGCATTGATTTATTTCAGTTGAATTGTATGGTGTTTGTGGAATCCTTTTCTATTTATTTCTCATAATAAAGCGATCGTGCTCCAACATACTTGCACATATTTTTAGAATTAAATCTTCAAACTGTTTTCCATCAGACAAAATGTCAGATGTTCCCATGTTGGACAATTATAGCTAGAAGTTTGGAAAAACATTGAGGTGTAGTTTACATAGATTATGAGCAATGTTTTTGTGGTTCTGTGCTAGGTGGGAAAATGAGCATGATCTCTAAGCATTGTGAGTAATATATTCAAATATTGTATAAGTTTCTTCTGATCCCTAGTTTGAGGTTTACATTCACGTGCTAAAAATATTTATATTGAATATTTAGTTTCTTTTTATATAAAAAAGCTTCAAGAAGTGGAGGATCCAAAAAATAAGACACCTCCAAAGTTTGAAAAATGAGTCTGCAAATTACCCAGATTCCTCATTTCAGTCTGGGTTTTTGTGCCTGCAAACTTTCATGTCTAATGGCTAATCAACACTGTTTCTCCTAAGTCACATCAATAGGTATCAAAAGTTAAAATGCATGCAAGCTACTGCATCACGCTGCTTCTGTGAGTTCTGGGTGTTGCAGCTTTGAGTCTATTCCCTCTATTTGCACTGCAATTTTCTGTTTTTGATTTTTGTGGACAGGGTATTATCGACAGCTACAAAATTGTGGCACATATCTTTGATTTCCTTAACATATGCTTGGATGTATTTCACTGATGTACATATATATTTGAGAATTTCAACTTTTTTTTTTCACTTTCTTTGATTCGAGATAATTTTGAAAAAGTTTTAAATAAATATTGGCCAACTTATTGATAATGATTTAGGCTTCGTATTGAACCACAAAAACCAATCATATGGGAAACCTTCTAGATACCTCAAGGTAATTGAGATTTGTTCCATTCCATCATTTGGTAGATATATCTCAAAATAGTATTGCACTGAGAGTAGCGAGGTGCTCTCATCCTAGAATGGGAGGATTGGCTCAGTCAATGAAATATTGCACCTATGCCTTAAAGAAGAACCATAACACATATAGCCTCATGTCTCCTGATAACACAATTGCTTTTCAATTTCAACATAATGTGTGTGGAAGGTCAATATATGCCCAAGGTACCATTGATGCTGTCATTTTTCTGGCAAGGAAGGTTCAATTGAAAGCAGAGAAGAGGCTTTACAATATGATCGATGTTTTGCATGAAGGTAATATGCGTTGATGCTCTTAGTATTTCATCCAGAATTTGGTGTTAGAGGATATTCCCTTTTCCACATTTGCAAGGACGAGAAGAAATGCTAGAAGCTGTTAGTTTGTTGGCAAGAGAAATATTATTCCCATTCAATTTCTCAGGTGGCCTTTATCTCCCTGTCCTTGGAGCATATTTGACAATCATTTTCATTTTTCTTCTTGTTGACTTATTTGGATGATTTTGATCCTTTTTCTAGAGAGGATTGAGAAGGCATATCTAAATCTTTTTCCGGGCCTGTTTAGCATATGAACAACAGTCGTCCAGTTTGTATTCTTTATGCAAATTTGGTCTTTAAAGATTTTTTTTCAAGATAGTAGGTGCAATTACATTTCGGTGGTTGAAGATAGTTTTCAAACTAAATTGCAGGCGTATCTCTCTGAAGAACCAATAATTATTAGTAGATATGTATGATAAATTCGACCCCAATCTTGTATGAATTAATGCTTAAGTTTGTTTTATGTTCGTGCTTTACCGACGCTATTGGTTCTCCCATACTATAGCTAATCCATCTTTATCCTAATAAATTCTCCCTTCAACCCTTATTTATTCAACTCTTTGCATCGTTTCTCCTTTCCTGTCACATTCTTAAGGTAGAGATATGTTGATGTATTTGTAACTTCGGAAGATATTCACTTGTTTATTGTATTTGGACTTTATTGTATCCCCAACGGAGATGTATTATTCCTCCGATTCGAAGTGTCATCATGTATACTTGCACGTGTCGCAAGTTATATTGTAAGTGTCGTAACTTATATATGATGGGTTATTAGACCACCTTGATGGGGTCATCCCTATATGAGTCATGTGGGTAAACTGGTTATTACACCACCTTAGTAGGGGTCGTCCCAGTCAGCATTATGTTAAGTGGTTAAGTTGAGGCCGACCTAGTTGAGTAAAGGTCAAGTGAAAGTTGGTGTATAAATAGAGAGCGTGTCTCTCTCATTTTACACATTGTTTCATTCACTCACTTCGCATTAGTTAGAGAAGAGAAGGGTGCTCACAAGTGGAGGAGGAGTATGTTGCTGAAGATATCTATCTCTTGGGTTTGATCATGGTGATCCTTTTATTGATGCTTATTTTATCTCTAAGGAAGTTGCGGGGTTTTTCACCTTCTTGGTTTTCCCCGGTGAAATGTTTTGTGTCTCTTGTCTCTTGTCTCTTATGCTTGATATGCTATACATGTTGTTATTCAGTTAAGATCCTAGATCAGAATGAATTAATTTCTAAAAATTAACATGGTATCAGAGCTAGCCTGAAGGAAGGCATGCTATGGCATTTATGAGACTTGTTGTACTTGCGACAAATCGAAAGCTAGGGCTTGATTTAGCAAAAAGCAGTCATCGTAGCACTTTCTCTATAAATCCATTTTGGAGAAGGTTCAGGATCTGAAACCCTGACAGGTTGTAGATAACATCCCCATGTACCCTTTTGCTTAAGCACAACTTCTAATTCGCTGTACTTTGTAAGTTATGATCTGTACAATCTAGGGTTTCTGCCTCTTCCAAATCTCAGTGATAAACAAGTGACCTAGGAAAAAAGGTCATAACTTGGGCTAGGAAGCTCCAAATGAAATTTCGTAAAAAGTGACAGGTAGGGCACAAACTGCAGTTTCTCAGGTAAGTTTTTCAGAGACCGAAGTTGAACCAGTGAGACATGGGATGGCGTACAAGTTTGATCTCTTGTTTTATCCCATAAACATGTCACGTTGTGACACTTGGTATAACTCTCTCTCAGAGAATCTAGTTGAGGTCAGACCTATGGGGTTGGAAAGATGACAGGTCAGGCTACCACAACTAGAAGTTTCAGACCCCGTGGATTCGTAATTTCAAAGATGCACCATAAACAATCAGGTGCATATTTATGTCAAAACATAATTGGATTCTGACCAGCACCCCTATTCTCTGCTTATCACTACTGCGGGAATTTAGGGTTTTGGAGAAAGTTGTAATTCTTGGAATCAGAGACCACGGCTGGATACTAATCACAAAAATCGAAATTTAGATATCAAGATTGAATTTTTTGGTTGGGAAGAAGGCCGGGCTTTATCAAACCCTAGTTCAGAAGTTTGATCGAAAAGATGGAAAATTAGGGCTTCTACAAAAGTTGGAATTTTTGAAGTCTGTGACCACGACTGAAAGCTCCTTAGAAAAATCAAAGCTTAGAGCTTTGGATCGAACCTTTTGGTTGGGAAGAAGGGTGGGCTTTATCAAACCCTAGTTCGGGGTCCTGTCTAGTGAATCCAAAAGTTTCAAAGGAAATTTTGAGGGGTCAAATTTTGCAGTTTTCAAATTATGAGTATACCAGCTTGATTAGCTCAGCAAGACGCATCTTTCTACGCTTTCAGAAGTTTGAAATTCAAAGTTTGAATTTTTAAGGTTTCTCTAAAAAACCCTAATCCGGCTCTAGATCCAGTTTCAACAAATCAAAGTGGATTGGGTTAATCCTAGAAGAGAATGAATTGGACACCTGCATAAGTGAAGAAGTTCCAGTTCCAAAGGGAGATGAGGTTGAGGCTTTACATGAGAAGGCTAGAAGCAATCCCAATAGGTATGACTTGAAGAAATACAGGTATGTTTTGAAATATGTTCATTATTAAGTTTATGATATGTTTGTCTTCATATTATTGAGGTGAGTACAATCTTGATTAATCTTAGAGTATGAATGCATGTGAATGATAGAAGACATTCATTGATTAGGATTATGACACTTATGATTGTACTAATGCATTGTGGTGTTGTATGAGGTCGATGTTGTCTGCTAACATGAAAGGTACATCAAGAAAGACAAACCAAGTTCTATATCAAGAACATATGACCATGGTGACATGAAGACAAAGACTCATCCATAGCCATTATAGAAGCTCTACTTACGATGTATGCATAATTTGGTTCTAGAATGCTTAAACTATGAGTTATACAGGTTACTAGCACAAGTCTTTGAAGAAGAACAAAAGGACATTATGAGGGTATGTTAGACATAACTAGCAGACATGATAACCAGGTATGTTTTTCCTATATCAAGAATCCTACCTTGTGTTAGGATCTTATACCTTTGTATGATTGATAATGATTATTCTTGATGTTAGAATTGTAAGTAATCAAGGCTTTATGCATATTATGTTTCTTACTCTGATTGATGATATGACTAACCAAAAGAATCCTATGGTCAAATAAGAATATGCATGAGTAAAAGAAGTTTTCCCTGAAATCTTGAATACTAATGCTTATTACCTATGTATGAAATGATCATGGCCATACATGTTAGGATTATTTAGGACCATAATGTTTTGATAGTATTGAGATTATACTAATGTATGTATGGTTATGTATGAGATCTTGAGGATAACACAATGATGACTCTAGTGCACACTTAAGCATGCATAATGGTCCAGGATGGATATAAGTTCAAGGACAGGTAATCCAGCGAGAAAAGATCAAGAGGGAGCACACTCCAATAGTTCCTACAAGGAAGCAAATATCAAGAGGGAGCACACTCCAATAGTTCCTGCAAGGAAGCAAAGATAAAGAGGGAGCACTCCAGGAAGAAAAGATCAAGAGGGAGTCCACCCAACAAACAAACAAAGATAAGTATTTGAATTGTCATTTCTTGTATGTTTGATTGTTTAAATAATACTATTCAAAGATGTATATACTTATGTTCCTAGACTTAGGTTATGTATTATGCATATTAGAATAATTGCATTAATGAACAGTATACTACTAATACACATGTAATGGGTAAGTGGCCTATGGCACTGTGCAACATTCCATTGCTACCTATCTAGAATGAAACCTCTTTGTTGACATGTTGGGATTTGTGCACACTCTTAACAATGTTCTGGTAGAGATGGGAAGGCATCTAGAAAGTTACAAGATATGGATAAATGTTGTATTGAAGCATTGGCTAAA
Source organism: Larix kaempferi (assembly GCA_027924585.1). Lineage (NCBI taxonomy): Eukaryota > Viridiplantae > Streptophyta > Pinopsida > Pinales > Pinaceae > Larix > Larix kaempferi. The sequence continues at coordinate 1,217,010 of BSBM01000033.1, forward strand.
ATAATTGCATGACTGTATAACATATTTATTGATGTGTAAGAATTTGTTCTGAAAACTATGAGATGTCTCTAATCATGCAATTTAACTTTTCTTGTAGGAAAGATCGTATACCATCACCTACAAAAGAAGGACTACAACATTTGTTCCAGCAACAACGTTATCTATTGAAGAATCTGAAGTTCCTAGGATCTGGGATGAAGTAATGGAAGGATGACATGATCCGTCGATCATGAAGAATGATGTTTGGGATGTGGTGCCAAGACCTGAAGGGAAGTCTATTGTGACTTCCAAGTGGATCTACAAGATCAAGCATGCTACAGATGGCAGCATAGAAAAATAAAAGGCAAGTGATGAAATGAATGATACACCAGATGGATGTCAAGACAATTTTCTTGAATGGTGTAGTCAAGGAGAAAGTGTATGTGGGGCAGCCACTTGGTTTTGAGACACATGACAGAGAGTCATATGTGTGCAGGTTGAAGAAATCCTTATATGGCTTGAAGCAAGCTCCTAGGACTTGGTATGGTAGGATATACAACTTTCTATCCAGTTTGGGATTTACCAAGAGTAAAGCGGATTCCAACCTCTACTACAAGGTTGAGGAAGGCAATCTTGTGATTCTACTCTTGTATGTGGATGACCTGTTTGTTATGGGTGAGGATAGATTGATTGCCGACATGAAGAGGAAGCTTGCTGCCGAGTTCGAGATGAAGGACTTTGGGATGATACACTACTTTCTAGGCATGGAGTTGTGGCAGAGTGTAGATGGAATCTTCCTTGGACAAGGGAAGTATGCAGTAGAGATCCTGAAGAGGTTCGGGATCCTGATCCGGTTGATTCCATGGTGTATCGTTAGATGATTGGGTCCTTCATGTACCTGAAAAACATGAGACCAGATATTTGCTTTGCGGTGAACACATTGAGCCAGTTCCTGACAGATCCTAGACATGTTCACCTGATTGATGTAAAGCATATTCTGAGGTACTTGAAGGGTACGGTTGATTATGGGCTCAAGTATGATGCGAATCAAAGGTTTAAGCTGGACGGTTATGTTGATTCAGATTGCGCAGGAAGTGCTGTAGATAGGAAGAGCACTTCAAAATGCTGCTTCAATATGGGATCAGGTGTGATCTCTTGGTTTAGCAGGAAGCAGTCCTGCATAGCATTGAGTACAACCGAAGCAGAGTATGTCGTAGCTTGTTCGGCGAGTTGTGAGGAAGTATGGCTGAGGAAGCTATTGTCTGAGTTATTTGATCTCTCGTTGGATGCTATTTGTATCTATTGTGACAACCAGAGTTGTGTGAAGTTGTCAGAGAAACCGGTGTTCCGTGACAGGTCGAAGCACATTGAGATCAAATATCACTATATCAGGGATATGGTGTAGAGAGGAGTAGTGAAGCTCCTGTATTTTGTGACAGGGGAGCAGGTTGTAAATGTGTTGATGAAACCACTTTCCAGATTGAAGTTTGAGTACTTCAGAGAGAGGCTTGGTGTTCTTCAAATTGATGACACTTTGAGGAATAAGTGATGGACACATTTGCAGGAGCCATTCCGAGCACGGTGAGAGGAGGATCCTTCCCATGGCTATGGATGTAAGTGTTGGATGATGAGCATCAGGAAGAAGCTCTAGTTACTTCTCTGTATATGCATCATGTTGGATGTTTTGTATGATCAGTTGGATCATGTATATGTAATTATGCATCATGTTGGATGTTGGATATGATCAGTTGGATCATGTATATGTATATGCATCATGTTGGATGCTGGATATGATCACTTGGATCATGTATTTGTATATGCATCATGTTGGATGCTTGATATGTATAAGATGGATACATTGGATGATCAGTTGGATTATGTATTTGTATATGTATCGGGTAGATACATTGTATGATCAGGTAGATCATGTATGTTGATATGTATCAGGTAGATACATTATATGATCAGGTGGATCATGTATTTGTTTATGTATCAGGTGGATACATTGTATGATCAGGTAGATCATGTATGATGATATGTACTAGGTAGATACTATGTATGCATGAGGTGGATGCATTGTATGATCATGATGATCATGGATGATGAGCTTCAAGATGTTGCTTCGGATGATATGCATCAGGTGGATGCATTGTATGATCAGGATGATCATGGATGGTGATCTTTAGGATGTCGCTCCAGATGACATGCATCAGGATGATCATGTGTGATGAGTATCAGGATGATATTCTGGATGATGTACATCAGGATGATGTATGAGCATCATGATTATGCTCCATGCGATGATGATTAGCTAAGATCATAAGTATCAGGTTGATACTTCGAGGTCATGGATGATATGTGGAAGGTTGTGCAAGTAGCATGTAATCAGTCATCTGAGATTCGATAGGTTGAGCCTTGTGCTCATAATCAGTCCTGGGATGAGGTATTTCTATGGAGACACGTAATTAGTCCTAGAGATCCGATAGGTTGAGCTGCGTGCTCATAATAAGACTTGGGATTCTCTTTAGAGATCTTGTCGGTCGTGCTGCGGCACATAAATGTTCCTGGGATACTCTTTAAAGGTATTGTCCATTCACACGTAATCAGTCCTGGAGATCCGGTAGGTTGAGCTGCATGCTCGTAATAAGTCCTGGGATGCTCTTTAGAGATCTTGCCGGTCGTGCTGCGGCACATAAATGTTCCTGGGATGCTCTTTAAAGGTATTGTGAAAGGGATGCATGTAATCAGTCCTGAGAGATCTTTCCAGTCGTGCTTAGGCACATAAATGTTCCTGGGATGCTCTGGTCAGATATTGCATCAGCACATAATTAGTCCTGAGAGTCCACCTCTATTAGACCATTCACACAGATGATGAAGACCTATAGGTGGTGGGCCTACATCCAGCATGAAAAAGGGATGGATTTATAGAACTTCCTATGGCGAGTAGTTTAGAGATTGATTGAGATAGCAGCAGCAGTGGCGATGACGATGATTCGATGATGATGATCCAGTAACGATGATCCAGATAAGAAGACTTGTGCTAGCAGATCTATGTCAAGAGAATACCTTGCTTGTTAAGAGGGAGTGTTGATGTATTTGTAACTTCAGAAGATATTCACTTGTTTATTGTATTTGTACTTTATTGTATCCCCAATAGAGATGTATTATTCCTCCGATTGGAAGTGTTGTCATGTATACTTGCATGTGTCGCAAGTTATATTGTAAGTGTCGTAACTTATATATGATGTGTTATTAGACCACCTTGATGGGGTTGGCCTTGTATGAGTCATGTGGGTCAAAGGGTTATTAGACCACCTTAGTAGGGGTCGGCCCAGTCAACATTATGTTAAGTAGTTAAGTTGAGGCCGACCTAGTTGAGTAAAGGTCAAGTGAAAGTTAGTGTATAAATAGAGAGTGTGTCTCTCTCATTTTACACATTGTCTCATTCACTCACTTTGCATTAGTGAGAGAAGAGAAGGGTGCACACAAGTGGAGGAGGAGCATGCTGCTGAAGATATCTATCTCTTGGGTTTGATCATGGTGATCCTTGTATTGATTCTTATTCTATCTCTGAGTAAGTTGCGGGGTTTTTCACCTTATTGGTTTTCCCCAGTGAAATGTTTTGTGTCTCTTGTCTCTTGTCTCTTATGCTTGATACGCTATACATGTTGTTATTTCAGTTAAGATCCTGGATCAGAATGAATTAAATTCTGAAAATTAACAAGATATTGATCTATGCACATTCTATAAATAATCTTACCAAATTTGTCTGTGCCAAAGATTTGAGGACATATATGGTGGAAAAATATATCACAACATTATTTTTGAGCTTTATGGCCATATGTGCAAAGACAGTCAAGTAAATGTGGACTCTTAAATTAAAAGCATTGATTTATTTCAATTGAATTGTATGGTGTTTGCGGAATCCTTTTCTATTTATTTCTCATAATAAGGAAATGGTGCTCCAACATACTTGCACAAATTTTTAGAATTAAATCTTCAAACTGTTTTCCATCAGACAAAATGTTAGTTGTTCTCATGTTGGATAATTTTAGCCAGAAGTTTGGCAAAACATTGAGGTGTAGTTTACATAGATTCTGAGCAATGTTTTTGTGGTTCTGTGCTAGGTGGGGAAAATGAGCATGATCTCTAAGCATTGTGAGTAATATATTCAAATATTGTATAAGTTTCTTTCGATCCCCAGTTTGAGGTTTACATTCATGTGCTATAAATATTTCTGTTGAATATTTTGTTTCTTTTTATATAAAAAAGCTTCGAGAAGTGGAGGATCCAAAAAATAAGACACCTCCAAATTACCTAGATTCTTCATTTCAGTCTGGGTTTTTGTGCCTGCAAAATTTCATGTCAAATGGATAATCAACATTGTTTCTCCTAAGTCACATCAACAGGTGCAAAAGTTAAAACGCATGCAAGCTACTGCATCATGCTGCTTAGGTGAGTTCTGGGTGTTGCAGCTTTGACTCTATTCCCTCTATTTGCACTACAATTTTCTGTTTTTGATTTTTGTGGGAAGCGTATTATCGACAGCTACAAAATTGTGCCAGATATCTTTGATTTCCTTAACATATGCCTGGATGTATTGCACTGATGTACGTATATATTTGAGAATTTCAACTTTTTTATTTCCACTTTCTTTGATATTTGAGATAATTTTGAAAAAGTTTGAAATAAATATTGGCCAACTTATTGATAATGATTTAGGCTTCGTATTGAACCACAAAAACCAATCATATGGGAAACCTTCTAGATACCTCAAGGTAATTGAGATTTGTTCCATTCCATCATTTGGAAGATATATCTGAAATTATTATTGCACCGAGAGTAGCGAGGTGCTCTCAGCCCAGAATGGGAGGATTGGCTCGGTTAATGAAATAATGCACCTATACCTTAAAGCAGAACCATAACACATATAGCCTCATGTCTCCTGATAACACAGTTTCTTTTCAATTTCAACATAATGTGTGTGGAAGGTCAATATTTGCCTAGGGTACTATTAATGCTATCATTTTTCTCGCAAGGAAGGTTCAATTGAAAGCAGTGAAGAGGCTTTACAATATGATCGATGTTTTGCATGAATGTAATATGCGTTGATGCTCTTTGTATTTGATCCATATTTTGGTGTCATAGGATATTCCCTTTTCCACATTTGCAGTGACGAGAAAAAATGCTAGAAGCTGTTAGTTTGTTGGCAAGAGAAAGATTATTCGCATTCAATTTCTTAGGTGGCCTTTATCTCCCTGACCTTGGAGCATATTTGACCATCATTTTCATTTTTCTTCTTGTTGCCTTATTTGGATGATTTCGATCCTTTTTCCAGAGAGGATTGAGAAGGCATATCAGAACCTTTTTCTGGGCCTGTTTAGCATATGAACAACAGTTGTTTAGTTTGTATTCTTTATGCAAATTTGGTCTTTAAATATTTTTTTTCAAGATAGTAGGTGCAGTTACATTTCGGTGGTTGAAGATAGTTTTCAAACTAAATTGTAGGAGTATCTCTATGAAGAAACAATAATTATTAGTAGATAGGTATGATAAATTCGACCCAAATCTTGTATGAATTAATGCTTAAGTTTGTTTTCTGTTCGTACTTTATCGACGTTATTGGTTCTCCCATACTATAGCTGATCCATCTTTATCCTAATAAATTCTCCCTTCAACCCTTATTGATTCAACTCTTTGCATCATTTCTCCTTTCCTATGACATTCTTAAGGTAGAGATATTGATCTACGCACATTCTATAAATAATCTTACCAAATTTGTTTGTGATAGAGATTTGAGGACATATATGGTGGAAAAATATATCACAACATTATTTTTGAGCTTTATGGCCATATGTGCAAAGACAGTGAGGTAAATGTGGACTCTTAAATTAAAAGCATTGATTTATTTCAGTTGAATTGTATGGTGTTTGCGGAATCCTTTTCTATTTATTTCTCATAATAAGGCAATGGTGCTCCAACATACTTGCACATATTTTTAGAATTAAATCTTCAAACTGTTTTCCATCAAACAAAATGTCAGTTGTTCTCATGTTGGAGAATGTTAGCCATAAGTTTGGCAAAACATTGAGGTGTAGTTTACAGAGATTCTGAGCAATGTTTTTGTGGTTCTGTGCTAGGTGGGGAAAATGAGCATGATCTCTACATATTGTGAATAATATATTCAAATATTGTATAAGTTTCTTCCTATCCCCAGTTTGAGGTTTACATTCACGTGCTATAAAGATTTATGTTGAATATTTAGTTTCTTTTTATATAAAAAATCTTCGAGAAGTGGAGGATCCAAAAAATAAGACACCTCCAAAGTTTGAAAAATGAGTCTGCAAATTACCCAGATTCTTCATTTCAGTCTGGGTTTTTGTGCTTGCAAAATTTCATGTCAAATGGCTTGTCAACACTGTTTCTCCTAAGTCATGTCAACAGGTGTCAAAAGTTAAAACGCATGCAAGTTGCTTCATCACGGTGCTTCTGTGAGTTCTGGGTGTTGCAGCTTTGACTCTATTCCCTCTATTTGCACTACAATTTTATGTTTTTTATTTTTGTGGGCAGGGTATTATCGACAACTACAAAATTGTGGCACATATCTTTGATTTCCTTAACATATGCCCGGATGTATTGCACTGATGTACATATATATTTGAGAATTTAAACTTTTTTATTTTCACTTTCTTTGATATTTGAGATAATTTTGAAAAAGTTCGAAATAAATATTGGCCAACTTATTGATAATTCTTTAGGCTTCGTATTGAACCACAAAAACCAATCATATGGGAAACCTTCTAGATACCTCAAGGTAATTGAGATTTGTTCCATTCCATCATTTGTCAGATATATCTCAAAATATTATTGCACCGAGAGTAGCGAGGTGCTCTCATTCCAGAATGGGAGGATTGGCTCAGTTAATGAAATATTGCACCTATGCCTTAAAGCATAACTCTAGCACATATAGCCTCACATCTCCTAATAACACAGTTGCTTTTCAATTTCAACATAATGTGTGTGGAAGGTTAATATATGCCTAGGGTACCATTGATGCTGTCATTTTTTTTTCAAGGAAGGTTCAATTGAAAGCAGAGAAGAGGCTTTACAATATGATCGATGTTTTGCATGAAGGTAATATGCGTTGATGCTCTTAGTATTTGATCCAGAGTTTGGTGTTAGAGGATATTCCCTTTTCCACATTTGCAATGATGAGAAGAAATGCTAGAAGCTGTTAGTTTGTTGGCAAGAGAAAGATTATTCCCATTCAAATTCTTAGGTGGCCTTTATCTCCCTGTCCTTGGAGCATATTTGACCATCATTTTCATTTTTTTTCTTGTTGGCTTATTTGGATGATTTCAATCCTTTTTCTAGAGAGGATTGAGAAGGCATATCTAAACCTTTTTCTGGGCATGTTTAGGATATGATAAACACAACATTTTAACTATACTACACAATATCAGTCAATTTTGTTACAACTTTGCTTATACCAATACTGCTCATTGTATTTAAATTTTTATGGCTAGAACTATGGCATGTTCCTTTAAAACCTGTTTTCTTAGGGGTATGAAACATTCTTCCTTTGATGCATTGCTTCTTTAAACCTTTTGCAGAATATATATATATATGGCCTGTTCCTTTAAAACCTGTTTTCTTAGGAGTATGAAACATTCTTCCTTTGATGCATTGCTTCTTTAAGCCTTTTGCAGAATATATATATATATATATATATATATATGAGTTGCAGGAGATGCCCTTCCCCACGTTTCCAGGCCAGAAACATCCTGGGGGTGTTTTGGTAGTGAAAATTTGTCCTTGAAACGTGGGCTCATGTTTCCAATGCGTTTTGGTCCAAAGAGTCTATGTTTTGTGTGTGTATACACATAAACACATGTCACACACATACTGCTGCCTACAGGCACCATACTAATTTTTAAAACTTTTGCCATACTGTTGGCCTAGTTGAATTTCTGCTGATGGATTTAGCATGCAGGCTGTAACATATATACCAATATATATTTGAATTTGAAGTTTCTAATGTAATGATGGCCAAAGGGGAAATAAACATCAAAACTGTAAATGATTGATTTAGGTTGGATGCTAAGTGACTGCACTTGAAGTTACCAGAATGGAAAAATGATATACATTAGCATAAGACTATCTGTAGAGATATTTTAATCTAATTCAAGCTTTAATCTCACAATGCGGAACCAATTTTGAAGTGGGAATGTATTGAGGAGATTAATATAGGAGAGTTTAGGTTGAAGTTCATTCTTCTTGCTTTCAAACTCATTGTTTACAAGCTTTCAGTTAAGCCTCTTCCCATAGTATGTTTTAAGAGAAATATTGGTTCCACTAGAGGGGGTTGATGAATAAACATCTCCACTATGGTCAAAAGAGTACAATATTATCATTACTTTATCGGGGGACCATTTTAACATATTAATGTCATTTAGCTTTTAAAAAAAAAAAATATTTGAAATTGTTTCAACTTGTTTATAAGTGGTGATTGATTCCTATTTCCTAGATGCATAATGGTTTAAATGAAGGTTGATAAACAAACACCTTAGTCTTACCTATAAGATGGTGCTTCTTGTTTAGTTTTGTTGAACCAAAGTTTGATATTATTTAATGCCCATGATATTAGCCGACAGTGATTCCATTTTGTTATTCATTGGTTGTAACGTCAAATTTTGTTATTAATTGCTAACATGATTTCTTGTTGCTTTCTTGCAGGCAAAACTGGTAGGTGATTTAAATGCAATATCGTCATCTACAGTTGGAGAATATGATTAAGATAAAAGGATTGCTGCTTATGAGAAAATATCATCTCAATTATTCTCCCATATAGGCGAGCAACATACCTTGCTTATTCTCTAACATTGTGTGTATGATATGTAATCAGAAGACCTCTCACTCAGGCATAGTGCCTCCAGTTGTCTGCTTTCTTTTTTTCAATTTTGTGCCTCTATATTAGAAAGTGAAGAGGTATTGTAGCAGGAAGAGATTCAAGATGACCTGGAAAGTGAAAAGAAACCTAATCATTTAAACATGGTGCAGCAAGAACTGCTTGATTCTTGCATCAATGATGGCTGTGGAAATTGGTCTAAAGTATCTGTTAAGCATGCTAGTTATAATTTTCTTCTCGCACATTTGAAGAATGGTATTACAAGCTTAGATACCTCCGCCCAAAGGGTATTTTTTGTTGATTTATTTTAAATTTGTATGCTATCCTCTTTAAGTTTTAGAGGTAAGCATTGCATTCTAGCATTATCAAATGTATCTATAGGAATGGGTGGCTTTACTACGTTCAATAGTACTTAGCCTTTCTGGTATTGCATCTTTGAATGAATGCAAGCCTCTTTCCAGCACAGATGTAGAAGTGGACTTCTTCAACAATATTTTTCACATTCAGGTTTCCTGTTCTTTCCTTTTATTTCCCTTTCTTCCCAAAAAATTTCTTTGCGTGGAAAGCAGTCTGACAGTGGTTTGTTTACTTATGCAGAGGCATAGGAGATCAAGAGGAATGACATGGTTTAGAAATATTGTGGATGTTGGAAATCTATCTCAGGTAAAATAATGTTTGAGTCTGAGATAACTCTGTGAACATGTTTTTCATTATTTGAGTCTGGGATAACTCTGTGTACATGTTTTTTATCTGTGGGTGACATTGGTGTGGTAAGTTGTTCATCTTTTCTATATCCTATTCTAACCACACCTCTCTGCAATATACTCACATTGCTAGTGAATATGGAATATTATGCAGGGAACACTCATGCAAATATTTGTGCCACTCTTTTTTAGTTTGTTGTTCGAGGCCAAAGGTGACAAGGAGGGGAATGTTGTGAATTCTTTCTTAGAAACCCTTTCTTGTATTGCTGGTCACATAAGATGGGATTCTTACTTTAGTTTATTGATGATATCATTTCGACTGATGGCTTTCAAGGAAGAGAATAGCAATATACTCGTACGTCTAATTTGTTCAATATTAGATAAGTTTCATTTTATTGATGGAATGGCCTCAACTGTAGGACTAGAAAAAACATGATCATCAATTTAAGATTGGTGAAAAAGCAATGGATAAAGACAGATATGGAATTAAGGAGGGATGGTGATAACAAAAATATTATCTACCCTGAAATACAAGAGCGTCTAAAAAAAGTGTGTGCTACCTGAGATAAATAAGATGATGATATCTCATGCGAATTTGGTTAATATTTCAGTTAGTCATGCTGCATTGAAGTTATTGAAGCTTATGCCTTTAGAAACAATGGAATCAGAGCTTCCTTGCATCATACAACGTATTTCTAATCTGTTGAAAAGTTGGCCTCATTCTTAATAACTGCAAGGTGCATGACCCAGGAATTATATTTAAGGGTGCTAGCTCAATGGTAGAGCACCTGCCTTATAAGCAGGAGGTTGGTGGTTTGATTCCACTGTGTCCTATTTATATTCTGAAACCACTAAAAAGAGATAAATGACTAAAAAAATGACCAAAATTTGCATATAAACGACCACCAATACAACATGAGAGATAAGTGACCAAAAAATGACCAAAATATGCATATAAATGACCCATTTTGAGTTGGCGATCACTGGTAGCAAATTAGCGGTCATTTATCACGTGACAAAAAATGTGGTCATTAATTGTGACAATTAATGACCAAATATATTACCGAATTAATGACCAAATATACAACCAAATATATGACCACAAGATAAGCTATAAATGACGAATCTAAATATGACCACATTTTTTGTCGCATGATATATGGCCACCAATTTGCTACCAGTGGTCACCAACTCAAAAGTGGTCATTTATATGCGGATTTTGGCCCTTTTTTTGGTCACTTATCTCTCATTTTGTACTAGTGTCTTGTGGCCCCATTTATTTGTAATCTGATGTATTTAATCTGTATTTTATGATCAGAAGATCCTCGGGTCGAAATACCAATTCAAACTATGTCAAAATACCAAACAATGTGTAAATGGTGCCATTTTCTTCATATCTTGTTATGAAAGCTTGAAGTTGATCTATTTTGACCTGTATCAGCTCATATATGCGAATTTTATGATTTATGGAGAGTAATTAATGTCTTTAATAAGTTTCATATACATTTCATAATCCTTTGGAACATAAATCTCGAATTTCATGAAAAGTGGTGAAGTTTCCTATTATTTCCCCCTATGTGAAGACATGTCCACAAACCTATGATTCATGGGAGTTGCAGAAGCCTTTAGAAACTAATTGATGATGCATTTGGGATCCAATTGAAGTACTTTAATAGTACCATGTCTTTGTTCTGAAATTTGGGAAGTTTGTACATCATTTGGAAGGCCATGTTTGTCCCCTACCCTTGGGGGTTTGAACCTCGATTTGACTAGTAAAGTTCCCTATTTTTACCTGATTATAAATTAATGTTGCATAAGTGTTTTGAGAGTTTCCAAGCATCCATCAGCCTCATTTTTATGTATTAATACCTTCCAAACACATTAAGACCCAATTCAGAAGCATTTGAGTCATTACTAGTCTAAGGGTCGAATTGGCCAAAAATTGCATTTTTTTCCTAATTTTTACAAATTCATTAAAAGGGACACTACAGTCTAAGTTAACATGATGCTTCATACTAATATTTGGGGTCCTAAAAAATCCTTACCTAAATTTTTCTGAATTCCTGAATTCTATTTTAGAATATGAGGGAAAATTCCTTAAATTAGGGATTATTTTCCTTGAATTTAGGGTCATGTATTGCAAGTTAAAGTTGCAAAGTCGATATGGGAGTTTAATCCACTGTTTAGGGACTCCATCCACATTTTTTTAACTATTAGAAGACATTAGTTCCCTCCTTGAGTGTTTTTAGGGATTTACACCTCATGCATTTTCCTTCATCAAATTTCATGTGCCTTTTGTTAGTTGCAGTTAGTTGCTCGTAGCATGTTGAGAGCTAAGTCTGGTGCTTAGCATATCCATGGGTTAGTTAACTCATATTAGAGAGTGTGCATGGCTATTCTTGTCACCTACCCAAATTCTGAGAATATTATTTATTTTCAAAATACTTTATGTTAAATTTTAATTACAAAGTTTTGTAATTATGACCAAGTTTGGTCAAGGATGATTGTAATTACTGATGATTATTATTTAATAATTAAAGTAGGAGACAAACACCCAAGGGAACTGTTAAATGAGTGTTCACTAACCCACTAGGAGGAATGGAAGCTGTTAGAAGGCATGGGACAGATGGCAGCAATTGCACTTCACAACTAGCTGTTGGTTATGGGACAAATACCCCTAAAAATGTGGCATTATCCCCCAGGTGGTGGGAGTGAGTAGGAAACTCTCTTAAAAATATTTTCTATAGAAATATTCCTCAATTGCATCAGGTGATCACTGAGAGATTTGAATAGGGAGGCTACGTGAGAATGCAATTTTAAGTCTGCTAATTATACTGTGAAGGCAAACCAGAGGTGCTGGTGCAGTTCATTTTTTACTGCTGAGTCTTAAGGACTGGACAATCTACATTCTATTGCAAGTTGATGTGCTAAGGCTTCTACAGAATCTTCCTCCTGGTGGTTCAATGAAGAGGCTCGGGGGTCCTAAGGCAAGTAACTTGGCTGTATTCAGGAATTGGTTGGGTGGAATAGGTTCCTTGGGTTGTTTGTTTCCCTACAGTTAACCAGGTTTTACTGTTCCTACTTTGTTTATAGTTTAATGTTTCTGCTTAGTATAATTATTAAACTCTGTCATGTAAAAGAAGTTATTTTATTTTCTGATCTATGTATGATTCTGAATGATGAAGCTTTGTGAAATATTTGATTTGATAACCATCTCTATATTTTTCCCATGTTGTTCTCTACATAGTACTCTAGTATAGAGAAGCAAATTAATGATAGATGAGAGATAGGCAGAATGCCATTGATTGGATAAATGATTTCGGTAGTGTTTTGGTTAAAATTATGTCCTATAATTAAACACAGTAAACATTACAGTATAGCATTAACAACAGTATAACATTCATTTAATTAACACATGAAAGAAAAACATAGTATGTTTTCTACATAGTTCTATATATTTCTCTTGACTCTATTCATTTCAGATAGCAATCAAATGCATCAATATTATACATTTCATGTTTTTCAATCAAGTGTAATTTCAAGAATAATAACAGCTGCAAGAATTATTTTCTACACAAGGTTTATATGTTTCCATTTCAAATACATCTTTTTCAGATAGAAGTATCATGCAATTCAACATTTATTTCCCTAATGTTTTCCAGTAAAGTACAATCTCAAAATTTAGCATTTGCAAAATATATTCTTTACACAAAATTATTATATGTAAATCTATTAATTCATTATCCATTCATTTGATTATTTAAAATACAAATCTATTCATAGTTGTATCAAACACTATAGTATAGTCAAAACAAAAACACTTAACAGCCGAAAATATTTTCATCATATTTTCCAAACCCTAACTTACATTCGAGACTACTACAGACATTATTCACCACTTAGAAGAAAGCATGATTCTGAACTAATGACTTTTGATAAGCTTATAACCGTAGTAAGAACCCTTATACGTTATCGAAACCATTTGATGTAATACAAAAACCTAGTACCAGCTAGATAGTATTCGTAAGCTACAGGTAGGGTTTTCTTCGTGACACAAACTCGAACATGGAGGCATAACCCTTTTTGACATCATTTAACGGTCAACTTTTTCATCTATTTTCCAAACAAGACTATCCTCAACGAGAATGAAATATAGGCATACAATTTATACAGTTATGCAAATTATAATCTTCGTCCCAAGACAACCATCGTTGCTTGGCATCATCGTAACCATTATTTACACAGTGATCTCAAACTTTGCTTAAAACACAACTTTCCATAACAAAAACGAGTCATTGTTATAAATGAAAAAGAACCCTTGGTTCTTGGGATTTCCATTCAAAATTTATATCAGAGTTACATTACAGACCTGCCAAGGTTCCCTACTATACAGGGCTTAACTCGTATCAACCCAAAACTTTAAACAAGACTGTTGAGCAATGAAGTACACAGGGTTATACCCTTATCAGAAAACATTTAAAATACGATTTAGAAGATCTTAGCAAATAGCGCAACCAAGAAACAAAGAGCTGACTAGCCATTGAAACCAGTGAAGGGTATCCACTGTATAGTATGATCAAACTAAGACCCTAGAACTCAACACTTGGCCATCACCGAAAACAAATAGAATAGTTCCAACTATCATCACACCATATGCACCAGCTAAATCGTGCCAAATGCACCTGCAAGGTTTCAAGAACCACCGAGGTTTACCCGGAAGCAGTTGCAGCACTTCCATATCGAGTCCTTGTTATAGAAAACTTCGAACGAAGTGGGAACCTGCCATGTTACAAGTTCAAAGGGTTAAAAGCATGCAAACGCAAACAAAAAGAAAGCTCACAGTATTACACTCAGTATCAATTACTTACCGTTTAGAAGCTTCACTCCAAGCAAGATTGACAAAGCTAGAGATTTGTTGCAGCATTCATACATGCTGAGACTCAGAAGACGATACCATCTATTGGAAGAATCAAAATCCAAATACAAATCACTCTCAACAGCTGATAGAAGAACCACACTTCGTATGACTGTATCGTGGCTCTATGGCACGAAGCTTAAGCCTGTAACTTCAAACTATTTTAGTCAGGTCTCAGGTTCAAGTCCGAGGAGGAGTCCTCCTCTCAGAAAATCAAACAACCCTCCATCATAGCATTCGGTCGGCACCACTAAGCATAACAATGAAGACAAGAAACCAACTTCCATCACTTACCATTGCAAGTTTAGGGTTTTGTTCACATCCTTACATCATAGGAAAATCAACGGTGGGTCAACTGCCGGTAAGGCACATTGATAATCGAACCTGCAGTACATTCAATACCATTTCATAGCTGCAACTACCAACTGCCAAGTAAGCAGGCCGAGAGCTTGTGCATAGCATAGCTCAGCCATATCATGGTGATCGTTGAAATCACAAGCACGTGAATATCTTACAGCAGAGCTTCCACATCACCATCAAGTGGATCGACATTAATAGCTAAGAACTGTCATCACCAATTCAAGCATGTCAAGTACTGAGCTTTTTACCTATCATCATCATCATAGTTATTGCAATGTTAGATCTTTGTGCACCATTCTATATAGTTTCGAAGGCTTGTTAGGCATCGTGATAATAGTATTATCACATGCTATTCTTTTGTTTAGTGTGAATGTGTGGTCAATACAAATGTTTACATTTTCATTGTGATGATTAAACCCATAAAATGCACATTGTTTTATAGTCCAAAGGTTTGTTATGGGTATTGTATTAATGGTATTATTATATCAAAATGTTTATGCATAGACACTATCGAATATGTAATTCGATGCTATAGTTTTATTATAGATATTGTAATCCATTTTAAAAAGAAATAAAGTCTTAGCTATAGTTTTCAATTTTGTCAATATATTCTATAATGCTAGACCATAGCATACATGCCTTATTCATAATATATTTTATAATTTTGCTTTGTATTGCAAATTATAAATGACAAATATAATAGCATGAGTATAATTAAAAGGTGGCAGTGTACACTCTAACGTTGAGTCCATAGTATAGATACTAATCACTATGTTTTCACATATTAATTATGTTTGGAACCAAAATACCCATGCCTCTAATAACTTGTTTTCGCAGGGTAGTACTTAGTTTTGTTTCACGTTATATTGATGAGGAATTGATGAACTCTTGTACTCTTAACTCAGGGTTGTGGTAGAATTTCTTACCTGCATTCTGCACATGGAAACAGATTTCAAATGCCTTAGCTAATCGTAGCTAAGTAAACCCTAGGGTACCTCGTAGGACCCCTTCATCAACATACAAACAAACTGTCAGCACTTCGTCAAGAACATTTTAATAGTACAAACTATGTACAACATGTAATCATTTTCAAAACTTAAGCAATCTGCAAACTGTACTCGTATGCATAATCATAAAAGAATCTTTCGTTAAGAAGTTTAGCATCCGTTCAAATCTGAAATATCAAATACTATTATATCTTATTTATTTGAGAAGTATGACGTGTCATCGTTATTAACTATCTTAGTTAAGAAATCAAATTACTCTATATGTTCCGCATTAATGACTTTGAATTAAATATTGCTATTATAATTTATTTATTTTTTGGTATTTTCGGGATGTTACATGTGGTATCAGAGCTCATGTTCGAACTCTAGGCCTAAAAAAGGTCCAAGAACACGCAACAAAAAATTTATTACAACAGAACTCTTACTAATTCAAAAATTTAAACTATTGTGTTATACATAAATTATTTTGATTTATAGGTATGGAAGGATCAACTCAACATTTAGAAGACAAATTTCAACCCAATAGTCATAGCACGGGAAAGCATTTCGAAGGAGAAGAATTCCGTGGCGAATTAAACGACAATTCGTCAGAATTGTTACGAGCATTTCAAGAATTAAAGGCGGAACTTAGATCTGTAAAACAAGACAATGAGAAAATTCTGAAGGCACAAGAAGAATTAAATCAAGTACATTTCGAACAATGCCCAACTAATGAACAGAATAGAGAAATTGAGAATACTTCCAAGATTTAAGATTTACCTCATCTAGACAGAAGTAAAAAGATGAAAACTGATGATACAAACAACATTTCGACATCATCAGAAGTTGCCCATGAAAAACGGAAAAAGAAAAGAAATTATTCAAGTGATAGAAGTGAAGGGGAGTACAAATCCAAAAGGAAAGGTCAGGAATAGTATGAGCAAATTTTTGGGGAGTTTAAGAAAATCAAATCCCCAACCTTCAATGGTGAAACTAAAAAAGGAGAGATAGCAGAAGCTTGGCTGTCTGGCATGAAAAAATATTTCCAAATATATGATTATTCTGAATCATTGAAGGCAAAGATGGCAATCTGCAACTTAATTGGGAAGGCAAATATTTGCTGGCAGGATATCAAAAGAGTGAAGGGTATCAAAGACAAGGATGTAAACTAGAGTACTTTCAAACGATACTTCAAAAAGAAGTTCTTATCGGAACAATACTATGAAGAAAAATCAAAGGAGTTCTATGACTTAAAGCTGGGAAGTATGAACATGAAGGAAATGAACAGTAAATTTCTGAATTTGCTGAGATATGTGCCATACCTCGTGGAAGAAAAACCGAAGATCCAAAGATACTTGAGCTGTCTACCTTTCAATATCAAGGATAGAATTGAGTATGACAATCCAAAGACATTAGAAGAGGCCATGAGGAAAGCAACTTTCGGTTATGACACTAATCGAAAAAGAGAAGGAATATCAAACTGGAAAAGTCATAAACCCAGCAATTTTGAGCTGAAAAAGAAAAAAATTCAGGTTTAGTGGAAATCTTGTTTCCAAAAGAAAAATTTTCAGAATCGGAATTTTCAAGGAAACAATTCTAGAAACAGTTCACAACAGAATTTTACAGCTCCTAGAAACACTCCCAATGCTACCAAGACTAATGATCAAAAGGCACATATCAAATGGTTTGAGTGTCAAGGTCCTCATTATGCATCAGAATGCCCCAAGAGGAAGCGGACATCTAACAACATTCATTCTATTAAGACTGAACCTACTGTTGGAGAATTGGCAAGGGAGATGCCAAGAATTAATGCAGCAGTCGACAATAGACAAGCAGATCATCAAATCTCTATGGTAGAGATTGAAGGTATGCTACAAAATCATCTTGTTACTATTTTGATTGATCTAGGTGCTAGCTTATGTTATATATCACCAGATATTGTAGAACGTTTTAAATTGAAAACAGAAAAGTTCAGTAAATCTTGGCTAGTTAGACTAGCAATAGGAACAAAGAGGAAAGTATCAGATTTTATTGAAAGTTGTGCTTTATCCATGAATCAGTTAAAGACATAAATCAAGTTGAATGTTCTACCTTTAGGATCTTATGATATTATAATCGGAATGGACTAGTTAGAAGGCCATCATGTCATTATGAATTGTTATGAGAAAAGTTTTACATGTTTAAATGATGAAGGAGAAACTGTAGAAGTAAAGGGTATCCCAAGAAAGACAACCCTTAGACAGATTTCAGACAGGCAAGTAAAGAGGGCAGTTAGGAAAGGATGTCAATTGTTTGCAGTAAATGTAGTCAATGATGAGTTTATTTGTAAAGAGGACAAATTGAAACTAGAAGACATACCTGTCCAAAAATATTTCAAGGATGTTTTTCCTGAGGATATTCTAGGATTACCTCCTAAAAGAGATTTAGACTTTACCATCGAGTTAATACCAGGAGCAGTACCGAATTTTAAAGCTCCATATAGGATGAATATACTGGAATTAAATGAGTTGAAATCACAGTTAAATGAACCGATTCATAAAAACTATATAAGACCTAGCGTGTCTCCTTGGGGAGCACCTGTTATATTTGTTAAGAAGAAAGATGGGACCCTAAGATTGTGCATAGATTATCACCAACTGAATAAGATGACAATTAAGAATCGATATCCATTGCCCCACATAGACAGTCTATTTGATCAGCTGCGTGGAGTAACGATATTTTCAAAGATTGATCTAACGTCAGGATATCATCAAGTGCGGGTTAAGGATGAGGATATTTTCAAAACAACCTTTAGAACTCGATATGGACATTATGAGTTTGTAGTCATGCCATTTGACTTGACTAATGCCCCAACTGTATTTATGTGTTTGATGAACAATATTCTGCACACATACTTAGATAAGTTTGTTGTTGTGTTCATAGACGACATTTTAGTGTATTCTAAAAGAAAAGAAGAGCATGAAGAATATCTACAGATTATCTTACAAGTACTGAGAGATCATCAACTATACGCTAAGTTTAGTAAGTGTGATTTTCATAAAGACAAAATTCAGTATTTAGGACACATAATTTCTAAAGAAGGAATCTCGGTTGACCTCGACAAGATAAAGGCCATTAATGATTGGCCGGTTCCTAAGGATGTGTCGGATGTAAGATCATTTATGGGTATTACTGGATATTACAGAAAATTTATAGAGGGTTTTTCAAAGATTGCAAACCCCATAACCTCCTTGGAGAAGAAAGGGAAGAAATTTGTGTGGGATCAGAAATGTTCAGACAGTTTTAAGAAGTTAAAGGAGTTACTAACTACAACACCTATTTTGAGGATAACAGATCCTAATAATGATTTTATGGTTTGCACAGATGCATGTAATGATGGACTCGGTGGAGTCCTAACACAAGAAGGGCATGCTATGGCATATGAATCTAGAAAGCTGAAAATACATGAGAAGAATTACTCTACTTATGATTTAGAGTTATTAGCAGTAATTCATGCTTTAAAAATGTGGTGTCACCACCTTATTGGTAGAAAATTTACCTTGTTGACAGATAACATGGGTTTCAAATATTTATTAGATCAGACAAATCTGAACGCTAGACAAGCTAGATGGTTAACTTTTCTAAGTAAATAAGATTTTGAAATTCAGCATATTAAAGGGAAAGAGAACAAGGTTGCTAATGCATTAAGTTGTAAAGCAAAAATGAATTTTATTTCAGCCATTAGTACTTACTCAACAGATTTAGAAAATCAGATACTTGAAAGGAGTGAAATGGATGAAGAATACAGAAAATTACAAGAAAAGACAGCAAATAACAGTTCTGAAAATTCTATGGCAGATTATAGTTTAAAGGAAAATGGACTGTTATTATACAAAAACAGATTGTATGTACCCAACATACCAAAAGTAAAAATTCTGATTTTAAATGAGATGAACAAAAGCCATTACTCTGGTCATCCAGGTTATCAGAAAACCATCACTATGCTACGGAAAGAGTACTATTGGCCCAGAATGAAGGATGAAGTGGCAGAGTACATAGCTAAGTGTTTCGACTGTAAAAACGTGAAGGTTGAACATCAACATTCGGCTGAACTGTTGCAACCATTGCCTATACCTAGCTGGAAATGGGAAGTAACAAGCATAGACTTTATTACTGGACTACCCAAAAATAAAAAACAAAATGACTCTATTATGGTGGTGGTGGATAAACTCAGCAAGGTGGCACACTTTATACCTGTGAAGACTACTCATAAGGCTCTAGACATTGCATAAATCTTCATGAAGCAGATTTTTCGACTACATGGTATACCGAAAGTGATAATTTCAGATCATGACTCTAAGTTTACTGGAAACTTTTGGAGGTATTTATTTAAAGGGTTGAATACAACCTTAAACTTCAGCACAGCATTTCATCCACAAATGGATGGACAAATAGAAAGAGTGAATTAGGTATTGGAAGACTTGTTGAGAATGTATGTTAAGGATCAGCCTGGTAAGTGGGAAGACTACTTGCATTTAGCAGAGTTTGCATATAATAACCATTATCATGCATCATCCAGACTTAGCCCTTTTGAAATTCTTTATGGTAGGAAATGTGATACACCTGTTTCTTGGAATGATCCAATAAATAGAGTTGTTTTAGGACATGAATTGTTGCAGGAGTTAGAACTAATTGTGAAATAGGCACAAAGAAATCTTAAAGCTACCAAAGATAGGAAAAAGAGTCAAGCAGATCTTAAAAGAACTCATAAAGAGTTCCAGGTTAGTGAACATGTTTTCCTCAAGGTAAGACAGAAAAAGAGTTCATTGAAATTGGGAAGCTGTGCCAAGTTGGCACCCAGGTATTGTGGTCCTTTCGAAATATTGTCAAGGGTTGGACCAGTGGCATACCAACTAGCTTTGCCACCAAATTTAAAGATACATAATGTTTTTCATATATCATTTTAAAAAAAGTATGTACACGATGTTGCTCATATTGTAAACTGGAATGATGTACATGTGGGACAAGACGATGATTTTCAGGTGGAACCTGACTGTATCCTCGAAAGGAGGGAAACTCTGCTCCGGAATCGTACCATTGTGCAGGTAAAGGTGCAATGGAAGCACCTTATCCCAGAAGAGGAAACCTAGGAGTTGGAGAGTAGTATGCAGGTAGCAAACCCAACTCTATTTCAGGAACACTCAGAGAGTGATTAACGAGGACGATGTTGAGACTTAAGGGGGGGTGTATGTCACCTACCCAAATTCTGAGAATATTATTTTATTTGTAAAATACTTTATGTTAATTTTTAATTACAAAGTTTTGTAATTATGACCAACTTTGGTCAAGGATGATTGTAATTACTGATGATTATTATTTAATAAATTAAAGTAGGAGACAAACACCCAAGGTAACTATTAAATG
Organism: Larix kaempferi; assembly: GCA_027924585.1. Taxonomy (NCBI): domain Eukaryota; kingdom Viridiplantae; phylum Streptophyta; class Pinopsida; order Pinales; family Pinaceae; genus Larix; species Larix kaempferi. The sequence goes on from BSBM01000033.1 coordinate 1,238,265, forward strand.
AGTGTTCACTGACCCACTAGGAGGAATGGAAGCTATTAGAAGGCATGGGATAGATGGCAGCAATTGCACATCACCACTAGTTGTTGGTTATGGGACAACTACCCCTAAAAATGTGGCATTATCCCCCAGGTGGTGGGAGTGAGCAGGAAGCTCATTTAATGACCAGTTAACCACTAAAAGGCCTAGGAATCCTAAATAAGGAAATTCGAATTGAGTAGGAAGCTCTTTTAAAAATATTTTATGCAGAAATATTCCTCAAGTGCATCAGGTGATCACTGAGAGATTCGAATAGGGAGGCTATGTTAGAGTGAAACTGTAAGTCTGCTAATTATACTGTGAAGGCAAACTAGAGGTGTTGGTGCAGGTCATTTTTTACTACTGAGTCTTAAGGACTGGACAATCTACATTCTATTGCAAGTTGTTGTGCTAAGGCTTCTACGTAATCTTCCTCTTGGTGGTTTAGTGAACAGGATCGGGGGTCCTAAGGCAAGTAACTTGGCTGTCTTCATGAATTGGTTGGGGGGAACAGGTTCCTTGGGTTGTTTATTCCCCTACAGTTAACCAGGTTTTACTGTACCTACTTTGTTTACAGTTTAATGTTTCTGCTTAGTAGAATTATTAAACTTTGTCATGTAAAATAAGTTATTTTATTTTCTGATCTATGTATGATTCTGAATGATAAAGCTTTGTGAAATATTTGATTTGATAACCATCTCTATATTTTTCCCATGTTGTTCTCTGCAAAGTACTCTAGTATAGAGAAGCAAATTAATTATAGATGAGAGATAGGCAGAATGCCATTGATGGATAAATGATTTCAGTAGTGTTTTGGTTAAAATTCTATCCTATAATTAAACACAGTAAACATTACAGTATAGCATTAACAACACTATAGCATTCATTTCATTAACACATGAAAGAAAAACATAGTATGCTTTTTGCATAGTTCTATATATTTCTCTTAACTCTATTCATTTTAGATAGCAATCAAATGCATCGACATTATACATTTCATGTTTTTCAATAAAGTGTAATTTCAAGAATAATAGTAGCTGCAAGAATTATTTTCTGCACAAGGTTTATATGTTCCCATTTCAAATACATCTTTTTTCAGATATAAATATCATGCAATTCAACATTTATTTCCCTAATGTTTTCCAGTAAAGTACAGTCTAGAAATTTAGCATTAGCAAAATCAATTCTCTGCACAAAATTATTATATGTAAATCTATTAATTCATTATCCATTCATTTGATTATTTAAAAGACAAATCTATTCATAGTTGTATCAAACACTGTAGTATAGTCAAAACAAAAACACTTAACAGCCGAAAATATTTTCATCATATTTTCCATACCCTAACTAACATTCGAGACTACTACAGACATTATTCACCACTTAGCAGAAAGCATGATTCTGAACTAATGACTTTTGATAAGCTTATAACCCTAGTAAGAACCCTTATACATTATCGAAACCATTTGATGTAATACAAAAACCTAGTACCAGGTAGATAGTATTCAGAAGCTACAGGTAGGTTTTTCTTCGAAACACAAAGTAGAACATGGAGGCATAACCCTTTTCGACATCATTTAACAGTCAGCTTTTTCATCTATTTTCCAAACAAGATTATCATCAAAGAGAATGAAATACAGGCATACAATTTCTATAGTTATACAAATTATAATCCTCGGCCCAAGACAACCATCGTTGCTTGGCATCATCGTAACCATTATTTACACAGTGATCTCAAACTTTGCTTAAAAACACAACTTTCATTAACAAAAACGAGTCATTGTTATAAATGCAAAAGAACCCTCGGTTCTTTGGATTTCAATTCAAAATTTATATTAGAGTTACATTACGGACCTAACAAGGTTCCCTACCATAAAGGGCTTAACTCGTATCAACCCAAAACTTTAAATAAGACTGTGGAGCAACGAAGTAGACAGGGTTATACCCTTATCAAACAACATTTAAAATACGATTTCAAAGTTCTTAGCAAACAGTGCAACCAGGCAAGAAAGAGCTGAATAGCCATTGAAACCAATGAAGGGTATCCACTATATAGTATCATTAAACTAAGACCCTAGGACTCAACACTCGGCCGTCACCGAAAACAAGTAGAATAGTTCCAACTATCGTCACACGATATTCACCAGCTAAATCGTGCCAAAGGAACCTACGAGGTTTCGTGAACCACCGAGGCTTACCCAGAAGCCATTGCAGCACTTCCATCTCGAGTCTTTGGTATAGAAACCTTCCAACAAAGTGGGTACCTGCCATGTTAGAAGTTCGAAGGGTTAAAAGCATGCAAACGCAAACAAAAAGCAAGCTCACAGTATTACACTCAGTATCAATTACTTACCCTTTAGAAGCTTCACTCCAAGCAAGAACGATGAAGCTAGAGATTGGTTGTACCATTCATACATGCTGAGACTCAGAAGACGATGCCATCTATTGGAAGAATCAAAAGCCAAATACAAACCACTCTCAACAACTGATAGAAGAACCACACTTCGTATGACTGTATCGTGGCTCTATGGCATGAAGCTTAAGCTTGTAACTTCAAACTATTTCAGTCAGGTCTCAGGTTCAAGTCCGAGGAGAAGTCCTCCTCTCAGAAAATCAAACAACCCTACATCATAGTATTCGGTCGGAACCACTAAGCATAACAGTGAAGAAAAGAAACCAACTTCCATCACTTACCATCACAAGTTTAGGTTTTTGTTCATAGCCTTAGATCATACGAAAATCAACGGTGGATCAACTGCCGGTAAGGCACGTTGATAATCGAACCTGCAGTACATTCAATACCATTTAATAGCTGCATCTACCAAATGCCAAGTAAGCAGGCCGAGAGCTTGTGCATAGCACAACTCAGCCTCATTATGGTGATCGTTGAAATCACAAGCACGTGAAGATCTTACAGCAGAGCTTCCACATCACCATCAAGTGGATCGACATTAATAGCTAAGACCCGTCATCACTAGTTCAAGCATGTCAAGTACCGAGCTTTTTACCTGTTATCGTCATTGTAGTTATTGCAATGTTAGATCTTTGAGCACCGTTCTATATAGTTTCGAAGGCTTGTTTGGCATCGTGGTAATCTTATTATCACATGCTATTCTTTTGTTTAGTGTGAATGCTTGGTCAATACAAATGTTTACATTTTCATTGTGATGATTAAACCCATAAAATGCACATTGTTTTTTAGTCCAAACGTTTGTTATGGGCATCGTATCAATGGTATTATTATACCAAAATGTTTATGCATAGACACTATCGAATATGTAATTCGATGCTATAGTTTTATTGTAGATATTGTAATCCATTTTAAAAAGAAATAAAGTCTTAGCTATAGTTTTCAATTATGTCAATATATTCTATAATGCTAGACCATAGCATACATGCCTTATTCATAATATATTTTATAATTTTGCATTGTATTGCAAATTATAAACGACAAATATAATAGCATGAGTATAATTAAAAGGTGGTAGTGTACACACTAACGTTGAGTCCATAGCATAGATACTAATCACTATATTTTAACATATTAACTAGGTTTGGAACCAAAATACCCATACCTCTGATAACTTGTTTTCGCAGGGTAGTACGTAGTTTTGTTTCATGTTATATTGACGAAGAATTAATGAACTCTTGTACTCTTAACTCAAGGTTGTGGTAGAATTTCTTACCTTAATTCTGAACATGGAAACAGATTTCAAATGCCTTAGCTAATCGTAGCTAAGTAAACCCCAGGGTACCTCGTAGGACCCCTTCATCAACATACAAACAAACTGTCAGCACTTTGTCAAGAACATCTTAATAGTACAAACTATGTACAGCATGTAATCATTTTCAGAACTTAAGCAATCTGCAAATTGTACTCGTATGCATAATCATAAAAGAATCTTTCGTTAAGAAGTTTAGTATCCATTCAACTTTGAAATAACAAACACTGTTATATCTTATTTATTTGACAAGTATGACATGTCATTATCATTAATTATATTATTTGAGAAATCGAATTACTTTATATGTTCCGCATTAATGACTTTGAATTAAATATTGCTATTATAATTTTTTTTTTTGTTTTTGGTATTTTCGGGATCTTACAATTCTAGATCTAGTTAATCCTAACTAGTATCTCATGTACTACATGAGCAATTTGAATTTCCTCCATGACATCATTTGAATTGCCCCTTATAAATTCCATCACTCATTCATTCTAAATTGATGTAATATAACATTCTCTCATGTTTTTGACTTCAATCTTTTGTGTAATGATTAATGTTTAGCACATGTATTGTAAAAATTTGATTGATTGTTGATGTCTTTCATAGTATTTTTATATATTTCTAGTATCTCTATCTATATGATCAAATTCAACATGGCATCAGAGCTATACAAGTGCTAAATAGTTGAAAATCTAGTTTATAGGGATCTAGTCCTATTGAAGGTTGAAGGAGGCCTAAGAAGCTTCAAAACATATACCATATCAGGACAGATTCACATCAACTGAGAAGTTGATAGATGCCCTAGAATATTCAAAAAGTATGGCATGCAATGATATATGCAAATCCATAATCCACCACTCAGCTGTGGAAGATCCTTTTACAAGCCCAAAAGAACAGGTGATCAACAATGTTTTACCGTAAATTGGAGAAATTGTTCCAAATCAAGTTCTCATTCAGTAAAACCTCCAGAATGTCTCTTCATACTCAATATATATGTGAGAAATTTTCCAAAATCAAGTTCTCATTGAAGAATATATCTAGAATGTCTCTTCATACTCTAGACCTACAACTTGTTGTCCTACAATTCATCAAGTTCTATACAAAAGCTTCAAGGGTTTCTTCCATTAGAAAAAAAGATTGGTCAAAAACCATAACTCCATAACATTAAAGTGTTTGGATATCATTAATGGGTTCACATGCACTTCAAGAGAAGGAGGAGTTCACAAAATTTTATTGGGATCTTCACAAATCCCTTCATCGAGAAGCAGTTCACTAAGCTATGAATTGCCTTGAAATTAAATGCTCCTTCTGAGAAGGTTCTTTATACTTATCATTTACATTCTATTTATTGGTGGGGGGTTTCCCATGTGGTTTTTATCTCTTACACATTTTTTAGAAAATATTTTCTATGTGGGTAAAATTGTCGAGACCTGTTTTTCTTTTGCATTTATTTCACATAGTTCATCCTATGTGGGATGTTATGTTAAGATTCAATATGCTAAGATAGATAACATCAATATTACATTCAATTTCACAACAATAGCATATACAGGATCACTAAAAGAAAAACAAGCACAACATAGACATAAGAGACACAATTTATCCTAGGAAACCCTCACGGGGTAGAAAGCCCAGCAAAGCTTCCTCAATATAGATGATCAAAAAGTACAAAGATGTAATCCCCAAACATGAGCTCCTTCTACTCCTTTGAAGATCTCTCCCTCTCCTATGCGAGATTCACAAGTGAGTGTGTGTGTTCAATGAGGAACACACCTCCTCTATTTATATTTTACTTCACTTGACTTTTAACCCTAACTAGGTCGGCCCCAACTTAACCACTCAACATAATGTTGACTGGGCCGACCACATTAGGGGACTTAAACACCCCATACAACTAACTCTTGGATGAACCCACTAGGGATGTCTAATAACCCAAGTTACCACATTCCAACAGAGGAATAAACATCTCCGGATATACAATAAAGTCCCGGCGGAGGAATGAAACATCTCCGGATATACAATAAAGTCCCGGCGGAGGAATGAAACATCTCCAGATAAAGTACAAATAGAATATTCTTAGAAGTTACAATATTTTAACATTCCCCCTTAACGAGAAGGATATTCTAACAACATCTACAGGAGTAAGGAGTCATCAACTACATTATACATGATACATCTATAAATCATTGGAAGCTTTCTTCAATCATCATCAGTAACTCAAACAGTTACTGGAACATCTTCAAGATCTTCAATACTGGAACATCAACATCTTCAGTACTGAGTCTTCATCTCCTACAGCACTTGATCAGCTACAGCAACATCATTATATGGATCTCCCAATCAACAACATCATCTGGATCTCTCGATCAACAACATCATCATCTGGATCTCTTGATCAACAACATCATCTGGATCTCTCGACCAACAACATCATCATCTATATATCCCGACCAACAGCATCATTTGGATCTCTCGATCAACAACATCATCTGGATCTCCCGATCAAAAGCATCATCTACATCTCTCGATCAACATCATCATAATCTAGATCTCTAGATCAACAGCCTCATAGTCTGGATCTCTCTATCAACAGCATCATCTGGATCTCTAGATCAATAGCCTCATTGTCTGGATCTCTCTATCAACAACATCATCTGGATCTCTAGATCAACAACCTCATAGCAGCATACCCTACAACATACTTGATCTATTTATGGGATGATTAATCCTTATCCATTTATGACACCATATCTTGTTTAGGGACGATGTAGTCCACTCATCAACTTAGACAAAGTCTAAGGACCATTTTTCGGAGACATATGTCTATGGATCAATTCAGGGACCAAAGTCCGAGGATGATATAATCCCTCTCATCCACTAGGGACCACTTCTCAAAGACATCTGTCTATGGATCAATTCAGCTCCAAAGTCTAGGGATGATACAATCCCTCTTGTCCACTAGGGACCACTTCTCGGAGACATCTGTCTACGGATCAATTTAGGGACTGAAGTCTAGGGACAATACAATCCCTCTCGTCCACTAGGGACCACTTCTTATAGACATCTGTCTACAGATCAATTAAGGGACCGAAGTCTAGGGATGATACAATCCCTCTCGTATAGTAGGGACCACTTCTCAGAGACATCTATCTATGGATCAATTCAGGGACCAAAGTCTAGCGATGATACAATCCCTCTCGTCCACTAGGGACCACTTCTTGAAGACATATGTCTACGGATCAATTCAGGGACTGAAGTCCAGGGATGATACAATCCCTCTCGTCCACTAGGGACCACTTTTCGAAGACATCTATCTATGGATCAATTCAGGGGCCGAAGTCTAGGGATGATACAATCCCTCTCGTCCACTAGGGAACACTTCTTGAAGACATTTATGTACAGATCAATTCAAGGAACGAAGTCCAGGGATGATACAATCCCTCTCATCCACTAGGAACCACTTCTCAAAGACATCTATCTACGGATCAATTCAGGGACCGAAGTCCAGGGATGATACAATCCCTCTCATCCATTAGGGACCACTTCTCAAAGACATCTGTCTACAGATCAATTCAGGGACCGAAGTCCAGGGATAATACAATCCCTCTTGTCCACTAGGGACCATACATCGACCTTATCATCAGAAGAGGTAACCTCATCATCAAAATCATCGTCAGAAAAGGTAACCTCATCATCGATACAAGTGTCCTCATCATCGATACATGTATCCTCATTATCGACCTTGCCGCCAATATAGGAAATATCATTATCGATACAAGTATCCTCATCATCGATACAAGTATACAAATCATAAATATAGGTATCCTCATCATCGATACAAGTATCTACATCATCGATACAAGTATTCTCATCATCGATACAAGTATCCTCATCATCGATACAAGTATCCACATCATCAATACAAGTATCCTCATCATCGATACAAGTATCCACATCATCAATACAAGTATCGTCATCATCGATACAAGTATCCACATCATCATCGACCATGTCACTCCCCCTTTCGAGGAGGGTTCTTCTGAACTACACCAAGCTTGTCTCGAAAATACTCAAACTTTACCTGAGATAGAGGTTTGGTTAATACATCAGCAACTTCTTCGTTAGTGCTCCCATACTCGAGATTTATAGCTCCTTTCTGCACAATATCCCGTATATAGAAATATCGGATCTTTATGTGCTTTGACTTATCATGGAACACTGGATTCTCATTCATCTTGATACAACTCTGGTTGTCACACAAGATCACAGTGGGGTCCATCTCCAATTCAAACAATCATGATAAAAAATTTTGAAGCCATATCGCTTCACAACTACCAGAGCAAGCAACTATATATTCCGCTTCAGCTGTGCTGAGAGCCACACTAGACTGCTTCCTACTAAACCACGAGATCATGGCAGATCCGAGACAATAAAATCCGTCCGATGTGCTCTTCCTGTCTAATACACTTCCTGCCCAATCAACATCTCTGTAGCCATACAATCTGAACTCATGATCTCCAAGATAACATAGACCAAAGTCTACCATACCCTTTAGGTACCTCATCACATGCTTTGCAGCTATCAGGTGAACACGCCTAGGTTCCACTAGATATTGACTCAAGGTGTTCATAGCAAAGCATATATCGAGCCTGGTATTCGTCAGATACATCAATGACCTAATAATATGTCTGTACATAATCACATCCACTAAATATGATGAGTCATCAGCTAACAGCTTCAAGTTGGAATCCATGGGAGTGGCCATGGCTTTTCATTCCAACATATCAAATATTTTCAAGATTTCCACAGCATAATTTCCCTGGTTGAGAAAGATTCCTTCTGGGCCTTGCTATACTTCCAAACCTAGGAAGTAATGCATCAATCCGAGATCTTTCATCTCAAATTCTGTAGCTATCTTCTTCTTTCTTTCCATGATCTGTTTCTCATTCCTTGTCAGAAAGAGATCATCCACATACAGTAATAGTATGATAGGTTCGTCATCCATAACCTTAAGGTAAAGGTTAGGATCATCTTTACTTTTGGTAAAGCCCAAGCTTGTCAAGAAGCTATCAATTCTCCCTCTGTGACTGAACATAATTCACACTCTGCATTGAGTGATCCTTTTCCTATCTATCTGTGCCATCTCCTGTCAGATGGGTCTACTGATATGAGCCTCAATATCATTTGAACTCTATGGTGAGTTCCTTCTTTCATCCATCTAAGAGAAGAATGCCATTTATATATAGAAACCATCTTCAACCTTGTATAAAAGGTTGAAATATGCATCACCCATGGTGATCATTAAGCTCATCAAATGACTATCGATCTTGGGTACTTGTGCAAAATTTTCTTCAATTGAATCCTGGGAGTTTTCTTGATTCGCACTTCTTCTTCAATTACACCATTAAGAGAATGGTCTTATCTAGCAACTTGGAGCAAACACCTCATCATGATCCTCTTCCTCTTTCTAAGAGAATCTTCTAACCATGAGCCTTCTATAGTATGTTTGATTTGTAAGTCTTCTTGTTGAACATCAATCACTTGATCTTTGGAATAGGTGTTCACCATCCTTCTTTTGTAGATCATAGCACATGATGTTTCCTACAAATCAAAGTAAATTACATGATTAGTAATACTTCATAATCATCAAATTATGTTGACATGATAGCTTATTATGCATACTGATATGATTCACATAGTTATGCAACTATCTTGACCAATACTTTGGCACAACACTTTTCCATATCCTGTATGCATACAGTGGTTATCTAGATGCCTTCCATCTCTACTAGAACATACTATCAAGAGCGTGCACAACTCTCAGCATGTCACCAAAGAGGTTTCATTCTAAACAAGCAACAATGGAATGTTTGTCCAACGTACCCATCATATGCATATTAGTAGTATATTGTTCAATGCTATATGAATGCTTGCATGATATATTCTAGGAAACAAATATGCATACAACTATTACAAGCAATATCATTAACAACTCAAATACTTATCTTTTATGTTGTGTTGTTTCCTTCTGCTTGATTTCTATTTTCCCTTTATGATAGCATCATGATTATATGTCTTTGAACTTCTATCCATCCTGGACCACTATGCATGCTTAAGTGTGCACTAGTGCCATCCTCATGATCTCATACATAATCATATATTCATTAGTATAATCTCAATACTATAAAAAATTATGATTCTAAATAATCTTAAGTATGTATGGTTACGATCATTTCATACACAAGTATACTTACCTAAGATCCTAACACAAAGTAGGATTCTAACTTGATAGAGGAAAACTTACCTAGATTATCATACCCAAACAATATCTTCTTTGTTCTCTTCAATGATTTAGAGACCTTGTGCTAGGACCTGCATATCTCATAAGTTAAGCATAGTAGAGAAAATTCATACATACCTTGTAAGTAGAGCTTCTATGTGATGAAAGACTATGGATGAGTCTTTGTCTTCATGTCATCATGGTCATAGAACTCGATTTGTCTTTCTTGATGTACCTTTCATGTTAGTAGACAACATCATCCTCATACAACACCACAAGTGCATTAGTACAATCATAAGTGTCATAACCCTAATCAATGAATTTATTCTGTCATTCACATGCATTCATACTTTTACTAAGGTGATCAAACAATGAAGACAAACATATTATAAACTTAATCATGAAACAGATTTCAAAACATACCTGTATCTTCTCAAGTCATACCTGTCGAGTAGTCTTCTCTATAAGGGTAAGACCCTAACCATCCAAGGTATATCACTTGTAAACATCTTATGTATGTTCACGGTGCTAGGATGATAAAATATTAGTTCTATTTAAACCTTCTTCATCGCTTCCCTATGAGTCTCCCAACTTTGTTAGGGTTTCTTCTTTCTTGGAAACCCTAATCTTCAATCTCCTTCCTCCCACAACATTTTGAAAGAGGATTAATATATATGATGAATGGATTCCAGATACATTATAAAATTTTCCAATGTTGCATCAGGTGTCTCCAAAATTGTATCAGGTCCTTCCATACCTAAAAGCTGGAAACCCTAAGTGAGAGCTTATTCCTCCTCTTCTTAGATTTCCTTCGGTGAGCCATTTCAGATGTGCCATATGGTTTCTGGTGTATCTCTAAAATTTTTGATTCACAGGGTCTAAAACTTCAGCATGTAGTATCTTGACCTATCTTCTTTACAACCCCATAGATCTGAGCTTCAATGGATTCTCCATGAGAGAGATATGCTAAGTGTCACAACATGACCTGTTTATGGGATGAAACAACATATCGAACTTGTACGGAGTGCCACATGTTAGTGTTTCAACTTCGGCCTTTGAAAAGAGGACCTGTCAAACTACAGTTCGTTCCCTAACTACTACTTTTTACAGAATTCCATTTGGATCTTCCTATCCCAAGATATGACCTTTGTTCCTAGGTGACCTGTTTAGGGATGCATTCTGGAACAGGAAAAAACCCTAAGTTGTACGAATCATATCTCACAAAGTATAATGAATCTAAGGATGATATTCGGACAAAAGGTACATGAACATTTATTCTTCGGCCTGTAAAAGTTTGATATCCTGAACCTTTGAAAAAACTGATTTATAGCAAAAGTGCCACGATTACTAGTTTTTACTATACCAAGCCTTAGCTTCCAATTTGTTGCAAGTACAACAAGTGCCATAAATGCCATAAATGCCATGCAATGCCTTCCTTCAGGCTAGCTCTGATACCATGTTAAGATTCAATATGATAAGATAGACAACATTAGTATTACATTCAATTTCACAACAATAGCATATACAGGATCACTGAAATAAAAACAAGCACAACATAAACACAAGAGACACAATTTATCCTAGGAAACCCTCATGGGGTAGAAAACCCATCAAAGCTTCCTCAATATAGATGACCAACAAGTACAAAGATTTAATCCCCAAACATGAGCTCCTTCTCCTCCTTTGCAGGTCCCTCCCTCTCCTATGCGAGTTTCACAAGTGAGTGTGTGTGTTAAATGAGGAACACACCTCCTCTATTTATACTTTACTTCACTTGACTTTTAACCCTAATTAGGTCGACCCCAAATTAACCACTCAATATTATGCTGATTGGGCCAACCCCACTAGGGGACTTAAATAGCCCATACAACTGACTCTGGGTTGACCCTGTTGATGTATATGTAACTTCGGAATGTATTTCATCTATGTATATTGTACTCCTATAGAGATGTATTATTCCTCTATACGGAAGTGTCGTCATTTGTATTGACAAGTGTCGCAAGTGTCTTAACTTGTTGGGATGGGTTATTAGACCAACTAGTGAGGGGTCGGCCGGGATTAATGTAACCATGGGTTATTAGACTGAGTTAGACAAGTCGGCCCTACTATTTTATTAGGCAAGTTGGGATAAGTATAAATAGAGAGCGGGAGCTCTCTATTTGATCACCTCATTACTCACTTCTACATCACTCGAAAAGTGGCACACTAGTTGAGGAGGAGGAGTAGCTACTAGTAGAAGACTATCTCTTGTACTTGGGTTGTAACATTGCTCTTTCTATCTCTGAGGAAGTTGTGGGGTTCTTCACCTTTATGGTTTTCCCCAGTGAAACTCCGTGTGTCTATTGTCTCATGTGATTGATTAGTATGATTGATATGCATTGTTATACTTGATATGATGTACATGTTATTCTCTCAGTAAAGATCCTAGACTATATTGAATTAATGCTCAAAATCTAACATGGTATCAAAGCTAACCTGAGAAGAAGACACGATGGAGTTGCAGAAACTAGGGTTTCTTTTTTATTGGGTTTCTCTCCACATATTTTTGAAAAGCAGCAAGGTATATTGACTCTACTCATCAAGGAGAATCTTTTTGTCCAATCAAAATTCAATTCTGAGCACTTTCAGTTTTGGCCCTAAATTTACGGTTTCCCCAAAAATATGAATTTCTTAAATTTGAAGACATAGCTGGAAGCTCCTTGGAAAAATTGAAGTTTAGAGCTTTGGATCGTATCTTTTGGTTGGGTGAAGCTTCGGGAAGCTCAAACCCTAATTCAGGGTCCTCCTTAGTGAATCCAGGAGATTGAAAAGCATTTTTGAAGGGTGAAACTTTGCAGTTTTTGAAATTCTGAGTATAGCAGGATGATCAGCTCATCAATGTGCATCTTTCTATCCTTTTAGAAATTTGAAATTCACATTTTGAATATATAGGGTTTCTCTGACAAACTCTAATCTAGGACCAGACCCAGTTCTTAGCAATTCAAGTGGCAAGACCTACATATTTTCTATTTCCATTTGAAGTACTCTTTAAGATGTCTCACCACACCAAGCTTGACGATAAGCTTGAAGGGGCTGATAACTTCCGAGCATGGAAGTATAGGATTGGGCTAATCCTGGAAGAGAATGAGTTGGACACTTACATTAGTGAAGAGGTCCTTGTCCCAGAGGGAGAAGAGGCTAAGCCTCTTCACAAGAAGAACTTGGTCAAGGAAAAGAGAATCATTGCTGATTCTATCAAAGATCATCTCATACCCCAGGTGTCATCCCTAAAGACACCAAAAGAGATGTTTGATTCCCTGACCAAGCTATTTGAAGGGAAGAACATAAATTGGAAGATGACCTTGAGGAATCAATTGAAGAATGTCAAGATCAAGAATGCAGAAACTATGTAGTATTATTTCTCAAGGGTCTCCCAGATAAAAGAACAACTTGAAGCTGTGGGAGAAGACATAGAAAATGCAGAAGTGGTAATGACCACTCTTAATGGCCTTCCTAGGTCATGGGATTCCTTCATCCAAGGAATTTGTGCTAGGAAGAAACTTATCACATTCAGTAAACTATGGGAAGAATGCTCACAGGAAGAAGCTCGAATTGTAGCTCGAGAAGAGAAGATGGGGAATGAAGATCAAGCTCTCACAGCACACTCCAAAATTCATGGTGACAAAAAGACTCACCATTCTGGCAAGAAAGAAATACATCACCATCAGAATCAAAGAAGTAGTCCCAGACATCGAAGAAACATGTCCTATGTCCGTTGTTATACATGTGATGAAAATGGACACTATTCAAAGACTGTCCAAGAAATAAGAATGATGGTTCTCACAAGAAGAAGAACATCAAAAGAAAACATCATGCTCATGCTGCATAGGATGATGAACCTCCCAAGAAGAGGGCTAGAGAATATAGTGAAGATTCTTTAAGTGATGAAGAATATGTTTTGATTTCTGCTCTCACTAGAACCATTACTCATGGAAGTAATGATTGGCTTATAGAGAGTGGGGCTTCTAAACACATGACAGGATTCCAGGAATCCTTTATGGACTTATCTGAACATGAATCACCCCGCAAGGTGAAACTTGGGGATGACTGCCAGTATCCAATAAAAGGGAGTGGTGAAGCCTCCTATAAACTAGAATCTGGAAAGTGTATGAAGATGAAAGATGTACTATATGTTCCAAGTCTCAAGAAGAATCTATTCTCCATATTTGCATTGGATGCAAAAGGCATGAGGGTTGCATTTGTATATGGCCAAGTCCTAATGTGGCCAAAGGGTAAGACTATAGATGATGCAGTGGTGATTGGAGAGAAAGAGGGAGGATTATACAAATTGAAGGGCCAGCCTGAACAAGCCATGTTCCATGAATAAGTAGAGCTAAGTGAACTTTGGCATAGAAGGCTTGCACACATTCACTATAGGGCATTACCAATTGCAAGCAAAGCAATAGAAGGTCTTCCTAAAATCTAGACAAAACATGAAGGCATTTGCAAAGGTTGTGCAAATGAAAAGAACACAAAGAAGACATTTTGAAGTAGTAGAAGCAAGGCATAAGGAATTTTGGAAATTAGCCACTCCAATGTATGCAGTCCAGTTATCTGAGTGGGTATGTGCACTATGGTTCTTTCATTGATGATTTATCTAGGAAGAATTGGACTTATTTCTTGAAGAACAAAGATGAAGTATTCATCAAATCCAAGGAACTCAAAGCCTTGATAGAAAACCACACTGAAAAGAAAATCAAGACCTTTAGATCCGACAATGGTAGAGAATTCACTTCAGAAGACTTCAAGAAGTTATGCATTGATTCATGGATTAAGAGGGAGTTGAACACTCCTTACAATCCACAATAGAAAGGAGTAGAAGAAGCTACTTCAAAGTCGAACTCCAGCAACTCCTGCAAGGAAACAAAGATTCAGAGGGAGTCCACCCAAAAAAAAACAAAGCTAAGTATTTGAATTGTCATTTCTTGTATATCTAATTGTTTAAATAATGTTGTTCAATGATGTATATACTTATGTTCATAAACGTAGGTTGTGTGTTATGCATATTAGAATAGTTGCATTAATGAACAAGATACTACTAATATAGTAATGGGTAAGTGGCTTATGGCACTGTACATCATTCCATTGCTACTTATCTAGAATGAAACCTCTTTGCTGACATGTTGGGAGTAGTGAAAACTATTAACAATGTTCTGGTAGAGATGGAAGGAATCTAGAAAGTTACGGCATATGGATGAATGTTGTATTGAAGGATTGGCTAAGATAATTGCATGATTGTATGACATGTATATATTTTTATGTATAAGATTTTTTTTTCTGAAAACTATGAGAAGTTTCTAATCATGCAATTGAATTTGAGTTGTAAAAAAGATCGTGTACAATCACCTACAAAAGAAGGACTACAACATTTGTTACAACAATGAAGTTATCTATTGAAGATATTGAAGTTCCCAGGATCCGGGATGAAGTTATGGAAGAATGCCATGGTCGAGGAATATCATTCAATCATGAAGAATGATGTTTGGGATATGGTCCCAAGACCAGATGGGAAGTCTGTGGTGACTTCCAAATGGATCTATAAGATCAAGCATGCTGCTGATGGCAGCATAGAGAAATATAAAGCTAGGTTTGTAGCTCGTGGCTTCTCCCAGAAAGAAGGGATTGATTATGAAGAGACTTTTTCTCCTAGGGCCAGATACACTTCCATTAGATCAGTACTAGCTCTGGCTACAGTGATGAAATGGAGGGTACGCCAGATGGATGTCAAGACAACTTTATGGAATGGTGTAGTTGAAGAGGAAGTGTATGTGGAGAAGCAACTTGGGTTGAGACACATGACCGAGAGTCACATGTGTGCAAACTAAAGAAATCCCTGTATGGTTTGAAACAGGAACCCAGGACCTGGTATGGCTGATTAGATGGCTTCCTATCGAGTTTGGGATTTACCAAGAGTAAAGCGGATTCCAGCCTTTACTACAAGGTGGAGGAAGGCAATCCAGTGATACTACTATTGTTTGTGGATGACCTGTTTCTAATAGGTGAGGATAGATTGATTGCCGACATGAAGAGGAAGCTTGCCACTGAGTTCGAGATGAAGGACTTGGGTATGATGCACTAGTTTCTTGGTATGGAGGTGTGGCAAAGTGCAGATGGAATCTTCCTTGGACAAGGGAAGTATGTAGTAGAGATCCTGAAGAGGTTCAGGATGATGGACTGCAAGGCCATGGCCACACCTATGGCATTGAACCTGAAGCTTCTGTGTGATTCTTCTTCTAAGCCGGTTGATGCCACGATGTATCATCAGATGATTGGGTCCTTGATATACCTAATGAATACGAGACCAGATATCTGCTTTGCGATGAATACCTTGAGCCAGTACTTGACAGATCCGAGACATGTTCACCTGATAGCTGCAAAGCATATTCTGAGGTACCTGAAGGGTACAATTGACTATGGGCTCAAGTATGAGGTGAATCAAAAGTTTAACCTGGAGGTTTATGTTGATTCGGATTGGGCAGGCAGTGCCATTGATCGGAAGAGCACTTCGGGGTGTTGCTTCATTATGGGATCCGGTATGATCTCTTGGTTTAGTAGGAAGCAATCTTGTGTGGCACTGAGTACAGCTGAAGCAGAGTATGTCGCAGCTTGTTCGGCTAGTTGTGAGGCAGTATGGCTTAGGAAGCTACTGTCTGATTTTTTTGATCTCCAGCTGAGTGCTACTTGTATATATTGCGACAACCAGAGTTGTGTGAAGTTGTCAGATAACTCGGTGTTCCATGACAATTCGAAGCACATTGACATCAAGTATCACTATATCAGGGATATGGTGTAGAGTGGAGCAGTCAAGCTCCTATATGTTGCGACGGACGAGTAGATATCCGATGTGTTGACCAAGCTGTTTGCCAGAGTGAATTTTGAATACTTCAAAGGGAGACTTGGTGTGCTTCATATTGAGATACCTTCCAAGGGGAAGTGATGAGTCAGGAGACACAGATGCACACGGGCCATTCTCGCATAATGGTAGGAAAGTCCTCCTATGTTGGTAGATGTAAGGGCCAAGCCATTCTCACATAGTGGTAGGAAAGTCCTCCTATGGTGTAGATGTAAGGGCTAAGCCATTCTCACATAGTGGTAGGAAAGCTTTCCTATGGTGTAGATGTAAGGGCTGAGCCATTCTCACATGGTAGTAGGAAAGTCCTCCCATGGTGTAGATGTAAGGGTTGGGGCCAGTCTGGCATGGTAGTAGGAAAGTCCTCCCATGCCCACTGACATAAGTGATGGAGCCATTCTGACATGGTGGTAGGTTGGTCCTCCCATGGTTGTTGATGTAAGTGATGAGCCTTTCCTGAATGGTGGTAGGAAATTCCTTCCATGTTAGTTGACATAAGTACTGTGTCTCACATGCTATTAGGAAAGTCCTCACATGTTGGTAGACAGGGTCTCGTATGGTGGTAGGAAAGTCCTCCCATAGTGGAGACTGTGTGTGTGCATTTGGGTTGTGCTCCATGGACGTGAACGATGACGTTGATCTGAAGACGATGATGTGACAGTATGGTACATAGGTTTTGCAGAGGCATATGATCAGTCCTGAGATGCTCTTGCAGGTTTTGCAGAGGCAGCATAATCAGCCCTGGGAGATCTTGCAAGTTTTGTAGAGGCAGTATAATCAGTCCTGAGGTGTACCTACTTGATGGCTTGCTCGATGAGATGACATGATCAGTATGATCATGAGTATCAGGATGATACCCTATGGCCGTAGGCATATTGTGCAGTGACATGTAAAAGGTCCTGGGAGATCCGATAAGTTGAAGCTGTGTGCTCGTAATCAATCCTGGGATGTTCTTGTGAGGTTTTGGTGACGCACGTAATAAGTCCTGAGGATTCCACAGTATGGCCATTAATGATGAAGACCTGCAGATGGCGGGCCTACATCTAGTATGAAAAAGGACTGGCTCTATAGAACTTCCTATGACGAGTAGATCAGAGATTGATTGAGATAGCAGCAGTAGTGACGATGACGATGACGATGATCCTGTGACGATGATCCAGAGAAGAAGACTTGTGCTAGCAGATATGTGTTGATAAATACCTTCCTAGTTAAGAGGGAGTGTTGATGTATATGTAACTATGGAATGTATTTCATCTATGTATATTGTACTCCTATAGAGATGTATTATTCCTCTATACAGAAGTGTCGTCATTTGTATTGACAAGTGTCGCAAGTGTCATAACTTGCTGATGGGTTATTAGACCACCTAGTGAGGGGTTGGCCCGAATTAATGTAACCATGGGTTATTAGACTGAGTTAGACAAGTCATCCTTTCTAGTTTATTAGGCAAGTCGGGATAAGTATAAATAGAGAGCGGGAGCTCTCTATTTGATCACCTCATTACTCACTTCTACATCACTCGAAAAGTGGTGCACTAGTTGAGGAGGAGGAGTAGCTGCTAGTAGAATACTATCTCTTGTACTTGGGTTGTAACATTGATCTTTCTATCTCTGAGGAAGTTGTGGGGTTTTTCACCTTTATGGTTTTCCCCAGTGAAACTCTGTGTGTCTATTGTCTCATGTGATTGCTTGGTATGATTGATATGCATTGTTATACTTGATATGTTGTACATGTTATTTTCTCAGTAAATATCCTAGAGTATATTGAATTAATGCTCAAAATCTAACAGAACCCACTAGGGAATTCTAAGAACCCAAGTTACCACATTCCGAAGGAGGAATAAACATCTCTGGATATACAATAAAGTCCCAATGGAGGAATGAAACATCTCTCGATAAAGTACAAATAGAATATTCTTAGAAGCTACAATATTCTAACATGTTAGAGTATAATAACCCTCTCCATAGATTGACTATCCTACTTATGGACTTAGTCTATGCTTTCATGAGTCTACTAGAACACATCCCATTCAATTTGGCCCTCTATGTCAACTTGGATCTTCCTACTAAGCACTGGGGTCCTAAAACATCCCTATATTCCTCTTTTAGAACTATGAAGTATATTTTGGAATATGAAGGATAATTCATTCAATTAATGATTATTTCACTTGATTTTAGGGTAACACATTGAAAGTTAGAGTTCTTGAGTGAATCTGGGGAGCTTACTCCACTACCCAGGGACTCTTTGCGACTTTTTGATAACTATTATGAGACAATAGAACCCTCCTTTAGTATTATTAGGGGTGTGCACCTCATGTATGTGCCTTTAGTTAGTCACATGTGCCTTCAGTTAGTTACATGTGCCTTCTGTCAATTGCAGTCAGTTAATCCTAGCATCTAGGGAGCTAAGTCCACTTCACATCCACTTCCGATAGTCATGGGTTATTTAACTCATCTTACAGAGTGTGCATTTGCATGTGCATGGATATTCTTTATATAGTTAATCCTAACCAGTATCTCATGTACTGCATGAGAAATTTGAATTTCCTCTTATATATTCCATCACGCATTCATTGTAAATTGTTGTAATATAACATTCTCTCGTTTTTTTTACTTCTCTCTTTTGTGTAATGATTAATGTCTTGCAAATTTATTGCATGAATTTGATTGATTGTTGATCTCTTTCACAATATTTCTATCTTGTTTACTATCTAGATCTATATGCTCAAATTCTACAATACCTATGTCTCTAAGAAATTTTTCCAATAATACTAATATAGTGCAAACGAAGTTTTCATGCAAGTCATCATAAAATATTTTTTTTTGTTGTCTATAGATGTCTACTTTTCAACTTCTTTCTATTTAGACAACTCATCCATGATTTGTTCTACCCATTCATATAGATTTGTTTGACATCCATTGTTCAATTTCAATAGCATTTTGTCGTCTTCAATAGTGTTGTTCATCAACAAGACCATCAACCAACATTTTTATCTCTCGTGTGATCTTTTGAAATTATTAGTTGGTTTCTTTTGGCATAATTTTTAAAATAATTGATAACTTTTCTTTGCCACCACTAATGAATATCTTCCTCACTTAACTTCTATGCATGTTTGCAATATTCTACATATCCCATGTAATGTATTGTCGACAATGGAACCAATGTTGTAATCTATGGGATTACACATAAATACTTACTAGTAGTATGCATAACCAAACAAAATATGTCAATTGGGTTTATCCTGAGTGGTCGAGTTATCAGATTGTTATCCGCTCCACCCAGGTTCAAGTCCCGCTAGTGACACTTTCTGTTAAGTGAGTTGTTGAGCTCTTCAGGAGCTCTACTATCCAATTAACTTCCCTTCCTATGTATTCGGACGACAGGGAGGTTAACGTAGACGTAGCGGGAATCGAAAAAAAAGAGGGTGTTCCGTGAACCACACGGAAAAAACAAACAAACAAACAAACCCAATCAAAATATACAACTCAACAATATAAAAGCACACACACATAGAAGGAGAGAAGAAAATAAAAGTAGTAGTGAACCTAGCACAAGGATTCTACTATATTAAGATTGGAAAACCAAAAATATGTACTTCCTTACATACAGATTCATGTGTTTATATATGTCCTTACAATCAAGGAGGTAGTTAGAAGATACTTAACTTCCTTGCTCAATTGATTTGACTAACTAGTTGATTATATTTACTACTCAACCAAGCTAACTAGGCTCCTACAACATGCATTATCACAAAATTTGACACGCCAAATTTCATCACATTAATACAAAGGTGATTAGAAACAACAAGAAGAAACTAAATGAGTGGGATCTAAAATCAAGAAGAGGGAAATGATCAACCTACAAAACAAAGAAGCAAGTATTTGATGATGCACAAATTTGAATGAATAGAATCACAATTGTCATTATTGTAATCACAACTTTAGGTTTTGTGATTTTGATAATGTTCATATTGTGTAGGTTCATACTAAACTTAATCAGGAACATATAAGTTTGATAGGAGCATATATAAGTTTGATAAAATTTCAGTGATGCCAAACAAAACAAAATAATGAATTATCTTTGTAATGAATTTGATCAAACCTATAAAAGATTCATAGATTGCTTATATATTTACATTCATGTATTAAATAAATGTTTTATGACCATTAAGTATATATTGCAATAATGAGGATGTTGTGAATTACATATTGAGTGCTTGAGAGGCCAATGTTGAATGTGCTCAAATAACAATCAAATATTAGATACCAATGTTTCTAGCCACTTCATGACTAATAATAACCCATATTAAATACTTTTAGAGGGATCAAATATGTGAACATGAAGAAATAGAGATGACAATGTTTCCCTTGGTTTGCTCCTTCAAAATAATAGTTAAGCCACATATTTACACTTAATCTTACTAATAAGTTTCCCATTATATTACAATTTACACAAATAACCCCCAATTGTTTTGGTGTTAGCAATGCCAAGAATGGAGGTAAAGATAACAAATTGAATCTCTATGAAAATGGTGAAATCCAAACACATTAAGTATTGACATGGAATGTTATATGCCAACGATCATATATGATATACACAAAGATTGGAAATGTATTGATAAGTGTGGAAGGATATATCCTATCCCAATAATAATAAGGATTATATTTTCTTTATATGCCCAGGATTAGTAATTAGTCATAAATCATAAATTTTGATCATGATTCACATCCATAATCATATAATATTAAAGTGGAAATGAGTTATTAAAAATGTAATTTGTTTTAGCTTTACAATATTTATTATCCTTTAATGAAATCAAAACTTCTTTAATGGGAAGAAATTAACTTTTTAAAACACTACATAATAATTTTATTGTATTTTATAATATACTTTTTCACTTTCACATTTCAGTTTGTCATATACATCACTTTTCTTTCTCTTCATCCAATGATTAAAATATTTGTAGACATTTTTATTTTCTTAAATACACTCACCTTTATTTACCTTAAATTATTTCTATCAATCATGAGAACACACAAATAAAGACAAAATACTTAAAACATGGAGTATCATCTAGGGACGCTCTTGCTCCCCAGGTCGACGAGATCTTGTAATTTGAAGCTCGTGACTTTATCTTTCAAAGCTTCGCATTGAGCAATCAAGTCCATGCATTTTTTTTGCACCTCGTCTTTGAAAGCATCGCACTTCTGTCTCAATTCCTCGCAGCTATCCAATTGTCTTCCTTGTACTATCTCGTAGCTTTGTCGTGTACTCTTGAATTCAATCACCACAAGAACGAGATACGGTTCCCACTTTTTGTCATGTAACTCTGGTAAATCGACATTTTCACACAAGATATCGCGGAGCACTCCACGTACCACCTCCGGACTCAAAGGCTTTCCTGCACTTGTGAAAACTTGTTATTTAATCCTAAACTGACAGTCAAGCCAAAGCCAGAGCTGCAGGATTGTGCAGAGACCATACATACCTGTACTAACCTCCTCGTCACTTCTTCGTTGCTGAGGAGCCTCGTACTCGAAATAACTACTGCCCATGTGATTCCTGATCCGCTACAGAGACAGCTCTTCCAATAGCTCCACGGCCCCTCCTCATGGCCCTTACAGGTAAGTCTCGATCAATGTCGATTGCTCCAACACCAGGATTCAACGTTCGAACCTCCACTGTACTCTTTGGTTCCTCACTCTCACGCTGAGATACAAACATCGTTAGTTTTGTTTTGCTTTTGAATGATGACGAATGCGTCCTATGAGGTACGCTATGTTTAGCTAAGGCATTTGAACCTGTCTCTTTGTGCTTGCTTTTGAATGATGACGAATGCGTTATGTTTAGCTAAGGCATTTAAACCTGTATCTTTTTTCAAAAACGCAGGTAAGAGTAATACAATGAATACTAAAGTAAATATGTTTTTCAATTCATCGTCAATACATTGTCTCTTTTTCAAAAAACGCAGGTAAGAGTAATACAATGAATACTAAAGTAAATATGTTTTTCAATTCATCGTCAATACATTGTAAAAACTCTAAATACTTCCTTGCATACAATTAATAAAGGTATGGATCGTTGTTCCACTTCTTGTTTACGTGCTAGCTTACAAGCTTAAGAGTGTTATTAGACACCTATCATCATTTTGTCAAAATGCAAGAAGTGGTAATGTTTTGTGTATTAGATTTATACTATAAGTTCTTGGATTAAGTGCTAGACTCCCAAGTATGCATAGATTCACTTGAAGTCAATAGCTTTTACATCTCTAAATTTATAGTTTAGTATAACAATTGCTATTAACATAAATGTGATGATGCTATTGTCAATTTGCAACATTAAATGAAATCAATTTAAATGTAATATTATATGCTATCTTAATATGAGCTAGCATTATCATGTGCCTACTAAGAAATCTAGACTTTAACTTAAGCATTGAAGATCTTACCTTAAACAATTGATTAGCAATAAACAAATTATATAAACTATATCCTATTTCTAATAGCTTCTATATGATATCACCTATGCTATTGAGAAGAAGCCTAAACAAATTATATAAACTATATCCTATCAATTGATAGCTTAATATATAGTAACCATGCATTATACGACCCATACAATAGAGATGTATTACTATTAATACTATGCCACTATAACTTTGGGAAATGAAAAGAGTTATGAAAACAACCCTAAACATTGTATTGCATATGATAATGACACGGCATTAAAGTCTTTGTACCTAGCATGCTGGCAGCCTGTCGAAACTTGGTCCTAGTATTAAAATCACCTACCTGCTATGTGTAGTGGAAAGCTTAGGTGGATATCTTCACATGAAGGTTAGTGAACAACTAGTTGCCGGAGTCAAGCTTGCACATGGTTTTCATGGAGGTTATCCTAGTTGTACTCTGCGGTGGCATTGGTTATTAAATATGTTAATTAATGCAGTTGGTACTATGAAATTCTATGCGATGTGAGAAATGATCCCCACCATTGATCTTATGACAATCTCGAGCCCTCAGACTTGACCCTAATTCACGACTAAGTCTCAAAGTTATTGTTTTTGGCATTCATTGTGTAATGTTACTCGCTCAATGTAGAGGTCGAGCGACCCAAGATAATTTAGGGTTTTGATAGCAGGTATGGAATGCTTCCTCCATGATTCGAACCTGTGACCTCGGCTTGGCTCTAGATACCTGAGATAGTTTAAGAGAGGACCTAATAGTGTGAGCTTACAGCAAAAGTTGAAGTTAGGAAGAGATCCAGGTTGTTGAGAGTACCGTGTGTAAATCCAACCAGTATTCAGTTTCTCTGTAAGTCAAGTGATGATTGCCAGAATTTTCTCCAACCCTTGTTGCATTCAATGATGAAATGATAGTCTCGGTTCAACAATGGCTAAGGCATCGTGCTCCATGAATAACAGTAAAAAGGTAAAGAACATGATTCAAATCCCTATTAGTTTAAGAATTTCAGTTGTTGTTTAAGAAGTTTCTTTGATGATACATTTTTTTTTACCATACTCATGGTTGTGTGGCAGGTTTTACACTTCGTCGAAGGGTTACAGTGTTTTGAAAGATTGTGGAAGGTACACTGCTCGACCACCGATAAGCCTCGGTGGTTCTCTACTTCATAGGTTCTCCTGGCTTGTCATGGCCGATGGTTTGTGTTTGAAGATGGAAAGTATTAAATTCCTGGCAGAGTTTTGGCTAGTGTTAATGTTTTAAGAACCAAATGACTAAACGCCAGAGGATAAGATCCTTGGTTGGTCTTGTTACTATGCTTTGCAGTGTTTCATTGTAAATTATTGTTGCAGAAAAAACCCTTGTTTTAAGATGTAAAGGTTAAAGGGATGAACCTTCGCTATTTTTAATGGAAGAACAGTGTTGAAACTTCAAATAGAAGTCTGTGCAATGTTTAAGTTTCAAAACGTCGATAATGGATATTTAATATAGTGTATTGGGAGAGTTGAACGCCATGGTTGACTCGTTTCTATGAAGTAGAGTTCTACTGCTACAATGTTAAGTCTTTTGTTTTTGCTTTCAGTTTTAAATACTTGCAAAAGATGTAGACAGTTGAGAAGGTTTTATCCCTCGGCCATTCTAGTTTTAATTAAAGGAATTTGGTTCCAAACTTCATAAGTTTTGCATAATTTGAAATTGTGAGCGTTGCTCAAGTAAATGTGAAAATGCAATGTCTTGTTTTATGAACTCATGTGTTTTTTTTTTTAAATGATGGCTGAGAGCCATAGAAGTATAAACCTTGTGATAAGTCTGGCAAGATTCTAACTTGTAAGTTTCGATGGTAACTTTGATAGTGCCAAGAATTCAAACTTGAGAATCGTGCCTTAACTTGTTCATCTATTGGTTTTTTGATACTGTTTAAGATTGTACTAGGGTTATAAGCTCACTATTAGATAACGATATGAAATTCATATTTTTCTCTTAAGTGAGGTAAAGTGTCTTGCTAGAATTCTCAACACGAAAGGTAGATAGTAAGGTTAATTAAAATGTTGTTTATATTTAATGATTGTAAATGATACTAAATCTGAATATGAGAAATGCGTATTACAAAAATAATACTATTTAATAATGAGAAAATAAATGTTTATTTATCAGTTGTAAGTAACAACTCTGTATAGAAGAATAATTGCAGCTATTAAAATTTCTAGAATACAAAATGCCTGAAACCATTTGATTTATAATAATGGAATGCGTAGTATTATCATCCGGAAATAGATAGAGTTAATTTGAAGATCTAGATCTATGCAGAAATAAAGTGTTTTTCTTTTATTATTAAGGAGAGGAAATACTATACATCTGTTTATAATATGTTCTTATATTTCCTGATTTTTAGACATATAATTGAAATGGCAGAATTTAAAAGAAACCCTACAGTTTGAATCTATCTAATAACTTGACATTCTGCCCTTCATTCACCTATATTAATTTTGCTTTTCTGTACTAGAGTACTATACCGAAAATAGTATGGGAAAAATACAAAAAAGATTTTAATAATTCATTTTATTTACTTAACCATCCTTAAACCATATCATCTTTAAGTCGGAAATTGAAGCGGTTTCTTCTGTATAACTATAACTAATAAATCTACAATGCATAAAATCATTTCACTGTAAACAATAAGACAAAACGATAGAAACTGATTGATTGTAGGAGAAACAAACAACCCAAGGAGCCTATTCCACCCAACCTATTCTCGAAGACAGCCAAATTACTTGCCTTAGGACCCCCAAGCTGTTAAGATTCAATATGCTAAGACAGAAAATATTAGCATTACGTTTCATTTCACAACAATAGAATATATAGGACCACTAAGGAAACAACAAGCACAACATAAATACAAGAGACATAGATTTATCCTGGATGTAGAAAATCCAGCAAAGCTTCCTCAATATAGATGACCAACAAATACAAAGATGCAAACCCTAGACATGAGCTCCTCCTCCTCCATAGAAGACCTCTCTCACACAAGTGCACCACTCACAAATGAATGAATGAGTGAGTTAAGTGAGGAACATCCTCCTCTACTTATACTTGTTCCCCGACTGACTTTTACACAAGCTAGGTCGGCCCCAACTTAATTACTGGGCTAAACACCCCATTACAACTGACTAGGCCAACCCCTCTAGGGTGGTCTAATAACCCTTTGACCCACATAACACATACAGGGCCGACCCCCACTAGGGAAGTCTAATAACCCAAGTTACCACAATCCGATGGAGGAATAAACATCTCCGGATATACAATAAGATCTTCACGGAGGAATGAAACATCTCCAGAATAATAAAGTAAAAATATAATATTCTTTGAAGTTACAATATTTCAACACTCCCCCTTAACGAGAAGGATATTATAACAACATCTGCACGAGCAAGGATTCATCAACATCAAACATGATACATCTATAAATCATCGAAATCTTTCTTCAATACATAATCATCAGTAACTCAAGCAGTTACTGGAACATGGTCAATACTGGAACATCATCATCATCAGCATTGAGTCTTCATCTTTTGTAGCATTTGTATCATCATCTCGATCTACAACATCGTCATCATCATCGTCATCACATGATCATCAGCATCATCATCATCACGATCATCAGCATCGTCATCACACGATCATTAGCATCGTCACCACACGATCATCAGCATCGTCATCACATGATCATCAGCATCGTCATCATCATCGTCATCACACGATTATCAACATCGTCATCACACGATCATCATCATCGTCATCACACGATCATCAACATCGTCATCATCATCGTCATCACACAATCATATTATAGGATGATCAATCCTACTCTCTTTAGGACATAGGTCCATGGATGATACAATCTAGATCGAGTTCCAAGATTATCAATCCTAATCACGTACCTTTTGGACCAAGGTCCAGGGACGATCCAGTCCTATCATGTACCTTTTGAACCGAGGTCTAGGGACGATCCAGTCCTATCATGTACCTTTTGATCTGAGGTCCAGGGATGATCCAATCCTATCATATACCTTTTTAACCGAGGTGCGGGGATGATGCAGTCCTATCAACCAATTCTCAAAGACCTCTGTCTACGGCTCAATTCAAGGGACCATAAATCCATGGATGATCTAATCCCATTAATCATTTCTCGGAGACCTTTGTCTACGGCTCAATTCAAGGGACCATAAATCTAGGGACGATCCAATCCCATTAATCAATTCACGGAGACCTCTGTCTGTGGCTCAATTCAAGGGACCATAAATCCAGGGACGATCCAATCCCATCCCGTCCACAAGGGACGTCATTCTCGGAGACATCATGTCTACGGCTCAATTCAAGGGACCATAAATCCAGGGACGATCCAATCCCATCCTGTCCACTAGGGACTTCATTTTTGAAGACATGTGTCTATGGCTCACTTTAGGATTGAAGTCCAGGGATGATTCAATCCCCACTTGTCCACTAAGGACATCATTTTCGAATACATGTGTCTACGACTCACTTTAGGACTGAAGTCCAGGGATGATCCAATCGCCACTTGTCCACTAAGGACTTCATTTTCGAAGACATGTGTCTACGGCTCACTTTAGGACTGAAGTCCAGGGACAATCCAATCCCCATCCTGTCCACTAGGGACTTCATTTTCGAAGACATGTGTCAATGGATCACTTTAGGACTGAAGTCCAGGGATGATCCAATCCCCACTTGTCAACTAAGGACTTCATTTTCGAAGACATGTCTCTACGGCTCACTTTAGGACTGAAGTCCAGGGATGATCTAATTCCCACATGTCCACTAAGGACTTCATTTTCGAAGACATGTGTCTACGGCTCACTTTAGGACCGAAGTCTAGGGATGATCCAATCCCCACTTGTCCACTAAGGACTTCATTTTCGAAGACATGTGTCTATGGCTCACTTTAGGACTGAAGTCCAGGGATGATCCAATCCCCACTTCTTTCTCGGAGACATATGTCTATGGATCCTTTCAGAACATGTGTTCAAGGATGATGCAATCCCTCTTCTTTCTCGAAGACATATGTCTATGGATCCTTTGAGAACATGTGTTCAAGGATGATGCAATCCCCTTTTCAACATAGACCCTGTCTAAGGACCATCCACCAACCTCTCTGTCATTATTACCTCATGTAAGCATATCATTGATACAGGTATCCTCATTATCGACTTCACTATCGATGCGGGAAATCTCATCATCAGTGTCTACATTACTCCCCCTTTCGAGGAGGGTCCTACCAAGCTTGTCTTGGAAATACTCAAACTTTACTTGAGGTAGAGGTTTGGTTAGTACATCGGTAACTTGTTCACTTGAGGTAGAGGTTTGGTTAGTACATCGGCAACTTGTTAGAAATTCGAACTTTATAGTTCCTTTCTACACCATATATTGTATATAGAAATGTCAGATCTCTATGTGCTTTGACTTATCATGGAACACTGGATTCTCTTCCATGTTGATACAACTCTGTTTGTCACATAGGATCACAGTTGGGTCTATCTCTAAGTCAAACAATCCTGAAGCCATACCGCTTCACAACTAGCAAAGCAAGTAGCCATATATTCCACTTTGTGTTGAGAGCCACACTAGACTGCTTCCTGCTAAACCACAAGATCATGGCTGATCCCAGACAATAACATCCTCTCGATGTGCTCTTCTTGTCTGATACACTTTCTGCCCAATCAACATCTGTGTAGCCATCTGAAGTCATGATCTCCAAGATAACATAGATCAAAGTCTATCGTATCCTTTAGGTACCTCATCACATGCTTCGCAACTATAAGGTGAACATATCTAATTTCCGCTAGATACCGACTCAAGGTGTTCACAGCAAGGCATATATCTGGCCTGGTATTTGTCAGATACATCAACGACCCAATAATCTGTCTGTATAGAGTCACATCCACTAACTCTGATAAGTCATCAGCTAACAACTTCAAGTTGGAACCCATGAGAGTGGCCATGGTTGTACATTCCAACATATCAAATCTTCTCAAGATTTCCATAGCATACTTTCCTAGGTTGAGAAAGATTCCTTCTGGGCCTTTCCATTCTTCCAGACCTAGGAAGTAATGCATCAATCTGAGATCTTTCATCTCAAATTCTGTAGCCATCTTCTTCTTTCTTTTCATGATCTGTTTGTAAAAAAAGATCATCCACATACAGTAATAGTATGACAGGTTCATCATTCGTAACGGATCAGCTTTACTTTTGGTAAAGGCCAAGCTTATCAAGAAACTGTCAATTCTCCCTTTGTGACTGAACATCATTCACACTCTGCATTGAGTGATCTTCTGCATATCTATCTGTGCCATCTCTCGTCAGATGGGTCTACTGATATGATCCTCAATATCATTCGAACTCTGTGGTGAGTTCCTTCTTGCATCCATGTCATCTGTGTATAGAAACCATATTCAACCTTGTAGCAAAGGTTGAGATCCACATCACCCATGGTGATCATTAAGCTCATCAATTTGACTATCGATTCTAGGTACCCAAACAGATCTTTCTTCAATTGAATCCTTGATTCGCACTTCTTCTTCAATTGCATCATTAAGATACAGGTCTTATCTAGCCACTTGGAGCAAACATCTCATCATGATTCTCTTCCTCTTTCTAAGAGAATCTTCTAGCCATAAGCCTTCTATATTATGTTTTGATTTGTAAATATTTTTGTTGAACATCCCTCACTTGTTCGGTGTTCATCATCCTTCATGATCTTTCCTACAAATGAAGATTAAGTACATGATTAGCAATGCTTCATAATCATCAAATCATGTTTACATGATAACCTATTATGCATACAAATATGATTTTCATAGTTATGCAACTATCTTGACCAATACTTTGGCACAACACTTTTCCATATCCTGTATGCATACAGTGGCTATCTAGATGCCTTCCATCTCTACCAGAACATACTATCGAGAGCATGCACAGCTCTCAGCATGTCAGCAAAGAGGTTTCATTCTAGACAAGCAACAATGGAATGTTTGTCCAACTTATCAATCATATGCATATTAGTAGTATACTGTTCAATGCTATATGAATGTTTACACTCAGCATGATATATTATAAATATGCATGCAATCTATTACAAGCAATATCATTTACTGTTTCAAATAAAAACTCAAATACTTATCTTTTATGTTTGTGTGGTTGCCTTCCGCTTGATCTTCTATATGTCTTTTGAACTTCTATTCAATCTGTACCACTGTGCATGCTCAAGTGTGCAC
This sequence comes from Larix kaempferi, assembly GCA_027924585.1. Lineage (NCBI taxonomy): Eukaryota > Viridiplantae > Streptophyta > Pinopsida > Pinales > Pinaceae > Larix > Larix kaempferi. The sequence continues at coordinate 1,268,921 of BSBM01000033.1, forward strand.
TAGTGTCATCCTCATGATCTCATACACAAACATACATTCATCAATATTATCAAAACATTATAATTCTAAATAATCTTGAATATGTACGGTCATGATCATTCAATACATGGGTATACTAAGATCTTAGCACAAAGTAAGATTCTAACTTGACATAGGAAAACATACCTGGATTAGTATACCTACTTAGTTATATCTGACATACCTAAACAATATCTTCTTTGTTCTCTGCAATGATTTAGAGATCCTGTTCTAGAACCTACATATCTCATAGGTTAAGCAAAGGCATACATACCTCGTAAGTAGAAATTCTATGTGATCAAAGATTATGGATGAGTCTTTGTCTTCATGTTGTCATGGTCATGGAACTTGATTTGTATTTCATGATGTACCTGTATCTTGTTAGCAGATAGCATCAACCTCATACAACACCACAGTGCATTAGTACAATCATATAGCCCTAATCAATGAATGTCTTCTATCATTCACATACTTTTACTAGGGTGATAAGACAATTCTAACATTAATCAAGATTGTACTAATAAATAATATGAAGACAAACATATTATGAACTTAATCAAGAATTAGATTTCAAGACATACTTGTATCTCCTTAACTCATACCTATCGAGACTTCTTGTAGTCTTCTTATGTAAAGCCTTAGCCTCATCTCCCCCTGAAACTGGATATGGAGATCGATTAGGGTTTGTCAGAGAAACCCTAAAAATTCAAACTTTGACTTTCTCACTTCTGAATGTATGGAAGGATGTGTCTTGCTGAGCTGATCAAACTAGCATACTTCAATTTTGAAATCTCCAAAATTTGACCCCTCAAAATTGCCTTCGAAACTTTTGGATTTTCTGGACAGGATCCTGAACTAGGGTTTGATGAAGCCCACCCTTCTGCCTAATCAAAAGGTTCGATCCAAGGCTCTAAACTCTTATTTTTCTGAGGAGCTTCCATCCATGGTCACAGACTTCAAAAAATTCCAACTTTTGTTGAAGCCCTAGTTTTCCATCTTTCCGATCAAAATCCCGAACTGGGGTTTGATCAAGCCCGGTCTTCTACCCAAACAAAAAATTCGATCTTCATATCTAAATTTAAATTTTCCTGAGTAGCATTCAGCTATGGACTCTAATTACAAAAATTCCAATTTTCTGCGAAACCCTAAATTCCGGAAGCCATGTATGAAGGTGCTCCAAAACTAATTCTGTTTTGACAGAAATATGTACCTGATTGTTTCTGCTGTAACTCTAAACTTTTCGATCCACAGGGTCTGAAAACATTTTTTGTGGTATCCTAACCTGTCATATTTCCATCCCGATAGGTCTGACCTCAATTGGATTTTCTGAGAGGGAGTTATTCCAAGTGTCGCAACGTGACGTGTTTATGGGATAAAACATGAGAGCAAACTTGTACAGCATGCCACATGTCACTGGTTCAAATTCAACCTCTGAAAAAGCTTCCTAAGATTGTACAATCTGTGTAATACCTGTCACTTTTTACTAAATTGCATTTGGAGATTCCTAGCCCAAGTTATGACCTTTTCTCCTAGGTCACCTGATTATGACTGAGATCTGGAAGAGGCAGAAACCCTAACTTGTACTGATCATAACTCAGAAAGTACAACGAATATGAGGGTACCCTTTGGACACACGGTACATGGGAATGTTATCTATGACCTGTAAACGTTTCAAATCCTGAAATGTCGTCAAAATGGATTTATAGCGAAAGTTCCACGATGACTGGTTTTTACTATATAAAACCCTAACCTTCAAATTATCGCAAGTGAAGCAAGTGTCGTAAGTGCCATACATTTCCTTCCTTCAGGTTAGCTCTGATACCATGTTAAGATTCAATATGATAAGACAGAAAATATCAGCATTACGTTTCATTTCACAATAATAGCATATACAGGATCACTGAAGGAATAACAAGTACAACATAAATACAAGAGACACAGATTTATCGTGGGAAACCCTCATGGGGTAGAAAACCCAACGAAGCTTCCTCAATATAGATGACTAGAAAATACAAATATGAAAACCCTAGACATGAGCTCCTCCTCCTCCATAGCAGACCTCTCTCACACAAGTGCGCCACTCACAAGTGAATGAATGAGTGAGTTAAGTGAGGAACATCCTCCTCTACTTATACTTGTTCCCCCACTGAATTTTACACAAGCTAGGTTGGCCCCAACTTGATTACTGGGCTAAACACCCCATTACAACTAACTGGGCCGACCCCTCTATGGTGGTCTAATAACCCTTTGACCCACATAACACATACAGGGCCAACCCCCACTAGGGAAGTCTAATAACCCAAGTTAACACAATCCGATGGAGGCATAAACATCTTCGGATATATAATAAGATATTCACGGAGGAATGAAACATCTCTGGAATAATAAAGTACAAATATAATATTCTTTGAAGTTACAATATTTCAACACGAGCCTGCTCACTGAACCACTAGGAAGAAGAATCTGTAGAAGCTTTATGTCAATCCACTTTCAGTAGCAAAGTAGTTCATCCAGTCAAAAAGACCTGCACCAGCACCTCTGGTTCTTTCTCAAAATATTACAACAGACTGACAATGCACTTCCACTTAGCCTCCCTATTCGAATCTCTCAGTGATCACCTGATACACTTGAGGAATTATTTCTGTAGAAAATAATGTAGAGTTGCCTGCTCAATTCAAATTGCCTTTTTCTAGGCTTCCTAGGCCTTTTAGTGGTTAACCTGGTCATTAATGAGCCATCATCTCTCTTCCACCCACCTGGGGGATAATGCCACAAATTTAGGGGTAGTTGTCCCATAACCAACAGCTAGTGGTGGAGTGCAAATGCTGACATCTATTTCATGCCTTCTAACAGCTTCCATTCCTCCTAGTGGGTCAGTGAACACTCATTTAATAGTACCCTTGGGTGTTTATATCCTATTTTAATTTATTAAATAATAATAATCAGTAATTAGAATCATCCTTGACCAATATTTGGTCATAATTACAAAACTTTGTAATTATAATTTAATACAATGTTTTTGCAATAAAATAAATAGTCTCAAAATTTGGGTAGGTGACATACACCCCCTTAAGTCTCAACATCGTCCTCGATGTTGTTTATTCACTCTCTAAGTGTTCTTGAAACAGAGTTGGGTATGATGCCCACATACTACTCTCCAACTCCCAGGTTGCCTCTTCTGGGATAAGGTGCTTCCATTGCACCTTTACCTTCCCATTGGTGCGATTCCGGAGTAGAGTTTCCCTCCTTTCGAGAATAGAGTCCGGTTCCACCTGAAAATCCCCGCCTTGTTCCACCTGTACATCACTTCAATTTATAACATGAGTAGCATCATGCACATATTTCTTTAAAACTGAAATCTGAAAAACATTATGTATTTTTAGATTTGGTGGTAAATTTAGTTGATATGCCACGGGTCCAACCCTTGACAAAATTTTGAAAGGACCACAATACCTGGGTGCCAGCTTGGCACAACTTCCCATTTTTAAAGAACTCTTCTTTGGTCTTACCTTAATGAAAACATGTTCAGGCACCTATAACTCTTTATGAGTCCTTTTAAGATCTGCTTGACTTGTTTTCCTATCTTGGGCAGCTTTAAGGTTTCTTTGTACCTGTTGCACAGTTAGTTCTATTTCCTTCAACAATTCGGGTCCTAAAATAACTCCATTAACTGGATCATTCCAAGAAACTTGTGTATTTCATTTCCTACCATAAAGAATTTCAAAAGGGCTAAGCCTGGCTGATGCATGATAATGGTTGTTATATGCAAATTCTGCTAAATGCAAGTAGTCCTCCCACTTACCAGGATGATCCTTAACATACATCCGTAGCATGTCTTCCAATATCTGATTCACTCTTTTTGTCTCTCCATCCATTTGTGGATAAAATGTTGTGTTAAAGTTTAAGGTTGTATTCAACTCTTTAAACAAAGATCTCCAGAAGTTTCCAGTAAACTTAGAATCACGATCTGAAACTATCACTTTTGGTATTCCATGCAATCGAAAAATCTGTTTCATGAAAATTTATGCAATGTCTCGAGCTTTATGAGTAGTTTTTACTGGTATAAAATGTGTTTCCTTGCTAATTTTATCCACTACCACCATGATCGAATCATTTTGTTTCCGATTCTTGGGTAGTCTGGTAACAAAATCTATACTTATGATCTCCCATTTCCAGCTAGGTATAGGAAATGGCTGTAACAACCCAGCCAGATGTTGATGTTCAACTTCTACCTTTTGGCAGTCAAAGCATTTAGCTATATATTCTGCTACTTCATCCTTCATTCTGGGCTAATAATACTCTTTCCGTAACATAGTGATGGTTTTCTGATATCCTAGATGGCCAGAATAATGACTTTTGTGCATCTCATCTAAAATCAGAATTTTTATCTTTGGTACATTGGGCACATATAATTTTTTTATGTACAGTAACAAGCCATTTTCTTTTAACTTGAAATCTGCCATAGCATTTTCAGAATTATTTTCTGCTGTCTTTTCATGCAATTTTTTGTATTCTTCATCTATTTTAATCCATTCAAAAATCTGATTTTCCAAATCTGTTGTGTATGTGCTGATGGCTGAAATAAAATTAACCTTGCATTACGACTTAAATCATCAGCAACCTTGTTCTCTTTACCCTTTATATTATGAATTTCAAAATCATATTCGCTTAGAAAGGTTAGCCATCTAGCCTGTCTAGCATTCAAATTTGTCTGATCTAGTAAATACTTCAGCCCCATGTTATCTGTCATCAAAATCAATTTTCTGCCAATAAGATGGTGGCACCACATTTTCAAGGCATGTATTATAGCTAATAATTCTAGATCATAAGTAGAGTAATTTTTCTCATGTATTTTCATCTTTCTAGACTCATATGCAACAACATGTCCTTCTTGTGTTAGGACTCCACCGAGTCTGTCATTACATGCGTCAATGCATACTATAAAATCTTTATTAGGATATGCAATTCTCATAATAGGTGTGGTAGTTAGTAATTCCTTTAATTTCTTAAAACTGTCTGCACACTTTTGATCCCATACAATCTTCTTTCCTTTCTTCTGTAAGGAGGTTATGGGGTTTGCCATCTTTGAAAAACCTTCTATGAATTTTCTGTAATATCCTGTAATCCTCATAAATGATCGAACGTTTGTCACATCTTTAGGAACCAGCCATTCATTAATGGCTTTTATCTTATCGAGATCAACATAAATTCCTTCCTTAGAGATTATGTGACCCAAGTAATGAATCTTGTCCTTGTGGAAGTCACACTTACTAAGCTTAGCATATAACTGATGATCTCTCAGAACTTGTAAAATAATACGCAGATGTTCGTCATGTTCTTTCTTACTTTTATAATATACCAGAATTTCATCTATGAACACAATGGCGAACTTATCCAAATATTTGTGTAGAATATTGTTCATTAAGCACATAAAAACTGTCGGGGCATTAGTCAACCCAAATGTCATGACTACGAACTCATAATGTCCATAGCGAGTTCTAAAGGCTATTTTAAAAATATCTTCATCCTTCACACGAACTTGATGATATCCTGACCTCAAATCAATCTCTGAAAATATCGTTGCTCCATGCAGCTGATCAAATAGATCGTCTATGCAGGCAATGGATATCGATTCTTGATTGTCATCTTATTCAGTTGGAGATAATCTATACAAAGTCTTAAAGTGCCATCTTTCTTCTTAACAAATATAACAGTTGCTCCCCAAGGCTGGGTCTTATATAGTTTTTATCAATCAGTTCCTTCAACTATGATTTCAACTCATTTAATTCCAGTATATTCATCCTATATGGAGCTTTAGAGTTTGGTACCGCACTCAGTATCAGCTCAATGGTAAAATCTAGATCTCTCTTCAGGGGTAACCCTGGAATCTGTTCTGGAAAAACATCCTGGAATTCTTTTAGGACAAGTATATCTTCCAGTTTTAGTTTGTCCTCTTTTTGAATTGACTCTTCATGTACTACATTCACTGTGAACATCTTACACCATTTTCTCACTGCTCTCTTTACTTACATGGATGAAATATGTCTAAGTGATGTCTTTCTAGGAATACCTTTTACTTCTACTGTTTCTCCTTCATCATTTAAACAAGTAAAACTTTTCTCATAACAATTCAGAATAACATGATGAGCTTCTAACCAGTCCATTCCAATTAAGATGTCATAGGATCCTAAAGGTAAAACATTTAACTTGGTTTGTGTCCTTAACTGATTCATAGATAAAACACAACTTTCAACAAAATCAGACACTTTTCTTTTCGTTCTTGTTGCAAGTCTAACTAACTAGGATTTATTAAATTTTTTGTTTTCAAATTAAAATTTTCCACAATATCATGAGATATATAACTCAGGCTAGCGCCTGGATCAATCAAAATAGAAACTAGATGGTTTTGTAGCATACCTTCAATCTCTACCATAGAGACTTGATTATCTGCTTGCCTATTGTCTAGAGCTGTATTAATTCTGGGCATGTCTCTTGCCAAGTCTCCCACAGTAGGTTCAGCTTGTATGGAATTAATATTATTAGTTGTCCACTTCCTTTTGGGGCATTTTGAAGCATAATGAGGACCTTGACACTCAAATCATTTTATAGGTTCCTTTTGGTCATTAGTTCTAGTAACATTCGGTGTACTTCTAGGAGCTGTAAAATTCTGTTGTTGATTATTTCTGGGACTGTTGCCTTGGAAATTTCGATTTGGAGAGTTTTTCTTTTGAAACCCAGAATTTCCACTGAACCTGAAATTTTTCTTCTTCAGCTCAAAGTTGCTGGCTTTATGATTTTTCCAGTTAGATATTGGGTGAATCCACGAAGCTGGTTCACCATTTTTGGCAAGCGGAACCAAAAAAATTTGTTTTTCATACCCTCGATCGAGGTATTTTCAAGCCCTTGATCAAGGTTTAAAACCTTGATCGAGGGTTTTGAAATACCTCGATCGAGGGCTTGACAATAACACGATCGAGGGTTTTTAAATACCTCAATTGAGGGTTTTTTAATACCTCGATCGAGGGTTAAAACAAGACCTCGATCTAGCTTTTCAAAAGCTCGATCTATCTTTTAAAAGCTCGATCTAGCTTTTGAAAAGCTAGATCTAGCTTTTGAAAAAAATAAAAAAGGCCCACAACCTTTTTTTAGGCCCTCGATCGAGCAATTTGTTCAATGGAGGGGTTTAAAATACCTCGATCGAGGACTACTTAAAACCCTCGATCGAGGTCTAATTAAACCCTCGACCGATGTATTTTAAATATATTGATCGAGGTACTTTAAATACCTCGATCGAGGACCTAAAAAACAGGCCGAGAGCCCTTTTCACTGTAGAATGAAAGTTTTGTCTCCCTTCCATAGAGATAAACAATGTCATTAAATGATCATTAATGAGTGGACTTGATACCATTGAATTCGTCAACGAATCCTCTATCCAGATACATAAAATTTACGAATTTTTATCTTCATATGTCTTTTGTTTTTAAATTTCTACTAAAACTTGCCCTAAAAATCCCTACCGATAACTTCGATTGAACTCAAAGATAAATCCACAACATTCAAAATACACATCCAAAAAATTTGAAAAAATACACAGGCCCTAGATAAACGCGTCCTCTTTAAAATGGTATTTTTAGTTTTGCAAATTATGTCAAAAATCAAGAGATTTTGTGCACACACAAACATGTGTGCAAGATGAGACTTAAATATTCATTGGTTAGTTTCGAAAAATAATAATAAATATAATTTTTCGAGAAAAATTAAAAGAAAAATATGTAAGCCCTAGTGCATTCTGTCTAGATCATGTTCACATATTTCATTTTTTAAAATTATTACTTTAACATTAAATTATTGTGCACAAATAAACTACTTGTTGATTGCTCTTCAAATTTTTAAGTACACACGTTTCATTAAATAAAAATTTGACACGATATATGACATTGGTATATTTCGAAAAAAATATTATTGGAAAGTCAACATAATTCTCTACATTTCGTTTTTCAACCACATGTCAAAATTCATGTGGCAAGTATGAGTTTCGAGGGCTTCAATTTAATACATGGGTAAAATTTTTGTTTTTCACCGTCATATTTGGCCAAAAAGAGTTACCCATCTTCATGGAATCACCCTATCCCTTCTCTTTTCCGATTTGTATCATAGCAGAAAGTTGCTTTCCTCATGGCTTCTTCTAAGGTCTTTGGATTGTCATACTCTATTCTGTCATTGATGTTGAAAGGCAAACAACTCAGATACCTCTGAATCTTTGGCTTTTCCTCCACAAGATATGGCACATACCTTAGCAAATTCAGAAATTTCCTATTCAGCTCTTTCATGTTCATGGTTCCCAATTTTAGATCGTAGAATTCCTTAGACTTTTCTTCGTAATATTGTTCAGATAGGAATTTCTTCTTGAAGTACCGTTTAAAAGTGCTCCAATTTACATCTTGGTCTTTGATGCCCTTCACTCTTTTGATGTCCTGCCACCAAATATCTGCCTTACCGATCAAGTTGTATATGGCCATCTTTTCCTTTAATGATTCTGAATAATCATAGATTTGAAAGTGTTTCTTCATGCCGGACAGCCATGCTTCAGCTGTCTCTCCTTTCTCAGTTTCACCATTGAAAGTTGGGGGTTTGATTTTCTTGAACTCCCCAGAAATCTGTTCATACTGTTTGTGGATTTTTCTTTTGGGTTTGTAATCTCCTTCGTTGCTATCACTTGAATAATTACGTTTCTATTTGCGTTTTTCATTGGAAGCTTCAGATGATGTTGACCTGCTGTTTGCGTCATCAGTTTTCACTTTCTTACCCTTATCTCGATGAGGTAAGTCTTCAATATTAGAGGTATTTTCAATCCCTCTATCATGTTCATCAGTTGGGTACTGATCGAATAGTGCTTCGTTCAGTTCTTCTTGTGGCTTTAGAATTCTCTCATTGTCATGTTTTACAGATCTGATTTCTGCTTTTAACTCCTGAAATGCACATAACAATTCTGATGAATTGTCATTCAATTCACCATGGACTTCTTCTTCATAATGTTGTCCCGTACTATGACTGTTTCGTCGAAATGTGTCCTCCATGTGTTTAGCTGATCCTTCCATACCTATAACTTTTTAGAAAACAAATTTCTGTATAACAAAATAATTTAATTAGTAAAGATTTTTGCTGTCATAATTTTCTGTTCCGTGTTCTTTGGACCTTTTCAGGCCGAGAGTTCGAACATGAGCTCTGATACCACATGTAACATCCTGATAATTTACAAAAATTTTAAAATTGTAAAATAGCAATAAATACTGAATTTATTAATGCAAAAATAAAATAATTATGTATCTTTTAACTAATGACAAATCACGATAATGACTAATTATACTTCATAGCACAAAAATTACATCGTTAGTTTTGTTCATGTTTAATCCTAATCTATATGTTGTACTTAAGTTTGTTTTGTTATATCATTTATTGGTAAGAGTAATGAGAGTTTGCTTTTGAATGATGATGAAGGGGTCCTACGAGGTACCCTAAGGTTTACTTAGCTATGTTTAGCTAAGGCATTTGAACCTATCTCTTTGTGCAGAAATGCAGCTAAGAGTAATACAATGCATCAAGTATTAGAGTAAACATGTTTTTCAATTCATCGTCAATACATTGTGAAAACTCTAAGTACTTCCTTGCATACAATTAATGAAGGTATGGATCGTTGTTCCACTTCTTGTTTATGTGCTAGCTTACAACCTTATCAGTGTTATTAGAAACATGTCATCATTTTGTCAAAATGCAAGGAGTGGTAATGTTTTGTGTATTAGATTTATACTATGAGTTCTTGGATTAAGTGCTAGACTCCCAAGTACGCATAGATTCACTTGAATTCAACAGATTTTACATCTCTAAATTTATAGTTTAGTATAGCAACTGCTATTAACATAAATATGATGATGCTATTGTCAATTTGCAACATTAAATGAAATCTATTTAAATGTAATATATATATGTTATCTCAATATGAGCTAGCATTATGATGTGCATACTAAGAAACCTAGACTTTACCTTAAGCATTAAATATCTTACCTTAAACAATAGATTAGCAATAAACAAATTATATAAACTATACCCTATCTCTAATAGCTTCTATATGATATCACCTATGCTATTGAGAAGAAAAGATTAATATATAGTAACCATGCATTATACGACCCATACAATAGAGATGTATTACTATTAATACGATGCCACTATAACTTTGGGAAATGAAAAGAGTTATGAATAAAACCCTAAACATTGTATTGCATATGATAATGACAGGGCATTAAAGTCTCAGTACTTAGCATGCTGGCAGCTTGTCGAAACTTGGTCCTAGCATTAAAATCACCTACCTGCTATGTGTAGTGGAAAACTTAGGTGGATGTTTTAACGTGAAGGTTAGTGAACAGGTAGTCGCCGGAGTCAAGATTGCACATGGTTTTAATGGAGGTTATCCTAGCTGTACTCCGTGGTGGCATTGGTTATTAAATATGTTAATTAATGCAGTTGGTACTACGAAATTCTATGCGATGTGAGAAATGATCCCCACTGTTGATCTTATGACAATCTCGAGCCTTGAGACTTGACCCTAATTCACCACTAAGTCTCAAATGTATTGTTTTTGGCATTCATTGTGTAATGTTACTGGCTCAGTGTAGAGGCCGACCTGCATGAGATAATTTAGGGTTTTGATAGCAGGTATGGAGTGCTTCCTCCATGATTTGAACCCGTGACCTTGGCTTGGCTCTAGATACCGGACATAGCTTAAGAGCCGAACCTGATGTGCGATCTTACAGCAAAGGTTGAAGTTAGGAAGAGCTCTAGGGTTATTGAGAGTACCGTGTGTAAATCCAACCAGTATTCAGTTTCTCTGTAATTCGAGTGATGATTCCCAGAATTTTCTCCAACCCTTGTTGCATTCGATGATGAAATGATAGTCTCGGTTAAACAATGGCTAAGGCGTAATGCTCCATGAATTACTGTAAAAAGGTAATGAACATGATTCAAATCCCTATTAGTTTAAGAATTTCAGTTGTTGTTTAAGAAGATTCTCTGATGATACGTTTTTTTTACCATACTAATGGTTGTGTGGCAGGTTTTACACTTCATCGAAGGGTTACAGTGTTTTGAAAGATTGTGGAAGGTACATTGCTCGACCACCGGTAAGCCTCGGTGGTTCTCTACTTCGTAGGTTCTCCTGGACTATCATGGCCAATGTTTGGTGTTTGAAGATGGAAAGCATTAGGTTCCTGGCAAAGTTTTGGCTAGTGTTAATTTTTTAAGAATCAAATGACTAAACGCCACAGGATAAGATCCTTGGCCAGTCTTGTTACTATGCTTCGCAATGTTTCACTTAAATTATTGTTGCAGAAAAAACCCTTGTTTTAAGATGTAAAGGTTAAAGGGATTAACCCTCGCTATTTTTAATGGAAGAACAGTGTTGAAACTTCAAATAGAAGTCTGTGCAATGTTTAAGTTTCAAAACGTTGATAATGGATATATAATATAGTGTCTTGGGAGATTTGAATGCCATGGTTGACTTGTTTCTGTGAAGTAGAGTTCTGCTGCTCCAATGTTAAGTCTTTTGTTTATGCTTTCAGTTTTAAATACTTGCAAGGGATGTAGACAGTTGAGAGGGTTTTATCCCTCGACCATTCTAGTTTTAATTAAAGGAATTTGTTTCCAAACTTCATAACTTTTTCATAATTTGAAATTGTGAGCATTACTCCAGTAAATGTGAAAATGCAATGTCTCGTTTTATGAACTATTGTGTTTTTTTTTAAATGATGGCTGAGAGCTATAGATATATAAACCTTGTCATAAGTCTGATGAGATTCTAACCTGTAAGTTTCAATGGTAACTCTGATAGTACCGAGAATTCAAACCTGAGAACCGTGCCTTAACTTGTTCATCTATTGGTTTTTTGATACTGTTTAAGGTTCTACTAGGGTTATAAGCTCACTGTTAGATAACGATACTAAATTCATGTTTTTCTGTTAAGTGGGGTAAAGTGTCTTGCTAGTATTCTCAACACGAAAGGTAGATAGTAAGGTTAATTAAAATGCTATTTATATTTAATGATTGTAAATGATACTAAATCTGAATATGAGAAATGAGTATTACAAAAATAGTACTATTTAATAATGAGAAAATAAATGTTTATTTATCATTTGTAAGTAACAACTCTGTATAGAAGAATAATTGCAGCTGTTAAAATTTCTAGAATACAAAATGCCTGAAACCATTTGATTTATAATAATGGAATGCATAGTATTATCATTCAGAAATAGATAGAGTTAATTTGAAGATCTAGATCTGTGCAGAAATAAAGTGTTTTTCTTTTATTATTAAGTAGAGTAAATACTATACATCTGTTTATAATATGTTATTCTATTTCCTAAGTTTTAGACATATAATTGAAATGGCAGAATTTAAAAGAAACACTATAGTTTGAATCTATCTAATCACTTGGCATTCTTCCCTTCATTCATCTATATTAATTTTGTTTTTCTGTACTAGAGTACTATACAGAAAATAGTATGGGAAAAATATAGAAAAGATTTTAGTCATTCATCTTATTTACTTAACCATCCTTAAACCATATCATCTTTAAGTCAGAAATTCAAGCAGTTTCTTGTGTATAACTGTAACTAATAAATCTACAATGCAGAAAATCATTTGACTGTAAACAATAAGATAGAACGGTAGAACCCGATTGATTGTAGGAGAAACAAACAACCCAAGGAGCCTGTTCCACCCAACCTATTCCTGAAGATAGCCAAATTACTTGCCTTGGGACTCCTGAGTCTGTTCACTGAACCTCTAGGAAGAAGAATCTGTAGAATATTTACGTCAATCCACTTGCAGCAGCAAAGTAGTTCATCCAGTCATATAGACTTAGCAGTCAAAGAGACCTGCACTGACACCTCTAGTTCTTTCTCAAAATATTACAACAGACTCACAATGCACTTCCACTTAGCCTCCCTATTCGAATCTCTCAGTGATCACCTAATACACTTGAGGAATTATTTCTGCAGAAAATAATGTAGAGCTGCCTGCTCAATTCGAATTCCCTTTTTCTAGGCTGCCTAGGCCTTTTAGTGGTTAACCTGGTCATTACTGAGCCATCATCTCTCTTCCACCCAAATGGGGGATAATTCCACAAATTTAGGGGCAGTTGTCCCATAAACAACAGTTAGTGGTGGAGTGCAAATGCTGACATCTGTCCCATGCCTTCTAACAGCTTCCATTCGTCCTAGTGGGTTAGTGAACACTCATTTAACAGTTCCCTTGGGTGTTTGTCTCCTATTTTAATTTATTAAATAATAATAATCAGTAATTACAATCATCCTTGACCAATATTTGGTCATAATTACAAAAAAATGTAATTATAATTTAATATAATGTTTTTGCAATAAAATAAATAGTCTCAAAATTTTGGTAGGTGACAAGTTATATGTTACCGCACCGAAAACTTATAGCCATCCAGCACATTGAGACCAACAATGAAGAACAATTTTTCAACATTTAAAACGGAAATAAAAATCCCTTGTGCTTCCAAATTCTCATGTTCAATAGACTTGTCTTTCTCTTTTGCTCAATTACAAAATGGGAGCACAATCAATTCATGGAAAATAGACTGAAATAATTAATTAGCAAGAACATATTCATGTTGACCTAATCAAAGAAACTAATCTCTTGAACGGTTGAGCAACAACAATTAGCTCTCTCACGTACATGGTGGTCCATATAGCAGCACATCGTGTCCACAATTGGATTTGCAAAATATCGAGGTGATGTCACTGTTTTCGTGGGTATAAACAAGTAGGTCATGGGAGATTGAAGTTGGAGGATGACGAAACCCTAGCAGAGAGAACACTACTAGGCTTAGGAGCGGACGAACCAAGGCCTCAAGAATATTTTTAGCATTAAGTATTGGTCTTAAAGCCTTGGATATGGTTAAGAAAAGAAACTTAGGTCTTAGGCCCTAAAGGAACCTTTTAGGCATCTAAGGGCAATATAAATACCTTAAACCACTACAACAAATAGCGTTTTGATGGTACCTTTGGCCTTTGGTGGATAAATGGGTAGTATTGGGATATTTTTAGTACCGATATTGATTTTGGCGCCTTGGACACAAGGATAATTTTTTAGGTATCTTTGGCCTTCAAGTGGGCATGTGCGCATATTATGAGTACTTTATATCTTGGTATGGGTATTGGAGATCTTTGAATGATTAGGGTAAGAAACCTAATCCTTATGCCCTAAAATAAGAGTACATGCATCTAGGGAAAATAATAACACCTCATAACACAACACATGACCTCCTGAGGATATCCTTGGCTGTTAAGTGGCGAAATGAATTCTATTAGAATTTTTGTTTAATAGGCTTAATTTTTGATACCTTGGAGATGGTCAACAAAGGAAAATTAGGCCTTAGGTACTAAATAATATCCTAGGAATCTAGGAATGATAAGAACACCTTGAACCACCACATATGCTCACTAGAGTGTCTTTGGCCTCTAAGTGAGGGAATGGGTGCCATTAGGAATTTTTTATCATAAGGTATGGTCTCAGGGCATTGGAAATGGTAGGGGGTGGAAACCTAGACTGTAGGATTAAAATGAATATCGTAGGCATCCATACAAACAAACAAAATCTAAACTACCACACATAACCTCATAAGGGTATCCTTGGCCTTCGAGTGGGGATATGTTTTCAATTAGGAAGTTTTGAGAACTAGGTATGGGTTTTGGAGCTCTGAACACAACAAGATGAGGAAGCTTAGGCATCATGCCCTAAATGAAGTATCTAAGAATCTAAAGCCAACAACAATACCCTGTACCACTACACACAGGCTCCCAATTATATCTTTGGACTTCAAATACGGTTATGGATGCCATTATGATTTTTTGAGCACTAAGTATGGGTTATGAATCCCTACGGATGGTTGAGAGATGAAAATTGTTCCTTGGGCATAGAAAGAATAATTTACATATCTAGGGCCAAGAACAACACATTGAATCACTACATGGCCTTCCACGAAAATCATTCACCTTTCAGTCGAGATATGGGCATCATTAGGAAATGTTGCGCATTGAAATGGGTTGTAGGGGCCTTGAGCATGGTTGAAGGAGGAAAATTAGGGTACATTCCCTAAAGGAATATATTATAGCAATCTAGGGCTAAGAATGACACTTTGAACAACCACACATAGCCTCCCTAAGGAGTTTGATAAACCCATGTAAGAAAAAAAATACCAACATAATCTCAAATACAAGAATTCAAAATGTCTCACACACATAATACACAAGGATTTACCCTGGAAACCTTAAACTTGGAAAACCGATCGACCTATGAGTTTAGATACACTCTATATTTCATTGTATTATCTTTTATGTTTACAACACAATATTATACCATCTAAAACCCTAATCCAATAACCCATATTACATTACAACCCTAATTCCTTAACCATAATGAGTTTCTAATAGGTGAAAAAAGAATTGGCCAAAAAATCTCAAAACAAACAATAAGTAGACCAAAATTTTCCTTTTGAATTGTCCATTCCCATACCACATTTTCTCTGAGAGCCTACAAAGAGTATAACTCATTTCCAATACTTCCAAGAGGATGTAGGATCTCCAAGTAGGAATATGAGCATCATTAGGAACTTTTGACCATTAGGTATGGGTCTTGATTCCTTGAACATGTTTAGGGGAGGGAAATGAAGCGTTAGATCCCAAACACAACTTTTATGGATTAAGGGTCCATCATGAACAACACCTTGAAACACCACCCATGCCTTGATATATATAAGATCTTTGGATTTTAATTGGGGTCACATGGGAATCCTTATAAGTTTTTGAGCATCAAGGATGGCTCACAAGGCCTTGGATATGGTCGTTGAAGATTTCCCAAGGCTTAGGCCCTAATTAAATATTCTAGGCATACAAGGCCAAGAAAGATGCATCAAACAACCACATATGTCCTCTAGTAGGAATATGAGTGCCATTATTGAACGGTTATTGGCATTAGTGATGGGTCTCACAACCTTGATCATTATTGGTGGCTGAAACAGAAGCCTTATCTCATAAGGTAGCTTCTATGGCTCAAGGATCGTAGACATTATTTGAAGCACCACATATGACCTCTCTATGCTATGTTTGGCATCCAATTGGGGATATGGACACCACTAAAATGTTTTGAGCACTAGAGGTTGGTTGTGTACACCTTGTCATGATCGGTGGAGTAAACCCATAATTTAGTGCCAAAAGGAAGCACCCAATATGGTTCTTCTAGCCTTAGACATGGCCCAGGGAAGAATACCAATGCCTTAGTGCTTAGAATATGATTTTATAAATAATTGATCATTCACTTGATCTAATAACCACACAACTATTGTAAAATTATTCTTTGGACTACATGTGTCATATAGGTGAAACACATATTTTTGCATATAATATTTTGTTTCTATTTTATTTTCTCGCTTTTATTGGGGTTCTGTAATCACTAGGACATACAAAGTAATAGACCTATATGACTATTTCTGACATGCATATCCCCAAATCGATCTCTTCTTTTATAAATATTAGGTGGCATAATTAATAATCTATATCATGCACATGATATAGAACATATCGTGCAAGCGGTATTGATACATTGCGCATACGATATAGAACTCTCCACATGGTGCGAACACAAAATTTGAATTTAAACATAACAGATGCGCATTATGTAACACTTTTGCACTCCTACTGACATGACTATGTGCAACCTCATTTCCTAATGTTCTGCTATGGATTTAGGTTCAGAGTAAACAAGCCTGTCCTATGGAAACACACAACCATGGCTAATGTGGCTTTTCTTCCTATTCTCTCAACATGTCTACGTTTCAAGGCCAATTATAGTATGTTACAGACAATCATGGATAATGAATTGAAAAACATAAATAGAACCCTTTCCGCAGATTACAAATATGTAATTTGTAAGAAGAATATTAAATTTTTATATTTTTTTACTATTTTTCTTGTGACATAACTCATTAACAAAGAAAACATCATGTTGGTGTTTTGTCCATAACTTTTTCATTTTCAACCATTTCATAAAAAAATTGGATGTTGCACTACTAGACACTTACGTCTACTTGCTAAAAAAAGTGCAATCCTTCATCATTATATTAAGACCTTCAAAAGCTGCACTAACACTTGGTGAATTAATTTCGAGGTCTCCTCACATGGATAATTATGAAAAAATTAAAAAATGCTATTTTATTTTGGAAAAATAACACTACACTAGTACTACTTCTTATCTACATGTTTACAAGTTTTTGTATATTGGTTTCATGTTTAGGCACTCAAAGGATGCACTAACAAGGACACATACCTTATAATTTGCCAAAAGAATAAAATATCAATGTTAGAAAAAATAATAAATGACCTAGTTATGAGAATTTTCAATAAATAAAAGTTATATATTGAAAAAGGTGATTCGATTTCATACATTTCATCTTTTTTGTTGAAACCAAGATTCATTGTGTAGGTATCTCGAAACATCCTTCAAAGATGAAGGATGCATGTTTTTTCATTTTTCTATTGCATCTAACATGCCAAAAGTGACCATTCTTAGCTTGCACTCACCTTTAAGTTCATGCCTAAGCATAGTTAAAAAATATTCTTTCAATTTCATTTTCGAAACTTGTTGAAAAACTACATTTTCAATACCATTTGATTTTGGTTTGCTAGTTTATCATCTTTAAAGCTATAAGGTATTGTAATTTCAATAGACATATTATAAACAAGAATTTGGATATAGGCCACACTTTGATATAGGTCTAGAGGGTGGGGA
This sequence comes from Larix kaempferi, assembly GCA_027924585.1. NCBI lineage: Eukaryota > Viridiplantae > Streptophyta > Pinopsida > Pinales > Pinaceae > Larix > Larix kaempferi. Next base: position 1,286,801 of record BSBM01000033.1, read on the forward strand.
GCTTCGTTACATGCCCACTAAATTTTTTAATAACCTCATTTCAATATTCATTCATATTTATCTTTATCTATACTTTCACCTTCAAAACATTGAGAGCAATTAACTGATAAATCTATGTAAACATCTTTATAAATGTGGTAAATGTCTTTCTCATGAATGATTAGAAGGATGTTGGCCACATCCATAAGCTGACGCACTGATGCCTTATAGGAATACATTCTTGCGTAACAATACACACAACACATACCACAATGTTTACATGAACAAGGTGTAAAATAGGATGCTAGAAGTGGGTTTATATTACTTCTCTGAATTCGGTTACAATGCAGAATAACTGTAAACAAATAACTAACTACAATCGGCCTCAGCCATTACAACTTAGAAGTAACTATGGTGTGTTCTCCCTGTGTGTTGACCTCACCCTCTCCTGGTTCAACTCAGAACTCTGAGCTATGGCTCGATATAACCTCTCCTCCTCAGCGGCCGGTGTGATTCTTCACAACTACTCTTGGCTTTGCTCTCTGATTATGTTGATCAAAGACTGAAGATCCTCTTACTCATTTCCTCCTCTTCGTATTCTACCCTGCTGCTGCTATTCTCGAGATTACTGCAATCCCCGAGACACGCATCCTCCTATCCACCGATCCTTCCAAATCTTGTAGACTTGCAAGTGTTAGCTCCCTACCATGTTGCATAGCCTCTGTCCATGATGATAACTGTCATGTCCTTCATCTACTCGCAATAACTGTATTAACTTCCTCAGCAACCCTAAACGGCTACCAGTTACAGTTCCTTGACTTTCTGCTCTTCCAACCCTGCTACAGTAGTCGGTCACATCTCGACCTTATTTTCGGCTTGCTTCTCATCTTTTGTGGTTCGCTAGTCCTCCCCTTGATCCGTTCTTGGCTCCGCCAAACCTGTCGCATCGTAGTTTGACCACTTATCGACTACCCAATGTCTTACTCCACTTGCCATCTATCGACCATTACCTGTCGATTCTCGACTCCTTTCAATGTCTGCTGCGTTGCTCCATTCGATGGCACTCTGACTGCTTCTGCTTGACTTATTGACTTTGACAAGTCAACCTGCTCCCCGGACTAGTGGTCATCGGCACTCCAACTGGTCGTCTCCCTTCTGTTGATCAACTTCGACCGATCTGCCTAGGCCTTGATGCTTCGGCATCTAACTCCCCAGGTGAAAAAGAATTTGACTGCTCCTTCAGTCTCCTGAACTCTTCTTCAGAAATCCATGTCACCTCCTGCAACTCATCATCTTTCCATCACACTAAGTATTCCATCTTCCGTGCACTATGCGTTCGCCCAACCTCGCGTTCTTCGATTATTTCTGCGAGCTCATCTGTGTGTCGATCTCGAATTTGGTCTATCCAGTCGATGACTATCGCTTCTTCACTTCCACTGCTTTATCCTTATTCAAATTTGTATAGATCTGAAACATTGAATGCCACTAAAATGTTCAAGTCTTCCGGCAATTCCAACAAATAAGCGTTGTCCGAAATCTTCTTCAAAATTCTACATGGTCCTATCTTCTTCAGCTTCAGCTTGTTGTAAGTACCTATCGGAAATATTTCCTTCCATAGATATGCATAGACTAAGTCCCCTTCTTGGAACGATTGTAGCCTCTTCTTCCTGTCGGCCCTTAACTTGTATGTCACGTTACTCTTTTCTATGTGCTTCCGCACATTTTCATGAACTTCATGCATATGCTCCTCGAATGGTTTTGCATCCATGCTCTTCCTGGTTTCTGTCGGCAACTTGACCAAATCCACCACTTCGTGTCGGCTTCTCCCCTGAACAATCCGGAATGGGCTCAATCCTCTCGATCGATTCACAGAATTGTTGTAAGCAAACTCTGCCTGTGCCACCACATTTTCCCACTGCTTGGGTTTATCGGCTACTAGACATCTCATAAAATTTCCCAAACTTCTGTTAACCACCTCAATCTGTCCATCTGTCTGCAGATGGTATGCTCAGCTAAACTGCAACTTCGTGTCCAGTTTCTTCCATAGGGTTCTCCATAAATGCCCCATAAACTTGGTATCCCGATCTGACGTGATACTCTTTGGAAACCCATGCAATCTGACTATCTCCTTGAACAATAGTACAACAATCCCTGTGGCATCACTTGTCCTTTTACATGGAATGAAATGCACCATCTTCAAAAACCTGTCGACTACAACAAATATTGAGTCGCTTCCCTGTTGAGTCTTCGGCAGTCCTAACACAAAATCCATGCTAAGATACTCCCAAGGGTTATCTGGTACTGGAAATCGTGTGTACAACCCTATGTTCTGACTCCTTCCCTTTGCCAACTGACAAACTTGACATTGTCGAACCCACCTTCCGACATATGTCGACATCCCTGGCCAGAAATACTTTTTGTCAACCAATGCTTTGGTCTTGTCGATGCCAAAGTGTCCTGCTAACCCGCCATTATGAAATTCTCAGATTAGGTTCTCTCTTACTGATCCTCTAGGAATGCACAACTGACTTCCCTTGAACAGATAGGTTTCTTGAATGAAGTAACTCAGATATGGAGTCCTGTATATACACCAAACTTCACGACAAGCCTTCCATGCTTTCACAAAATCCTCATCGGTGTTATTCTCCATCTGTATCGACTCTATCCATGTTGCCCAAACCGTCGTCGTGTTCAGTAGTGCAACTCTTCTGCTCAATGCGTCGACAACTTTATTTGACTCGCCCGACCTATGTCGCAACACGAATGTATACCTATGAAGTAGCTCCACCCACTTCATGTGTCGCTGATCCAATTTTGACTAAGTGTTCAAATACCTCAGTGCTTGGTGATCTGTGTATAACACAAATTCCTTGGGCAACAAATAATGCCTCCACTTATTCAATGCTTGAATGATAGGATAAAACTCCTAGTCGTAGACCGAATATTTCTGCTTCGCCCCATTTAGCTTTTCACGAAAGAATGCATTTGGTCGGCTCTCCTGGCTCAACACTGTTCCAATTGCCGTTCCACTCACATCACAATCGTCCTGGAAACTTTTGTCAAATTATGGGAGCGCCAAGACTGGGCTCTCAGTGACCTTTTCCTTCAACTCGTCGAAATCTCTCTGGGCTTCGTTCGTCCACTTGAAATCACCCTTTCTCATGCATTCTATCAATGGTGCACAAATCCAACTGAATCCCCGAATGGACTTCCGGTAGAAACTAGCAAGTCCATGGAAACTCCTTACTCCAATCGTACTTGTCAGTTCCGGCCAATCTATTATTTCCTTCACCTTCTTTGGGTACATCACCAACCATTTACTCGAGATTACAAATCCCAAGTATACCAACTCCTTCTTCATGAAGAAACACTTTTGCAGGTTCACCATCGAATTTTCTTCCTACAACTTCTGCAATACCTATCGAACGTGCTCCAAGTGCTCTTCCTTGGTTCGACTGAAAATCAAAATGTCGTCTAAATAGACTACGACAAACTTTCCCAAAAATGGCTTCAACACCTCATTCATCAATCTCATGAATGTGTTGGGTGCATTAGTCAACCCAAATGGCATGACTAACCACTCGTATAACCCTTCCTTGGTCTTGAATGTTGTCTTCCATTCATCTCCTTCTTTGACCCTAATATGGTGATATCCACTTTTCAGGTCTATCTTCGTGAAGTATGTCTCTCTACTCAGGAAATCCATCAAGTCATCCATTCTCGGCAATGGAAACCGATACTTGATCGTGATTCTATTGATGGCTCTGGAGGCTGTACACATCCTCCATTCTCCACCCTTCTTTGTTGTCACCACTGCTGGTACTGCACATGGGCTTAGACTTTCTCTGATTAACCCTCTGTCTAGCAACTCTTGGACCTGTTGGTTTAGTTCCTGTCCCTCTGTCGGACTAATCCTATATGGTGCTTTGTTTGGCAGACTCAACCCTGGAATCAAGTCGATCTGATGGGATATGCTCTTGGTTGGTGGGAATCCTGTCTGTTTCTCATCAGCCATTATGTCACTAAACTCTTCGAGCAACTCCTCGATTTCAACCGGAATATCCTCCTCCTTGGTCGTCCTTTCGACATATGGTCCTTTTGGAATGATTGCAAAACATCCTGACTTCCTTTCCTCTTCTGCAAGGAATTCTTTCACTATGCTCATCAACACTCGCTTCTCCCAAATATTTTTCTCACCGTGCTTACTATCAGCTTGCTCTTTGTGCCTCGACTTAAGGGTTCTCTTGACGCAATTCTTCCACACTGTGACTGCATTGGCTCAACCATCATAGATCATTTTCCGATCCTATTGCCATGGCCTTCCTAACAACAGATGGGATGCATCCATGGGAACTACATCACAGAGTACACTGTCTTCTAATCCCGCAACTCGAAAGTTGATCAGGCACTGTCTCGTCACCTTGACATGCTATCCTTTCTGAAACCACGAGATCTTGTAGGGGTGTGGGTGTTCTTGACACTTCAACCCAATCTTGTCGATGACTTTTGTCGACACAAGATTCTCTGTGCTTCCACCATCAACTATGGTTTTGCACCGCCATTCACTGATCCGCAATTTTGTTTGAAAGATCGCCTTCCATTGTGTTGGTTCCATCGAGTCGCATTGATCTTCCTGGATCAAGGCTCTCTGAACCATTAGATCTTGATTCTTCTTCTTTTAACATGCACTACAGTCGGATGCTGATTCATCCCTCTCGTCAACTTGCTCATCCTTTCAATGTCTCGGTTTCGATTCCTCTGCAGCATGTAGGTTCTGTGGGCATTCGTATGCCTTGTGTCCCATTCCTCGGCACTTATAACAGATTATGGCCAGTCTGTTAGCTCCCTTTTTTTTGGATGGTCCACTTCGACCGTACGCACCTCGACCACGGTTCTCATGACCATCGCGTCAGTTTTCTTGTGCTTTCTCCCGTGTCGATCTCCCTTCTACGTGTCGGCTATCTTCGACACTTTCCCTCCTATACCCGCTACTTTGACCTTTCACGGAGACATGTTCTACACCCTGACCAGTCATCTTTCCCTTGGTCACTGTGGATTTTCTCAACAATTTTTCTTCTGCCTTCAGAGCTAACTGGTAAGCTTCTCCAACTGTCCTAAATCTCGACATGCTAAGTTCATCCTAAATAGCATATTTTAATCCGTTCACGTACCTAGCGACAGCTTCTTCTCCTTCATCAATATATCCTGATCGAATTGACAATTGGTAGAACTCCTTCGTGTACTCCATCACAGTCATCTCTTTTTGTTGAAAGTTCTACAACTTCCTGAACAAGGAAATCACATAGTCATTCGGCAAGAACTTCCCCTTCAACTTGGAAACCATTCTGTCCCAAGACTTAATTTTCTCCTTGCCTTTCTTGAGTCTGTCAGCCTGTACGTTGTACCACCACAATAAGGCATGACCCTTCAACCTCAGACATGCAGTCTTAACCCATTTAGCATCCTCGATCTGCTCTATGTCAAAGTATTTCTCCATCTCTCTGAACCAGTCGATCAAATCTTCTGGGTCTAGGCTTCCTGAGTACGTACGCACGTCTATCTTCGCCCGACCTCTCATATCGGTCAGAAGTTTGATTAGTTTTTCTTCTGGTTCCTCTGTGGCTTCTTCCCAAGCTCCCACCTCTTTGACTTTCTCATCGTTGTGGTCTAGTGCTTCAGGAATACAACCACGCCTATGGATTTATTTGATTGTTGAGCCTTCATTTGTCAAAGTTTGCATTGTTCAGACGCATTCATTGAACATCTCATGATCCACTGTGACAGCTGTTGCGTGACGCGCTCTTCATCCTCTAACATTAACGCCTCTGTGAGCCATTTTCGACCTCTGTTGAAACTCCCACGCGTCCAATCGCAACCAGACTTTAAACAAGTCTTGTAAAACTCTACCCAACCGTAGATGGAGCTGTCCAACTCACTTGCAGGCTCAATATCTCCAACCTCCCACAAACTTCAAAGGATTCTTTCGCTCCAATACCAACTGACGCATTGAGGCAAGTTAGGTTGGTATAGTCATCTTTCCAACTGGACTTTCTTTCGGGCTCTGATACCAACTGGCGCACTGACGCCTTACATGCATACGTTCTTGCTTAACAATACACACAACACATACCACAATGTTTACACGACAAAGGTGTAAAATAGGATGCCAGGAGTGGCTTTATATTACTTCTCTAAATTTGGTTACAATGCGGAATAATTGTAAACAAATAACTAACTGCAATCGGCCTCAGCCATTACAACTTAGAAGTAATTGTGGTGTGTTCTCCCTGTGTGTCGACCTCACCCTCTCCTGGTTCAACTCGGAACTCTGAGCTATGGCTCGATCTCAACTCTCCTCCTCAGCGTCCGGTGTGATTCTTCACAACTCCTCTCGGCTCTACTCTTTGATGCTGCTGATCAAAAACTGAACATCCTCTTGCTAGTTTCCTCCTCTTCATCTTCTACCCTACTGCTTCTGTTCCTGAGATTACTGCAATCCCCAAGACACGCATCCTCCTGTCCGCCGATCCTTCCAAATCCTACAGACCTGCAACCTTCATCTCCCTACCATGTTGCACAACCTATGTCCATGACAACATCTGTCATGTCCTTCACCTACTCGCAATAACTATATTAACTTCGTTAGCAACCCTGAATTGCTACCAGGTACAATCCCTTGAATTTCTGCTCTTCCGACCCTGGTATAGTAGTCGGTCACATCTCGACCTTCTTATCGGCTTGCTTCTTGTATTTTGCGGTTCGCCAGTCCTCCCCTTCCTCCATGCTTGGACCCACCAAACCTGTCAGGTCGTAGTTCGACCACTTGTCAACTACTCGACGTATTACTCCACTTATCGTCTATCGACCATTTCTTGTCAATTCTCGACTCCTTTCAACATCTGCTGCGTTGCTCCAGTAGGTCGCACTCCGACTAATTCTTCTCGACTTGTTGACTTCGACAAGCCAACCTGCTCCCCGGATCAGTGGTCATCGGCACTCCGGGTGGTCAGCTCCCTTCTGTCAATCAACTTCGACCGATCTGCCTAGGCCCCGATGCTTTGGCATCATGAGCCCTCTCTCCAAAGCCACAAATGTCTCAGCACTAACCAAGCAAAAAGTCATCCTCACCATCTCACCTAGCCATTTCCTTAGGAAAGAAACCCTAAATGAGCGAGGAGTAATTATCTCTCCGTTCTCCGTTGGATTCAAAATCCGATCCAGTAAAATATCTATTTTTTCTTCGACTACAACTTCACTTTCTAAACGAGAAAGGTTGTAAGGATCCTCAAAACATTTCAATACATGTTTCGTATAGCTTCCCATCACAATGCCAAATGAGATCAAACAACCATAATAGAGCAGACCAATGACGGGCCAAAATGTTATATAAGCTCACAAAGTCAAAGGATTTAATATTGTGTAGCATCTCATGAAACTCTTCCAACAGTACAAAACTACATCTATCTGCAACAACCTTAGCTAAGTATGTATTTGCTACCTCAAAGTATCCTACAATATATCTACACCACTTCCATGCGAGGTATACTAGGAATCGTAGACAACATGTCTCGTAAAGTATGTTTCAACACCCTTAAATTTAAGCCATTCAATCACAGCTAACTTCAGAAAATATCGGCTAATCATACCAAGCCTCGTAGTGAACTTCGGCGAAATGTTAATATGCAAAGAGGATAGCATCACTCAAAGTTTGGTTTCTTACACTGGTATCCAAGGAACAACATCCAAATATGTCATGCATTTCTGCATGCCCTCATGAAACAACATTTAATAAACAAATGGTAGAATAGCCAGGGTTTCCTTAAGAATTTGAGAATGAAGGTAAATAGGGTTTCCTTCATCTCTGTCTGTACCAATAATGTGTCTCTGGTGGTGTGGATGAATCCCTGGCTATTCTACCAGTTGTTTTTGAAATGTTGTTTCATGACGGCATGCACAAATGCATGACATATTTGGATGTTGTTCCTTGGATTCCAGAGCAAGAAACCAAACTTTGAGTGATGCTATCCTCTTTGCAGATTAACATTTCACCATAGTTCACTGCGAGGATTGGTATGATTAGCTGAGATTTGTCGAAGTTAGCTGCGATTGAATGGCTTAAATAAGGGTGATGAAACATACTTTACAAGACATGTTTTCTACGATTCTGTTAGGAACCCATGTCAACCCTTGTCTTTACTTTGTTAGTATATTGTTGTTGGATGCATATGCTTTGTAAATCGTCCCGTAGTAATTGTTGATCCATACTTTATGTTATTGTTGTTGGGCGCATATGCTTTGTAAGCCTCCTATAGTATTTTTTGATCCATAGTTTGTATTGGCCCATGGTTTTGACCCATAGTATTGGTGCCTAGATTTAGTATATAAGTGTGTGTTGAGGCCAATGAAGGCACCGTGAAGTTATTTGTATTGAGATTTCTCAAAGGAGGTTGCCCCCCCGAAGTGGCCTGTGATCAATTAAAATATTATGTGATCCAATATATTGTGCATTTTATCAATTAATTGTTGCAGGTTCCTCACATCTGGTATCATAGCACTTTCTTGGGCTCGTTTGGTGAAATTTCTACCAATTTTTTTTTTTTTCGCATATGTTGTAGTTTCGGATGGGAATAATCCCTATCCGCCTAACTGTGGGAAGTACTTGGGCATAAGCCGTAAAAGTCATTGTGAGGAGTACCACAAGAACCCCAAAGTAGCTGGCCCAATGAGAGGACCTACCAGTGAAAAGGGAAACGACACCTACCTGATTGACTAGTTCCCACCTGTGAGGTAAACCAAGAGCTATCGTTTGTGGCAAATAGGTTATCGATTTTCCTGAGCCGTGGAGTGAGGGGTACTACCCCAATACGAAAGTAGTCAGACAACATTGGTGGTTGAGTGAATCCCCTGAACCGTTAGGAAGTCGAGCATACCTGGCATCCATATCTATTTTCAGCTGCAAAATCGTAGATTTCTTTTGTCCAGAATTGTTGTTGGTCAGTTCCGCGCCATTGCAGATCCATCTATTGCCGACCACTTCAGTGTCATTGCAGATTCCTCTATTTCTGATCACTTCCGCATTGTTGCAGATCTGTCTGTTTCTGATTCCTTCTGCGCCGTTGCAGATCCATTCCTAAAAAAAAGTATAAAATTATGTTTTTTCGCCATATCTCCCTTGTTTTGACTCTGTTTCCCTCGAAGCTTCCCTGACACCCCATATAATCCCATTCTGCATATTTCATTCTTGAGGACCCTATCCCAAATTCCACTTCCCAAAGCCTGAAATCCCACATTTGTCTATTTTTATGGTTTGCCATAACTTCTTCGGCTTTCACCTAATCGCCTTCAAATTTTACCACAACGTTCCTTTCATAATTCTGCTTCTTTGTCCCTCTTTGCCCAATTTTCTCATTCTTTCACCCCGCTTCTGAAATCCCCATCTTCTGCTTCCCTGTCAATTCAACAATGTCCAAAACCTAGTCAAACCCAAATTACCCTTCAGATATTTTCCCAAATCCAGATTTTCCTTTACTGAAATAGTTTTTGTTTTGGTTTTTCTACCCACTCAACCAAAAAAAAAAACACCTGGGTATGGTTGTCACTCGCACGGGAGCAAAAAAAATGGAAGAAGCACTTGCAGCCATCCAAGCCAAACTCCAGGATCTGGATGAAAAATTTCTTGGCCTCCATCTTGAGCATTCAGCTATGAACAACAAACGAGAGTCCTAGTCTTCATCAGACAATGGGTTCTCTTCTTCCATCAATTTCCGTGGTCCGAAGCTTGATTTTCCTCGCTTCAATGGTACTGATCCGACTGGATGGATCTATCGTGCAGAATATTATTTCAATCGGCATAATACTTTTGATGTCAACAAAGTTCCACTTGCATCCTTTCATTTTGAACAGGAAGCTATTCAATGGTACCATTGGTACATCAAGGCTCATGAAGAGCCATAATGGACAGATTTTTGCTAGCTCCTTTTGCAACGATTTGGTCCTAGTGCTTTTGATGACTTCACAGGAGCCCTCACTAAACTTCTCCAAATTGGAACTGTGAGAGAGTATCAAACTGCATTTGAGAAACTAGCCAACCACACCGAAGGATTTCCTGATGACTTCTACCAGAGTTGTTTTATCAGTGGCCTAAAGGATGCAATCCGCTCTCAGGTCAAAATTTTCAGACCCAACACAATGATGGAAGCCCTGGGGTTGGCTAAGTTGGCAGAAGACAAGATTGTAGCCCAACAGTGCTCCAAACCCACTTTTGTTCCCTTCCGAAATATGGGTTCTCATAGCCCTCCCATCCCGCCATCTCCTCGACCAACTCCTATTAAGCATTTGTCTGAAACAGAGATGCAGGCACGCAGAGAAAAAGGGCTTTGTTATAATTGTGATGAGAAATTCACTCGGGGACATAGATGTGTTCAGCAAAAGCTCTATCTCTTGGATGTGGATTCTCCACCTGCCTCTGAAATTGGTGAAGAAGCTCCAAATACAATGGATGCTCAGGTCGACATTCAGGAGCCGCCTATTGACCCTCCATCTCGGGATGACTAGCCAGAGATATGTCTCCATGCTTTAGGTGGAAAAACCACCCCGCAAACAATGCGAGTCAGGGGTTACTTCAAGAAGCTTACTCTTACAATACTCATTGATTCTGGTAGCACTCATAATTTCATTGACCCTTGGATCTCCAAATAGGCTAATTGTTTTATCCATCCTTGCTCCAACTTTGAAGTCATGGTTGCCAATGGGGGCACCTTACCTTGCAAAGGGAAGTGTCGTAATGTGCATATCTCTATGGGATATTATAACCTGCGCTCTAACATGTTTTCCTTGACCTTAGGCATATGTGATGTGGTTTTGGGCGCTCAATGGCTATGCACACTTGGCCCCATCTTATGGGATTTTGCTGAACTTTGGATGTAGTTTTCCCCCAATGGACAAAAACACACACTAACAGGCTTACAACCAGGGTCTCTCAGCATCATCAGTTCATATCACATGGAAAAAATCCTTACGAAGAATTCACATGGTGTCATTGCTCAAATCCATTCCATTCAGATGCAACCATCAGCGGTCTCCACTACTCCTTTGGATCTACAACAAATTCTGGATCGATATATAGGTGTCTTTGCTGAACCAGTGGGATTGCCACCTTCAATACCATAGGACCACCGTCTTCAGCTCCTTCCTAGAAGCATTCCTCCCAACATCAGGGCCTGTCGCTACTCATTTCACCAAAAAATAGAGATTGAAATGCTCGTTCGAGACTTACTGAAGCAACATATTATTTTCCCAAGCACTAGTTCCTTTTCTTCACCAGTTCTTCTTATCCGCAAAAAATATGGTCCATGGCGCCTCTGCATTGACTTCTGAGCACTTAATCACCTCACCATCAAGGATAAGTTTCCAATTCCTGTAGTTGATGAGCTTCATGGTGCTCAATTTTTCTCCAAGTTGGATCTTCGTTGTGGGTATCATTAAATTCGGGTTCATGAGGATGATATCCCTAAAACAACTTTCCACACACATGATGGCCACTATGAGTTTCTGGTCAAGCCCTTTGGCCTCACTAATGCTCCTTCCACATTCCAGGCCTTGATGAATAAAATATTCCGGTCCTATTTGTGGAAATTCATTCTGGTATTCTTTGATGATATCCTCATCTACAGTAAAACATGGGCTGAACAGCTCCAGCATCTGGATCTTGTAATGCAACTTTTCTTTGACCATCATCTCCATGCCAAACAGTCTAAATGTGTTTTTGGACAGAAGGAAGTTGAGTATCTCGAGCACATTATCTCAACAGAAGGGGTTAGTGTGGATCCTGACAAAATTGTTTCCATGACCAATTGGCCACCTCCTCAGACACTCTAGAGCCTTCGTGGTTTTTTCGGGTTGACTAGCTACTACCTCAAGTTTGTCAAGGATTATGGGAAGATTTCATCTCCATTAACTGCTCTATTGAAAATGGATTCTTTTACATGGACACATGCTACTGAGTGTGCATTTGACAAATTGAAACAAGCTATGTGTACTACACCTGTTCTACCTATGCCCGACTTTTCCAAGCCCTTCACTATTGAGAGTGATGCTTGCGGAAATGGACTTGGTCCTGTTCTCCTTCAAGATGAACACCCCATTGCGTTCACGAGCAAATCCCTTTCAGGTAAGAATTTAGCTGCCTCTACATATGAGAAGGAAATGATGTCTATTTTGCATGCAGTACAAAAATGGCGACCCTACCTATTAGGGAATCATTTCTGCTTCAAGACTGATCACTAGAGTCTGAAATATTTCCTGGAACAGCATGTATCCTCCCCAGCACAACAGAAATGGGTTAGCAAACTCATGGGTTATGACTATGAGATCACTTACAAGAAGGGTAAGGACAATATTGTGGCGGATGCTCTTTCTCGCACATTTGATGACCAAGGTTCTCTTTCAACTATTTCTATGCCTATTACAAATTGGTTGCAATCTGTTCAACAGGGCTATGTCAATGACACTTCATTATCTCAATTCATCCAACGCTTGGCCAACAACCCTTCTGCTGTACTACCTTACTCTTGGGATGGTGCTTCCCTGAGATACAAGGGTTGTCTGGTGCTTCCCCAGAGCACAGATCTTCAACAGGCTGTCTTCTATGAACTCCATGCTTCTCCATCGGCAGGGAACTCTGGGTTCCTGAAAAACATATGAACGGGCACGGCGTAACTTCTTTTGGCAAGGAATGAAACATACAATTCCGAGATTGCTCGAACCCTTTCCCATACCTACCAAGATTTGGACAGATATTTCTATGGATTTCATTGAAGGGCTCCTTAAATCTAGGGGGGAGACAATGATTTTGGTTGTGGTTGATCGCCTCTCCAAATATAGTCATTTTTGTGCTCTCAGCCATCCCTATACAGCCTCCTCAGTCGCTCAAATTTTCCTGGACCAAATCTTTCGTCTTCATGGAATCCCTTCTTCCATTGTCTTGGATCATGATGCAACTTTCACCAGTCATTTTTGGACAGAACTATTTCGCCACACTGGCACCAAACTGAAGATGAGTTCAGGGTATCACCCACAAACACATGGTCAGACTAAAACTATCAATAAATGCTTGGAAACTTATCTTCGTTGATTCACCTCTGAACAACAACATCAGTGGGCAAAGTGGCTCCCTCTCGTTGAATGGTGGTACAATAGCTCTTACCACACTACCTCTAAAATGACACCATATGAAGCAGTTTATGGTCAGGCACTACCAGTGCTTCTTCCATACACCCCTAGCAGTTCTCCAGTTCAGGCAGTTGACATGGTCCTTTGAAACTGTGATCAAATTCATCGCATTTTGCGGGAAAATATTCACATGGCAAGAAATCACATGAAGCAACAAGCCGATTAGCACTGTTCTGAGCACACTTTTGAAGCAGATGATATGGTTTTTCTTTGTCTACAAGCTTACAAGCAATCCTCACTGAAACTCAAAGGGCATCATAAGCTCGCTAAAAAGTTCTATGGGCCATATAGGGTTCTTCAGAAGATTGGGTCAGTTGCTTATAAATTGGAACTTCCTCCTTATTTGCGCATTCATCCAGTCTTTCATGTCTCTTGTTTGAAGAAAGTTCTTGACACCAACATCAGAGAACAGACTATTTTACCAGAACTAGATAATGAAGGATCCATCCTTTTAGAGCCATAGGCCATCCTGGATAAGCGCAATCGCCAGCTTCACTCTCACTCTATCACAGAGGTCTTAATTCAGTGGCATGGAATGCAACCATAGGACGCTACATGGGAACCACTCCTTCAGATTCAGCGACAATTTCCACATCTAAATATTTGAGGAAAAAGTTTTTTCTAAGGGGAGGGGATGTTAGGAACCAATGTCAACCCTTCTCTTTACTTTGTTAGTATATTGTTGCTGGATGCATACGCTTTGTAAGTCATCCCGTAGTAATTGTTGATCCATATTTTGTGTTATTGTTGTTGGGCGCATATGCTTTGTAAGCTGCCTGTAGTATTTGTTGATCCATAGTTTGTATTGGCCCATGGTTTTGACCCATAGTATTGGTGCCTATATTTAGTATATAAGTGTGTGTTGAGGCCAATGAAGGCACTGTGAAGTTATTTGTATTGAGCTTTCTCAAAGGAGGTTGCCCCCTTGAAATGGCCCATGATCAATAAAAATATTATGTGATCCAATATATTGTGCATTTTATCAATTAATTGTTGCAGGTTCCTCACAGATTCCTAGTATACCTCGGACGAAAGTGGAGAAATATATCGTAGGATACTTTGAGGCCGCAAATACATACTCAGCTAAGGTTGTTGCAGATACATGCAATTCTATACTGTTCGAACAATTTTGTGAGACAGTACACAATATTAAATCCTTTGACTTTGTGAGCTTATATAACATTCTAGCCCGTCATTGGTCTACTCTATTATGGTAGTTTGATCTCATACGGCATTGTGATGTGAAGCTCTACGAAACATGTATTGAAATGTTTTGTGAGGATCCTTACAACCTTTCTCGTCAGAAAGTGAAGTTGTCATCAAAGAAAAATTAGACATTTTACTGGATCGGATTTTGAATCCAATGGCGAACGGAGAGATAATTACTCCTCACTCATTTAGGGTTTCTTTACTAAGGAAATGGATGGGTGAGATGGTGAGGCTCACTATTTACTTCGGTAGTGTTGAGAAATTTTCGTATTTGGAGAGAGGGCTTATGGATGTGTCCAAAACCCTTCCATTCATCTCTAGGGATCCATACCCCATACTTAGTGTTCAAAAAATCATAATGGTATGCATAACCATATTTGAAGTCCAAAGATATAATTGGGAGCCCATGTGTAGTGGTTCAAGGTATTGTGTTGGCTTTGGATTCTTAGATACTTCATTTAGGGCATGATGTCTAAGTTTCCTCATCTCGTTGTGTTTAGGCACCAAAACCCATATGTAGTTCTCAAAACTTTCTAATGGCACCCATATCCCCACTCAAAGGCCAAGGATTCCCTTACGACGTTATGTGTGGTTTATATTATGTTCGTTTGTATGAATGCCTAAGATATTCCTTTTAAGCGTAAAGCCTAGTTTTCCTCCCCCTACCATTTCCAAGTCCCTAAGACCATAACTTATGACAAAAAATTCTTAATGGCACCCATACCCTCACTTAGAAGACAAAGGCACTTTAGTGGACATATGTGGTGGTTCAAGGTGTTCTTCTCATCCTTAGATGCCTAGGATATTATTTAGTACCTAAGGCCTAATTTGTCTTGGTTGACCAACTCCAAGGTATCAAAACCTAATCCTATTAAAAAAAATATTCTAACAGAATCCATTTCCCCACTTAGCATCCAAGGATACCCTTAGGAGGTCATGTGTTATGTCTCAATGTGTTATTATTTTCCCTAGATGCATGAACACTTATGTTAGGGCATAAGGATTAGGTTTCTTACCCTAATCATGCCAAGAGCCCCAAGATCCATACCAAGATATAAAAAACTCTTAATATGCCCACTTGAAGGCCAAAGATACTTTTGGGAGTCCATGTGTGGTCTTTTAATGCATTGTTCTTGTTCATGGATATCCAAAACCTTTATTTATGTCCTAAAAGTCAAGTCTCCCATATACACCATGTCCAACACCTCTAAACCCATACCTAGTGTTCAAAACCTCCTAATAATGCCCATATCCCCACTAGGAGGTTAAGGATACCCTTGGGAGGTATTATTTGATGGTTTAAGGTGTTGTTATTGGACCTCATTGCATCGAAGCTTCCCTTAGGGTCTATGTTCCAAGTTTCATTTCGCAACCATGTCCATAGTTGTAAGACACATATCTAGTGCTCAAAAAATCCTAATATCATTGATATCTCCTCTACTGATGGATCTCGATTGAGATAAATGTGGAGGATTTGAGGGGAGCGGACTGGATCTAGATAAGGAAGGTGCTGCTCCTTGCAGACAGAATCCCTCAGGAAAAGGCCAGGGCCTTGTTCATAAGAAGGCTTGTATGGTGATAAAAAAGTGAGAGGCAAATGTCAAGATTGTTGTGGGTGAAGACATCAAAGTTGGACAGATAATGACATTTGCAGGAAAATCCCTAATGGGGAAATTCTATGGGATCCATATAACAGATGATACATTAAATGATTGGTTGCAGATGCACTGGACCCCCTCCTTGCATTTGGACCCGTATTTCATATTAGGACAAGGAATTGGCTTGGATTTTGTTTCCTCTTTGATATAGGAAAACACCATATTGAATGCAAATGGTTTTGGGGCTCGGAGTCGGCATTTATGACCCTACAACCCTCACGTGCTTGTTTTGACCCAAGAAATTAAAGAGTGGGAAGGGTACCAACACAGCTAAACATCCCTGGTATGCCGATCGAGTTGTGGGACGGGTCCCACTATCGGTAAAGATATATGTTCTACTGATCGAGTTGTGGTGTAATAAAGTTCAAGGGAATTTGCGCAGTAAACTGGCTCAGACAATCTCCATGGATTTTTCTTGTAAACTGATTGTGCATCCGTCGATGGCGAAGGTTCAAATTGACATTTACATTAAGGGGGGACTCTCAGAGAGCATACTAGATCAAATCAATGGATAAGGTTCACATTCAGACACTAGAAGCCATTTTATAAAACAATACGGAGGAATAAACTGTGTTGAATCTTGTGAGAATTATTTTTGGGGGGATCAAATTCTATTATAGAAATAGAAAAGTCCATTGGTGAACAAAATATGGTAAGGGATGAAGACGCTCTGGAAAAATATACCATGCAGGTGGATGTTATAGCATGTTTAGAAGCTATCGAAGTTGCAGATGTAAAGACAATTGTTCCGTTAGAGATGGGTGAGGAGCCATGGCTTGACCCCGAAATAGTAGCCACAACTGAAGAATAAGCAACTGCTACGCTCTTAGAAGGCATGGTCAGAAACGAGTTACATCTACACAGACCAGACGGATGCTTGAGAATAGCTACGATAGAATGCCCTGGTAACTTTATTTCTTAGCATCATATCTCCTCATTTAAGATTGTGAATTAAGTTTATTTCTCAACATCGTATCTACTCATTTAAGATTTTGTGAATTTGGACAATAGGAGATTTAGCCATCCACTCCCTGCTAAAAGAGGTTCGAAACAAGGGAAAAGGTCAACCCCACATCAGGTATACCATAATTGAAGGGAAGGAGCACTGCCAATACTTCCTCATGTTCATCTCATAGCTCGTCCTCAAATGCTTCTGGGGACTAGGATCATCATCAGAGACTAGTGCTTAAACATCCTATGAACTCATCCTATGACCAGGGGAGGGGGTGGATATACATTAAGGCCTAGAAAAACCTTAAACTCTCTTTTGTGGCCTTATCTCGAGGATTGGGAGTTGACAAAAGGAAGGAGATCGGATCACGATCATCATGTAGTAAATCGTTTATCCAAATTGCTTAGGAAAATGTAGCCATTGAAGTTCAGCAAGGCAAACAAAAAAACTTACTATAGGGATTCTTAGAGATGAACAACAATCTAGTGAGAATCACCATGCTCTTGTATCCATTAATTTGGAAATATAAGCAATAACTTGTCTTGGTCACTAACTCTATTAGTTATCACTAACACCACTAGTTATTAATGCCTAACTCCACATGAATGCAAAGGTTTTTCAAAATAATAAACAAACACAGCTTGAATAAAAAATAGTTCGAGGTTACATCATTCTTTATGAGCATTTTTGTTTTTTGTCCATCTCATAAAAATGGAGATGTCAAAAAATTCGCCGATTTGGATGGATCGTCATGCTTTTCCTGAAATCCTGCATTTTAATTGCGATTTTGATGGTAGATATGGATTTAGCACCCTAAAAAACCCTTGGAGCTCCCAAAATCCCATAACTTGACAACTCTTTACCCTAAATTTTGAAAATATTTGACCATATTTTTTTAAAATTGTGCCGAAAAAATCTGCAAAACAATTACCTATACCTACCTAAATCGTCCAATTTTTAGACTACTCACATAAAAATATTCATAAAAGGTACTCTCTTAAAGGGTGTAAGGGTGTGGACGTCACATTTAAAAAGGAGATTAAATTATAAAGTTTTTTATTTCGGAAAATGCATCATTATTGGTATTGGGTATAGACTTATAAAAGTAAATATGTTTTTTTCCAAAAGGATGATATTAAATCATTCAAAGGGCAGTATGCTCGAGAAAACAAAATAAGAGCTTTAAAGAAGTTGTGATTTTTAGTCTCGATGCTTAGCTCGATCGTTGGATCCCTTGCTAATAAGTGTTTGGCTCTATTTCATGAGGTCATAGGTTCGATCCTCTAGGTCCATCAGGGCCAAGCTCCTTTGGATATAGTCATCAAGAGGTGGCCCCATCAAGTGGCCTACCTAGATTGTCTGTAAAAAAAAGGTTTAAAGTGAAGTGAACTTGACTAAACAAAAGAAACATTTGTATAGAAGTGAAGGGCTATAGCCCAAGTTAAAGAGAAAAGAGCTCATATCGCCCAATTGAAAGAAATAGTTGAGATCTCCTGAGATCTTGCATTAAGGGTGTGCTAAGAAAAGCTATATTTTTTTTAGGGGGCGATAAGGAAGAAAGAATGAAGGACTTAAGAGAAGGAAGTTGAAGTCTGCAATTAGCCCCAACAAAAGGTGAATGAATAATGAAGAGGAATAGTCATGGGTTAACAGAAAATATGACTTAAGACACCAGAAAAAATATCAAAACAATAGAGGCATCATATCTTGGAGATGTTCAAGATGAATCTAATGCTTTTGAATATATTGTCAAACCTTTGGAGTTTTATGAAAGGGCGAGCAACATCTTGTAGAAAGTTACCACATTGGATCATGCATTTGTGAGTAAAACAAAGCTTGGAGAAGTTCAAGAAATTGAACATGAATCTGTAGCAACAGATTTGGCATCTATGAGTGAAGCAGAGCATGGAAGCGTTCAAGAAATTAAACCTAAATATGTAGAAACAGATTTGGCATATGTGAGTAAAGTAGAGCATGAAGATTTTCACCAAATTGAACATGAATCTGTAACAACAAATTTGACATCTATGAGTGAAGCAAAGCATCAAGAAGTTCAAAAGATTAGACATGAATCTGCAGTAGCAAATTTAGCATCTGTGAGTAAAGTAGAGCATGAGGAAGTTCATGAAATTGAACATGAGTGGATGACTGTCATAAAACATTTTAAGTCGCATTTGATGATGATCACCTATATTATGGTGAATACTTACAAATGATAACAAAGAAGAATCTCATTCATGAGTTGTTCCATAGAAGGGTAGTCCTACAATGAAAACCAAATGTATAATTTCTTGATTGCAATGGAAAGACATAAAGAAGATGCACATAAAGATGACTTTACAATAGCAGAATCTAAGGAAGATGAACAACTTGAAGCTAAAAATGAAGAAACACATTTTGATGAAGATTTTATGTTTATTGAGGATTGGCTTGCAAAGCCAAAATAAGCTGAAGATGACATCCTACATTCTAAAGAAGAGGTTGAAACATAATTGAGTAAAGATGAGGAAGCTCTTCAAGAAGAGAAAAATGAAAAGAACCAACATGGTTCTAATTATGATATTATTTGTAATCTTGACAATTTTTTTGAGTATGTAGGTGAACAACCACTTGAAGCTATGGAAGAAGAAATATGCAACAAATGTTTGATAGGTGTTAAAGGAAGCATTGGAGATATGTATATCACTGCTTTTACAACTAGACTTATGGAATTGAAAAAGAGCAATTCAATTTCGCACATACTAGATGCAAGAAGAAGATATGACGAAAACCAAGTAGTAACAAGAACAAAAGATATCCAGAGTTTAAAGTTTGGAGCATGAAGAAGAAGAAAAGCATTGAAAGTTGAATAAAGATTGTCGAGTAGAAAGTCTAGAAAGAAGTTGCATCAACACATCGTAAAAAAGAAGGGGAAGATGATGATGTTTATAAATCTAGTTGAGACAAAGAGCAACACGCATTCAATCTTGTTTTTGATGTAAGCCTTTACATGAAGTATGTTCAAATAGCAGTTTAAGTATGTGTTTAGCAGTATTAATTAAGGAGGCATGTTAGAGAATGGTAACTACTTCCACCATGCAACTAGTTGGTGGAGTCTTAGTTTGGTAGTCATAATTGCATGTACTTAGATGCAATATGAGCGAGTTCAGTTTAAGTTTAAAGTCTAGGTTTTGCATGTCATAAGTGTTTAAATACCAATTGTATGTATAAACATGATCCATAAAATTCATCAAAATCTTCAGGTGATTTTCAATGCTGAATCACGGACATGAGTGGTGGTTCTCTAGCGGTATATAGTAATCAATAGAAAAATATAATTGTTAATTTATGTATCTGTTATAGAGATCCGCCTCTTGAAATCACCATATGGCTTTCTACAATATTTTCAAACTTTAAGGTCGTTTGATCTCCCATATGATCTACGTGCTTGTTCGAAAGATGCACTTATATACAGTACAATAATTTTTATTCACTTTTATGTATGAAGCAGAAATTACAAACTCATTTGTTAAATACAGAGAATATAGAGTATTTCTAAGTATATTGGACCTTAAAAAGCGTAAGTATCAATTTTTTCCTTTATTTATGTAATTTATTTTAAAAATGTTTTAGGAAAAAATGATTTTTATTTTTAATCTTTAATTTTTTCAAACTTAGTTAATTTTAGAAATTGTGTCCTCTTTTACTATAAAATTAAATTAGTGTGAATTTGCTTTTTTTTAACAATGTTAGTTCTATTTTTTAGGCTAATTAAAATAAGGGGATACTTTTGATTTTCTAAATTATGGTCTCTTTATAGTGTTTTAAAATTTTATTATTCTTTAATCTTTATCAGTACCACAACTCCTTAAACTTACGTGTAATAATATTTTTTATATTGTCACTATTTTGTGTATCTATTCTTTCACTCCATGCCAATAGGTGGTTTTTATTAGGGTTTAAGGTAATTTTAGGAAGCCTTGTCTCCCATTTAGAGGATAGGATAAAATGTTACTTATTACACTTGTATTTAACCACCACTTAATATAAAATGTTTTTGACTTGAACTATGCAACCACAAACTTCATAACCATAAAAAATTATATAACCAAAATAAATTCCAAAAAAATATTCTTGTTTCAAAACTAAAAATAAACTAATTTATAACTTTTTCAAAATACAAACTTAAACCACATAATATCAAAATGCAAAAAAAGCTGGGAAAAATACTCTTCAACTTCTCGTAGTATTATCTCTTTCTACATTCCACTTCTGTTTTGCCAAGTAATCTTTTCACCTTCTATATTGCACTTCTATTTTTCCTTATGTATTTCATGTCTATTTTACGATCTATGTAGTATGTATTTCATTTCTGTTTTACTCAACATCGTAGAGTCTTTTAACTTTCCATATCATCAATTTTTTCTAATATTTTATATGCTTATGGTTACGCTTGCAGATATTTTGAATTCACATACCCGCCTTTGTTTTTGAATGGCTAGTTTAGTTATGTGAGAAGATGTCTGTATTATTTTGCATAGATTATATACATATATTCATGCATAAAACAATGAACTTTGCCTGTTGGCATGAATTATATATACTAGAATAATTCACACATATCCTAGCTATTAGCACCTATATATTTTTTGCTATTTTGCAGCATAAAAATCTGTATGTCAAAGGTGGAAGGTCTGACAACTACCTAGGGAAGCTTGAATAAATCTCCATCCTCGAGGGCCAGGTGCTAAGGCATAAGAAAGAATGATCTAGAAGGGGTCCAATGCTATAAAATGGACTAATGCCGAGGGATGAGTATTAATAGGAAAAGAAAATGGTTAAAGGCAAGTGGAGAATACCCCAAAACCTATAGTCCGCGGGAAAATTATTAAAGGATTTATAAAGGATTAAGTGTCGCACAGGTCGGCACCGTCGATCAAGAGTGGGAGTAAGATCTACGTCTCTAAATAGACCATTGCATGGCCTAGTTGCGAGGAGGAAAAGGGAATGTGTGGATGTGATGGGCCGGGTCCCGCTGGATAGGTGTCGGCTTAGGAGCGCATTGCAAGGAGAAAGGAGTAGTAAACAAGGCCCGGTTAGATGCATGCGATGGTGGGGACCTATGCAATGGTCTACGGCAGAGGTTGTCCTTTCAAGATCAAAAGGTTCGGATTCATCTACCATAGAAGGGGCCTAAGTCTCTGAGAGATCTAGGGTTCATACGGTTCTCATGCATCGTCGCATCAAGGAGTAGCACGACAGATAACGGCGGGCTAAATGCGATGGCATGGGTGCCACCAGACAAGTGTCATCTCCACAGCTTGTTGCATAGAGAAAGGGTGGTATAGGAGAAGCTCCTTGAGTGCATGCGATACTACCCTGTAGAGGTATGCGGATAATATGGACAACACGTATGAAAAGGAAACCCAGACTCGACGGCGGAAAGTGAACACGTGGGAAGTCAATGGTTGATATTGAAAGACAACTGGCTAAGAAAAATGGAGGTTATGCAAACACGGTTATAGATATAAAATGCCCGTAAAGTTGAGATTTTTATTCTTCTAAGAGCTTGTCAGGCTTGGAAACCCGCATGCGTGGGAGGAATGTAGAAGTCGATAGGCGAGGCCGCTCCCACGGCCTCTCAAAGTTGTCTGAGTAAGATAGGAAGGGTTGCATGACAAACTTAGTCTGCTCACTACCAGGAGGCAGGTCGAAGGTTGATTTCCAGAGGAGTAGGGTTGGAAATGCCTGGTCAGACGAGTCAGCATTCTATAGCAATTACGCCCTTTGTCGTGTCTGTCAAGGATATGTTCACCACAAAACCAAGGGCCGTCGTAGTAGCCGTGGGTTAAAAAGGGGGGTCGACATCCAGAGTTGGGAGAATGAGGTACGATGACGGAATTGGAAACCCTACCGGCCCAAGAAATAGCACTGGCAGAAGGGGCAGGGTACAACCGGGTTCAGTAACAGAGAAGAAGAGACCAGAGGGAGTTCGCTGGTGTGTACTGACAAATTACCCAGATGGTTTTGAAGATGAGGTGACTCACATATTTTGGCATGTGGGGAAATCACGAGGTTAAGAATTGCTGTGTAAGGAAAAACAGATAAAACCGCCTAAAGGCATCAATCTGCCACCACCGAATGATTATCTATGAGGTAAAGGCCACCTCAGCATCATCATCCGATGTGCCGTCTATCTGGAAAAACTTTGCCGAGTATGTTGTAGGTCATCTCACACCAGGGAATCATTGTTACCTGATTAGGGATGTCCGATCAGGTTATCATGGCGACTATGGCCACACGTAGCTGCTGTCATCACCACTGCAGTTATGCATGTGGTTGTTCGTGCACCATACGGGATGGACACGTAGAAAGAATGGCACACCTGGAACATTGGGGCATCTTGCGGTTAGGATTGGATCATAGAGGAGGAACAGGAAGCCGGTGTGGTTTTCATGCCAGAACAAGTGTGGTCCGAGGTGGAACCAGAGCCCACTCGTTTGTCTCCTATGACGTTCGGCCACGAGGAATCCAGCTCCGGTAGTGACGATGAGAAGGAGGAAAAGCAACAGGTGCCCGAAAAGGCCCAGCGTCCAAGAAAGAAGAGAATTCATGAAGAAGAAAGAGAGGTCCAGTAAGACATGGATATCATTCATGATCCTGTACTCCCTACCGAGGAACTGACACCTCCTCATCCTATTGGGGAATCATAGGCTTATAGCTCTCCGAGGGTAGAAGACTTCTTTGATTCGCAAGGTCGATTGAAGACTTCGAAGTGAGGTGGCACCCTGCTCATGATATTTTTGTTTCATGTCTTAGTCAATCTGTTTTGGATTATGACACGTATGTAATACCCCAAATTTTGAGACTATCAAGGTGGCAACATGTTTCCGATTAGTTTCCATGAGTTTGCTTCTCGGCCAAGAGCCCATAAAAGGCTTTGTAATCGAATGAACGAAGGGGGGAGTTGAAAACTCTTATAATAATTTTTGTGTATTATGCTGTGAGACATTTTTGAGCTTTATTCTGAATAGAAATTGCTGAGCTGAGCTGATGTTTCCAGGGATTCTTGTGTAATTGGTCTTGTAGTCCGTTCTTTCATTTCCATGTGAATTGTGTATCTCTCATTGTTAATTCCAATCTGTAACATTCTTTCATACTTGGTGCAGTGTGATAGTTAAGTGGAATTCATTGAAATTATGCTCCACTTATCATTTTACAAGTATTTCACCCTTATGTTCTACTAAAATTGATACAGGATTCATCATTGTATGCCTTATATCAATGGATTGTTTCTCTCTCTTTTGTTTCACCAATTAAAATCACTTTGACTACAAGTTGTTTACTACCTTGCCCCTGTGTTAATGCATTTGTGAAGCATTTGTAAATGGATTTTCAGAGTTTTTTTAAATGTGACTCCATTGCCCAAACATAGATTCGTATGTTTCAGAAAAGCAACGTTTAAATCATTTTGTTCCAATAGAAATCTGATCTTCTGTATTGTTGTAATTGAATATCTTGAAAGATGAATGCTCGTGTGTTTTCTTCATTATTGACAATCTTGATGATTTCCGGTATTCTGTGAGTTTTTAGAGAGAGCCCTCTCTGTTTGTGTTGGGTCAATAGCACAAGCTAAATATTGGTTAGTGGTTACCCCAGTTTGCCCTATCCCACAACCTAGGGGATCATTTTGGGTGTTAAGACTAGCAGTACACCAACATCCGAACTATAAAAACAAAAGACAAAACTGCCCATCCAAATGATATGTTAGTGATCATAAAATTACCTCCTATGTAATCACCAGTTGAACCAGAGTGTAAACTTTAAAGTCCTCAAAAACCTGCAACAACCTAAGGATTTATTTTCCTCCACCAGTAGAATAATTAACTTCCACTGCTGGAAAGTTCTGGATGGAAGTTGATCCATTGAACGTCTCGAGGACTAGTTTATGTTGTTAATGACTTAAGACTTCCTTCCACCCAGAATTGATTCGCTTGTGCAGTACACCATAGAACTTCGACTTCCTTCTGCTTTCGGGGAAATTTGAATAGGTATGTAGGGGGTCTTATTGATTGAGTTAATGAACGGCCACCTTTGAAGTGTTGTAAGTTATACTAAACGAAAGAAAATATGATTAAGTGAAAGAAATAAGAAATTACAAAATTGGCATATGTAATAATGAGGATGTTGTGAGTTACATAGTTAGTGAGTGTTGGAGAGGCCAGTGTTGAATGTGCTCAAATAACAGTCAAATATTAGATACCAATGTTTTTAGCCACTTCATGACTAATAATAGCATATTAGATACTTTTAGAGGGATCAAATATGTGAACATGAAGAAAGAGATATGGCATTGTTTCCCTTGGTTTGCTCCATATCTATTATTTTCACTTCAAAATAATAGTTAAGCAACATATTTGCACTTAATCTTACTAATATGTTTCAGATTATATTACAATTTACACAAATAACCCATAACTAAATATTTTGGTGTTTGCAATGCGAAGAGTGGAGGTAAAGATAAAAAATTGAATCTCTATGAAAATGGTGAGATGCAAACACATTAGGTATTAACATGGAAAGTTATGCCAATTGTCATATATGATATACACAAGGAGTGGAAATGTATTGATTAGTGTGTAATGGTATATCATATATCAATAACAAGAGTTGCAAGCAACAATGTTTTTGACAAAGTGTAATATGCATTAGCTTGAATGTTGGGAGCCGCAAGCCCTAATGTTTGTGAGACTTGAAAGGCATAACAATTTGAAGCATTTATGATTCAAAGATGCTTGCATTGACATAGAGCAACATGCATTAGCGTTTTTATTACATATATTCAAGTATTACAAAATCTAGTTTCATGTTGAGCATTTTGAAGAATTCTGCGATGAACTATTTTTTGTTACCATCGATAAGATTTTCATGGAATTCAATAGTCAAACTACCCCGTATAAAGTAGTGAGAAAGTAGAGGTAAAAATGAATGAAAAATTAGTTATAAAGTATTAGGCAAGTAGAGGTTTGAATAAATGCAAGTATCTTAACGAAACTAATAGAGTATCTTATCACAACTTCAATTCAGTCTGAATTTTTGGCGGCAACTGTAACGAGCTATAATATTCCTATGATGGAAATAAATGACCTTCCCATTCTATAAGCATCTATAATCTAGCACAAAGTGTTAGAAGGTGGCAATGACATGATTTTCTTTCCAAGCCCTATTGGTTTTAAGAATCAACTACAAATAGCATTGTCTTAGTGTCTTTCCATTAGTAGGATGAACATTAGCTTGCATACAGGAGCTAATGTGTAAAGGTAAAATATGTTAGTATAATTTTTTTACATGGTGACTGAACCTACAGGTTATGGAACTGAAGGATACATGCCATCTTGCATTGGAATTGAATCTACCCCTTAGCTATATGATAGAAAACTGGAACAATGGACTATGTATCTCCACATGGGTTGACAACTACAGACATTAGCTCAAGGACTTAGCCAATAGACTCTAGCCATGGCTCATGATTTCGATCTTGGCCATACTTGACATCAGTTTGCTTAGTACATAATTCAATATGATGTCCAGAATTAAATTCATATAAAATTAAAATGCATAAGTTTTTATATACCTTTATTGTCAGCTTTGAATCTTATGGAAACCCAGCCTCTCACTAGAGTGATTATTGTGTCGCGCTTTGGGGGATCAACCAAATTAAATTTAAGATGATTGGCATGTGGTTTCTCTACCATGAAGATGTTTGTTGACTGAAAAACTACCTGCACTGTAGAGTTGTATTCAATCACTTTCACCTTTGTTGTGGGGTGAGGAACCTAAAGAGTTTCACTTATATTTGTACCTATGTCGTTGAAGCTCATGGGAGGTTTTGATGTAAAATCTAGCGTATAGATGCCATTAACAGAGAAATAATAAGCTTGAAGTAGGGAGAACACGAGAGCTACATAAGATACGTTGTTAACACTTGCACTCAGATTCGTTTCGTAGGGGAACTAGACCTTAATGTTCGTGGATTACCAAAGATATTGTAATTATGCACATTGTTCCATAATATAAAAATACTTAATGGTTGGAAATAAAAAAGGATGAAAACGAAATGGGGGGCTATGATTCTGCAAGTGGGGGAAGTGAAAGGGGTCTAAGGGGAGAGGGCCTTAGTGAATTTAACCTAGTTCCTTAGCCTTAATTTTAAACCTTAGTTAATCAACGACCATTAGTTAATTCATCCAAAATCCATAAACCAATGATTATGAGAGTTGATTTATTTAATATTTTATTATATACTTAAGATTTTGGATTAAAGGGGAAACAATAGGTTCACGAGGGCCACATGGAGGTTTCCTAGTATGCAAACATAATATCTTAAAATTTAGATTATAACATCATTCATCCATCATTATTGTTGGTACAAATTTTGGGGGTAAGAGGTGAGGAAACTTATGTTAGTAATTATGTATATTTCTGAATAACGATGCAATTTCCCTAGTAAATTAGTACTAATGATTTCTAGGTTGACTAGAATAGGAAAGCTGAGCTACAATTGAGAATTTCAATATAGTCCCACCAATGAGATTCCCTCACTAGCCAGTGCTATACCAATAGAATGGAATTGGGATAGATTTAAGGACTGCTTGAGAGAAGGGGATCCCATTCCTCTTGTTATGTAGGTTGCATGGGGAGAGTGGTAGTTGATTGGGATAGTTTTAGAAGGGGGTTTTGGCACTAGAGTGTTTTTTGGGTTGTGGGTTAAACATGAAGCATTAATATTTTCGCCCATGTGTAATAATATCTTGAGATAAGAGGTCGCCTCTATTATAGAAAGAATAAGTATTACAAAGAGCTTAAGGTTGGGGAACATCTTTCCTTTGTATCTAGTTGGATGATTACTTCCCATAGAGATAAGTGCTTTGAATGTAAATGGCATGCCTTATAATTTATTATGCATTTGATTGTTCTACATATTGTTCAATTTTATGTGCATGAAAATAAAGTATCATAATTACAGATGTATGCATGGTATAACTACATTCATTTTTGGTATTTTAATTAAATAATTAAGGCTGTTGTAGATTGCTTCCATCATTAATATCTATATTCATCCATAAAAAATGATTTGGCTGGTAGAAGACATAATTTAGAGGTGAAATTATGGTACCCCATAGGATTTACAGTGGATAGAGGTTAGTGGGTATGTGACAAAATTCTAGGTTGTGTGATTGTTTATGGAGACATGCCCAAGAGTGTGGCAACATAGAAAACCATTGATCCTTGTACCATGCAACCCAACTATGTACCCCATGACAATAATCTATTGCATCTTTTTTAGAGAGGGTGAGTAACTATGATACAAGTGGTTGTAGTAATGTGCAAAGTGATACGCAATACACCACATGCTTACACACAACAATTAGAAAGAAGAAAGAAGGAACAAAATTATGGAAAGACTTCCCAAAATCTTAATGCGAGAAAGAGTGGCTAGTTGAAATGGTATTGAAAGTATTTTGTAATGTAGGACTCCTTAGACTTGTTGTGAGGTCAAGAAAGAAGCTATATTACCTAAATGATAGTACTAATGTAATGCCCCATATTTTGACTAGGCATGTTTATCAGTCAAACCCCTTGCACTTTATTTGCTTATTATCTGTTCGACTTAGCTAGACTAAAGCGAACTATATTTTTTGGCACATTAGACCTGATTATATGTTGCCGCTATGTTATGATATTACTAAGCTTATGATGATACCATCATTATGATGATTAGGATGTTATTATTCTCATAATGTTATTATGTTATTATGTTATTATGTTATGATGTTATAGTTATCATGAGATTCCTTTCTTTTCATACTGACAGTGTATGTCTAATTATCATCCTTGATGAAATGTTATATATGTGATGTAGTACGTGGATGCCAACCCATGATGTGATCGGTTCAAATATTTTATGTGATGAAATGAAATGATGTTGATAATATGGATCAGTTGATGATCGAATGGAAATATTTGTTATGTATGTATGGTTGCAAAGTTCTAATCTGCAGGACACAAGGGCTACGTGGTAGTCGGATATCTGATAGGATACAAGGAATAAGTAAACAATGAATATTAAATCTCAACAACCAACCAGATGATACGATGACACAAACTGATAATCCCAATAATAGCACAGTATGATTTGGGCAGGGTATAAACCAAGTATGTTGAGAGGGATGGAGGCATTCCACACCCTATGTTTTATGATACATCAGGTCGTGGGAGGGTTGTGCTGAGTCACGCTCCCCTAGACGTGTGATGACGACGGTCAGATGCTTGCTAGGAGTTGTTAGGTCCGTTGTTTAGCCGACACTACCGCTCTCAGTTTCTATATGTGCCCAGGTCAGTGAAGCTGACACCACATCTTTACTAGCAGAGGAAGGATAGGGAAGATGCGGAAGTAGGATAGGATGGGAGGATGTGCTAGCTAGTATTGTTGGGGATTGGGTATTCCTTGATCTTGAGTTAGTGGTAGTAGGTATCCATCTTATGATTTACTAATTAAGTTAATAATACCATTAAGACAAGGATATAAAAATCATGGAAAGGATTAACTAGTAAATAAGTGAAGTTGTTGCGTAATTATATTATATATACATCTTGTTCTATCTGCATGGGGGATTACTATTATTAGATAGCAGTTATGCATAGGTGGAGAGATTATTGTTTATAGTGCATATACGAGCTGTGCATACATTGGTCACGCATGCACATTTTGCACATGCGCGATAGTATTGGTTTACATCATCCTTATCAAGATTTAACAATGTTATAAGTTGTCATAAATAACTCAGTTAAGTATTTAGTAAATGACTACAGTAATAGATGATCAAGTTGCTAATGTGTAAAATAAGTTAATTAGCCTTTGTATGTAAACATTGTAATGAACATTTAAAATCAGCATCGTCAAGTGAAGGTGTCGTTAATATAAAGTATAGAAGTTAAAGGTTAATGTTGTACGAGTGTAATATGTAATTGTTAATCTTACTTAATCAAAAAATTAGTGGATTTGTTTATTAACACAAAGGTACCATGTTGATATTGGAACACTTATCAATCAACACTTCAATGTTATTACTATTAATCACCATTAATAATTAACTTTATTATTATTATTAATATTATTAATATTAATATTATTATTATTATTATTGTAATAAACCTTTGATGTACAAATAGTGGGGTCAGATAAAATATTACTCAAATTGTTGATTATGTCACTCAACGAATATTTTAAAAATCTGAAAATAAAGGTAATGTAATTAATTGAATGAGCAAGATAAGGTAAGATGTCAATGTCATTCAAATAATAATTGTGTCAGATATCCAGTAAAAAGAATCAGATCCGAATATGATAAGGTGTTTAATCCACCCATCCCTACAAACTTGAAAGGGTCAACCTGATCCTTGTTAGATATTATTTTATTATTATTTTAATAAATGTATTTAATATTTGGATGGTGAGTGGAGTTGGTGATTAAAAGCCACCGCCCCGTAACAGTTATAAACTTGACATCTCAAGATTTATTTAATGGTATGCAGTCAACCTGTTCCAATCAACTCAATTAAGCCTTAACTATTTGAATTGCTCGAGAAAATAACTATTAATAGAATAATGCTTTATCATACTTGGAAGGTTAAAAAAGTAAAGAAATTAAATGTTTGGGGGTTCGAGGGATTTGATAGGGCGGTTGAGTATGGTTGAAGAAAACATAGGAAGTTGGGTATATAAGAAGGGTTGGGGAAGTAGTCGGGGGTTGGAAGAGTTGGATCTTATTTTGTTTTTTGGAAAATCTTGAAGGAGGGGGAAGGGGAAAAATCCTATTACATAGAGGAAGGGGAAAACTCATGTTGCATATAGGAAGGGGAAAACTCTAATTGGGAATTGAAAACAAGGAAGTTGTTATTGGAATTATCAGCTTGTGGGCTCGGGGGCTAGGAAGTCTGTCGATTTCCTAGGGCCAGCATGATTAGAGCTGCTCGGTAGGGTGGTTCATTCAATCGGTTGCTAATCTCTAAAGACAAAAATCGGGAAGGAAATCTACAGCAAGCTACGGGATAGTCTACAAACTTTGGGAAAGAGGTATTTTCCTTGTTAATTATTACATTAATCATATTTTATACTTATGCTAAAACATATATATGTGCTGAACTGAAACGTGCATGTAAATGGAAATTGATATTATTTTTCCTCTTGAATGTTGATGCAAATAACTAGAAAGAGGAAACACATCTATGATAATAGGAAAAATAGTAAATGATTAAATAGTGTTTTTATTTATTTATCTAGAAACAAGCCCGTACAGAAAATTAGTTTAGAATCTTGTCAAGTGCTCTGCCAAAAACTGGAGCACTACAACTAAACTTCCTATCCACATATAATTTTGATAAATTTGAATCAGTACTCATGCAATAATGAAAGTTGGAGGCAACAAAAGGAAACTTTATGCTGATGATTTGGGGCTTCTATCTCATACAATTAAGGGCTTGTAGTCGCAGAATCAACTAGTCTTCCTTCATTCCTTTTGTACTAATAAAAAACAATATTGAGAAAAAAAAGGTTACAACTTTCAACATTCCAAAACAAGAGGCTTTGCATATCTGACCTCCTCAGTTCTAGGATTCATAAGCTGTACACTGCCCTTGCCACTCACAAGTGGAAGCACTTTTCCCTCCAATTTCAAGATATTGATCCCGAGATCCATTTATTTGATGCCTACTCACACCCAAATATTTTCATGGATGTAAGGTTCAGGTCTGAGTTTGAGTTTGTCTGAATTGCTTGTCTAAAGAAATTACTAGTATTCATGTTTTACATGACTATTGTAAAGCAAGCAAACAATTCACATTTGGCATTGTACTGACCAAGTTCTGAGTCCCCCCATTGCTTGGGAACACATTTCTTGATATTTTTCACCTTTGTAAACCTCAATAGAGACATAGTTGATACAAAATCAGGGAGGGATTTGTTATGGTGGAACAACACATGACCAAATTCTCACGCACAACAATATAGAATTTAATCCGTAAAGCATATTGTCTCTTTAGCCTCTTGAGAGTTGGATGACTTTTGATCTCTTAATTTGAGACTTACTGTCTAGAATTTTAGACTGATTTTAGTATATTTTAATTTAATTTCTAAATTACTACTTGATTAATTTTTAAATTGTTATCTAGATTAACATTTAAAAGTGCATGGAGCCCTTGTCCCCCTCCACCTTCAAAACCTCCATTGCATCTCTCTTTGTACCATTGGATGCTTTTGCCCACTATTATATCTCACTCTTTCATTCAATCGCACACACACAACCACACACATCTACTGTGATGAATGTAAATATGGAGTTTGTATGGAACAACTTGTTACTTGTTAGTGTCAATAAAATTGAGCTATATAAATTTAAGATCAAAAGAAACCATATGAACTGGTATCATTGAAAATCATGTGGATTGTTATTATCAGCATTCCATTTCAAAAGAAAAAAGTATGCATGAAGTAATCCCATCAAATAGTAAATCAATGATAAAAACATATTGAATTAGGGAAAACAGAACTTCAAAAATCATCACAATGAAACGACACAAAGAAGAAAAAGTGAATTGTAAATTATTTGTTGTGAGCCAATAATGAAACAATTGAAATTTAAAAAGATCATGTTTACCTTCACAGTTAGAATAACCATCTCCCTTAAATTGAACACCTTCAACCAAGGGGCACTCAGAAACCCTACCCCGAAAAGTATCCTGCTAGAAATAACAAACAATTCATATTCATAAACCTACAATTTAATGGGTCGGGTGAGCCCCAGCACAGAAACACAACACATTTATATCCTTTGGTTCAAGTATCCAGTATACCTTGCAGGAAGTTATATTTTCCTTATTATCTTGCTAGCATCCACCATTATTTTTCAAACATTCATTTGTTTCCATATTTAGTTTTGGAAAACAAAAAAAAAGTTACTTCCATGCATTTAATAATGGATTTTAAGATGCCTTATTCTGAAAATTCAAGGTACATAGCTATGCAACTAGAAATCAACCACCCATAAAGAAACTCACCTTTACTCAAGAAATAGTTGGCTGAGTAGTTCCTGAAAGCCTGCACAACTTGCCTTCAAGACAGCCCCTTTGTCCAATTTTCCTTTAATTAGATTTAGAACATGTTAGTGTGCCACATTTTATTCTTGCATTTGTAAATGATAGAATGTATAAGAAGGATGCCAACCTCTATATTGTCTATTAATAATAAGTGTGGTCAATATAGTGACATCACCTCGAGATCCATGTTCAACCTATGAAAAGCATAGCACCACAAACTTTCAATAACACACACAGCCTCTCTAATACTAAGGGAGAGTCAATGACAACATGGCCACATCATAGATGTTTACAACAAATTATGCCAACAAGATTTAACAAATATGGAATGCTGAAATGGAATAAATCTAGATTCTATTCTAACCTGTGCATCTTGATCTTGTTTCAAAACAGGGAACTCTGCATCCACATTTGGATCCCCCATGCATTTTTCTATCTTCTTGACATCCAAACCTGGCCAAAAAATGAGATTCCATTGAACCAGTCAGCTGATAACGATTACTTGCTCATTTAGGCATATTCTACAATAGTACAAACTAATGCTCACTAAAGGCAGAGTAGTTATAAGTCTTGAACTGCTTTACATTATACAATTACTGTGAATAATAGAAAGAAACACACCTAGAGACTGGATCACATTTTCTGCGCATTCCTTGGTGTACTTGTTCTCCTTCATTGGACACTTGATATGGAAATCAGTGATGTAATCCCACCAAACCCATGCTCTATTACTTTAATTTGCAACTTTGAAGACACACAATTGCCTTAGATTTTCAATTACAACATCTTCTTCATCGTACCCCTGACTGAAATCCTATTCTAGATTAGGTGCACAGTATCTTCCATGATTAATGCATTGAGCCTTGCACTGCTTACTTATAGTAAAGGCTTGGGGACAGTACCAGGTGATGTAGTGAGGGGTGAATTGTGTGTAACCACTTTTCTGAAGAATTTGAGTAGCTCCTTTAAAATTCTTTGCAAAGTCCAACTGGGTATCACACTCTGCCCCACATTCATCATTGTTGTTTTTCCACAACTCATACTCCACGTGATCATCTGGGTGAGGAACGGACTCCCTCTACTCTAAATTAATATTAATCATATCACCCTTGTTGATAGCCACTTTCAGTTTATCACCGAATTGTTTTGTAATAAGAGCAGAAGGAATGGTGATATTTTGCAGATATTTAGCCACTGAAGTATCTTCTTCTGGTGAATCCATAGTTATTAATGGCTCTTATCGATCATCAGAAACAAGAACAGTTGTTGCACCAACATTCTGAGCATTCCAACCTTTCAATGCAAAATAACAATCTGCAAAACAACATATGACTCAATTAACCTAAATCAAAGAAATTAAAGATGAAATTATCCAACATTCAAAGAAACCAATATGTAAAAAATGAGAAATAGCAATATCCAATATTATAGAATCACAATTGTCAAAATCATCTTTGGTAAAATTCAAAATACTTCTAGTCATTGATCAATCTTTCAAAATGAAAAGATGTCACAAAACCCTTACATTATATTTTTTAAAATTGGATTTATCTTATGGCCAAGATTTTTCTCTAAATTTGTGTTAGAATAAAACATCATAATGAATCATCTCAACTTTAACGTCAACAATCTAAAGGACAACCACCAAATTATAATACACTAGAAACTATTCCAGGTCATGAGAGTAATTTCCCAAATTTCTTCCAGAAACTTACAAATAAACATTTTTACTCAAAAAAATTGTCAAATCTTTCGCTCCATGCAAAATAGAAAAGAACATATCTCTAAATCTGATATAGACAAAATAGATCAAAAAATGGCTATATCTCATATAGAATGGAATTGGCAGTGTTCCCAATCATCATCATATAAACAAAATAGACAAGAAAAAGGCTACATATCATATAGAATGGAATTGGAAGTGTTCCCAATCATCAAGATCATGAAAAAATAACTCTCCTCCAAACTACTTGAGAAGGAAGAACCATGGCCCTAATAACCCAAAAAGGCAGTTTATATTAAAAGAAAAAAAATGCTTCTATATACTTGTCACATTAGCAGCTAGTGAGTGTTGTGATGGCTTTTCTTGAGATGGACTTGAATTCATATCAAAACCACTAATGGGATCATATCCCATTCAAACCCGTCCTTGCATCCATGCTCACCTAGGTTGAATAGAATTTTTTTGCAAAATACACAGAATTATAAATATTTAAGAATATGCCCAAACTATGATTGCTGCAAATCGCACAACCTATGTTCAAGTCCTGTTGCTCCTTCTTTTCCTAATATACTCATTAATGATTTTCATCGAAGACAGTAATCAACAAAGTCTACCAAAATAGCATAAAATAAGGAGCACGTTGCATAGATTTTTAGGGCAAGTTGAGAGTAGGGGATCATCAGACTACTGCTTAAAGAGGGCATACACCTCGAAAAACTACGCAGCCAAAATAATAACTTCCTCCTAAAAATTAAATCATATATTGTTTTGAACCTTGGGGGCTATTTATTCCCCTAGACTTTGGAAATAGATTGTTGTTCAAGCATAGGACATACCAGACTAAGACATCGGATATAGTTAAGAACTGCATAAGTTAGGCTAAGCCGATTGAACATATTTTTAGTGCTAATTTTAGGATAAACTTCAACAGATTGCAGTCCATTGGGCTAACTTTAACAGATTGTAGTCCACTGGGCTATGGTATAGTGGTATCTTTCAGTATGACCCGTGTTCAAACCCTTTCAGGATTTGCTCCTCTTTGTTTATACGAGCTAGCATTAATGAGGGGTATGCTAAGGAGGCCAAGTGCAAATCATGGGTGAATTTTGATGGCATAGATGAGGAGGCCAGGTGCAAATCATGGGTGAATTTTGATGGCATAGATGGTCTTTGGACAAATCAGATCAAAAGAAAGGGCTCAAAGAGTTTCCAATTAAATTCTTCAACTTTAAATTTTTTTTTTAGGAAAAACAAAGAGTTTTATGACCAACCATTATATCCTTCACCTTTTCCATACTACCTTGTATATTTTCCATACTACTTTATATATTTTCACTACAAATACAAATTACTATGAATTTTACTGTGAAAAGTGTTAATTTTCCATACTACATTATATATTTTCCATACTACTTTATATCTTTTCACTACAAATACAAATTACTATGAATTTTACTGTGAAAAGTGTTGGGTTGTGGGAATGGATATGTCTATGTGGATGGAATGGGTTCCCGTAAATAGGTATGGATACATTATTAAATAATAATTAAAATAGCCATGTACAAAAAACATGCCACCAAATCTCAACATTATTAAACATAAATCTGATTCTTGGAAGCATCAATTAATTTTGAATGTCCACACTATTAAACATAAATCTTATTTCTAAGAAGAAATAGTTATGTAGACAGTCATGAAACACAGAAAAATTAGGAAATAAATTTTAATTTACCACTTGTGCCAGGCCTATTGTGGAACAAAATGAACCTTTACTGCCGTATTAAGGGTAATCTGGGATAACGCATAATACAACAATTATTATAATATGTGAATATAATTGTCAAACATACTTATATAACAGGAAATCGATGAGTTGATAGATATGCAAAATCAGTAATCGAAAGATTTTAGCCGCATCAAATATAAAAATAAAAGAAGCAAAATGGAGCTTTATGATACTGAAATCAAATTCATAAATACTATATTAATAGGGCTGTTGAAAATCCACGATGCCTTTTAGGTAATTTCAAGACAGATTGAATATGAATAGGGACTGATTCCAACACCTTATGACTTCTTATATTGCTACCCACCAAACTTTAAACAGAGACAAAACAAGGATTTGAGAAAAACAAATTTTCGCCATATCCATGGAGCACCCACCACCCCCTTGTGCAATCGAATTTCTGTTGTTTAAATAGATGATCTGGTGAATAAAAAACTCTCGGATGGTGGTGGTCTACTGCGACCTCAAACGTTTAGTCTTTATAAGCTCACAAGATACTCTTCATCATATTCAAACACTCGTTTTTGTAGAAAATATTTTGATGATTTACAACTCTTTCGCTAACTTTAATAATGGCCCAGTAACTCCAATATATCTCACGCGCATAGTTACTACTATGTAAATTTATAAACCTGCACCAGAAATATTGCACATTAGTAAGAATATAAAAGATTGAATGTGAAATGAAAATAAATGCTAGCTTTCAAACCTGCATATTCAATCTTCATTGAAAATCAATTGTCCATATTGAATGCATTGGTAGCATTCACATCCTTTGACATATCAGAAATTTGGTTGATTTTATTGTCGATCATGTGGCATAAATGATAAGTAGAATGAAGCTTCTCAACCCAC
The DNA here is from genome assembly GCA_027924585.1 of Larix kaempferi. Classification (NCBI taxonomy): domain Eukaryota; kingdom Viridiplantae; phylum Streptophyta; class Pinopsida; order Pinales; family Pinaceae; genus Larix; species Larix kaempferi. The sequence goes on from BSBM01000033.1 coordinate 1,324,327, forward strand.
AATCTTCGCTAACCTTGCTTCAACCAAATCTTTGCAAAAAACCTATGATTAATTTTCATTGCTATTATAGTAAAATTAATAGTGGCATGGATACAACGATCTTCCCGAAGAAGCTGGCACATGGTTTCAAAAATGTATTGTTAGTAACAAGATTTTAACATCAAATTTGAGTCAAGTTGATATATGAATATTTGGAGTTTTCCCTGCCACATAAAATCTAAAGAATGTACAAATTACAAAGTTAGAATAAATGGAAATGATCACAAGGAATAGAAAAAACGTGGGAGAGACTAGATGTTATTAATTTTATTATGTATTTTTTGGCCTTGAATTCTGGGACAACAGGGGTTCAATTCCTACTGCTTCTACTATCAAACCCAATCCAAACAATGAGGTGAACTAAGGCAACCCACAACGTAAAACCAGGTGTTTTAAACATCTAACACTTACCTTGTTCCAAATGGAATGTTTATGGAAGTGTATACATTACCAGAGGAATGTTTATGGAATGTTTGTAGAGATATCATTGGCAGCCGGGAATAGCATTTGCAACCACAATGCCCACATTGGATTTGGAAATCCTGCCCCCAATGGTCTTGTGTGTTGGCACACCATCCTCATTTTCCAAACCTCCAAGGAAAAACACTCTGCCTGCTTGCTTTCTATATTCCTTTGCGGACACAGAAGGCAAGCTCGTGATTAGTCCGAGCATTGATCCACCCACAACTATGCATTGTTGAAGCATTGGAACAAGGCCCATCAAAACATGCTTTCAAACATGCCATTTCCTGCATACACAAACCATGGTCAATACAATTTACAAATCAACCTCCGACAAAACAAGAACCAGAGATGTTCAAATCTCAGCAAAGAAGCAATAGACTGCAAACAAAATTTCATTGTTTCATGGATTAAGCCTAGTTCTTTGCATGGTTGTTCCATGCAGATTGCCACGACAATAGCCATAGACTGCGTTGTCCTGACTGCGACAAACCATGGACTGCAGTGTAGATGCAGTAATCGAGTAGGGAACTTCAAAAAGCTTCAAGCTTCATCATCTGTCAGAAAACGGGGCAAATACATTCCCGGCTCCTGTTCTTCAAAATATTGAATTCAACATGAACCAAAAGCTTAATCTAATGCGGCCTGCAACCCAACCAGACACATCTGGATACAAAACAATTCAATACAATTGTCCAGTATCTCAAGCTATCTTGTCTTGCGCTGGTAAATTGATCATAGAACGTGCGGATGGCTCCCATGACAGAGTCGCTTCAATTGACTACCCAATTTAACCAAATCGACCCTTTGACCCGCATGTAAACGAAAATGCACTAAATAACCAGCGGAACTCATTCCAGCCTCGGGAATCCCAGACATTTTCGATGAACCTGGAATGGATTTGAGCTTGTGGTCATGAGCATTGGAACTCATTTGGCATTGGAATTCATTTGGCTGAGATTTGTTTGCCTCAGCCAATTTGCAGGCATTGTTTAGAAGTGCACTCAGAGTCAGAGTCAGAGGATGGGATTCTCCTTTGCTTGCCATTGAAATGGAATGCATAGAGGATTACTTGAAGGTTTATCACAAAATGCTATGCACAAAACCCACCGTTTCTTTTTTGGTGGGTAAAACCCACCATTAACTTCGCAGGCTGAAACGATGGTGACAGGGTGACGTATGGGGACACATGTCAAAGTAAATGCCCGCTTCAAAATTGGAGGTAAAAATTAGATGTTTTAGTATAGTTAAACTTTGACAAGCTGAAAAATCTGCTCCACCGACCACCTAGTATGTCCAAAATGAACACATGATGTCAAAGACATAATAATAAGGATTACTTCTAGTCCATGTTCCGCTCTATTGTATTAATTTGTAAGATTACTTAAAACAACTATGTAAACGGATAAAGTCTTTTCAAAATAAAGATTTATTAATTTTTTTATATAAATTGTTTTCATATGTGTTATCCTTTTATTGGAGAATATAGTTTGGTTTGACTAATTTTATCATTGCCAATGATTAGTGAAAAATAAAAATAAAAATAAAATACTTCTACTTTAGTTAAACATTATCTGCTAACAATTTGATATTGCTTGTCATGCAAGTCATTTGGCAGTGGTGTTGTCCTCTGTTTGTTGAATTTCAGGCAAGAGTTTACACATGTCCAAAACACTGTAATCTGTTACCCAATTTTGAAAATCAGTTTACAAGTGTCCTTAATACTGTATTTGTTCTACATTTTGTAGTAGTATGAAAACAAATAGAGGCATACTACCAGAAAGAAGGCTCCTAACAAAAGCATAAATATGCTCTTAACAAAAGAAGTGCCTACCATAGCATTTACTTTTGTTTTGTGCAGGGGATCTTGATCAATGGTTGGTTCCCAGAACCCAAACTCGATGTTGTGATGAACGATAATATTATTATCAATGTTTTTAACACTCTGAACGAGCCTTTTCTACTTTCATGGTGAGAACCCAAGTTACATTTTGTGCATTTTCAATGTGTTTTAGTAGTGTTGAGCTTAGTTGGGCTTTTATGCCTGGGATGGGAATTTGAGTTTGAGTTTTTGTTGAGGAATGGAATCCAACAATGAAGAAATTCATGACCAGATGGAATGCTAGGAACCAGTTGCCCAATACGACCCCGCAACAACTTCACGTACAAATTTCAAGTCAAGGATCAGGTCAGTACCTACTTCTATTTTCCTTCCACATTGTTGCACAAGGCTGCTAGGGGATTCAGAGGTTTGGCCATTTCTGTAACATACCCACCCATCCATCCAAGGCAAGGGAGGGAACATTATGCCAATCTCTGGGGCTTTCACATAAACTCATCCCATTCATTAGGATCATATGAATGAATCATTTGTGTGCAGATGTAAAACAAATCAATTATGCACAGCGGAAATAAACAAATCATCCACACACATTTTATATGCATACAGCATATCAATATAATCATCAAATTAAACATTGCAGAAGTAAGATATAGAGATAGAGAACACTTATCTTTGTTGTACAATTGTCCCAAACAACTAGCTATGTCACTGTAATGTTCCACCCAACCATAGGTCTCTGCCCAGCCTGTATTCTTTCAGCCCTCAGAGACCACCCCCGAGTTGGGCATGATTTCTACAAGAAAAAGGGGACATTCAAGCTCACACACAGTCAATTAATCATTTTATCTTAGCCAAGCCAATCCATAGCTGGGTTTATCAGGCTACATTTGAACCCTGGATGCTTGCACTCAAGCTCAAGCCAAAACAATGGATACCCATCTCAACCCCAACTCTTACACACAACAAACTCAAAAACTGGGCATGGATACACATTTCCATTAATGGGGTTTACAAATAGGATGGCCATGGGTTTTCCCCAAAGCGTAGGCACACCAAAACGGATTTGTGAGAGGGAAAATCGACCATAGGGAAAAAAAACGATTTCTCTCCCAGATATACAAGCAATCAGTGAGCCAAAACAACCTCTATGGTCCCCAAATCAATTTCCCTTTCTTTCCCACTGTTATACAACACAAAAACGCCCTTCCCAGCTAGGAGAATGAAGGAAACACAACAAAACCATGGAGAAAAATGCCCAGTTAGCTCTAAACTCCTAGAATAGCAAAGCTGGTTCATGGGTTATGGCTTGGGGAGCAATTCATGGCTCTTTTCTTTCCCAATAAGCCAAACACGATTTTCCATGCAGGGTGGCTTGCCCATACCCGAATTTGGACAACCATACCTCTCATTCCCCAAGGCATTAACTACCTCAACCAACTCTTGGGAAAAATCAATGATTGGGTACAAAAGTCAACATGGGTAGTTGAGTGTTTGATGGGTTCTCTCATTGACACTTGGCTTGACTTGATTGGCTACAAGCGTTTGAATGTTTTCCCTCCCAATTCCTTGTAAAATCATGCCCCCGTCTCTTGTTGCATTGCATAGCTAGTTGTGGGTATTTTATTAAAATCCATATTTACATGATATTCACAATTCCATTGTGCATGGCTATCACGTAAACCATATGCATAAATAAATCGATGGCGGGGCCTTGGCCTTGAGCTCCTCACCATGATTTCATAACAATATTACATCATTTACAATTTTAATGTCATGGGGTCAAACTAGGGATGTTACAATTTCTAGTAGGACGATGATCCCCATTCCGTACCCCGCTCCTGCTGGGGAATACACCGCTCTGATTGGAGATTGGTACAAGACTAATCACGTGGTAAGAAGGCTACCATTCTTTTCTTAGTTTTCTCTTTAGAGGAAATTCATTTTTTTTAATCCAATTAGATAAAACCAAGTACATTCTTTTTCTCAATATAATGAGAATGTAGGTAACTAGAATGCATTTAATGAGAACGTAGGTAACTTGAATGCATTTGTTTTTGCCAATGAATTTGAGCATAATTTAAGTTTAATGGATTGAAGTAGAAATAATGGTGTTAGTGCAGAATATGGTACATTGATAGTTTCTATTATTTAACTGGTCTCTGTTTTTTGTTCAATATTTAAGTTAGTCTTCGCCCAGGTTTACTGTTATTTAACTGGTCTTAGAAATCTATTTCATTTTTAACTCAGTTGTATACACATATAGGTTCCTTTCTTAAAAAAATAATAGTATAGTGATAGTTCTCTCAGATTTGGATTTTATTTTTTATAAATTAATTTAGAATTGTTTTTCAAAACATACCATAAATCATGATTCGTAGTTATAAAAACATTTATTAGATTGGATTATAATCAAAGATTGTTCCCCAAAAAAATGTGTATTTTAGTTTTTTTTATACGAAATATTTTCAAATTTCCATTTCTTATAACAAATCAGAGTTCTGAAATGTTATTTTGTTGAATTATATTCAAGATGGTCAAAAAATGTGGATTTTCAGACGAGTCCTTTTCAGCTTCCCTTTCCTCAATCTTAGATCATAGAGTAACATGCAAACACATTCCTATGTAAAACTAAGTTAAAGTTTAGTATACCCTGAATATTGTTTAAATATTAACTAAAATGGGCTTTTCTTTTCTTAAAGAGTTTATTGAAATTTTGTAGAATAAAATTTCATAATTTTTATAGAAAATGTATATTTTATAGTTTATAATCAATTTTGGATGTATAATAATAAGTAAATTGTAAATTTTTTGTTTGTTTGTTTGTTGAAATTGCAATTTTAATTATAAAAATAGATTCAAAACTCTTAAATATTCAGAACTAAAATTTAGATAAAAAGATAAAAAAATATAGCAAAAAAAATATGTTTAACTTTAGACTATTACTATACACAAATATACTCTACACATCTTACATATACCTCTTATATGTGGCAAGTTGGTCATATGCATAACTACATTGTACACACATTATCATATACCCATTATTCCCTACAACTTGATCAACAAATCATATGCACAACATATACCCATTATTCCCTGCAATTTGATCAAAGAATCATATGCACACTTACACTGTACACACATGATCACATACCCATGAGTTTTGATGTCCAAATCCATTGCATTGAATCTAGAGGGTTTGATATGTATTTGGCAGTGGAGAAACTTCAATGTCTAGTTACGCACACAAGCACATCTTTTTTAAGGTTGTATAGAGTTGTAGAACATAGATTTATTACTGTGTATTTAGGCTTCCAAACTTCACAATAGATGTATTAGTGAACTTATATTCAGTGCATATAGTGAACAGTCACATATATAAGCACAGAGGAGCCTCAAAAAGCATAGAGTAGCCTCAATAAGCCATAATAACGGGTCATTTTTTACAAAAGGAGTTCAGAGTCCTATAGGAACTTACAAATTGAGATATTTCCTGCACTCTTGCTTGTGTTGCCTAGTAATACTCAGATGATCGATAATAGTTAAGATGAATTTGAGTGGCCTTAGTTGTAGTGATTTTCTCCAATGGATCGTCTGATTTAACCACTTGTTCACAAGCACAGAAAATTTAACTTCACGACGGATATAACTGAGATTCAAATTTGTATATAAAATGCAACAATAGTGGTTCTACTGAGGACGTTGTAACTACCCGCAATTTCATGGATCCCTTCAGAGTCACTTTTACTTTGTCAAAATCTAAGTTGATGCACCTAAGGAAGTGATCAGAAGGATTTCAAAAGGGAGGACAAGGGAAGCCCGCTTGCTGGAAAAACTGGAAAACAGACACCAAGTAAATATCATATTAATAGGTTGTGCACATAGTTCCAATTAGGACACTTAACTATCAAATTGTAAATTAGAGATGTTCTAACTGAAGGGAAAAGGGGGCAACCTGCGTAGTAAAAAAGATTTGACCTGCGCGGTGAATAAATAATTTTTCTTTTTCTTTGGTTTAGAACATACGCTCCACTTAGAAAATACTTTGCTCTTTAATTATTTTTCTGAATACGTTTCTTCACAAATTACCTGCGCGGAAATAGCTGCGCAATTTCACTTTTTACTACACGCATACTAACTGCACAATTCTACCTCTTACTGCGTTGTGACTACCTGCGCATTTCGACTTTATATTGTTCAGGTGAACTTTGCTGCGCAACTCTCTAACCTCGCGGAACTTGACTTCACAAAATACTTTGTGGAATACTTTACTTTGCATGAGCTTCGCACTTCATACAAATTACTTTTGCATAACTTCTTTTAACTTTACGAAGGTTAATTGCGCACAAGTTACCTTCGCATTCCTATTTACGTGCGCACAACCCAAACTTAAACAAACTTTGTAGAAATGTATTTCATGCTAAAACATAAGAATCGAAAAACATGTTGAAGTTACTACGCAGTTAAACTAGAGCTTTTACCACCGTGAAATACTTGGAATCTTGATTTGATTTACAGACTGTAAATATAAACAACATTTACACAGGTCAATATGAAGTAGATGTGCAGGATGCATAAACCAACATTGTTGAGAATGAATACATAAAACTAAAGAATTATATATATTACCACTATAAAACAGAGTAACTTTGCCGCACTTACAGAGAGATGTGTTTTAATTCAATCTTTTACAATTTTACACAGATCTTGGGCTCTTCATACATTTCACGGGATGAGTTTCTTCTCCTTTCACTCTTCTTCCCTCACATACATCTCTTTCTATACATCTCTCTTTCATCTTCTATGAGTGATTTTCATTTATAGAGTTTCATTATCACCGACTGAAGATCGCTTCACTTGGAAGCTATAGGGTTTCATTAGAGACTGTAATAAATTTCTACCTAAGAAGTTATGAGCCAGGAAATACAAAACTTGGGTACTTAAATACTAACTTGTCATGAGCCGGATTGGTTGCAAACTTACTGACTGAGTGTCTGACAGAGTCGGCGCATATCAGATACACTATTAGCTCATTAATTATAATATTTCCAACACTCCCCATTAATTATGAGAGGATGGGGATTATTAAACAAAAAAAATGAATTTTACAAAATATTTCAGAGCTGCGACATGCTCTGTTCATGACATAGTTCACTGTGTAGAAATAGTCATTCCCAACCAACTTCGCAGAAATTGGAATGGGACCTTTGCCAATGGTTTTGTAAATATGTCTTCTACCTGATCTTCAGATCTGCAAAATTCTAAACAAAATTCTTTGTTGTGTATCAATTCTCTAATAAAATGATACCTTGTGTCGATGTGCTTGGTTCTCTTGTGGAACACATGATTCTTTGATAGTGTGATAGCTGAATTGTTGTCACAGTAAATGACTATGGGTTCTTGTTGAACCTGCGATAGATCACTTAACATCCTGTGCATCCAAACTGCTTGACATGCAGTGCTTGTAGCTGCGACATACTCTACTTTTGCTGAACAAAGAGTTACTATGGGTTGTTTCTTTGAAGCCCATGACACAACACCTGTTCCTACATGAAATGTATTCCCAGATTTTATTTTTCTGTCATCTATGCTGCCTCCATTATCGCTATCAGTGTATCCAATGAATTTGAAATTTTCTGAGGTTGAATACAAAATACCAAAATCTTTTGTTCCACTTACATACCTAAGAATTCTTTTACCTGCTTTCCAATGAGATTCTTTTGGTGACTCCATGAATCTTGAGATTAAACTGACTCCATACATGATGTCTGGCCTTGTTCCTATAAGATACATAAGGCTGCAAACGAGCCTTTTAAACAATGTAGGATCTACATTGGATCCATCACCATCCTTGCTCAATTTCAAACCTGTTATCACTGGTGTTGGGGTTGTCTTACAGTTTAACATCTTAAATTTGTTCAAAACATCACTTGCATACTTTGACTGAGATATAAATATCCCATTTTCAGTTTGTTGGACTTCACTGCCCAGAAAAATACTTCATAAGCTCCAAATTAGTCATTTCAAATTCACTTTCCATGACTGTTCTAAATTCTTCTATGCCAAAATCACTAGTAAATATTAAATCATCTACATACATGCAAACAATTAGCTTATTATCTTGCTAGTTGATTTTTGTGTACAACGTTGGCTCATATTCACTTCTGTGAAATCCATTCTGAATGAGGTATGAGTCAATGCGACTGTACCAAGCTCTAGGAGCTTGCTACAAACCATAGAGTGTCTTTTTCAGTCTGTATACTCTGTGTTCTTGTCCTAGAAATTCATAGCCTTGTGGCTGCTCCACATATACTTCTTCTTCCAAATAACCATTTAAAAACGTAGAATTAACATCCATTTGATAAACAGTCCATGTCTTATGTGGTGCGATGGCCAAAATTGTTCTGATTATGTCCATTCTTTCTATAGGTGCAAAGGTTTCGTTGAAGTCTATGCCAGGTTGTTGTGTGAACTCCCTTGCTACTAATCTTTCCTTATGCTTCTGAACATTACCATCAGCATCTTGATTGGTCTTATAAAATCATTTCACGCTTATAACATCCTTGTCCTTAGGAACATCAACTAATTCCCATGTTTGATTCTTCTCAATGCATTCTATTTCTTCATCCATGGCTTGTGCCCAAACTTTATCTTCAACAACTTCTTCAAATGTTAGAGGATCATTAACTTGAGAAAATAATGAAAAAAATGAGAATGAATTAGGTGTACCAGTCTCATATATCTCGTGCAGGGTTCTTGTCTTTGTCGGAGTTGCTGGTGTCAAACTGCGCGAAATGCTTGATGGAGTTTGCTGCGCACTTGGTGTGCTTGTCTAAGTTGCTTGAGCTGTGACTTGTGTCGGAGTTCTTTGTGCTGGAACATGCTGCCCAGTCCTCAGAGTAGACGGAGCTGCGCAATTCTGATTCTCATTCGAAGTCTCAACCACATCTTCTGCACTGTCATCATGTTCAACATGTGACACGATTTTCACATTCTTCTCTACAGTTCCATCCCATGCTTCATTTTCTACAAACTGAACGTCTCGACTAATAATAACTTTTTTTGCAACAGGATCATACAACTTGTATGCTTTTGTGTCTTTAGAATACCCAATAAAAATGCATTTTTGTCCTTTGTTTTCTAATTTCCTTCTTAGCTGATCTAGGACATGTGTGTATGCTACACAACCAAAAACGTTTAAATGCGAAACACTATGTTTCATACTTGTTCATGCTTCCTGCAGAACTTTGTTCTTCACGCTCTTCAACAGACATCGATTCATGATGTATACAACAGTTGCCATTGCTTCAACCCAGTATTCATTTAACAGATGCATGGCTTGCAACACACTGTACGCCATCTCCATAATGGTTATGTTCTTCCTCTCTGTGATACCATTTTGCTGTGGTGTATACCGCGCAGTGAATTGCTTCTGTATGCCATGATTTTTGCAAAAGTTTAAGGAATCATTTGAGACATACTCTCCACCTCTCTCTATTCTTAATATCTTGATGTTGTAACCACTCTACTTCTCCATGAGTGCCTTGAAATGCTTAAAATAACCAAATGAATCAGATTTATGTTTCAGAAAATAGAACCATATTTTTCTTGTGAAATCATCAATAAATGTGAGAAGATAAGTGCATTCTCCCATGGACAGTGTTTGCATCGGTCCACTTTTTAGGTCTATCTTCATGAAGTATGTCGCTCCACTCAGGAAATCCATCAAGTCATCCATTCTCGGTAATGGAAACCAATACTTGATCGTGATCCTGTTGATGGCACTGGAGTCTGTACACATCCTCCATTCTCCACCCTTCTTTGGTGTCACCACGGCTGGTACTGCACATAGGCTCAGACTTTCTCTTATTAACCCTTTGTCCAACAACTATTGGACCTGTTGGTTTAGTTCTTGCCCCTCTGTTGGACTCATCCTATATAATGCTTTGTTTGGAAGACTCGACCCTGGAATCAAGTCGATCTGATGGGATATGCTCCTGGTCGGTGCCAATCCCGTCGGTTTTTCATCAGCCATTATGTCACTAAACTCTTCGAGCAACTCCTCGATTTCAACGGGAATATCCTCCTCCCTGGTCGTCCTTTCGACATATGGTCCTTTTGGAATGATTGCAAAACATCCTGACTGACTTTCCTCTTATGCAAGGAATTCTTTTGCTGTGCTCATCAACACTCGCTTCTCCCAAAGATTGCTCTCACCGTGCTTACTGTCAGCTTGCTCTTCATGCCTCGGCTTAAGAGTTCTCTTCACAACATTATTCCACATTGTGACTATGTTGGCTCAACCATCATAGATCATTTTTCGATCATATTGCCATGGCCTTCCTAACAACAGATGGCATGCATCCATGGGAACTACATCGCATAGTACACTGTCTTCTAATCCATCAACTCGGAAGTTGATCAGGCACTGTCTGGTCACCTTGACATGGTGTCCTTTCTGCAACCACAAGATCTTGTAGGGGTGTGGGTGTTCTTGACACTTCAACCCGATCTTGTCGATGACTTCTGTCGACACAAGATTATTTGTGCTTCCACCATAAACTATGGTTTTGCACCACCATTTTCCAATCCACACCTTTGTCCGAAAGATATCCTTCCATTGTGCTGGTTCCATCGGGTTGCGTTGGTCTTCCTGGAACAAGGCTCTCTGAACCGTCAGATTTCGATTCTTCTTCTTTTCACCTCCACTACTGTCGGATGTCGGTTCTTCCCTCTTGTTGACTTGTTCATCCTTTCGACGTCTGGGTTTTGACTCCTCTGCAACATGTAGGTTCTCTGTGCATTCGTATGCCTTGTGTCCCATTCCTCAACAGTTATAATAGATTATGGCCGGTCTGTTAGCTCCCTTTTTTTCGGATGGACCACTTCGACCGTACGCACCTCGACCACGATTCTCACGACCATCACGTCGGTTTTCTTGTGCTTTTTCCCGTGTCGATGTCCCTTCCATGTGTCGACTATCTTCGACACTTTCCCTCCTGTACCCGTACTTTGACCTTTCACGGAGACATTTTTTGCAACCCGACCAGTCATCTTTCCCTTGGTCACTGTGGATTTTCTCGATAGTTTTTCTTCTACCTTCAGAGCTAACTGGTAAGCTTCGCCAACTGCCCTGAATCTCGACATGCTGAGTTCATCTTGAATAGAATATTTTAAGCCATTCACGTACCTAGCGATAGCTTCTTCTCCTTCATCAGTGTCTTGACCGAATCGACAATCAGTAGAACTCCTCTGTGTACTCCTTCACGGTCATCTCTTTCTGTCAAAAGTTCTGTAACTTCCTGAACAAGGAAATCACATAGTCATTTGGCAAGAACTTCCCCTTCAACTTGGCAACCATTCTGTCCCAAGAATTAATTTTCTCCTTTCCTTTACTGAGTCTGTCAGCCTGTACGTTGTCCCACCACAACGAAGCATGACCCTTCAACCTCAGACATACAGTCTTAACCCATTTAGGATCCTCAATCTGCTCTATGTCGAAGTATTTCTCCATCTCTCTGAACCACTCGATCAAATATTCTGGGTCTAGGCTTCCTGAGTACATACATATGTCTATCTTTGCCCGACCTCTCATATCCATCATAAGTTTGATTAGTTTTTCTTCTGGTTCCTCTACGGCTTCTTCCCGAGCTCCCACCTCTTCGACTTCCTCGTTGCTGTGGTCTCGCGCTTCAGGAATACAACCACGCCTATGGCTTTCTTTGATCGCTGCACTTTCATTTGTCAAATTTGGCATCACTCAGATGCATTCGTCGAACATATCATGATCCACTATGATGGCTGCTGCGCCATGCACTCTTCGTCCTCGAACATTAACGCCTCTGTGATCCATTTTCTACCTCTTTTGAAACTCCCATGCATCCAATCGCAACCGTGCTTTAAAGAAGTCGTGTACAACTCTACCCAACCGTAGCTGGAGCTGTCCAACTCACTTGCAGGCTCAATATCTCTAACCTCCCACGAACTTGGAAGGATTCTTTCTCTCCAATACCAACTGACGCACTGACGCAAGTTAGGTTGGTATAGTCATCTTTCCAACCAGACTTTCTTCTGGGATCTGATACCAATTTACGTACCGATGCCTTATAGGCATATGTTCTTGCTTAACAATACAAACAACACATACCACAATGTTTGCACGAACAAGGTGTAAAACAAGATTCCAAAAGTGGCTTTATATTACTTCTCTGAATTCGGTTACAATGCAAAATAACTGTAAACAAATAACTAACTACAATCAGCCTCAGCCGTTACAACTTAGAAGTAACTATGGTGTGTTCTCCCTATGTGTTGACCTCACCCTCTCCTGGTTCAACTCAGAACTCTGAGCTATGGCTTGATCTCAACTCTCCTCCTTAGTGGTCGTTGTGATTCTTCACAACTCCTCTAGGCTCTACTCTCTGATGCTGCTGATCAAAGACTAAAGATCCTCTTACTGGTTTCTTCCTCTCCGTCTTCTACCCTGCTGTTGTTGTTTCCAAGATTACTGCAATCCCTGGGACACGCATCCTCTTGTCCACCAATCCTTAAAAATCATGTAGACCTGCAACTGTCAGTTCCCTACTGTGCTGCACAGCCTCTGTCCATGAAGACATTTGTCATGTCCTTCACCTACTCACAATAACTGTCTTAACTTCCTCAGCAACCCTGAACGGCTACCAGGTACAATTCCTTGACTTTCTTCTCTTTCGACCTTGCTATGGTAGTCGATCACATCTCGACCTTCTTATCAGCTTGCTTCTCATCTTTTGCAGTTCACCAGTCCTCCCCTTCCTGCGCGCTTGGCTCCGTAAAACCTGTCACATCGTA